>LR991106.1:17194445-19658890 GCA_905163515.2 Lymantria monacha | reverse complement strand
CTGTGCTTCGTTCGGTGAGCAAGAGAGCAGAAAGCCCAACTTTCTGGGTAGGTTTGGGATTATTGGTAGGCAGCGGTCTAGCTATACCTCTGGTACTGTAAAGATCCATGAGCGGCTGTAACACTTACCATCAGGTGTGCTGCTTGCTCGTAAAAAAAAAAAAAAATACCAAGCTAGTCAGACGTGTTGGTATAAGGTTTAGTTTCGAGTTTCTCTTCTCTTGCATAGATATTATATGCATTTTATATCCCTTAGTCGTCTCTTACGATCACCCACGAACCCTCTGTCACCCGACGGAGAAGGCAATGGATATTAAAGTATAAAATTTGACATTGGTTATCATTCACTTAATACGGTCAGACAATATTAAGCTTGTATCCTTACGTCAACTTTATTAAAACATAACGAACGCTTTTTTTTCTTGATGTTTCATTTAAGCTTCTTACGTTATAATATATATATGAAAAAAAATTTTCAATAATATTTCATAAAGAGAAAATCAAAAAGATTTTTCTCACATTTTCGAAGTTGGTTTCACTGTTATCGTAATTGATAGCTCTTATTTATTTATTCATCATCATTCATTCTCCTACTCTTATCCCAATTACTTGGGATCGATACAATACGTATTTTTTCATAGTACATATTGTAAAAGTTATTGGCGTAGTATCTACGAAGATGTTCATAAGAATTGGTATAGAAATGTCCTTCTTTGGCATTGATATCATCTGCTACGTGGTCTTTTATGATCAGTTGACTGCACATATGGTGACATACCAAACTAACATACCAGTGCAGCCCACGACACGTTCGATTCCTACGTAGAATAATAATTTGCGCTATCCACAAATTTTTATTCTGAGTCTAAGTGTAATTTGTATGTGTGATGTATATACATTATATACAAGATAATATAACATTTATGTAAGAGAAAGAAAACTTGAAATAAAACCCTATACTAATCCGTCTGACCAGCGTGGGTCAATTGCCCTTCAGCTTCAGAGGAGGCACGAGTCCAGCAGTGAGATGTATATCAGCTGAGATGATGATGACAATATATGGCCGTAGAGAAGGCAAGTACAGAAAGAAGTGAATTCTATAAATAATTATAATAAATCTGATTGTAATTTGTATCTGTTAATTTCTGTTTGTAAAATCCCCTAGGACACAGCTCTTGGCGGACTTTACAAACATTCAAATTAACAGATATAACTGTGTATTTATTACAGAATACCTATGTTACTTAGTAGTGCCATAAAGATTATTATTTAATAATAAATAATGATAAAAAATACTAAAAAAATGTTGTTAAGACCGATCTCCCATACTTCGATTCTCACACAGAATAATACTTTGAGCGTGGATCGCTCAAATTAATGTTTTGATTCTAAATATAATTTGTGTCCGTTAATCAAATATTTGTAAAGTCCCCCGCGATACAAAGATTATTTCCTCAGTGCCGGGTGATATTTTGAAAAAAGTTGATTCTCACACAGGTTAGTACTATGAGCCATCCATAAATTAATATTTTGATTCTAGATATAATTTGTGGCCGTTAATCAAATATTTGTAAAGTCCCCACGCAATATAAAGATTATTTCCTTAGTGTCGCGTGAGGTCTTTAAAAAAAAAATATTTGTATGCAAAGGAAATTAACTCGAACGTATTCAACTGGCAACAGCCAACATTCAAATGATAATTAAGTCACAGTACATCCATGATTAAGAGAGTGGCAACATGCGAGGCAACGTTGTTTACACGCTATTATTAACGTGTAATTTAATAGCTGATAATATCTGTTTTATGGGGGAATGGGGTGATGTTTATGGTTACTACGTGCTAACGCTTATTTAAAAAATATACACCACAGATAATACTTTTTTTTTAAATGAAATTTCTAGAGAGTTAGAAAATTCAGATCCAGGAAAACTGCTCAGGTGTTTTTTTATAATCAGGACTAATCCCACCACATATTCCCACCATTGTATCTCCTGTAAGCCAAGATCTACAATGGTCTCCATGAATGACACCGAGATTTAACCTTCAGGCCGCCCCGGGATATGATTTTAATTGTCTTGGAACCAGCAACAAATTTATTTAGAAAATTTAAAGAAGAGTTGAAAAAGAGTGACTCCCTCTTACGCAATGCGGGAGACAGGAAGTAATATTGACTAGTCAGTTATTATGTAAAGGGGTGTCCAGCTACGATAAGCACAGCAGTACGGCACTACGAATACGGGATAACTTAACGGAGCCTAAATGTGAGCCTTAAGATTGCAGTAGTAGATATGGCAAAAACGGCTAAACATACGAAAAAAGTTTTGTGATTATTTAAGGTGAGCCGCTCCTATGGTAGCCCTATTAGCCGGCCACCGAAGTCAAAAATCGGGTACCGGTGGCCCGCTCGCACGGCGAAGAGAGAGGATTTTACGGTGGGTCTATGGGGTCACGCGCCGCCTTTCCGTCACCCCGGACCGATTGGCGGGGCGAGACGCATCCATAGCCCACCAATAAAAAAAAAATGGTAGCCCTATTAGCCCAAACAGTTCACGCCTCCACCGTAAAAGGAGGAAAATTGATCTACCACCTGGAGAGACGGGTTGGTATAGAGATTTATCTCCATTTTTCTGTTATATAGATATTATATGGTTATTATATTCCTTAATCGTCGTTTAACCCATACTTTAATAATGATAGGATGACA
The DNA here is from genome assembly GCA_905163515.2 of Lymantria monacha. NCBI lineage: Eukaryota > Metazoa > Arthropoda > Insecta > Lepidoptera > Erebidae > Lymantria > Lymantria monacha. Next base: position 19,656,186 of record LR991106.1, on the reverse strand, counting down.
TTGTTAATAGCTTTTTGTCTACAGTCAAGGAGACCCTTGATGGGCAGAGAGACGGCCTGACAGACATCAGTCCAAGGTAGTATGAAACTCTCGCAGAAAATCGACATCTGAGCAACGTGCTATTGCGCTTCGTTCGGTGAGCACGACATTCAGCGGCTCAACTTCTTGAGTTGGTTTGGGGGTTTTCATTAATCGACAGCCGCCTAGATTTACCGCTAATATTGCAAACGTCCATGGGTAGTTTTAATACTTACCATCAGGTGTACTACTTGCCTGTTTGCCACAATCAATAATAAAATAATCCACTAGCAAGACAGAAGTTAGTGAAATATATTCTTACTTACAGCATTATATTCTCATCCAGTCGCAAGAATAAAAGAACTCCCAAAAAGAGATTTATATCTTAACATTCATCGTCTTATATACACTTCGAAAATAAAATAGGTAAGAATACTTTTTAACAGCGATTCGGGTAATTTATTAACTTCTGTTAAAAGTACTAGTTCGCTTTTTAAGTCTCGCCCATAGTATAAGCTTAATGAATTTAAATGCCTTTCTTTGACAGGTTATGGTCTAGTTACACCCACTTATATCGTTTAAGGAGACTAAAGAACGACATGGAGTATCATAAGCTGCGCAATTTATCTGACTGAGTGCCAAACTTAGAAGTAATTACTACTGAGAACAAAATCGATAGATACCTAAATTTTATTTTTTAAAAACACTGGATGGATGAAATGGCGGCAGGTCACGGGTACAACATGCGACCCCAAAGTACCCCCTAAATTAAAGGGTAAAATATATAAAACCCTAATAAGACCTGCTGTACTGTATGGATCAGCATGTTGGGCGACAAAAGCGACGGATGAGAGACGACTGCATGTAGCGGAGATGCGAATCTTGAGATGGATGTGTGGTGTGACGCGATTAGATAAAATAAGAAATGAGCATATAAGAGGAAGTTTGAAAGTTGCGCCAGTGACGGAAAAGTTAAGGAGTGAAAGGTTAACATGGTATGGACATGTGATGAGACGGGATGAAAGAAATGTTGTGAGGAAAGTTTTAAATATGAATGTTGAAGGCTTTAGGGGTAAAGGAAGACCAAAGAAAAGATGGATGGACTGCGTGAGGTATGACATATCCATGTCACTATCCAGTGACTGCAGAGATGCAGTGTGTGTGTGACTGCAGAGACGTCTGATAGGACTGTATGGAGGAGGATGACATATTGCGTCGACCCCAAGTAGTTGGGATAAGAGCAAGATAATGATGACTTATATAATTCATCATTCTCCTACTCTTATCCTAATAACTTAGGGTCGATACAATATGTACTTTTTTTTCATAGTACATATTGTAAAAGTTATTGGCAATAGTTTTATGACCGGCCGCCTGCCAGACGTCAACCCTCCTTGGGAATGTAATTGTTGACCAAACGGCATCAGATGGCATTGGTCCAGGTCGCTATATATATAGCTCTTAGTCATCTTTTACGACGTCCACGAGTAAAGTAAGGGCTGGTAGTATTCGTAGCCGCTACCACACAGCAATTAAATAAAAACGCTATTATGATTATTATTATATTTATTAAAATTTCCATATGAAGATGAATTAAGAATATTCAGTAAAACCCCAGAGTTTTTCTTCTCTTGCATAGATGTTATATGCGTTTTATATCCCTTAGCCGTCTTTTACGATCACCCACAGATAAGATAAGGGGTGGTGAATTGTATTCTTACGTCGTCACCACACGGAAAAGCCCAATTACTTGGGGTTGATGTAAGATGTATTTCTTTTACATCATGCCTACTGCTAACTACTGGTTTTCAGAAATTTTATGAGTGGCTGTTTGTTTAACATCGACCATCCTTGGGTATATAAATATTGGCCAGGTGGCATTAGATGGAGCTGGCCCAAGTAGTCTCTTTTACAAAATCCACGAGCAAAATAAGAGTTGGTAGTGTTCGTAAGTGCCACCACATAGGCTGCGAGTGTAGTATTTCTATTAAATATGAACATTAATGTAATTATTAAAAATACTAAAAAAATATACTTGGCTTTTTAAAGAGATCGTGTGGTATAAACCCAACTCACCACCCCTTCCTCTCCATTGAATATTTTGAAGGACGATTAAAGAGTATAAAAAGGTAACATCGGTGCCAGTAATATAAAAAAATGGAAAGGCTCTAAAAAGATCCTATGCCAAGAGAAAATTCCCGAGAAGATTAAGAAAATTAAAAGTTACTAAAAAAAAGAAAATAGATTCATTAAAAACTATTTTGACCGCTTTTATGACCTTTCGTGATTTCTTTTAAATACACTATGCTTGAGATATATATATTTGAAAAAAGAATACGATAAATATTGCAGAAACTTGCTATTCTAAATTCAAATAAGGAACAGTTTAAAAATTAAAACTAAAAATGTTTGCTAAAAACAAAACAAACATATGACAATATTTTATTCAACTCGTTGCCACTGCTTAGAAGTACTAAGCTTCTACGTGACTTAGTACTCATTAATATTAAAAGCTTAATTAAATGAATGTCTCTAGCCGTGACCATTACGCGTACATAGCATATTATGTGGTTTAATCTCACGTGGATTTATTTTATTTGATGTTATAAATTTTTACTTTAATATTTTAATCTTATTTAAAGTAGCAGGCCTTTGGGTACGCTTTAAAAAAATGGCCAGTAATAAATATAACTGTGAATGTTCGTCAGGACGCACTTAGAAATATTATTTTAAGTCAATATTTATATAGCCAAGGTTATATTATTCAACGCATTTACATAAAATTTAAATCTAAATAATGTTATCAAAAGTATTTATGTACTTACAATTCTATCGTGCGATGAATCCACAATAATAAAAATAAAAAACAAAAATGCCAAAATATCACACACACTTATATCCGAAGAAAAAAAACACTACACTTTTCTTTTCTTTTTTTTCGTAAACGAAAATCGCTCACTGGCACTTGTCACTTAACTGTCAAACACTCGCGTTCGAATTTCGAATATCGGGAGGCGAAGTAGTTCGGGAACGCGCAGCCTCTCGCCTCAACCGTCTAAGCCCGAATGCTTTGCGCATGGCGTACCGTCGTACTACGAAACAGCGTACGTCGCAATGCGTTATTATATTTAAAAGCGCCCTTACTTCGATGTCCTCAATACACTGAAGAGTTCATACATTTTTATTCCAGGCTTTAAAATAATGGCTGACTCAATCTTTGGATGATGTAATTGGCGTTTATAATGGATTAATCGTAAGCGGAGTCAGCGATTTTTAGAGGGATATCGTTATAGATTCGAAATTTAAATTTTCTTTTTTTTTATGCTAATATTTAAAATTATTTGATTCAAGGATCTTTTGAGTATCTTTCAATCATATTAAACATCATTATGTCCTTTCAATTTAATATAAATAAATGACAAGTATTTTAAGTTAATTCTAAGTTATTTCTAACTCTTATTTATTATTTATATAGCATCCTATCTTCTTTTTAGTTTCAATATTTACAGAAGAAACTAAATACACATAGATTAAATAATTCTAAATGTATTACGTGTCTTATCAACTAAGATACTCGCAAGTAAGTTATCATCAACAGGTATTCTGAACCTCCTAGGACTAACCAATCAGATTAGTAAACTAACTTCTCTTAAGTCATGAACTAAATACTTCTTTAGCAGTAATTAACAGAATTGTTTCAAAGATACAAATTATAAGAATTAAAAATACATTTGACTATTTATCTATACGTGTGGTGACGAAATAAGACTACAATTCAACCCCTATCTTCTTAGTGGGTGATCGTAAGAGACGACTAAAGTACTCAATATTAAACCCCTTACATACCGGTTGGAACAAACTAAGTCTATTGCCCTCTTATTGTAAGAATGGCTCAAACCCAGTAACAGGACCTATATGATGATGGCTGATTCTGAAATCTAAAGCGCTCAAACTCTTTTGATTTATAGAAATCAAATGTAATACGTCGATAATTCTGACTGCACAGATAGCGTAGCGGTTAAGACCGATCTTCCGTGTCAGTGCCGTGGGCTCAATTCCTATGCAGGACAACATTTTGTACGATAAACAAATTGTTTGATTGAGTCTGGGTGTAATTTGTATGCGTTAATTACATCTTAAGTTATCTTTTGTATTGCACGTGTAATAATGGATCAAGAGTATTATACATCACTTTATTTTCTTTATCGCATGCATCATAATCATTATCTTGTTCATCATTCTCCTAGTAATAACTTGGAGTCGATAAAATATATACTCCTCTTTCATAGTCATCATCATCATCGCAGCCCATAAATGTCCCACTGTTGGGCTCGGGCTTCCTCCGTAATGGGAGGGAAATTAACCTTTCTTTTTTTTCCGCAGGGTGGACCATGGATGTGGTCGCGCCCCGACAAATCCATCCGGGGCAACAAATCCACCATGGACCCACCCTGTAAACACCTCTTTTCACCGTGCGAGCGGGTCACCGGTACCCGATCTTTGTCTTCGGTGACCTGCCCGGCGATTTACCCTTACGAGTTCCTCTCGTGTCGACGGCGAAAGCTGTCGGGGCGTCGCCCTCACGCGGTGGCCTCACGTCGGGTGACCGGACAATTCCCCGGTCCGATCACCCGAAGCCTCGGTTAGGGCGGCATCAGGCGCAGGTATTCGCGCCTGCGCCGCCCCGGCCGCTGACGGCGGCCCGGGTCACGGGAATTTTCTCGGACTCGTTCCGCCGCCTCCTTCTGCGAGATGACAGCCTCGCAGAAGGCGGCGACCGCGTCCCAATTCCTGACGCTGTCGACCATCGCTTTCGCGACAGCCGGCAGCGTCAGGTCGGCACCAATAACAGCGACGAGGTCACGGCGCTGCCCATCCCAGCTCGGACATACCTCGAGCGTATGTTGCGCCGTGTCCTCGTCACTACTGCAACGTTGGCAGGACGGAGTCCACTCCTTATACGCGACCGTGTGCAGGCACAAGCCGAAGCAACCGTGCCCCGACAATACCTGCACCAGCCGAAAGGAGAGGACTCCGTGCCGCCGTTCCATCCATTCCATCAGTACGGGCCAGAGGGCCTCAACGGTAACAACACCGTGTCTAGGCCTCTCCAGCCGCGTAACCCAACAGGCGATGACGACTCGGCGGGCGTCCTCGCACCAGGTGGCTATCTTGTTAAACGATGGGGAGCCACCCTCGTCACGCACTGAGGTTAGCCGCCGGTAGAGGTCGGAGAGCATCTCCGCCTCTAGATCCCACGGAGGTGTCCCGGCCAATAGGCATGCCGCCTCGGTAGACACCGTGCGGTACCCGCGAATGGCTCTGACAGCCATGGCTCGCTGTGGCCTCCACAGTACAGCCCTGAGCTGGGCGTTCAGAGCCCTCGCCCACACGGGTGCGCCGTACATGGCCATTGAGCGGATCACCCCCGCATACAGCCGTCGGCCCTCGAAACTGGGTCTGCCCACGTTCGGCATGAGCCGCGATAGGGCGGACACCACGCCGACCAGCCGGGGAGCAATCCTGCGGAAATGCTCCCGGAACCACCAACACCCGTCGAGCACCAGACCCAAATACTTCATATGGGCCTGGATACTGATGTGGATGGAATTGACGACTAACGAGGCGCCGATAGGCAGCCTTACACGGGGCCCATGAAAAAGAAGGGCCTCCGTCTTGTTTAGGGCCACCCTGAGCCCTAGCGCCTCGATTCACCTGACCATCTCCTCGGTGCCGAGAGTGGCCAGGCTCGCCGCCTCTTCGAGTGTTCTGCCCCGGGCTGTGACGAGCGTGTCGTCAGCATAGCATATCACGCTCAGCCCCGGGGGGAGACTCCCTCTCAACGCCCAGTCGTAACCGATGTCCCACAGAGTCGGCCCCAATACCGACCCCTGCGGAACACTGAACGACATGGGCGTCCGCACAATGTCCCCTGTGGGACTCGCGCAGAGAACACTGCGCCCCTCCAAATAGTCTGCCACCAGCCGCCTCAGGTACAATGGCACTCCATGGAATCGGAGCGCCTCCCTGAAGCAGCTGAATGGCAGACTATTTAGGGAAATTAACCTACTATACCGCGCTGGTCAGACGTGTTGGTATAGGGTTTTGTTTAGAGTTTCCCTTCTCTCGCATAGACGTTATATGCATTTTAAATCCCTTAGTCGTCTCGTACGATCACCCACGGGTAAGATATGGGGTGGTGAATAGTATTCTTACTCCGTCACCACACGGAAATTCTTTCATAGTACATATTGTAAAAATTATTGACAATAGTTTTATGACCGGCCCCCTGCCATTTGTCAACCCTCATTGGAAATGTAATTGTTGACCAAACGGCATCAGATGGAGTTGGCCCAGGTCATTATAAGGCTCTTAGTCGTCTTTTACGACATTCACGAGCAAAGTAAGGGTTGGTAGTATTCGTAGCCACTACCACACAGCAGATATATGATCTCGATTTTTTTTTAGCAGTAATTAACAGTTTTTTTTTTTGCTTGTAGTGACAAAGGAGCAAGCAGCACATTTGATGGTAAGTGTCACTACCACCCATTTACCTCTGCAATATCAATGCTTTATATTGCAAAGGTTAGTAATTATTCTGAGTCTGGATGTAATATAACTGCGTTAACTGCATGTAAAGTCCCTAGCAATCTGTCTCTGTGGATTATTTCTTTCTCCAGCAGCAGACGAGCAGAAGAATGATGATATCCGTGCCAGCACCTCTCCATCTCATCTGATTAATAAAAAGCTAAAAAAAAAATCATCAAATAAATACATTCTTATCTTTATATGTTATCAGAAACGAGTTATAACACCAAATAAGAATGTAAGAAATCCAACCCTTTGTCGCAATACGAATTGGTTGACAAAAAAATGGGTCCGCTTGGGCCACTGCCAGCCATCTGTAGCGAAGCGGGTTGAAGTTGTAATAAAACGTCTAGACTGTGAGGCGTAGCATAACTCAATGCCAATAATTTTGTAGACAGCCAAACAGCAAATAATATTTGAAATGAAACGATGAATTATGCAAAACAGATTGCTTTTTTTATTTTTTGTTTTTAAACACAAGTCAACGATTATTTTCATTGATATATACTTGATTAAGTAAAGATGGGTATTAGTCAGTAAGGCAGCGGCCTAGCGTACCTTTTTTTTTTCTTTGCGGTGGGCTATGCTGTGGCCACGCTCCGCCAAATCGATCCGGGGCGACGGAAGAGACGGCACGCACCCCATAGACCCACCATGCAAAGCACCTCTAAAGCACCGGTACCCGATCTTTGTCTTCGGTGCCTAGCTACATCTATGGCATTGCAAAGATATATGGGTGGCAGTAGCTCTTATCATCATGTGTACTGCTTGCTTGTTTACCATAAACAATAAAAAAATGCAGAGAAGCAACACGCTTCAAATGGACGTGCTAACCTCACGAGTGATATATTGTAATTGCACGGACCAAAACCTCACTTTGTTCCGTCACAATAACCAATAGCGGATGGCTCTCGTGGAACTACATAAAACTAAACACGTCCATCCGTCTGTCCACATCAGTCAAACTGACGCGTACACTTCGAGCCATAAATAAGGGCACATTTTCCATATTAATATTGTATTTAACTGAAAGTATTTAATATGTCATGAATAAATATTATTAAAAACAAAATTTTCCGTGTACGTTATGGCGAAATTCTTTCCGTGTGGTGACGAAGTAAGAATACTATTCACCACCCCATATCTTACCCGTGGGTGATCGTACGAGACGACTAAGGGATATAAAACTCATATAACATCTATGCGAGAGAAGGAAAACTCGAAACAAAACCCTATACCAACACGTCTGACTAGCGCGGTATAATGGATTAATGTTCCTCCCATTACGGAGGAGGCCCGAGCCGAACAGTGAGATGTTCATGGGCTGTGATGATGACGATAATATGGCGAAATTGTCTACAAACTAGTCATATGTATGTAAAAGTTTCATTTATTGCTGAATTCTAATCCATATAATACATAAGATCCCAAGTAATTGATATGAGAACAAGATGGTGATGATGATGGTGATGATGATTGCATTACTACTATTACAAGGAAAAGAATCGCAAACATTTTATATAGTTTATAGAATAGTTAAATATTACTTCATTTCCATTGCCGAGAAATATGGACTACATTTTTACACAGAATAACTCCTTGAACTACCTTAATTATAAATACGCCCACAATTTATTTCTTAGTGCAGGGTTGGTTTGTCTTTCAAGTACATCTGACGGGGTTAAATTAAGCATACTGATATTATTAAAACTATTTCATCAAACCAACTCGTAATCTTGAAATACATTTTGACTCTTCTACGGCGTGAGAACGTAGAATATTCGAACGAGTGTAGTTTAAATCGTTCTAATTTCCGTGTGGGCCATTGAAGACTAAGACCGGGTTCTTGTGGCTTATTCGCAAGGCGTGGAGAGATGCTTTACGGGTCTATGGGGTATCGCGCCGCCTTATCTGTCGCCCCAGACAAATTTAGCGGAGTGTGATCAGACCATAGCCCACCGCACAAAAATAGCTGGAACTGAAGACAACTGAATAAAATGTCTAGATTTTTTATAGTTTAGTATTCACGATGTGTGCTCTATCTATTACTGCACCTATTTTAATAGCAAAAAGCATTCAAATTTCATTCATTTCAACAGTAACTAATATGTTTTATTTATGTTCTTTTAAAATAATTAGATACTGTTTTCATAGAAATTTTTGTAAAAACAATTAGTTGGCCTTTGAAAGTTGGCTCTTATATTGCTCTTATAATCTGATATCAGCTTATATTAGAAAAGATATAGTCTTTAAAGTTCTCATATGAAAGAAATATAAAAAAGATGTGCGATGAAGATTTTTATTGCAAATAAAACGATCTTATCTGGAGCCAATCTTTTTAGTGTTTGACATCTTATTTAGATGGATATAAGTCAAAGTTATATTTGGATTTTAATCTAGATTTATTTACCTAAAACAGAAGATAGGTACAAGGTAAGTGTGTATATATTTCAATAAATATCTTTATAGCATTGTCATAAGAATACGTATCGAATACAATCGTACTTTCACGCAATTTTACTGTCTTGTACCTATCTACCTAATTGAATCTTTTAATAATTTGTTTAACGATAACTAGTTATCTAATTATTACTAACCAAATACTATTTTAATTTTTTTTATATTTTTTAATATGAAATATGTATATAGAAAATGAATGACAATATAATAAAGTGCCAGCAGCATTTTGGGCGCGATCATTATAATGCCCGATTGTCTAATCCTTGTGCCCGTCCCGCAGTATGAATCAGTTATTATTGTTTGTTTTTGTATTACTAACACATATAGTTTTATTTGCAATAAAATTTTATTATTATATTATAATACATACATACATATCATCACGCCATATCCTTTGCAGGGTAGGCAGAGCGAACAGAGTGCCAGAGAACTCTATCCTTGCATACTTCACTCGCTTCCTCAACATTCATAATTCTCTTCATACACGCTCGCTGGTTTCGGAGACTCTTGACACCACCTTCCTTCAGTACATGACCAATCTGGTCTAGGTAGGTGAACTCGGTCTCCCCCGGTACCTACATCCTTCCACTTTCGCATTGTATATCTTCTTAACCAGACGTTCGTTCGGCATTCTTTCCACATGTCCGAACCATGGGAGCATGCCCTTTCGCATCTTTATATACTTTATAAATTTACCTTACAGAATGAAGAACCGAGATATTAAGATCAGAATAAATAATAGCTGTTTAATTGATTGAATTAGAAGATACATGGCGGAAATCCATTATTATCTTAAAATAGAGGAAAGCAAGGGAGATCTACCACTTTTCCACGGTTAATCAATATACCGTACACCTCAAGAAAGGAATATGGGATGGGATCAAGGTGGAATAGGATTGCGAGGAATTCTTACTCCGGTGATGAGAAAATTGCAAATTGAAGTTCTGGAGAGTTAAAAAATTTCAACTTGCAATTTCCCGCAGAACTTCGAATAAAGATTCGACACGTGTTTCGCCTCTAGACGAGGCATCCTCAGGACGGTTCGGACGTAAGAGTTCCTCATAATCCTATTCTATCTTGATCCCATCCCGTATTCCTTCCTTTCTTGAGGTGTACGGTATATTGATTGACCATGGAAAAGTGGTGGGTCTCCCTTCCTTTCCTCCATTTTAAGATATTAGCTGTTTATATATGCACCATCATCATCATTCTCCTACTCTTATCCCAATTACTTGGGGTCGATAAAATATGTATTCTTCTTTCATAGTACGTATTGTAAAAGTTATTGGCAATAGTTTTATAACCGGCCGCCAGACATGAAGTCTCCTTGGGAATGTTATTTTTGATCAAACGGCATCAGATGGAGTTGAGGTCGTTGCCTTTTACGACATCCATGATCAAAGAAAGGGTAGTATTCGTAGCTGCTACCACACAGCTGATATGCACCATCAACATAAGCACATATTTTAATTTAAAATATTTTATTGTTAATTTATTTTATACTTTTTATGCCTACGTCTTCACTTGGTTTAATATAGATTTTCAATTTTTTTTCTATAACTCAGTTGAAATACCTTTTCCTAGATGAAAGTTAACTTGTAGTCTTTTTATGAAATTATATGATTTTCAATTGAATACATTCAAATTACAAATATTTTGCATTTAATATGCTAGGTTATTTATAAAAACTTGATTACGAGCGAAAAATGAATGTCATACGTGGGACTTGAACACACACATGCCTATCGGCAATCAGTTCCAGTTTTCAGTTGAATATTTAAGGCACTTTCCATGTGGTGAGGGACTAATAATACAATTCACCACTCCCTATCTTACCCGTGAGTGATTATAAGATATAAAACGCATATAACATCTTTAAAACCTCATACCAACAAGTCTGACCAGCGTGGCATATTAGTTCAATTACCTTCCTATTCAGGGGGTACAGATGCTCTCACCTACGCTCTAAAGTTAAAATGGGGATGGGCAGGACACGTGGCGAGAATGAGTGACGATCGCTGGACAATACGCACGACATCATGGCCAGGCCCAGCGGGTACCCGAAAAAGAGGAAGACCTATTACCAAATGGGCCGACGACATCACAAAAGTAGCAGGAAAAGACTGGCTAGCAAAAGCAAATGACCGAGACAACTGACGTTCTCTGGAGAGAGGCCTTCACCCTCACTACTTGAGGGGTTCATGCATGGTTTTATATAAATTTTTTCTTTGTTTTATGAATAATAATTATCTTAATGTAATTGAAATTTAACTACATATTACCTTTAATAATTAACTCTATTATTATTATAAAGGCAATCATAATGGTCATTATTTTATTCAAAATCTATTTTAATTAATCAATCCAATTCAATAAATTTAATAAATTAATTTAATTTATTCATAACAATTTAGCGCAATTCAATGTATTTAAATGTACTGTATTTAATTGACTGTACACAATCTAATCAATCGAATTATTATACAATAGCAAAATTAATCTAATTTAAACTGTTCAGTTGATGGCATTTATTATATCACTATTACTGATATTATTATTATTAATTATTGTTACGATATTATATTATTATTATATTCAATATTATTAGGTATCACGATTGCAACCATATTCTTACCTAGGTAGATATTTAAGTAAGAAGTACCAGCATATACAACTAACAAATGTGAAGTTTGTACGAAATACCATAGAAATATCTTATAAAATTAATTATTATAAGCGAATCGTATGTAGATATGCAAAACATACAACAAAAATGTTAATATTGTCAAATTTAATTTAATGCATGAAATAAAAGGCTTTTTATTTTATTTTATTTTATTATTTATTTATTACCTTCCCATTATGGAGGAGACTCGAGCCCAACAGTGGGGCATATAATATGAGCTGAGATCAGTTAAAGCATTAAAACGTAACAAATAAATAAACATACATTACGAGTTACTTAGGCGTCTCACACCTTTTACCACTAAAGGATAAGTGATTCTTTTTATTTTCCTTACAATAAATAAAATTGCTATTTGCTAATGCCTTTTCTACACCTAGCTTTTCTGATATATGATCATGTTCCTTTGTCATAGAGGAATAGTTGGTCATAATTTATCATTCAGCTTATGCTATTCATTATTGGCCGTAGTCTCTTAAATAGGAATACCACATGACGCAGTCATTTTAAGGATTATTATCATAGTCGGCACCCTTGGAAAGCTGGTTAGTGATAGCAGTAACATTTAATGCATTTTTAAAGAAAAGCACTACTGCTCATTCTCCAAGTTATCCTTCCAGTGATTTTTCATCTCCTAAAAGGAGGTGAAGCAAAGAAGAAGAAAAGCCTAAGCAAGTAAAAGGAGGTGAGAACTATTCTTTCCTCATCTCTACAGTAGGACGATCCATAATAGTTGATAATACACCCATATTCTTAATCGATAACTGAAGTAGTTTTAATTCAGTTCATCATCATCACAGCCCATATATGTCCCATTGTTGGGCTCTGGCCTCCTCCATAATAGGAAGGAAATCAACCTACCACACCGCGCTGGTCAAACGTGTTGGTATAGGGTTTTGTTTTGAGGTTACCTTCTCTTGCATAGACGTTATGTGCGTTATATATCCCTTAGTCGTCTCTTACGATCACCCACGGGTAAGATAGAGGGTGGTGAATAGTATTCTTACTCCGTCACCACACGGATAATAATTCAATTCAGAGATAAATTAATTCAGTTCAGAGTATTAAAATACCAAAAAAAAATTTCAGAATTTTGATCAAATCCTCCTCTAAAGAAGTATCATAAGATAAAGTTTTATACTATTAAAGGTAAGCTTCTGCTCCGTGAATAGAAGATATACCGTTCTGTGATATAACATGTCGCTGGCATCAGGTGGATATAACAACTTTTACGATCGTCGCAATACCTTTTAGATATCAAGTGCTATATTGTTTATATATGTATAATATTACATTCTCGCTATAAAACATACTGTCACCTAAAAGTATGGTGATATAAAAGCCATATTGCATTGGTATGAATCACGAATGATGATATTGTGGATAAATGCGAATTTCCTACAATTTATACAAAAGTCTTCTTATTTTTTTACATACATACCATCACGCTATATCCCTTGCAGGGTAGGCAGAGAGAACAGAGTGCCAGAGAACTTTATCCTTGCATACTTCACTCGCTTCCTCAACATTCATAATTCTCTTTATACACGCTCGCCGGTTTAGAGACTCTTGACTCCACCTTCCTTCAGTACGTAACCAATCTGGTCTAGGTAGGTGAGTCTCGGTCTCTCCCGGTACCTACATCCTTCCTTAATTTTATGGTTTGTATATATTTTTTGTGTGTTAAGGAAATTCGTGTTTAAATTTTGATGTTGCTTTTAGTTTAAATTACATTGAAAAACTCTCTATAGTGTTTAGTGGTAGTGACTACGAATACTACCAACCCTTACTTTGCTCGTTTATGTTGTTAAAAACAACTAAGAGGTTTATATCGACCTGAGCTAACTCCACCTGATGCCGTATAGTCAATTCATTCCTAATGCGAGTTGACGTTAAACAGGCGGCTGGTCATAAAACTATTGCCAATAACTTTTGCAATATGCACAATGTAGGAGGCGTACATATTGTGTCTACCCCAAGTAATTGGGATAAGAGAAGGATAATGAATGAATTAATAACAGACTCGCTGTAATTTTGTCTTCAGTTGAACAATACTACGTTGTCCTCCCGTGACCATGATCACTGTAAAGTGTTCGAAACGTCTAGCAATTAAAAATCAAATACAAACGCGATAGAATCTGTAAAAGTAGTTTTATTTCAAAAGGCTACGTTATTAGATTATATTTGCTCGTGAATTTTTTATAAAAAATGTTCTAAAATTTGTATCTAAAATCTTGGGATTCATATTTTTACATCATTTTATTAGTATCACCGTCAAATTTATTTAATGTAGCACTCTAAAATATAAATTGTAATAAAAACATTAAATTTAATTTCAAGCCGCCATTTAAAATTTTTACGTAGTTACGTAGCTGTATGGTAGCGGCTCCAAATACTACCAATCCTTACTTTGCTCGTGGATGACGTAAAAGATGACTTTTTTTTATTTTCTCCGCAAGGTGGACCATGGATGTGGTTGTGCCCCGACCAATCGGTCCGGGTCGACAGAAGAGGCGGCACGCAACCCCATGGACCCATTCTGCAAACACCTCTCTTCGCCGTGTGAGCGGGTCACCGATACCCGATCTTTGTCTTCGGTGGTCGGTCCAGCGGTATACCCTTGCGGGTTCCTCTCGTGTCGATGCCCCGACAGCTTTCGCCGTTGGGGCGTCGCCCTCACGCGGTAGCCTCGCGTCGGGTGACCGAACAATTGCCCGGTCCGATCACCCGAAGCTTCGGTTAGGGCGGCACCAGGCGCAGATATTTGCGCCTGCGCCGCCTCGGCCGCCGACGGCGGCCCCAGTCAAGGGAATCCTCCCCAAGTCGTTCCGCGGCCTCCTTTTGCGAGATGACAGCCTCACAGATGGCGGCGATTGCGTCCCAGTTCCTGACGCTGTCGACCATCGCTCTCGCGACAGCCGGCAGCGTCAGGTCGGCACCGATGACAGCGACGAGGTCACAGCGTTGCCGGGCCCAGGTCACGCAGACCTCCAGCGTGTGTTGCGCCGTGTCCTCGTCACTGCCGCACTGGTGGCAGGACGGAGTCGACTCCCTCCGTACGATCGTGTGCAGGTATTTGCCGAAGCAGCCGTGCCCCGACAACACCTGTACCAACCGGAAAGAGAGGACTCCATGCCGCCGCTCCATCCACTCTGTCAATACGGGCCCGAGAGCCTCAACGGTAAGAACACCGTGCCTAGGCCTCTCCAGCCGCGTAAGTAAAATATGACTATGAGCCTTATAACGACCTAGGCCAACTCCATCTGATGCCGTTTGAACTGAATCCCCATTTACTAGAAGAGAGATTTCCCTAAGCTAAATTATAGATAATTAATAATAATTCGTCATTCATTCATCTCAACTCTTATCAAAGCTGGGCTCGGGACTCATCCACTACAAAAGAAAATTTACCTATTATAGTACGCTGATCACATGGGTCAGTATAAGGTGAAATTTTAAGTTTTTTCTCACTTACAATGATATCAGCTTGTCAAATCCTTTAATCGTCTTTTACGATACCCGGATATTTTTTTTTTTGGCGCCCGGCTATGGAGTGCTCACGGTGTGGAAGCGGCGCACGACCCCATAGACCCGCCCTACAAGTACCTCTCCACGCCGTACGAGCGGGTCCCCTGAACCCGGTCTTTGTCTTCGGTGGCCCGCCCGTCGGTTTACCCTCGCGGGTATCCTCTTACGATACCCGGATACACGATAAAGAAAGAGTAGTGAATTGTATTCTTCTTTTTACAAAGCAAATTTGTTTTAATGTGTAATAAATTAATAGTAGCTATGAATACTACCAACCCTTACTTTGCTCGTGGATGTTGTAAAAGATGACTAAGAGTTTATATCGATATTATAGACTTTATATCGACCTGGGCTAATTTTACCTGATGCCGTTGAGCAAACAATTACATTCCCAAGGAGGGTTGACGTCAGTCAGGCGGCCGGTCATAAAGCTATTCTCAATAACTTTTGGAATATGTATGTTTACATATTGCGTCGATCCCAAGTAATTGGATGAAATTAATTGGATTTGAGCAGGAGAATGACGATCATTTTAATGATTATAAATTAATAATAACAAAAAAATATTATTTATTTTCTACAAAGGTGACATAATTATCTTATAACATAAGCAATAAGTACAAAGGCTTGACTGGTAGATAAACAGTTTTTATTAAGAAGTTAGCATAAGTGCTATATAAGTATATATATAAGTATAGATAAAGTTGAATATCAAAACCCACACAAAATTTTAGCTACTATCCAATAATATTTTCTGCGAGAACTTCAAGTATTCACTGGATAAAAAACTTCTAAGAATACTATTCACCACGCCATATCTTACCCGTGGGTGATCGTAGGAGACGACTAAGGTCCCTCCTATTACGGAGGAGGCCCGAGCCCAACAGTGAGACATTTATGGGCTGTGATCATGATGATGATGATGATGAAGAATCTTCTATATAAATTTAGAAAAATCAAAATACGCATTTTGATTGAAATACAGAGCCATTTCTAAAATATACAAAATATTTTTGTATATGTATACTACTAAACCAATTGAACATTTCACGTAAAGATTTTGTAACTCTATTTATGACCTCAATTGTACAAAAATCCGAAAAACCGTTGTGTCCGTTCTGTGTAATGAATTAGCTGCCAAATGTTTTGTAACATATTGAAGTACTACGGGTATAACAAACTATGTTCTTCTAAGTGATAACTTAGTGGAAAGGAATCGGGCTGCACACATTTCGTAGTGGTTCACCTTCTGTTGATTCCTATGCGCGATTTATAATCTAGGCCCAAGAGCTTCACTACGGGAAAAAATTAGGGAAATAAACATTCTAACTGTTATATCACAATTTATTTATGAAAACATAATATTATGTAAAAAAAGTATTGATAAATTTAATAAGAATGAAAGAGAGTATTTGGTGTAAAGATGCTCCGATGGTTCGGACATGTGGAAAGAATGCCGAACGAACGTCTGGTTAAGAAGATATACAATGCGAAAGTGGAAGGATGTAGGTACCGGGGGAGACCGACACTCATCTACCTAGACCAGACTGGTCACGTACTGAAAGAAGGTCAAGGGAGGAGAAGGAGTCAAGAGTCTCCGAAACCGGCGAGCGTGTATGAAGAGAATTATGAATGTTGAAGAAGCGAGTGAAGTATACAAGGATAGAGTTCAGAAGAACAGAGTTCTCTGGCACTCTATTCTCTCTGCCTACCCTGCAAGGGATATGGCATGATGATATGTATGTATAAATTTAATAAATATAGTGACATTCATCACGTGAATACTAGGAATATAATAATAATCTAGAGTTATCCATCATACTCGCCTACAAAAAATTAGTAGGTCTTTCATGGCGCAATGTATACACGCTTTTACAATAAACTACCTAAAGATATCCGAGATATGCCCATGAATAAGTTTAAAAATGCTATTAAAAATAGACTTTGCAAAAAAGGATATTACAACATTTCGGATTATCTAAATGATAATACGGAATGGTTATGAGCAGCTCCTCTCGCAGCAATGCCTTTATATCATTTAAACTATTACAGTGTTTTGGCGCTGATCCTCACTGTCAACTGAATTCTGTATATTTTTGATTGCCATAATTGTACAGTGTAGCGTGTTTTGCCTAACGAATTATTTATTTATTTATCTAAGCTATTTGATTGCAATTTATAGATCATGGTGTGGTCATGCTCACTGTAAAGGTCTCTGCTTACGGCAGCTACGTGGAGCGGATTTATCCCTTCCCTCGAATGTGGTTGAGGGGCGTGATGGCTGCTCTAATAGTTAACTCGTGATCGGGTGCTGCTTGTGGAATCTGGTCCAACCGTTTCTGATATTTTTTTGTTTTGTTTAAATTTTGTACTTAACTTTTAAAAAATCAATCTTTACTCGAAGGACATCTCACTGGAGCTAATATAGAATAAATATGTATCCAATCATTGTGAGAAAACATATAATTTAAAAAAATGACGAGCCCGCTGAGTTTCTTACCGGATCTTCTCAGTTTGTGGCCGCTTTCCGATTTGGTGGTAGATTAATTTTAAAAAATGTGTAAAATTCTTAAGATATTATATGTATATTATATCCCTCAGTTATCTTTTACGACTTTTAATAGTGGTAGGTCCACACTTTTGCCAGCTTTCTGTCTACAGCCGCGGGCCGGTCCGTCCGGGGTAGTACCACACTCTCGCAGAAAATCGACACCTGAGCAGTGGCAATGTGCTGCTGTACTTCGTTCAATGACCGAAAACGCCGAAGCCCAACTTTTTGAGTGAGTTTGGGGTTTTCATTTGTAGGCAGCGACCCTTGATATTGCAAAGGTCCATAGGCGGCAATGTGCTGCTTGCTTGTTTGCTACCAAGTGCAAAAAAAAACTATACCCAAGATTGAAATAGGGTCTGGTGAACTGTATTCTAATTCCATTACAACACAGTAAATTCATATTAATAATAATTTATGATATTTCCAATTAATTTCTACGTAAAAACCTCATCAATATATCCACATATAACCTCAACGTTGGATACTGCCGTCCTTGAGGCATGTGAGGCTGTACGTCCGAACAATATCATCTCAATTCTTATATATTTTTTTTTTTTTTTTTTTTTTTTTTTTTGGGGGCGGGTTACGGTCGGCACACTCCTCGCACCACTCCGTCCGGGGTGACAGAGGGGCGTAAGCATGCACACCCGTAACCCACCCGTGACGTCGCCTTCGTCGTTGGGCCAACCACCGGAGCAGAGTGACTTGACGTCAGTGGTTGGCCCGAGATTCTTATATATTAGGCAATTTGTATTCAACAATAATA
This sequence comes from Lymantria monacha, assembly GCA_905163515.2. Taxonomy (NCBI): domain Eukaryota; kingdom Metazoa; phylum Arthropoda; class Insecta; order Lepidoptera; family Erebidae; genus Lymantria; species Lymantria monacha. The sequence goes on along the minus strand of LR991106.1, from coordinate 19,637,592 downwards.
CTTGGTATCTTTCACAGCCGGCCCTTGCGATCGAACATATTTTCTCTTGTGATTTTTGTATAGGCTTTTGTTCAACACATGTGTATGTTTAATAAGTTTGAATTAACGAAATCATTACTATTTCAGCTCATATATGTCCCACTGTTGGGCTCGAGCCTTCTCTAAGATAGAAGGCAAATTGTCCTACTTACACCATGCTGGACAAAAGTATTTTCGACTTTTTCTTCTCTTGCATATATGTTATATGCATATTTTATCGCTTAGTCCGTCTTTAATGATCATCTACGGATAAGATAGGGGGTGGTTAATTGTGTTCTTACTTCATTATCATAAGGAAAATTACCAAAATATTTGTTACTAGCAAAACCAGCTCGTTGATATGTTTGTTGTAAAAGTTGATATATGGCAGCGCCATATTTCTGACACTGTCGAGCATCGTCTTAGCGCCTAGCAGTGGCTGGCAATTACGAGGGGTACACGCCACTGCTCTGCCCAATCCGCACAGACTTCGACCGTGTGCTGGGCTGTGTCCTCGTTGCAATCGCAGTAGTGGCAGGTCGGGGTATTGTCCCTCCTCACGACCGTGTACAGGTACTTGCCGAAGCAACCATGCTCCGTCAAGACCTGCACCAATCAGTAGGAAAGCACCCCGTTTTAATCCAACACTATAGAAACAAAGAATGTAATAGAAGATAAAACATTATGAACTTAATACGTGACTAAAAGGACAGCTTCTTTAATAAAATCTGGCTATACAAAACTGGCTAAAAAAAACATTGCACTTTACATCGCAATACACTCCATTAAATTACAAACACCTAAAGACAGCAGGACAAACGGTATGGCGTGTGAAAAGCGCATTTATCAAAAGAGCCCCTTTATACGGTACGATTTAATTGCAAAACGTTTTAAGTCCAACGACAAGAATCCTTTGAGACGATTCTCGTATACATCAAAAGCTTTTTATTGCGCTATTTAAAAATTGACGGATAAAGCTATTGAACGCAAAGATATATAGTCATATTTTGTTTTTGTACCTATCTATTTATATACTTTTGAATCAGCATTTTTTTTTATATATCTAAGTTTTTTAAAAGAAACTTCTTTGCGCGCATGAGGGTTTAATTTTTCGATTGAGACCGATTAAGAGAGAGTAAGAAGGGGCAAACCTAGCAGCGCATAGCCATGGGGCAAAAGTAGGGAGCAAGCGAGTGAGAATGATCGAGAGAGAGTGAGATAGAGCGAACCTCGCATCACGCGCAGTGCCATGGAGCGAAAGGTGAGAGAGAGCTAGCGAGAAAGATTGAGACAGATTGTGTACGCACGCACTATTAATTTGTTTTTTAAATTTGCTAAATAATAATCTTTGTAGTGCGGACCTTTACAAACATGCAATTAACGCCGATAAATTACACCAAAACTCAGAAACTCAGTTTGTGGATCGCACAAAGTAATGTCCTGCGTGGGAATTGAACCCACGGCACTGGCAAAAGTAGGTCTGTATCTTAACTAGTACACCATCTGTGCAGTATAATAAATACATACGAGTACATAGCCTCACGCCTGTTTCCCAGAGGGGTAAACAGAGACTATGGTTTGCCACAAACCATGATCCTAGCATACCTCCATCGCTTCTTTCACACTTATCACAGTCGTCATGCATGCTCAACGATTACGCATACTATTAACATGACCTCTCGTTAACACATCTTCAGTTTGGTCCAGAAATGACGTAGTCTTCTCCTTGTAGCTGTCCCACTCAAGATTCCTTTATATATGTGCTTCGTTAATCTCTTTTCTCTCATTCTTTCTACATGTTCAAATTACCTCATATACTTTTTATTTATTTTCATTACTTCTTCATTCACACCAGAGTATATTTCTATATATTTAGAATCACAGAAACAGCACCAGCGATTTTCATGAAATTATTATTTATTAGGATTCAAGGGCGATAAATCGATCTAACTAAGTTTCATTTACAGAAATAGTACATTACTACAGCGGCCAGCAAAACAGGGATTGATGGATGAACGTGTAAATGTGGGCCGAGGCACATATACGTAAGTCCATCAATTCCTAGTTGTGGCCAAAGCTTGTAATAGTGCTTTTCTTAAATAATACGCGAAAATTAAAACTAAGTAGTACTAAGTAGAACTGTATACATGACGAACAACGAACAACATTTTTCACGTGCTAAAGGGTTAATTTGTTTTTTTTTTCATTATCAAACAGGTTTCTTTTTCAAGCCAGTTCGAAATTTAAATAAAACTCTGATGAGTTGCCCATTTAGTTGCAATATTTTGAAGTAACAAATCGTTCCATTGTTAAAATACACGATAGATATGAATTTACATATATATTTATTTGGCCGCTAAAACCCGACAGATATGGATTTTCATACATTTTTTGCCGGCCGCTGCTCGCTCAGTACAGCAATATCGATTTATCTCGAAGAAGGTTGTCAAAATAATGCAAAAATTTCCAAGCATGTTTGAGAAAAATATATTTTTATCAATGTTTTCAGCCAATGGAAAAAATATACATAATCAGAATATGAAAGTAAATTTGGTCAATATTATCATTAGTATTATCCCAATTAGGTAATCAAACAGTACCTTAACCCAGACGATCCGAGTTCGATTATAGGTTTCTTTTTGTTATTTTTTTTTTTTTTTGTTTTGAATTTTCCGTTTTTTTCGTTAATTTTTATTCTATTTTTCATCATTACACCAATGTTACCTGGACCCTTGTAATATCAAAGGCACAGCTAGAACACTCCCTTTTTTTTTTTTTTTTTTGCTGTGGGCCATGGACGTCGCACCCCGCCAAGTCGGTCCGGGGTGACGGAAGAGGCGGCGCGCAACCCCATTGACCCACCCTCCAAGCACCTCTTCTTCGCCATGCGAGCGGGTCACCGGTACCCGATTTTTGTCTTCGGTGGCCCGCTCGGCGGTATGCCCTCTCGGGCTCCTCTCCTGTCGATGCCCCGACAGCTTTCGCCGTCGAGGCGTCGTCCTCACGCGGTGGCCTCACGTCGGGTGATCGGACAATTCCCCGATCCGATCACCCGAAGCCTCGGTTAGGGCGGCATCAGGCGCAGGTATTCGCGCCTGCGCCGCCCCGGCCGCTGACGGCGGCCCGGGTCACGGGAATCCTCCCGGACTCGTTCCGCCGTCTCCTTCTACGAGATGACAGCCTCGCAGAAGGCGGCGACCGCGTCCCAGTTCCTGACGCTGTCGACCATCGCCCTCGCGACAGCCGGCAGCGTCAGGTCGGCACCGATAACAGCGACGAGGTCACGGCGCTGCCCGTCCCAACTCGGACACACCTCCAGCGTGAGCTAGGACACTCCCTACCAATACAAATCCCAAACCTACCCCAGTTCGGCTTCCGGCGCTCTCGCTCACCGAACGAAGCGCAATAGCACATTGCCATTACTCAGACGTCGATCTTCTGCAAGAGTATGGTGCCACGCGTAGTAACGCGTTGCCTACCAATACAAACCAAACCCACCCCTGCGGCTTAGCTGTACCCCTGATATTGCAAAGCTCCATGAGCATTAGTGGACCATTAGTAACAGGACCACGAGAGCCGGAAGCCTAACTGGGTGGGTTTGGGGTTTCTATTGGTAGGCAGCGGCCTAGCCCTTGATATTGCAAAGGTCCATGGGTGGCGGTGACACTTATCATCAGGTGTGCTGCTTACTCGTTTGTCACCATAAGCAATGCAAATAAAAATCAAAAATACGAAGATAGAATTAATTTAAAATCGTATCGTATACGTGTCGTATTATCTAATAACACACATCTATGTGGCACATTAATTATTACCACTTAGAGTGTCGACCAATGAAAGGTGTAACACAAAAGATCACAAAAAGATGATATATCGTTCTTCTAACAATCAAATTTTAATATTTGTTTCATTGTAATTTGCAAAAAGGATTATTTGCATTTAGAAAAGAAAGAAAGAAAAAGATTATTTCCATTTAATCTTTTCTTTGTATTTGAAATAAAACTATATTTACGCGAGCATTTAGTATCATTAACGAATTTCACATTAAAATTGATATTTTCACTTGTCTATTATGTACATACATACATACATACATATCATCACGCCATATCCCTTGCAGGGTAGGCAGAGAGAACAGAGTGCCAGAGAACCTTATCCTTGCTCATTTACTCGCTTCCTCAACATTCATAATTCGCTTCATACACGCTCACCGGTTACGGAGACTCTTGACTCCACCTTCCTTCAGTACGTGACCAATCAGGTCTAGGTAGGTTAGTCTCGGTCTCCCCCGGTATCTACATCCATTATGTGAATTCACTAAAGTACCTACTTTTATTCACATTCAGTTATATCGTCATCGTTTCAACTCATACAAATCTCATCTCATCTCTGTTGGGCTCGAGCCTCCTCCATAATGTGTGGAATTTTACTTACTTTAATTTTCCTATAACTCCATTTCCGTTGTGATGACTGTGTAAGAATACAATTCACCACCCTCTGTCTTACCTGTGGGTGATCGTAAGAGACGCCTAAGAGATATAAAACGCATATAGCATCTATGCAAGAGAAGGTAACCTCGAAACAAAACCCTATACCAACACGTCTGGCCAGCGGAAAATAGTAGGTCATTTTCCCCTTCCATCGAGTACGATGATTTTATGAAATTTTTTTCATCTGAAAGCTTCTGATTTTTTTCATCTGAAAGCTTCCGGAAAGGTGGCAAAAGTGTGTAGAGTGTGAAAGAGGCTATCTAGAAAAACTGTAAAAAAAATCAGCCTATAATTTAATATTTTTTTTTTATAATAAAATTCCGGTTTGTATTTGAACCACCCTCGTATTATAAAGTGTTGTGTTGTTAGTGGCTTCGAAATCTACCAACACTTACTTTGCTCGTGGATGTCATGAAGACGATTAAGAACTTTATATCGACATAGAGTAACTCCATCTGATGCCGTTTGCTCAACAATTACATTCCCAAAGAGGATTGACATCAGGTAGGCGGCTGATCATAATAAACTCATTTGCAAAAAAAACGGGCGGTTTTGATTTTCATTCATATTTAAAAAGATACAATACCAAAAAGGTTTCAATCGTTTGTACACGTTACTGGCCGGTTTTAAAAATGCTGTGGTATTTAAAAAAGTACGTTCTAAATTCAATTTTTCATTTGATGTTCATTTTTACAGAAAACCCCTTTTTATCCTACATTTTTGGCGCGAAGTTCCAGAAGTTAACATCGACTTTCATAACTTTTATTCAATTTTTATCGATTAATTTCATATCCTTGACTGTCAAAGCTTTATTTAATGCTGTTTGGCTGTATCAAAAATGGTAGATAAAGTGGTAAAAGCTACCAAAATTATCGCGCTGCTTGAAGAGGGTTGCAGCCAATGTTTCGTGGCTAGGAGGCTAAATGTTAGTCGCTCGACAGTCCAAAGGACCTGGCAGCGATATCAGGAGACTGGTTCCGTCGAGAGAAGGCCTGGTTCTGGAAGAAAACCATATACCCAACCACGGGATGATCGTTTTCTTGTGAGTCGCGCATTGAGAAATCGCAAATCTTCGTATGTGGATCTTAAGAACAACCTCCAAGAAGTAAGAAATGTGCATATTAGTCTATGGACGGTCAGGAGGAGGCTTCTCGCTGCCAATATACGCAGTCACCGCCCGGCCCACGGCCCCAAATTACTCCGTGAGCACAGAGTTCACAGGCTTAGGTTCGCTAGAAATTGTGAATCATGGACTCAAGACGATTGGAATAGGGTTTTGTTCTCTGATGAAGCCAGGATATCTCTGTTCGGTGAAGATCGACGTCGGCGAGTGCTAAGAAGACAAGGAGAACGCTTTGCAGAGGCATGTTTCGAAGAAATCACACCTTATGGTGGGGGCTCTGTTATGTTTTGGGCAGGAATAAATTCAATGGATCGTACAGAGTTAGTCTTCATTGAAAACGGCTCACTGACTGGGCATCGATACATAACGGAAGTTCTAATTTCTCATGCACAACCCGCATTGGCCGCTCTAGGTGAAGACTCGATTTTTATGGACGACAATGCTCGCGCCCACCGATCCCGCGATGTTAATGCGTATGTGCAAGAGGTCGGCATTCGTCGTTTGGATTGGCCAGCTCGAAGTCCCGACCTCAATCCCATAGAGCATGTCTGGGACGTTCTGAAACGGCGTGTGAGATCAGTACACCCGGCTCCGCAGACCATCAGAGAGCTGAAGAATGTGATTACTGCGGAGTGGGAACGTATTCCGCAATCAAGTATCCGGGATATACTCGCTAGCATGCCCAGACGAATTCAAGCTGTGATTTTAGCTAGAGGGGGTCACACTCGATACTAAACATTTATCTGCTTTTACTTTATTAAAGAAAAACAAACAAAAAAACTTTTTTATTTTTACTTCATGAGCATATGCACTACTAGCGAATATACACTACTAGCGAGGTTTAGCATTATTTCCCATAAATTGTATCTAAATTTTATGAAATACTGATGAAAACGATTATTTTCTTATTAATTTACCAAATTGTGTGGATAAAACTACCTATAATTATCAAACAAAGAAATATTAACATTTGAAATGGTTCATTGCTTAGGTGCCCGTTTTTTTTGCAAATGAGTGTATGTACGAGTACATATTGCGTCGACCACAACTAATTGAAAAAAAGAACAGAAGAATGGTGATTGTTTAATATATTAGAAACTTTCGATAATTATCTGTCATTAATATGAAATCACAATAATGGAACCAGATCCTCAGTCCTCCCGTGACCATGATCACTGTAAAGTGTACGAAACGTCGGGAAATTAAAAATCAAATAAATACAAACGCGACAAAATCCGTAAAAGTAGTTTTATTTCAAATGGAACCAGATGTTAAAGAAAACAAAATTGCAGTGAAAAAAGTGTCTTGCACATAGTGGAAAAGGTGTGTTCGCGATATTTTTTGAACAGACCTCGATTACTCGTACATATTTCAAAAGTTATTGGCAATTTAAATACGCAATTAACGAACACAAATTACACACAGACTCAGAACAACCATTCGTGAATCACACAAAATATTGTTTAGTGTGGGAGTCGAATCGACAATACTAGCACGGTAGATCGGTATCTTAACCACTACGCTATCTGTACAACCGTACTTTCGATAGAAGTACGATGATGTATGATGATTTTTATGGTCTTTGAGAGAAGATATGTTGATATCTTCTCTCAAAGACCATAAAAATCGGTACGATCGCTGTTAGAACTAAAAAATCTTTTAAAGCCGGGCATTGCCTATATTCTATAAAAGTACAAAAAACTAACTAGGAGCAAGACCCTTTCATCCTAATGAAAATTAAGCCTATTAATTATCCTGCTTTTGCTCAACTTTTCTTAACTTTTAGTTTTGGATACCCTTTGATTGAGATATTAACCAGTGCATCACACACTGGCTGTTTAGATAAAGTTCGCTTGCTTATTTCACAGAAATAACAAGTCAATTAAAAAGTTAAAGCTACTTCATAATTAATTAAAAATCCTTATAGCAAATGTTATTTCAAACCTTTCAATAAATGAACACTTCTGTTAATAAATTCATAATTGTTAAAGCAAAAGAAAAATTCTTTTAAAAATCTAAGCACTCTCAAGAAAGATCAACTAAATTCTTTTCGACTTTTGTTAATAAAACCTAAATATATATTAACTTACTTCCTTCCTTAATACCTTTCAAAATGGAGGTACCGAATACCGTTTAGAAAATTTTAAATGGAAATAAACCAGTTCGGTAACAATAAAGACTTGTCATCATAAATAAAAGCATCCAATATTGAAAATATATTGTTTAATTTAAATATACAACGTCCAATTGGGCGCGAAATTTAATTTGATTTGCTCCTCTTGTAATGTTATACTGTCAAGCCATGAAAATGGCGGGAATACTGTTGTTAAATGAATATAAATCCCGCGCAAATACTTCACATTGTTAGTTTAAGTTTTATTACATGTAATATATTATTCCTAAGCGTAATGGTATGATATATAAGCAATTCACAAAAAAAAATACACGTAAGAAAAGCAATGATCACCATCGTGGCATGCCAAAAGTCAAAGTTTTAATCTGTATTTTTGGAGTTTACGCCTTAAGAATCGATTTTCATATAAGGCGCCCGGTATGAGAAAAATTTGAGGAGTAAAATCTAGTGATCCAATTATCCTCGTTACGTTTTTGGTGCGCAACCTATTCTGCGCACCTTTCGCTTTCTGACGTGAGATAATACTTCACTGAACAGTTTTAATATTTCTAGTCAAATGAGCTTTTTTTGCGCCTGTTTTGATAATCGTACTTAAGGAGTAAACTCCAGTCGTGCGTCGGAGCTGACACACACACTTTTTTTTGCAGTTTTTCCCTTCTCACACCATTAACACTAAAAAGTCTTCAAATCGTAGGAAATTAAAAAAATCGTAAAAATATAAATTTTATATATACCGGCTATATAACAGAGAATGGAGCAGCTGGTCAGAAGGATGGTAGGTAATAATCGTAAGAAAAATTTGAAGGAAAAATGTCAAGGGTCTCATGACTAGGACTCATCAGCTGTCTGTAAAGGTACATTTGACATACTGTAGCAAACGCAATCATTGATTTATTTAAGTTCTAATGAATATTTAAGAAAGTATGACTATGTAGCAGATTATTTATCATTTATTTGGTACATTTCATTCAGTTTCAGAGAAAAAGCAATGACAAAATTGAAAATTTTAAATGTTTTTAATTCATTAACGAATCGACATTTTGATGCTACCATCATTACCTACCACCCTTCTGATCAGCTGCTCCATTCTCTGCTACACCCGGTATATATAATGCTCGTGTAAACATCAGAAATTATTAAGTTTTTTTTTTCTAACAATAGCAATAATTTTGTAATGTTAACTCGTTTTTTGGTCTTGTGTAGTAGTGGCTACGAATACTACCAACCCTTACTTTGCTCGTGGATGACGAAAAAGACGACTAAGAGCTTTATGTCGACCTGTGCCAGTTTCATTTAATGTCGTTTGGTCAGCAATTACATTCAGAAAGAGGCTTGACGTCAAGCAGGCAGCCAGACATAAAACTATTGCCAATAACTTGCAATATATAGATAGGTTTAATTAATATGTCGACACCAAGTAGTTGGGATAAGAGCAGGTGAATGATGATGAATTGTTTTTGATTACTAAACAAGAAAATCTTAATTAAGTTGTGCTGTTCGCTATTCTCGTGGCCCAAATACGATCACCGAAGAGGGTAATATTAAAACAATTTCGACGAGAGGTAAAAACGCCAACAAACTTATTGGTGGGAAATCATTTTGTACTAAACCGAATCACTTCATTTCATAGTCATCATTCATCATTTCAGCCTATCGCTGTCCACTGCTGGACGTTGGTTAGCCTCATGTTACGCTACAGAGTGCGGTCTTGTGCCGATTGCATCCAACGACGCCCAGCAACCTTCACGAGGTTGTTTATCCACCTAGTTGGGGCGTCCTACACTGTGTTTTCCGGTACGTGGTCGCCACTCTAGAACCTTTCTTCCCCAGTGGTTGTCGCTTCTTCGAGCGATATGGCCTGCCCATTGCCACTTCAGCGTGTTAATTCTTCGTGCTTTGTCGGTTACACCCGTTCGTCTGCGTTTTTCTGTATTTCGGATTCTATCTCGCAGAAAAATCCCAAATATAGCCAGCTCTATAGCAATCTGAGCGACTCAAAGCTTGGTTATGAGGCCTACATTTAGGTAACACCATCAAAAGGCATCACAGTGGAGCCAATAGATAATAAATCAGTTGTATAAAAGAAAAACGGTAGCGGCAGCCGAAGGATCGACAAAATAAAACAAAATGATCTAAAACTATTTAATTAATATCAAAATTGCCATATCTAATCTGCCTAATCTATTTGAAGTGTGAATATAAAGTGAAAAAAATATATATTAAAAGTAAATAAATGGTTTCTCCGTGTGGTGACGGAGTAAGAATACAAGTCACCACCCTCTATCTTACCCGTGAGTGATCGTAAGAGACGACTAAGGGATAAAAAAATGCATATAACATCTATGCAAGAGAAGGAAAGCTCAACACAAACCCTATACCAACACGTCTGACCAGCGTGGTATAGTAGGTTAATTTCCCTCGCATTAAGGAGGGGGCCCGAGCCCAACAGTGCGACATTTATGGGCTGTGATGATGATGATGAACAAAAGAAACTCAATAAAAAATAAATCAATAGACAAAACTACTGAGTTTCTTGCCGGATCTTTTCAGTGGCGTTCACGTTCTGTTGGTATTTTATTCATTTAATTGAAATTGAAACCACGGGATTTATACAAAATAAATGACGTAGAATTTGAATTATTCTTACTCCATCACATGAAAAGTTTTTAATAATATTAATTTCACAAAATAAATAAGAATATGCTGTGTGGTAGCAGCTACGAATACTACCAACCCTTACTTTACTCGTGGATGTCATAAAAGAGAACTAAGAGCCTTATAACGATCTGGGCCAACTCCATCTGATGCTGTTTGGTCAACAATTACATTCCCAAGGAGGGTTGACGTCTGGCAGGCGGCCGGTCATTAAACTATTGCCAATAACTTTTACAATATGTACTATGAAAAAAGAGTACATATTGTATCGACCCCAAGTAATTGGGATAAGAGTAGGAGAATGATGAAATAAGAATAATAACGACAATAACAGAGTAATACCGGGTATGGTTCTAAAATTGAAACTTATTACTTAAAGAATTGCTTCAGCAAAGTTACAGTAAAAATTTCAATAAAACTTTACTGAAACTAGGATTGAATCACAGATTCTCATGCATAGCAGTCGCGCACTTAATCACTGGATCAAAGAAACAGTAATATTCTGATATTTTCAACCCTTTCATCGCTGTCCACTATTAAGTACAGATTTGACTTGGTAACCTGTTTAGTAATGCAAAAGTCCATGGGCGGCAGTAACACTTACAATCAGGTGTGCTGCTTGCTCGTTTGCCACCGTAATAAAAAATAATGCGATGGAATTGGTGCATAAAGCCTTTTGAATTTTTTTTTTTGTACCACTCTGGTTTGAGTATTTGCCATTTACATGTGAATGAAGTTAAGAAATGTAATATTTCTTCATATTGTGTAGTCTTAATAGTCATTGTCTATCAGTAAGTCAAGTCCAAGTTACCATTAATCGGGCGCTGATAACCAAATCATTGGTTTTTTTAGGAATTTTGGCAACAATATGAAAATACACGTAAACCACTATTATACCATATTCACTACACTTCAGCACTTTAACTGTACCATATTCTATAAAATACCAACAAAATTATTCAATATAACACTAAAAAACACAAAAGAAATGAATATAATACAAGAGCGTGACATGACATTTCCATATTCGCGCCAGAACTCCCTTTTTGTATTTAACGACACCCAACGTGTTGTTTAAAGAAAAATAAATCATTTTTTTTTGTTTTATTCGTGCCTTCGGACAGGCAAAGGGATCAAAGCCCATACAGCCAAATCCTATTTTGTTTTAATATTTCTTCATATTGTGTAGTCTTGAAAGTCATCATCCGTCGGTAAGTCAAGTCGTTACCATTAACCGGGCGCTGATAACCAAATCAATGTTTTTTTTTTGCGAATTTTGGCAAAATATGAAAACACACGTAAACCACTATTATACCATATTCACTACACTTCAGCACTTTAACTGTACCGTATTGTATAAAATACCAGCAAAATTATTTAATATAACACTACAAAACACTAAAAAAATTAATATAATACAAGAGCGTAACATGACATTTCTATATTCGCGCTAAAACTCAAAGAAAATCTAATATAAAAAAAAATATTTTAATAAATTCCACAGATCAAAAAACCGACAGATAAAATTTGCGATTTAAATCCCATCAAAGTAACTTTGCAATGGAAAAAGAAATATATTTGTATAGAATAAATAACAGAATACGAACAATACAATTTTCATAAAAGCAAATAATTTAAAAGCATACATAATAAAATTGTTTTTTTTTTATATTTTGACCCAGGAAACGTTCCTTTACTAATATACGATAGAAATAATTGGTTTATCGGCGGCCATTTTTTTTTTGTGAGCCATACTCACAGAGTCGTTCTATAGACCATAAAATGTTAAGGATAAAAGGACATAAAGTTGTTTTCGAATAGACCCTAAATTAGACGAGCGATCTTCTACTCGTAAATAGTTATAATGGATTTTATTTGGATGAGAGTATTAACGTATTTTTAGGTTACGTATTGTAATAGTATAAGAGCGACTTTTTTATTATTAAGAGTCCGTGCGTCTGTAAATAGCATCAAACTATATTAAAAAATAGAAATGTTGAATTTCTAATATTTATGAGTGAATTACACATCCATCCATTCTTCTGCTCTTATCCCAATTACTTGGGGTCGACGCAATATGTACTCCTCTTCCTACATATTGCTAAGGTTTTTGGCAATAGTTTTATGACCGGCCGCCTGCCTGACGTCAACCCTCTTTGAGAATGTAATTGTTGACCAAACGGCATCAGGTGATGTTGACCCAGGTCGTTATAAGGCTCTCAGTCGTCTTTAACGACATCCGCGAGCAACGTAAGGGTTGGTAGTATTCGTAGCCACTACCACAAAGCGCCACACATGGAAACATATAAATAAAATTGAAGTGTCTGTTTGTGACCTGGGCCAACTCCACCTAATACTGTTTAGTCACTAGAAGGATCAATTTAAGAATATTCCACGGACGAATTTATAGGCCTCAGCTAGTAGGGTAAAATCGCCATATGTGAACCAGGTCTATAATATGGACCCGACATATCTCTGATAACGTTCGACGAATCAAAAAAGCGACGACTTAAAAAAAAAGTGTTAATTATTTCTAAGATGTTGATGTTTTTTTATTATAATTTCAATTGTTTTTAAGCCAAATAATGATTGAATAGTTTAAAATTAATAAGATTGATTATACTTTAAAAACTGAAGCTTCAATCCTTATGGTGGTCCCATATGCAATCCGGCTGGAAAGGCCTCGGTTCGGTGTTCGGACCATCGAAGCCTTCCGGCCGGTGCTGATGGAGTGGTTGGGTCGACAGCACGGGGTCCTTTCCTTCCGACTGGTGCAGGTCTTGACGGGGCATGGTTGCTTCGGCAAGTACCTACACACGGTCGTGAGGAGGGAGAGGACACCGTCCTGCCACCACTGCGATTGCGACGAGGACACGGTGCAGCACACGCTCGAGGTCTGTGTGGCCTGGGCAGAGCAGCGTCGTGAACTCGTCGTGATCATCGGTGCTGACCTGGCGCTGCCGACCATCGCTAAGGCGATGCTCGACAGCGTCAGGAACTGGGACGCGGTCGCCGCCTTCTGCGAGACAGTTGTCTCGCGAAAGGAGGCGGCGGGGCGACTCCGAGAGGAAATCCTCTTCGGTGAGAGGCTCCGCCGCCGACGCCTGGGGCGGCGTAGGCACGAGTATCTGCGCCTAATGCCGCCCTAGCCGAGGCCGCGGGTGACTGGACCGGGGAAGAGTCCTTCACCCGCAGAGAGGCTGACCGCGTGAGGGCGACGCTCCGGCAGTTAGCTGGGGCGTCGATGGGGGATGGTACCCGAAAGGGTAACCCGCCGGGCTGGGCACGGAAGGCAAGGAAGCGGTACCAGTGGCCGGCCCAATGGCGATGGGGAGGGAATAAGGTGGGTTATGGGGCCACGCGCTCCCCTTCCGTCACCCCGGACGGTGCGGGCGACGTGTGACCATGCCATAGCCTACCAAAAAAAAAAAAAAAAAAAAATGGTGGTCCCATATATGGCGCACTTACCCTACACAATAAGATTTTTTAGAGTCCAAATTGTAATGCTTAAAACTAGTACGTACTAATAAATAAAAACAAACTCTTCACCTTTATATAGGTACATAAAATTGATCGATTTTTTCTATAAAATTCATTTGTTAACTAAAAATAATATTATACAAAAGGCAAGGACTTAAAAAAATAAGCAAGGCAAGTATTAAATAAAGTTATAAACTCCCTTTAATTGAGACAGATGATTGTCACTCGAGTACCTTAAGCTCGGGACACGTCATTATGCCCAGATCATCCCATTTGAGACAATTTTGATTGGTTTTATAACTGATCATGGGTCTTTTTTTTCAAGTTTTATGTTCAATTTTCAATGCTCTTTTTTAATACTGTGTCGGTATTTCTTTATATAATTAATAAAATACTAATAAGTGCTGTTCCATAGTATTATCTTGTTTTATTTTTAAAATAAAATGGTTTTAGTCAGTCTGGAGATTACACTATTGAGTTTAATAAAAACTTAATTTTACGAGAAAAACGACTGCAAATACTATTGAAGTTTTTTTTTTTTTATTCAGAAATTTTAACTATTTAAGCGGGAATATTTTGATTATATGGACTCATTCTGTTCTGACAGATAAAAGTGTGCAATTTTACTGCACAGATACCGGTTTAAGACATACTTATAATACCCGTGGGTTCTATTCTCACCCAAAACAATACTTTATACGATTCATAGATCTAATAGTAGTAAGACCACCACCAAATTGACAGTTTTCTGTCTACAGCCACGTGCAGGTCCGTCCGGTGTAGTACCACACTCTCGCAGAAGATCGACGTCTGATCATCTGCTGTTGTGCTTTGTTAAGCGGGCGAGAGAGCTGGAAGTAGGGATATTCGATATACATCAATGCATCGAAAACATCGATGTTTACAATGCGATACATCGAATCGATCCGATGTTTTGAAGAGCTATCGAAATACTCGATGTATCGATGTTTTTTCATAAAACATCGAAACGATGATAACCAGTAAATGCCACAAAAAAGACCTTTTTTTTTTTTTTAGAAGTAACACTTTTGATATGACTTTAGAAAAAGTACTCGATGTTTAAAAACATCGATGTATCCGATATGATCCGATACATCGAAAGACATCGATGTACAGTTTCGATTTATCGAATCGAAAAAAACATCGATGTTTTTTCAAAGTGGACACCCCTAGCTGGCAGCCCAATTGGTTTGGTTTATGGTATGTTTTGATAGGCAGCGGCTTAGCTATACCTCTGGTATTGCAAATGTTACCATCAGCTGTACTACTTACTCGTTTGCTACCATAGGCATTAAAAAAAAAACTAAAAAAAATAGAAAATGTCTAGGTGTAATCTGTGTTCGTTAATTGCATGTCTTTTTTATAATTCCGGGTCTTTTTAAGTAAAAAAAAATCATAACCAACTTTATTACATTTCGTCTTAATAAGGTACATTCTTATCTTTAATTAGTAAGTAAAATGTTAGTGAAAAAAAAGAATATTTAATTATGTTTAATGTTTACGCGAGTATTATAAAATATAACCATCTTTTTAGACTTAATCACGGATCTAGCCCGCCCGTAACAAAGAATGCTGAAAAATATTCTTAAAATAAAACTACGGGTTCATTCCCTTAGTTCTCCTAGTTCTATGCCCGTTTCACATAATATCATCATCATCATCATCCTCATCACAGCCCATATATGTCCCACTGTTGGACTCGGACCTCCTCCGTAATGGGAGGGAAATTAACCTACTATACCGCGCTGGTCAGACGTGTTAGTATGGGGTTTTTTTTTTCGAGTTTTCCTTATTTTGCATATATGTTATTAGCGTTTTATATCCCTTAGTCGCCTCTTACGATCACCCACGGGTAAGATAGGGGGTGGTGAATTATATTCTTATCTCCGTCACCACACAGAAATTACAAATCTTTGCTTTTTATTTCTGTAGCGACTAAAAATACTACCACACATTGCTCGCAGGTCCACATGGAATCAGAGATCTTATAAAGATCACATTTTTTTTTTATTAAAGATAACACCCAGCACTAAGAAAATAATCCATGTATTGCGGGGAACTTTACAAACATATAATTAACGCAGATAAATTACACCCAGACTCGGAACAACACTTTGTGGATTACACAAAGTGTTGCCCTGCGTGGGAATCGAACCCTTAGCGTTAGCACGGTAAGTCGGTATCTTAACCACTATGCCATCTGTGCAGTCAATCCTATCTACAAAAGAGGATGTTTGTGTATATGACATCGTTAAACTCCGAAACTATTTGACCGATCATTATGAAAATTGATATTAATTTATTTTTTTTTACGTAGAAGGTTTTATGCTATCTTCATTGATATAATTCGCCACCAGATGGCGCTGCGGTTCATCTACTTATACAAACAATCCAAACGGGTTGGGTTCACTAGTATACATTTCTTCATCTTAGTTTAATAAATGTCTACCAATATAATTGTAATAATGAAATAAATTATATTCTCCCGTTACTTGTCTATCACAAAGCCACGCCTATCACAGAACTTTAAATAAAAAAACAAACAGTTATAAACTTTATAGCTGAACTTATTCTCTGATATCTTTTAATATAGGATGATGTTTATTTTATATATAGTATAATTTTGTTTTCATTAACTTAAAAGAGGGCTAAGGAATATATTATGGTGATAGTGTCCGAGAAGGTAAGATGAACGTCAAGGATTCGGTACCAGCGATGGTGAAGGAACACGGTAGGTTATAAGGCCGCACGCCAACTTTCCATTGCCCTTTTTTTTTTTTTTTAGGGGTGGGTTATGGTCGGCGCTCTTCTCGCACCACTCCGTCCGGGGCGACAGAGGGGCGTACGCACGCATACCCGTAACCCACCCACGAACCTCGCCTACGTCGTTGGACCGGCCACTGGAGCAGCGTGAACTTGTCGTCGGTGGCCGGCCCGACGGAATACCCCCTGAGAGGTACCCTCCCCTTGAGCGACGTCCCCCAAGGGGCGGATGTCGGTCCCTCCTCGCGCGGTCAGCCTCTCGGCGGGGGACGGACTAATTCCCCGGTCCAGTCACCCGCGGCCTCGGCTAGGTAACTTTCCATTGCCCTAGACAGAATGGGTGGATTGTGTCCAGACCATAGTCTGCCAATAAAAAAGGAAAACCTTTGATAAAATATGTCTTTATTTTTTCAACATTCTGGCTATCTATCTCGAGAGAATGCTGCTGTCTGTTGTCGTGGTGATTCCACAGCCAATTTTCACGACTCTCAAAGGAATGTAAACACTGACTAAGAATTCTACAGGAAAAAAAAACTACTCTCTTAAGAAACTTATAACACCAAATACTATTGAGCATTTCAAGTCTGAATTTAATTCATTCTTCTCAAAAGACTGAACTAACTGAACATAGTGCTATAACAGAAATGATGCAGTGTCTTTAATGTTATTAAATTTGGTTAACTATAATAATAATGACCGTCAAGTGTTATTACCGTTGTAATGACAATATAATGACAGTTGAGATAACAAAATTAGTGATTGATGTATTATGGATATTATTTATACTGATTTCTATTGCTGTGTGGTAGCGGCTACGAATACTACCAATCCTTACTTTGCTCGTGGATGTCGTAAAAGACGTCTAAGAGCCTTATAACCACCTGGGCCAACTCCATCTGATGCCGTTAGGTCAACAATTACACTCCCAAGGATGGTTGACGTCTGGCAGGCAGCCGATCATAAAACGATTGCCAATAACTTTTACAATATGTACTATGAAAAAAGAGAACATATTGTATCGACCCCAAGTGATTGGGATAAGAGTAGGAGAATGATGATTCATACTGATAGTATTCTATTTCTTTGCTGTGTCGTTGCAACAATTACATTCCCAAGGAGCGTTGACGTCAGGAAGGTAGCTAATCATAAAGTTACTGTCAAGACTTTTGCAATATGTATGTTGGAAGAAGAAGATTGAAATAAGAGCACTAAGAGGATGATGATCACCATCTATATTCTTAATATAACGGGACAAAGTATTTTTTTCTATTAAACAATGATATTAAATATTATACCGTTAACGAAGCAAAACTAGTTAATCTATAAAAAAAGATATCACGCTGTATATAAAGGACCGGCGACAAGTTAAATAGTCCTAGTAAATGAAATTGGATCGGCCGCTTTTTTTATTCCGATATATAGACCTCATCCGTATACTGTATGGTCCAAGTTAGAAGATGTTGAAGATGGCACCTTGACGTTTTATTGCTTCCATAATGAGGTGGTACCCAAAATGTTAACCAACCAAGCGGACCGCCGATAGCAATGAATCTGTAATTGTAGACAATTTTTAAATACGATGTGAAAGTAATAGGGTACGTTTTGAAAACGAAAGGCGCCCGTCCGTCTCTCTGGACGGTTTAGGCCAAGTGTGACTAGATTATAGCCTAATAATATTTTAGATGGTAGGACCAAGCTTTGACAGTCTCTGTCTACAGCCGCGGGCTGGTCCGTCCGGGGTAGTACCACACTCTCGCACTCGACGTCTGAGTAGGTAATGGCAATATGCTATTGCACTTCGTTCGGTGAGCGAGAGAGCTGGGAGCCCAACTGGGTAGGTTTGAGGTTTGTATTGGTAGGCAGCGGCCTAGCTATACTCTTGATATTGTAAAAGTCCATGGGTGGCAGTAACACTTGCCATCAAATGTGCTGCTTGCTCTTGCTTTGCCACCATAAGCAATAAAAAAAAAGATGGAAGAGGAGGATTTTTGGCGGGTGTGCGAAAGCAAGCAGGTGGTGTCGCTTTATATTAATTAGATTAATGTTTTAACTTTCATTTTAGCTTCTGTTTTCCACCTCCTCACGAATTAAGTGGACTACAGAATTCCTTGACTGATACTCTGACTGTGGAGGCACGAATCTAACAACCCGAAGCTAAGTAACCTAATATTTACCACTATCAGATATCCAATATATATATATATATACTTACTTAGAAATCCCCCCTTTTATCAATAACGTTTACTATAATTTACTATTAGTCCGCGACATAAACACCATAAGGAAAATAAGTATGGAGACATAAAATTGGGGTCAGAAGAGAGCGTAATAAATAAAATAATATTACAACAACAAACATTTATCTGAATAAGATATCTATATCTGTAAAAGAAAATGTTTGTATATATGACGTCGCTAAACTCAGAAACTATTTGACCGATGAGTATGACAATTTACATGTATTTTTTCACGGACAAGGTTTATATGTATCCCCATTGACGTAACTCGCCGCCAGCCGGCGCTGCAATATATCGACTTGTAACAAATAAACTAACTGGGTTTGTTAGTTACATATACCTAAATATATGTATTTTCCGTGTGGTGACGGAGTAAGAATACTATTCACCATCCCATATCTCCCGTGGGTGATCGTACGAGACGACTAAGGGATATAAAACGCATATAACATCTATGCGAGAGAAGGAAAACTCGAAACAAAACCCTATACCAATACGCCTGACCAGCGCGGTATAGTAGGTTAATTTCCCTCCCATTACGGAGGAGGCCCGAGCCCAACAATGGGGCATTTATGGGCTGTGATGATGATGACGATATGTATACCATAGTGGTTGTCTATGACTTTTTTTTTTTTTTGGCGGCGGGCTGTGGTGTAGTCTCACCCCGCTAATCCATGGGGGGCGACGGAAGAAGCGGCGCCCGACCACTTAGACCCGCCCAACAACATATCCGGTCTTTGCCTTCGATGGCCCATCCAGTGGTCTACCTTTACGGGTATCCTCTCGAATCGACGCCCGGAGAGCTCGTCCAATAAGTTTCACCATTAGGGCGTCGTCAGCTGTCTATATCTGTGGGCCGGTCCGTCTATGGTAGTACCACACTCTCGCAGAAAATCGTCGTCTGAGTAGTGGCAATGTGCTAGTGCATTTCGTTTGGTGAACGAGAGAGCCGGCGACACAACTGATTGGGTTTTAATAAGTAAGCAGTACCTCTAGTATTGCAAAGATCTATGAATGGCAGTAACACTTATTATTAGGTGTACTGCTTGCTCGTTTGCCACTGTAAACAATAAGTAAAAAAATATTTCATTCGCCAAATTTTTAGTTCCGAGTCTAGAGATAATTTGTATCCTTTAATTGTGTTTTTCACCTGCTGATGGAGTAAGAATATAATTGATTACCCTCTATTTTACTCGTTGGTGTCGTAAAAAACGAGTAAAAGATATAATATTCATACAATATCTATGCAAGAGAAGGATGCCATATAAAACCATATGCCAACCCATCTAATCAGTGTTTTTTTTTGTGTGTCTTAGTTGTTAGCCTCAGATGGCTATGACAACTTTACCCGGACTGTGGGTGAGCGCTGAGGGCTCTCAACCCGATCTAATCAGCGTGTACACCACGTGGGTCAATTTATTTCCTATTGTGGAGGACACTTTTATTTATTTATTCACCATATTACAATACCTTAATAGTAACAAAATAAACATATATAAACTTGAGTCCAGCAGTGAATATATAGGAGCTGATACGAATTGTATTTGTGAAATTTCTCGCGATACAAGCTTTTTTATTCGTTATTGATGAATCTTAATAATAAAACAATAATAAAACGGTTTATAATAATATTTATTGGTTACGGTGGCAAACGAACAAGCAGCACACCTGATGGTAAGTTTTGCTGCTGCTTATGGACCTTTGTAATACAAGGGGTATATCAAGGCCGCTGTCTAACAACCAAAATCCACCCAAGTTGTGCTTCGGGCTCTCTCGCTCACCGAACGAAGCGCATCAGTATATTGCCTCTTCGCAGACGTCGATTTTCTGCGAGAGTGTGATACTACCTCGGTCGGACACGCCCGCAGCTTTAATCAGAAAACTGTGAACACTATAGCACTACCAAACCGATACGACTATTTATAAAATAGCTTCCACTTTTAACTTGTATTGTCCAAATATACAAAGAGCCCGACATTTTAGTTAAAATTTAACCAAATTCTTAACACAAATATTTACATTTTTATGCCTGGTCACACGAGGAACGTGGTGTCATGGCGGTTGGCGGGAACGTTCATTATAGAAAATATACTATCCTGTTTATATTATACATTCATCTTCAAACAGGATAACGGTAATTCGATACTGCTTAAAATATTAAAATTTAAAACTCATATTAAATTATTATTTAGACAACGCTTATATCAAAATTCTACAATAACAAATAGTAACGTAAGTTTAACGTAAGTTTAACTTTGCTCTTTGTTTTAACAGGATGATAATGGCGCCACATGAGTAGAAAAGCGAGTAATCGATTGTTATCTGACTTTTTAATAAAAAAAGTCGAAGCAGTTTTTTTTTTATTTTTGAGTTCTGCTTTGATAATATATGTTCGTTCTAAAACAGTTTACTCGTTAAAAGTATGTAATGTATTTGCTAGAACTTATAGATATACTATACACGGTGCTATTTGTCGCAGCTTTACGCGTTATAAGCTGCAACCTTTTTCAATGAAAAGGTTATGGTTACGCAATAAAACTTGAAGACTTTTGGCAGGCATCAGACCAGCATGCTGTAGTAGCTCAATTTTTTAAAGTCCTCCGAAATATAAGGATTATTGCCTTAGTGCAGGGTGAAGTCTTTAAAAATAAGAAAAAGAAAGATAAATAAAATAAGCACTTGGAGACCAACAAAAACATAACAAATCTTATCCTTCAAACTGAACTAAAACTTTAGTAACAATTGTTCTTGTTCACTTAATTGCACTAAGTTAATAAGTGAAGTACGAACAGCTTCAGTAATTTGGACAAGTTAGGTATTCATTAGATTAAACCTCTACTTGGTACTAAATTGTCGTTGGCCGAAATAACTACGATGTTCTGTAAGATTTTGTTGCCAAAGACAATCTATTACAATGGTTGTATTTATTTTTTTCAATTTGAAAAAGAAACAGTTTTTAAAATGACATTTAAAATAATAAGTGAAACTAGAATAATAAATTAAAATAATTAATTAAATGCAAATAAGAATTAAAATATCAAATATCAAAAATTCCTTCGCATCGCTCTCTAACGATAATGTGACCAGAAGGCTGGCAGCATTATCACATTGAATGGCAATATTAATCTTTAGGGCAAAATATAGGCCAGATTTCTGATAAAAAAAAAACTTAATCTTAATAGTTTTGATTCCCAAACCAATACTGTTGTCAGATTTATATTCTAATAGTTTTCTTATAAAACTAGTGTCTTAGACGAGATGTCATTTTCTCAAAGACTGTTATTTGGTCTCAGCCCCAAAGGAATAACAATATTTTATAAAATAAGTCCAAAACTCAGACACGGCTACCAAAAAAGGCGTTCTGAAACGTGTAAAACAAAAACATGGCGATTCAGTACGAATATGTTCAGAGCATAGCCATACTCCACTTTGGCTGCACTAACTGCGCAGATGGCGTTAAGAAGGTTAAGATACCTCAATATCATCATCTTGCTCTTATCTCTATTACTTAGGGTCCGCGCAATATGTTCTCTTTTTCCATACACTCCTATCAGACGTCATTTCTGTAGTCACTCCCCTACTATCCATGTTATGCTTCACGCAGTTCATCCATCTTTTCTTTGGTCTTCTGTTACCCCTAAAGCCTTCAACATTCATACTGAAAATGTTCCTCACAACGTTACTTTCATCCCGTCTTATCACATGTCTATACCATGTCAGCCGTTCACTCCTTAACTTTTCCATTACTGGCGCAACTTTCAAACTTCCTCTAACATATTCATTCCTTATTTAATGGTTAAGATACCTACCGTGCCCAATGTCGCAGGTTCGTTTCTCACACAGGACATTGTGCGATGCACCAGTTGTTCCGAGTCTGAGTTTTTCAGTTTGTGTCCGCTAATTGTATGTTTGTAGTCCCCTACAATACAAGGTTAATCCCTTAGAGAGTTGCATATTGTATAAAGCATCTTTCTTTCTTTCTTCCTCATTAAAGCTAGATATAATTTATAATTTATTATTGAGTCGTCAGAATTAACTCGGAAAAATCATAGTTGCACCGTGAAATTAGTAGTTAACTCGTGTTCGAGTGCCGCTTGTAAGATCTGATCCAACCATAATCTTATACGTTGTATTTGAATTATATATTATATCGAGGTTCGAAGACTATCACATTTTTGTTTTTTTTTTGCGGTGGGCCATGGATTGGTCACGTCCTGCCAAATCGGTCCAGGGCGATGGAACAGTCGGCGCATAACCCCATTAACCGTTAACCGGTCTTCGCCGTGCGAGCGGGTCACCGGTACCCGATCTTTATCTTCGGTGGCCCGCCCGGCAAGAATATCACACTGGAGCTAAATCTCACTAATCTTCAATGAAAGGGAAATTAGCTACATTGTCCAGAATAATTAATATAATATTATTTAAACTTTCTTTGTCAGCCACGTTGTTATTTAATTGCATCTTCATTTATCAGACAGGAGAATTGACAAATGCTTAAAAGTCTAAAATAGGAGATTAAATATTGCAATGACACTTTTGTTTGATTTCTTAGTGCATTATTAAATAACGCATATAAATAAAACTAATTTTGTTGAGATAAAGATTCACTAAAATTAATGATTTAATTACTGGCGGGATATAAAGGGGTGTAAAAAGGGGGTGAATATTATTTTTTTTTAACTACATAGCAAATTAATGAAATTAATATTTAATGTGGACATCACATATGATTTCTACACGTACGTAGTCGCAAATTAAAGTTAGTTCAATATATAATTTCTGACGCGTACTTACGGCCACGGTATAATCCGATCTCGCTTTAACATACAAAATTAATTCTCACCATAGGCAGTACAGACAGCAAATTAGAACTTCAATAGCAACATCGTCCATCCATTATCCATAAGCCTATTTACGTCAACTGTATTAGCCTTCCAAAGGGGATAATCGCCACACTTGGCGGTCGGGCTGGTGATCACTAACTAGTTATTATGACTTCCACGGGAAAGTAAGACGTAAATTTAATTCTTCACGGTTATTACATAGAATGTACTCGCCATAAATAATTTAGATATAATATTTCTATGTAATATTATAGCTGCGAATGTGAGTATGTTTGTTTGTTACGCTTTCACGCTTAAACTACTAAACAGATTTTTAAAATACTTTCACCAATTTAAAGATATATTATCAGCGAGTAAGGTAGGCTATATTTTATTCCAATTTTCTCACGGAATCGTGAATTACGCTCGAATTTATGAGTAAATATACACAAAATGCTGGGAATATGTAGAATAGGAATACTATCAATTCTTACTTTACTCGCGGATGTCGTAAAAGACGACTAAGAGCTTTATATCGACCTGAACCAGCTCTATCCAATGTCGTTTGATCAACAATTATATTTCTAAGGGTTGATGCAACAGGCCGGTCATAAAACTTATTATTACCAATAACTTTTGCAATATGTACGATGGTAGAGGAGTAAAGTAAGTAAGGAACTTTGGGACATTTTACCGGAGTATGGTATTAACGGTAAACTGCTGCAGGCTGTGCAATCCAGTTACATGGGCTGTAGAGCCTGTGTGCGGCTGGATGATGGAATGTCGCCTTGGTTTGACGTAAATATCGGCGTTAAGCAGGGCTGCGTTCTAACAGCCAGGCTGTTTATCATATATCTGGATAAATGTCTCCAAAGGTTGAACGATATGAATGTGGGAGTCCAGATAGGTGACTCAGTGGTCTCTGCTCTGCTTTATGCAGATGATGCAGTCCTGCTGGCACAGTCAGCGACTGACCTGCAGACCCTAGTCGACACAATGACAGAAGATTGTAAGAAAAGGGGTCTACGCGTGAATGTGAGCAAAACCAAAATAATGGTCTTTGAAAGAGATGAAGCCAGAACAGATGTAAGAGTAACAATAGGTAATGATGTACTAGAACAAGCGGATGAATTTGTATATCTTGGATGTGGATTTAGCCGAGATGGACGGTACACCACTGATATAGAGCGAAGAGTGAATGCGGGAAATAGAGTGAACGGAGCGTTGGGGCAACTTCTCGGCAGCAACCACCTCAGCCAGAAGGCACGTGTAGCAATACATAACGCAGTGCTTGTCCCAACATTACTGTATGGAAGCGAGAGTTGGGTATGCAGAAAAGAGTATGAAAGTAAAATTAATGCGGTCGAAATGCGATCTCTTCGGAAAATCTGTGGAGTTAGGCTGACCGACCGCATTCGTAACGACGACGTAAGAGAGCGAGTAGGTATGAAAGAGAGTATTGGTGTAAAGATGCGAAAGGGAATGCTCCGATGGTTCGGACATGTGGAAAGAATGCCGAACGAACGTCTGGTTAAGAAGATATACAATGCGAAAGTGGAAGGATGTAGGTACCGAGGGAGACCGAGACTAACCTACCTAGACCAGATCGGTCAGGTACTGAAGGAAGGTGGAGTCAAGAGTCTCCGAAACCGGCGAGCGTGTATGAAGAGAATTATGAATGTTGAGGAAGCGAGTGAAGTATGCAGAGATAGAGTTCTCTGGCACTCTGTTCTCTCTGCCTACCCTGCAAGGGATATGGCGTGATGATATGTATGTATGTATGTAGAGGAGTAATGATATTGCGTCGACCCAAAGTAATTGGGATAAGAGCAGGATAATGATGAATGAGGATATAAATTACAAAAAAAATGTTCCTATGTCCGTTATAAACTTTGAAACCATTTAATCGCTGTGTTTCAATCTGGTGAATAAATTTCAAGGAATTTTATTTTCATTTTATACTAACTTCCGCCAGCGGCTACGCCCGAGTGAAAAGTATCTTTTGCAAAGTGAAACTATTATCCCAAGAGAACACATTACGAGAATAAAAGTACCCTATGTGTTAATCCTTCCATGTGGTCTGTCTATCTATGTGCTAATTTTCACCCAAATATTTTCAACTGTTTACGCGTGATTGAATAACAAACATCCAAACAGTTTAAAAAAAATTTGACATTTATAATATTAGTAGGAAGTAGTACTTGTGCAGCACAGCCTATGTTGGATCACATAGGAGTAAATAAAATCATTATTAATTCAAATAAAACGAAATATCATTATACAAAACTCAAATATACCGCGTCATTCGCCATCATAAACAACAGTGAAATTTAAAAAAAAAAACTTTACATGCTTACCCTCAAAACAAAGAGCTTACATACTTACATAACGTCAAAGATTTGCCTGCACACCATACATCAACTTGTCCGGGATTTAAGCGGCTAACTTTAATTGTTTGGAACGAAGCAGCCCCGGATTAAACTGGGAAAAAAAATACACAGAGATCTTTCCCTCCATTATTTACAACGTCGTAGCTCATAAAATTATTCTTTTTTTCAAATTTAAACACCTACGCGCGATTTGGTTTGTCAATTTATATTTGATTGACAATGATTACTATATTAATTAATATGCCATAGAGAAAAATATTTCGATTTCATTTCTTCTTGGCATATTTAGATTTTTCGTGGGCGCTAAGACGGATGGTTCAATCAAACGTGATTTATAATTCTGGGCCTTTTATAGACTAATCTTAAAATAAGAGTATAATATGTCGCCGTTAAAAAATTACGTTTGGCGAGAATAATTATGTACTAGTAAATAAGATACCATTATGTAATAAATAAAATTGACTGCACAGATGGCGTAGTGGTTAAGATAACGACCTTCCGTGCCAGTGCCGTGGGTTCGATTCCCACGCAGGACATTACTTTGTGTGATCCACAAAGTGTTGTTCTGAGTCTGGGTGTAATTTGTCTGCGTTAATTGCATGTTTGTAAAGTCCCCCGCAATACAAGGTTTATTTCCATAGTGCAGGGTGGTGTCATTATAAAAAAATAAAAAAAAAAATGAAAAAAATAACGTCAATATTATATCTAATCATAGTAATATCCTTTGCCTCAGTACGCAAATGGCAAAGTAATCTAAGTAGCTATCTCTCGTGCGGAATATCGTAGATTCGATCGTAATGCAGAATGATTCTTTCAGCAATACACGAATGTGTTGGCTATATAACATGAATGTTAACAACATCGCTTCGTGTAGCTTCAATAGCGCCATCTACGTGAACTTATGGCAGCGTGACAGTGGTGCCATTCGGTGAATGATAAAAGTGAAAGATGACCATAAACATTATAAATCAGGGAAGGATGACATTATATTATTTTACTCTATGAATGATATATTCATTTACCAAAGCTTGGGTGGCTTATATCATTGCACGCCTCATAAGCAAAGCGTTGAGGTCTTGCTCTACTCTTGATATATGAAAATCTACTTTTCAAACCTAAAAATGATTATATTTTTCTCACATTGCACTTATAGAATAATATTATCATACATATGTCAAGAAAAAACATTCATTTAAATGTATCTATTTGAATTACTGAAATTTAGCATTTAATATGCTTAATTATTTATAAAATCCGATTACGAAATGAAAAATGGTGTCGCAAGCGGGATTCGAACCCGCGCCTATTGGGATTCCGGCCCAATCGTGCTGCCACTACACCACCGCGACTAATTGTAGGACATGCAAATTTCATACACAATGGTCTTCATTCACGTCTTAAGGTGACATACCGTCACCTTAAGACGTAAATACAATACGAAATGAAATTTGCATGTCCTACAATTAGTCGCGGTGGTGTAGTGGCAGCACGATTGGGCCGGAATCCCAATAGGCGCGGGTTCGAATCCCGCTTGCGACATCATTTTTCATTTCGTAATCGGTATCTATTTGATATTTTTAAAATGCAACAATTTTGCTTAAAGTAGGAAAATAGTTGATTAAAAAAATATTCGAGGACGTCCGGATATTTATTCTGGATCTGGCACGATTACGACCGTAAAAAATAATGTATCAAAATATTTATAAAAACCCGA
The DNA here is from genome assembly GCA_905163515.2 of Lymantria monacha. Lineage (NCBI taxonomy): Eukaryota > Metazoa > Arthropoda > Insecta > Lepidoptera > Erebidae > Lymantria > Lymantria monacha. The sequence continues at coordinate 19,609,744 of LR991106.1, read as the reverse complement.
TTACGAAGCGAAAAATGATGTCACAAGCAGGATTCGAACCCGCGCCTATTGGGATTCCGGCCCAATCGTGCTGCCACTACACCAACGTGAACGTATTATAGGACATTTAAATCTCGCTTCGTATCATATTTACGTCTTTACGACATAATTTTTCGCTTCGTAATAAGGTTTTTATAAATAATTAAGCATATTAAATGCTAAATTTCAGTAATTTTAATAACAAGGTTGTGTCATCGTTTAATACAATTCTAACTGTAAAGTTTGAAGTATTAAGCCTATAACAATGTGTAAACATTGTCGGGTAGATCATACGTCACCTTAAAGACGTAAATATGATAATGAAGCATATTAAATGCTAAATTTCAGTAATTTGAATATCAAAATATTTCTTTTTTTTAAAAGATTCACAATCGCAACGCGCTGTTGTCTTTTTGAAAATGGCTTGGTAATTCTTTGTCGCTTAATTGCAATTAATAAAAAACCAAACTGCTTAGTCTTTAGTGTATGAAATTATGAAAATTGGTTTCGTTTACATTTTTTTTGTTCGTCCATTCGGATAGGCATAGGAAACAAATCCCATACAGCCTATTGTAAACGAACAGCTATTTTGAGCACTACGTCGAGAATGGCACGAAATTTCAAAAGTTTTAGTTTCTTTAATTTTCAGTTATGGCATTGACTAATAGTAAATGATAAATAATATTAAAATTATGAGGCGTGCACTTTTGGATTTTCCTAATTATTTTTTTTATTACATAAATTAAACATATAATAACGTCTTAAGTCTTTTATTTAGCTTTACATATGTTTATTCCTAAGTGTATTTGTCATTTGTATTCATTAATTGCATAAAGTTTCCCACAATACAAACATTTATTCCTTAGCGTGGGATATTGTCTACAAAAATAATAATAATAATGCTAAAAGAGAATAAGTAACGTTAAATATCAGTTCAAATTGGTTATCCTAATAAATATTTCATATAATAATATACCAGGGTTCTATATTATTAAGGTAAAGCTGAAACACGTATCATAATTTTAGAAGAATATCCTTTTTTTTTCTATTATCCGCTACTGTTTATGGAGACTGGTGAAATTGAGTATTACTAAAGATAATATCGTTGGAATACCTCGCCGACATATTCTAACGTCGTAAACATGGAGTTGTCTTCGTCTCGGTCTTGGAATTAAACCTCTTATACAAAAGGAGGGATATTATTCTATATTAGCACGCTGGGCAGACAGATTAATATATATATTTCATATTAAATATCTTTTATTTTATTTGTTTCATATTAAATATCTTTTATTGCTGTGTGGTAGCGGCTACGAATACTACCAACCCTTACTATGCTCGTGAATGTCGTAAAAGACGACTAAAAGCCTTATAACAACCTGGGCCAACTTTATCTGATGCGTATATTATATTCTGTCGGGCCGGCCACTGAAGACAAGTTCACGCTGGTCCGGTGGCCGGTCCAACGACGAAGGCGAGGTACACTGGTGGGTTACGGGTAGGCGTGCTTACGCCCCTCTGTCACCCCGGAGGGAGTGGTGCGAGGAGAGCGCCGACCGTAACCAGCCCCCAAAAAAAAAAGGCTATAAATATTTTTGAAATTATACTTCTTTTGGCGTGTTAGAGAAAAATTATGAGAGTAAATTTTTACGATGCGCGCGCACACCGACACGAAATCCGACACCCTGAAGTTAGCTATAATCAACATTTTAGTTTTTTAACTAGATAATGAGTTATAATAAAACTTTCAATGTATTCAATACCTACCTTTTTTCTATTGTTAGTGTCGTTTTTTCTACAAACATAGAAGAAGGCGAAAGATAAAATTTTGGAAGGTGGAGTCGAGAGTCTCCGAAAGCGGCGAGCGTGTATGAAGAGAATTATGAAGGTTGAAGAAGCGAGTGAAGTATCCAAGGATAGAGTTCTCTGGCACTCTGTTCTCTCGGCCTACCCTGCAAGGGATATGGCGTGATGATATGTATGTATAAAATTTTTGAAAAGATTTTTATCTTGTTACGCCAAAGAAGTATAATTTCTAACGCGTGTACATAAGTACACACACAGTTTTTGTTACATAACTAATTAAATCGAAATAATAATCATCATTCAGCTTTTAGTCATCCATAGCTGAACGTAGACCTTTCCTATACGTACGTATGACTATGTACGTAGACCTATGCCGCCTGAATCTAATGACTCCCAGGAACCTTCACTATGACGTCAGTCCAATTGGTTCGACCAACACTGTGACATCCGATATGCGGTCGCCACTCGAAAACCTTTCTTCCCTATCGGTTACAGGTTCGTCGAGCGATATAGCTTGTCTATTGCCACTACAACGTGCTAATTCTTCGTGGTATATCGGTTTCACCCGTTTTTCTGCGGATTTCCATATTACGGCTTCCATCACGCAGAAAAATCCCGAACATAGCCCGCTCCATAGCACGCTGAACGACTTTGAACTTGGTCTTGAGGCGTACATTTAGGGACCATGTTAATATACTTACTTATATATTAAAAAATAATACATATTTCTTACATCATTTTTTAATTGTTAAAACGTAGCCAATAGTTTTTAGAAATTTTATTTTTATAAAGAACTAGCAGACCTGGCCACGCGTTGCTGTGGCTAAGGTAGCCTTAGTAACACGTGGTGGTTATGCTAATAAATTGTAGATTATATGCAACGTTTGTACGTTTGACATAGCGCCATCTATTAAATACTTACTCAATCCAGTCAACAGATACCGCTATCTGTTAGAATCGTTTGGAGATAACAGATAATTGTGACTGTCAAATAATAGACACATAATTTGCAATAAAATAATATTAAGACTACAAATTGAGATAGAAGCTACCCTATCTTTTAAGTTGGATCAAACTACACATGCCGTGCAAATTTGATTAAAATCGGTTAAGTACTTTAGGAGTCCATCGCGGACAAACAACGTGACGCGTAATTTACATATATTAAGATTTATATAACGTAACATAGCTAGTATTAAAGAAACATTAATAAAAAAAATACAGAAAGATAAAGAATTTGAGTTCTTCTATTTAAATCTACATCATCACCATCTTCATCTTGCTGTTATCTCAATTACTTGTGGTCGAAGCCATATGTATTATTCTTTCATCATACATATTGCAAAAGTTTTGACAATAGTTTTATTAGAGAATGCTGCCTGACTACCCAAAAAGTATTTGTTGACCAGACAGCATCAGATGGAGTTCGAGCAGATTGATTTAAAATTCTTAGTCATCTTTCTTCTTCTTTTGACGGCTGGCGATGTGATCCCAGCCCGTTAACTTTGTGCGGGACGACAGAAAGTACTGCGTACGACCCTACAGACCCACCCTACATGTACGCTTCGCCGCTTACTTCGCCGTGCGGACAGGCTACTAAAACCCGGTCTTTGACTTCCGTGGCCCACCCGGCGTTTTACCCTCACGGGTATCCTCTTGAGTCGATACTCCGGCAGCTGCTTTTACCGTCAGGGCATCATCCTCACGCGATAGCCTCTCCGGGCGACCAGTCTAATTCCCGATTCGGTTATCCATTGCGTCGGTTACGGCGGCATCAGGCGCAGATACTCGCGCCTGCACCACCGTGCAGCCGTATGTAGGTATTTGCCCAAACAATCATGGTCCGACAACATGCACCTGTCGGAAAGAGAAGTCTCCGCGCCGCCACTCCATCCACTCGATCTACACCGGCCGGACGGTTACTGTGATACGGTCAACCCGCCTGATCCTTCCGGGGCGACAAAAGGGACGTGCAACCTTATAACCAGTCATATACCTTTTTTTTTTCAGCGGCACACTATTATGTGGACACATCCCGTTAATTCCATCCAGGGCGATAGAAACAACGGCGTGCAACCCCATTAACCCGCTCTACATGTACTCCTCCTTTGCCGTGCGAGTGGGCCACTGGTACCCGGTTCCTTAAGGTTTTATATTTATTAAGGTATTCATTTAAAGTTTTATTTAAATTAATTAATTTAATACCTCGGATCAAAGTTCTTGAGCCGTTTGACATGACCATGTACAGTTATTTTAACAGCACTTCGTATTAAGTAATAAATCTTTGTGACAAAGGCATTAAAGTACAATTAACCAAAATAAATTGTATCTAAATTCACGAACAAAGTCGTAATAAAGACATACAGATAAACGGACGATGACCCAATTTATTTCGAAATGAACCCTTTATGCGGACATTCAAAAACCTGTAACCTTACTGACACTTAGTAAGTAAGGTTACAGTTACGCGAGAGCGTTACTCGGTGTAATCTATATGCTTTATACTGTAAAGAAGTGATTCTTTCGGGCATCTCTAGATGGCACTGCTTTATTTTTATTTTTCAATGTATATTATATTACATTTTTTTATTAATGCTTATGATGGCAAACGAGCAAGCAACACACCTGATGGTAAATGTCACTGCCGCCCATGGACCTTTGTAATACCAAGGGCATAGCTAGGCCGCTGCCTACCAATACAAACCCACCCAGTTGGACTTTCCGGCTCTCTCGCTCACCGAACTAAGCGCAATAGCACATTGCCATTACTCAGACGTCGATCTTCTACGAGAGTGTGGTACTACTCCGGACGGACTGGCCCGCGGCTGTAGACAGAGAACTGTCAACAGCGTGGTCCTACCACTAAAATCAAATCAGAAATGTTATGTGTATATAGAAAATATAATCTTAGCTGTGTGGTAGCGGCTACGAATACTACCAACTCTTACTTTACTCGTGGATGTCGTAAAATACGACTAAGAGCCTTATAACGACCTGGGCCAACTCCATCTGATGCCGTTTGGTCAACAATTACATTCCCAAAGAGGGTTGACGTCTGTCAGGCGGTCGGTCATAAAATTATAGTCAATGAGTTTTACAATATGTACCTACTATGAAAGAAGAGTACATATTGTATCAACCCCAAGTATTTGGGATAAGAGTAGGAGAATGATGATAGAAAATAGAATCCTATATTTGTCGCATAATGCTTGCACGGCAATATTTCTGAGAACATACATACATATCATCACGCCATATCCCTTGCAGGGTAGGCAGAGAGAACAGAGTGCCAGAGAACTCTATCTTTGCATACTTATAGCTTCCTCAACATTCATAATTGTCTTCATACACGCTCGCCGGTTTCGGAGACTCTTGACTCCACCTTCCTTCAGTACATGACCGATCTGGTCTAGGTAGGTTAGTCTAGGTCTCCCTCGGTAACATCCTTCCACTTTCGCATTGTATATCTTCTTAACCAGACGTTCGTTCGGCATTCTTTCCACATGTCCGAACCATCGGAGCATTCCCTTTCGCAGCTTTACACCAATACTCTCTTTCATACCTACTCGCTCTCTTACGTCATCGTTACGAATGCGGTCGGTCAGCCTTTTTTTTTTTTGTTATCGCTGAGGAAATGCTTTTGCGCACATCCCCCGCCAGTGACAGACGAGGGGGTGTACGGGACTCGCCGGCCATGAGATTGACGGCCGGAATACCCACTAAAACCTAACAGCGGCCCCTTCCGCGCTTTTACGGGATGCCGGAGAGATCGTCTATTGACATTCTATCCCCGACACCCCTACGCTTAGCCATCTGGCCACGACCAGTCAGCCGTCAAGGCGGTGGGAGGAGGTTCGCGTCGCGGCGCCTCCCTCTCCCTGGTCGCCGCCGGCGGAGCGAGTTCGCAGACGCGAGTGCTTCGCGTTCCCGCTCCGCGGCCTCCTTTGCAGAGATGACTTCCTCGCAAAAGGAGGCCATCGACGTCCAGTACCTGTCGCTGTCAAGCATCTTGTTGATGACGGTCGACAACTATGACCGCCGACAGGTCGTGGCGCTAAGGCCCCCAGGCGGGACATACTTCCAGGGTGTGATGCACGTCATCAATTTGCGCGCCACACTCATGGCATCCAGGGGCCTCTTCACGTCCAATTCGGTGCAGATACTTACCGAGGACCCCGTGTCGCGGTCGGTCAGCCTAACTCCACAGATTTTCCGCATAGATCGCATTTCGACAGCATTAATTTTACTTTCATACTCTTTTCTGCATACCCAACTCTCGCTTCCATACAGTAATGTTGGGACAAGCACTGCGTTATGTATTACTACACGTGCCTTCTGGCTGAGGTGGTAGCTGCCGAGAAGTTGCCCCAACTTCGTTCACTCTATTTCCCGCAATCACTCTTCGCTCTATATCAGTGGTGTACCTTCCATCTCGGCTAAATCCACATCCAAGATATACAAATTCATCCACTTGCTCTAGTACATCATTACCTATTGTTACTTATAATTCAAAATAAAAAAGATTTAAACTTATAATTGGCGTGGAACAAGTTTGGGAATAATAACAAGAGTTGTTAAAAATAGTTTTAAAAAAATAACTAACATTTTCGTCGATATTTGTTGATGTAATCGAAAGGCCCTGGTTTTGAATTCTAGAATTATAAATGTTGTCTGCAGATTTACTAGATTTTTGATTAAGAACTGCCCAATTGGAGCGTGGTGTCATTAAAAAAAAACATATATTTTTTTTAATGACACCACGCTGCTCTATGGAAATAATCCTTGTACTGGCGATTTACAGGCACGCAATTCATCATCATCATCTCAGCCCATATATGTCCCACTGTTGGACTCGGGCCTCCTCCACAATGGGAGTGTAATTGACCTACTATACCACGCTGGTCAGACGTGTTGGTATAGAGTTTTGCTTCGAGTTTTCCTTCTCTTTCATAGATGTTATGTGCGTTTTTATATCCCTTAGTCATCTCGTACGATCACTCACGGATAAGATAAGGGATGATGAATTGTATTCTTACTCCGTCACCACACGAACAAGCATGCAATTACCGCAGACAAATTACACCCAGACTCAGAACAACATTTTATGGATCGCACAAAGTATTGTCCTGTGCAAGAATCGAACCCATGGCACTGCCACTAAAGGTCGGTATCTTAACCACTACGCCATCTAAGCAGTCAACAAGCCTGTTATATTGATTTAAAGAATATGGAGAAGAAAATAACTGCAGAAATAGCGTAATGATTAAGATACCGACCTATTGTGGTAGTTTCATGGAGCAATTGCTATGTAAGATAATACTTTGTTTTCTATTACGATCTACAAAGTCTGGATGTAATTGGTGTCCTTTAATTATCTTCTTTCGTGTGGTGACGGTGTAAGAATACAATTCACCATCCTTTATCTTACTCGTGGGTGATCGTAAGAGACATCAAGAGGATCAGACATCTATGCTATAGAGGAAAAACTCGAAATAAAACCCTATACCAACATGTCTGACTAGCGTGGTATAGTAGGTTACCCTCCTAAGACGCTCGAGCCCAATAATGAGACATATATGCTGAGATAATGATGATGAAATGATAATGAATTATATGTTTGTAAAGTCCCCCACAATAATGCTGCACAGATGGCGTAGTGGTTAAGATACCGACCTTCCGTTCCAGTGCCGTTGGTTCAATTCTCACGCAGGATATTACTTTGTATGATCCACAAAGAGTTGTTCTGAGTCTGGGTGTAATTTGTCTGCGTTAATTGCATGTTTGTAAAAGTCCCCCGCAATACAAGGTTTATTTCCTTAGTGCAGGGATGTGTTTACCGTTGAGGCCTTCCGGCCCGTACTGATGGAGTGGATGGAGCGGCGGCACGGAGTCCTCTCTTTCCGGTTGGTGCAGGTCTTGTCGGGGCAGGGTTGCTTCGGCAAGTACCTGCACACGGTCGTGCGAAGGGAGTGGACTCCGTCCTGCCACCATTGCAGTAGCGACGAGGACACGGCGCAACATACGCTCGAGGTATGTTCGGGCTGGGACGGGCAGCGCCGTGACCTCGTCGCTGTCATCGGTGCCGACCTGACGCTGCCGGCTGTTGCGCGAGCGATGGTCGACAGCGTCAGGAATTGGGACGCGGTCGCCGCCTTCTGCGAGGCTGTCATCTCGCAGAAGGAGGTGGCGGAACGGGCCCGGGAGGATTCCCGTGACCCGGGCCGCCGCCCGCGGCCGGGGCGGCGCAGGCGCGAGTACCTGCGCCTGATGCCGCCCTAACCGAGGCTTCGGGTGATCGGACCGGGGAATTGTCCGGTCACCCGACGTGAGGCCACCGCGTGAGAACGACGCCTCGACGGCGAAAGCTGTCGGGGCGTCGACAGGAGAGGAGCCCGAGAGGGCATACCGCCGAGCGGGCCACCGAAGACAAAGATCGGGTACCGGTGGCCCGCTCGCACGGCGAAGAAGAGGTGCTTGCAGGGTGGGTCAATGGGGTTGCGCGCCGCCTCTTCCGTCACCCCGGACCGATGTGTTTAAAAAAAAACAAATATCCGTATGGTGACGGAGTAAGAATACAACTCACCACCCGCTATCTTACCCGTGGGTTGTACGAGACGACTAAGGGATATAAAATGCATATAACATCTATGCAATAAATCTCGAAGCAAAACCCTATACCAACACGTCTGATCAGTGTAGTACAGTAGGTCAATTTCCCTCCGATTATAGAGGAGGCTCGAGCCCAACAATGGGACATATATGAGCTGAGATGACGATGAAAGTCCCCCACTATACAAAGATTATTTCCTTAAGTCCCGAGTTAAAAACTAAAACAGACAAAGCCCCGGCTTTGTCTGTTTTAAAAAAGAAAAAGAGAATGCTTGTTTACCCTCCCTAAGCTTTTGAGAAATAGTCAAAAAAAAACATGAATAAAAAGTTTAAAAAGTATTCTTGTACCATTTCAAAATAAATTTCGACGAAGATTTTTAATGTCAAAGGAAAGCACGTACCAAAAGTTTTATTGCAGTGACAGCGAGTGAATTTGAAACAAAACTTGAGCAGTGAAAAAGTATTTAGACGAGTAAGTTTTCAGAAGCAGAAGAAGTTTACATTTAAAACGACTGTCTAAAACGTGAAATAATATTTTTCAATAATTGGACACTTTTGCGATCGCGTCGTAAGTGTACAACGGTCAACGCCTCCTTCTTTTCCCAATATGATGATTGTAAAAATCGATTACGGAATGTAAACAGATAAAATTACTGCAAAACATGGAGATTTCCACCTCCGCAGAAGGTTCAGCAACGTTAACGGGCTGAGAAGAAGAATAAGAACAACTGGCCAAAAATCAAAGTTTTGGGAGACACATGAAAATCTCCTATGATTATCTTGTATTATATTCAATATCTTAGTATTTTAATGTGCTATATTAAATCATTTTTATGGCAATTTATGTAATGTTATGCGTAGAAAGTACTAGAGTGTTGTGAATATAATCGAAAAGACCTTTATAAATGTCTTCTACTTTATAAGGATACAAAAGTACTACAGTTATAGCACTTATAAATACCCGATTACGAAACGAAAAATGATGTCATAAGCGAGATTCGAACCCGCGCCTATTGGCAGTCCGACCCAATCGTGCTGCCACTTACACCACCGTGAACTATTGTAGGACATGCAAATCTCGCTTCGTATCATATTTACGTCTTTAAGGTGACGTGCGCCATCTACCCCATAATGTTTACACATTGTATAGGCTTAATACTTCAAACTTTACAGTTAGAATTGTATTAAACGATGACACAACCCTGTTATTCAAATTACTAAAATTTAGCATTTAATATGCTTAATTATTTATAAATACCCGATTACGAAACGAAAAATGATGATGAAAATTGCATATCCTACAATAGTTCACGGTGGCGTAAGTGGCAGCAGGATTGCCCCGGACTCCAAATAGGTGCCGGTTCGAACCCCGCTTGTGACATCATTTTTCGTTTAATATGCTAAATTTCAATAATTTGAGCTACAGCACTGTTGAAGAAGTTGACTTACTAGCGGACAATAACTAATTTCAAAAAATTAAATATGTGAAGAAAATTGTAAAGCGATGCTAGCAACAATGTGCTCTTATTAAAGGCATATTACCAATACAAAAAATAGAATAAGAAAGAACGAACTGAAATAAAATCGCGCATCGCACAAAGCACTTGTATTATATAACTATAGGGCCATATTGCTGATAGTTTTTCTGTCTGAAGACATAAGTGAATCGGATCTGCCGGGATAGTACCACTATCTCGCTGAAAATCAACCTTTGAATAGTATCAGTACTAAACTTTTACGGTAGGTAACACAAAACTTGACGCTGTAGCAAATAGCCATTTTTTTATTTTTTGCAGTTTACTCCTCAAGAATCGATTTTCATATAAGGCGCCCGGTATGAGAAAAATTTGAGGAGTAAAATCTAGTGATGGAATGACCTCGTTACGTTTTTGATGCGCAACCTATTCTGCGCACCTTTCACTTTCTGACGTGAGATAATACTTCACTGAACAGTTTTAATAAATGTAAATAAAAAATATATATATTATTTTTAGTCAAATGAGCTTTTTTTGCGGCTGTTTTGATAATCGTACTTAAGGAGTACACTCCAGTCGCGCGTCAGAGCTGAAACACACACTTTTTTTCTTTTTTTTTTCTTCTTTCATTTATTGAAAGCAATCAAACAAGCAGCGCATTTGATGGTAAGTGTTAGGTACTGCAGGGGTACAACTAGACCGCTGGCTACCAATCAACACCCAAGTTGAGCTGCCGCCTCTCTTGCTCACCGAGCGAAGCGCAATACCCCATTGCCACTGTTTAAACGTCGATTTTCTGTGAGAGTGTGGTACTAAGTCCAAACCAGCTGACCTATTTATATCTACAAACAGTAAACTCAGCATCATGGCTATACTTACACTTTTATACAATCTTTTTTATATATTTTTTTTAAGTTACAAACCCTACACCTTTTTTTTTGTACTAATCCCACCACACATTCCCACCATTGTAATTTCTGTAAGCCAGGTTCTCTATGGTCTCCATAAATGACACCGAGGTTTGACCCTCAGGCAGTCCCGGGATATGATTTTAATTGTCTTGGAACCCGCAAGGTAGGTAGGTAATGATGTACTAGAGCAAGTGGATGAATTTGTATATCTTGGATGTGGATTTAGCCGAGATGGAAGGTACACCACTGATATAGAGCGAAGAGTGAATGCGGGAAATAGAGTGAATGGAGCGTTGGGGCAACTTCTCGGCAGCCACCACCTCAGCCAGAAGGCACGTGTAGCAATACATAACGCAGTGCTTGTCCCAACATTACTGTATGGAAGCGAGAGTTGGGTATGCAGAAAAGAGTATGAAAGTAAAATTAATGCGGTCGAAATGCGATCTCTGCGGAAAATCTGTGGAGTTAGGCTGACCGACCGCATTCGTAACGACGACGTAAGAGAGCGAGTAGGTATGAAAGAGAGTATTGGTATAAAGATGCGAAAGGGAATACTCCGATGGTTCGGACATGTGGAAAGAATGCCGAACGAACGTCTGGTTAAGAAGATATACAATGCGAAAGTGGAAGGATGTAGGTACCGAGGGAGACCGAGACTAACCTACCTAGACCAGATCGGTCATGTACTGAAGGAAGGTGGAGTCAAGAGTCTCCGAAACCGGCGAGCGTGTATGAAGAGAATTATGAATGTTGAGGAAGCGAGTGAAGTATGCAGAGATAGAGTTCTCTGGCACTCTGTTCTCTCTGCCTACCCTGCAAGGGATATGGCGTGATGATATGTATGTATGTATGTATGGAACCCGCAACAAATTTAATTAAAAAGGTTAAAGTTAGAGTTGGAAAGAGCGATTCCACTTCACTCCTAGGCAAAGTGGGAGACAGGAAAACAAAATGACTAGTCAGCAAATAATTAAAGAAGTGTACGTACGACTACGATAAGCGCAGCAGTACGGCACCACGGATACGGAAGAGCTTAACGGGGCCTATTTGTGAGTGTTAAGATTTATTGCTACAGTAGGTATGGCAGAAACGCAAACCCTACACTAAGAAAATAATCCTTGTATTGCGGGAAACTTTACAAACATGCAATTAACGCAGACAAATTACATCTAGACTCAGAACACCTTGTGGATCGCAAAAAGTATTGTCATGCGTGAGAATCGAACCCACGACACTGGCACGGAAGGTCGGTATCTTAACCACTACGCCATCTGTGCAGTAAAAATGTAATTAATAAATACATTTAATATATGAATATTATTCATAAATTCATTATTAACATCTTATCGCTTTTAAATAAATTAAATAAATATTCAATATCAGTCTATTAATACAATTTTGTAACGAAATATTCATTTATTTAATCAAATATTCAAATATGCGGTGAATCCGTAAAATATACAGTTAATATGAATTTAGGAGTTTTTTTTATTCCATTCAAATTTGTAGGATTTTGTTGTAAACAACTATTTATATTTATGAAACTGTCGTGTTTATAATATTGAGATTGACGAGCTCTGTCAACAGTGAGTTAATGGGTTTAATACCCAAATTAGTCCTGGGTTTCAATTATCTATCATCATCATCTTGCTCTTATCCCAATTACTTGGGGTCGACGCAATATGTCATCTTCCTCCATACAGTCCTATCAGATCTCTGCAGTCACTCCCTGTCTATCCATGTCATACCTTACGCAGTCCATCCATCTTTTCTTTGGTCTTCCTTTACCCCTAAAGCCTTCAACATTCATACTTAAAACTTTCCTCACAACATTACTTTCATCCCGTCTCATCACATGTCCATACCATGTTAACCTTTCACTCCTTAACTTTTCCGTCACTGGCGCAACTTTCAATCTTCCTCAATTATCTATATTGTATTTTTATAACCATTTTATAACTAGCAAATGACGTTGTCCAAAATTACTGAAATTTAGCATTTAATATACTTGATTATTATAATTGATTGAATTAGGAGATATATGACGGAAATCCATATGCGCATTTGAAGCCGAACCGTCTTGAGGACGCCACGTTTAGAGGCGAAACACGTGTCGAATCTTTATTCGAAGTTCTGCGGAAAATTGCAAGTTGAAGTTCTGAAGAGTGCTCATCACAGGAGTAAGATTTCCTTATATCCTATTCCACCTTGATCCCATCCCGTATTCCTTCCTTTCTTGAGGTGTACGGTATATTGATTAACCGTGGGAAAGTGGTGGGTCTTCCTTCCTCTCCTCCATTTTATAATACTTGATTATTTATAAAAAACTGATTACGAGCAAAAAATGACTGTCACAAGTGGGATTCGAACCCACACCTATTGGAAATCCGTTCCAATCGTGCTCCCACTTACACCGTACAATGTGTAAACAATGTCGGGTAGATGGAACATGTCTCTAAGACGAAAATATAATACGAACCGAGAATTGAATGTCCTACAATAGTTCACGTTGGTGTCAGTGGCAGCACGATTGGAACGGATTTCCAATAGGTGTGGGTTCGAATCCCACTTGTGACAATTATTTTTCGCTCATAATCGGGTTTTTATAAATAGCAACGGTGTCGTTAATACATTGGGCATAGAGGCACATTAGGAGGCTCTGTGAATCTTGTATGTGTTCAAATGAATTTAAAAATGGTTGGTAGACAATTGGACCCAGTAGGTGATGTTGTAATCGATTTAAAATATTCCGTTTTACTTAATGATTCCTGGCGTTTACGCGAGTATTAAACATTGAAATAAAAATATTTTAAGGTATTGTGAGTTCTGATTTGTTCTTTGCCTAGATCAGTTTTCGCATGAGGCGTTCTAACACTACCCCTCCCTTGGTACAACGATGCCCTCGTATGGATAGAAGGAATCACTTGTTTATATTCCAAAACCAAAGAACTTTCAGCAAGTCAGTCCAAATTTAAAGTAACGAATAGACATAACCACCCCTCTAATTTTTTTATTGCCTATGATGGTAAATGAGCAAGCAGCATACTTAATAGTAAGTTTTACTACCACTAACTAGGCTGCTTCCTGCCTACCAAAACCTATCAAACTTGGGCTTACGACTCTCTCACTCCCGAACGAAGCATTAAAATTTTATAGTATTTTTAGTAAGCTCTAGCACATTGCTGTGTAGTAGCGGTTACGAATACTACCAACCCTTACTTTGCTCGTGGATGTCGTAAAAGACGACTAAGAGACTTATAACGACCCGGGCCAACTCCATCTGATGCCGTTTGGTCAACAATTACATTCTCAAAGAGGGTTGGCGTCTGGCAGGCGCCCGGTCATAAAACTATTGCCAATATCATTTACAATATATACTATGAAATAAGAGTAAATAATGTATCGACCCCAAGTAATTGAGATCGAAGAGTAGGAGAATGATGAGTAGGAGAATGATGAGTAAGCTCTAACACTCGGTGGGTTATAGGAAAGCACGGGGCCCATCGGTCGCCGCAAAGGAATGCACGAGATGCGTCCACACCATAGCCTGCCAAAAAAAAATAGGCAAGACGTTTAGAAAATAAATATATTTTCTTAAATATCAGAGGGTAAATAAATTATTTGTATTTATTATTCTACCAGGGAAAACATGAGCACCGATTTTCTTCTACCACGCGATCGTATTAAAATTACCAGACTTTTCGCACCGCAATCCGTCGTGTACGAAAACCTCCTGATCGAATGGCAGGAAAGGTGGGACTCATCAACTAAGGGTCGTCATTTATATCTTTTCTTCCCATCTATTCGAGATCGTTTAGAGAAAATATGGTTGGAAATTGACCACTTTGTAGCACAATTCCTTACTGGTCATGGGAATTTTAGAGGTAAATTATTTTATTTTAAACTTGTAGCTTCACCATTTTGTCAATGTTCTACATCTAATTGCGAGTTTGAGCAAACAGCTCACCACATCCTCTGGGAGTGCAGTCTTTGGCGTAACGAGCGCGATCTCATGTTAGACAGTCTGAAAATCACGTTTGGGGTAGTATATTATACAGACATTGTATCAACTCGAGAAAATTTCCGTGCGTTCAGGCGTTTCTGCCATACCTACTGTTGCAATCAACGTTAAGGCTCACATATAGGCCCCATAAGCGTTGCCATATCCGTGGTGCTGTACTGCTGCTCTTCACGTATCAGTACATCCTCTTATCTATTGGCCAATTTTTGCTTCACGTCTCCCGCTTTGCATAGGAGGGAAGTGAAATTTTTTCAACTCCCCCTGTTTTTCTTTTCTAATTAAATTTGTTGCGGGTTCCAAGACAGTTAAAAGCGTTTCCCGGGACTTCCCGAGGGTCAAACCTCTTGTCTTATACGGAGACCATTGTGGATCCTGGCTTACAGGAGTTACAGTGGTGGGAATGTGTGGTGGGATTAGTCAAATTATTTGTATTCATATATACTTGAATGGGTCTAAAGTCCGTCCTATGAATTACCCGGACATGATAACAATACATATTGAGTAGATTTCCTATCATTCATTTTTCAGTCCTGGATAACGATGAAAGGGTCTTTTTACAAAATATAAGGGTTAATTCTGTGGTGTAGATTAAGCGGCTGACAATACTCGAATCTGTTAAATGTTCAGCCGATAAGAAAATACATACATATCATTACGCCATATCCCTCGCAGGGTAGGCAGAGAGAACAGAGTGCCAGTGACATAAAAAAAATATTTTTGTGTTTTTCTACTAACTGTATATCCGTGTGGTGACGAAGTAAGAATACAAATCACCACCCCCTATTTTGCCCGTGAATGATCGTAAGAGACGACTAAAGGATATAAAGTGCATATAAGATCTATGCAAGAGACGGAAAACTCGAAACAAAACCCAATACCAACACGCCTGACCAGTGCGGGATATTAGGTCAATTGCCCTCCCAATATTGAGGAGACTCGTGCTCAATAGTGGAGCATATATGAGCTGAGATGATGATCGTGATATCTGCCTGTAGATTCTCGATTATTAAGTACTCCCTCAAGCAATTCTCAGCCTATTAAAAATAACATTTATTTCCTATTTTTCTAATACTAATATAGAAAAGTCAATCGACAAATGTAACAACCTAAGCAGTTTAAAAAACAAACATAATTCTATGATAAAAATAATAATAATTCTCATCGTATAATTACGTTTATTTTTTCCCAATTATCCCAATTACTTGAGGTCGATACAATATGTACTCTCTTTTCTTAGTAGCTACATAATGTAAAAGTTATTGGCAATAGTATTATGACCGGCCGCCTGCCAGACGTGAACCCTCCTTGGGAATGTAATTGTTGACCAAACGTCATCAGATGGAGTTGGCCCAGGTGATTATAAGGCTCTTAGTCGTCTTTTACGACATCCACGAGCAAAGTAAGGGTAGTATTCGTAGCCGGTACCACACAGCTATAAACAAGAATAATTAAAGAATTTAAAAACATATGTATATCTAAAATTCGACCCATTTATTTATACGATATTTAATAATAACTTAGACAAATATGTTGCGAAAATGGCAACACTTTAAATAGCGTAGCGCCATATTCTAAATATATATATGTTAAATTCGATGCATCGATCGATCGTCGTGTCGTCACCCGACTCGACCGTCAGTGGACCCGCTCACGTGGGACTCTACACCTGACAACCTATATTTTATTTATGAGGAAACCCATTTAGTGATGTCCGCACATTCTATCGATTTTTATTTCTTTTCTTTTTTGATGTGAAAACAGCACTGTTTTGTTTATATTGTACTTGAAATTAAATAATTGCTTACGAAAATATAAAAAATGATGTATTTCTTTCAATGACTGATTACAGAAAGAGATTGAAGGTACTTAAAATTAATATTCTATAATGATTGTTTTTTTTGGTGCCGTTATAATAATAATTGTAAACCAATCTTGTGGGTACTTCACATTATAATGGCGGCTCATTTGAATAGATAGCTAGTATAGCATTGTATAAATGGTAAATAAACAGGCGCAATATGTACTTTATTTTGTTTTGAATGAGATGATGCCGTGATATTCAGCTACGTAGCACTACTTTTACGAATTCTATCGCGTTTGTATTTGATTTTGAATTGCCCGACGTTTTGAACTTTTTACAGTGACCATGGTCACGGCAGTCCTCCCGTCATCACTGTAAAGTGTTCGAAACGTCGGGAAATTAAAAATCAAACAGAAACGCGATAGTATCCGTAATATTAGCTTTATTTCAAATGTGTAATACTCGCGTAAACATTAGAAATCGTTATCAAGGCGAGCGATGCAAGCTCTAAGACTATCTAATAACCTGAACATTTTTGTGGTACACTTTACTGAAATACTATCACGCCTATAGATTTGTGATTTAACATAGTAATTTAAATTCATATCTAAATGTGTTATCTGTCAAATATATTTTTATAACCATTAAAAAAATTAACATCAGCAATTTTTTATCCGTTGGATAGAATGTTATTGTACTACTAACGCCATTTGTTAGAAAACCAAAGAGTTGCAACAGAACTAAACCCAATACTCAAATATAACATGTCACAGAATTAAAATAAGTACTAGACAATGTTTGATAAATGAAAATGATTGGTCGTATGGATTATTTACCGAAGCTCATATCAATAATCCTATATTTTAAAAATTTATAATTTAAAAAACTGTCTTAAAAGTTATTACTCGTTAAAAAAACTACACGAGCTCTCACAAAGCAACTTTTTGCTAGTATTCAACTTTTTGCTAGTATGTAACGCAAATTCAACTAAAAAAAATTACTTACTCCACTTACTTTTTTTTTCTTGCAGTGGACAATAAATGTAGTCGCGCCGCACCAAATGGGTCCGGGGCGACAGAAGAGGCAGTGCGCAAAGCGCCTCTCTTCGCCGTGCGAGCGAGCCACCGGTACCCGATCTTTGTCTTCGGTGGCCTTACTCCACTTACCTACTGATTAAATTCAAAATATTTATTAAATATGTGCTGTGCGCTGTTAGAAATTAAGACTAACTTCTGTTTGATTAATTGCATTTGTATCATTACATGATCTTGTTCATAAATTACTATCACTGCAACCATTCCTTTGCGCGGCGTTTGCATATCATCCAACCACAGAGTAGAAATGATCACAGATAATATACATACATACATATCATCACGCCATATCCCTTGTAGGGTAGGCAGAGAGAATAGAGTGCCAGAGAACTCTATCTTTGCATACTTCACTCGCTTCCACAACATTCCTTTATGAATCACAAATAACAATCGACTCTTATCGTTTAATTTTTCGCCGTCCACTGATAAAAGTAACCTTTTCTCATAATTCACCACAAAATGTAATATTCTGCAGGTCGCATCTAAAGATTCCCAACAACATTCTTCAGATCGTCGGTCCCTTTGGTGTCGGCATCCTACACTATCATCCGATACGTGGTCGCCACTCGAGAACCTTTCCTTCCTAGCGGCAATCCATTGTCACTTCAGCATGCTAATTCTTTGTGTTATGTAAGTTAAACTCGTTCTTCTACAGATTTCGGATCCTATCTTGCAGAGAAATAATAAAGCGTACATCTGAACAACACATGGCAGAACC
This sequence comes from Lymantria monacha, assembly GCA_905163515.2. Lineage (NCBI taxonomy): Eukaryota > Metazoa > Arthropoda > Insecta > Lepidoptera > Erebidae > Lymantria > Lymantria monacha. Next base: position 19,591,291 of record LR991106.1, on the reverse strand, counting down.
AAATGACGAATGAATCCAGACATTATCTACTACTTACAAACGTATATACAAATATAATTAGACACGTATAAGAACTAAGAATACGTAATTTTAATAAAAAAAAACAGCTAACAATGTAGTTATACTTTAAATTTTAACCACATTATAAAAGATAGTTATAAAGACATTATATATTCTCTCTTTATGAGAAAATCGCTTCAATATTTATAACTGAATCCGAAACTACTATACTTAAGAAAGTTTATAACAATTTAGTAGACCTCAATAGGGAGCAATTACTAAAGTTAAAGAGAATTTATGATTTTCACCATATAATATGTATAATGAATATAAATAATTTTTGATATTGGATTGTCTATTTTTTATATATAAATTTACTAATTTATATATAAAAAATAGAGATAGAATGTACAAATATGATCCACTCTCTATTTCTTCACAAGTATTTCAATCGAACAATTCCTCATAATCAGACATGGATAAGATTCAAGCAAGGCTTGAGTCAAAAAAAAATATCTGAAGCTCTTTGTGAATGGAGACGTTATCTCTCCGAAACTGTTCACCACTGCGCTGGAAGATGTCTTCAAGCTCTTAGACTGGACTGGACTCGGCATCAACATCAATGGCGAATACATCACTCACCTTCGATTCGCAGATGATATTGTAGTCATGGCAGAATCCTTGGAGGACCTTGGCACCATGCTCAATGACCTCAGCAAGGCCTACCAACTAGTAGGGCTGCAAATGAACATGGACAAGACGAAAGTCATGTCTAATGCCCATGTCATTTCTGTACCGGTCCTGGTTGGAAATGCGATTCTCGAAGTTGTCGATCACTATGTTTACCTAGGACAAACAGTCCAATTAGGTAGATCCAATTTCGAGAAAGAGGTCAGCCGACGAATCCAACTCGGCTGGGCAGCGTTCGGGAAACTTAGGAGGATCTTCTCGTCTAATATTCCGCAGTATTTGAAAACAAAGGTTTATAACCAGTGAGTGTTACCAGCGATGACTTACGGAACTGAAACGTGGTCTCTAAATGTTGGCCTCATCAAAGGCTCAAAGTTGCTCAGCGTGCTACGGAGAGGGCTATGCTCGGTATTTCTCTACGTGATAGAATCCGAAATACGGAAATCCGTAGAGGAACGGGTGTAACTGATATAGCCTGAAGAATTAGCGCGTTGAAGTGGCAATGGGCAGGCCACATCGCTTGACGAACCGACAACCGTTGGGGAAGAAAGGTCGTCGAGTGGAGACCACGAATCGGACGGCGTCGCGTAGGACGACCCCCCACTAGGTGGACTGACGACATTATCAAGGTCGCAGGAAACTGCTGGATGCAGGTGGCGCGGGACCGTGTTGAATGGCATTCTCGTGGGGAGGCCTATGTCCAACAGTGGATGTTTACGGGCTGATGGATGGATGGATTGTGAATTATTTAGGTTTGATGAGTTGATCATCTAAATTATTTTACCCAAGAAACATTCAAATTAAGTCATATGAATAGTATGAATATATAATAAGTAAATAAATGTACAAGTAAATAATTAGAGAAATAGTTGAAATAAATATATTATTTTTATTGATATGAATTGATTATATTTTTTTTGTATTAATACAGATATTTTTTCTAGAGTTTTCTACTATAGAGTAGTAAAACTTTTTATAAAGCAAGGGCCTCCTATATAATGTGGCCTTTTTTTTGCGGTGAACTGTGGAGTTGATCACGCCCCGCCAAATCGGTCCGTGGCGAAATCTATTATTTATACATAAATAATTGATTCCGTAAGCATGTATTTGCCATTTTAATTCTTTGCATCAAAATACGACAAATAAACAGAATATACGAAGAATAGACGTCAGATTCTCCAATTTAGACCAATTTACAAACTTTGGGCTTAATATTAGATTAAGATGAACACTGGAAAGTGTTCGAAGTGGCTGAAAAAATAAATGAATGAATCGATAACATTATATCGATACGTCCATCGCTATAGGCAAGCCCAATAAGACAATAAGGTGCACACTTAGCACCGGCAGGTATCAGTTACCGGTGAGCTTTTTAAAAAAATATCCGACATCCATTTCTAACCCAAAGCAACATAAAGGGGCTCGAACGAATTAATTTGCTTTCCAAATATATTGGACCGTACTGTTTTAATGGCGGCAATCTTTACGTTTCTTTCGTCTTTAGTTAAATGTAGTTGGCGCGAATCGTCTTTTTAATATAAGTAATTAGCTTTTTTTACTTATTTTATTATTGTTTTTTCCGTTTGGTAACGGACTAAGAATACAGTTCACCACCCGCTATCTTACCCGTGGGTGATCGTAATGCTGGGGCCACACTAACGAGAAATTCCATTAATTATTGCGATAATGGACGTTAACCGTAGGTGTAGCCAGGACTTAACGCGATAATTTGACAACGGCATTAACATTGCCGTTTGGCGTTAAACAATAGCTCAAGTGGCGGTACATCAAAGATATTAACGCGAGAATTAATGCATTGCAGCGGCCACATTACGTCAGTGTCAGTGTGCATTTGTATCATCCACCATCTTCTTTTTAATTGTTTCCGGTAATGATTCAATAAATTCAAATAATAAAAATTTACACTCATAAAATACAGAACTCTGTCAACGTCCATCTTGCTTCAATTCAAGTAAAATTAACGTCGTTTTTATCGCCAATGATGAGCATTCACGTTGACCGTTCAAGTGTAGCCACCCACTTGGGCGCGTTAAAAATTATCGCAATAATTATCGCGCTATTGGACATTGACGTTAGCCGCTACTGTGGCCCCAGCATAAGAGAGGCCACCGATGTCAAAAATCAGGTACCGATGTTCCGCTCGCACGGCGAAGAGAGAGGAGTTTTACGGTGGGTCTATGGGGTCACGCGCCGCCTTTCCGTCACCCCGGACCAATTTGGCGGGGCGAGACGCATACATAGTCCACCAAAAAAAAACAAAAAAAAGGGTGATCGTAAGAGACGACTAAGGGATGTAATACGCATATATCAATGCAAGAGAAGGAAAACTCGAAACAAAACCCTATACCAATACGTATAATCAGCGTGGTATGAGGGAGGCTCGAGCCCAACAGTGGGACATATATGGGTTGAGATGATAAACTAGGCTACAATATTTTGTTTTCATTGTCCCAACATTTTTAATATTTTTCAGTATTTAACATTCCCATATCATGGTCGCAGGAAGATTAGGTTATTTCATATCTAACTATTTATCCGGGTAGTATAGATATATAGTAATTGTTTGTTCATATAATTCGAGACTATCATATTAACACAGCTGATTGCAAGTCATAGGGGACCAGATCGATCCACGAGTAATAGAGCGTGACGGGCCGCCTACATTATACCCTTACATAAAATCATACCTGCATCTCTCGAAGGGTTAAATTGATACCCAAAAGCAATGGTTTTCAAACTTATTAATAATTCAAGTTACTGAAATTTTTGGAAAAATGATTATTTGCTCGTAATCGGGTTTTTTATAAGTAATCAAGCATATTGAATGCTAAAAATTTCATTAATTTGAATAACAGGGTTGTCATCGTCTCATACAATTCTAACTGCAAAGTTTGGAGTATTAAGCCTGCACAATGTGTAAACATTGTCGGGTAGATGGCACACGTCTCCTTAAAGACATAAACATACATATATATATATATATATATATATATATATATATATATATATATATATATATAACATACGTTGCGAGAATTGAATGTCCTACAATAGTTCACGGTGGTGAAAGTGGCAGCACAATTGGGACGGATTTCCAATAGGTGTGGGTTCGAACCCCACTTGTGACATCATTTTTCGCTCGTAATCGGGATTATTAATAATTGTTACCCCAAAATAATTTAGAAAATCTATAATACTTGCTACGTTCATTTTAGTTTTAGCATTTTGCATATCAGTAGATACTCTGAACCCTGTTCACGCACGCAATGGCAGGCCACATCGCTCGAATAACCGACAACCGCTAAGGAAGAAAGGTTCTACACGACCACGTACCAGACGACGCAGTGTAGGACGCAACTAGGTGGATAGACGACCTGGTGAAGATTGCTGGGCGTCGTTGGATGCAAATGGCACAGGACCGCACTCTGTGGCGTAACATGAGGGAGGACTACGTCCATAGGACGGTGATAGGCAGAAATTTCCGTGTGGTGACGGAGTAAGAATACAATTCACTACCCCTATCTTACCCGTGGGAGATCGTAAGAGACGACTAAGGGATATAAAACGCATATAACATCTATGCTAGAGAAGGAAAACTGGAAAACCCTACGCCAACACATCTGACCAGCGTGGTATAGTAGGACAATTTCCCTCCGATTACGGAGGAAGCCCGAGCTCAACAGTGGGACATATAATAATATGAGCTGAGATGAAGATGAAAACTGAACTGAATATCAGTACCACAATTTTTTGGTGCTACCAAAAAATTGTGACTGTTGTCTAACGCCACCCAAATCGTCCGGGATGGAGAACAAACGACGTGTCTCCCCTTAACCAGCTATCAGATTTCACAAATGGCATAGCGGTTAAGATAATGACATATCGTGACATTATTTTGTGGTAGGACGACACTGTTGACAGTTCTCTGTCTACAGCCGCGGGCTGATCCGTATGGGTTAGTACCACACTGAGCAGAAGATCGACGTCTGAGTAATAGCAATGCCTAGCTATACCTGGTATTGCAAAGGTCCATGGGCAGCAGTGACACTTACCATCAGGTGTGCTCTCTCCTCGTTTGCCACCATAAGCAATAAAAAAAACACAAAGCAGTCATGAGGTCTGTCGACAGAAGTGAAAACTTAAACCTATGAAAATAACGAATATTATAAATTAAAATAGACCAACAAGTACGTATTTCAGCTAATTTCACGATGCTCACACTGTTTACTTCGCTGCATACCAAGAATAGCACGCGCATATGCTTAGGATCTACCGATTCACTCTCTTTCTATCTTCTACTTTCTACCTTTGTGTATCTTTCCTTCTCTCCCTCTTGCGTTGGAATATTGGACGCAACTTGGTGCTAACGTTCGCGCTGGCCTGTAACAGGTATACTACGCGCATGCGTTTGGGTGTCATTGCGTTAAACGTTTAACGCAAGCTTGTTGGAAGTCGTATTAGAAGTTTCACTTTAAAATAATAATAAAAATTAAAAAATTAAATTCCAACGCTAGACAATATTTTGTGCTACCTGCAAGTGTTCTTTGCGAGTGTTGTCGTTCTGAGTCTAATTTGTGTCAGTTAGTTATATTTGTAAAGACCCTCGCAATATTTTTTCTTAGTGCCATCTATCCGACATTGTTTACACATCGTGGGTTCGAATCCCACTTGTGACAATCATTTTTCGCTCGTAATCGGGTTGTTATAAATTTCTTACTTATTTCATATCGGTTCGTCACCCAGCTCGCAAGTCCTACTGCTAGGCTCGAGCCTCCTCCCCCATGGGAGGGAAATTGACCTACTATACCACGCTGATAAGACGGGTTGGTACAGGGTTTTATTTCCTATTTCCCTTACACATTTGTGGAAGAAAAACTCATTCATTTATTATCCTGTTCTTATTTCAATTACTTTTAGTTGATGCAATAGGTAATCCCCTTCCACCGTACACGTTGTAAAAGCTATTAACAATTGTTTTATGACCGAAGGCCTGCCTGACAACATCCCTCAATGTAATTATTGACCAAACGGCATGACCTGAATAACATAATGATTTCTAATGTTTACTCAACTACTACACATTTGATATAAAACTAGTTTAACGGATTCTATCGCGTTTGTATTTGATTTTTAAGTTAATCCTTACTAATATTATAAATGCGAAAGTAACTCTGTCTGTCTGTCGCTCTTTCACACCAAAACTACTGAACCGATCTAAATGAAATTTGATACACAGATAATCTAGAGCCTGATAAAGGACATAGGCTAATTTTTAATGCAAAAAAGGATTGTAAAGGGGGATGAAAAGTTGTAAGGAATTATCGTCATTTTTAAATCCAGAAGCTTGAAACTTATTTTTAGGCTATTGATTAGATATAAATAAATATGACATTAAAATTTCGTAAAAGAATTCACTCTTAAGGGATAAAATAAAAATAGGGGATGAAAAACTTTAGGAAAGTAACCTTTAACGCGGGCGAAGCTACGGGCAGAAACTAGTAATTAATACTGTAGTGGGTAAATATAAATCTCTGTAATCATCTCATCATCATCTCAGCTCATATATGTCCCACTGTTGGGCTCGAGCCTCCTCCAAAATGGGAGGGAAATTGACCTACTATAAGTACCACGCTGGTCAGACGTGTTGGTATAGGGTTTTGTTTCGAGTTTTCCTTCTCTTCTCTCACATAGATATTATAATATAATATCACGCATATTAAGCGTTTTATATCCCTTAGTCGTCTCTTACGATTACCCACGGGTAAGATAGGGGGTGGTGAATTGTATTCTTACTCCGTCACCACACGGAAAAATCTCTGCAATAACGATGACTTATTAGACGTGTGATACCTTAGTCCTCCCGTGACCATGATCACTGTAAAGTGTTCGAAACGTCGGCAAATTAAAAATCAAATACAAACGCGATAGAATCCGTAAAACTAGTTTTATTTCAAAAGGCAGTGGAGTTGTCCTAAGTCTTTATAATGCTCTTAATCGTCTCTTACCACATCCACGAGCGAAGTAAAATGAGTGATATGAGTGATGAATAGTAGTAGGACTACGCTGTGCACATTTCTCAGTCTACAGTCGCATGGCATTCCGTCCGGGATAGTACCACACTGAGCAGAAGATTGACGTCTGAGTAATGGCAATGTGCTATTGCGCTTCGTTCGTTGAGCGAGAGAGCCGAAAGCCCAACTGGGGCGGGCTTGGAGCTTGTATTTATCTTTATTATTGCAAAGGTCCATGGGCGGCAGTGACACTTACCATCAGGTGTGCTGTATTCTCGTTTGCCACCACAAGAAATTAAAAAAATTAAAAAGTGAAGTTAAGTGTTGGTAGTATACGTAGCCGCAACCACACAGTAATTAAACATGGCCTACTATGACATAAACTTATCATTTATGGTTCAAAGTATCAAAAAAAAAAATGTCCAACGATACGTCTAGAGACACAATTCGTTCCAATCACTTAACTCGGCAGCGTCTGACCGTTTTGTGTAGTTATACGCATCGTATCGTAACACGTTTTGCTTGTGTTTACAAATCAAAACATATAACTTTACTGGATACGACTTAATAAGAAAATAATAAATAATTATTATTTTTTATCGAAAATTATATTGGTAATTTCTAATTTTAATAATTTGGTAAATTCTAATTTAATAATTTTCCGTGTGGTGACGAAGAATACTATTCACCACATCATATCTTACCCGTGGATGATCGTAAGAGACGACTAAGGGATATAAAACGCATATAACATCTATGCGAGAAAACAAAAACTCGAAACAAAAACCTATACCAACACGTCTGACCAGCGCGGTATAGTAGGTTAATTTCCCTCCCATTACGGAGGAGGCCCAAGCCCAACAGTGGAACATTTATGGACTGTGATGATGATGATGATGAATTTAATAAAATAAGAGCCAATAAGATATGTGTAGGATATTTTAATTATTTATTCCATCCATCCATCCATCCATCAGCCTGTAAACGTCCACTGTTGGACATAGGCCTCCCCACGAGAATGCCATCTATAACGGTCCTGTGCCACCTGCATCCAGCGGTTTCCTGCGACCTTGATGAGGTCATCAGTCCACCGAGTGGGGGGTCGTCCTACGCTGCGTCGTCCGATTCGTGGTCGCCACTCGAGAACCTTTTTTCCCCAACGGTTGTCGGTTCGTCGAGCGATGTGGCCTGCCCATTGCCACTTCAACGTGCTAATCCTTAGGGCTATGTCGGTTACACCCGTTCTTCTACGGATTTCCGTATTTCGGATTTTATCACGTAGAGAAATACCGAGCATAGCCCTCTCCATAGCACGCTGAGCGACTTTGAGCCTTGTTATGAGGCCGACATTTAGAGACCACGTTTCAGTGCCGTAAGTCATCGCTGGTAACACACACTGGTTATAAACCTTTGTTTTCAGACACTGCGGAATATTAGACGAGAAGATCCTCCTAAGTTTCCCGAACGCTGCCCAGCCGAGTTGGATTCGTCGGCTGACCTCTTTCTCGAAATTGGATCTACCTAATTGAACTGTTTGTCCTAGGTAAACATAGTGATCGAGAACTTCGAGAATCGCATTCCCAACCAGGACCGGTACAGAAATGACATGGGCATTAGACATGATTTTCGTCTTGTCCATGTTCATTTGCAGCCCTACTAGTTGGGAGACCTTGCTGAGGTCATTGAGCATGGTGCTAAGGTCCTCCAGGGATTCTGCCATGACTACGATATCATCTGCGAATCGAAGGTGAGTGATGTATTCGCCATTGATGTTGATGCCGAGTCCGGTCCAGTCTAAGAGCTTGAAGACATCTTCCAGCGCAGTGGTGAACAGTTTCGGAGAGATAACGTCTCCCTGCCTCACGCCTTTCTGCAGCTGGATCGGTTTCGTACTCTTATCCTGGATGCGGACTGACATAGTAGCGTCTTTATACAAACACTTCAGCACTTCGATATATCGATAGTCAATTTGGCACCTCTGAAGGGACTGCAGCACTGCCCAAGTTTCGACAGAATCAAAGGCTTTCTCATAGTCCACAAACGCTAGACACAGAGGCCGATTATACTCCTCGGTCTTCTGTATAATCTGGCGTAGCGTGTGGATGTGGTCTATGGTACTATAACCTTTTCGGAAACCGGCTTGTTCGGGCAGCTGGAAGTCGTCTAGCTTGCGCGCGAGTCGGTTCGTAATGACTCTTGAAAACAATTTGTACACGTGGCTCAGGAGTGAGATGGGTCTGTAATTCTTTAAGAGCGTTTTATCGCCCTTCTTGAAAAACAGCACCACCACACTCCTGGTCCACGACTCTGGAACGTCGCCCCCGAGAATGACAGAATTAAACAGCTTCTGTAGGGCTTTTAAAACTAGCTTGCCGCCTGCCCTCAGGAGCTCTGTGGTAATTCCGTCATCTCCCGGTGCCTTTCCGTTCTTTAATTGTTTTAGAGCCATTCTGATCTCGTACAAGCTGACGTCCGGGATTTCTTCGGTATAGTGCCGAGTTAGCTTGGATCTGGGGTCTTGGACCAAGCTGACAACTGGATTCAGGGATGATTTGTACAACTGCCCATAGAACCTTTCGACCTCTCCCAAGATCTCACTCTGGGATGAAATGACAGTACCGTCATCGGTCTTCAGCTTAGTCATTTGGCTCTGCCCAATAGACAAATCTCGTGCGAACACTTTGGAGCCTCGATTTCGCTCTATCGCCTCTTCAATACGCAGTGTATTGAATCGGCGAATATCGCGTCGCATAGATTTAGAGATTTGTCTATTAAGCTGCCTGAGTTCGGACCAATCGGCTGAAGACTGTACCGTCATTTCCTTTCTCCTCTCCATGAGTTGAAGAGTCTGGTCAGAAAGCTTTTTTGTTCTAGTAGCGCGATGGGCCTTAAAGAATTTTGACCCGACCGCGTGGACAGTTTCCACGAACCTGTTGTTCATATCGTTCGAAGATTCGCACTCTTCCAGGCATTGGAAGCGATTATGTAATTCGAGTTGAAAGCTATCGGGGTTCTGGTATTGGACAGGTGTAGGTCGGAGTGTAGACTTCATCAAGCGGGACCGCTCGACTTTCGTACGAAGATTCAATGTGCCTCGAACCATGCGGTGATCACTCCCAGTTTTAATCCTGCTGATCACAGAGACATCATTGAATATTTGTCGTTTGTCCGTCAAGATGAAGTCTATCTCATTTTTAGTGGATCCATCAGGGCTAATCCAGGTCCACTTCCTTTGTGGCCGTTTCTTGAAGAAGGAATTCATCATGAAGAGGCCTTCCTTCTCCAAGAAGTCGGCCAGTTTTTGGCCCCTTTGGTTTCTCTGTCCAAATCCATATTGCCCCACTATCAACTCATCGTCTGTCCTTTTGCCTAGTTTTGCGTTGAAGTCTCCCATAACTACCGTGAAGTGGGTTTTGGACGTGTGGATGGCTTTCGAGATATCCTCGTATACACGTCGTCCACTACGTCGTCGGAGTATGTCGAAGTCGGTGCGTAAACCTGTATGACCTTCAACGAATACCGTTTGGTAATTCTGAGTATAAGGTACGCTACCCTTGTTGACACACTTTCGATCCTCTCCACGTTCTCTACGAGAGACTTACGAACGATAAACCCTACACCGCCTTGGGATGGGTGATCTCCCTCCCGGTAGAAGAGCAAATTTCCAGACCGGAGGATTATCGTGCCCTCCCCCTCTCTTCGCACTTCTGATAATCCTACAATGTCCCATCGGATTTTGCTCAATTCCTCTTCCAGTTCGATGACCCTCTCGTCGGTCCTAAGCGTCCGAACGTTGTGTGTTACCAGGGCCAAGGGTCGATTTTTTTGGTAGCCGGATCGCGGCCGGAGATTCCTAGCACCCCCTGCCCCGCCACCAACAGGCCCGCTACCAAAATGAGCCCGTGGAACAGCGGAACTGCCGTGACTGGGGGCCGTGACTTTTTGTGCATCCATATTTATTTTGGGGGGGTAATAATGCCATAATCGCCACGCTTGGCGAGCGGATTGGCGATCGCGGTAGATGTTATTAAGTTTCCCGGGAGATAGCCGCTGCCCAATCTCCCGGTGAGACCCTTAGCCGATTTTTACGACTCCCACGGGCAAGTAAGGGGTGACGACCTTTGTATTCTATTCCCGTCGCCACACGGGTAATTATATATATAATAATTATTTATTAATTTATGCCATCTAGTTGTATTTGTTGGCATTATTAGTGTCAAATTAAACAAAAACTTTAGATGCGGCAAATAGATAGCGTTATATTAAAATACTCTCTCTACGACTCCGCACCGGCGTTCTACTTTCACTCCGTCTTACGCATTTTCGATCAGGGTCACGTGTCCTAACGCAAGTTTAACATTTTTTACCTATCCCAAAAAAACTAATGCCTTATCACGAGAATATCGCTCGGGACCATCTTATATCATCATCTCAGCTCATACATGTCTCACTATTGGGCTTGAGCCCCTCCCTAGTAGGAGAGAAATTGACCTACTATACCACGCTGGTCAAACGTGTTGGTATAGGGTTTTGTTTCGAGTTTCCCTTCTCTTGCATAGATGTTATATGCGTTTTATATCCCTTACTCGTCTCTTACGATCACACACGGGTAAGATATGGGGTGGTGAATTGTATTCTTACTCCGTCATCACACGGAAAGGATCTATATCTAATGTTCCCCGGGGACTTTTAAGATATCTTTCCACTTGTATTGGTCATCCTTAGCTATGTCGTCCGATTATGGTTGCTACCCAAGAAACTTTCTTTCTCAAAGGTTATCGTTTCGACGAGTAATATACCTTGCTCATTGATACTGCAACGCACCAATTCTTCGGGATATGAGTTACACTCGTTTACTTATTTCCGTATTACAAAATAATCACGTAAAAAATAATTGTTATTGAAATAAAAAAAATCTAAATCATTCATTAATTTCTATATGCTTATTGAACGAATCTTCTAAACACAAGTCGCTTCTTTTTCTATTAATTCTATACATCCCCTAGAAGTTTGGCGATGTTCCCAGGGCGAGGGCGAGAGGGGTGGTAGGACAGACCGCGCCATAGCGACGCCATGTCCGCGCTTGTTTGATAAATAAAACTTTTAATGATCGGTAAAGTACGTTAAACTCACTGTAAGATAGTTTTGATTCCCGTTTGTACGATACGAATACATTTATTCGTATATATACAGGTTGCCGATTTAATTAGTAGAATCCTTGAAGGAGGTGTATCAAACCGTGACACACTATCCAAATCAGTTAAAAAAAATAGTACCTATTTTTTGATTAAATTATAAGCGGTCAATACAATTTTACTAGTGTCCGACCGAAACTGATTTTTCAGCCGAAACCGAAACCGAAACCGAACTTTCGGCCTTGCTCTCTGTTTTGGCCGAAACCGAAACTCATTAAAACATTTAAAATTACGATTATTTACTGAAATTTACTGTTTTTTTAACTGAAAATTAATTTGCATATATCTATACTTATATACACTCATTTGCAAAAAAAACGGGCACCTAAGCAATGAACCATTTCAAATGTTAATATTTCTTTGTTTGATAATTATAGGTAGTTTTATCCACACAATTTGGTAAATTAATAAGAAAATAATCGTTTTCATCAGTATTTCATAAAATTTAGATACAATTTATGGGAAATAATGCTAAACCTCGCTAGTAGTGTATATTCGCTAGTAGTGCATATGCTCATGAAGTAAAAATAAAAAAGTTTTTTTGTTTGTTTTTCTTTAATAAAGTAAAAGCAGATAAATGTTTAGTATCGAGTGTGACCCCCTCTAGCTAAAATCACAGCTTGAATTCGTCTGGGCATGCTAGCGAGTATATCCCGGATACTTGCTTGCGGAATACGTTCCCACTCCGCAGTAATCACATTCTTCAGCTCTCTGATGGTCTGCGGAGCCGGGTGTACTGATCTCACACGCCGTTTCAGAACGTCCCAGACATGCTCTATGGGATTGAGGTCGGGACTTCGAGCTGGCCAATCCAAACGACGAATGCCGACCTCTTGCACATACGCATTAACATCGCGGGATCGGTGGGCGCGAGCATTGTCGTCCATAAAAATCGAGTCTTCACCTAGAGCGGCCAATGCGGGTTGTGCATGAGAAATTAGAACTTCCGTTATGTATCGATGCCCAGTCAGTGAGCCGTTTTCAATGAAGACTAACTCTGTACGATCCATTGAATTTATTCCTGCCCAAAACATAACAGAGCCCCCACCATAAGGTGTGATTTCTTCGAAACATGCCTCTGCAAAGCGTTCTCCTTGTCTTCTTAGCACTCGCCGACGTCGATCTTCACCGAACAGAGATATCCTGGCTTCATCAGAGAACAAAACCCTATTCCAATCGTCTTGAGTCCATGATTCACAATTTCTAGCGAACCTAAGCCTGTGAACTCTGTGCTCACGGAGTAATTTGGGGCCGCGGGCCGGGCGGTGACTGCGTATATTGGCAGCGAGAAGCCTCCTCCTGACCGTCCATAGACTAATATGCACATTTCTTACTTCTTGGAGGTTGTTCTTAAGATCCACATACGAAGATTTGCGATTTCTCAATGCGCGACTCACAAGAAAACGATCATCCCGTGGTTGGGTACATGGTTTTCTTCCAGAACCAGGCCTTCTCTCGACGGAACCAGTCTCCTGATATCGCTGCCAGGTCCTTTGGACTGTCGAGCGACTAACATTTAGCCTCCTAGCCACGAAACATTGGCTGCAACCCTCTTCAAGCAGCGCGATAATATTGGTAGCTTTTACCACTTTATCTACCATTTTTGATACAGCCAAACAGCATTAAATAAAGCTTTGACAGTCAAGGATATGAAATTAATCGATAAAAATTGAATAAAAGTTATGAAAGTCGATGTTAACTTCTGGAACTTCGCGCCAAAAATGTAGGATAAAAAGGGGTTTTCTGTAAAAATGAACATCAAATGAAAAATTGAATTTAGAACGTACTTTTTTAAATACCACAGCATTTTTAAAACCGGCCAGTAACGTGTACAAACGATTGAAACCTTTTTGGTATTGTATCTTTTTAAATATGAATGAAAATCAAAACCGCCCGTTTTTTTTGCAAATGAGTTTATATATATATATATATATATATATATACAGACCGTCAAAAGTGTAAAATAAAATAAAAGGCTCATTAAAATATCTACGTAACAATTTTTTTATGACATGAATATACAAGACTAACTCATGATAGTAAATTAAAAAAAAACAACTTTCAGTTAGTGTTTTAGACATATAGGAGGAGGTCCAAAAGTTCGTGGAATGTAGGGGGTGGAGTGGGTTTAGGGGCACTCGCTTAGTGTCATACATAATTGGGGACTCATCGAACATAGATTGAGTTTCAGTCCTGTTGCATCATTTGTTTACACCAACACTCCCTGCTAAACAGGTGAATCCAGAAAGAAACTGAAACTTTGGAAAAAATTTAACACCGTGCTGTGATAAAATTCCTTACCAAGCAAGGAAAGAACATTCAGACCGTTTTGAACGAAATGGAAACCATTTATAGAGAACAGTGTCTTATTAAATCAATTATTTACAAGTGGCATAAACTTTTTAAACATAATCGGGCGTCAATTGAAGAGGATCCCTACTTAGGAAGGCAACTGGCCTTCCTCGAGGCCACCACATCAGACATCGCCAAAAAAGTGGAAAATTGTGCTTGAGAGACACCCTTTTGAAGAACAAACAGTTATATGCTTTAGTTGGAGTATCAGATACCACCATTTTCTGAATTTTACATGACAACCTGGGTTTAACAAAAGTCAGTGCAAGATAAGTACTGAGAATGCTCACGCCACTTGAGAGACAGCAGCGTGTCAATTTGTCAAAACAATTTTTGGAATTGTGTGGAGACGAACCTGCACAGATTTTGGAGCGAATTTTTACTGGAGATGAAATATGGATTTATCATTTTGAGCCGGAGATTTTGCGGCAATAGATAAAAAATATTTTCACAATGATTTCTAAATCATTATTCATAGATCAAAATTAATTCATAGATCTAATAAATAAAGTTGTATAAACTTAATGCTGATTATATTGAAAAGGAAAAATACATTTGGTTCATTTTATTTAAAACCCTTCCATTCCACGAACTTATGGACCTCTTCTTGTATAGTACATAGCTAACTAGTAATACGTAATTGTGTTCACAATATTTTAAAGACAAATACTCGAGTTTCGGCGAGGCCGAAGGTTTCGGCTATATTTTGGCCGAAACCGAAACTACGGCCGAAACTAGATTTTTTGGCCGAAACCGTAACCGAAATTTCGGTCGTTCACTAAATTTTACTATAAAAGTGCGATGTAGGCATATACTCATGCTTGTGACATTGAACTAGTAGGCAAATAGTCCCGTTCTCGCTGCGCTCACCGGCCGCACAGCTGGGTCGAAATGTACCTACAGGTCAATGTACGCTGGCAAACCTATTGTTTTGATAAGAAACAAATCACTTTATCTCGGGATTGGGCAGAACTAGGAGTCTGCAACTAACTTTATTGTTTTCTATGACGTCATTCCTACACCTAGTTTAAGTTATTCTAGTAATAAAATCGGCACCTGTATATATAGATAGTGGTTAATATTCCTAAGATATCTTTGACGCCGGTGCTGTGAGTTTGATTACCACCCAGGACAATACTCTGTACGTCCCAAAGTATTGTCCTGAGTCTGGGTGTAATTTGTCTGCGTTAATTGCATGTTTGTAAAGTCCCCCGCGATACAAGGATTATTTCCTTAGTGCAGGGTGGTGTTTTTTAAAAGCAAAAAAGAATCAAACGGGAGTTGCTTAGATACAACTGCTCATTTTTAGGGTTCCGTACCCAAAGGGTAAAAACGGGACCCTATTACTGAGACTTCGCTGTCCGTCTGTCTTTCCGTCCGTCTGTCACCAGGCTGTATCTCAAGAACGGTGATAGCTAGACAGTTGAAATTTTCACAGATGATGTATTTCTATTGCCGCTATAACAACAAATACTAAAAATAAAATAAATATTTAATGGGAGCCCCATCCAAGAAACTTTATTTTTTTATATATATAATGGTTCGGAACCCATCGCGCGCGAGTGCAATTCGCACTTGACGGATTTTTCCAACTTCTTTCGGAAACAGTGACATTAATCTAATGATATTTTTTCATTGGCTGAAAACACTTGCTAATTGTATTTTCTATAAATGAAACCTTGATCAATTCATCATTCTCAAAACCACCTGAATACAAAATTTCAAGAGAGTCGTTGGAGCCGTATACGATATTCTGAATACGAGTATATAGAAATTTACAAATATTGCTTAAAAACCATCATCATCTCAGCTCATATATGTCCCACTATTGGGCTCCAGCCTCCTCCATAATGGGAAGGAAATTCATCTACTATACCACGCTGGTCAGACGTGTTGGTATAGGATTTTTTTTCAAGTTTTCTTTCTCCTGCATAGATGTTATATGTGTTTTATCTCCCTTAATCGCCTTTTACGATCACCCACAGGTAAGATAGGGAGTGGTGAATTGTATTCTTACTCCGTCATCACACGAAAATTGTTTGAATATATTAGTTAGAGAATAGATTGACAAAATGTAAGTGCCCTCGCGAGATTTATACATAATAAATAATTTCAATTTGAATTTCAACACATATTATGATCAGTCGAAGCGTGTTAACTAAAATAGACATATATTCCAAACATTTGACCTAGTTACATTTAATTAAAATTTTGCAAGTTGATATTGTTACAAAATTTCTATGTAGTGTTTTCCCAAAGGTTAGGTTACCAAGAATAATCCGCGCAGAGATTGTAAAGCGTACAAAGTTACAATGAGTTTGTCAAGTGTGTAATCTTAAACTTAAAATATTATAACCAACTTGCTATTCAGAATTTTGGTTAAATAACAACCAGTGGTTGTATTCTTTAAAAGAATAGTGGTAGGACCACGCTGTTGACAGTTTTCTGTCTACAGCTGCGGGCCGGTCCGTCCGGGGTAGTACCACACTCTCGCAGAAGATCGACGTCTGAGTAATGGCAATGTGCTATTGCGCTTCGTTCGGTGAGCGAGAGAGCCGGAAGCCCAACTGGGTGGGTTTTGGTATTTTATTGGTAGGCAGCGACCTAAGCTATACCCTTGGTATTGCAAAGGTTCATGGGCGACAGTGACACTTACAATCAGGTGTGCTGCATGCTCGTTTGCCACCATAAGCAATAAAAATAAAAAAAGAATCCTGTAATTTAAAATATTTATCAGAAATGCGTTCGTCCATTCTTTATAGTGGTAAGGCCACACTGTTGATAGTTTTTTTTTAATTTTTTTTTATCTACAGTCGCAGTCCTGTCTGTCCGGGTTAATAATTTCCAGAAAATTAACGTCTGAGCAGTGGCAATGTGCTGCTGTGCTTCGATCGTAAACAAAAGAGCTGCCAATCCAACTTTCTGAATGCGTTTGGGACCTTCATTGGTAGGCAGCGGCCTAGTTATACCCCTGATATTGTAAACCATTACTTACCATCAAGTGTGCTGCTTATTTTCCACCAAGAGCAATAAAAAAGAATTCGGCTCATATACGTCCCATTGCTGGACTTGAGCTTCCTCCACAATGGATGGTAAATTGATCTACTATAATAGTATTGCCCAAATGCAAGACCAAAACTCGCTGCAAGAGTCTCGCAATGCTCCCTTAGACAGCAGTTTACGATTCCTTTGGCAAAGAAAGGATTGTCAACATTTTGTATTCTTAATAGCAGTACACGGGGAAATAATTTGATGTTATTTTAAAGTTTCATAATAGATAGATGTGATTACAGCCCCACTTCTGATAAGTGGTATGTACCTAATTATTGATAGTTGTACAGTTAGTGCCATTAGATGAATGTAATGTCATTAATTTAGTTGGATTTCTCATTTCCATGTGGATTTTTAATTTCTATCAAAACAAGTGAATCTGTGTTATTCTAACAGTGAGAGTTGTAAGACTTGCGAGACTCGCAAGAGTATTGCATTTGGGCAATACTATATACTATGCCACGCTGATCAAACGAGTTAGTATATAGGATTTATGTTTTGTTTTCCTTTTCTTGCATATTACCTATAACCACGGAGCAAATACAAAGAGGAGACGGTCTAAGTAACTGTGCACTGTGATTCTCAAGTAGGCCCTGACGTCATCACCTTAACATCAATAGTAGGCGTGGCCTATTAGTCTGCTGTCGTCGCTGTCGGTGTTCGTACGGTGCATAAAATTATATTTTTGGTGTATTTTTATGTTATTACGAAGAAAACTATGAAGTGTTGTGTTTTATCATGTAAAAACTACTCCAATAAACGTACAGATGCTATGGAAAGAATCACATTCCATTTGTAAGTATATTTATTCATAATTTATCGAAATAATTTCTAGAAAGTTCTTTTGACGGTATCTAGTTCAGAAATAATTTTACTCAACGTTAGATGGCACCACTTTTCGTAATAGGACCTAGAACAATAAAAGCACATACAGTTCAAACTATTAAGATTATTGTAATAACTAATAACCATGAGTATTAAAATTTATACCCAAAGCCTTTTACCTCGACAAAAATATGAGTTTTATATGTAGTTAATAATTATTTTGTAAGCAATACGCCAGCTGTCGTTAACTATGAAGAACTATAAAAGTGTCAAAAATCCAGAGTCGTAATTAGAATATAATTATAACATTTGGATTTTTCATCAAAGAAAAATATTTTTACACTACTTTAAATTAACCTATTATAATTAAACTGTAAATTTTGTATGTTTTAGAATACCGTCCAATGACGATGTTAGAAGCAATGGATTTCAAAAATTAATAGAAAAACTAGACTCCTACGAAATATACAAAGATTTGTTCTTCTCATTTTAACAATGAAGATTTAAAGGACTGTATTGCAGCCAATGGAAACCACTTCGAACAAGCTTTTTATATTTCAAATTGTTTTATATTTATGTATTAAACACTGTAAAAGTAATAAATATTTTTTTCAATAGAAAAAGGTTTTTCTTTGTTACAGTATTTAGGGCAAGACTAGGTATAGCTCAAGAAATATATGATACAAAAGAGTATTTCATTTTTATTATTGGAACCAATGTCACCCTTTCTCCTTTATTTATTAATAATGTAATTGCACTCGATGCAATTTCTTGATAAGATTAACGAGGTTGAGCACGTCACAAAAATATTCAAAATGGTGGTGGCGTCGAAGACCGTGTCTTCAAGTTACTTTTGGCATGGCTAAGTTTTAGATGGCCCGTGCGTTAATGAAACGGTTGCTACCAGGGGGGGCTGGTCTGCTCGCTTGAAATACTCTTTTACATGTCTTGGTCATTGACACCATTGTTGCATTATCAATTGTATAAAGCCTTATTTTAATAGAGTGTTTTGATTCTTTTTTTATATGGAAAAGACAAAAAGGAAGGAAATAATACCGTGTAACTAACATATTTACTAAAAGTCCAACTACTTTCATTCGACAATTTGTTAGAAACCCAAACAAATAATTGTATTATTTGGTCGTATGAAAAGAACACAAATATGAAGAAAAAAAAGGTTTCTAAATTTCTGAGTTTATCAGAATGGCAGTAAAGAAAAGATGGAGTTTGCATAAAATATTAACATTATGAACAATGCTGACAAGCCTTATAAAGAAATTTTCGTTTAAAAACAGTAGTCATACACCTATTCGCTATGCAGAATTATTTGATTATAAACATTTGTATTTGAATAGAGCAAACAGCTAATAAGATTTGTTTGTATCTTTGAAATAAAAACAAATTAGCACTCCTTGATATAGGTAAATTCTGAGTACGTCCCTGTTACACCATACACTTACTGACATCTAATGCAAGATAGCTCAACTGAATACAATATACGAAATTAGTAGTTGTGCTAATAGCCGGTAGATGGACATAAAGGAGGGAGTGAGACAAGTACTATTACTTGTCTCACTTTCTCCATTAGCAGCGTTCCCCTCACCCCCTGTAAATGACACGCATTGTTTCATAGAAAATATTCGTTACAACAGCTCCTCTTTGTATTTGCTCCGTGCCTATAACCCTTAGGATCGTAGACGACTTATACAACACCGCTTTAAAAAATATTGTGCATTGAAATGTGAATTTTCGAGCGTCTTCTATAGACACACTACATTGACAACATAAATTAGCAGACCACTGTATAGTCATTGTTTAAGATATCTACGAGTAAGATAGGGAGTGTTGAATTGTATTCTTACTCCATCACCACACGGGAAAACATAAATACAATTCACAAGTATTAAATAGACGGATCATTGGGTTATAAAACATGGCAATAATTATACATACATACATACATATCATCACGCCATATCCCTTGCAGGGTAGCCAGAGAACTCTATCTTTGCATACTTCACTCGCTTCCTCAACATTCATAATTCTCTTCATACACGCTCGCCGGTTTCGGAGACTCTTGACTCCACCTTCCTTCAGTACATGACCGATCTGGTCTAGGTAGGTTAGTCTCGGTCTCCCCCCGGTACCTACATCCTTCCACTTTCGCATTGTATATCTTCTTAACCAGACGTTCGTTCGGCATTCTTTTCACGTGTCCGAACCATCGAAGCATTCCCTTTCGCATCTTTACACCAATACTCTCTTTCATACCTACTCGCTCTCTTACGTCGTCGTTACGAATGCGGTCGGTTAGCCTAACTCGTACAGATTTTCCGCAGAGATCGCATTTCGACCGCATTAATTTTACTTTCATACTCTTTTCTGCATACCCAACTCTCGCTTCCATACAGTAATGTTGGGACAAGCACTGCGTTATGTATTGCTACACGTGCCTTCTGGCTGAGGTGGTGGCTGCTGAGAAGTTACCCAAACGCTCCATTCACTGTATTTCCCGCGTTCACTCTTCGCTCTATATCAGTGGTGTACCTTCCATCTCGGCTAAATCCACATCCAAGATATACAAATTCATCCACATATAATTATTACTAAATATAATAATTTTATTATCGTATTCCCTTTAGAGAGACTACCCATTTACCTGATAATCAAGCAATCTATTTTCATTTATCACCACAAGAAAGAATAAAGAAAACTTAAGAATTAAAAAATCTAATTCTATAAATTTTCAGTATAATTTCAGTATATTGTAATTTCTTTCGCGTATCAGAAAGATCAAGCACCCCACTTGATATTAAGGCAGTTATTCCTTAAGGACTTCAGCACTACCAAGGGCACAACTAAGTCGCTGCATAATATGAAAAAAAAAGGTTTTCTAAAAAATCATATACGTTAAGAATGCAATGTGTCGATATCCTTTTCTTTCTTATAGAATTCATAAAACAAAATAGATAGAACTACATATTTTTTTTAAAAACATAACATTTATTTTTCATATAGATCTAATAATAAGCATTTCAATTTTATTAATTAGACAGAGAGAGCAATACAACC
This sequence comes from Lymantria monacha, assembly GCA_905163515.2. Classification (NCBI taxonomy): domain Eukaryota; kingdom Metazoa; phylum Arthropoda; class Insecta; order Lepidoptera; family Erebidae; genus Lymantria; species Lymantria monacha. The sequence continues at coordinate 19,570,074 of LR991106.1, read as the reverse complement.
AATATGACGTCATCGTTACAATCTTCATACTAATACGCACAGCCATGTTTGTTTAGGTGACATGCACCTAAACAAACATGGCTGTGCGAGAAAAAGATAGAATATTCCCAACACAATAACTCTACACGATTGTATTTTTTTAAGTTAATATATTACATTTATTAATATACATATATAATTAAAAAATACAAATAATTTCATATATTTTGACGTTTTGTACTGTTGAAAAGTTAACTTAAATAAATTGCTTTAATATTACATCGCCATTTGAGGGTATAAATGGAATTGAGATCAATATTGGGAACACTAAACGATACTCTTACACTTTAAACGAAAGCTTTTTGTAGTAATAACTTCTTATGGGAGGGTAAACCGTTTCGTTACGTAACGCGTAACGGCGCCAGTCTGTCTACCCGCTTTATAGGGTTAAATAATAATACTAATAATGTACATATACAAAATTCTAATGTACATATTGAAGAATTGTCACTAAGAATAAAATATACTTCTGCCGACAAACTGTATTCCAGTTTGGCAGAGGATGTATATAATATACAAAATGTGTACATTGTGAAAATAAAAAATAAAAAGAATTAAAAAAAAATTGAAAAAATTAAAAAGATTTTATTAATAAATAACTTTTCCTTACATTATCATATTAAAATAGATAAAAATTAAGTAATAACCTATGTTTTTCTCAAGTTAAACAATTTCAATATTAAATAGTTCAACTTAGATTAGTTTAAGTTATCATTTCTGTCGGCCGTCCCGAAATGCGTCTTTTTTTTTCAAGCGTACAAAACTTCAAAATTTCAATTCCAATCTATCGGTATTAGAAAGTAGACCCTCTGATCGTCTAAATTCATAATTAACTTCATCTTCTCCAACGGATAGTTCTTGATTTATTGAATCTTGAACTAGTTCTAATTCAACAGAACTTTAATGATTTTCAATATCACCATATTCACCATTCAAGTTACTAAAATTTAGCATTTAACTTGCTTGATTATTTATAAAAACCCGATTACGAGCAAAAAAATAATCGTCACACATGGGATTCGAACCCACGCCTATTGGAAATCCGTTCCAATCGTGCTACCACTTACACCAGCGTGACCCATTTCAATCACCATTCAAGGTTTATACTGATAGTGATACTGAGAAACAACATTTGATTGAATACGATTTTTCTTTCGAGCTCTATACTCTCTCATACGTTCTCTTGATGTTTTCGGAGGCGTTTTAATCGCATCATCCTTTCTCCTAACTGTGTATTTATGCACACACTCTAATACTGTTTTTGGACGACTAACAGAACAAATAGCTTCTATAGTAATATTTTCATTCTGTTGATTCTTATTTGAAGATACTTTATTGGCCATCTCATTTTTTCTTCTTTTCCGAGCTCTATATTCTCGCATACGCTCTGCTGCTGTTTTTGGACGTCCCAATGTTCCATGCTGGCTCGGCATTTCACCAATTTTAAGACTTCTTTGTCTGGCACGATATTCTCGTACACGTTCAGCTGCTGTTTTTGGACGACGTTGACCAGACAATTTTAAAGTTTCCGTTACAATAACAATATTTTCATTAGATTCAACCGTTAAATTATTCTCTTGTTGATCGTTAATGGGGGAAAAACTTATTGCTTGATCGATTTTCTTCTTCATTCGAGGTATGTGTGCTGGAATTCGCACTGCTGCTGTCTTTTGAGGTTGATAATTAGGGTTTTGGACGAACGTATATCCGGCCATTACAAGATCTGCAAATAAGATAGTTATATTAATAAATTACTTATAATTAGATTAATGTAGGCTGCTAGAACCAGAGTGGCCTAACTGCATTTTTGCAACTTTAACCTAATTGCAATTTCGTAATCTGAAAATGTTAATCTACAAAACACAGCGGCCTAAAATTGTTTACAAGCTCTTAACAATAGATTAGATTATACAAGTACATTTTCGGCTGCAAATCGATTAAAATGAATTTAATTTAATTTTAATTCTCTCCATATTGTAAAACATGGTTCTTGCAGTTAGGCGACACTGATTCTAGCAGCCTCAATTATTAATAAAAAAATATTAATTTAAAGCTTTTTTAAAGGAAATTATGGTATTTTCATCTTCACTCGTCTCAGCTCATACATGTTGCTGTACTGTTGGGCTCGAACCTCCTCCATAATGGGAGGGAAATTGACTTACTATACCACGACGATGTGATATGGCATTACATTTCGTGTCGAGTAATATTACATTTTACCATCACTTCAAACATCACACATGACATTTCATGTCATGGTGTGATGCGTAATGCGATAGCGCTCTATACATACGGCGGGCGGCGTCAAGAAATATAAGCCTTAACGTTCTGAAAATAAAGCTCAAAATAAATATTGAATTGCCAGACACCGAACATTGTAGAAATTCAGAACAGTACACGGGTGTTCGCGTCATGTTTAATGAGATGTGTGATGTTTAATGTGATGTGATGTTTAGTTGCGTAATGTGTAATGCGACAGTACACGGTTGGGTAATATTACGTGTGATACATCACTCGCATTACTTATACATGTCTATACCACACTGGTCAGACGTGTTGGTATAAGGTTTACTTTCCAGCTTTCTTTCTCCTGCACAGATGTAATATGCGATTTATATCCCTTAGTCATCTCTTACGATCACCCACGTATAAGATAGGGGGTGGTGAATTGTATTCTTACTCCGTGACCACACGGCAAATATATGGTTTTATAACAATTTATATACGTAGCTCTACTTTGTAATAAATACGAACGAAATATTACTTTTATAACGTAACACATTTTTCCAACATAAGGACATCAATATGTATACATGGAGAAGGAATGAACAGAAAGGTATGATAGATTTAATTTTGGAGACAGTCGCCTCCGAAGCAAAATATTGAACGCAAGAGCCTACAGGGGCCCCACAGTCGATACGGACCACTATCTCGTTATTGCGAGATTTAGTGGTCTGTTCAGAAAGTGGAGGCACTGGCGAGAGCGTGTCCACTTCGGAGGGCTTGAAAGAATAAAGGTTGAAAGGTTGCAAGAAGAGTGTGTAAGAGAAAAGTATGCAGAGGGTGTCCGAGAACGGCTGACGATGGCAAGCCAGCCGCAATCGGACATTGAAGAATGCTGGAGAGTATTGAAAGAGAGTATGGTAGATACAGCGAAAGAAGTATGTGGAAGTTCAAAGAAGCATAGAAAAACAAATGGTGATGCATGGTGGGATGCGGAAGTGGCAGCTTCCGTAGAGCAAAAGAAGAAAGCGTGGCTGTACTGTGTCTCTTCTTTGAATCTGAATGACAGTAGGACTGAACAGAAGAAAGAAATATATCGGCAATGTAAGAATGACACCAAGGCCTTAGTGAAAGAGAAACGTGATAGAGCAAGTATGAGTGCAGAAGATAGGCTGACTAAAAACTTCGAGGGTAACACCAAACTCTTTTGAAGGGAGGTGAAGAAGTCTCGGGGTGGTTGGTCAGCCTTCAGAATGAATAAAATAAGGTCTGAAGGTGGAGACATTCTTACACAAACACAAGACGTGTTAAGCCGATGGAGTGAATATTTTGACGATATGTATGCGGATGCTACGGTTGGCGCCGGTGTTGCATGTGGTTTAGTAGATCAACATTCGACAACGGCGTCCTCCGATGGCATCAATATGGATGAAATTGAATGGGCGATAAGAAGTTTGAAAAATGGTAAGGCAGCGGGCATTGATATGGTGTCTGCCGAGATGATCAAGCTCGATAGCTCCTGTGTCTGGGAGGCGTTCCTGTTGCTCCTCAATTTATGTTGGAGCTCGGGAATGGTTCCCGGGGACTGGAATAGCGCAGTCATCGTGCCTTTGTTTAAAAACAAGGGTTCACGTTATGACTGCGCAAATTACAGAGCCGTAAGCTTGACCAGTTTGGCAGCAAAAGTGTATGGTAAAATTATTGAAAGGAGAATGAGGATGGTGTCCGATGGTTTACTGTGGGAGACACAAGGAGGTTTCAGGAGTAGAAGGGGATGCATGGATCAAGTGTTCTCTCTGCGCAACATTGTGGAGAAGCATCTGGCTCTAGGTCAGAGGGTTTTCTGCAGTTTTGTGGATCTGGAGAGAGCATTTGACACGGTTGTACGAAAGGAACTTTGGGACATTTTACCGGAGTATGGTACTAACGGTAAACTGCCACAGGCTGTGCAGTCCAGTTACATGGGCTGTAGAGCCTGTGTGCGGCTGGATGATGGAATGTCGCCTTGGTTTGACGTCAATATCGGCGTTAAGCAGGGGTGCGTTCTGTCAGCCAGGCTGTTTATCATATATCTGGATTAATGTCTCCAAAGGTTGAACGATATGATGTGGGAGTCCAGATGGGCGACTCAGTGGTCACTGCTCTGCTTTATGCAGATGATGCAGTCCTGCTGGCACAGTCAGCGACTGACCTACAGACCCTAGTCGACACAATGACAGAAGATTGTAAGAAAAGGGGTCTACGCGTGAATGTGAGTAAAACCAAAATAATGGTCTTTGAAAGAGATGAAGCCAGAACAGATGTAAGAATAACAATAGGTAAGGATGTACTAGAGCAAGTGGATGAATTTGTATATCTTGGATGTGGATTTAGCCGAGATGGAAAGTACACCACTGATATAGAGCTAAGAGTGAATGCGGGAAATAGAGTGAACGGAGCGCTGGGGAAACTTCTCGGCAGCCACCACCTCAGCCAGAAGGCACGTGTAGCAATACATAACGCAGTGCTTGTCCCAACGTTACTGTATGGAAGCGAGAGTTGGGTATGCAGAAAAGAGTATGAAAGTAAAATTAATGCGGTCGAAATGCGATCTCTGCGGAAAATCTGTGGAGTTAGGCTGACCGACCGCATTCGTAACGACGACGTAAGAGAGCGAGTAGTTATGAAAGATAGTATCGGTATAAAAATGCGAAAGGAAATGCTCCGATGGTTCGGACATGTGGAAAGAATGTCGACGAACGTCTGGTTAAGAAGATATACAATGCGAAAGTGGAAGGATGTAGGTACCGAGGGAGACCCAGACTAACCTACCTAGACCAGATCGGTCATGTACTGAAAGAAGGTGGAGTCAAGAGTCTCCGAAACCGGCGAGCGTGTATGAAGAGAATTATGAATGTTGAGGAAGCGAGTGAAGTATGCAGAGATAGAGTTCTCTGGCACTCTGTTTTCTCTGCCTACCCTGCAAGGGATATGGCGTGATGATATGTATGTATGTATAACGTAACAGACAAGCGTAACGCTTTACTATTGTTATTTCGTTACAAAAATCGTAACTCTCTATCGTAACTCACTCACAAGGTATTAAAAAAAACCATTAAATCAACTCATATTGCATCATTTATAGAACATAATCTGGTTCTGGCCCTTTTTTAGGTTCTTTATAAACTGGCATCATCTCACTCAGCCCTCTGGGATAACACTAGAGTGACATGGTGCCCCCATAACGCCTCGTAAGTCCCCTCCACATCTAGCCTTGATCGATATCATATTGCATAGACGCAGTAATAATCATTTCGGATAGTGTAGTTATTCTAGCACCATCAGCTATTGCTGACTCTAGCATCTTATTTTTTTTCTTGCAGTGGACTATGGATGTGGTCGCGCCCCACCAAATCAGTCCGGGGTGACGGAGGAGGCGGCACGTGGCCTCATAGACCGACCCTGAAAGAACTCTTCTCTTCGCCGTGCAAGCGGGCCACCGGTACCCGATCTTTGTCTTCTGTAAATCATCTAGCATCTTGGTATAATTCATCTTAAAAGTAATCCCAGGATTATGAATACATATTGATGAGCCAATGGTCTTTTTTTTTTCCTTGCAAGCACCTCTCTTCGCCGTGCGAGCGGGCCACCGGTACCCGATCTGTGTCTTCGGTGGCCAAACAAATACGTCTGACCAGCGGTATAGTAGGCCAATTTCCCTCTCATTGTGGAGTAGACTCGAGTCCAGCAGTGGGAATTCAGTGGGCTGAAATGACAATAATTATATGTTTGAAAAAAATTAACGTACCTACCTGCTATATTAGGTACGATGTGCGGTACGATAATCTCATCATCATCAACTTCTTGTTTGATCACATCTCTTGACTCCATTTCCATCAACTCGATCTCGAGGGGCATCGATTGTAATATCTCCTCCTTTACTGCAACGGAGACAATTAATATGATATATGATGTCCAGGATTTGACTGGCCAGTTGAGGTGGCGTTTAATAACCTGGTGTCTGGCTTCCAAAACTTGATGCCAGCCAGTTAAATGGTAGACAGCAAAAAGCGCCAGCGCATGCTTAAACCCTAGCTTTGGCGACCAAAATGTAAACCAGATCGAATAGTTCCATCATACTTCATTTAGGATAACATTTTTTACCGATATTAAAAAATCAGTCATCAGGTGGTCAATCAGCCAAATGTTGATAGGGAGGTAATATGACATGGTATTTAGCTATACAATACCCTTCTTTCACTCCAGATGGCGTGGACGGGGTATTTCCAGATCATTCATCATCATTATCCTGCTTTTATCCTAGTTATTTGGAGTCAATGCATACTGTAAAGTTTATGGGATTAGTTTTATGACAGGCTGCTCGCCTGATCAACCCTCCATGGAAATATAACTATTGACCAGGTGGCATCAGGTGGACTTGGTGCAGGTCTATTCTAAGCTCTTCATCGTCTTTTACAACACCTACAAGCAATATAAAGGTATTAGCATTAGCATTCGTAGCTACCACCAAACTGCATTCATAACCTATAAAAAATTGGATTAGTCCATCATCCGCAACCATGTCGACCCTAAAATGGTTATGTACCGATGTTTTGTTATCAAGTAGTCAATGTGAATATATCCTGTCTAAATTTTAATATAATACGAACAAGTATGACTAATTCAAGTCCCACAAGCTAGACGAGTATGAGGTTAACTACTAGAGAAGCCGTCAGTACTCTCAACTTTTTTCAGCCAATATACATACCAGTATTGGTCAAACAAATCTTCCATTCTCAACCTCTAATCAATGCTATGCAGCCTGCTCCAGATAAGGTTAAAACCTAACACAATGATCAGACCGGTGTCATCGTCTCATCATCATCATCATTTCATATATGTCCCACTATTAGGCTCAAGCCTCCTCCATAATGGAAGAGAATCAGATTGGTGTATAGCTAGTAGCTTTATTTCTAGTTATCTTTCTTTGAAGTAATGTTATTTCACGTCCCTAAATAAATTTCCAAAGATTAGTGTTCACAATAATCTTGGGCTGCATTTCCAATAATAACCAAGCTGTAAAACGTTGTGAACATTTTCCACCAGAAGTATACTATCAGCTGAGAAGTGCGAGGATGTGTAGCAGGTAATGTACATAATCCTAAATAAATACAGTCTAGTGACTCCTACTAGTTTCTCGATGGCATCTCATCTCTCACACACATCCCTAAGTCACTCAAAACTCCCTTAGAAGTCATTTATAAAACCCATGCAATCCGTTCACATTCCTAAAACATCCCTCACCATATCCATGTTTACCATGGAATTGGAGATCTATTCTTATGAAAATAGCTTCTTTTTTTATTGCTCTTGGTGGTAAAATACCAAACAGTACACCTGGTGGTAGGTGTTTGAACCTTTGCAACACCAGAGTATAGCTAGGCCGCTGCCTCCAATGAAAACCCCAAACCTCCCCCCCAGGGAAAGTTGCGCTTCTAGCTCTCTCGTTCACCGAATGAAGCGCAATATCTCATTGTCATTACTCAGTAGACAAGCGCGAAACAGTACTTCGCGAAGTGATGTTATATGGCATTACATTTCGTGCCGAGTAATATTACTTTTTACCATCACTTCAAACATCACACATGACATTTCATTCAATATAAGCCTTAATTCTCTGAAAATAAAGCTTAAAATAAATATTTATCGACCGCAGGCGCAGCGCGGTCCAGTCGTTCTATCCCTCTCACTCTCCCGAAAGGACACACGACGCGTGTGAGAGATAGATGTGCATCACCAAATTACCGAACATTGCAGAAATGCAGAACAGTACACGGGTGTTCGTGCCATGTTTAATGTGATGTGTGATGTTTAATGTGATGTGATGTTTTGTCGCGTAATGTGTAATATGACAGTACGCGGTCGGGTAATATTACGCGTGATGCATCACTCGCATTACTTACACATGTCTATTACTCAGACGACGATTTTCTCTGAGAATGTGGTACTACCCCGGACGAAACGGCCCGCGGCTGTAGACAGAAAACTATCAACAGTGTGACCCTAACAAGTCTTTACGTCATAATAATGATGATGAAAGTTACCTGGTGCATAAGCAATTGGTTGTGGCATGACTATCTCATTAATAACCTCTTCTTTGATAATATTATTGGAATCCATTTGCATCAATTCACTCTCTAGTAACTCTGATTGTGATGTGGGTTCTTGCTTAACTGGAAAAGAGTCTAAAGTCATTATTATCATCAGCTCAACTCATGTCCCACCGCTGGGCTTTAGCCTTCTCCACAGTGGAAGAGAAATTGACCTACTATAACAAAAGGTGCTCAGATAGTTTTGTATAAAATATTATTTAGAGCTTTCCCTCTTTTGCAGGGATTTTGACATTTAGCCGTCTTTTATCATTACCAGCGGGAAAGGAAACGGTAATGATACACTGTAATTTTATTCTGTCACCACATGGGATCCAGAGTACTCCAGAAGTATTCTTTTTTTATTGGAAATAATTCCATTTAAGAATACTCAACATCACTACCTTCTAATTCTATATGGGTTCTAATTCAATATATCTTGAAAACAGGCTAAGCACAAAAGGTGCAGTCAACAGGGCTCTACTAGGACATTCAGTACCAATTTGTATGCCAAGAGCAGTGATAATATTATTATTCCCTTTGAGGGAGGCCTAAATTACACAGTCCACATCAATAGGCTAATGAATGGATGTAAAATCATTATCTTGCTCTGATCCCGATTACTTAGAGTTGACACAATATATACCCTTCTTTTATTATACATATGCAAGTTTTGGAAATACTATTATCACCGACCGCCTGACTAACACCAACTAACCTTGGCCAGATGACAGCAGATGGAGTTCGTTAGTTCGATATAAAAGATCATCTTTAACAACACCCACGATCATTGTAAGGCTTCAAATTACTTAAATTTAGCATTTAACATACTTGATTATTTATAAAAACTTGATTACGAGCGAAAAATGATTGCCACATATGGGATACGAACCCACACCTATTGGAAATCCGTTCCAATCGTGCTGCCACTTACACCAACGTGAACCCTTGTATGACATTCAAATTGCGCATCGTATTATATTTCCGTCTTTAAGGAGACGTGTGACATCTACCCGGCATTATTTACACATTATACAAATTCAATATTTGCAGTTAGAATTGTATTAAACGATGACACAACCCTGTTATTCAAATTACTGAAATTTTGTATTTAACATGCTTAATTATTTATAAAAACTTGATTACTAGCTAAAAATGATTGTCACATATGGGATACGAACCCACACCTATTGGAAATCCATTCCATTCCCATATGTGACAATCATTTTTCGCTCATAATCAAGTTTTCATTGTAAGGGTTGTTAGTATTCGTAGCTATTCGTAGTATGTCATCATCATCATCATCATCACAGCCCATATATGTCCCATTGTTGGGCTCGGGCCTCCTCCGTGATGGGAGGAAAATAACCTACTATACCGCGCTGGTCAGACGTGTTGGTATAGGGTTTTGATTCGAGTTTTCCTTCTCTTGCATAGATGGTATATGCGTTTTATATCCCTTAGTCGTCTCTTACGATCACCCACGGGTAAGATAGGGGCTGGTGAATTGTATTCTTGCTCCGTCATCACACGGATATCGTAGTATGTAGTATCTACATGATACAGATGGATGTATAATATTGAATCTTTAAACATACTTGTCACATTTGCGATGGTCTGCGGGACGATAATCTCATCATCATCAACTTCTTGTTTGATCACATCTCTTGACTCCATTTCCATCAACTCAGTTTCAAATGGCATTGATTGGAATGTCTCCTTCACTGCAACGAAAAAAGTGATAAAACATTATCATCATCAACTTGCTCTCATCCCAATTTATTTGGGGTCGACGCAATATGTCATCTCTTTCCATACAACTCTATCAGACGTCATCTTCGCGATCACTCCTTGTCTATCCATGTCATGTTTCACGCAGTCCACCTATCTTTTCTTTGATCTTCCCTTACACATTTTGGTCTTCCCTTACACATTCATACTTAAAACTTTCCTCACTACATTACTTTCATCCCGTCTCATCACATGTCCATACCAAGTCAATCACAAGTGATGAAACATATGGTAACAAAAGAAATACTCAAAATAACCTCAACATAATTGAAAATAAATTATTTTATTACTTTTCTTTTTTAAGCTATTGCATAGCTTTTATCGCGGGTTTTGAGTGCGGCGACCGAATCAAGACACTCCGTAACGAAAATAAAACCTAAGATTGTATAGTTGAAAAGCAGCAGTTAACTTTGCACTGACTATACGCAGGCAGCGTGACCGAGTGGTCTAAGGCGCTGATTTTAGGCACCGTAGGCGTGGGTTCGAATCTCACCGCCCTCAAACTCTTTTTGCAATTTTTATTGCAAAATTTATTTATAATATTTTAATAATATTATAAATAAAACAGTTTAAAAACGTGTACTATAAATGTTTTAATGAATTAGTAGTTCTAATAAATAGGTGTAACTTGAATTAATATCAAAAAAAAATACTGCATAAATTAAAAATAAATAAATAATTATAATTGCATAAGTTGACAAAAAATGCTATGCAATACCTTTACCACGGCAGTCCCCATGTGCCACATCATAATTTTTTTTTAATAATGGTTGTGTTACCACCTGCCCTAGGAAAATAATCTAATTAAATAAACTCAGAAATCATCATCATTCTCCTGCTCTTATTCCAATAACTTGTCGACGTAATATGTACTCCACTTCCTACATATTGTAAAAGTTATTGGCAATAGTTTTATGACCGGCCGCCTGCCTGACGTGAACCCTCCTTAGGAATGTAATTGTTGACCAAACGACATCAGATGGATTTGGCTCAGCTCGTTATAAAGCTTTTAGACGCCTTTTACAACATCCACGAGCAAAGTGATGGTTAGCAGTATTCGAAGCTGTAGTATAGTACAAATTACAATTTAGTGCAGAGTGATTTCTTTTAAAAAGAGAAAGAAATAAAAAAGAAAAAGAAGAAAAATAAAGAAAGAAAAAAGAAAAAAAAATAAAAAGAAAGAAAAAGAACAAGTAAAAAAGAAAAAGGAAAGAAATAAAAGAATTAGAACTCTAGCAGGATATATGTGTTATATTCATACTCTGAAAGAGTACAAAGTGAATAGGATTTATGGTGACGATACCTGGTGAATAAGCAATTGGTTGTGACGTAACAATATCATCATCTATAACCTCTTTTTTAATATTATTGTAATCCATTTGCATCAACTCTGTGTAGAAGGGTTTTGATTGTAATGTGGACTCTTGCTTGCCTAGAAATAAAAAATACCTTAAGCGAGAATATGAAAAAAGTAACTATACAGGGTGGAAGTGGACCGCTCCCGAAAACAAAGACAGGTAACCCTACTAGTCCTACTTGTAATGATAGGCTGGAAAAAATCGATTAAGATAAAAAAAAATATATTTCACCACGAGGTTGTTGAACTCTTGAACATATGATCGTGAGTGTTGAATAGATTGCGTCTTTTCTCATCTGAGTAAAGTTACGTATTTTTTATGGAATTATCGTTACATGGCACTGTACGATGGAATGTGAAAAAACTTAAAATAGGTAATGAAAAAAAATTTTTTTTTTTTATTCGAATAGATTTTTTTCTACCCTATCATTACAAGTAGGACTAGTAGGGTCACCTATCTTTGTTTTCGGGAGCGGTTTACTTCCACCCTGTATATAACTATTAATTTCTATATAATTAGATCATAAGCATCATTATAAACTCAGCTCGTATACTTCCCACTGCCGGGCTCTCCTCCCCAATATTAGGAAATTGACCTTCTGTACCACACTGGTCAAACGGTATAGGATTATATGTAGTTTGCTTTTCTTGCAGAAATGTTATATGTTTATTATATACTACGACACCTGTGGGTATGATTGGGAGTGATGACTTATATACTTCACCACACAGAAAAAAAATTATGATATATTGATTTAATATAAATAAAAAGTACAAAGAAGTTATCTCTTCTTTGACTTAAATTGAAAAATAATTACAATATGCGGCAATATATATTGCGCATTGACCCTTGGCGAGAGAAGGAGAGGCAACCGGTTTATTTCGTTAATAAGACAAGTCGCTATTACTATTTTATTAATAAGACAAGTTGCTAGTTTCGCGCTATAACCACCACACTTGGCAAACCAATTGGCCATCTTAGTCGATGTAAGATTTCCAGTAGATTGCTACTAACTACTACTACCACACGGAAAACCAAGTGGTTGTCTGTGTGATGACGGAGTAAGAATACTATTCACCACCACCTATCTTACCCGTGGGTGATCGTAAGAGACGACTAAGGGATATAAAACGCATATAACTTCTATGCGAGAGAAGGAAAATCGAAACAAAACCCTTTACCAACATGTCTGACCAGCGTGGTATAGTAGGTCAATTTCCCTCCCATTACGGAGGAGGTTCGAGCCCAACAGTGGGACATATATGAGCTGATATGATGACTTACTTGGTTTTCCCTTAACTGGTTTTGTGACCCCTATGGGAAAAGCATTAGATGTTGACAAATTGTATTTTTTATCACTTAACTTCAGAATATTTAACTTACCTGGCACATAAACATAAAGATGTGGCATTATAATTTTTTGATTTGTATATTGTTTGTTCATATTGTTATGTGGTTCTATTGTCATGTAATCAGTCTCCTCGGGCAGTGATCTTTCCTCTTGCTTGACTAAAAGAGAAAAGTGAGAGAGGGTGATCAATTAAATCATCACTCCAACAGAATAATATATCTAATGCTTTGGATACTAAAGATGGAAAAGTCTAGCTTTTTGTCCTAGTTCTCATTGAAATAAGGCTATAGGTATAGATGTGTGTTAGCTGACAGATTATGAATAAAATTTATCACACCCATCATTTTACTCCTCCACAGTGGAAGGAAAATTGATCTACTATAGTTCATCTAATCTGAGAAGTGCATTTTGACGTTTTGCATTTTTTAATACACAATAACCTCCGTCAAACGTATACACATGATTGGAAACAATAAATCTGAAATTTTAAACAACTATTAAGTTATTTACATAATTAACATTGCGGGTGACTTTCTTGTACAATAATACATACATACATACCATCACGCCATGTCCCTTGCAGGGTAGGCAGAGAGAACAGAATGCCAGAGAACTCTATCCTTGCATACTTCACTCGCTTCCTCAACATTCATAATTCTCTTCATACACGCTCGCCGGTTTCGGAGACTCTTGACACCACCTTCCTTCAGCACATGACCGATCTGGTCTAGGTAGGTTAGTCTCGGTCTCCCCCGGTACCATATATCCTTTCGCTTTCGCATTGTATATCTTCTTAACCAGACGTTCGTTCGGCATTCTTTCCACATGTCCGAACCATCGGAGCATTCCCTTTCGCATCTTTACACAATACTCTCTTTCATACCTACTTGCTCTCTTACGTCGTTGTTACGAATGCGATCGGTCAGCCTAACTCCACAGATTTTCCGAAGAGATCGCATTTCGACCGCATTAATTTTACTTTCATATTCTTTTCTGCATACCCAACTCTCGCTTCCATACAGTAATGTTGGGACAAGCACAGCGTTATATATTGCTACACGCGCGTTCTGGCTGAGGTAGTGGCTACCGAGAAGTTGCCCCAACGCTTCGTTCACTCTATTTCCCGCATTCACTCTTCGCTCTATATCAGTGGTGTACCTTCCATCTCGGCTAAATCCACATCCAAGATATACAAATTCATCCACTTGCTCCAGTACATCATTACCTATTGTTACTCTTACATCTGATCTGGCTTCATCTCTTTCAAAGACCATTAATCTAATGTTGAAACTCGTAAAAATAATTTAAAATAAAAATAACATGATAAATAGTAATTGTTATTCACGACCTAACAATGTCACGTCATCACGTTCTATACAGTAGTGTTTGACAACTTCCAATTCACGAATATCCAAATAATCGGTAAAAATATTAGAATAATACAATTAATCGAATAGAGATTTTGACAGAGATGTACATTTCGACACTTTGATTGATGAGGAAATAATTATTAATGTTCGCGACGCTGATAATTCAAGTAATAGTAGCAATTCTAAATAAATAGCCATTTTCAAATCCAGTTTTTGTTTTTAATTAACCTAATCCTACTAAATATGATGAATAGATTTTATGCTGAAATAATTAAATTTGTTTAGTACTAATTTAGCACTTAATTTATTCATCACCTTTTTGAAAAATAGAAAATAAACCAATTATTAATTACAAAGAATCAATATCGATTTCTCAGTAAAATCGGATATTTTCGATGGCGATTATTTGGTTCACATACCTAGACAACTTACTCAGACAGCTGTCAAAGTGCACTTCTTAGATTAGACAGACTATAGTACACCAGGTGCTCAGATAGTTTACACCCCTTTGGAGACGCTTAAGTCACACAGCCCATGCCAATGGGCTAATGGATGGGTATATAATCATCTTGCTCTTATCCCAATTACTTAGACCCTTTTTTTTATAAGACACCTCCCTGCACTAAGGAAATAATCCTTGTATTGCGGGGGACTTTACAAACATACAACACAGACAAATTACACCCAGACTCGGAACAACACTTTGTGGATCGCAGTGTTGTCCTGCGTGGGAATTGAACCCACGGCACTGGCACAGAAGGCCATCTTAACCACTACGCCATCTGTGCAGTCAATATGTACAGTTGTTTTGTCATACAATGCAAGTTTTGGAAATAATTTTATGATCGAACTTTTTTTTTTTTTGCGTCGGGCTATGAAGTGATCACACGCTGCTAAATCCGTCCGGGGCGACAGAAGAAGCGGCGCACGTCCTTGTCTCCACCACCGACCGCCTGACTGACATGAACTTGTTCTTGTCCAAACAGTATCACATGAAGTAGGCTTAGATCAATACAAACCCCTCAGCCATCTTTTACAACACCCAAGGCCATTGTAAGAGTTATTAGTATTCATAACTGCTATAACATAGTACAGATGGACGTATAATATTGATCTTTAAACATACTTGTCACTTTAGCGATGGTCTGAGGCATGATAATCTCATCATCAGTAACTTCTTGTTTGATCACATTTCTTAACTCCAGTGCCATCAACTGAGTCTCGTGCGGCATTGATTGTGATGTCTCCTTCTCCACTGCAACGGAAAGAAGTCGTATAATATGCCATAGAGTAAGAAAAGAACAAGTCAAAAAAAAATTTAAAAAAAAATTAAATTTAGTTAACTAAAAAAAAAGAAATGTGGTTTTATGAAACTATGGTAAAAGTGAAACTTTTTTTCGCATTGTAGACATTTAACTAAAAATTTTTGGAAAGATATTCGAATTAGGGTATTAAAATCGCATCATCAATCTTAATTTTATATATTTTACATTTTAATGCTATATCCTACAGCAAAACAGTACCTGAGTCTGGATTGTTGTAAAATTCAATAAATGGATTTGTATCACGTTGGATAAGCGGCGAAATTTCAAGATCTTCCTCATTTTCATCACAGTGACATAATTTTCTGTACGCCTCTATAATTTTGTCAATATCTAAATTAGCTTCGAACTCTTTACGACGAGCTAAGATCAGTTGTTCCTTTTCTTCATAGATTTGATTGAATCGCGTTTCAGCTAAAATATCCTTTTCTTCATTACGAAATGGAATGTACAAAGTAACCATTTCACGTTTGTAGTCTAACATCTGATTTGCCATATCGTAATGTCGATAGCGTACGATCCTTGGAGTTTTCCGACGGTAATATACTTTATTACTTTGCTGATTAACGTTTTCTTTTGGTGCTAACCCTTCTTCAATACCTTCTTCATCTTCTGAATTCCAATTTTCATCTGTAATTTCAGGTTCCGACAGTTTTTGTCCAGATTTGACTGTATACCAAGCAACAAACTGAATCAACGAAACATCTTCTAATTCTGCAGGTCGATTTTCGTATTTCTCAAAACAATTTTCTTTCCAAATATTTGTATCTTTATCAGGAAGTATTTCTAATTCCTCGTCTGTTTTTCGAATACGATGACGTTCCTGAGGCCACATCGTAGGTATAAATTTAATTTTAAGCGTTGATTTAGACATTGGTTCTCTGAGAAGAAACCATGCTGCTTCTTGGCTGGACATTTCTATTGTGTTTAAAATATTAACACTCATATGTCTTATCATTTCAACCAAATCTAATTTTGAATTTTCTTCCAAAAGATTCAGTAGCTCCCGCTGAAGATTACTGGTGCCTTGATTCGATTTGTTTACATACTCCACAACGTATGCAGCACAGGAATACTCATCGGTTATGTATTGGATATCCATGTTCGACTGCAAATGGTGAAATATAAATGGATTGAAGAAGTTGTGCCATTTTTCATTAGGGTGCCGTTTAACAAAAACCATTGGCCGTAAAATTCCAGCAGAAAGAATTTGATGATAGTCTTCATCTGATGTAATGTTATTTTTATGATAAAAATCATCAATGTCATCGTAGTTATTGTTTTCAAGATTTTGGTGTATTGTTTTATATCTTTTCTTATACTCAAGATAAGCGTATCTTTCGTCAACAGTAGATTTAGCCATAGGCTTCAGTAGTATGGTTGAGCGACTGGGCATGAAAGGGGCGTTGAATCTGCATTTTCGTACATTCCGATTATTTTTATAACATGTAAAAGCGTGATGGTGTGTGACGAGATCGATATTTCCTGACGATTCTGTGCTCGATACTGAAATTAAATCATCAATAAGCCGAATAGTAGAATCCATATCTGCTCCAAAAGAATCTTTGGGCGCCTCATTCACCCAAAGGAAAATGTGAGCATGAGGACTTCCGCTGTGTTGAAATTCAATCATCTTGTAATAATGTTGAACATAATGCTTACCGAATGGGCTAACGGTTTTATTTTGGAGAATTTTCATCATGACATTGACGAGTTTATTGAAATAAATGGCGCATGTCACAGCATCTTCATTTATTAACTCTGCCTTGACTTTATAATGCAGCTGATCAATTTCTAAATCAGTTATCTCCGTGTCATATTTCAATTTATGCAATGTTTTCAAAAGCCATTTCCATGATATTTCATTGGCGCTCATAGTCAAAAATATTGTTGGCTTACCTAGTTGATGGATCATTGCAAAAAGGTCTTCCTTTCGTCTTTGCCAATATTGTACTGAATTCGGTATCGATTTAAGAAAAGCCAAATTTGATTCCATACAGCCATTATGATAATCGGAGGATAATATTTGCTCTTTTGTTATGTTTATGCCTTCGCCTATATGTTTAAAAGCATTACTGATGTTTTCACTCACTCGAAGTCGGATAATCTTCATGGCTAAGTACAACAAATGGCGAGGAGTAACCCCTCGTCGATCGGAGCGCCGCAATTCGCTTGTTGCAATCGAGTATGCCTTACAATTAACACCATCTTTGAATTCCCGAAATTGTCCGTAGTAAATTGCTGGGAAAAACAATTCTTCTGCATGAGAATCAAACAAGCTTATAGCTCTTTTGTTCTCTCCCGGTGCAATTTGTAAACATTTACCCTCCGACCATAATAGAGTATGCTGATCAGCAACTAGACTATCTTCAATTTCAATTGGTTCAGCAACGTCGTCTAAATCAACAACTGGATTTTCACTTTCAACGGTTAACTCACCCAAGAAATTCTGACTAATTTTAATGTTATAATGCCTATAAAGCGGAGTAGCTACAAGATAACTAAGCCAGTCTTTAACAACCCGTTTTTTCACCAATCCGTGCAAATAACTAGACTTGTGCATTAATCGTTTTTTTATGTGCACATTTATACAATAATCGTCATCTATATTTCGAGGCAGAGTTTGGACCATGTTATTAACGTCAACGGGCACATTGATTACTTGTCCAGCGATTCCATATTGCCCTTTTACGTATCTTAACCGTCGAATTTGCATAAAGGGTAATCTCGGTGATATTAATCGCTCAGACACTAAATCCAATTCAGGGAGATTAGGCTTAGGCGGATACTTAAAACCATTGTACACAGCCAAATTTGGTACTTTTTTAGCAATTAACGAGGTTTTACAGGTCGCACACACAAGAATATCTTGCAACAAGACAGTTGGACATATTTGTTGTAAAATTGCACTGCACGATAAAGGCGGAGTTTTCAAATCATTTTTGAACCATAGTCTATGACAAACAGTGCACGCAAAACCAAATGGATTATCCTCAAATAAATGTTCAAAAAGATTATGAGCTCCATTATGTCTCATATACAATGTGTACATCGATGAAGGATTTTCTTTTGCGCGTCTTCTTCGTACGTTGAGTCTTTGTCGATACCGACGACAGTATACGCGCGCAGGAGTGCCGGTGTTTGCATCGCCATTTGTATTTTCAGGAGCCTGCGGAGAAGATTCATCTTTGAAAAATTGTTGAGGGTGATTTGACGAGTTTTGAAATTCATCTGCATTAACAATTAATTCTCGACTTGTACTTGTATCGCTGTCGCTAGCGCCTTGGTTAAAACTGGATTTTAGCTGCTTGCATTTTTGACGATACCTGCGGCATCGTTCCGCATTTAGTTGCTTTTGATGTAAAACTTTTGCTGTAACAATATTTTCAGATACAGGCTCATCACTTTGAACGGTACTAGTACTCGGCGTGGCATCTGTTAAATAAAATTAAATATATTGAATGAACGGGATATAAATTAAAAGACTTGATTAAATATTCATACGAAATAAATTAACACGTTCACTGCGGCCGTTCATCGCTTACGACTAAACTTTATTTTTTTTTGCGCTTGACTACGGACGTGGTCGCTCCCCGCCAAATCGGTCCGGGGCGACGGAAGAGGCGGCGCGCAACCCCATAGACCCTTGACCTCTGCAAACACCTCTCTTCGCCGTGCGAGCGGGCCACCGGTACCCGATCTTTATCTTCGGTGGCCCGCATACGACTAACCTACGGTGCGGCAGATCGGCACACGATAGCGCGCACTACCGAGATTTACAGGCTACACTTTGTTTTTTTTTTAATATAATTTAACTAATATAATTTAACGTTTCCGTATAATAGAATGACGTCGCGCAATTATAAATGAAATACAAACGCGATAGTATCCGTAAAAGTAGTTTTATTTCAAATGTGTAATACTCGCGTAAACATTAGAAATCATGTTGTAGTGTTTCTACAGAAAATAAAAATGGATAGTAAATGAAAATTATTATCAATAATAATAATAATAATATTGAATTATCCGACTGTTGCGTTGAGGCTTCTGATACAGAGAAGGAATGAACATGCATCATCACGTTTGCGCAAGACGGGTTGGAGATTTCAAACATATTTTAATCCAGCCATTCTAACTATATTTTCCTTTACGGTTAAGCAGTTATATCTAAGATAACTTGTCCTCAACGTGTTTTAAATAATATAGTAAAATGAAAAGAAAATTAAGCAAAATATTTCCTTTGTATGATCCCTTCACCTCATTCAGGGAATATGCAATGTGCTTTCTAAAAATTTAAAATATACAATGAAGGGAAGGCAATGTGGCCAAATGGAATCATATTGTTGTCTTGTAAAAAAGACGCCCAGGCTATAGCAGTTGTAAATCTGGTACCTAAATCAACCAGCCATTATTTATTCATTTAATTTCATTTCATTATTGCTAACAGCGTGCCATACACAATAATAGACAATATTTTTATACATACTGAGGAGAATAACATATTATAAAAGATGTATTGAATAATTACAATAAAGATAAAATATAATAAACTTGGATCAACATATACTACTGCTAATGGACAGTGCCTCCACGTACTTCTCAGCTACAGACATAAAACATCTCTCTGTACAAGAAAATAAGTCTAGTGAGGGTTCAGAGGCTAGTATCTCATTGATGTAGTGTAATGCGCGAGGAAGCGGTGCGAATTGACCTTTATGCTAGTGCGCGCCGTATGTGACGCAAGTAGAGGTCGCTGTCGCTCGCGCAATTTACCTACAACCTGGCGAGGCACATTGAATTTTATTTCTGCTACAAGTAACGGATTGTGGGCAGAACCCCGTATAAGTCTGAAGAAATATTTCACTAATGCTGTGTTACGTCGCGTCGCCAACATATGATGATCTACCATACCTATTACATATAATGTGGGGTATAGATAGGGGTAATAAAAATAAATTCTTTTGTATAGGTAACGAATAAATGTTTTTTTGTATTCTCTCAACTTTTTGAGTTAATCGTATTGTGTTGGCATTCCAAACAATAGCATTAGTTTCTAAGGTACTACCATTATACGACGTATATGCATTGTATAAAATATTAAATGTTACTTTATTATTAAAATGTTTTGACTGTCGCAGTACAAAACCTAAATTCCTACTAGCTTGGTCACATATTTTAAAATATGGTTTTTAAATGTACAGTTGCTATCGAACCATGTACATACCTAGATCTTTTACGGTGTCAACACGTTTCAGTTGTTTGCTAGCAATGTGATAGTTATAGTTTATTGGGGACCGAATACGACTATACGTTACTACAACACATTTATCAATGTTTAGGTTCAAGCTGTTGAGTTTGCCCCATTCTTGAACGCTATTAATGTCCGCTTGTAATAGCGCGCAATCTGATGGTAAATCTATGGTCAATGCAAGTTTGAGATCATCTGCAAACATTAGACAGAGACTGCTTAATTTTGTATGGTAGATCATTAATTAGCATTAAAAACAGTAATGGGCCCAAACAGCTGCCCTGACCTATACCAGAATTTACACTATATGTGGAAGAAGAGCATCTTTTGTACGCAACATATTGCTTACGGTCCGCCAAATAGCTGCAGAAAAAGAAAATAAGATGTTCTGAGAATCCTATTGATGCCATTTTGAACAATAGGTGGTCAGTATCCACTAGATCAAACGCCTTCTGAAAATCAAGGTAAGCCACATCTACTTGCTTTTTAGCATCTATTACATTTGATATCATAGATGATATGGTTAATAGATTAGTTGTAGTGGATCGGTTAGGTAAAAAGCCGTGCTGTTGATCACTAAACCATCCACGTAATTGCTTGTATATCAGTGCATATAATACTGATTCTAAAATTTTGGCAAATACTGACAGTACCGCAACAGCGCGATAATTTTGTATCTCGGATTTCGACCCACTTTTATGTATGGGAATGACCTTACTTGTTCTCCATAGATGTGGGTAGGATTTTTCTTTAATAGACTGATTAAAGATGTGTAGCAAAGGCTCTAAAAATATCTGATAGCAGTCTCTAACAATGAACTGTGGAATACCGTCGGGCCCTTGAGTCCACTTCGGCATTATGTGATACCTGATTTAATACTGAAGATGCAAGTAAAGCAATGCATGCAAGTCTTTAGTCAATCTGTTGGGATATATGGCAATGGGATTTACGGCAGGTCAATACCTTAATTAATTAATATATTATAATCATTTACTTTTTTTTTAAAGCTCTGTGGTAGCGGCTATGAATACTAACAACTCTTACTTTGCTGGTGGATGTCGTAAAAGACGACTAAAAGCCTTGGCATCCTGAAAACCATTGCTGACAGACTGGATTGTCCTATCCAAAGACATTGGATAGAGTTAGTAATAGGATTGTAGTATAAATTGTATTTAATTATACATACATACATATCATCACGCCATATCCCTTGCAGGGTAGGCAGAGAGAACAGAGTGCCAGAGAACTCTATCTCTGCATACTTCACTCGCTTCCTCAACATTCATAATTCTCTTCATACACGCACGCCGGTTTCGGAGACTCTTGACTCCACCTTCCTTCAGTACATGACCGATCTGGCCTAGGTAGGTTAGTCTCGGTCTCCCCCGGTACCTACATCCTTCCACTTTCGCATTGTATATCTTCTTAACCAGACGTTCGTTCGGCATTCTTTCCACATGTCCGACCCATCAGAGCATTCCCTTTCGCATCTTTACACCAATACTCTCTTTCATACCTACTCGCTCTCTTACGTCGTCGTTACGAATGCGGTCGGTCAGCCTTACTCCACAGATTTTCCGCAGAGATCGCATTTCGACCGCATTAATTTTACTTTCATACTCTTTTCTGCATACCCAACTCTCGCTTCCATACAGTAATGTTGGGACAAGCACTGCGTTATGTATTGCTACACGTGCCTTCTGGCTGAGGTGGTGGCTACCGAGAATTTACCCCAACGCTCCGTTCACTCTGTTTCCCGCATTCACTCCTCGCTCTATATCAGTGGTGTATCTTCCATCTCAGCTAAATCCACATCCAAGATATACAAATTCATCCACTTGCTCTAGTACATCATTACCTATAGTTACTCTTACATCTGTTATGGCTTCATCTCTTTCAAAGACCATTATTTTGGTTTTGTTCACATTCACGCATAGACCCCTTTTCTTACAATCTTCTGTCATTGTGTCGACTAGGGTCTGCAGGTCAGTCGCTGACTGTGCGAGCAGGACTGCATCATCTGCATAAAGCAGAGCAGTGACCACTGAGTCGCCCATCTGGACTCCCACATTCATATCGTTCAACCTTTGGAGACATTTATCCAGATATATGATAAACAGCCTGGCTGACAGAACGCAACCCTACTTAACGCCGATATTGACGTCAAACAAAGGCGACATTCCATCATCCAGCCGCACACAGGCTCTACAGCCCATGTAATTGGACTGCACAGCCTGTAGCAGTTTACCGTTAATACCATACTCCGGTAAAATGTCCCAAAGTTCCTTTCGTACAACCTTGTCAAATGCTCTCTCCAGATCCACAAAACTGCAGAAAAACCTCTGACCTAGAGCCAGATGCTTCTCCACAATGTTGCGCAGAGAGAACACTTGATCCATGCATCCCCTTCCACTCCTGAAACCTCCTTGTGTCTCACACAGTAAACCATCGGACACCATCCTCATTCTCCTTTCAATAATTTTACCGTACACTTTTGCTGCCAAACTGGTCAAGCTTATGGCTCTGTAATTTGCGCAGTCATAACGTGAACCCTTGTTTTTAAACAAAGGCACGATGACTGCGCCATTCCAGTCCCCGGGAACCATTCCCGAGCTCCAACATAAATTGAGGAGCAACAGGAACGCCTCCCAGACACAGGAGCCACCAAGCTTGATCATCTCGGCAGACACCATATCAATGCCCACTGCCTTACCATTTTTCAAACTTCTTATCGCCCATTGAACTTCGAATTTTGAAATTGAGCTAACTAGTTCTCATATCAGTACTATTGAAAAAATAACCAATTTTGCTGACTAGTTTCCTACATAATCATCATTCTGCTACTCTTATCCCAATTACTTGGGGTCGATACAAAATGTACTCTACTTTCATAGGACATATTGTAAAAGTTATTGGCAATAGTTTTATGACTGGCCTGCCAGATGTCAACCCTCCTTGGGAATGTAATTGTTGACCAAACGGCATCAGATGTAGTTGGCCAGGTCGTTATAAGGCTCTTAGTCCACTTTTACGACATCCACGAGCAAAGCAAGGGTTGGTAGTATTCGTAGCCGCTACCACACAGCTCTTACTAGTTTCCTACATAATCCTAAAATGGTAGTAAAATTGATGTTAAGAATTAATATAATATTATTTATTTTCTCTTCTTAAATTTGTATATTATCTATACACTACAGACAGAGTACTTACAATGTTTTGTATCAGACTATTCACAATATGAAGTGCGCCAGAATTATAATATTTTTATTTTTTTTTACAGTGTCCAGCAGGGAACGTGTTAAATAATAAATTCAAGCACTCAAAATTGAAATAAATAAATAAACGACAATAAGCAGCAAAAAGTTCTAATAAATTCGATATAAAAACTATGCTTACTCACCAAGATCTTTTTTCCTTTTTCTATAAGCACGAGCTCTGTCGGCGTTCTGTCTTTTACGGCGTAAAATTAATTCATCGTCATTCATTTTGCACTATTCTCGGCACTAGATGTGTCGTTGTTTATTAAAAGCAAAAAAATAGCAACATTTACATTAAACACTGACAAAAACAAACAAATAGCGTGGAGCACTGACAGTATTGACACAAATTGTCACATTTTTTTTTTGGAGTTTATGGCTTGGTTATTTAGGTCTTTAAGCCAAGTCTTCATGGTTTAGTTACACTTTGTGCCTTGTCTTCCGTATTATTGTTTACCACTTCTTCAAATTGTAATTAGTCCTTGATAGTCACTGTCCGTCAGTAAGTCAAGTCGTTACTATCAATTTGGCGCTGATAACCAAATTCATAGTTTTGTTGGGAATTTTGGGTGAACACGAAAATACACGAAAACCACTATTATATCATATTCACTACACTTCAGCACTTTAACTGTATCATATTCCATCAGCAAAATTATTCAATATAACACTACAAAACACTAAAGAAATGAATATAATACAAGAGCGTGACATGACATTTCCATATTCGCGCCAAAACTCTAAAATTATAACAAATGAGTAAGTCTATACTAGGAATGTGAGATATTTATCGATATAGTAGAAATATCGATATCAGCCTCAGAATATCGATTATTATAACTTTAAAATATCGACATATCGATATTTTTTACCTGATATCTGTAAGACTTCTTGAGCGCCTCTTGCTGGGCGCATAAAACAGTTTCAGGGCTTGGCCCTTTTCCTGTGGTGTTCTTTCTCGGCTACTTAATAACCGGTCCTTCTGGTTGATGTACCCATGGGGCTCCCACGCTTATGTCACTACACTGGCGGTACGAATAATCTGGACTTGACTCACAGGATTCTCTTTTGGCTTTAGGCAATCCACGACTAGATAGCGTCTCAGTCGCCGTCTAGTGGCGGTACGGCCTGCTCCAGATGACTCAAGTCCCGCGCTAACCAAATTGCGACAGTTTGACAGCAACTCAACACCGCCACGGCAGATCGAGCCCGTACCAGACCTGACCCCAGTTGGTACCCCAGAGTTGGTCCAGTCCTTAGACAACCTGCGACAGTGGCAGTGGCTCTGCAGGGAGCCTACGGCGATCGGTGGCTTCCCGGAGACGTGTCTTCGCTACGGGCATGCGATGAGGAATGTATCTCAATCCAATCTGAACTTGATATCGCGTTATTCTCAGTCACTCATCCTTGATCACTAATTCATTAATTTATTACAAGGCAGCTCAGTTCTCAGTTCAAATAAACGTTGTGTTATTAAACTTAGGTATAAAAATCAAAAACAATTATTTTAGGTAACGTGTGATGTGAATTCATGTTATCACTCAAAACGGCTTAATTTACCTGCATGCAACTTAAAGTTTGCTCAGTTTTTAAGTTTGCATAAAAATTTGATGTCCATTATTTTTCGCACAAACTTACAGACTGACAAACTTACTTACTTACTATTGTTTTTATTAATATATGAATATATAGAGTAGAGAAGCCCGAACCCAAATGAGAGTTAGCCTTACATGTACATGCTCTATAAGAGTCAATCACGACCAGAGATGTACAAAATACCTTGTACAAAGTATCTCGAATACAAAATGCAAGATAACTTTAAATTAAGTATTTCAGATACCAGATACAAAATACATTTGAAAATAGTATCTGAAATACTAGATACAAAATAGGTATCTTCTAAATACTTATTCAGATGAAAATACTTTTGTAAGAAAACAAGATTTTATTTTAATGAATCTAAGTTTATTTTTGATAATTGACATTAATATTATATACGAATAAATCGTGTTAATTGCTGAAATGAAAGGTATAGTTTTAAAACCCTCTAAAGTGATTTTGGATACATTTTATATTTTTGTACCAAAGGAAAGATTTTTAAATTTTATTTGCTATAAGTCAATGCTTATTAACGTAACTCACTAAAATTTGCCATAAATTCGCACTAAATAATAATGTTACATAGTTGTAAACGCCGCTAAACTAACTATAATTATTTTTAAAGTCCCTAAAATTAAATTGACCAATAACAGCACTGCATTTCAAACACATGACTTGTAAAACTGTATGGCGATATTATTTGTTTTGAGTTGCTTGCGGATTTTAAAAGAAAAGCATTAAAAATTATGAAACACCTAGTACAGTCTGTTAAAAAATGTGACATCAATGAGATGTTGGAATAATAATTTTATGTCTGCTAACATATTACTAAAAGTATTTTGTCAAAAAAAGTATTTATAAAATACTAAGATACCAAGCAAAGGGTATCTAAATACAAGGTACAAAATGAATTTTTAAAAAGTATCTTAGATACAAGATGGATATACGTATTTTGTATCTTGTATCTGTATTTCAGATACTACTGATGTATCTACTCTATTCTTCATGGTATTCAAGACGAATCCAGTAGACATGCGCGAAACAGTGCTTCGCGAAGTGATGTTATATGGCCATTACATTTCGTGCCGAGTAATATTACATTTTACCGTCACTTCAAACATCACACATGACATTTCATTTAATATAAGCCTTAATTTTCTAAAAATAGAGCTCAAAATAAATATTTATCGACCGCAGGCGCAGCACGGTCCAGTCGTTCTATCCCTCTCACTCTCCCGAAAAGACACACGGCGCGTTTGAGAGATAGATAACCATTACCAAATTACCGAACATTGCAGAACACAGAGACGAGAAGAATACAGAACAGTACACGAGTGTTCGGCGTCATGTTTAATGTGATGTTTAATGTCATGTCATGTTTAGTCGCGCAATGTGTAATATGACAGTACGCGGTCGGGTAATATTACGTGTGATGCATCACTCGCATTACTTACACATGTCTAGAATCCAGCCCGCCAGGGCGTCGGGTGGCGCAAGCGCGACCATCTGCTCATAATACCGGCCTAGCCAAGGTCACAGCTAGACGGACTGGGATTAGTTCATCACCCGCAGAGGCCGTCCACGTGAGGGCAACGCCCCTGGTACAGTATTATTGTTGCTGGTCCGTCGACAGAGATGGTACCCGAAAGGGCAACCCGGCGGGCTGGCCAAGGATATTAAGAAATCAATATCAGTGGTTGGCTCAAAGGCGATGGGGGAGGGAATACGGTGGGTCAAGAGACTGCACGCCACCCTATCGTCACACTGGACGGAATGGATGGCGTGCGTCTAGACTATAGCCAGCCAAATAAATTGGGATGATAATTTCAAAATGATAAAAAAACAACTATCAGTGTGCTTCCTTTGTTTTGTATGACTGGTTGATAATGTTATAAAAAAAGAAATGGGTGCGTGTACTTATGTATACGTGTGAGAAGTACAATAAAATAATAAATAGACTGGAAAAGAATAGTCAACACAGTCAATAAAGTCCAGTTTACATTTGAAAGATTAAATAAATAAAATTTAGAGAATAATAAATATATATGACAGAATTTGTACCTACTAAATATTAAAATATTCTTAATTTTAAATTTATTATTAATTATTTAATATGTTAAAAATAAATATTAAATTTAATAATAAAATAAATTAGAAAGAGGTTCTATTTGTATTTTGTTGGTAGCTTTTTTCAGATTCAACCTGTTACTTTTGTGTTACGCGCGCATCTTAAAATTTTACTCTCATCATTTTTTCATAACGCACCTAAAGAATTATAACTTCAAAAATACAAAATTGGAAAAGATTGATTAATCGTAAATAGATCTTTTAGATATCGATTTTTTTGTGAATCGATTATTTGGATGACGACTCGAATCAATTCATGAATCGATCTTTTTCAGAAAGAATCGCCATCCCTAGCGCCTTTCACTTTACCCCTACTCCTCGGCCGAGCGTCACGCGACATGCAATAAATGGACGAAAGTTTGAAGCGATGTAATAAAAGTTCCACTTTAATATTTTATTAGGTACTTTGTTTTCTTTTTTTTAAGCAACACTCTGCACTAAGGAAATTGAAATGATCACAAACATAAAATTACACCTAGACTCAGAACAAAAAGTTGTGGAAAATGCACTGTAATGTAAATCTGACAATTGGGATCAAGCCCAGCAGTGGGACTTATGTGAATTAATATGATTATAAGGATGAATAATTTTATTGCCACCAACAACATCTCATAGTGCTCATTCCACAAATACATATTTTGACTCTTCAACTCATTATCATCCTGCTCGTGAGTTTTAAATAGATTGCGTCTTTTCTCATCTGAGTAAAGTTTTGTATTTTTTATGAAATTATCGTTACATGGCACTGTCCTAATACGATGGAATGTGAAAAAAACTTAAAATTTGTGGTGGAAAAAATTTTTTTTCATCCATATCGATTTTTTTTCTAGCTTATCATTACAAGTAGGACTAGTAGGGTCACCGGTCTTTGTTTTCGGGAGTGGTCCACTTCCACCCTGTATATAGTACATATTACAAACAGTTTTAGCATTAGTTTTATGAGTGGCCTGATGTTTACCATTTTTGAAAATGTAATTGTTGAGTCAACATGATGAAGTTGGTCCCGATCGATATAAAACTCCTCTAAGTTTCTTTCCATTGGGTTACTCATTCTTTGACTTTGGTATATTAGAAGTCATATACAATGCTCACAGGATGGATGTGTAAACTATATTCTTACTCTTTCAACAAAATGAATAGGGTTTATGATGATGATGCATGATGATACCTGGTGAATAAGCATTCGGTTGTGACGTAACAGTCTCGTCGTCTATAACTTCTTGTTTGATAATATTATTGGCACCCATTTGCAACAGATCGGTGTCTAGAGGTTTTGATTGTGAAGTGGACTCCTTCTTGCCTGGAAATAAGAAAAGTAAACATATGTAAAAACACAAAGCAGTCATGAGGACTGGCTACAGATGTGTAAACTTAAACCTATGAAAATATTTAATATTATAAATTAAAATAGAACAACAAGTACGTATTTCAGCTAATTTTTCGACGCTCACAAGCAGTGTGCACTTCGTTGCATAGCAAGAATACCACACGCATGTGCTTGGGACTCACTCTCTTTCTACTTTCTACCTTTGTGTATGTTTCTTTCTCTCGGCAAGAGGCGTTAGAATATTGGACGCTACTCGTTGCTAACGCTCGCGCTAGCCTGTAACAGGTATACTAGGGGCATGCGTTCGAGTGCCATTGCGTTAAACGTTTAACGCAACCTTGTTGGAAGTCGCATCTTGCATACACTTGCATCTTAATGGATGTAAGTTTTCCAGTAAATTGCTACTGTCTATTGTTGTGTATAAACGTTGTAGTTACTTTGATATCTTTTTTATTCAATATGATTATGAAGTACCCACTATATGAGATATGTTTTCCTGTCTTGTCATTATTATTATGTCCTATGTGCTACCTAGTACTAAGTTTACTCAATAAAACAATATTAATCATTGTTTTAATGTACATAATACCTACTTACTCTGCCTG
This sequence comes from Lymantria monacha, assembly GCA_905163515.2. Taxonomy (NCBI): domain Eukaryota; kingdom Metazoa; phylum Arthropoda; class Insecta; order Lepidoptera; family Erebidae; genus Lymantria; species Lymantria monacha. Next base: position 19,540,329 of record LR991106.1, on the reverse strand, counting down.
GGATGCCTAATCCCTTAACTGGTTTTTGTGACCCCCATGGGAAAAGGATGGGTTGTTGACAAATATAAAGAAATACATTCTTATCACTTAACTTAAGAATATTTAATTTACCTGGCACATAAACATAAAGATGTGGCATTATAATTTTTTGATTTGAATATTGTTTGTTCATATTGTTATGCGGTTCTATTGTCATGTAATCGGTCTCACCTGGCAGTGATCTATCCTCTTGCTTGACTGAAAAAGAAAAGTGATAGATGGTGATTAATTAAATCATCGCTCTAACAGAATAATATATCTAATGCTGCAACACTATGCCATAGATGCCTTACATAACAAGAAGTTGAAGTTTATATCTAATGCTTTGGATACTAAAGACGGAAAAGTCTAACTTTTTGTCCTAGTTCTCATTGAAATAGCCTATAGGTGTGTTTGCAGACAGGTGGTGAATAAACTGTATCACACCTGTTGTTTATGAAAGTAGGCGAAAGTGACTGCACTGCGGAGACTCTGCTTTGCGGAACTTTAGTTTAAACATAATAATGGGTATAGCTGTTTAAAAGTAAAATTACTTACTCTGAATGTCATCCAATAAATCATTCTCATTGCATTCATATTGTTTTGACATTGCAATAAATTTCTCTTTCCCTTCTCTGTGTAAATTTTCTACTAGAGTTGTAGTTGCCTGTAAAAATTAACAACGAATCAACAGGCTGACCAATGACTCCAAAGGCGACGCTACTACTGTAAAGCGTCTGCAGGAGATGATCCCCAAAAAGTAAACCCACTGGACCAATGATAAGGAATTGTATAAGTAGCTCAAATGTTACGACAGCAGATGTACAATATGGCAGATTATGGAGCTGCACACCAAACCTTCCGTCACCTCAGACAGTTTGACCAGCCCACAGCCTGTCACAAAAAATCCAAATGATCACCAATTGAGCAACTACCTAGCTGATTCTTTAACTTTTAGTGACCTCGTATAGCTAACTGCGTAATGAGATAATATAGGGTTAAATATGTAAAAATAAAGGTCAATAAGTGTCAGAATGTATCATTTTGCCTACGAATCAATCAATGTGTATGATATATATTAAATAGTGGTAGGAATACAATGCTGACAGTTCTTTGTCTGCAGCCACGGGCCAGCCCGTCCAAGGTCACACTCTCGCAGAAGATCGACGTATGAGTAATAGCAATGTACTATTGGGCTTCGTTTGGTGAGTGAGAGAGCCGGAAGCCCAATTGGGTGGTCTTGGGGTTTATATTGTTAGGCAGCGGCCTAGTTATGCCCTTGGTATTGCAAAGGTCCATGGGCATCGTGACACTTGCCATCAGGTGTGCTGCTTGCTTGTTTGCCACCATTAGCAATAAAAAAAAATATATGTAACATCAATGACTGATTGATTGAAATTGTATATCATTCAACATATGGCAATCATAGGTATTATCTAAAATCGAGAAAACCAGGCAATAATTAATATTATCATCATCATCGTCATTTCATATATATGCTAGGCTCGAGCCTCCTCCACAATAGGTAGGAAATTGACCTACTATATCATGCTGATCAAACAAATTTATAGTGTTTTATTTTGAGTTTTCCTTTTCTTGTATTTACGCTTTATACATATCCATTAGTCGTCTTTTACAACACCCACTCGCAATATAAGTAGTTGTAACTTATGCTCATACTATCCTTACATGAATAAAGTCATTAATCTTTTTAATTAATTTATATTTTCTTTATTTATTTTTAACCGGCGAGCGTGTATGAATAGAATTATGAATGTTGAAGAAGCGAGTGAAGTATGCAAGGATAGAGTTCTCTGGCACACTGTTCTCGCTGCCAACCCTGCAAGGGATATGGCGTGATGATATGTATGTATGTAATTAATTTATACCTGTACATAGACATTAGGTTCTCACAGAAGCATATCTCTCCACTTCATTACTTTATTTAATTGTAAATATCATTTACTTTATTTGGGGTTTTCGTTCTGGTAATATGTGATTTATTAGTATTGTTCTGCACTGAACTGCTACTTGAGATGTCTGTACATTTTCTACATACTTGCATTTTGGTTCAACTTTATTCCTGAGGTTTTACTTTGTTCAACTGAAAATATCAATTTAATGATTTATTCAGGGCGACAAAACTTAAAAGTAAAAAATAAGGTCTACCTACTGTATAGTTGTGATAAAAAAAATACAATTGAACACCTCTGCAAATTTATTTTCTTTGTCGTCACTACACGGCAATTTGAGATTATAAATAAGAAATAAAACTAAGGACTGGGAAAACTAAACTTTGTGGGCATAAGAATGGAAAACAACAAATTTTTCGAATAAATTAAAAAACTTATTTTTATAAGCATTATAAAACAAACGACTATAACACGATTCGATAGATTTAATAATTAACATGCTGGATAGACTACTAGATTTTAATTAAAAATAATAAAACTATTTGAATATTTTGAAAGTTTAAGTATTTACTTACGATGACCATTTACACAGGTATGTACATTGGACGTATTAGTATGAGCAAAAGAAATATTAGATTCTACATTTATTAATAATGCTTTACAGCCTGCACGAAATTCTCATACACGTTCTGTTGAACTTTTTTATCTTATTCTCTTTTCTACCGATACTCACGACTCCTTTGGACCTTTGAGCATTTGTTTTTCATTAATTTCCGTAAACAATATGTACTAATATGTAGCTAACACAGACTATAATTATAATTATAGTAAGGTATTATTATTATAGTAAGGTATGTAGCTAATATAGCTATTGTAAATTGTTTTTGGCATACTTGCTAGGGTTGGCCATCTGATATCGATTGATAGAAGAATCGATTTTGTGGGTGTAAAATCGATTTTTTTAATTCGATATGAAGTCCTGAATCGATCCAGTGAATCGATATTCCATTCTAGAAAATCGACGTTCGATTTTTTTCTGTTTAAATAAAAACTATAAAGTTATTTAGTTGAATGTACTTAACATCAAGAATATATGAATATATAGAGTAGAGGAGCCCGAACCCAAATGAGAGCTAGACTTACGTGTACATGCTGTATAAGAGTTCATTACGATGAATTAATACCAACCAAGAGCCCCTTTGGTATTGCTTTTGCTTATATATCTACTCTATTCTTCATGGTATTCAACACGAATCATGATACCGCCCTAACCGAGGTCACGGCTAGACCGACTGGGATTAGTACGTCACCCACAGAGGGGCAGTCCACGTGAGGGCAATGCCCTTGCAACAGATTTTTATGGCTATTCCGTCGACAGGGATGGTATCCGAAAGACGCTGGCACATATATTTAGATATCAATACTACTGGTCGGCCCAATGTCAATGGGGGAGAGATACGGTGAGTTAAGGGACCGCGCGCCGCTCTATCGTCACCCCGGGCGGAATGGGCGTCGTGCGTCCAGACTATTGGCGGCCAAATAAATTGGCATGATAATTTCACAATGATAAAAAATCACATATCAGTATGCTTCTATTGTTTTGTATGACTGGATTATAATATTATAAAAAATACAAAATTCAAAGGAAATTCGAAAAAGATCGATTAATCGTAACTCAATCTTTTAGATTTCGATTTTCTTGTGAATGGATTATTTGGATGACGACTTGAATCGATACCTAAATCGATCTTTTTCAGAAAGAATCCCTAATACTTGCCCTGCTCAATTAATTCTCTCTCTTGCCTTTACTCCATTCATAAATATTTTATGTAAATATTTTAGTCTTACTAAACTCAAGTTTTAATACATTTTTATTGCTATCTGTGGATTAAATAGCGATAAAGTTTACGTTCCTAATAATTATAACTTTAACGATCGTCTGATGTCTTTTATTTATAATTTTGTCTTTTTTCTATTCTTATTCTTCTTTTATCATTCACCAATCTCAATTCAACATAAGTTAAAGTAAGTGTCATATGAACCCGAGAGTTGCACCATTGACCATACCGACCAACAAGATTTGGAAGGATCGAAAGGCAGAGTTACCGATTATCAAGATCTAAAGGATTTAATTTGCTAAGGAAAACTATAATTCTAAAGACTTTTTCGAAGCGCTTTAACTTGGACATTGGCGAAATTGCTCCTACCGTGCAGCAGAAGCCAAAGAGAAAAGAAAACAAAAAATATATATATATTGGCAATTATAACCACTTATATTGTATATAAATACCCGATACGAAACGAAAAATGTACACTTCACTTATATTGTAGCTACTTATACGAGCTATTGGTGCCAGTGTCGAGTTATAATCTTCACGTTTTTAGTCTTTTCAGGTTATTCATTGTCTAAGTCATAACGTCGCCATCAACAGCGCTATGGCCACACTGTTAGCGACATCTTGTGGGAATTTTGATGGAAAATGAAAAAGTTGTAAAGCACTTTTATATGCTGTTCACTATATCCCAGCAGTTCCGTCGCATCACATGACATAAAATGCCATCAAAATTATCTAATATAACACGTTAAAACACTAAGATATCTAGAAGAAGAGGAAGAATATAATACAAGAGCACCACATGGCGTTTTCAAATACCCGTCATAAAAGTCCAATATATTATTCTATAGCATGAAAGTAATAAGTACTCTGTACAACAGAGTACTTATTACTTCCATGACTTCATGATATTTGCGCCAAAATCCATAGAATAAAAATGTTCAACCATAGATTATTATCTTGAACTCCCTTTTTTCCCTTTTTTTTTCTTTTTCTTCGCAAGGTGGACCATGGATGTGGTTGCGCCCCGACAAATCGGCCCGGGGCGACAGAAGAGGTGGCGCGCAACTCCATGGACCCACCCTGCAAACACCTCTCTTCGCCGTGCGAGCGGGCCACTGGTACCCGATCTTTGTCTTCAGTGGCCGAAGGTTATATCTTCAACCCTAGGCTTAATATCAATACTGGAAAGAGTTATGGCGTGAATGTGGAAATGTCATATTACGCTCTTGTGTAATATTCATTTCTTTAGTGTTTTGTAGTGTTACATTGAATAATTTTGCTGGCCATCATCATCATCACAGCCCATAAATGTCCCACTGCTGGATTTGGGCCTCCTCCGTAATGGGAGGGAAATTAACCTACTATACCACGCTCGTCAGACGTGTTGATATAGGGTTATGTTTCGAGTTTTCCTTCTCTCGCATAGATGTTGTATGCGTTTTATATCCATTAGTCGTCTCGTACGATCACCTACGGGTAAGATATGGGGTGGTGAATTGTATTCTTACTCCGTCACCACACAGATACATTTTGCTGGTATTTTATGGAATATGGTACAGTTAGTGCTGAGTGTAGTGACTAATAGTGGTTTACATGCATTTTATATCTTACCAAAATTCCCAAAAAAATCATTGATTAGGTTATCAGCGCTCGATTAATAGTAACGACTTGACTTACTAACAGACAATAACTATTAAGGCTATACAAAATGAAGAAATGATAAACAATATAGGAAAAAAAAAATAAGACTTGGCTTTATGGGCTTTAATGCCTTTGCCTGTCCGAATGGACGAATAAAACAAAAAAAAACAATACCGGAATGTTGGTAATTACCGTATATTCAATTTGAAACTTATTTCAAACGGTTTTCGATTGTGTGGTGTTTAATGGCGTTTGTTAAACATAAGTTGGTAAAAAGTGAAAATTTCTAATATAATTATGGCATTTTTTAATGAGTTATTACCAAAAATCTATGACATATCTAATGCATATACAAAAAACTTAAATGATGAACTGAAGGTAAACAGTGATAAGAATTTTCATTACAATTCGTTTAGTGTTTTTGTTTAAAATTTAGTCCTCTTGTGAAGTGTAATGTGTTTTAAAATATCCAAATATTGTGATTTACAGGCTGCGGTCGTTCGTATTGTACAATTTGAAGAGGAATATAGAAGAGGCAAGACAACACTTCAAAGTATCAATGAAGACGAAGGTAAGTTACCATCGTCCATTATTTAACACAGAGAATTAAAATTATCATCATTCTTATCCTAGTGTGCTAAATAAGAAGAATTTTAGATGGCTCCTGTTAATATAATAATTAGTGGAATGTTTTAATTATATGTTGTTAATGATTTACTTGACTTCTGATTGTCTACCGGGTCGACTAAACTATATAAATGCCTTTTAACTTTTAAAGTGTTCTCTTCGCAATAGTATATATATTTTTTAAAGAAATGTAACTCTCTTGTTAGTTTGTAATTAACTGTGTTGATAAGCATGTACTCTATCAGTAATTGTGTACATTAATTATTAATATTATTCAGTTTTATTTAGTGGAATTCTCATTGCAGATTACTAAGTTATAACACTTATAGCCTGTTTTTTTTTATCTCAGAGACTAAATTGACACATGCAAATGTGAAATTTACAAATAATGCCGCCAGCTTCTTTTTTGAAATGGTGTACCTACGATACCGATATATTTAAACATAAGAATTTGTATTTATTAGACGATTAACTTTAAAGTTTTCTATTCCAAAGCGAATCATAAAAAATCACATAAGTATACATGGCCACACAAGGCGCTATCTAAACACTAGTATAACACCATGTATGACCTTACATACTCAAGTGTTTATATGTCTTTAATTCAAACAAAAAGAAAAAATAATAAATGCCATCAGTGTTGTTTCTGTACACGCTAAAACGGCAATCTAAACCAATTTCTCGTACAAACAGAATTTGACAAGATTTACAATCTTAGCACATAACTATTTAAGAATTGCAAAAAACTGGTAACACATGTAATGTCAATTTAGTCTCTGATATTAAAAAAACGGACTATATGGCTTAATTTTTAAAAATTTTATATTTTTATCCATTGAGGAATCAAACTGAAACGGTTTAAAGCTTTCTTTTTAGGCCTTTTTGGTCTATTGAGTAACAGTCTATTATGCAACAGGATACCGTCCTAGCCTAAGTAGATACTCGTGTAAAGATATTACTGATATGTCCTCTCAGCTGATATATGTCCCCTGCTTACCCAGTAGAAGGAAATTTTCATACTACAACATGCTGGTTATATGGTTAGCACCCACAGGGTTTATGTCCAATTTTCCTTTTCTTGCATAGAACTACTACTAATATGCATATTACGCCCCTTTATCGTCTTTTCTGATTACCCATGAATAAGCTAGAGGGCAGTGGATTCTCTGTCATAAAAAATTTGAAAAAGTGTCTTTATGAAACATGTTTACAATTACCACTAGCCAAACCAATAGCCTGATATAAGTAATCACTACCTCCCTATTACAATTACCTAAAAAAACATTATTTGTAACTGAAACAATCCGAAACCATCTGATAATCTAAACTAATTCCATATCTCTAATAGTCCATGTATCCAGTTCTGAAACTTTATATCTGCAATCCCTACTATGAATTATTGTGCCGATTGTCATTAATAATGCCTTAATTTTAAAAAAAAAATTCATAGGTACCACCCTGCACTAAGGATGCGGGGGACTTTACAAACATGCAATTAACGCAGACATATTACACCCAGACTCAGAACAACACTTTGTAGATCGCACAAAGTATTATCCTGCGTGGGAATCGAACCCACGGCACTGGCACGGAAAGTCGGTATCTTAACCACTACGCTATCTGTGCAGTTAAATAAAATAAACAAGATTTGGGTGTTTCAGGACAATATGATGAATTGAGATAGCATATTGTTAAGCTTAAGTCATATACAGGGAAACCTAGTTAAGTGTCACCTGTATAAGTGGGAAAACTCTATTATTGAGAATTACAATGACGTCCCAGTACTTTCCATCAAATTGCCTCTATTAAGAGCCATTTCACGTTTACGCACGAAATTCTCACATTTTGGGCTCCTCAACTAATGTCTTAAATAACACCTAGATATTGTTGAATACATGTAAAAAATAGGTCAATATTTTGTGTTGACACTGAATGTATCATTTTTACTAAAAGTTACTTGCTCGATCCGTAGTAGCCCATCTCCCACAACTATTTTACCGAAAAATCACCACAGAGTCAATTTCAGAGTCCTATATCTATCAATAATACTTATATGTTTGGCCAAAAAAAAATCAGTAATTATCAGATATATACTCTATTCATAATTTAATGCAACAAATTCTTTATTTTTATTACCATTAATCAGAAAAAAAAAAAATCCTTCAGCCGATTTTTAAGTTTTACATCGCAGTTTTGCCGCGTATTTTATGGTGTTAAAATGATAAAAATGATTCCAAATTAAATTCTAAATTAAACTATGATCATTGAAGAATCGAATTCTACAATTATTTTGACAAAATTTGTTTAAAATTTGATAAAATATCGATATAAACATTAGTCCAAATTACAATAAATTACGATACACAAGTGGGCATCGATTAGTACGGTGCGAGCACCCGTCGAAGGTGGATCTATGTCATTTGCTCCCGCGTCCCGATTCTCATGCGCTCGTATTCTGAAGTCATTATTATACTACGATTACATAGTTTTGATACCCAAATTGACTCGGTTTTACCAAAACTGTGTATTGCTAGGAATCATAGATCCAAGTAAAACCCGATCTATGCCTTTACGGCAAATATTCATTTAGCAATTAATTGACCTGTGATTGTATTTATGGTAGTTGTTATAGTATATATTTACATAACATACTTGTTTGTGCTTTCATTGGACAATGAAAAAAAGACTTTATATATATATATATATATATATATATATATATATATACATATATATATATATATAATATTGAATTCAAATATATGTACCAGCAGTCTGCTCAAAGGAAAGAAAGCGATATCTCGTGAGACTCCATGACTCACTCCTACCCGCTGGGATGTTCAGACCATCGTCATGAAAGTCATTGAGTGACTTTAATAAAACACCTAAATTGTAATACAATAATACAAATGACTGAACAGATGGTGTAGTGCTTAAGCTACCGACCTTCAGCATCAGTGCTATGGGTTCAATTCCTGCACAGGACAATACTTTGTGCGATCCATAAAGAGTTGTTCTGAGTTTGGGTGTAATTTGTTTACATTAATTGCATGTTTGTAAAGTCTACCGCAATACATGAATTATTTCTTTAGCGCAGCGTGGTGTTTTTAAAAAAAGCGCATAGAATTCTTTTCGGATATGGAATTTCTTAAAACTCTACTTCATCCAACAAAATATATATATATATATATACAGTATATGTAATATACACACACACATACATTCATACATATCATCACATACATACATTTTTTTTTCAAATTTTTAATGCTTACTCGGCTTTCACAATATCGCAAATCGGTTTGATGGACCTTATGGAGAATATCACGCTCTTCAAAATAGCCTTAGAGTTTTTTTGTGTAACTCGCACTGGTTCACCAGTAGGAGTCGTCAAAGTACAGTTTTTGATAAAAATATATATTTTTTTAATTTTTTGAGCAAACCGCCAAAAGTAGGAAGAAAAAAAGGAAAACTGAAAAGGAAGACTGACTCATAAAATAAAAGTTATCCAACCAATATTTAATGAATTTACAGCCATTTTTGAAAATTATTTTGAGGTTAGGTATGCTATAAAGCATCGAACCCGTTAACAAAGACAAGAGAGTCGGCAATATCATGCTAATTAACTGGAGCAATGTTAAAACATGCCATCTCGGGACTGCTACGTGCAATTTTTCAAAGAATGATTTTTACTTATACAAAGTTGGCGTGAACAAAGTTGACGATGAAAAAAATTAAATTTTTCACTAATTTTGGAATGTCGCTACAAAAAATTGAATAATCTTCATTTTCATTTTTTTGCTAAACGACAGAAATGTTGAAAAATTGCAAGATCTATGTTACAATTTTATTCTTGTAGTTTTTTTTATGAATTCATATGTTGTTTTTGTATCCATTATGAGTAAAAAATCATACTAATTTTGAAAAAGTTCGTAGTATAAAGAAATAAAATGGTAATAAATAAAAAAAAATGAATAACATTATGAGTTATTATTTATCAATTTCTTACATTTTCCGGTATAAAAATGCCTGTGAATTCATTAAATATTGGTTGGATAACTTTTATTTTATGAGTCAGTCCTGTTTTTCTTCCTACTTTTGGTGGTTTGCTCGAAAAATTAAAAAAATATATACTTTTATCAAAAACTGTACTTTGACGACTCCTACTGGTGAACCAGTGCGAGTTACACAAAAAAACTTTAAGAATATTTTGAAGAGCGTGAAATTCCCCATAAGGTCCATCAAACTGCGATATTGTAAAAGCCGGGAAAGCATTAAAAATTTGAAAAAAAAAAAAAATTTTTACATGCATTTTAAATGTTAAAACTTTAAATTTATATTGCAAGTAGTTAAAATTAATATTATGATCTCAAATTTGGTGAGAATTTCTTTTTCCATGTGTAGATTAATATTTTGCACGAGCACAAAAAAAAATTTGCGGAAATGAATCACCCTAATATATATCTTTTAGTTCATTTACGCGCTATTTTCACGAAAGTGTATTTGTCTTTCGCTCGGTTTTCTTTCAAAAGTTCGTCGACAGATTTAGAGATATAGAATGAGTTGTTTAAACAATAGTTCATTATATCATCATTTTATCAGCCATGTAAGATTAGTTACACGAACTCGGTTGAAATGAGTTGGAGTGGATGTGGTGAATGCGGACATAAGGGTGTAATTCTATATAATTATGCATGATATTTGTACGTATATGAGGCGTTTCACGTGAAAGCGGCCACCCGGCCCGGCCAGAATTGGTTGGGACCAAATGGGCCCTATGTGGGCTCAAAATGTTCATAATAACGTGAACTTTCGAAATCCGAGTGGTGATTTTCAAAAAAAAAAGATGGCCGATCCAATATGGCGGCCGAAAGTAACTACCGTCGAGGGACGTTTTCAACATTTTTCTGCAAAATGGCTAAAACGACTAGGATCGTCTCGCCTCTCTTAAATTCATTTTTTTATTTTTCATTTATTGCCGAGTTGAGAGCCCTCAGCGCATTGGCAATAATTTATTTACTAAGAAAGATAATTTGATATCACACAATGCTAAAAAGTTCAAATAATAATAAGTACATGTTAAAAAAAATAAACTTAGACTTAGTTGAAAAAAAAAACAAAGTTAAAAATACATAATCTTTTATCAAAATAAAAGAGTTTTATGTTATTTTTTATGTTTTACTACTTTGAATTTAAGACATTATCTGACTAATTAATTGTTGACCACTGAAACAACTAACCATATCTTAATATACAATATGTCCAAGCGGGTGACGCCACGGGAAACAACTAGTTAAAATATATAACTTATTACTCTTATCAAATCACATCACGTTTACGGCTCAAGACTGCTTTGTCCATCTCGACGCTCGCGTTATACCGCAGCTGTAGTTAGCTACGCACACATAAACAATTATACAGTCTTTTACCTAAACTCGACCGTTAATATTTTGTGAAATGGCTCTTAATGGGACTTTTGGAACCTGGTTAACTGAGATTTGATTCTAGTAATTCTTCAATGTTTACCTCTATAATAGGGACTCTGAAGCTTAATTCCCTGTATAAGTAAGTCAATTTATCAGGTTGAGACAGGTTTCGACACATCTCTTTACAAACATTTGAAAATTATTTCACACATACTTTGTTCGTCATTCTGTTAGAAATAAAACGCCCAATAAATTTTTCTCTTCCCGTATAGGTCCCAAATGTTGAGCTTGAGCCTTCTCCATAGTGGATAATTGACCTACTATACTATTCTAGTCAGATGGATTCATATAAGATTATGCTTAGAGTGTTGTTCGGAGTTTAGCTTTGGTTAAGTTAGGTTGCTGGCTGGCCACTGATGTCAAGGAGGCTGTACCAATGGCCGACCCAATGGTGATAGGGAAGGAATACGGTGGGTTATGGGGCCACGTGACTACCTATAGTGGTCTCTGAGGAAATGAATCTCATTTGTCCAGACCATGCCTACCAAAAAAAAAGTTTGTTAGGCGTATATTATAATGTAAGACTTTTCTACATCCGACTAATGCTTTCAGATGAAAGAACAAAAACCTCAGACACGGAGTCAACTAAGAAACGAGGAGGTAAAACATCTACGGACATCACAAGCATTAGTTCATCTGAGAGCAACTCTGGCAAATCGCAAGTAGCATCAAAGAAGAGGACCAAGAATGAAGTGGAGGACATGTATAGCCCTGAACAGGATAAGAGACCCAAGAGAAATGCATCTGTAAGAGCACAGAGTAATATTACTAAACAGGTAAGACTAGATAAATTATTTTACTATTTACTAGCAAGTACGTATGTATTTAAAAAAAAAATTACTAACTTCAATTTCTTGTTATGTATGGCTTCTATGGCATAGGGTTGCCACTTTGCCAATGACGATAGGGTTGCCACTTTGCCAATGTGAGATTAAAAAAAAATACTAAAGGACAATAGTTGCAATTTTTTTTTATTGCCTTTAGCAATAGATGGTCAAGCAGCCTTATCATTATCATATCAGCTCATATAGGTTCCACCAGGGTTTGAACTTTCTCTCTTATAGGAAGAAAATTGGTGTACTACACTACACTAGTCTGATGCTATATTCTAGTTTTCTTTCTCTTGCATTGATGTTATATGCCCATGTTTATATTATATACTAGCTGATACCCGCGACTTCATCCGCGTGATATTCAGTTTTACTACGCACCCCTATTTGAAACTTAAAAATTCAAACTCGACCAAGTATTTCCGGCAGCCACTTGACCATTTTCATCAAGGAGGACGTTTTCTCCAATTTCCTTTAAAACATCGGCAAATTCTTAAGCATGTGAATTAGTGTTGCCCAAATACAAGATTCTTGCGAGGCTCGCAAATCTTGCAAATTTTGCTTTTAGAATAACACAAAGTCATTTGTTTTGATAGAAATAAAAAATCTCCATAGACATTAAAAATCCATCTAAATTAATGAAATTCTATTCATCTAGTAAGCAGTAACTGTACAACTATCAATAATTAGATACAAACCACTAAACGGAAGTGGGGCTATTATTCTGCCGTGTACTGGTATTACTCGTAAGAATACGAAATGTTGACAATCCTTTCTTTGCTAAGAAAATCGTAAAATCATGTCTAAGGGAGCACTGCGAAACTCTTGCAGCAAGTACTGGTCTAGCATTTGGACAATACTAATGTGAATGGTGACCTTGGCTTTGCTTGCATGTTGATGGTTAGGGTCAGCTTTCCTACTTAGGGCCACAGATAAGAATACTTCAGTGAAGCATTGATCTCATCAGTTTTATTTCCTCGAGTTTTAACAGGAAGGATTTGCCGAAAATCTCCAAAGAAAAGCACCATTGACTTTTCATTACGATCTCGTAGTGCTCGATCTACGGCCTCTATGATTTTTTTTTTATTTATCATTGTCCAATCAACGCAAACGATTAGACAGCAATCCTTAATAAAAACACAAATAGTGGTAAAGCCACAGTTGATAGTATTCTTTCTACAGCAACGGGCCGGCCCGACGCTCAGTCGGACCTAGTACCCCACTCTTGCAGAAAAGCAACGTCTGAACAGTGGCAATGTGTTATTTCCGCTTCATTTGTAAGAGGCGGAGGAGCGGCGCAGGCGCGACTACCTACGTCTACTTGCCTTAGCCGAAGCCGCAGGTTACTGGAACGGGGAATAATCCGTCACCCGCGGAGAGGTTGACCACGTGAGGGTGAAGCCCGATGGCCCGGGGCGTCATCGGGGTTGGTACTCGAAAGGCCCAATGGTGATGGGGAGGGAAAACGGTGGGTTATGGGGCCACGCGGACGGAATGCAAGGCGTGTGTCCAGACCATGGCCTGCCCAAAAAATAAGTGCATGCTGCTTGCTCGTTCGGGTTTATAAACAATGTGCTTAAATCTATCGGGTTTTTAAACAAAGCTCTTTTACCACCAAGAAAAAATGCAGCTGCAGTTTCTGATGTAGTTACATCCAAAGTTATTTTACGCTGTCTCCTCATATTAAGATTGTTCTGCTCAGATAAGTCTTTTCAGGGCTACCGGGGGACATGGACATTTGTCATCTCACCTCATATACGTCCCGCTATTGGGTTCAAGCCTCGTCCGTAATGGGAGGGAACAATTGACCTACTATATCACGCTGGTATAGGGTTTTGTTTCGAGTTTTCCTTTTCTTCCATAGATGTATGATATGTAGGTTATCCTTTAGTCGTCTCGTGGGTGATCAACCCACGGGTAAGAAAGTGGTTGGTGAATTGTATTCTAACTGCCCAACCGCACGGATAAATGGCTTTCATTACGAAAGCATTAATAAAAATAAATTTCTTGGTTCATGACGCGTTTTAGTAGCGTAGAATATCTTCAGATTTTTCATATTTTATAATAATATAAAAATTTTATAATAATCTTTTATATTTTATAATAATGTCAAAGGATTTGAAAGACTGTAAAACAATAACATTATTAAAAGCAAAAGACTCAAACGAATGGGGCTAACGTAATGACTGTTACAGTCCTACTCAAGGGTGTCATCTCAGCGCTGATCACCTTCAAATGCTCTGCAAGCTGCTTGAAACGTACGCATATATGCAGCAACAGGCGGCAGTAACAGCACTATTGCTAAAGTGACTAGTGTAGTGATGGGGCATGGTTGCTTCGGTGTGTACCTGCTCACAGTCGCAAGGGGGGAGAGCACACCGTCTAACCACTACTGCGATTGCGAGGTGGACACGGCGCTGCAGACGCTTAAAGTTTGCGTGGCCTGGGCAAAACAGCGCCGTGCACTTATCGCAATCATCGGTGCCAAACTGGCACTGTCGACTATCGCAAAGACGATGCTCGATAGCGTCAGAAACTCGGACTGGGTGGCCGCCTTTTGCAAGACAGTCGTCCCACAGAAAAAGGCGGCGGAGCGTGTCACAGAGGAGACTCTCCATGCTGACACACTCTGCCACCGGCGCATCAGACGTCACAGGCGCGGTACCTGCACCTGTTGCCATCCTAACTGAGATCGCGGGTAGATGGACCATGAGAATTAATCTACCACCTGCAGAGACACTGACCGCGTGAGGGCGATACAACACTGTTGTTTGCCGGGGTGTAGACGGAGACGATACGTGGAAGGGTAAACCCCCGGACCGGCCACGGATGTCAAGTAAGCGGTACCAGAGGCCAGCCTGATGGTTTGGGCAGAGAACACGATGAGTTATGGGGCCACACGACACCCTTCTGTTATCCCGGAAGGAATGGCCGTGTCCAGACCATAGCCTACCAAACAAAAACAAAAAAGGGTGCACTTTGCATACTCGTCTCAAAGTAGCATCTTAACTAAGAATGTACGTTTTGTACGCTCTATAATGTGGACTTTACTTTTCTTTTTCGTGTTTGACTTAGTTGTTAGTCGTAGATGGCTATGACAATTTTACTCGGACTGTTAGGTGAGTGCTAAGAGCTTTCCACCCAAAGTACCTTTACTAAGTTCAAGAAGTTAGTGAAGTAGCTTTTGAAAATATAACGAAAAATGGATTTAAAGTTTTAAACTAAATTAATGCCGAACGAACGTCTGGTTAAGAAGATATACAATGCGAAAGTGGAAGGATGTAGGTACCGAGGGAGACCGAGACTAACCTACCTAGACCAGATCGGTCATGTACTGAAGGAAGGTGGAGTCAAGAGTCTCCGAAACCGGTGAGCGTGTATGAAGAGAATTATGAATGTTGAGGAAGCGAGTGAAGTATGCAGAGATAGAGTTCTCTGGCACTCTGTTTTCTCTGCCTACCCTGCAAGGGATATGGCGTGATGATATGTATGTATGTAACTAAATTATAGCGCCATCTATTGCTCATTTAACAAACTAAATAAATCATGCATTTTATTAATTTATAGCTAAAATATATATTATTAACTAATTAAAACATTATTTTTTATCACAAATAGTTTTAATAGTTATTTTTTTTTTTTTTTTTTTTTTTTATTGCTTATGGCGGCAAACGAGCAGACAGCACACCTGATGGTAAGTGTCACTGCCGCCCATGGACCTTTGCCAATGGTATAGCTAGGCCGCTGCCTACCAATACAACCCTGAACCCACCCCAGTTAGGCTTCCGGCTCTCTCGCTCACCGAACGAAGCGCAATAGCACATTGCTATTACTCAGACGTCGATCTTCTGCGAGAGTGTGGTACTACCCCGGACGGACCGGCCCGCGGCTGTAGACAGAGAACTGTCCACAGCGTGGTCCTACCACAATAAAACTACCTGACTGACTTTTGACTACCTGACTAATGTTATGTATTATGTCAACTTCCCTTCAACTTTGAAGGAGGTTTTAGCCCAGCTGTGGGATGTATATGAGCTGAATTGATGAAACTACTATATATTAAGTAATACAAATACTTTCCTTATACTATAGATAAATTAAATAATTATTTTGAATTGAACCTTCTAGTGGCATAAACGGCGAGCGATGATTTTAAAAACTTAAATGTTCATAACTTTTTTACAGAGATTAGATTTCAATGAAACAAAGACTAAATAATGCTCTGAATTGGACTTAATCTTTTTATCAAAACTGCGAAACAATCCGTTCAGTAACTTCGGAGATTAGCGATTACAGACATAGACATACAGACAGACAAGAAATTCCAAAAAATGTTTTTTGTTTTCTGTTAGTGTTTTGTTACTGCCTAGATTCATTTTTTAATAAATTTATTAAATGTACAGACACGTGATTTCTACTGATTTATTATATGTATAGATTATCTCTTTTTACCACACACACAGGCAAAGAGATGTGAATTTTACTCTTACTCTGTCACCACACAGAATGAAGCCAGCCCACTTAATAGTAAGGCTCAGCCCAGTATAGCATCTCACACAGCTTATTGCCATACTCCCAGTACTGTCGTAATGCTGCCCTCTTGGGCGCTATGTTTATTTGCAGCACAATGGATGTTGAGATTCCAAGTATGCACAATATACATATGTAATCATTCACGCTCATATTGCCTGTCCTTTGACTAGTGTCCTACAATCGGACTCCACAAGAAGCACTCTACATGACGTGCGACAAGATGACTACGTACCTACTTTGCTTACATTCATTGATTCATATATATATATATTATTTTTACAGGTCAATGTGAATTTAACACAGAAGCTACGAAGGGAGGACACCGATAAGAAGGAAGATGACAAAGAGAATAATCCACTCCTTAATATTCAAAGTGAGTACATATTAATTTTTTCAAGCTTTGCAAATTGAATAGCAGGTCAGGATATTTTAAGGGAGGTTGGTTCTCCTGCCAAAGCCGGGACGGCCCCCGGATTCGCCGTCGGCCTACAGGCCCATTGTGCTTCTGGACGATGTGGGTAAGCTGCTGGAGCGTGTCCTCGCTGCCCGCATCGTCCAGCACCTGGAAGAGGTGGGGCCCGATCTGTCGGACGCTCAATTTGGGTTTCGAAGGGGGCGTTCGACCATCGGGGCCCTGCTACGCCTGAGGCAGACGGCCGCGGAGGCTGTCGCCGGCAAAGGAGTGCTGTTGGCGGTGTCGTTGGACATCGCCAACGCCTTCAATAGTCTGCCATTCAGCTGCATCAGGGAGGCGCTCCGGTTCCACGGAGTGCCCCTGTACCTCAGGCGGCTGGTGGCAGACTATTTGGAGGGGCGTAGTGTTCTCTACGCGAGCCCCGCAGGGGACATTGTGCGGACGCCCATGTCGTGCGGTGTTCCGCAGGGGTCGGTTCTGGGGCCGACTCTGTGGGACATCGGTTACGACTGGGCGTTGAGAGGGAGTCTCCCCCCGGGCTGAGCGTTATTTGGTATGCTGACGACACGCTCGTCACAGCCCGGGGCAGGACATTTGAAGAGGCGGCGAGCCTGGCCACTCTCGGCACCGAGGAGATGGTCAGGCGAATCGAGGCGCTGGGGCTCAGGGTGGCCCTAAACAAGACGGAGGCCCTTTTATTCCATGGGCCCCGTGTGAGGCTGCCCATCGGCGCCTCGTTAGTCGTCAACTCCATCCACATCAGTATCCAGGCCCATATGAGGTACTTGGGTCTGGTGCTCGACGGGCGATGGTGGTTCCGGGAGCATTTTCGTCAAATTGCTCCCCGGCTGGTCGGCGCGGCGTCCGCCCTTTCTCGGCTCATGCCGAACGTGGGCGGACCCAGTTTTCAGGGCCGACGGCTGTATGCGGGGGTGATCCGCTCAATGGCCATGTACGGCGCACCCGTGTGGGCGAGGGCTCTGAACGCCCAACTCAGGGCGGTTCTGTGGAGGCCACAGAGAGTCATGGCGGTCAGAGCCATTCGCGGGTACCGCACGGTGTCGACAGAGGCGGCGTGCCTATTGGCCGGGACACCCCCGTGGGACCTAGAGGCGGAGATGCTCTCCGACCTCTACCGGCGGGTTACCTCAATGCGCGAAGAGGGTGGCTCCCCATCGTTCAACGAGATAGCCACCTGGCGCGAGGACGCCCGCCGAGAAGTCATCGCCCGTTGGGCTACGCGGCTGGAGAGGCCTAGATACGGTGTTATTACCGTTGAGGCCCTCCGGCCCGTACTGATGGAGTGGATGGAGCGGCAGCACGGAGTCCTCTCTTTCCGGTTGGTGCAGGTCTTGTCGGGGCATGGTTGCTTCGGCAAGTACCTGCACACGGTCGTGCGGAGGGAGTGGACTCCGTCCTGCCACCATTGCAGTAGCGACGAGGACACGGCGCAACATACGCTCGAGGTATGTTCGGGCTGGGACGGGCAGCGCCGTGACCTCGTCGCTGTCATCGGGGCCGAACTGACGCTGCCGGCTGTTGCGCGAGCGATGGTCGACAGCGTCAGGAATTGGGACGCGGTCGCCGCCTTCTGCGAGGCTGTCATCTCGCAGAAGGAGGCGGCGGAACGGGCCCGGGAGGATTCCCGTGACCCGGGCCGCCGCCCGCGGCCGGGACGGCGCAGGCGCGAGTACCTGCGCCTGATGCCGCCCTAACCGAGGCTTCGGGTGATCGGACCGGGGAATTGTCCGGTTACCCGACGTGAGGCCACCGCGTGAGGACGACGCCTCGACGGCGAAAGCTGTCGGGGCGTCGACAGGAGAGGAGCCCAAGAGCCCTCTTGGGCTACCGCCATACCGCCGAGCTTGGCATACCGCCGAGCGGGCCACCGAAGACAAAGATCGGGTACCGGTGGCCCGCTCGTACGGCGAAGAAGAGGTGCTTGCAGGGTGGGTCAATTGGGTTGCGCGCCACCTCTTCCGTCACCCCGGACCGATTTGGCGGGGTGCAACGTCCATAGCCCACCGCAAAAAAAAAAAAAAATGGTTAGTGGCAGATGAGCAAGCTCAATTGATATATATATGTGGAAACTGTTGCTCATGGACTTCAGAAATACTCTGGTATTCGTCAAGTCTAGGCACAGCTAATCTACTGCTCACTATAAGGGGGGGAGGCAGAGACTCTGTCTCTTTCTCTGACCAAACCAAGCCCAGTAACAAAACCCAGTGCCTCACATTTGGTAATTTTTCCAGCAGTGTTGAAGTCATAAATGCTGACCTCTTTGGAGGCTATATGTATGGTAAACATATCTAATTTTCCTTTATCCAGTCAAGCAAGAGAAGATATCCCTACCTCTGGAGCCTGAGCTGATGCAAATGGAATCATTGCCGTTGGATATTGTAACCAAGCAAGAGGTTATTAGTGATAATTTTGCTATGCCACCGCCCATCGCTCCTGTACCGAGTATGTATTAATTTTAGAATAAATTTAAATAAGGACAAACTGATGATTTGCCTTCAATCTGAATTTTGACTGACAGATGGTAGTGGTTAAGATACCGACCTTCCGTACCAGTGCTGTGGGCTTGTTTCCCACGCAGGACAATACTTTGTGTGATCCACAAAGTGTTGTTCTGAATCTGAGTGTAATTTGTGTTAATTGCATGTTTGTAAAGTCCCCCGCAATACAAGGATTATTTCCTTTCTGCAGGGTGGTTGGTGTATTTAAAAAAAATGGTAACCTGATCAGCGGTGTAGTAATTCAATTTCCCTATCAACTTAAGAGAGAGTCGAACTCAGCAATGTAACCCATATAGGTGGGCTGAGAAACATAATTATTTGAAATTTTACTCCAACTAATGATGACGGCAGGATATTTTTTTCTACAATGTACTTAATTTTTAAGCTATTGCATAGCTTTTATCGCGGGCTTTGAGCGCGGCGACCGAATCAAGAAATTCCGTAACGAAAATAAAACCTAAGATTGTATGGTTGAAAAGCAGCAGTTAATTTTGCACTGCCTATACGCAGGCAGCGTGACAGAGACCGTGGTCTAAGGCGTTGGTTTTAGTCACCGTAGGCGTGGGTTCGAATCTCACCACTCTCAAACTCTTTCTGCAATTTATTTTTGCAAAATTTATTTATAAGAATTTAATTATATTATAAATAAAACTGTTTAAAAACGTGTACTTTATTTAAATGTTTTAATAAATTAGTAGTTTTAATAAATAGGTGTAACTTGAATTAATATAAAAAAAATACTGCATAAATAAAAAATAAATAAATAAATAATTATAATTTTTTATAAGACAACATCCTACTATTCAAATTACTGATATTTAATATGCTTGATTATTTATGAAACTTGATTACGAGCGAAAAATGATTGATCCCATATGTGACAATAATTTTTCGCTTTTAATCAAGTTTATATAAACACCCTACTATTATTGTATTGCAGGTGACCTTAAAAAATTCAATTAATTGCCGTTGATAAAAATTTTATAAGAGTCAAAAAACCGATCTGACCAGTCAATTAAATTTTTATGACGGTTTTTTTTTCTACAATGTACTATTTTTTAAGAACTGAGCTAATCTCTGTACAGAGAAGGACTTTACAAACATACAATTAACAAACACAAATGACACCCAGAATGAAGTGACAATCTGTGTATCGTAAAAGGTATTATCCTGAATGGTTATCGAACCAGTGACACTTGGCATGTTAATTAGATATCTTAATTACTACCTGTGCAGTCTATTCTATTGAGTTCATTTGTTTTTATAGAGCCCCGTACGAAGATACCCAAAGAGAAAATTAATGACGAGTCCAGTGAAGAGGAAACAGGTGATAGGCGGCGTAATACGAAGACTAGGAAGCAGACCGACACAATACCAATACATGGTAAAATCTACGTTTTTAAATTATATACTTTCATTTTTTAATACAGTACCTTATGCATTTTATAAAAACTTATTTGCGAGTGAAAAATGATTACCACACGATTTGAAGCTTGAAATATTGGACAACTCTTCAGTTATTTTACCAATCCGGTTGGTAGTAGTGAGTTGAAGCAGGTTACCTGAATATGTGGTGAGTGCCGCTTAAAAGTCTGTGCCAGTGTAATACATCCAGTTCACTATTCCACGAAACTTGAACGTGTTGGGACACCTAGCTCTCCAGCTTACTGTACTAAAGATAGTAACGAATTCTCTAGTCCCCAGTTGTGTCAGCCTTTATAATATGCATGTTAAGAAAAAAAAAATCGTGTGGTGACGGAAGTAAGAATACAATTCGCCACCCCCTATCTTACCCGTGGGTGATCGTAAAAGGGATATAAAAACGCATATAACATCTATGCAAAAGAAGGAAAACTCGAAACAAACCCTATACCGACACGTCTGACCAGCGTGGTATAGTAGGTCAATTTCCGTCCCACTATAGAAGAGGCTCGAGCCCAACAGTGGGACATATATGAGCTGAAATGGTGATGTTGAGAAATTACTATGGCAAGCTCTTCCACTAGAAGCAACACAAATTAGCTGAGGAAGCCACCGTAGCTGTGGATGAGCCCTCAAACCTTCACCGTTGTTCAGCAACATCAATTTTTAATTCTGTGTACTGGTAAACAGCATCAACACGTTCCACTCGTGCCAGTTCGAGGGCCACCAAACAGTTGGAGGCTGAAGAATCTATGCTACCACCGCCTGAGCCGAGACCTAAAAGAACTAGAGCCAAGAAGGTAAAACTTTTGGAATCTATACTTCATCTTCACACACACACACACACACATAAACATATACACACACGCACACACATAAACACATACACACACACACACACACACAAACACATACACACACACATAAACACATACACACACACAGGCGCACACACACATAAATACATACACACACACACATAAACACATACACACACACACACACACACACACAGGCACACACACATAAACACATACACACACACACACATAAACACATAGACACACACACAAACACACACACACACTCAGTCATAAACACACACACACACACACTCATAAACACACACACGCGCACGCACACACACACACTCATAAACACATACACACACACATAAACACACACACACAATACAATACAATAGATTCACGGGGATGGCTGAAAATCAGGGCTGTTCTTGTGACAGTAGAAGCTGAGCCAATTCCTTTTACCTACTAGATATAATTTTGTTTTATTATAATTGTTAGTTTTTAGTTTAAGTTCTGAAAAGGCAATAAATTATTATTATCTTAATGACGCGTCCACCGTTGAATATAAGCCTCTCTATTAATGGGATGGTGATTTTCGCCGTAGTTAGCAGGCGGTTTGGCGATCCTATTGGGTTTCAAGGAGAGTGGATACTCACTCCATTTATGGTCCCCGTAGCCATCACGACTGCAAAGATAGCGTAGTGTTTTTTTATTTATCTTTATATACATGGAGGTATGAAATAGTAATTTTTATATAAAAAATTAATGTTTGTTAAATAATTAAAGTTCATCATTCGTTTCATTCAAAAGCACCATTTGTATTTTTTTAACCACTCAAAATCATGTTTAGCCCAAGTTTCGATGCGGTTCTACAGACCTTTTTATTTAAATGAAAACCAATAGCTGTCTGCAAAACACAGTTTTAAAAACTCGTATGTTTAAGGCTATCAAGAAATATATAATACTTACTAGCAGACCCGTCAAACTTCGGTCCGCCTAACAGTCAATGCAGCGCCACTTTTTGGGTCCAATTGCGAATATAAACCATTCTCGAATTTACTTGAGCATACACAATAAATTTCAACAAAATCCGTCCAACCGTTTAGGAGGAGTTCACTGTCAACACACGTACAGAAGAATTATATATATAAAGATAACATATACTTGGGTTAGAGGGCGGTGATTGCACTGAAGAAGAGGTTTTATGTATATATGATGTAGAAACTGATGGCAAACTACATCTATAGAGAAATTCCGGTTTCATATTTTTTTCTACACCAGATATATTTTATTTTGATTATGAAATATCTTCCATAATACCGCATCAAGTTTTCACTTCAATGACGAAAAATTAAGCAAATATTTTATAACTAATAGTTTAATTAATTAAAAAAGAAACAGTTGATCCTCTCGCATGTTTAACATCTTTTAAGAAGAGTAAGTGCATCAAAGTGTACAAACATTATCCTTGGTTATACTGGTATATGTAATAAATCCTTTACTAATAGTGCAAAGTATTCTCACAAATCTTTTAGTTGACATATTATTATGTACATCACACACACACACACACACACATACATACACACACACACACACATACATACACACACACACATACATACACACACACGCGCGCGCACGCACAGACACACGCGCGCGCACGCACACACGCACGCGCGCGCACGCACACACACACACACACACACACGCACGCACAAAATACAATAGATTCATGGGGATGGCGAAAATCAGCGCTGTTCTTGTGACAGCAGAAGCTGAGCCAATTCCTTTTGCCTACTAGATTTAATTTTGTTTTATTATAATTGTTAGTTTTTAGTTTAAGTTCTGAAAAGACAATAAATTATTATTATTATTAAATCAATATATGTATGTATGTAGCAAAGTTTTTATATATTCTTTTTATTATTTTGTGTAGAAAGCTTCAGAAGCTGAAAATCCCGAACCTGATAAGAATACTGCACCTGTAGAAAATGATGTTGGTAAGTTTAACTATATTATAAAGCTGAAAAAATTGTATTTGCTTGATCAAATGAAGTAATCTCAGAAAAACCAGATAGACTGAGGACATTATGAAGGTCGCAGGAAACCATTGGATGCAGGTAGCACAGGACCGTTTTGAGTGGCATACGGAAAGTTTGGTACATATTGCATGGATACCAAATAATTAGGATAAGGGCACGATGATGATGATGGTCTAGATATAACTGTTGCGTCCAGATCGGCATGCGGCCCCATAACTTACCTCACCGATTCCTTGACTTTCTGGTGGCGCCTCACCCGTTTTTTATTAAGGGGTGGTGAACTATTTTATCCTATACTCGTCTTAACGTGGGTAGATGAAAAAAATTGCTTATAATAGTTTGATGTCTCTTTTTAGCTTCACCAGCTGAGAAATCCCGACCTAAGAGGACAAGACGTGGTCGGAAGGCATCGTGAGTGTTTTTTTCTTTTTCTTAAATCATCTATGCTCCATGGTTGGGCCAACACCAACTTTCTTCTGGATGAAAGGGCCGTGGAATTATACCATGCTACTCAGAAGGATTGTTTTAGTGTTTTATTTCGATTTTTCCATCTTTATCTGCTTACCGTTTCTGGTTATCTCTTATGAGAAGGCTTACTAACTACGTCTGGTCATCACACGGCACTATTCAAAAAGAGTCTATATTTTATGGGACCTGGCTATATATACAAGGTGGAGACGACCATACGACAATAATTTTAATCTAGTGTATCTGATGACTTGCCCAGCCTGTATACAAACTTTGAATACAATATGTCGTATAGTTTAGCCGCAGCACATTACTTTGTATTTTTATCAATTTCCACACTCTGTATAAAAATTAAAATTATTCGCCTATCACTAAGAGATCAATGAGCTCCCGCGCCGCATCGGTATAAACTAATATGAAACTAGTACCTACATATCGCCATGTTTACCAGTTCAAGTCTTCCCCAAACGTAATACAAATCAATACATATTATACCTTATTCCTAAGTCTTTATAAACCGTGTCATCAGACTTAGATGAGAAATTTAAAACTACCTAATGCGGCTTAATGAAAGAAGACCTCGGTCTCATGTTCAAAACTATTATAATAGGTCTGTAGGTCAGTGTGCCATCGTGATCCTGTGACGTGAATGTGCGTAATTAGACGCTTACTTTGTGTTAGAATAGTATTTCTTTCTCATTTACAATGCCTCGTTATAATTACACAGCTTCGGGTATACAGATATGATTTTAATTTATGGAGAATATCACTCAAATGCAGCTTTAACCATACGTACGTACCGAAAGAGATATGGAAACATACGTGTTTGTACTACCAATGGCCGGACTATTGTGCAAGCTGTCCACAGGTTACGGGATAATCAATCCTTACTGCCTCATATGGATAGTGCTCCTTCGCGTGTAACCCTACCCTAGATGAACAAATTTTAAATTATTTTTCTCGCAAATTTGACAGAGGTTGATAATGTGGAGAACTTAAAAAAAGGAATTGTACGATCTTTCGACAAGTTAAAATACATCGCCGTCAATGGCGACCTGTTAACAAGAGTTCGAAATAATATTTTAAGACGATCTAATTTGTGCGTTCGGGTCCATGGCGCACATATCGAAAATTTAAAAGTTTAACGACCAAGTGAATTATTAAAGTTATCGTGATTATTTTAATAAAATAATCGAGTGAGAATGAATAGCGCCCAAACATTAAGTATTTACCTACGTTTCGAAGTTGTAACATATGATACCACAAGGTCACGCGCGTGCCGACCATAGGTTAGTGAACTAATATTTACAAACGGTGTTCTATTTTGTTTCAATATTTATGATAAAAAGTTTGTTTGAAAAAATTGTTTTTTAAATATGCATGCGAGGACTTTTTTAATAGTTTCAAAATACTCCTATACACTAGTATTGACGGTGTTTTCATTTATTGTCGTATTGACGTCTCCACTCTGTATAATAAAATACCTGAGGCAATAAAGACTGAAACTGTATATGCATTTAAGAAAAAGTTTAAGACATTTTTATTGGGAAAATGCTATTATTCTATAAAAGAATTTTTAGATGACATATTTTGATATTATTTTATATTTTATTATTAAATATTAATTATTTTTTATATAATGAGACATTTATTTTAACATTGAATAGTGAAATTTGTTTTATCTTAAATAACATGACATTTATGTAATTTAAATATTGTGTGAATTATTTTTTAATATGTATTTGCATGCTCAATGGGCAGAATGTATCTGGACGAACTATTATTTATAAGACCCCTATCAATGTATATAAATTCAACGCAAATAAATGGTTTGATTGATTGATTGAGAGTGAGGGTTCGAACCCCGCTTAAAAAAATTCCTTGTGTGATCACAAATTACTGCTCCGTGTCTATATGTGGTTTGTAGAGTTACGCGCAATACGAAGATTTATTTCTTAGTACGGGATGTTTAAAACTAAATATTATTGTGCACCCTTTCAATAAAGACACCTAAAGACTTTTAGGTAACAAACATCTAAGTCAATTCAAACATTAACGTTACATATAAAGTTCAATGACAAAACATCAAACAGTCTTTGATATTAGCTATACAGGGTGGAAGTGGACCGCTCCCGGCAACAAAGACAGGTTACCCTACTAGGCCTACTTGTAATGATGGGCTAGAAAAAAAATCGATTCGGATGACAATTTTTTTTTGTCATAAAGAATTTTAAGTTTTTTTCACATTCCATCGTATTAGGACAGTGCCATGTAACGATAATTCCATAAAAATACGTAACTTTACTCGTATGAGAAAAGACGCAATCTATTCAAAACTCACGATCATATGTTCCAGAGTTGAACGACCTCGCGTGGTGAAAAAAAAAAGTTTTTCCATCCGAATCAATTTTTTTTCTAGCTTATCATCACAAGTATGACTAGTAGGGTAGGGGACCCTACCTGGGGTCTTTGTTTTCGGGAGCGGTCCACTTCCACCCTGTACAGATTATTTTTTGTTACTTTAAAATGGGGTTGATACTCGTAAAAACAACCATAACTCATCACCCTATGGGTTATAGAATATGAACTATATATAGAGCAAACCACTTTCAGTGATAAATCCGAACAGATGTCACAGGAGAAGTCTGTTGAAGAACCCATATTTGAACCTAAAATTGAAGTTTCATCACCCATACTAAAACCTAATAAAGTAGTGAAGAAGATTGCCAAGGGAAAGAATGACCTTACTAAGACTGTACAGTCTAGTACCGATAGTGAAGATACTGTGGATAATACAAGGACTATGGAGTATATTAATGATATGGAGAAGACTAGGATAATAGCGAATTTAAATAACATGGACAAGACTGTGGTTTTGCCAAATGGTGTTTATAATCACGCGCCTGTTACGCCTAAAAGTGTTGTAAGTATTAATTATTTATTTTATTTAATTATTTATAAGGTCTAACACAAGAACGCTTTTAACAAAGTCCGTTAAAAAGCGTTAAAATGGAACAAATTTCGAATGTCACGCCTCAGTGTTATTTATTGAGTGTTATTATTTACTCCCATTTCATAAAATCTTTTATAAAAACTTGATTATGAGTGAAAAATGATACCATAAATAATATAGCTTAATGTAAAATGCTAAATTTCATAAAAATTTAATTTTTATAAAAACTAGTCAAAATTTATGGAAATTAATAATATATTTAATATTTTAGTGAGAAAATCCCAAATTATTATTGCTTTTAGAAATACAAAGAAAGTATAGTATTTTAACTAATAAATCAAACATTATCAATCTTCTTGTGTCTCTCATCTCATCTTAGCTCATACACGTCCCACTCTTGGGCTCGAGCCTGCTCTATAATGGGAGGGAAATTGACCTACTATACCACGCTGATCAGACGTGTTGGTATAGAGTTTTGTTTCGACTTTTCCTTTTCTTGCATAGATATTGTATGCGTTTTATAAAACGCATACAATATCGCATAAGGGATATATCCCTTAGTCGTCTCTTACGATCACCCCATGGGTAATAAATGTTTCTCTCAGTTTGCTCTTAATTCCACACAACATCATCTCAGCTCAAATACCTTCCACTGAGGGGGGGTCGAGCCTCTTCCATAGTAAGAAGAAAATTGAGCTACAATCCCACGCTGGTCAGATGGACTTTGCATTAGATTTTATGACATTTTCTTCTTCTATTTATTGTATGCATGTTATATCCTTCTGTCGTTTACAATACTCATGGGCAAGATAAAGGTTAAATTGTATTCTTTCTCCATCACCACACGGAATGGTAAAGGTAATCCCACATTTGACTGCACAGATGGCGTAGTGGTTAAGATACCGACCTTCCGTGCTATTGCCGTGGGTTTGATTCCCACGCGGGACAATACTTTGTGCGATCCACAAAGCGTTGTTCTGAGTCTGGGTGTAATTTGTCTGCGTTAATTACATGTTTGTAGTGCAGGCAGGCGTCTTTTTAAAAAAAAAAAAAAAACAGCAATTTCGTGGCATCCATATCACACTGAAATCATAAGAAGTTGAAGTTGCCAATTTATTGACTTGTGTTTATTTTTTAAACGCTTGTTTTAGGACTTTACGGTCGAATTTGCAATGATCTTATGTGTGTGTTTCATTTCAACGCCTTTTAAAATGAAGATTGAATAAGTTCATATACAAATATAGCCTATCTAGTGTAACTTCACAGCAGTATAGAGTGGCTAAAGTGCTAAACTCAAATGCAGTGGACTCAATAACCATGCAATTCGATAGGAGGTTTTCCCTGAATCTGATTTTTTTGTACTCTACTACTCCATATTTCTCTATGGCAGTCGGCTGCCGAGGCACCAGCGTAGTAGTCTCCAGGGAAACCTATAAAACCAACTGTGATGATGAACTCGACTGTGTGTATATTAGGGTGGTCCTTAATAAGGTTATTTTCCAAATTTTTTTGCTCCCAGGGGCTCAAATGATTCCAAATTGATAACAAAAAAATCCCTGAAAATTTGAGCTCTTAATATTAACTCTAAGATAGTGCGCATTCCAATCTAAGTTTCCTATGGAAATAACATGGGAAAAATTTCTTTTGTTGTTGATAATTTTATAACTTGGGAACGAATGAATTAAAAATTATAAATCGTACATATTTTTATAGAGAATTTAACGCTCTACAAAAAAGGTCTCTTATAATTTTTCCATTAGTCTATTGGTTTAAAAGTTATTCAACGTCAAAGTTTAATTTTCATATTATTATTAATATTATCAAGGCTTTTTATTAATATTATCGAGTAAATTATTACATTATTAGTTATTTGTTGTTAATATTTTATTTATGTTTAATTATATTGTGATTGATATGTGTGATTATTAAATCAATAAAGCAAATAGTTTTCTAATTTTCAAGTTAATAAAATGAAAGGACAGATGAAATATGATACCGCTCGGATACTTAGCCTTAATCTTTTTTCATACTTTCCACTATTGCAGATTTTCGAGTATCAGCATAATATCGCTTATATTCTGATAAAAAATGAACTATAAATTGCTGCTGCTCTGGATCCTTGCTTAGTATACTATGGTATTCTTCAATTAGTTTCACTGCACGCTCAGCAATATCATTAACAACTTTCAAACTTCGTCCACAGATTGTTTATTTTGATTAGAGGTTAAGTGATTTATGAATATTTTAAGGGTCAAAATGTTTGAGTACATAAATACTATGATAGATGGCGTAAGTGATTCATTCCATAATACTGCGAAAATTACAAATATTGTATTTGCTTATTTTAATCATAAATAAAATATTTTAACAACAAATATTTAATAATATAATAATTTACTCGACAATACATACATACATATCATCACGCCATATCCCTTGCAGGGTAGGCAGAGAGAACAGAGTGCCAGAGAACTCTATCTCTGCATACTTCACTCGCTTCCTCAACATTCATAATTCTCTTCATACACGCTCGCCGGTTTCGGAGACTCTTGACTCCACCTTCCTTCAGTACCTGACCGATCTGGTCTAGGTAGGTTAGTCTCGGTCTCCCTCGGTACCTACATCCTTCCACTTTCGCATTGTATATCTTCTTAACCAGACGTTCGTTCGGCATTCTTTCCACATGTCCGAACCATCGGAGCATTCCCTTTCGCATCTTTACACCAATACTCTCTTTCATACCTACTCGCTCTTTTACGTCGTCGTTACGAATGCGGTCGGTCAGCCTAACTCCACAGATTTTCCGAAGAGATCGCATTTCGACCGCATTAATTTTACTTTCATACTCTTTTCTGCATACCCAACTCTCGCTTCCATACAGTAATGTTGGGACAAGCACTGCGTTATGTATTGCTACACGTGCCTTCTGGCTGAGGTGGTGGCTGCCGAGAAGTTGCCCCAACGCTCCGTTCACTCTATTTCCCGCATTCACTCTTCGCTCTATATCAGTGGTGTACCGTCCATCTCGGCTAAATCCACATCCAAGATATACAAATACTCGATAATATTAATAGAAAGCCTTGATAATATTAATAATAATAGGAAAATTAAACTTTGACGTTGAATAACTTTTAAACCAACAGACTAATGGAAAAATTATAAGAGACCTTTTTTGTAGAGCATTAAATTCTCCATAAAAATATGTATGATTTATAATTTTTAATTAATTCGTTCCCAAATTATAAAATTATCAACAACAAAAGAAATTTTTCCTATGTTATTTCCATAGGAAACTTAGATTGGAATGCGCACTATCTTAGAGTAAATATTAACAGCTCAAATTTTCAGGGATTTTTTTTTTATCAATTTGGAAGCATTTGAGCCCCTGGGAGCAAAGAAATTTGAAAATAACCTTATTAAGGACCACCCTAGTGTATATCAAGGATTATGGTATAGCCAAGAGCATGCTTCTCCCCCCTACAAATCAACCCATTTATTCCTTTTTTTTTTTTATTTTATTATTGGTGGGCTATGGGTGCGTCTCGCTCCGCCAAATCGCTCCGGAGTGACGGAGAAGGCGGCGCGTGACCCCATAGACCCACCGTAAAATCCTCTCTCCGCCGTGCGAGCGGACCACCGGCACCCGATCTTTGTCTTCGGTGGTCCGCTCGGCGGTTTACCCTCGCGGGTTCCTCTCGTCGACGCCCCGACAGATTTCGCCGTCGGGGCGTCGCCCTCACGCGGTGGCCTCGCGTGGGGTGACCGGACAATTCCCCGGTCCGAAACCCATTTATTCCTGCATACAGAAAACACATACCAGCATGCTGTGTGGTAGCGGCTACGAACACCACCAACCCTTACTTCGGTCATGGATGTCGTAAAAGACAACTAAGAGTCTTATAACGAACTGGTCCAACTCCATCTGATGCCGTTTGGTCAACAATTGCATTACCAAGGATGGTTGACGTCTGGCAGGCGGCCGGTCATAAAACTATTGCCAATAACTTTTACAATATGTACTATGAAGAGTACATATTGTATCATACCCAAGTAACTGGGATAAGAGTAGGAGAATGATGAATCTATTTGTTACAGAATAATGTAAATGAAACCGTCGTTATTGATAAGATTGCCAGGGGGACCATTGTATTGGACAAACCTCACAATGCAATAATGGATGCTACAATTGTTTTAGATAAAGGTAATTTTATTTATCAGCTCAGCTCATATATCTCCCAATACTGGTTCTGAACTTCCTCCAATATAATAGGGATATTGATTTACTCAGACAGGTTGGTATAGGGTTTTATTTCGAGGTTGCCTAGCATAGATGCTAACTGCATGTCATAGTCCTTAGTCAAAAAACGTAAAAACAAGACCCACAAGTAAGAAGGGAGTTGATGAATTGTATTCTTATTCCGTCGCCATACAGGTAATTTGTATTTTGTTATAGTGCAAGTGACCTCAGATGGTTTGAGCATGGTGTAACAAAACCATAGCAAGTGAGAACAGAGGGCTTTTGGTACCGACTTCCGTGCCAGTGCTATGGTTTCGATTCCTATGCAGGACAACACTTTGTGCAATACACAGAGTTCTGAGTCTGGGTATAATTTCTCTGTATTAATTATATGTTTGTATAATCCCCCGCAATATAAGGGTATTTTGCTTAAAAAAAAAACAAATTGACACCAGGTAAAGCATTTTGATAGTGGTGTTTGTGAGACTGGACCTTGGACTCGGATCTTTTCTTCCGTTGGATATAAGCATCATCTGCTTAACTTGGAAATAAATTCCGATACCAACTCAACTGGCCAATGTAGTAGGCTATTTTACCTCAAAAAGAGAAACCTATGGTAGCAGTTGGACTTATATATCTTAAAAACATAATATGTCTATTGTTTTTTTTATTATATTGTATGATTTTAGCACCTCCTCAAGAGGATATAACTGATGACAACTCTTTAATAACTGATGATAGTGATACGGCAGACATGAATACTCCTTCTAAACAGGAATCACAGAAAACACAACCTACGTAAGTATACAAACGACCATCCATCAATCCATGAGCTTATCCACGTTGATTAATTAATATAGGTCATTAATGCTACCGCAGGCTATAAGAATCTCTTAATCTACCATGAGGGTAAACAATATAATCTACCATGCGGTAAACAATAACCCGGCTGTGCCCCTGATGCTGCAGAGACACATGACCCTCAGCTGCTATTTACCATCATCTGGGTCAATTACTTGTATGCCACCAAAAACAATAAAGTTAATCGTAATCGCCACGTTTAGCGAACACAATTCAGTTATTTTTTGAAGTCATCATCATTTCAGCTCATATACAGAGTGGTAGTGGACCGCTCCCGAAAACAAAGACAGGTGACCCTACTACTCGTACTTGTAATGATAGCCTAGAAAAAAATTCGATTGGGATGAAAAAAATTTTTTTTTCACTACGTATTTTAAGTTTTTCAGATTCCATCGTATTAGGACAGTGTCATGTAACGATAATTCCATAAAAATACGTAACTTCCCTCAGATGAGAAAAGACGCAATCTATTCAAAACTCACGATCATATGTTCAAGAGTCCAACGACCTCGCGTGGTGAAAAAAAATTTTTTTTTCATCCGAATCTATTTTTTTCTAGCCTATCATTACAAGTAAAACTAGTAAGGTTACCTGTCTTTGTTTTCGGGAGCGGTCCCCTTCCACCCTGTATGTCCCATTGTCGGGCTCGAGCCTCCTCCAAAATGGAAGGGAAATTTTAGGACTCCTATGGGAAATCAAGGGGTGGTGACACATTGTATTCTTTACGACTCACCAATTTTTTTTGGTACTGGTCATCTTAAACAATAAACAACTTTTATTATTTTTTTCACGTCATTATGCCAAGTATTCATCTATAAATTATCATTTCGTTTGAAGTTACGGTCTGTCAGTAAATGTAACAGTGAATGGTATCTCCTGGTCTCTCCTACATATTGATGGAAAACAAAAACTTGTAAAGCACTATTATATCATATTCACTACACTCCTGCACTTCTTCCGCGTCACATTACATGAAATATCACCGAAATTATTTAATACAACACATTAATAACACTGAGATATTGAATAATACAATATCACCACATGGCGCTTTCACGTTCCCGCTGATACTCCTTAACACGTCCCTACATTGTAAAAATTAACTATACTTTTTTTTAAAATTTCTAATTCACTTTTCAGTTAATATAGATAATGTGTCTAACTAAAACCTTTATAATTTAGATCCGCTGTTAAAGAGAAAGTTCAAAAGTTTGAAGAGCTGGCCACCAGGACCACGAGGACCAAGACCAGAGCTATGGCTAAAAAGGTGATAGCAATTTTTTATTTCTAATTTCTATTACTGGGATTTACTATTTCAAATGCTAGGCTATTTATAAAAATAAAACTACGGATTCTATCGCGTTTGTATTTGATAATTAATTTCCCGACGTTTTGAAAACTTCACGTCGTTCACGGTAACAGGAGGTCCTCCTGTCATAAAATATGTATATAAATATGCAAAAACCTTTAAATTTTATTTATTATTATTATTATTGCTTTTTTGAAAGACACCCCCCTGCACTAAGGAAATGATCCTTGTATTACGGGGGACTACAAACGTGCAATTAACGTAGACAAATTACACCCAAACTCAGAACAACAGTTTGTGGATCGCACAAAGTATTGTCCTGCGTTAGAATCGAACCCACGGCACTGGTACTGAAGGTCGGTATCTTAACCACTACGCCATCTGTACAGTCATGTAAGCAGATATTGAAATTATTGATTATGTACTGTCGATTTAGCATTTATGTGCTACGTGTTTTTTTTACAAAAACTTATTTGGAAGCGAAAAATGGTGTGCCTGAATTGGTCCGGGTTCCGGTGGCTCGCATGTTCGGCGAAGAGAGGTACATTGCAGGGCGGGCTTATGCGGTTGCGCGCCGCTTCTTCTCTCACCCCGGACGGCTTTAGCGGGATGTGGCCATTCCATAGACCGCCGCCAAAAAAAGATAAAAAGACCTGGAACGGTATCTACCGAAAATCTCTTTCAAGCGTTTTACTTTTTAAGCCTGGATGACACTTGAATTTTCCTATCAGAAATCAGTTTAAAATCATTATATTTTATAGGAGGAGGAGCCTGAAACACATACGCCACCCGACAAGATAGCGAAGCCAATACTATCTGAGGAAACTCTTAAAAAAATGAACAGCATGATATTCGGTGGGAAACAGGTGATTAAATCAATTACTTATGTTATAGTCGTAACCATGGCGGAGATTTTACTTTGTATTAAGAGGGGAATTGGTCTACTATACTATTCTTGTAATGGATTAAGAATGTAGTCGTCGCCACCCCCATAATTGCTCGTGGGAGTCATAAAAGTCTGCTAAGGGAGCACCTGAAGAAACAATCTCTTCATCTTAGTTCATAATGTCCCATTGCTCAACCCTCCAGAGTCAATTTGATATAAACATACAGTTAATATACATAGATAACACACAGACTCAAAACAACATATGGGAACCTTATAACGACGTCGTTGTTGCATCTGATGTTGTTTGGTCAACAATTACATTCCCAAGGAGGGTTGACGTCTGGCAGGCGACTGGTCATAAAACTATTGCCAATAACTTTTACAATATGTACTATGAAACAAGAGTACATATTGTATCGACCCCAAGTAATTGGGATAAGAGTAGGAGAATGATGAGACTCAAAACAACATATGGATCGCACAAATTATATTATCTCACGTGAGAATCGAATCAGAGACACTTGGCGCGTTAGATAACAATTTTACTACTAAGCTATTTGTGTATTTTATGTCCTAGATTTCAAATTCAGCATCAAAACCAAGATCAAACATACCAACGTCTAAACCAGTGTCAGCATCGGCATCCAAGCTGAGTGGCATCAACAAGGCAAGGGAAGAGGCTGAAGCGAGCAAGAGGGAAAAAGAAGATGCTAGGAAGAAGAAGGAGGCTATGCTTGCGGCTAAAAGAGAATTACACAAAAGGTAAATTATTATACCAAACCATAGTGTGGTATAGTTAGTCAATTTCCCTTCTATTGAGGAGGAGGCTCGAGCCCAGCAATGGGACTTATTTAACCTGAGATGATGATAATGATGGAGTAATCATCATCATCATCACAGCCCATATATGTCCCACTGCTGGGCTCCAGCCGGTCAGACGTGTTGGTATAGGGTTTTGTTTAGAGTTTTCCTTCTCTTGCATAGATGTTATATGCGTTTTATATCCCTTAGTCGTCATTTACGATCACCCACGGGTAAGATAGGAGATGGTGAGTTGTATTCTTACTCCGTCACCACACAGATGAAGCAATATTTTATTATCAATATTTATTCATTATATAAGCTTTTACCGTCCACTGCTGACCGTACGCCATCCCTTTTAACTGGCGCAGTTGTTCTTTGGTGGTGTAATTGCCATAACTGCCAATGCCAAGCCTTGCTAGCGGATTGGCGATAACCGTTTCATACATTTTCCAAAAAGACCACGGCTGTTCATTCTTTATTTATGTATCCTCGTCTTACTTGTGCAGGCAAATAAAAGGAACACTAATTTTCATCTTTTACTGTTTCACAGTGGTTAGACGTGATGGAGAATAGACTTTTATATTGAGCTTTCCTTCTTTTGTGTATTGTCACCTACATATACTACTTAAGTCGTCTTTCATAACTGAATTCGACTGCACAGATAGAGTAGTGGTTAACATACCGATCTTCCGTGCCAATTCCGAGGGTTGGATTCCCACGCAGGACATCACTTTGTGCAATCCACAAAGTGATGTTCTGAGTCCGCATGTAATTTGTCAGCATTAATTGCATGTTTGTAAAGTCCCCCGCATTACAAGGATTATTGCCTTCGTGTAAGGTGGTGTATTTAAAAAAAGAGACAACCACGGGCCAGATAGGGGGTGGTTAATTATATTCTTACTTCATAACTACACCAATAATAAATTTATTAGTACTTACTTACTAGGTTTTAGTTTATTACTACTGGGTTAACCCAAGAAATTCATGCACGATTAAAGCTCGTGTTTTGAATTACCAAAACGAAAACCCATTTCCAGTGTGCTTCCTTTGTTGGTTTTTACGAATGCCACGGACAAGTATTATTTATAAAAATCCATCCCCAATAGTGGACTAAGAATATTCCTAAAGATTTGTCAACAGTCTTAAGCTAAGTATAGACGCTTTTTGCTATAGAAAACGTGAAGAGAAGATGGCGGCGGCCGCTGCAGCGCGGGAGGCGGCCGAACGGGACCGCCAGGCCGCAATGGAGGCAGCAATAAGAGACAAGATGGAGAAGCAAGCGCACGCCGATCTTGGCAAGCTCGAGAGGCTCAAGGAAGTCGAAAGGGTATGTGTCTAATATAATAGCTATCCTTTATATAGTTATCCAGACTGTATAAAAGGAGTACTCAAAGATGAATCTCGTAATTCCCACCTTGATTTAGGCCTTCTTTTGGATGTGATGACGTAGTAAGAATACAATGCCCCACCCCCCTATCATACACGTGGGTGATCATAAATTACGACTAGGAATATAAAATGCATATAACATCTAAGCAACGGAAAGAAAACTCGAAACAAAGCACTATAGAATATGTACTAACAATGAATAATTTAGTATCTAACAAATCTAATCATGAATCAGCTAGTAATGAAAGTAATTGTTCATTGTTAGGACATTCCTCTAATGTATGTATGTCAGAAACTGAGCAAACTATTGTAAGCTCAGATACTACATCTTTCTCTAACGGTTCCCTGCCGACAGCCACTACACACCTACCTTTAACTGAATTACAAAATATAAGTGTTAAAAGCACAACTGTCATGTTCAGTGATGAAATTGGTAAAAATATGGGTGTTCTTCTATCACATAAAGGACATTCAATTGTCAATAACTGTTCGCCGGGGTTGTCTTACCATAAAATAATGCAAAAAATATTTAATTATAAGTTTAGTCCTGGTAGTACATTAGTAATACTTGTAGGTAATAAAGAAAATGTGAGCAAAAAGCAATTAATACAATATAACAGTAAACTTTGTAATTTATTAAATGTAGATAAAATTGTTATGTTCACATTTCCTTACAGGACATGTTTGACACAGATGGAAAATGAATCCATCTATAGTTTAAATTTGACATTACATAATATTAAAACAAAAACAAATTATATTTTAGAAAATAAAATGCATATTATTGACATTAACAGTTATGTTAATAAGAAATATTTTATGACAAAAGATAGTTGTTATCTTTCAAAGTATTTTAAGGACCTGATAGCTGATTCGCTATCTTATTTTTTTTTTACATCAGCCAAGAATTTGGCTAAAAAAGTTGCTTTTATTGAGCAATGTAATATTGACATTACTAATTTAAATTATAACATTTCCAATTGTGGAAATAATGACATTCATTTAAATTACACAATAAGACAATAGAGAATTCCTCTTGCTTTAAAAATAGCCTTAAGAATACATATAATTCAATCAACCTGGTACATCAAAATATTCAAGGAATGTTAGGTAAGGATTTGGAGATTGAATTATTTTTGAATGGTTGCCAGATAGATTTTCTCTGCATTACTGAACACTGGCTTAAAAGTAACCAATTAATGTTCAATTTTCCCAATCACCAGGTTATTAGCTCGTTCAACAGAACCAACATGATACGAGGTGGCTCTTTGATAATTTCAAACAAATTAATTAAAACTAAGGAAAGAAAAGATATTGTAAAGTTGTCTGTTGAACGTGTTATTGAAATTGCTTGTGTTGAGTCTGAGCAGTTCATAGTTGTATGCGTATACAGACCCCCATGCTCCCCATATGAAGAATTTGAGAGATTAATGGAAGATGTCTTATTCATAACCTCAGCCTCAAATAAAACAATTGCTATTTGTGGGGATTTTAATATTAACTTATTAGATAATAATAATACAACACAAAAATTTAAAAATTTAATGTATTCTTATAACTTATATAATGCTTTCTTGGAACCTACTAGGATAACTGCTGGAAGTGCAACTTGTATAGATAATATTTTTATAAATGCTAAACTGATTAGTAATACTATTATAAACACATTAGAATCAGATCATTGCGGACAGCTTGTTGTACTTCCTAGAACTAATAGGATTCCACGAGAGAGCATTACCTTTGTTCCTATGAATGTCAGCCGCTTAGAGCACTTTAAATATAATTTGAGTATGAAAGTACCACTATTGCCTTTTCATGACAACCCCAATGAATTGTATACGTCACTATTTCACATCATTGATGATGAGTTTAGTAACATATTTAAACCTAAAACAGTAATAATTGGAGTACCTGCTGGTTTTAGTGAATGGGCAACTTGTGGTATCTACAAGAGTAGACGAAGGTTATATGATCTTTATGACCAAAAATCTTATAACCATAATCCAGTGTTTTTGGAATATGTAAAAAAATATTCCAAAATATTCAAACGTGCCTGTTCCTCTGCTAAAGCAATTTATCTGAAAAATAAAATTAAACAATCCAGTGACATAATAAAAATGACTTGGAATGTGATAAACAGTGAAACTGGTAGGAATGCTGTACGGAAGAAGGACTTCAATTTAATAATAGGTGATAAAAATATATGTGGAAACAGTGAAGTAGCAAGCGAATTTGAAAATTATTTTAGTAATATACCTTTATTAACAACTAAATCGTTGATGTCGTCTCCTATTCTAGCTGAATCACTCATGAAACAGTGTATTTTAAAATGCAACACATCCTTTGAATTTTTAGATGTCAGTAAGAATGATATCATAAACTCAATTTGGATTCACTAAGAATTACTCTACTACTGATGCGGGTGTGGAATTATTAAAAAATATCTTTGGAGCTTGGGAGGAATCGCATGATGCTTTGGGTATATTTTGCGATTTATCCAAAGCGTTTGATTGCGTACACCACGAAACTCTCATCAAGAAATTATACCATTATGGGATCAGAAATAAGGCTCTCGAACTTTTAACATCGTATTTAGGCAACAGAATTCAGAAGGTCGATGTTAATGGTGTACGATCACCTGGTTCTGTTGCAAGAATGGGCGTTCCACAAGGATCTATTCTGGGGCCATTTCTGTTCCTTGTATATATTAATGACTTACCTTATTATATAGGGGATAACCAAAACATAGTGTTGTTCGCAGATGATACCTCTTTATTGTTCAAAATTAAAAGACAAATGCTTAATTATGACGATGTGAACAATGCTCTGTCAAATGTTGTTCATTGGTTCAGTACAAATAACTTGGTTCTTAATGAAAAGAAAACCAAATGTATTAAATTTACCACACCTAATGTGAGACTAGTGGAAACCAATGTTCAAATGAATGGTGTGGCCCTAGAAATTGTGGAGTCCACTACATTCTTAGGTATTACTATTGATGCTAAACTCCATTGGGGCCCTCATATTGAGAAATTATCAAGTAGGCTAAGCTCAGCGGCTTATGCGGTAAAAAAAATTCGAATGTTAACCGATATTGAAACGGCTAGAATTGTTTATTTCGCTTACTTCCACAGTCTTATGTCTTATGGCATACTACTTTGGGGATGCTCTGTAGATTTGAATAATATCTTTGTTCTCCAAAAACGGGCTGTCCGCGCGATTTATAATTTAGGCCCAAGAGCATCACTGCGCGAAAAATTTAGGGAAATAAACATTCTAACTGTTGTATCACAATTTATATTTGAAAACATATTATATGTAAAAAAAAATATTGATAAATTTGATAAATATAGTGACATTCATCACGTGAATACTAGGAATAAGGATAATCTAGTTATACATCATACTCGCCTACAAAAAATTAGTAGGTCTTTCATGGGGCAATGTATACGCTTTTACAATAAACTACCTAAAGATATCGGAGATATGCCCATAAATAAGTTTAAAAAGGCTATCAAAACTAGACTTTGTAAAAAAGGATATTACAACATTTCGGATTATCTAAATGATAATACGGAATGGTTATGAGTTGCTCCTCTCTCAGCAATTACTTTATATAATTTTAACTTTTACGTTGTTTTAGTGCTGATCCTCACTGTTGTCTGAACTCTGTATATTTATCATTGTCACAAATTGTACAGTGTAGCGTGTTTTGCCTAACGAGTTATTTATTGATTTAATTGAGCGATTTGATTGTAATTTATAGATCTTGGTGTGGTCATGCTTACTAAAAAGGTCTCTGCCTGCGGTAGCTACGTGAGCGGGTCTCTCCCTTCCCTCGAATGTGGTTGAGGGGCGTGATGGCTGCTTTAGTAGTTAACTCGTGATCGAGTGCCGCTTGTGGAATCTGGTCCAACCATTTCTGTTCTTTTTTGTGTTTTTTGTTAATGGTGTATTTAACTTTTAAAAAATAAATCTTTACTCGAAGGGCATCTCACTGGAGCTAATGGGGATTAAATATGTATCTAATAATATTAGAAAACATACAATTTAAAAAAAAATGACGAGCCCACTGAGTTTCTTGCCGGATCTTCTCAGTTTGTGGCGGCTTTCCGATCCGGTGGTAGATTAATTTAAAAAAAAAATGTAATATTGACAATATGTAAGTGCCCTTTTAGGGCTTATGCATAATAAATGATTTGATTTGATTTGATTTGATTATACCAACACGTCTGTCCAGCGTGATATAGTAGTTTAATTTGTCTCTCATAATGTAGGAGGCTCGAGCCCAACAGTGGGACATATGTATATGAGCTTAAGATGTTAGACTTGCTACAATTACTACGAATAAATACTTGAATTGATATATGTTTCATTTTAACTCTTTTTTTTTATAAGACATTCATAGAGCTTTCTTACGAATGAGTATTCATAGAAAATGTATATTTCGTATATGATAATTTAATGAATTTGTAAAGTGAAAAGGGTGATGATTTTGTAAAAAATGTTATTCATCGCCCCCCATTATTTTCCTACTGCTATCGTTAAATGTAAGGAACATAACTAGATAACATCACAACCAGAGATTTTCTTCATGTCCAACCAAAATTTTGTACCCACCCACCTGATCATTATGTCTTAATAGCCTATCTTAAATCGAGTAGGTGCAACCCCACAGTATATGGAACTAAGAAGAAAAATCACACTGCTATTAGGAGTTAATAAGTCGCTCTAGGTTTCCTTACTTTTGCTTTGCCATAACTTTAAAATGCGAGGGTGGTTCAAATATAAACCGGCATTTTGATATAAAAAATATTATTATTAAATTACAGAGCTGAAATTTTTTACAGTTTTTTTAGATAGTCTCCTTCTCACTCTACATACTTTTGCCATCTTTCCGGAAGCTTTTGGATGCCTTTTTTGTAAAAAATCTCGCGGCTTGTCACGTAACCATTTGCGCACGAAGAAGTAACACTTGTCCTGGGGCGTCGCACATGTGGCAAGTTTGTCACTCCTTCTCGGCCTTTTCGAAAAGCAGAACACCATTCATACACTTGATTCTTGGAGAAGCACTCATCTCCGACTAATTTTTCATAAATTTCAACGAATTTTATATTATATTTGACCAAAAACGAATAATGATACGTTGCGCAACTGACACTGGTACATCCTTCTCGCTCATGGTTATAACGCATTAAAAAGCTAGGTTACGCGGTCCTGGCTGTTTTCTGTGCTTCGTAACAGACTAGTCTAACATCCAGTGCAGCCACTTTTACGAAACTAAATTATTCACGCCTTTATTAAAAAATCCGGTTTATATTTTAACCACCATATGTATATTTATACATTCTTTTCTTTATAGAAAAAGCAAGAGCTCGCTCGTAAAGTAGCCGAAACAGAAGAGCGTCGTCGAGCTGAAGAACAGGCGAGACAAATGCGACTAGCAGAAGAACAGAGAAGAGCAGACGAGGCAAGAAAGAAACAACAGGAGGAGGCTGCTGCGTAAGTTATTTCAACCATTAGACGTGACTGCACAGGTGACATAGTGGTTAAGATAACAACTTACCATTCCAAGTGTCACAAGTTCGATTCTCATGCAGGACAATAGTTTTAGCGATCCATACTGAGACGAGTCTTGGACGATTTTGTACCAGCTTTTTGTTTTATATAAACACAGAAATTTTTAATTATGGAAATTTTAATCCGACCGCTTACCATATATGTGAATGTCAAAATATCGACAACATAACTTTAAAAATATATTAGACAGGTTGTAGGAAGATATAGAATGAGAATTTTTCGGAAAAAATTAAATTCAAAATATAGACTTCTTTCAAAGCAGAACCACTTTGGATAATGTCATATCTGAACACGTCCACCTTGGTCTCAGTCACAGATGTGGTTAGACATGATCGCTGGGTGATAACAACACTTGCCATCAGGTCATTGCTTGCTTGTTTGCTACCATAAGCATTAAAAAAAAAGAGGCATTCGCCTGAAAAAGTGACTCACTAACTACGATAGCAAAAGTGCCTGCCAAATTTCTATGTCCAACATTGATCGTCGATGGACTTATAGATGGATGGATGGACATTGATATTAACTCAGAACAGTTTCCAAATTCATGGTGGCTCTGAAAAAATCGTCTTCATTGCAATAACTTTTTGTTATTATTTATAGCGGAAAGAAGGAGGCCGCCATTATGGCCAAAGAAATTGAGAAACGACAAAAGGAGTACATTGAAAGACAGAAGATGAAACAGAGAATGGAAGACAAGAGTAAGTGTACCTACCATTACCGCTTAATGTATACCCCAAAGCAATTTCATATGTGGCAACATTATTTATAGAAATAAATGGTAGTAATAGACTGGGGTTGCAAGCATCCTCAAAACATTTTTTATTTTTATGATAAACAAAAAATAGTTAAAAAGGTTTCACCATCTCAGCTCATATATGTCCCATTGTTAGGGTCGAGCCTCCTCCGTAACGGGAGAGAAATTGACCTACTACACCACGCTGGTCAGACGTGTTGGTATAGGATATTGTTTCAAGTTTTCCTTTTCTTCCATAGATGTTATATGCGTTTATCTCCATTTCCATAAAAAGTTGTTTTGCGACCGAAAAATGATTGGGTACGGGAATATTTCCCATAAAGTGAACAATATAAATGAGATTTGGTTATTATGCCTAAGCCGACACTAGTCTAATTGGTAAGGAAAACGATTAGAAAAAATTTCCAGCCTCATTTCATATTTTTTATTAATAATGCTGATAAATTTCTCATACAAATAAGTCCTAAACTTAATTAATTTTATAGATCACACACCGCTGAAGGTACACGGCACAGCTTTGGAGCCTGTCTACATGGCTGATGGATTCCAGTACCTCAACAGTGAGGATGAAGATTCAGAGAATAGCGATATGCCAGTACCCGACTGGAGTACTTCTAGGGTAATTATTTATTACTGTAACTCTTAGGCCTGACATGCTTCCATATGTAATAATAGCATGTCTTTAAATTTGAAAATGTTATTTACAATCTGATTCATTTTCTTTTTGGATCAGATATGTCCTGCTCTTGGGTATAGACCACTTTAAGATGAGGAAAAGTGTTCGTCTACAGAATAACAGCGTTGTTTTTTTTATTAATGCTTATGGTGGCAAACGAGCAAGCAGCACCTGACGGTAAGTGTCACTGCCGCCCATGGACCGTTGCAATACCAACGGTATAATTTAGGCCGCTACCTACCAATAAAATCCCCAAACCCACCCAGTTGGGCTTCCGGCTCTCTCGCTCACCGAGCGAAGCGCAATAGCACATTGTTATTACTCAGACGTCGATCTTCTGCGAGAGTGTGGTACTACCCTGAACGGACCGGTCCGCGGCTGTAGACAGAGAACTGTCAACAGCGTGGTCCGACTATTATTATAATCACGTTTTGTATTCCATTTGTAGGTATGG
This sequence comes from Lymantria monacha, assembly GCA_905163515.2. NCBI lineage: Eukaryota > Metazoa > Arthropoda > Insecta > Lepidoptera > Erebidae > Lymantria > Lymantria monacha. The sequence continues at coordinate 19,495,859 of LR991106.1, read as the reverse complement.
TATCTCTTTTTGTAGTAGATACCACAACATTTTGCTGAGCAGCTTCCTTTTCCTTATTTGTGGAGGGGGCGAGACTGCAAGTTTTTCTTTGTAGCTATTTTCTTTTTTATTTGTATATCTTATAAGTAGTTTTTAGTATTTAAGTTCATTGTAATGTGACCTTTCCTTTCCATGTGGAGAAATAAATTATTTTTCTTTCTATAAAGAAAACAGAAACAAGAAATAAAATCCTATACTAAATACAAGGTTTTATTTCTTGTTTTTTTGCATTGCCGTTTTATGCTCAGCCCTAATAGCCTGATGGTCCCTTATGACATACGTTAGTAAAGAAAGAATAATTTATTTATGTAAAGTGTTTTTATATCGACAGAATCGCAAGCTTCAGCTGTGTATCCAGAGTCAATTGTCTAAGACGCACGTGGACCGACTGTTCAGCGTGAAAGTACACCGACCCGATCTTAGAGACATCTTCCCGAATATAGAGCGTGCACAACTGAAGCGCACCTCCTCAGCCGTGTGGAGGACTCCGCCCTCGCGGCTGCCGGACCTCGCCGAATGATTGCACATTGCAAATGTACGTACGATTTTAAGTACTAGTCCTCTCAAAAATAGAGTCGTGCTTTAATAGCTATACGAATATATCTTACAGTATAATAGGCCCACATTAAAAGACAGTTCTGTATTCCGATGGGTTTTACAATATGACACCTATCGCCACAGGTGGCTAATTGGTCTCATTTCTGATCTCACAAGTGTAATAGGTTCAGTCCCTAACCAAGATAATTCTTTGTACGATCTACAAACAATTGTTCTGACTCTGGGTGTGATTTGTTGCCGTTAATTGTATGTTTGTGAAGTCCTGCACAATACGAGTATTGTCTTTATAAAAAAAAACAATAATTTTCCCTGTGTTAGTTGTCGTAAAATTCGGTTTAGATGACGCCAGGCTCACCAACCTAACATAATATATTCATATTGACCTAACATTTAAATGCTTGTTTATACCTTTGAATTTTATTTATTAGACAAAGAGCGCAATACGAGTGTTGTGACGTCAGTGTCGCATCCTCCATACTAAACTAAGTCTATTCTAAACAACACCGAAGACAAAGATCGGGTACCGGTGGCCCGCTCGCACGGCGAAGAGAGGTGTTTTTGCAGGGTGGGCCCATGGATTTGTGTGCCGCCTCTTCTGTCGCCCCGAACGATTTGTCGGGACGCGACCACATCCATGGTCCACCTTACGGGAAAAATAAAAAAATAAGTCTATTCCACAGAGCAAATACAAAGAGGAGCTGTTGTAATGAATATTTTCTATGAAACAATGCGTGTCATTTACAGGGGATGAGGGGATCGCTGCTAATGGAGAGAGTGAGACAAGTAATAGTACTTGTCTCACTCCCTCCTTTATGTCCATCTACCGGCTATTAGCACAACTACTAATTTCGTATATTTTATACAGTTGAGCTATCTTGCATTAGATGTCAGTAAGTGTATGGTGTAACAGGGACGTATTCAGAATTTACCTATATCAAGGAGTGCTATTTTTTTTTATTTAAACGATACAAACAAATCTTATTAGCTGTTTGCTCTATTCAAATATAAATGTTTATAATTAAATAATTCTGCATAGCGAATAGGTGAATGACTACCGTTTTTAACCGCAAATTTCTTTATAAAGCTTGTCAGCATTGTTCATAATGTTAATATTTTATGAAAAATCCATCTTTTCTTTACTGCCATTCTGATAAACTCAGAAGTGTAGAAACCCTTTTTCTTCTTCATTTTTGTGTCCATTTCATACGACCAAATAATACAATTATTTGTTTGGGTTTCTAACAAATTGTCGAATATCAGCCCTAGTTGGACTTTTAGTAAATATGTTAGTTACACGGTATTATTTCCTTCCTTTTTGTCTTTTCCATATAAAAAAGAATCAAACCACTCTATTAAAATAATGCTTTATACAATCGATATTGCAACAATATTGTCAATGACCAAGACATGTAAAAAGAGTATTTCAGACGAGCAGAGCAGCCCCCCTGGTAGCAACCGTTTGGTTGACGCACGGGCCATCTAAAACTTAGCCATGCCAAAGGTAACTTGAAGACCCGGTCTTCGACGCCACCACCATTTCGAATATTTTTGTGACGTGCTCAACCTCGTTAATCTTATCAAGAAATTACATCGAGTGCAATTACATTATTAATAAATAAAGGAGAAAGGTAGACATTGGTTCCAATAATAAAAATGAAATACTCTTTTGCATCATATATTTCTTGAGCTATACCTAGTCTTGCCCTAAATACTGTAACAAAGAAAAACTTTTTTCTATTGCAAAAAATATTTATTACTTTTACAGTGTTAGTTTAATACATAAATATAAAACAATTTAAAACATAAAAATCTTTTTCGAAGTGGTTGCCATTGGCTGCAATACAGTCCTTTAAATGTAGAGGCCAGTTGTCAATAGAAGCATGCACTCTTTCAATGGGGAAATTCTCCACTGCCAGCCGTATGGATTGTTTTAGGGACTCCAAATTATCATGGCATTTAGTGCAAACCGTATTCTCTAATCTCTCTAATCCATTGCTTCTTAACATTATCATTGAACGGTATTCTAAAACATACAAAATGTACAGTTTAATTATAATAGGTTCATTTAAAGTAGTGTAAAAAATATTTATATATATATATATATTTAAGGATATTATAGGAAGGAAAAAATATATATTTAAGGAAGGTGGAGTCAAGAGTCTCTGAAACCGGCGAGCGTGTATGAAGAGAATTATGAATGTTGAGGAAGCGAGTGAAGTATGCAAGGATAAAGTTCTCTGGCACTCTGTTCTGTCTGCCTAACCTGCAAGGGATATGGCGTGATGATATGTATGTAAAAAATATTTTTCTTTGATGAAAAATCCGAATGTTATAATTATATTCTAATTACGACCGTGGAATTTTGACGCTTTTATGGTTCTTCATAGTTAACGACAGCTGGCGTATTGCTTACAAAATAATGATTGACTACATATAAAACTCATATTTTTGTCGAGGTAAAAGTCTTTGGGTATAAATTTTAATACTCATGGTTATTAGTTTTTACGATAATCTTAATAGTTTGAACTTTATGTGCTTTTATAGTTCTAGGTCTTATTACATAAAGTGGTGTCATCTAACGTTGAGTAAAATTATTTTTGAACATGATACCGTCAAAATATTTTTCTAGAAATTATTTTGATAAATTATGAATAAATATACTTACAAATGAAATGTGATTCTTTCCATAGCATCTGAACGTTTATCGGAGTAGTATTTACATGATAAAACACAACACTTCATGGTTTTCTTCGTAATAACATAAAAATACACCAAAAATATAATTGGATGGCACCGTACGAACACCGTCAGCGACGACAGCAGACTAATAGGCCACGCCTACTATTGATGTTAACGTGATGACGTCAAGGCCTACTTGAGAATCACAGTGCACAGTAACTTAGGCCGTCTCCTCTTTGTATTTGCTCTGTGGTCTATTCTAAACAAACACGACAAAAGATCAAAATATATTTTATTTTTGTTGTATATGTATATATATATATATATGTATATATATTTTAATTTACACGTATTTAAAATTTAATTTACATACATCCATCCATCATCATCATTCTCCTACTCTTATCCCAATTACTTGGGGTCGATACAATATGTACTCTTCTTTCATAGTACATAATATTGTAAAAGTTATTGGCAATAGTTTTATGACCGGCCGCATGCCAGTGACGACTAAGAGCTTTATGACCTGGAATAACTCTAACTAATGCCGTCTGGTCAGAAATTACATTTCCAAGGATGGTTGACGTCAGCAGTGTATAATAATAGTTCATGTTCCATCGACCTCTAGAAATTGGAATAAGAGCAGGTTTAATGATGATGATTATTAAAATATTATATTTTTATTTACAGATAACGAAATGGTTGAATAACAAGTCGCGGGGCGGCACCGTGTTTTGTGTGTGTGTACATATATATTATAATATTGTATTATTATAACATGATTTTGTAATCATATATGGGTTTTGTTTTGTTTAAAACCCAATATATAGTATAAGGCATAGTTGCCGGACGGTCCAATGGAAACTATGTACTTGTGGACCGCCGACGTGATCGCAGAGCTTGTGAATTAATCACCACATTAGTGTGGCCATTATTTTTTACAATTGCGGCAATAGTTATATTAAAAATAAGAAAATTAATATTTATAAGAAACTTTGAACAAAATATATTGGAAATGATTAATATTGGTCTGTAGTCAAAGATACATTTGCTTGTGTTTTATACTATCTACTGCTCGCAGCTTCGCCCACGTAAATAGTAACTATTCTCAAATTGAATTATTATATTCGGAGTGACTGACCGAGATAAAAATGTCCCTATTTGTTAATCCAATAAAACTATGTGTCAATTTTCATCTAAATCGGTCTATCCAGGATACGATTAATTTGGCAACAAAAATCTTCAGACATTGTTACGTGTATAATGTCACCGTGTATAATACTCGCTTCCTTGCCCTTGGAAAATGTAACTTTTCCAAAGCTGAACTATTATATCAAAGGGACATATTACCGAGATAAAAAGTATAAGAGCATATCAGTTTTAAAATATTATGGTCTAGTTTTCAAGTGAGCATGATAATATATTCAGGCAATATCACAAGATTTGTTGATATTGATGACTTGGTAATTAAAATTCGACGTTTTAGTTTGGTTAGGGGGACAGACAGCCTGAGAACAGGACTGTCTCTTCAAAATTTGTAGGTATGGTCACATTATATATGTTATAAGTGTACGCGATGCGATACAACGTTCCGTGCGGTATAATCGGAATGTAGCCAGTCCCCAAAGTATAACGTTATGGTCACGCTGCTGATTAGTGTTGTCTTCAGCTATAAATAGGTCGGTTTTGTCCAGGATACTGAGTAGTAACATTTTTAGCGTTATAACGTCTTATAAATCTATGAAAGTCGGCTGCACGCACGAAAAAAGTGTCGCGTTCCGCCTGAGACGAGCGTGCAATCGAGAGCGCGGAACTAGCGATGAGAGAGAGGCACGATCTCCCTAAGTGTACTTGCACTTTAAGAATTGGACGTGTACTGTTTTGTCTGTCTGTTTATAAATTCATATATTAAAAGATCGTATACATTGTTAAGTAATTTTAAAACAATTTATTGTCTTTTTCTCTACTTTTAAATAGCTTTTGAAATTTCCTTAGTCTAATTATTCATATAAAGTTTAATAACTTATAATCTATTGGACCTTAAGATTTGACTTGGGAGTTGGGTCTCTTGTTTTAGTTTTATTCGCTGTCGCCACCACAGCAAATATTTCAAAATAATATCTGTGCTTAAAATATAGCTTGATCTCTGTGACAGATAGCGACAAAACCGATGAAGTAATTATGAATACGCGTCATGTTTACAATTTTATATTTTGATCGCCTATATTTTCATTCTTTACATACCACTTATATCTCAACTGAATTATGAATATAAAAATATGAATATTTACACAAAAACTTGTACCTCATATGTTTTAAAATACTTAGTAACCATTTTATAACGGGCGACGGACTAATTACCCGGTCCAGTGACCCGCGGCCTCGGCTAGGGCAGCATCAAGCGCAGGTAATCGCGCCTACGCCGCCCCAGTCGCCGGCAGCGGCTCGCGTCGCCGAGGAGACGCTCCTCACGCACGCGCTCCGTCGCCACCCAGTTCCCGACGCTGTCGAGCATCGCCGTGGCGATGGTCGCCAGCGTCAGGTCGGCACCGATTATTGCGACGAGTTCACGGCGCTGCTCTGCCCAAGCGGCACAAGCCTCGAGCGTATGCTGCGCCGTATCTTCGTCGCAATCGCAGTGGTGGCAGGACGGTGTACTCTCCCTCCTGACGACTGTGTGTAGGTAATTGGCGAAGCAACCATGCCCCGTAAAAAAAATGCACCAGTCGGAAGGAGAGCACCCCGTGACGCCGTTCTAACCACTGCATCAGCACCGGCCGGAAGGCCTCCACGGTCCGCACACCAAACCGAGGCCTTTCCAGCCGGACTGCCAAACGGGCAATGACGTCTCGGCGGGCGTCGACGCCCAACGCGATGAGCTCCCTCAATGAAACCACACAGCCCTCCACTCGCACCCCCGACACCCGCCGATACAAATCGGCGCGCATTTCCGCCTCAATTTTCACCCCCTACAAGTGGTTACTCTCCATTCATAATATACGCCAAGATTCATTTCGATTTTTTAGCAATGACTTTTATTTTACATTTAAGTTTAAAAATCCAAGAAACAAACCCTCGTGTCGTGCGCGACTTTAAAAACATACATTGGGCGGACACGTGGATCACACAATAAATTGTGACATTTGGCGTGAGAGATTGGTAGTTATTTAGATCACTTTGACATCTATTATTCTTTTAAAGCTGTATAATTATCTGTTTACGGCCCTTGGTCGTCTGTTACGATGTCCGCGAGAAAATAAGGGTACCGTTGGTTGTCGTAAAAGATGACTCACGAATATAATATTCTTATAAGTAACATCTACGCAAGAAAAGAAAACCTCGTAGTAAAACCCTATACCAATCTGTCCGACCAGCATGGCATAGTAAATTTTCCTCCCAAATTGAAGAAGGCTCGAGCCCCAGTAGTGGGACGTATATGAAGCTGAGATAATCATGTTTTCGAATACATCCCAATAAGTCTAACGCAAAAATATATTAATTTTATCCCAATAGGGTTGCCGCAAAAGCTCTTTCCGACATCATTTGTCGCGAATTTCTTCGTCGTAAAACGACTTGCCAATTAGAACAACCGTACTCCGTCAACACACGGAAAACAAATGCGAGAAGACACGACAATACACGTGCGAAGCGTGCATTTTTGGATTTTCCAATTATATTTTAATCGATATATCATTATTCTATATAATATAATTATTATTGTAAGTATTTTTATTATGTACCTATTAAATGATATAAATTTATTGATAGTAAAATATCATTAATTTATCGTTTGTTTTTAATGTTAAGACTGCTATGTTTTATGTAAGTTAGAATAAAAATTTACAGTGAATTAGGTATTTTAACTCATCATAACCCGTCATTATTTAGGGTCGTTCGGTGGAAGATGAGAAACAGCGCCTCATCTTCCTCTAACACATCTGTGTTAGGTCAGAATTTTACTTACAGGTCACCTGTCTGACGTCAACTCTTTGAATTGACTATAATGATTATATGGAATTGTGCCAAGTTTTCATCGTCGGCGTTTACGACACCCACGCAATGACGGACTAAAATGTAAGGGAGATCGCCCAATCTATCGGCCCTTTAAATCAAGAGATACACATCGGGATTTGAAAAACTAAGATCACTAACCCGTCTCTACACCATTGTCTAGCATAATCAAAATATATGCAGATGGTTATTTAGAAGTACCTACATAATTTAGAGTTCTTAAGGCCCCATACTCTGTGGGGTTATTAATACATTGCAAAGGTTCCTATAAACGTTTGGTATACTTACGGCGAAAACTGTATCACCATGTCATTCAACTTAAATGGACGGTATAGTAAGAGCATCTATATAGCACTGCTGCCTCTCGTCTCCAGTAATAACTCGCAGATTCCACCACAGCACTCATAATATTAAGGTAGGTAAATATTATTGCTTTTGGCTTTAAACATTAGATATTTCAAATGTGATAGCAAAAATCTTACTTATTCTTAGTGAATGGCCTCTGTGAGTGATTAACTACAACTTCGCCAATGTCAAGTAAAATAAGTTTAAAAAATAATAATAGATTTATATTTTAATCGTCAGTTCGGTTCATTGTACACATACATATCATCACGCCATATCTCTTGCAGGGTAGGCGGAGAGAACAGAGTGCCAGAGAACTCTATCCTTGCATACTTCACTCGCTTCCTCAACATTCATAATTCTCTTCATACACGCTCGCCGGTTTCGGAGACTCTTGACTCCACCTTCCTTCAGTACATGACCGATCTGGTCTAGGAAGGTTAGTCTCGGTCTCCCCCGGTACCTACATCCTTCCACTTTCGCATTGTATATCTTAACCAGACGTTCGTTCGGCATTATTTCCACATGTCCGAACCATCGGAGCATTCCCTTTCGCATCTTTACACCAATACTCTTTCATACCTACTCGCTCTCTTACGTCGTCGTTACGAATGCGATCGATCAGCCTAACTCTACAGATTCTCCGAAGTATCGCATTTCGACCGCATTAATTTTACTTTCATACTCTTTTCTGCATACCCAACTCTCGCTTCCATACAGTAATGTTGGGACAAGCACTGCGTTATGTATTGCTACACGTGCCTTCTGGCTGAGGTGGTGGCTACCGAGAAGTTGCCCCAACGCTCCATTCACTCTTCGCGCTATATCAGTAGTGTACCTTCCATCTCGGATAAATCCACATCCAAGATATACAAATTCATCTACTTGCTCCAGTACATAATTACCTATTGTTACTCTTACATCTGTTCTGGCTTCATCTCTTTCAAAGACCATTATTTTGGTTTTGCTCACATTCACAGTTCATTGTCTAAGTCAAAAGTCCAAAATTCTTACTTAGGAGGCCTATAGTCCTTAATGTCAATAGAAATAAAACAAAATGCATCTAAAACTCGTAACTTTATTGCTAACCACCACTGTATCCTTACATAACGATTTTTCTTATTGAAATTGTATTTTAAGTCGTATTATTTATATAGGAAGTTTTACGTTGAACAAGAGTTCTGTATAACAGCGAAAGATATTGAAGCCAGTTATGTATATTTGCGTGAGTTTCCACCGTAACACAGATCACTCGAACGAGAATGTCGGCAACGTACGTAGGTACACACTATTGAATAACGTTTTACTATTTATATTGATAAATAAAAATTACATTTTGTTGATAAATGGCGCTAAAATATTGAGAAAAAATTGCTTACAAATTCAAAAGTCGAATCCGCCATTTTATTTTTCGTTTGGATACGTTCACCATTTTTTTTTTAAATATATTTTTAGGGTATACATAAATAAAATATCGAAATAATAAAATGATTTTAGCAAAACGTTTCTTGTTAATTTTGTTTTTAATTCAGAGCAGCAGCACCAGAGATAATTTCGATAAGTTCTCTAGTGATGACGGCTTGGCGGGTTCTATTGAATGTGAGAGTGAGTTTGTCAATCATCTCTCCGGCGTTCTTGGAAGCGTTGTCCATGGCTGTCATGCGGGAGGATTGTTCGGAGCAAGCACCTTCCTTCAGGGCGTAGAAGAGCATGGAGCACAGCGAGAACTCCATGTAGGACTGAATTACGTCAGCGTCAAGAGAATCGTAAGTCGCAAGTTTGGGAGCAGACTGTAAAGACATAAAATATTAAAAACTGCCAGAATGTTCGGCTATTGCAAATTAGAATGATCTAATTATGCTCACGACATTACCCGCATTTACTTCTATATGCTCACGACATTACCCGCATTTACTTCTATTATGATATACATGATTCCATGTCCATTATGTAGGCTTTGAAACCATGCAACTGATGTGCCCCAAACCGGATTCTTTACAAAGGTATATACAGGTAGCCGATTTAATTAGTTTTATCCTTGAAGGAACCATGATACACTATCCAAATCAGTAAAAAGAAAATAGTACCTAAGTTTTGATTAAATTGCCATACTGATAAGCGGTCAATACTCTTGTACTATAAAAATTCGATGTAGGCATGTACTCATGCGTGTGACACTGAACTAGTAGGCAATTAGTCCTACTCTCGTTGCGCTTACCGCCGCACGCATGGTCGAAATGTACCTACAGTGTGCTGAGTGTGAGTTTTATCGTTAACATGACGCGCTCTACAGCGTGCGCGTAAGCATGCCATTTGTAAGAAGAAATGTAGTTTCAAAAACGCGCCGCTAGTGGCGCTGTACATTGTTCATTGTTAAAATTGTATCGTTAATGACGCACACAGGTCAATGTACGCTGACAAAACTACTGTTTTGATAAGAAACAGATCACTTTATCTCAGGATTGGACAGAGCTATGAGTCTGCAACTAACTTTAATGTTTTTTATGAAGTCATTCCTACACCCAGTTTGTTATTCTAGTAATAAAATCGGCACCCCTGTATATGAAAGTAAGTAAAGTAAAGACTAGGGATATTCGATATACATCGATGCATCGAAAACATCGATGTTTACAATGAGATACATCGAATCGATCCGATGTTTTGAAGAGCTATCGAAATACTCGATGTATCGATGTTTTTTCATAAAACATCGAAACGATGATAACCAGTAAATGCCACAAAAAAGACTTTTTTTTTAGAAATCTGTTTGATAAGGGACTGTGGAATAGGTATAAATGCCACAAAAAGGACCTTTTTTTTTAGAAGTCAGTTTTATAAGGGATTGGAATAGGTATAAATGCCACAAAAAAAGGCCTTTTTTTTTTAGAAGTAACACTTGATATGACTTTAGAAAAAGTACTCGATGTTTTTTTCATCCGATACATCGAAAGACATCGATGTACAGTTTCGATTTATCGAATCGAAAAAAACATCGATGTTTTTTCAAAGTGGACACCCCTAGTAAAGACGGTTTTAGACCACTAAAATCATGCATTAGGAAGTGGCAATGCGATCGATTTGAATAACTTTTGTTAAATTTGTACAGTACGCCATCTGTTGAATCAGCTAGCTAATAATAGAAAAAAAGTTAAAAATAATGTTAGCAAAAAAAGGAAGTAATGTTTAATTATAGTAAAAAGATTTTTTATTACTCTGGTTTCTTTCTGATTATTTTATAAGAAATAGATAATAAAATTGCTTACCTCAACAGCCTTCTGGCTGAACATTGGCAAGTTGGATTGCTGGTAGGATACAACAGATCTGAACTTGTTGTATATAATCTTGCCAGAGCCGAAATCGTAACCCGAGTTTAGAATAGCACCGGTTATCTTAGCCGCGTCCAGGAATGTAGGGGGCAGACGACCAATCTGTGAATAAAAAGAGAAAATCTTGAATATACCTACATTAATTTGAAGCAATTTTGCTGCTTAACTTGTGAATGCAATCCCTTATATAATGAAAAAAAAGAAAATATTTAGCAACAGAAACCAGGCAACACAGATGGTACAAATTGAAAATAAATATAAGAATAGATACCACATTTAGATAGAAAAAAAATATTATTATTGTAAAATATAATATTATTATTTCTGTGCCTCACGTCTCTTCTACAAGGATCTCACTCAGTGTTTATCAGATAGAACCCTGCAGCTAGTTTTTCGTTTAATCCTAATAAGAGTGACGGTTGTGAAACTAATGATCAAGTGCAGATGTGACGGCTGATAGAAGCTTATGGAAGGCTAGAACATTTGCCAACCCCACCTAGAATAGGAAGAGGGCAAGCAAATGATGACATGATGGTTGTGAAACCAACGAGTTTATGTTGTTTTAATGTAAATTATCGTTTCTTGTTTGATTAGGTTACATTTAGTACCAATACTCACAGAAAAACAGAAAACGACGTCTCTGTAATAGCAATGTGCTATAGCATTTTCATTGATACAATAGCTGGAGGCTCAAACTCCACCTTAAAGTAAGCACCTCAGGGAATATGCCCATTCTATGTGACCTACTTTTCAAGATATTTCGATCCCTGCCTTGGTGATCACTCGTAGTATATGCCAAGATCTTTCTCACCTAATGCCTCTAAATCAGTAGTCTAACCAACTATACGTGTATGCTTGCCATTCAATTTACATAAATAAATTCTATCTCGCGCAGAAAATAAAAATTGTGTACCAGCTCTGGGTTTGTCATCATCATCACAACCCATTGTCCCACTGTTGGGCTTGGGCCTCCTCTGTAATGGGAGGGAAATTAACCTACTATACCGCGCTGGTCAGACGTATTGATATAGGGTTTTGTTTCGAGTTTTCCTTCTCTTGCATAGATGTTATATGCATTATATGTCCCTTAGTCGTCTCGTACGATCACCCACGGCTAAGATATGGGGTAGTGAATAGTATTCTTACTCCGTCACCACACGGAAACTGGGTTTGTGATACATAAATATACAGATGTTTTTCTAACAGTACCCTAATTTTTTTTATGATATTCTACATATACATACATATCATCACGCCATATCCCTTGCAGGGTAGGCAGAGAGAACAGAGTGCCAGAAAACTCTATCTTTGCATACTTCAATCGCTTCCTCAACATTCATAATTCTCTTCATACACGCTCCCCGGTTTCGGAGACTCTTGACTTCACCTTCCTTCAGTACCTGACCGATCTGGTCTAGGTAGGTTAGTCTCGGTCTCCCTCGGTACCTACATCCTTCCACTTTCGCATTGTATATCTTCTTAACCAGACGTTCGTTCGGCATTCTTTCCACATGTCCGAACCATCGGAGCAATCCCTTTCGCATCTTTACACCAATACTCTCTTTCATACCTACTCGCTCTCTTACGTCGTCGTTACGAATGCGGTCGGTCAGCCTAACTCCGCAGAGATCGCATTAAATAAATGTTTACGATTCCAATTTTCTTTCATACTATTTAAAGGGCTTAGAACTGCCATAATAAACAGATACATTAAAATACTAATTTATTATTTAAAACCACATACTAATGTTCGTATTTATTAAGGTGTATTTAAAAAGTGGAATGTACTATTTATAACTAGGTATTAAACTTAACTTTTCACGAATTTCGCCGAACCTAATTTCGATTTATCGGGAGTGTTTCTTTGTGTGCGTGGCGTGTGTTTATAATTATAAATAACTAACGTAGTGTCATCAAATTTAGTATATCTCGGAATGTTTGAAATGTGGAATGTATTTTTTTTTAAATAAAAACATACGTTTTTATTTCACTAATCAATTATACTATCGAATCTGAACCTCCTATCTAAATTTGGGTACCTCTTGAAAAACAATCCTGTATATTAATATAATCAACTCACTTCATTGCAAACACTGATGATGTGTTTGCTGTACAAACGCTGCAAGATAGCGCGGGACTTATCACCAACGCAGATGACTTTGATGTTCTCAGCATTAGGCTCGCTCAAACGGGTACGGATCACCTTAGACACACCAGTGTGTACAGCACCGCATAGACCTACAAATAAATATAGTATTTATAACATACAGGGTGGAAAAGGACTGCTCCCGAAAACAAAGACAGGTAACCCTATTAGTACTACTTGTAATGATAGGCTAGGAAAAAAATCGACCGGTTAAAAAAAAAATTTTTTTCACCATGCGAGGTCGTTGAACTCTTGAACATATGATCGTGAGTTTTGAATAGATTGAGTGTTTTCTCATCTGAGTGAAGTTACGTATTTTTTATGGAATTATCGTTACATGGCACTGTCCTAATACGATGGAATGTGAAAAAATAGTTTTTTTTTTCTAGCCTATCATTACAAGTAGGACTAGTAAGGTCACCTGTCTTTGTTTTCGGGAGCGGTCCACTTCCACCGTGTATATTATTTTTCAAAAAATTAAAAAAATATATCCTTGTGTTGCAAACAATTAAAAAATAATTAACAGACCAAAAATAGAAGCTGATGCAGAATGTCTTCTTTTAGTGACAAGCTATAATGTGTACAACCCACGCAAACTGCCTCGAGCGGCTAGCAATCCCATAATTTAACATACTGCAGAGGTGCAGTGTGTATATATGCAATCCATTAAGTGGTGATAGAGATACCACTTAACACTTAAGAGGGGGTGGGGGAAGAGTTAAGGTGAGGTAAGGTATTATTTGCATATTTTTAAACTGTATGCATAATATCTCAAGAATATTGTATTAAAATTTCAAATCGATTGGAGCATAATTGACGAATTTATTAATATTTTTATACCTGTCGGATTTCTATACCTACCCGACTCAAGCAGAGCAGGAAGCTGAAAAACAAATTAAAGAAGGCAGGATTCGTCGTAGACAGAAGAAAAAAGATTGCTTAGACATCATGGATGATAGCAACATCCTTTATAGACCTGGCATTGATGATTCAGTGTGAGGTAGCCGATAAATTGACTTATAGATGTTTCATTAATCTTTAGTGTTCAAAACTTTAAGGTGTTTTTCCCACAACTCATGTGTTCAAAGTCGGTGTCCCTCATAACTTCAAAACTACTGAACCGATCTTCTTGAAATTTCAACACTATTTCTGTACATAATTTACGAGGTAACACTGGAGAGATTTTTTAAATTTAGTAATACTTTTTGTTTTTTAATATCAAAATAAACTAGTCTTCTCGCAAAAAAAATCGCGTTTTTCACTTTTAAGTGTTGTAAAAAAGTGGAAAATTTTAATTTCAAAAAACCCTTCCCAACGTTACCTGGGGAATAATATTATCTAACGAAAAAACTTTGATTTTTTTTTATTTCAAATGATCCAGCGCCAAGTTATGAGGGGTGCCCCTCGCAATTGTACTTTTTCCCGAAGCACGTCTGAATAATTGCTGCCATTGCCGTATTTTATATAGATTGATGTACTACCACTTTGCCAATATCCATTAATAAGAAAAAGTATGGGCAGTTTAGATTCAACTTTTAGCCTTGACTAAAGTAATTGCCGTACGGCTATTGGTAATTTTTGCGAGGTTTAATTCTTTAGTATCATAAACATATGAAATATTGATTATAGTTCATCTAATCTAAGAAGTGCATTTGGACGTTTCGCATTTTTTAATACACAATAACTTTGGTCAAACGTATACACATGATTGCAAACAATAAATCTGAAATTTTAAAGAAATATTAAGTTATTTACATAATTAACGTTGCGAGTGAGTTACTTGTACAATAATGTAATGTTGAAACTTGTAAAACTAATTTAAAATTAAAATAACATTGTAAATAATAATTATTATGGACGATCTTACAATTTCACGTCATAACGTTCTAAACAGTAGTGCTTGACAACTTCCAATTCGCGAATATCTAAATAATCGGTAAAAATATTAGATTAATATATTTAATAGAATATAGATTTTGACAGAGATGTACGTTTCGACAATTTTATTGATAAGGATATAATTATTAATGTTCGCGACGGTGATAATTCAAGTAATACTATAGATTCTGAACAAATAGCTATTTTCAAATCCAGTTTTTGTTTTTACTTAACCTAATCCTACTAAATATGATGAATAGATTTTATGATGAAATAATTAAATTTGTTTAGTGTTAATTTAGCACTTAATATTTCATCTCCTTTTTAAAAAAAAAAAAAAAAAAAAACCGATTATTAATTACAAAGAATTAATATCGATTTCTCATCAAAATCGGATATTTTCGATAGCGATTATTTGGTTCACATACCTAGACACCTTACTCTGACAGCTGTCCAAATGCATTTCTTAGATTAGATAGACTATAATTTGGTGTCTTTTGAAGATAATGTTATCGGCTTTAACCCAAAGAGGAAAGTTAATACTTATACATTTATTTAAACTTTCTTTTGATTTATTTCTTATTCTTGACTTGGGATTCATTCACAATGGCCCATAAATTTAGTTACTATGCCATGATGCTGGTGCAAAAGGTTGATGTAAAAAATAATTTGGAAATCCAAAAGTGCACGCCTCATAACTTTTATATTAATTATCATTTATTATTCAGTCAATGCCATAAATCAAAATTAAAGAAAAAAATACTTTTATAATTTCGTGCCATTCTCAATGTGGTGCTAAACATAGCTGTATAGGCTGTATGGGATTTCTTTCCTTAGCCTGTCCGAATGGACTACCTACCTACAAAAAATGTAAACGAACCCAATTTTCATAAGTTTACATAAACTAATTACTAAGCAGTTTTTTATTAATTGCAATTAAACGACAAAGAAATACCAAGCCATTTTCGAAAGAAAACAGCGCGTTGCGATTATGAAGCTTTTAATAAAAGAAAACCTTCGATACATTCATTTTTACAATCGTAAGAATGCCAGATGCTTACGGTAACATCCAGAGGTCCTCGAATATTTTTGTAATCATCTTTTTTCAAAATAATTGCTTTTAAAATACCAAATACGTTTAGACGAATGTTTTTACTTGACATATATGTATGATAATATTATCCTATAAGTGCAATGTGAGAAAAATACAATCATTTTTAGGTTTGAAAAGTGCTTGATTTTCATATATCGAGAGTAGAGCAAGACCTCAACGCTTCGCTTATGAGGCGTACAAAAGTGATTGGTGGCCTTTAATTAGAAATTGCAATAGAAAGAAAATATATAATAAATAACATGATGACCATACCTCTGTCCGAGGTCATAGCGATGTACAACTGCTTAGGCTCCTCTTCTGGGGCAGCAACCTGGCATAAAGTGGAATATCATAATTAGTTGTATGAGTATCTATTCAGTTGGAATATACAGCATAAATTGAAAAAAGACAAAATAAAACAATAGAAATCAATGAACCATGGTGTTGTAATCAAAACACAAGTTAGTGTATTTTTAATAAAGGTTTGTCACAGGACAATCTATTTTTTTTATATCTATATTCTCTAAGAATGGCGTACTTATATTGACAAGTTTCAGTAAAAAATCAAAAAAGCCTTAGATGCCTAATTATTAAGGATTAAAAGAACTCTCTGGGGTCCGTGATAAATATACATATAGATTTTATAATTACTAACTTTAAAACTCCCTACATGTCTAAATTCTGTTGTTTAGACTGTTTTTCATCATACTGTCAATAATAAATACAGGTGTGATTTATTAGTTAATTGGAAAACTGGTTTTAAATTAACGATTATACTACTACTAATATTATTTATTTAAATTTTTTAACGTTATTCATACCTCGGCCCTGTCGTAAAATTGTACTGCACCTTCACCATAAGGACGAGCAGCTTTCAAATCACGTTCAGCGCGCGAATACCTATAATGTGTGTGCTAATATTAATAATTTTATCATCATCATCACCACAGCCCATAAATGTCCCACTGTTGGTCCTCAGTAATGGGAGGGAAATTAACCTACTATACCACGCTGGTCAGACGTGTTGGTATAGGGTTTTGTTCCGAGTTTTCCTTCTCTCGCATAGATGTTATATGCTTTTTATATCCCTTAGTCGTCTCGTACGATCACCCATAGGTAAGATATGGGGTGGTGAATAGTATTTTAAAAGTATAGTAAAAGTACTATTTTTACTCCGTCACCACACGGATAAATAATTTTATACATATGTAATATTTATTATAAGCTGTAGAATGTGAAAGTAAATTATAAGATATACAATGCGAAAGTGTAAGGATGTAGGTATCGGGGGAGACCGAGACTAACCTACCTAGACCAGATTGGTCACCTACTGAAGGAAAGTGGAGTCAAGAGTCTCCGAAACCGCCGAGCGTGTATGAAGAGAATTATGAAAGTGGAGGAAGTGAGTGAAGTATGCAAGGATAGAGTTCTCTGGCACTCTCTTCTCTCTGCCTACCCTGCAAGGGATATAGCGTGATGATATGTATGTATGTAATATTTAAAAGTTGACAGTATAGATGATAAGTGTTTTAAATAGAAACCCCCTATACAGAGTGTTGTAGGTTCAATAGTTACACAGTTCTTTGTGTGATTGATAGATGATTGATCAGATTGTAAGTGTTGTGTCCGTTAATTATATATCTGTAAAGTCCACTGTGTCATAAAGATTTATTTGTTGGTGTGAAATGTCTTTTTAGTCTCTTAGTCATATAGGATATTATTTCAAGTTTTCCCACCCTTGCCCTCATATTATGTTACATCTCTTAGTCATCTTTTATGATAGCCAAGGACAAGGGAGGTGGCATTATAGGCAGTGATGAATTATACTTATATCATTACCACATAAATAATACTCTAATTTCAAATATGTACTCTAATAATATTAAATTAGCTAAAATTTGTGACTTAACATGGGCATCCTCCAAAATGACAGCATAAATAGTCAACTCACACTCCCACACTGGCCCTAGGGGTTGGTATATAGTGTTTTCTTATGAGTTCCTGTCGCTTGTATTGATGCTATTTGGCAAATGCCCTTAGTCATATTTTAAGACACCCTTGCATTTTTAATCTGCTAATTATTAGTCTATTAATTGTAAATTCTATCTTTAACCTCTCAATTCACACAAAACTTACATACATACATATCATCACGCCATATCCCTTGCAGGGTATGCAGAGAGAACAGAGTGCCAGAGAACTCTATCCTTGCATACTTCACTCGCTTCCTCAACATTCATAATTCTCTTCATACACGCTCGCCGGTTTTGGAGACTCTTGACTCCACCTTCCTTCAGTACGTGACAAAATTTAATATTGAATTTTTTTACAATTTTATGTAAGTTACATTATGCATATAGGCTAACCTTCTATCTTGGAAAATATATCATTCCTAAAGGAAATGTAAACTACAAACACAGTAGAGAGCTAAATCTAGTATATTGCAAAGAACTAAGTGGTCTACTGGGTTTGCAAATAATGAAAATGTAGTTAAAGATGGCTGACATAAATATGTAGCAATTCTTGCATTATTATTAAATTTTAAAAGAATAATTCTTAATTAATCCTAACATTATTGAGATTTATTAAGCCTTCTTTCTATAATTTTAATGTAAATACAATGCATTTTTTTCCTTTAATGGCAGACTTGAAAGCAGCTCATCAGCAATGCCTCTTTTAAACTAATTTAAATTTGGCACTAATAATCCCAGTTATATTTGAAAATTTTACTTCAAAACCCAATTGTTTTATATAATATATAGAATAGTAGTAAACTATTCTACAAAAAATAAGTAAATAGGCATTATATCTGTCAACATGAAGGAGCCAAAAACAAATGACTGTATCCAAATTCTTTCTTTTTTTAAATTAATAAAAAACCCATGATCTAAACTCTTAATGAGATACTATTACCAAATACCATACAACTGCGTTGTAGGGATACTTACTTAGCAGCCGACACCATCTTCATGGACTGGGTAATCTTCTGAATATTCTTTACAGACTTCAGACGCATGGAAATGGTTTTCAAAGTGGCCATGTTCCTGTTCTGCTGATGGTTGACCACAGCCACCACCTGGGTGCACACACCCGGTGACACACGACCCAACATTTTTTCTGATTCTGCAAAGTAAAACCCAAAAATCAGATGATCAAAATGCAGGTTATGTCCTTAGATCCAAGTTATGTAAGAGCATTACACTAGTTAACATTGAAACACTATTTATCTGATAACTGTTGAAGTGAAATTGTCGGCGTTAAAGTAATAGTTTATCTTAATTATTGAAACGTATTTATAATTAGTTACTAACTTTTTTGGGTGTTTCTTAGGTCAAATTCACCACCAGTCGACGAAAAATGTCGCTGGCTGAAACGTTTAGTTCGGGTTCAGAATGGATGACAGTAGCAGTAGAATCATAGACAGAATGAACGCGACGTTAACTTAAATTGTGATCATAATTAAATAATTTTCAGAAACTGCGTCGAAGTAATAAAATTATTTTAATTCTATATAAGTAAGTATAAGTGATATGCTTATAAAATTTTATATTATAGGTGTTTAAAATAATATGTCTATTATATAAAAATACACGAATTGGTTTGCTACCAATAGTTTTAAAGTGACCTAATGCATATATAGTAATAAAGCAATATTTTATTATTTCAGTTATATTTTAAATGCAAGTTTGTAATTTAAATATCTTATACTCAGATTACAAATACATATAAAATTATTTAAATTTCAAGTGTCAATAGTTTAAAAACAAAAACTAAACGTAATAACAACTGACAGTCATTATCAATGAATGTTATAAGTTTATAACTATAACCCTTCCAAGTATAGAATACCGTTATTACGTTTAACATTATAAATTTTCCTATCTTTTGAAATTTGTCGTAATATTTAGTTTACGGTAATAGCATAGTAACACAGTATAACAAAACTTTGTAATATAAACTCTTTTCAATTTTGATTTTAAATCAATTATTAAAAATGCCGGAACCAGATAAGACTGTGCACGTTAATCCCGAAGAAATTTTAGAACAGCCAACAAGAGAAATCACTCAGACAGACCACATAAATAAGAAATTATTGACTTCCTTGTTCAAGAGGATGGACGAGGGCGGTGAGTCAACTCTTTCAAAAATGCTCGAAGATGACAATACAACAGAAGATCAAGAGTGGACAGAATAGTCTAGTTTCTACATAAGTTTGTATACATATAAATATACCTAGAATAAAGTGAACTTTACACGTTTAATTTTAAGTTTGTGTCCTTTCAATAATGCCTTCTTCATTTTTATATTGTCAATCAGCTACTAGCCTATTGTTACCAGTCTAGAGTTACAATTTTCTTCACGAATTACCAGACTCTTCACATCTTTGATTTCTTCATATTAGTCATTATCCACCAATTAGCCAAATGTCCTTTTCCAAAATGCTATGGTCAAATTGTTAACAGTCTTTTGAGTATTTTGACTTCATTCGGTGTGCGAGAGAGCCGTAAGACCAACTGGGGTGGGTTTGGGGTTTGTATTGGTAGGCGGTGGCTTAGCTGTAGTTTTTTTTTATTTTTTTCTTTTTTATTGCCTATGGTGGCAAAGGAGCAAGCAGCAAACCTGATTGTAAGTGTCGCTGCGGCCCATAGACCTTTGCATTACAGTATATCTTAAGCCGCTGCATAACAATAAAATCCGCAAACCCACCCAGTTGGGCTTCCGGCTCATCAAACAAAGTGCAATAGCACATTGCCATTACTCAGACGATCGATCGATCTTCTGCGAGAGTGTGGTATTACACCGAACGGACCGGTCCGCAGATGTAGATAGAAAACTGTCAACAGCGTGATCCTACCACTATTACCTTTATATTGCAAAGGTCCATGGGCAAAGCAGACAGCACCCCTGATGGTAATCAGGGGTGCTGTTTGCCACCACCATGAGTATAAAAAAAATATATAATATTTTTTTCTAAAGGATTAGTTATGCAGGATAACCTGTCAAACTAACCTTTTATATAAAATTATTCTTTAGTACTAATTAATGCGTAACCTGTAGGATCTTACTTGGGAAACACAATCTAATACACCTGCCAAGCTTGATTCTCTATTTACATTATCATATCTTAATAGCTGTGTGGTAGCGGCTACGAATACTACCAACCCTTACTTTGCTCGTGGATGTCGTAAAAGCCGACTAAGAGCCATATAACGACCTGGGTCAACTCCATCTGACGCCATTTGGTCAATAATTACATTCCCAAGGAGGGTTGACGTCTGGCAGGCGGCCAGTCATAAAATTATTGCCAATAACTTTTACAATATGTGCTATGAAAGAAGAGTACATATTGTATCGACCCCAAGCAATTGGGATAAGAATAGGAGAATGATGATGATGATCTTAACAATTAATGTTGCACCAGAAATGGCTATTAGTCATGCAATACCCACTATTACTATTTTATAAGCTTA
This sequence comes from Lymantria monacha, assembly GCA_905163515.2. Lineage (NCBI taxonomy): Eukaryota > Metazoa > Arthropoda > Insecta > Lepidoptera > Erebidae > Lymantria > Lymantria monacha. Next base: position 19,474,313 of record LR991106.1, on the reverse strand, counting down.
TAGTAGTCTAGTAACAGGAAGCAAAGGGTATTAATTATCCCCAATGAGAGTGAATGTGGGAAATAGAGTGAACGGAGTGTTGGGGCAACTTCTCGGTAGCCACCACCTCAGCCAGAAGGCACGTGTAGCAATACATAACGCAGTGCTTGTCCCAACATTACTGTATGGAAGCGAGAGTTGGGTATGCAGAAAAGAGTATGAAAGTAAAATTAATGCGGTCGAAATGCGATCTCTAAGGAAAATCTGTGGAGTTAGGCTGATCGATCGCATTCGTAACGACGACGTAAGAGAGCGAGTAGGTATGAAAGAGAGTATTGGTGTAAAGTTGCGAAAGGGAATGCTCCGTTGGTTCGGACATGTGGAAAGAATGCCGAACGAACGTCTGGTTAAGAAGATATTCAATGCGAAAGTGGAAGGATGTAGGTACCGGGGGAGACCGAGACTAACCTACCTAGACCAGATTGGTCATGTACCTACTGAAGGAAGGTGGAGTCAACAGTTCTCTCTGCCTACCCTGCAAAGGACATGGCGTGATGGTATGTATGGAATCACAATCTGGCTATATTTATATACCATTATAATTCTCTTAGCCCTGGTAGGGCAAACAATGCGTGGGAGTCATTCTACTGGATGAGAAATTAAGCAAAAGTTGATATGAGAAGGATAATCGGCAGTACAAATAGAGGTGAACCTGCATTCTAAAAATTCCTTTAATTGGTTGAGCATTCAGGGTTAATAAGGGTTATTATATCCAGATTTGTATGACAATATGGACAGAATCTTGCCCGTGGGTGATCGTACGAGACGACTAAGGGATATAAAACGCATATAATATCTATGTGAGAGAAGTAAAACTCGAAACAAAACCCAATACCAACACGTCTGGACAGCGCGGTATAGTAGGTTAATTTCCCTCCCATTACGGAGAAGGCCCGAGCCCAATAGTGGGCCTCTTATGGGCTGTTATGATGATACAAAAAAAGAAACTATTAACTAACGCAACAATATAATTTATTGAGCCAAATAGTTAGCTTAGTTGCTAGTCATTTGCCTTTCTTTACAATTTTTATTAACTGAACTTTAAATGTAGGTTTAGTGCAGTTAAATATATAAACTTGAGAGGAAAGTCTGTGTTGTATGTTCGAGCAATTTTTGGCACTATTAGTCGAGTGCCGAGGCACGTGTAACATTGGGGTGTGACGAGTGCGCCGCAAGGGAGTGTTAAAAGTAATCTGTGCGACCAACTCCGAGCAGTCGATGCGCCTGTTAAGTTAAAATATCTGGATGACCTTGCTCGGTGTTTTGGTAGATATATTTAAATATAATAAAAATAATGAAAAAATAAATCAAAAAGGCAAGAAATAAAAATAGAAACTAAAAAAATATCTAGCAAAAAGGAGCAAAAATCACGTTTGTTGTATGGGAGCCACCTTAAGTATTTATTTTATTTTATTTTTTAAAACTTGTCGTTATAGCGGCAACAGAAATACATCATTTGTGAAAATTGCAACTGTCTAACTATCATGATTCATGAGCTTCAGCCTGGTGACAGAGAGACGGACAGCGAAGTTTAAGTTATAGGGTTTTGTTTTACGCTTTGGGTACGGAACCCTGAAAAGGTTGAACTTCCATAAATGCTTGGTACAATGGAAATACTCTTTTAAAATTAGAATGTCTCGAAAGTCCCAATACTCTATTAATACGGCATTTGAAGGTTTCTAAGCTTTAAAGAGGTTATATACTTATAGGACACGGGTCATAGGAACGTGTAGTTTGAAATTTAAAATTATTGAACAGCAATTTTCTAAGCCGAATATTGTAATTGAGAGCCATGAAATCACATTGCATCGAATAACTGAAATCCATCGGTCATAAGATGCATTACTAGTTTTTATTTGACTCTGGTGAGGGTATTTTAACTGTATAATCATTAGGAAAGGAGAAGATGGTCATTTGCTATATTTTTGTTCATTGTTTAGTCGGCTCTTAATCATCATATTTGCAAAAAAAATTGGTTGCCTGTAAAGTCGGTATACGGGCGAAAGTTTTACGTGACAACGACTTTGAGTGGTAAAATAATTTTAATGTGAATATTCATTCGTATAGTAGGAAGAAGGATGAAATAATAGTAACAATTTAAAACATTTATTTATACAAAGAATTATATTTAAAACATTAATTTATACAAAGAATCTCGCACTGAATTTCATATTAACAAAATTTTATTTTTACCTTTACACATACATACGTATTTATATACAAATATACATACAATAACTTGCAATACATTAACAACATAACTTTTTATGTCTGTCTCTCTCGCTCTTAGGCGGGCTAACCATGCCCGAGTGGAAGGGACGCGTGCCTCTCACTCGCTCTCATTGTGAGCGCATAACGTGAGCGGAGCGTAACGCAGTTTCTTGAAGTGTCACCCGGCAAACCAATTTATAAGACGTTGTCACGTCAAAATCGAGACGGAAGAGTTGAGTTATATGAGGAACAATCAATAAGATAAGATATGGAGACAGCATATTGATGCTGATCAGATGGGTCGCAAGACGCCATAACGTACCTAAGTGCGCTACTACGGTAGTTTCGATTTCTTTAAACCATTTACTTGCAAATATTTAAAATCATTCGAAGGGGTCAAATATCAAAATAAATGCTTTGAATAAGTGATAAACCCCGTTTCAAACAACCGGTCGGTTCCTGAATACACCGAAGCCTCTCGGTCTCCCAACTCTCATCTTAAAATTGAGAGCTAGAGTGCCAAAATTATACAATGTTTGTAAGTTTGCAAGAAAAAACATTGCATCGCAATATAATCGGGGTAACTATACTAACCGGTTGTTCTTGAGCAGAGTCTGTATTTACTTCTAAGATTCTCCAAATACCATCAAATTACCTCTTCGAATTTCAGAGAGTGCAGTTTGCCATCAAAGTCTACTTTGCAATGACCATAAACAAAGCTCGAGGTCAAATTCTTAAGGTAGCAGGGGTAGATTTGAGAGAAAGTGGTTTCTCCCATGGGCAGTTGTATGTGACATGCCTCAGAGTAAACTCACAGAGTACCCTGGTAATTCTAGCAAACGAAAGAAAAACAAAAGATATTGTTTACAAATAAATACTTTAGTTGGTGTAGTATCGCGGATGCATAGACCGGGTATTGGTCCGTCACCCGCAGAAAGGTCGGCCTCGTGAGGGCGACGCCTCGGCATCTCAGTTGTTTGTTGCCGGGGCGTCGGCGATGGTGATGATACCCGAAAGGATAACCCACCGGGCCGGCCACGGCTGTCAAGGGAGCGGTACCAGAGGTCGGCCTAATTTCGATGCAAAACACGTTGGGTTATGGGGCCGCACACTTCCGTCGCCTCGGTCAATGGGCGCAGCTATTCAAAACGTAGCCTCCTAAGAAAAAAGCCTCGTGTCCATAATATATAGGTAACAAAATTTCATTTTATTTTTATATTTATTAAACCTTTAAATCCGTACAGTACACTATTATAAAGATTATTATCTATACATATAATAAAAATGTAACGGTTCGCTGTCTGTACATGAAAGATATATGAGAAAAAATATTACTGGGACCTTTATCAACACTAATAGAATCCAAAACAACGATTTTTAAAATTTTTGTCTATCTGTTTGTCTGTGTGTTTGTGCACGCTAATCTCAGAAACGGCTTATCCGATTTAGACGCGATTTTCACTAATATGTTGTGGTAAGCTTCACTTAACATTTAGGCTTTACTTTATATCAATTGGTTTATAAATAAAAAAGTTATGTCAATTTAAAAAATGTTCAAAGAAAAAAATCTTTATCGATTCTTTTCAAATTACGTACAAATATTCTCCAGTAAAAATAAATAAACACATGTTTCAGCATTTGTTGATTTTCACCCTCTGGGGGTGTAAATTAGGCCTGCAAAGCGGGTTGGACGACTCATTAAATCATTAGCGCCAAGCCGATATTATTGAAGCTGGCAACTTGAAATGTTGACAGTGGTTTCTTTATATGACGTAGAGATTTACTAAGAAAGGATTTTACGAAATTATACCCCTAAGGGGGTTGAGCAGAGCGGCAAAGTTTGTATGGGGAGAAAAAAATCTTTATTGATTCTTTTCAAATTATGAGTCGAATCAAATATTCTAGGGTAATATCTGGCATTTGTCAATTTTCACCCTCTGGTTGTGTAAATTAGGCCTGTGAAACGGGTTGATCGACTCATTACCGCCAAGCCGAAACTATTAAAGCTGGAAACATTAAATTTTGAAGCACGTTTTTATTTATGACATAGAGATTTAATATGAAAGAATTTTATTAATTCCGCCCCTAAGGGGTGTAACAAAGCAGTAAAGTGTGTATGGGGAGAAAATTTCCTTATCGATTCTTTTCAAATTACGTACAAATATTCTTCGGTAAAAATAAATAAACACGAGTTTCTCTCCCCTCTCCATCAACCCCTCACCAGTGCCTTTGTGGCGGCCAGTGCCAACGTGAGAGCTCACACGATACACATTGTGGGCGGCAATAGGTTCTTACCTAATGGTTTAAGATACAGGTTAAGTTTAGCTTCAAAAATGTTCACTCTATAACTCAAATAATAAATCATATCTAACGAGGTCGCAACTCTGCTGGTAAAACAAAACAGTCAAATAAATGGTGGCGATAATTATATTTTTATCCCATGGTCATACCGTAAATAGTATATTAATGGCAATATAAGTTGTAGAATGAATAGATTTTTGAACCACCTTTTTCTTTAGTGACTGGCTATGGTATATAGACACATGCGCGCCGTACACGTACATCTACGTTGTGCGGGCGGGCCACCGCAACCGGGTATCATCTCGAGTCGAAGCCCTCATGCAGTGAACCTCAATACAGATACTTACGCTTGCGCGCCCAAAGCACCGACGATAGAGCGTGTCTACCTAGAGTATTTTCTCTCGAACCCACCCTATTGCCTAATTCCGTTGCCGCATCCCAGTTTCTGACGCTGTTGATTATCGTCCTAGCGACAAACCTTCAACACCTTGCATTGCTTTTTCTATTTAACTCTGTCAGAGATGACTTCTGCGTGGACGAAGTCGCGGGCAAAAGCTAGTATTTTATAAATATACAAATATTTAAACATAATAATTTATAAATTACAATAATCTTAATAACGTAGTAAACCAAAAAAATCTATTAGGACCATTTTCGACTTCTACGCGGACGAAGACGCGGGCAAATGTTAGTCATTAATAAAATAATAAAAAAAAAAAAAGGCTAAAAATAAAAAAGGGAAACTAAGGATCCGAACCGAACTCCGGTTTGTTTGGATTAGACTACTCGATGTTCCAACTGATGAGCTATGTCTATTCTTAATGACAGCATCAAAATTTGCCTTCATATTTTAATAGTTAACAGCCAATGAAAAATTATATTTTTTATTGCTTGAAAATACAGACAAAGCAATATTTTCTAGAAATGAAACCTAGCTAGATCGATTAATCGCCCCCGAAACCCCCTACATGCTAAATTTCATAAAAATTGTTGGTGCCGTTTCCGAGATCCAGATTATATATATATACAAGAATTGCTCGTTTAAAGATATAAGATATGTCATAAAGCAAGCACATATCAATACAATACTTTACGCCTTTCATAAAGGGTTAACAGACCATATATCCTACAGCTATTTTAATAAGACATTGAAGGTTTACGGAGGCGATAGTTAAGGCGGTTAATGAATTTTCTTTGAACCAGTTCTAGCTGATTTTTGTGTGTGATATATTGAGCTGACCAAATTGGACACGCGTATTCTAAGACGCTGCGCACATATGCAAAATATACCGCTTTCAGAGCCTCGATGTTTTTAAATACTTTACATGACCTAAGAACAAATCCTAAATTCATATAAGCTTTTGTGCTAACAAACTCAACATGATCTGAGAATGTTAATTTATAGTCAAAAATAACACCTTTAAATCCCGAACCAAGTTCGCTTTATTAATGATCACTCAGGCAATTATATATTATACGTTGACACTTCGTGACATTTACTGCAATCTTATTTTTATGTAGGTAATAATTATTTAAATTACTAAGGTTTTCTTGACGGTCCTCGAGTGATCTTATTTTATAAAATATTTTCTTACCGTCAGCATAAATTAAATGTTCAGAGTATTTGAATCAGTGATATCAAACAAGTATGCGTTGTAAAAAAGAGGCCCCAAATGAGAACCCTGTGGAACACCGCTAGGAATTTCAATGAAATTAGAACGATAGCCTCCTACAACTACAGCTTGTGATCTTTTAAAAAGATATGATTCGACCCATCGTAATAGATCGCCGCGTATACCTAAGCTGTATAACTTGCTGAGCAGGATGACTTGATCCACGCGATCAAAGCCTTTTCAAAATCAGTGTATATCACGTCAACCTGTCCACCATTATCTGTATTCTCAAGAACAAAATTTGAATTGGTCAAATTTGAGATAGTTGAGCGTTTTTTAGGAATCCGTGTTGCTTATTAGAAATAACTTTAAGGATGTATGGATTAGATAGCATTATATACAAGCTTTTCAAAGACTTTACCTATTGTATTTAGGATGAAAATACCCCTGTATCTATCACCACTGTGATAACAGTGAGGGCCCAACGGAGGATTTCGAGCTCTGCCTGGCTTAGGCAGGACTACACCATATACTCACTGTAATTATTAGTGCAGATCTATCGACAATTACTGAAGCGATGGTCGCAGCATCAGAAAATGGAGCGCGGTAGTCGTCTTTAGTGATGCAGTTGTTTCTCAAACGGAATGAGCCAAATACTTTAGGGAACACAACGCTCACGGTGATCTGGTCTACTGGCTGTGTTTAAGGTGCCGTAGGTTAAATATTTGCCTATAATGCCGTGACCACAGGTGGTCGGAGCAGGGATTAATATGCCACTTCGTCGTTATTGAGACATTTACAAGAAGTACTCGAAAGGGTAACCCATTATATAGGTACCTATCCGATGACTTATGACGGTGACCTCATCCAAGACTAGTAGTTTACTCCAGTAGCCCAGCAACATTCATTATTTGTCCGCAATAGGTTGTCCAGTAATTTCTGTTTGGATATTTTTTCTCTTAAACGTTGATCTGGAGCAGTTCAAACTTTGCACTTAAATATACCAGGTAACGTAGCACAGATGGCGGAGTGGTTAAGATATACCTACCGTGCCCAATGTCGCGGATATGTTTCCCACCGAGGACAATACCTTGAGAGACCCCAGATCACCCAATGAATCTATACGTATATTTGTAAGTCCCACGCAATACAAGGATCATTTTCATAGTGCAGGGTGTATGTCTTTCCCCGGCTGGTCGGCGCGGCTTCTGTCCTATCGTGGCTCATGCCGAACGTGGGCGGATCCAGTTTCGAGGGCCGGCGGCTGTATGCGGGGGTGATCCGCTCAATGGCCATGTACGGCGCACCCGTGTGGGCGAGGGCTCTGAACGCCCAGCTCGGGGCTGTACTGTGGACACCACAGCGAGACATGGCGGTCAGAGCCATTCGCGGGTACCACACGGTGTCAACCGAGGCGGCATGCCTATTGGCCGGCACACCCCCATGGGACCTAGAGGCGGAGATGCTCTCCGACCTCTACCGGCGGGTAACCTCAGTGCGCGACGAGGGTGGCTCCCCATCGTTTAATGAGATAGCCACCTGGCGCGAGGACGCCCGCCGAGACGTCATCGCCCGTTGGTTTACGCGGCTGGAGCGGCCTAGATACGGTGTTGTTACCGTTGAGGCCCTCCGGCCCGTACTGTTGTAATGGATGGAGCGGCGGCACGGAGTCCTCTTCTTTCAGCTGGTGCAGGTATTGTCGGGGCACGATTGCTTTGGCTTGTACCTGCACACGGTCGCGTATTAGGGAGTGGACTCCGTCCTGCCACTATTGCAGTAGTGACGAGGACACAGCGCAACATACGCTCGAGGTATGTCCGAGCTGGGACAGCTGTCCCAGCTCGGACACGGCGCTGCCTAGGCAGCGCCGTGACCTCGTCGCTGTTATCGGTGCCGACCTGACGCTGCCGGCTGTCGCGAAAGCGATGGTCGACAGCGTCAGCAACTGGGACGCGGTCGCCGCCTTCTGCGAGGCTATCATCTCGCAGAAGGAGGCAGCGGAACGAGCCCGGGAGAAGTCCCGTGACCCGGGTCGCCGTCAGCGGCCGGGGCGGCGCAGGCGCGAATATCTGCGCCTGATGCCGCCCTAACTGAGGCTTCGGGTGATCGGACCGGGGAATTGTCCAATCACCCGAAGTGAGGCCACCACATGAGGGCGTCGACACGAGAGAACCCGTAAGGGTAAACCGCTGGGCGGGCCACCGATGACAAAGATCGGGTACCGGTGGCCCGCTCGCACGACGAAGAGGTGTTGCACGATGGGTCTATGCAGTCACGCGCCGCCTCTTCCGTCACCCCGGACCGATTTAGCGGGGATTCGTCGAGCGAGACGCATCCATAGTCCACCGTATAAAAAAAAGGGTGATGTCTTAAAAAATCATCCTAAGCATAATCACGAAGAATAAGCACGCTGAAGTGACAATGGGCAGACTACATCGCTCGACGAACCGATAACCATTGGGAAGACGGAAAGAAGGACCACGCTGTTGACAGTCTCGTCTACAGCCGCGGGCGGGTCCGTCCGGGGTAGTACTACACTCTCGCAGAATATCGACGTCTGAGCAATGCCAATGTGCTTCGTTCGGTAAGCAAGAGAGCCGGAAGCCCAACTGAGTGGGTTTGTGGTTTGTATTGGTAGGCAGCGGCCTACATAACTTCCTTGTGGTGACGGAGTAAGAATACAATCACACCTTCCTGTCTTACCCGTGGGTGATCTTAGGAGACGACTATGGGATATAATCCATGACCACACGGATAAAAAAAATTAGAGGGTATATGTAAAAAAAAACATCAAAAAAACAGTAACTTGAATAATATTTTATTATGTACTACACACATGTATTCAATGAGGAATGTTCTTATTTACATAGCTCAGCAATGATGTTAATAAACGTTTAAAAATATACAATTGTTTTTTTTTCGCTACTAATATAACTACGCAACATAATACTGAACAATAGAAATTGTGCTGCGTTATTTTTTTTTTTAAACTCTCCCAACAAAAGGCTCCAAAGCTTCATACCATGATTATTGCAACAATTTGATATATTTTGTTTTTCATCAATTCAAAATGGCGTCTTATTCATAAATAAATACATAAATTACACAACTACATAACTCTGTTGTAAACTCGAATAATTGATTTTTTTTTCTCTATTAAAGTTGTCACAAAAAAAAATTAAACTTTCCCAAAATATCTGTACATATACATTTTTGATTTTATTTTCTTTTTTTTTATATACCGATTATAGTCTATGTATAGATATTGTGTTTGATAAATAAAATAATTGTACGATAACTTTATGCTATTGCTTGTGACCAATCACGCATTATGGTCGAACACTCAGGACAAATAACCTGATAACATTACCTGAAATTTAAAAAAAAATATTAAAATTAAATACTGAAATCCGTAATACGGAAATCCGCAGAAATACGGGTGTAACCGATATAGCACGGTGAAATGGCAATGGGCAGGCCACATTGCTCGAAGAACCGACAACCGCTGGGGAAAAAAGGTTCTAGAGTGGCAACGACGTAGTTTAGGACGTCCCCCCACTAGGTGGATAGACAACCTGTTGAAAGTTGCTGGGCGTCTTTGGATGCAGGCGGCACAGGACCGCACTCTGTGGCGTAACATGAGGGAGGCCTACGTCCAGGAGTGGACGGCAATAGGCTGAAATGATGATGATACCTCAGTGTCTGACAACACAGGTCTAGGACCAGTGATGACATACTGCACTGAAAGATGGTTCTTAAATGTAGGATTCATGACCAAACTCTGCGAGATAGAATAGAATAGGACCTTACTTTATGGTGAAGTATGAGGGAGGTCTACGTCCAGCAGTGGACGACAAAAGCCTGGATAATGAAATACAGATAAATAACATTAAACGCAGAGTTACACTGTACAAACTGTAATACAAAGTGTTATTCTGGGTCTGGGTGTAATTTATCTGCGTTAATTAAATGTTTGTAAAGTCCCCCGCAATACAAGGATTATTTCTATAGTGCAGGTTCGTGTCATATACAGGATGGAAGTGGACCGCTCTCGAAAACAAAGACAGGCGACCTCACTAGTCCTACTTGTGATGATAGGCTAGAAATAAAATCGATTCGGATGAAAAAAAAATTTTTTTTTTACCTCGCGAGGTTGATTAACTCTGGAACATATGATCGTAAGTTTTGAATAGATTGTGTCTTTTCTCATCTTAGTAAAGTTATGTATTTCTTATGGAATTATCGTTACATGGCACTGTTCTAATATGATGGAGTGTGAAAAAAACTTAAAAGTCGTTGTGAAAAATTTGTTTTTTATCCAAATCGTTTTTTTTTCTAGCCTATCATTACAAGTAGGACTAGTAGGGTCACCTGTCTTTGTTTTCGGAAGCGGACCACTTCCACCCTGTATAAAAAAAAATACTAAAAAAATACTGTTTGTATGTAAATTACCTAATAACTGGAGTGCATGTTGCTTCGCCGTTGTATGTTTTAGGCCGACTTCTCAATCATGTCGACGTTTATCTTGTAGAACACGTACGGATAGTACTCCGACGAGCCGAACCCGAGACCCGCCAGCTCGGCGTTCTGTCAATTAATAAAAAAAAACATTAAAAAAATTAAATAAAAAATAATAATAGGAATTTTTACGAAATTTAAAAAATAATAATAAATGTTAACGAAATTTAAAAAAAAAATCTAGTCTATGTATGATCGATATAGCTGAAGAGTTAGTTATTTGTTCACACCAATCTTAGAAACTACCCATTGGGATTCAAATAATCTTACAACAAAATAGTCTATTTATTCAAATACATAAACGCTGTGATAAATAAGAACAGAGCAGTGGGTATTAATTGTAGCAAATAGGCCAAAATATAATAAACAATGGCCGTCATGTGGTCATAAAAACTGCTGAGATAACATTTTTTTTTACTTAAAATTCCAGCTATAATTGTTAAAATCGGGCATAAATACCCACATCTGATTAAAAAAATTAAATATATTAATAATGCTGTTATACTGACATCCTGTGCGGTGGACGTGTGCTGATGAGCGGAGTGGTCCAAATGTGCGTACAGTTGTTGCAACACGTCGCGCAACTTCTTGGAGCCCTTACGAGCGGGGACCATCACCACAGCTTGGAAATTCACCGGCAGACCGTATCTGAAATATTACATATATTTACAACTTATATTCTCCTGTTCAGATCCTTATTACTTAGAATCTATATGTACTACTCTTCCATCATCATCTCAGCCCACATATGTCCCAGTGTTGGGCTCGGGTCTCCTTGACAATGGGAGGGAAATTGACTTACTACACCACGCGGATCAAACGTGTTGGTATAGGGTTTTATTTAGAGATTTCCTTCTCTTGCACAGTCGCCATGTGCATATTATATCCCTTAATCGTCTTTTACGATACTCACGGGCAAGAGGGGGGTGGTGAATTGTCACGAGTAAATCCATCGGGGGTGGTGGTACCACATTCTTGCAAATAGTAGCGATCTTAGCAGTGGCGATGTGTTGTTCCACTTCGTTCAAAGAGCATTTTGCAAGGATTTTGGTTAGTGGACAGTGACTTAGCCATTCCTCGGGTATTTCAAAGATCCATGAAGCAGTAACACTTATCTGATGTGTGCCGCATGCTCTTCTGCCATCATCAGCAATAAAAATATTACCTTAGGACCGACTCGACGAAGACGCGTAGAGCTTTAACATGGATCCAGGCGCAGAAACACTCCGAGAAGTTCACCTTAAGCCATCGTACCAGGGGACCCTGTCGAAAGGCAAGTATATATTTAAGACAAGTTGAAGAAAAACAATTACTGTCCAACAAGATCATGATCCGTTCACCTTAAGGGCCATTCATAAATTATGTAAATCGTTTTTGGGGTGTTGATTGAATATTATAACTTCTTACTATATGCTTGGCGTAGTGAAAGAAGATTGTAATAAATATATTTTCAGAATAAACGGTGTTATATTTGATCAATAGGGCCTTTTCTTACAAAAATTCTTACTAAGGGGCAGTGGGGGAGTAGTTGCAATCTTATGATGTCTTACGGTAGGGGGAAGGGGGCCAAATCATTCTTCAAAACCCCTTACGTAATTTATGAACGGCCCCTTAGCTATTGTTTATAACTACGAACAGTATGTAATTAAATCACTAGAGATTTGGCAGCGCCATTGAAAGTTTTAGCGGGGACGTGAAAATATCATGACATCATCATTATCACCTCAGCTCTTATATATCCGGGCTCAGCCCACCAATATGCAGGCACTCTTAAAAATACATAAAACTTTACACTAAATAATGTTTATGGTATTTTGTATAATGTAACGCAGAGAAAGTGCTAAAGTGCAGTAAATATATTTTTAAGTTAAGCCAAAATCTCTAGAGTAACATTTTATTAGCTCTCACTTAAATGACAATGACTTAATGAAAAATTATAATGAATTTAAAATATAACGCAGAAAAGAAATTTAATTCACTCAACATTGGCAACAATGACTGATTGCCAAAACTAAAAAAGAACTAGAAAAGCCAATGACCTTTGTCCAACTTTCACACAAGTTCCGCTACTATCCGCTAGATGGGTGTGATATCAAATACTTACGAACTGCTTCTTCTTATCGGTGACGAGCTTGGTGATCTCGTTCTTGCCAGCGGCGAGATCAGCCTCGTTGTAAGAGAACTCGCGCACAACAAACTTGCGCTCGCGGGCGTGCAGTTTGAATTCGTCTACCACCTATAATTTTTAAAAAGTGATTAATAAAACTTGTCCATGGAAATTGTAAAAGTTTTACAATTTCCATGTACACAGTTTTTTGTGTTGTTGTTGCTCATGTTTTTTTCCATGTACCTTTACAGTACTGCGCACTCAACGTTGTGATTCCTACAACTGCTGTGATAACTAAAAAATATATTTTGTGGACGTTGCTATAATTGTACATGAGGTCAGCTTGGACCATATCAAAGACTAAAATTTATCAAGCAAAAAATTTTTGGAACTAGAAATAAAGCTATATGGTCTGACCTTCTTGAACAGCGTGACAGTGAACAGTCCATAGTCCTGGTCCTGGTAGATGAGCTGTGTGGAGCGAGGCACTATCATGTCCGTAATCTTCTCATAATTCGCGTTCCAGTCGTTGAACATGGACCTGACAATTAAACCATCATTATCATCAACTCACCGCATCTATATCCCACTGCTGGGATCGAGCTACATCCATAGTGAGACGGAAATGGTTTACTTTAAAATAAAAATGACTTACTATTATACGGCTAAACTGTAAATGACTTACTATTATACGACCAAAATGTAAATGAGTTACTATTATACGATGAAAATGTAAATGACTTACTATTATACGACCAAAATGTAAATGAGTTACTATTATACGATGAAAATGTAAATGAGTTACTATTATACGACCAAAATTTAAATGAGTTACTATTATACGACCAAAATGTAAATGAGTTACTATTATACGACCAAAATGTAAATGAGTTACTATTATACGATGAAAATGTAAATGAGTTACTATTATACGACCAAAATTTAAATGAGTTACTATTATACGACCAAAATGTAAATGAGTTACTATTATACGATGAAAATGTAAATGAGTTACTATTATACGACCAAAATTTAAATGAGTTACTATTATACGACCAAAATGTAAATGAGTTACTATTATACGATGAAAATGTAAATGAGTTACTATTATACGACCAAAATTTAAATGAGTTACTATTATACGACCAAAATGTAAATGAGTTACTATTATACGATGAAAATGTAAATGAGTTACTATTATACGACCAAAATTTAAATGAGTTACTATTATACGACCAAAATGTAAATGAGTTACTATTATACGACCAAAATATAAATGAGTTACTATTATACGACCAAAATATAAATGAGTTACTATTATACGACCAAAATATAAATGAGTTACTATTATACGACCAAAATATAAATGAGTTACTATTATACGACCAAAATATAAATGACTTACTATTATACGACCAAAATATAAATGAGTTACTATTATACGACCAAAATATAAATGAGTTACTATTATACGACCAAAATATAAATGAGTTACTATTATACGACCAAAATATAAATGAGTTACTATTATACGACCAAAATATAAATGAGTTACTATTATACGACCAAAATATAAATGAGTTACTATTATACGACCAAAATATAAATGAGTTACTATTATACGACCAAAATATAAATGACTTACTATTATACGACCAAAATATAAATGACTTACTATTATACGACCAAAATATAAAAGACTTACTAGTATACGACCAAAATATAAATGACTTACTATTATACGACCAAAATATAAATGACTTACTATTATACGACCAAAATATAAAAGACTTACTATTATACGACCAAAATATAAATGACTTACTATTATACGACCAAAATATAAATGACTTACTATTATACGACCAAAATGTAAATGACTTACTATTATACGACCAAAATATAAATGACTTACTATTATACGACCAAAATATAAAAGACTTACTATTATACGACCAAAATATAAATGACTTACTATTATACGACCAAAATATAAATGACTTACTATTATACGACCAAAATGTAAATGACTTACTATTATACGACCAAAATATAAATGACTTACTATTATACGACCAAAATATAAAAGACTTACTATTATACGACCAAAATATAAATGACTTACTATTATACGACCAAAATATAAAAGACTTACTATTATACGACCAAAATATAAATGAGTTACTATTATACGACCAAAATATAAATGAGTTACTATTATACGACCAAAATATAAATGAGTTACTATTATACGACCAAAATATAAATGAGTTACTATTATACGACCAAAATATAAATGACTTACTATTATACGACCAAAATGTAAATGACTTACTATTATACGACCAAAATATAAATGACTTACTATTATACGACCAAAATATAAAAGACTTACTATTATACGACCAAAATATAAATGACTTACTATTATACGACCAAAATATAAATGACTTACTATTATACGACCAAAATGTAAATGACTTACTATTATACGACCAAAATATAAATGACTTACTATTATACGACCAAAATATAAAAGACTTACTATTATACGACCAAAATATAAATGACTTACTATTATACGACCAAAATATAAAAGACTTACTATTATACGACCAAAATATAAATGAGTTACTATTATACGACCAAAATATAAATGAGTTACTATTATACGACCAAAATATAAATGAGTTACTATTATACGACCAAAATATAAATGAGTTACTATTATACGACCAAAATATAAATGACTTACTATTATACGACCAAAATATAAATGACTTACTATTATACGACCAAAATATAAAAGACTTACTATTATACGACCAAAATATAAATGACTTACTATTATACGACCAAAATATAAATGACTTACTATTATACGACCAAAATATAAAAGACTTACTATTATACGACCAAAATATAAATGACTTACTATTATACGACCAAAATATAAATGACTTACTATTATACGACCAAAATATAAATGACTTACTATTATACGACCAAAATGTAAATGACTTACTATTATACGACCAAAATATAAATGACTTACTATTATACGACCAAAATATAAAAGACTTACTATTATACGACCAAAATATAAATGACTTACTATTATACGACCAAAATATAAATGACTTACTATTATACGACCAAAATGTAAATGACTTACTATTATACGACCAAAATATAAATGACTTACTATTATACGACCAAAATATAAAAGACTTACTATTATACGACCAAAATATAAATGACTTACTATTATACGACCAAAATATAAAAGACTTACTATTATACGACCAAAATATAAATGAGTTACTATTATACGACCAAAATATAAATGAGTTACTATTATACGACCAAAATATAAATGATTTACTATTATACGACCAAAATGTAAATGACTTACTATTATACGACCAAAATGTAAATGAGTTTGTAATACAAATTGCAAAACGAGAACAGAATATTTTTTCCTTCTTTCTTTTTCTTTCACGCTGTTCCTACGGGTTGGTGTAAGGGTTTAATTTCGTCTTTTACGATTACCCGAAAGGAAAGGAAGGCATGGGAAAATACCATATGGGACGGGATTATTATATGTATCGTCTCAGTTCATATAAGTCCAATTGTTGGGCTCGAGCCTCATCCACAGTGAGAGGGCAATTGACTTACTATAATAACGCTGCTCAGAGGTATTGGTAGTTTTCATTCTCTTGCATATGTGTATATTATATCCCTTAGTCGTTTAAGATAGCCATAGGCATGATAAAAATGGGTGCAACATATTCTTTCTCCGTCATCATGCAGGACATAGAGGATAGATTAGTTTAAAAATTCTGAAAGATATTATAATCTGGTGGTTTCTTTACAGTCTTGATATGTGGACAATTCAACAATGGGTTTTCTTTTAATAAATGGTATACTCACTTGGGAACGATGACAAGCAGTGTGGTGAGATACTCGCTGTCAAGAATGAAATGTTCTTTCTTGACCAGGTCGGCCAAGTTACGGGTTAAAAGACTGCCACTGTGAAAAAAATAATTTAAAAATTAGATACTATACAAGCTGTGTGGTAGCGGCTACAAATACTACCAACCCTTACTTTGCTCGTGGATGTCGTAAAAGACGACTAAGAGCTTTATAATGACCTGGACCAACTCCATCTGTTGTCGTTTGGTCAACAATTACATTCCCAAGGAGGGTTAACGTCTGACAGGCGGCCGGTCATAAAACTGTTGCCAATACAATATGTACTATGAAATAAGAGTACATATTGTATCGACCCCAAGTAATTGGGATAAGAGTAGGAGAATGAGATATTATACAAGTTTGGGGTTGGTCGCGGATGTCAAGGAACCAATGCCAGTGGAAGGATTACACACATGCTATAGAATCGGTACTAGAGGCCAGTGACCATAGCCTACAAAAAAAGCTGCACATGATCGATTGACCTTCCGTGGCTACACATACGGTAAACATGTCAAAATATTGGTAAAAATAAAAAAGCTAACGTAATTTTTAAAAGATAGTTTTATTTCACACTAGCTGTGTTACTATTGGTTATGCCTAGTGCTTTCTTTATAAATTAATTTAATAAAGTACAGTAACCAGCTATAAACATTGCACATCGATTTTCGGAAAGAGATAATCGGCTAATTTCGTATTCGTAAAGCGCTGTCCCTGTCGCACACTACCTTATGTTACGTCGCACAAAATACTTATTTATTGGCGTTTATGGCTTGGTTACTAAGACCTTTAAGCCTGATATTTGTTTATAAATTAACTTCATTTAAAGTCATCGTCCGTCAGTACCTAAGTCAAATCGTCGCCTTCAACAGTGCTATGGCTACATTGGCAAAGGTATCTTTTGGAAATTTTAGTGGAAAACGAAAACATACGTAAGTCACTGTTACATCATACACTCACTACACCTCAATACTTCCTGCGCATCAGATTACATAAAATGCCATCAAAATTATTTAATATAACACGTTAAAACACTAAAATATTGAATATAATACAAGAGCACCACATGACAGTTTTCTTTTACCATTAAAACCGGCACGAAACAGTGACAGCCTTATATCTATTACATATTAAAATTGACATTTTTTGCAGCTTAATTGGCCTCTACCACATCCACACATGAAAAAAAAATATACTCACGTTTGTTTTTTCTCCAAATTCTGTAGATTACCCTTCAGCGCGTTGTAAGCGGCCGACTTAACTTTTAGATCGGCATCGATCTGACCCACCTGTACGTACACAAAGAGGTTTAAACATTGTAAAAACGAATAAAAAAAGAACAAAGGGAAGAATATAAATGTCATAATATCTTCCTTAGCATAGGCATCATAAAAACTGATTAAGATATTAAAATTCAAATCAACATAAATATATATATATGTATATATATTGTCAATTTAGCACCTCATCTGAAATTAATACGATCTGCTAACGGATCGGAACGGAAAACACCCTGTAAGAAACTTAAGAGGCTTGTCTTATTTACTTCTTTTCATCTCAGCTCATATAATTATGGCGAGCCTCCTCCATAATGGCAGGGAAATTAATGTTCTATACCACGCTAGTCAGACGTGTTAGTATAGAGATTTGTTTCAAATTTTCCTTCTCTTGCATAGATGTTATATGCGTTTTATATCCCTTAGTCGTCTCTTACGATCACCCACGAGTAAGATAGTGGGTGGCGAATTGTATTCTTACTCCGTCACCACACGGGTCGAGGCTATAACTAATGAATAAAAAAATAAGTACTTTCTGTACGATGACCGATATAAATATCACTGTGTAAATACAGGATGGAAGTGGACCGCTCCCGAAAACAAAGACGTCGTCACAAGTAAATTACACCTTTTACAAAAAAGCTTATTGCCAGTTCTATACTTGGTTAATTTCTCTCATTCGAAATAAATCCGCACCAAACAGTGAGAAGTGACAATGCATAGCAATCATCCACCATCTTTTCTCCATGGCTTACAAATTTTCTTTTTATAGTAAATGTTTAAATAATTATAATAGCTCACGGCACAAAGACAAATAGCATTAGCAGATTCTACGTCCACTGTCTCGTGTATTTACAGTGCAAATGGCATAACGAGTGTGTACAGGACGTGCTCTCGCCTAGAACCTCTTGGACGAAACTCTCGGCGAGAGGCTCTCGTCGAGTGTGTACTTGTGTACAGCCGCTATAAGACTTATTGCAATATAGGTAAATGAAGGCGCGAGTGATTTATGTTAATAAAATAAACATCTAGGTATTCTGTACGACATTAAAAAAAAAGTTACTCGCTTTCATTATTTAAAATTCTACTAAAAGGCAAACTCATGAAGTTAGAACTCCGATTCAGCTTGCCATGATTGCCAAGTATAAAAAAAGATTTCCTAATTATTATTGCTTATGGTGGCAAACGAGCTAGCAGCACACCTGATGGTAAGTGTTGCTGCCGTTCTTGGACCTTTGCAATACCAACGATTTACAGCTAGGCTGCTGCCTATAACTCAAACCCAACCAGAAATTTGGTCTTCCAGCTCTCTCGCTCACCGCACAAATCGCATAGCACATTGCCATTGCTCAAATGTCAATTTTCTACCAGAATATGGTATGTAATACACAGGATGGACTGGCCCGCGGTTGTAGACAGAAAACTGTCAACAATTTGGCCCTACCACTACTCCTTTTAATATATTTATTATGAGTTTCTCTTTTTTCTGAAGTAAGGATTCATTAGGCGCAGCGTTAAGGAGCGAGGTAACCGAGTACCTTGGAACAAACACCTTACGGCGACAGCTTCACAAGGAATCCAATTCTATCTTTCCGACGTTATGTATCAAATCGGTAATGTGGATATTTTTTTTTAATAATAGTATTTTATTTTTCTACAAAAAAGAATTGCTGCAAAAGGATTACGATATAGGTAGTTCAAAATTTAAATTAAAAAAACAACAACAAACCTGTTTACTAATAATATCGGCGATGTTGCGCAGACTCTGCTTGATGGGGTATTTCGCCATATCCCATTGGAAACGGGTTAGATAAGTTGGCAGGTCGCCTGTAATATACAATTAGTTACAGATATGTTTATGAAAAAAAAAAAATAGTATATTTTGTCATTGAAGACATAGGGAATATTAATTACAATCAAAAGATATCAATTTTATTTTATAAGATATTAATTTGTAATTTAGAGACTTCACAATTTAATTTACTTTTTTTTTTATTGGAATAAAAATATTAGGTATATAAAATGTAGGTTGTATGTAACATGTATCAATTACTGGTAACACTAAAAAATTTTAAGTGCTGAACGAAAAAGAAAATAAAACAAACATAATGGAAGCGTTGATTTAAAAAAAGAATACGAAAAAATAATCTAGCTTTACGTGCTTAGAGACAAGATCAAGATACATTCACAGCGTGGGTCCACAGAGTAATAACATGCAATCATATCTAAACATGCATATCATGCGATGGAACCCGTATTTAAAATTATAATCCTTTTTAATATTTCGATTACAAAATTTATGTTTATGATAATAATATTTAAAGTGCACCTGTATGACATTTTTTTTTAATATTTTGACAATGATAAAAGTATAATAAAAAAGAATAAAAATAATTCGTCATCTTCAAAACTGTAGTCATAATTATGACAAATTTCACCATATGACTAAAGTCATATTTATGACTACAATTTTGAAAACAAAAAAATATTGTTCTTTAAGGGACTTAATGCCTAGGCCAGTGTTCAATTTAAAATATTATTTTTTTAAAGGTAAATTTATTTTAATAAACAGAATTCTTCTGACAAAAGCATAATCAAATTATAATACATCGTTTAAGTGAAGTGAAGCTATCATCATATTTGTATATGAAAATATATTTATATTAAATGAGAATATTTCTAAATACGAGTTTAAACATCACACATCTATTGGATTTTTTTAAAAAATACATCCTCTTAACTCCAAAAGAAATAAAATAACTTTATAGTTAACTTGAATTTTCTAAATAAACACCAATCTACGACACTAATCTAATTAACGTTCGCTATCTAAACACGTTAACATGCATAAAATAAAAAAAAATGGTGAAGAACATAAAATCATTCATTGTCTATTATTTAGCGTACACAAACCATACCCAGATGCATTTTATCACAAATAATTTTATATTTATTCGAATAGGAATTAAATCTAAAACACTTAAGTAAAAATCTGACGGCTGTTTAAAATACTAACAACTATTCATTCATTATTTAAATAAGTGAAATTATAACAACCATTCAATCAATATTTATTAATAACAGCTTCATTATTACAGAGCTCTTAGTTACTTTCCATTGTATAAGTTTCTAAAAGAAAAAAGAAACCGGTCATTACATTTTTTAATCTATGATTATGAACTTGCTCTGTGCTTTCACAATTTAGCAATTGTCTAATCGACCTGCATATTAATGAAAAAATAAAACGTATTATTAAAACTAAATATAGTAAAACTGCAAGTGAAACTAACAACTTTCAAGGGGAGAATCACCGTTATTAAATAAGAAATAATATATGGTAAAATTTTAGAGTATCGTCTTTGGTTTGCAGTGGCATTGGAAATTATTATCTTGCCAATAGAATCTTATTACTAAAGTTCTTGTTGTTTATCCATTTGTTTCTATTACCGGCCTATATCCACAATCCGTAATAAGTGACAGTTGATATTTTCAAAGAGTGATTCCCTTTTAATAAATAAATTAAAAAAAAACTTTCATTTACTATCTTACACCATAAAGTAACCATTTTTTTTTTATAATATGTAAGAGTTATCAAGTTAGGCGCGTCTTTTCTCGAACCTGAAGTTTACTTGCCGACATTTCTTTTAATTATTAATAAAAATAATCAATATAAATATGAAAGAAGAAAATATTCGAAAACCTACCTCTTCTTATTTCAGGCAGGTTATGTGCCCCGTATGGGACGAGAGACTTAAGCATATAAAATCACTATAACCGAACAAAACTCGAATTTGGGAAACTGAAAAGAGTTTTATTAGAAAAAATATTCGAAATCAAGATTAGACTAATTTCGGTTTAAGTATTTTTTACCATTGACGTTTCCACGCACACTAATAGTATATGTACCTATACAAAATACTCCATTTATTAATATGAAAGTAAAAAATAATGGTCTTTGAAAGAGATAAAACCAGAACAGATGTAAGAGTAACAATAGGTAATGATGTACTAGAGCAAGTGGATGAATTTGTATATCTTGGATGTGGATTTAGCCGAGATGGAAGGTACACCACTGATATAGAGCGAAGAGTGAATGCGGGAAATAGAGTGAACGGAGCGTTGGGGCAACTTCTCGGCAGCCACTACCTCAGCCAGAAGGCACGTGTAGCAATACATAACGCAGTGCTTGTCCCAACATTACTGTATGGAAGCGAGAGTTGGGTATGCAGAAAAGAGTATGATAGTAAAATTAATGCGGTCGAAATGCGATCTCTGCGGAAAATCTGTGGAGTTAGGCTGACCGACCGCATTCGTAACGACGACGTAAGAGAGCGAGTAGGTATGAAAGAGAGTATTGGTGTAAAGATGCGAAAGGGAATGCTCCGATGGTTCGGACATGTGGAAAGAATGCCGAACGAACGCCTGGTTAAGAAGATATACAATGCGAAAGTGGAAGGATGTAGGTACCGAGGGAGACCGAGACTAACCTACCTAGACCAGATCGGTCATGTACTGAAAGAAGGTGGAGTCAAGAGTCTCCGAAACCGGCGAGCGTGTATGAAGAGAATTATGAATGTTGAGGAAGCGAGTGAAGTATGCAGAGATAGAGTTCTCTGGCACTCTGTTCTCTCTGCCTACCCTGCAAGGGATATGGCGTGATGATATGTATGTATGTATAAAAATATATTTTAGTATATAGGTCAATAGCAAAACAAAATCCTCATAAATTTAAGCGAGATCAATATGACTTATAAAAGAACTATACAGGCTGTTGAATACCTAAATTATTAAGTATTTACCTAATCATTTTATGTTTATTCACTACTTGTAATAGTTACAAGCAGTTATAAAACTATATAAACTTAGCACTTAACGATTCTATCAATTTGGTTTAATATCGCTCGCAAATTAATGATAATGTTATATTCTATTTTATGACCAACTAGCTGTACGTGGAATGGCTTGCGTTGTTAGATTTGGCGGGCGCAAAATCATTTTTAAAGCTCGTGCCATTAATACAGATAATCAAAATTCCATTAAAAACGGTTTGGTAGTTACGCATATTGCCGTGAAAGAACATCGCGAAACGTAATTATGTATGTAAAAAAAAAAGTATATTTTAAATTTTGGCGCCATTTTATCGTATTAAAAAAAAGTGTGTGTACTTATTTATGTACACGCGTTAGAAGTTATACTTCTTTGGCGTAAAAAGATTAAAATCTTTTCAAAAATTTTATCTTTCGCCTTATTCTACGTTTGTAAAAAAAAACGACATTAACAATAGAAAAAATGTATTTAACACATTGAAAGTTTTATTATAACGCATTATCTAGTTAAAAACTAAAATATTGACTATAGCTAACTTCAGGGTGTCGGTTTTTCGCGACGGTGTGCGCGCGCATCGTTAAAATTTACTCACATCATTTTTCCCTAACGCGCCAAAAGAAGTATAAATTCAAAAATAAATCGAATGATGACAGTTTTGGTTATTGTTTATTTTTTAACCGATTTCGGAGCAGAACTATCTTTTCAGCGAAAGACGCGAGAGTGCTCTTATATTTAGTCAATTTATACCCGTTTTGCTACCCGCTGCCTAATTTTAAGTAACACCTTAGAAAATATCAATAACACATTAAATTAATGTTACGTGTCAATTATTTTGTCTATTAGTTCTTACTTAAAATTTACATTTTATTTTAACTTCAATTAGCATCAATCATTTTGTTAATAATATTGTTACTCAAATTAATTTAGGTGTTACCTAAAACTTAGATGTCGTTAATGAAAACAGGTATTAGGACATCATTGTTTAAACCGACGGATTCTCAACATCTTTTACTTCATCAATCATGCAAATATTATTCCCGCGCATTCGTTCATTTTGATAGTAAACAGAATATTTCGCGTCCCGTTACATGTTTATACGACATCAAGGTTACGGCCGTGCTTTTGTAATAAACTAGTATTTATAGCTCTGCCGATAATGGATGATGGCTTCATAGTTTGTATATTGAATTGTAACATTCGAAAATTTATGAGGTATTAATTTTTATTTTTGGTCTTTAACATTGATAAAAATTTTTGTACCATGGGTGCCATATGCCTTTTAAGCCTAAACGGTCATCTTATCAATGATTTTGTGACAAATATCATGCCTTGATTGATAATATTTGATAATTATTAATTCTATTACTCCAAAAACACGCGATGGATATTTTTATATTTTTTTTAGAAAATATATTTCATAACGTTTAGAGTCCAAAGTCATTAAGGAATAGATAATAATAATCGAAACAAAATCCACAAACCAAAATATTACTTCGTAATACGTAGCCTTAAAAACTTACATAATAAAATATATACTTATATTAAAAATATAAAATACATGTGTTATAAATATAAAATAAATAACAACATCGACATAATTAATAAATTAAACATCTAAGCCAACTAAATATAAATTAAAAGCTAAAAAAATAAAATCACATTAAATAGTGTTCAAAGCTTCTACCGGCCATTTTCGAAAACATTTCGAATTGAATAATTGGGTATTTGACTACTATTACAATATTAAATTACTATTAATACTTTTTTATAATGCACATAAATTTAGGAAAAACTGCAAGAATAATTACAAAAAATATATACAAAGAAGTAACAAAACTTCTGAAGGTATGAGGAGATTCCATCCCGTTCTCGCACTAATATTTGTTTTTTTTTTTTTTGTGTGTCTTTTAGCTGTTAGCCGCAGATGGCTGTCACAGCTTAATAATTTTTGATTTTTTTTTATTTTTTTTTTATGTCTTAGTTGTTAGCCTCAGATGGCTATGACAACTTTACCCGGACTGTGGGTGAGCGCTGAGGGCTCTCAACCCTGATTAAAGCACACGCGGTTTATATGGAGATTGAGAGGCTGACGTCACATAATGTGTATTGCTTTCTTTATCTAATTAGCAAAATTGTAATGTTTAAAATAAGCCTAATATGAAAATAAATGTTAAGTTTTTTTTTTTTCACCAATCTAGTAGTTTTTAATTTATATGCCATACAAGGCATAAAAAGTAGTCAATATCCCAATAGTTTTCGTGAAATGTCCGGTTATAATATTGACTACACATTTTTGACATGACACTTGAAATTTTAAAGACTTTTACACGTAAATTGTGATTTGTGACGATGAATATTGTGTAATCGTTTTAGCCACGTTTTCGTAGCGTCACCCTAAACTTTACGAATTCATTATAAATTTGGTCATGATAGTATACCGATTTATACAACGTATGAAAAAGTTGATCACAGGCAAGATTTACCCGATTATTCAAATTAAGATAAAAAGTGAAAAAATTATCGTTAAAACATACAGATTGTATAACTTTAGCATCAACCTATCAGTCTTTTTGGTAGATAATAGGTATTTGTAACGAAGCGCTTCCGGGCTAACCGATTTTAAGTTTGCCTGTAATAAACTTTTGCAATCAAAAAATCTGTGTAGGCGAAATTAAATTATAATTGGTTTATAAATAATTTGAAAGAGAAAATATATTTCTATAATTCAGGATGGCGCTCGCGAATAACATCAACGGCCAGCGCCATCTGCCGTTTATAATAATTTATGAAGTAGTTTTAGGGTATTTGTTAATATATATTAATGGGTAGACATAACAATCACTGCCAACACACCTAAAATTACAGATTGCAGTTAGCGCTGTACGTAAACGAAGCCTTACTTCGTTACCTATCGAATAGGTTTATTTGGCCTACCGGGAGAGCAAAGGTTTGAATAGAACTTGACTGTATACATTACTCAAACAAAGTACCAAAGGCTCAAGTTCCGTCCAAAACTGGGAGTTACTGGTTAGGCGAGGGTTAGGTCTCCTAAACCTTGAGTGAGAATATGATGAGTGCGCTCCTCTTCCTCGTCATCGTCCCACCGCGGCGAGCTGCGCCCGCTTGACGGTTGCGACGCCTCGTATTCAGAATGCTCCCGATGCTCGCAAGGCCAACAGCCGTGGTGCTCAGAGAAGGCCGAGTCACACACGGGCGACGTAGGAGTAGGAGGCGGCTCGCCCCCACCCGGGTCCGCATATGAGTCAATGCCTAGATTCGCCATAGTCTTGTCAAAGCTTTCATCAGTACCCCCTTATTTTCAATATTCACCTCGCATATTTATATTTATCCTCTAAGTTTTTAAAATATTTATAGATATATCCTATAACGACCAGGATCCTCAAATTTGCCAGCGGTCGTATTTCTTATTATAATTTATTAAGTCTAGATTTATGGCTGTCTGAATTAATTCAATAACGTAGGCCCTTTCGAAAATAAAAAAAAATGTATAATAATATAGATTTTAGTAGATATAAAAAGAGGAGCGATTTTTAATAGAAATAATAATAAATAAACTAAATAATAATAGTAATAAAGAAGCGCAAAGCATAGATAATTGTTTGAAGCTTGATATAGCTAAGCTATGAATGTCTCGTGAGGCAGTGATTGCTATTATCTATGGTATGAAAATTGTAATATAAATTTATATTTTATACACAACAATTATTTTTACAATTATATGGTGCGGATAACATTAACAACATCATAATAATTTAAATCGTTTATGCAAGATGTGGTTATTTCTTCAAAGCTTATGGAGTTATGACGTGGAGATTTGCCGTCTTTCATATACTTAATACATAAAGCCGTAACGATGTTGCTGTTGGAAATGATTGGTGCCTTTACATCACAGACAAATGTATATATTGCAAAAATATTGAATTATGTCTAAGAATTACTTTGGCCTTAACACAATTTCTTGATATTGTAGCATCCCAAAATTTTTCTCAATGAGAATTTAAAAAAACGTACAATCAATGAAACAAAATATATATATATATATATATATATATATATAGGGTTACACAATTAGTACTGTGAAAAAATAATTCAATTAAAATATATCAAATTCAGGTAGATTTCATATCGCTAGTACCTATTTTGAACAAAGTAATATTTTCTTAACGAATATTAAGTAGTGGTTTTTCTCATGGCATACAATAGCCAGATTGCACTCATAAATTTGATTCCTATAATGGCTGAGATTACTAGAATCACTAACATCAACCATATAGATCCGTCTAACCTCAGAAGTGGGATGGATTTAAAATCGAGTGCCCATTTTTTAGCATTCCAGTAAGCCAATTTATATTTTGTTTTTAATATATTGAATCAGGTCATGTTCTTTCATTCGATATATCATATCATAGAGTAGGAATAGAATGGATACTTTGCATCATTAGTATGTTCTGACTAAGAATAAGTAGAAACATCCCGTTAAAAGTATTAGATATATTTTAATTATCAGCAGAATTTTGTATTGAACTGTTCTTATTACATAAAATATCTTTATCTTTCGTTTAGATAAATTGATATATCTCGATTCTTCAGTCTATCGCATGCATCGCGACACGATAACGTGATATTCTTATATTTTTATTCACAATCATTGATGAATATATGAAATACGTTTGAACACTAAATGACTTCTGAAATAAAAATATTACATACATGGTACGAAATAACATTGAAACATTTCAACACAAAAAAAGTGAATCAAATTCCAATTTTAATATATGTATATCATTATCAAATTCTTGGTGATTTCAGCCAAAAATAAAAAAGAATAATGCAGATATTTATGATCAACGTTCCTTTTGAATATAATTATATTTTCTTTAATGTATGACTAAAATCAAGCTAAAAATAAAAGCTATGAAACAGAAAATGCGTTGAACAGCCGAATAAAAGAGAATCCAAGTAATTGGTGTTAGAATGTCTGTTTAAAAACTTTTTAGAAAAGTTGATTCATAAGTATCTAGCTAATATTTTACTAACAGTATCAATAAAAAAAAATGTACCTAACGAAAGCTATCGATCGAACGATTTTTTTTGCAGATATTTTATAGGTTTTAGGTACGCATAACAAATGTGTTTACAAAATTTTCGCAATGTTTTAATCGTATATTTAAATTTTAGACAGCGTTTAGACATTACTGGTAATAAGTTTGTCTATGGTTCTTTTAAACTATCTAATTTATTGTTAGTATAAACTATAGCGGAATGTTTTAAAAGATTTAGATACAAATGTCAGTCGTACAGTTTTCTAAATTACAAAATTAAATTTGCCTGACATATTCGCTATTTACTAGTTAGGGATATGAAGATTATTTATGTCGCAGATATGCTAGTTTGAAGTTGAATACTTTATGTGGTAATAAAAAAAAATAATGCAATGAAATAATAAATCATTTTGATAATAGAAATAAATTAAACTAACACATATCTCAATATTATTATAAATATTATTCAAATTAAATGTAAGACGTTTTACTGAAACGTCCATAGACACCGATAATCTCATTATTACACCTGGTAACCCTGAAGTCAAAATTACATTTTTCCTTAACGATTCTTTTTTTAAATAATTTATGCTGGAGAACTAAGCATATCATCTGTTTTGTACGCCGAAAATTACTGTAGATTAATTTTAAATCAGTAATAGATAGATCACTGAGCTAAAGAAAACATAAATAAAATATAATTACATAAATATATTTAGGGGTATTTAGAATTACACTTAAATAAACCACAGACATTCAACACATTAACATTAAATGACGTAGCTCGTATATTCACGATGGTATCTAGCCACATTCAATTTCAAATAATACACAAAACGCTGCTTCGAATGAATAACGACACGATTACAAAAAAGAAAAGCTATTTTACAAGGAATCAATGCGTACTTAAATAAATCTTTGTATTTTAAAATCCTGCAATTGCAGCTGTGGATTCTAGTTGATACGCCACATCAGGTTCCAAGTGTTGAGTTACATTTGTGTTTTACATTGCAATAACAACTGCTTGACTGTCCTTCGAAACCCTTCATTAAATACTGTGCAAATGGTCAAGTAGAGTTATGAGGATCAAGGACCCATCAGTCGAGTTGTACGGCACGAAATATGTTGTCAAGCATTGTATGTGTCCGTCCCTACATGCACTAATGAAAATATTAATCTTATTTTCTTAATGAAAATATTAATCTTATTTTTAATTTCGAACTTTGGATATATACTTGAGAAAAATAACTGAATAAACAATGTTCGAAATAAAATGTTTTCGATATTATATTCGATATTATTAGAAAGTTTACCCTTTGGATTTTGAAAACTTATATGCTTAAAAAATGATAAAGAATGTAATAAATTAAAATGCATATGATTTATCCTTCTAAGATCTTAAATATTCATTAATAAACGAAATAATAATTTATATAATACACATATATTTCAAATAATATAGCAAAATAAATGTATATTTATACATTTATATAAATTATAATCGAAGCTAGCACATTACACTATAACCGTTTTAAATTCTGTACTAAAAACTAGAATATGTAATTCACGTATTTATTTCTTTTTGTTTATAAGTTCTTATGATATTTGGAAGTACAATTACGCTTAAATCAGAATACGGAATCGTCGAATTAACGGCCGATATATATAACTTTTTAAACGTTAAGGTAATTTAGTGTTTGATATATTCATATAATTACATTCTATAAACTCTTGTATTAAATATGCATATATATTTAAAAAAAAAACAGTACAGAATAAAAAACTATTCAATTAAGCTTCATTCATATACACTATTGAAAGATTACTCACTTCCGCAAACTTTTTTCCATTTCTCAGACACTGAAATGCAATTCGAAAAATACTAACATTCCCAATCCACTAAAATATTTGAAAAGAACATATAAAGAATATTAATTTAAATAATTGTTTATTTTTTTCAAACAACTAATTCAAATTAGAAAAATTAAAATATAAAAAGCGATTCCTTACATATAAATTAAACTTGCTTCTAATTTTAAATACAGATAGTTTTATCTTCGTTTACTTTTAAAATTAGTTGAGAGAGTTTCAGCAGAATATACAGCTTTTTAAATATAGTATAGTTTTATCTGAAAAATAAATTTGTAAATTGCAGACGCTCTTTATAGTATTTATTTTCAATATTTTACGTCATTTAACACTCATCCATATATTTGAACACCAACTATCAACTAATATGTTTATCTTAATCATAAAATTATAAGATCTCTATTTAATATCCAACAAAATCAGTATGCAACAAAAATGTGCCTTTCTATAACATTCCATAAACGGCATAAAATAACATTTCACAAATAGGTGTATAGTGCAAGAGGTTCGACATAGCCACAAGTAAATGAACCTCAAAAACAAAGTATACAAACACTGTCCACTCAACATTTTTAGCCATTAAATTTGAAATAGCCATCGACGAAAAGTGTTCTTCTATGGAAAAAAGGAATCTATGAAATACAAGGTTATTTTGCAACATGGCAATGTTTTATAAATATTTTTGAATTTAAAAATGAAGGTGTTACTTAATGAATAAAATTTGTGCTTTAAATAACAGGGATAATTACAACAGCGATTACTTTTTTTCTTATTTAAATTAAACTTTCAGTGTGGACATATATTTTACTGAAATACTAAATAGTTTATAAATAAAAAATCATATTTATAAAGTGCTATATTGTATAGACATTTAAAAAAAAAAATAGCCTTGTATGCACTCATTATTGAATTATTATAAAATAATAATATAACTCATTCAATACATGACTGAGGACAGGATTCGTCGACGTTTATTAGACATAATTATGTACACTTAGTGCTTAGATGATAGGTAGTGTTAGGGTTGAGATGAGATGGTATTATGTGTGACAGAATGTTAGAAAAAAATATTAAAATTCTTAGATTTTAAACAGCATCTTTAATGGCAAATTAATAACTGTAAATATTAAAATTTGTCGGGCTATTGAAACATAGGCAGTAAGAAAAGATACATGCAAAATATAAAAAAAAGGTAAACATAAATAAATAAAATAAAAAAATCATATATCAAAATTCAACCATTGAAAATTAGCTATACATGCCAATAATCTTTCGCACTACTCTGTGCTTTTAAATTATTTATCTCTATACACCAGTTCATTCTGTCTCTATTTTAAAAATTAGTTTTTTCATGCTGGTAACATTGGACCCAATTTTGCTTCTTTCATCTATAGTTTCCTAAACATGCCATAAATATTCTTTATTGTTCTATTCTTAATTTGAATTCATGCAAAGAATCTTAATTCTTTATTTTAATTCTATTTTTAATTTATCAATTTCGAACCTTTATTTAACTGCCAAAAGTATCTAGAATGGCACCAACAAGTGAATAAATCAAAATTATTTAAAATATTTATTTTAAATTGTTAAAAAAATGTTTAGTGCCAGGTATAAAATATAAATTAATGACTTACTATTGTTTGCCATAAGGTTCTCATGAAGTTTGTCGCGTTGATCTTCCAGTACCTTGGAAATAAAAAGACAATTAAAAAAAATCCTGAATAATAATATCCTGCTATACTGCAATTTTAGAGTTCAAATAAAAATATGTCGATTGAACAGTTATAGGAGAAATTATTTAACTACAAATAGAGAAAGAAAAATTTAATAATGATTGCTGAAAATACAAAACAACTTACTAAAAATTATGTGTTGAGTTTTACTTAAATACAACAATATTAAAATATGAATATTATCATATTATTCCTAATTGTAATCATTGGAGACTTTGTTTTAATGCATTAATTTCCTACCAAAATGACTTGAAAATATTTTTCATATATAACCCATTTATTTAAAGTTTTACTATATGAATCATCATAAAACTGGAGCATTAACTCTAAATACCATAAAATCCAGTAAATAGAGAACTTGCATCAATTTAACACATAAATCCATGGCAATTCTTAATAAAAAATATAAATCTGATAGAACTGGTATAGAATCAACTCACCTCACCGAGGTACTGAGCGACCTTCCTAGTGACACCCTCTACAAAGGTGTCAAGCTTACCAAGGTCATCGGACAGCCCCACCAACTGATCCAAAGTCCCCACCTACAAATAAAAAAAATACAATTAAATGTGTCTTCACACCTTACTTTCCAGTGGAAGTAGTAATAATAAGCTATCGAGAAATCACCAGGAGAATGAATAGTACCACTCTGCTGGGAACCTTATAGCACCAACTGAGATAATCACCTCAACATTAAGGCATGGCAATTGCAGTATCCGGTTTGGGGCAGATCCAGTAGTGCGCATTAATAGGATGGATAGAATAAAGCTCCTATTTGTAATATCATTGTTTACTTCAGCTTTATTTCAAAGGTATGTCATGTAGTAACCCATGTGAGGACAGAGTAAGAATACAATTCACGATCCCTTATTTTATCCGTGGGAGATCGTAAAAGATGACTAAGGGATAAAAAACACATATAACATATATGCAAGATAAGGAAAACTTGAAATAAAACCCTATACCAAAACGTCTGACCAGCGTGGTAGGTCAATTTTCCCTTCCTCCTTTATGAAGGAAGCTTGAGCCCCACAGTGGGACATATATGAGTTGAGATGATATGTGATGTAGATATATATTATGGGTGAAAATTAAATGATCAAAAAATTCAGACTAATATCGGCAGTATATTATGATAACCTCGGTAACTAAACTTGCCTATTTATTACACTTTCACTGATTCATTTCAAATACAAGATCTATAATAATGAATAGTATTCAACTGAGTTATTGATGGCAACTAATTTCAGTAACATAATAAATAAGTAATGAAGAGCTGTTTAATATATCTATCGGGTTGAGCGCCCTCAGCGCTCACTCATAGTCCAAGTAAAGTTGTCATAGCCATCTGAGGCCAACAACTGAGACACACAAAAAAAAAAGAAACTGTTTAATATAGTAAAAGTTAAAATTTAATTATATTACTTGTTTAAGATTTGAAATAAAACTATGTAGTTTTACAGATTCTTTCATGCTTGATTTTTAATTTTCCAACATTTTGATCACTTTGCTACGTTCATGGTCACAGAAAGACTTTGTCAGCGTTAATTGCAAGTTTGTAAAGTCCCCTTCAATACAAGAATTGTTTCCTTAGTGCAGGTCAGAGGCTTTTAAAAAAAAATAGTATAAGCATAAAAAATATGTTACATAAAGTGTGACATTAATGATACAATCCATTAGAGATACTATGACAGAAAATATTAGACAAAAATTATAGCTATTAGCTATATTAATATAAATCTTAAATAAACTTTAATTATGATGGACGATAGATGACAATATGTAGCAGAGATGCAAATGTTGAGGTATAATTGTGGGATGAAAAGAATAGACAAAATAGATAAAATATTGGAACAGGAGTTCCTTCCTTGAAAGGGGTGGAGTAGTATGAAAGTGAGAGTATATATTTTTTTAAATGTAAAAATATGAAGTATTGGGATGATAGTAAATTTATTGTGAGATTAATATCTATGTATATGAAAGAATAAATGTATAATGGAAAGCTCAAGAAAAATTTAAGGATGTAGGTGGAAGACGAAGTTTACAAAGGAGAAGTGAGTGCGGAGAAATAGAAATGTAAAAAAGATGTTGCACCAAATTCATGTAATTGAGATGAGTACAGAAGGAGGGTATATCTTTCAAAATTGAATTTCATATTTCTATGGCATTATTATTGCTCAGGTATTGCTGGTGAAATATGGATTTAAACATGTTGAACCAAATTATTAAATACAGATGTTATAATCATTTATGCACTACAAGTGAATTCCTAAGAAAATAATTGAAAATATAAGATTTATATAGTAGCAAAACTATGATAGGATATATTCCTAATTGAAGTATTTCAAGGCCATTTAATTTTCTTCAAATCAACACAATTTATGCAGGTGATCATGATTGTATCTATGCTTTTAAGTAAGGATAAGAATTTAAAAAGTTGATTATCTGTACCTTCAGGTCAGGGATTGGAAATTTGTAGTTGAGGCTAAGGTTGCCGGACTTGGTGGCATTGTTCAGGGTGTCCCAGGTCTGTTGGCAAGTCTTGTCGCCGGGGGCGCTTATCACCCAATATTCAGACATCTTCAACACTGGAATTATAAAACAATCATTGTTTTAATTAATTACTTAAACAATGAACTAAACTGGATTTGTACTTTTGAAATGTACATTATAACAGTTATTACATTTTTAGTTCAAATAAAAACAATTTCATTGTAATAAAAATCGATTTGACCAGCTAACATTGAGTGTAGTGCCTGCGGATGCGGACTAATGAACTGTGTTTCCAGCCAGAGCTACAACGCAACGGGTCCGTGCACCAAATCAATAACTAGCTCTGTTCAGCGGCGCCTATTCGGCGGTCAGACACCCTGGCGCCGGATGAAAGACAGCTCAAAAATATCACCCCAAACTACCCTTACACTTCGACACGACTAACTTTGACATCTTTCAGTCCCGCGTAAAACCTTATAACGCCAACATTCACCACATTTCACTGTTTAATAGGACACAACACTCACCTGAAACTTATAAATTAATGCTGTTTAATACTAAATATTTAAAACAGCAAATAATTTGGCGAAATCACAAGACAATTCGGGACTAGCCCTTCAACGCCATGAAAATTCACGTGACGCGGTGCTGCCATCTACATCAACAGATATTGGACAGCTGATTTACGTCAATTGTCTATGAATGATAATTTTATTGATATCTTATGTCGCTAAATAAATTACTTATGTGTTAATATACTATTAAATATAATCTAATTTTCAAAGTTACATCAACGATATGTACAAATTAATTTAATTGTTGTAATAAAGTAATTAAAATCAATTTAAATGATGACAATTTTTGACAATATCAATCATAAAAAAAACATTAATTTTGTCTACTCTCATATGTTTTTCTTTTTACGCTTTATATATAGTTTTACTCTCAGAGTACATTTGCATATACTGAAGCTCTGCCACAAACATATTTTATCAATCTCTTCTGTCATAAAGTCTTATACCTTGGATTTTGAAACAAGTAAACAGATATGCATTAGGCAAGGCTCTTCCGTATAATTACTAAAATATAATTGTTCAAATTATATGACAGGACAAACCTAGATTCGGTATCGGAAACATAGTGGGTTGTCCGTAATTAATGTTGCAATACTACATGATATATATCTCTTAATAATTAATTTGGATTAGTAACTAAG
This sequence comes from Lymantria monacha, assembly GCA_905163515.2. Classification (NCBI taxonomy): domain Eukaryota; kingdom Metazoa; phylum Arthropoda; class Insecta; order Lepidoptera; family Erebidae; genus Lymantria; species Lymantria monacha. The sequence goes on along the minus strand of LR991106.1, from coordinate 19,439,074 downwards.
AAATACATATTTCAACATAAAATATTCAACCTGATGCTAAGCCACTGATCTCCGCTGCTATGGGACAAACAAAGTGTTAACTTTTACAGCTAGGAATTTAAGTTTTGACGATAGGTACCTAACGTAATGTGATTCTGTAATATTAAATATTTTAATATTTAATGGTGCACATCTTAATACAAATTCATCTAATATAAAGAGAAAAGGAGGAAATTAGAGTGTTGAAACTGCCAAATGATATTTATAGGTGTTTCCACATTTTAGTCAATTTACCTTATGATAATATATTATAGTAAGGTAGTTACGTCTCGCTCTTTAAAGCCAGGAAAATAAAATTAAATGTCAGATTATAGTATGAGCAGTGATATTATTTTTATGTGAAGTACTAAATATATTGACTTAAAAGTTTTTGTAGCCGGGGCATAAAATTCTATAAAAAATAGATGTTGGGATGGCGATATTAATAAAATATCGATATTGAAATCGATATTGCTATCGATAGCTCAATATCGATATATTGATATTATTGACCACAAAATATCGATAATTTATAATATCAATCTGAAACCATGCTCTACTGTAAGTTTGTGCGAAAAATATTGTAAGAAATAGTGCACATTAAATTTTTTATACAAACTTAGAAACTGAGCACACTTTAAGTTTACTGCAGCTGAAGTAAGCCGTTGATTGAGTGATAACATCAATTCACATCACACGTCGTAACCTATTAAATAATAAGATAGTCAAAATTTATTGTTTTGTATATTTGTTTTTGACCCGATGAGAGAATAACGCGATATCAAGTTCAAAACATCGATATGTCGATATTTTAAACTTATACAAATCGATTTTTCAATATCGATATTTCTGAGACTGATATCGTTATTCCAACGATGTCGATAAATATCGCACATTCCTAAATACAATAGAAGTATATACCTGCTAGGGATGGACTAATGGAAAATTTATATCGATATATATCATATCGATAGCTTTAAAAAATATCGATATATACAGAATTGTTTTTCAAGAGGTACCCAAATTTACATAGGAGGTTCAGATTCGATAGTATAATTGATTAGTGAAATAAAAACATATGTTTTTATTTTAAAAAAAAATACATTCTACATTTTAAACATTTCGAGATATACTAAATTTGATGACACTACGTTAGTTATTCATAACTATAAACACACACGCCACGCACACAAACAAACACTCTCGATAAATCGAAGTTACTACTGCTCAAGTATTTCTTTCTATTCAAGCTACTCAAGTATTTCTTTGTCGGTATTTCGGTAAGCGTTCGGCAAAATTCGTAACCCCCCTTGTACCCGCTGCCGTATTGCGCACACGCCGCACGCTGTTCACCAGTAAACTCTTGACCTTGACCTAATTATGAGCGCGTGCTAATTTTTATTGTTTATATCCAACGATGGTAGCAGAAATCATGCAAGATATTCGAACCGCGAGTATTAAAAAATGGTATGGTGCTGCCTACATTCTAAGTGCTGAAAGTTACGTGGTGTGCAAGTAAAAAAATTGCAAATTAGTGAGTATAGTGAGGCTCTTTATAGCAAAATGATTACTGCATTTAAATGAAGTGAAAGGTGCTCGAACACAAATAACATTAAAAAACAATTTAAGCAAGTGTTAAGAGAATTGTACATTTATACACACTACACGATAGGGCTTTTTCATGGAACTAAATGAAAATATAAGTTTAATATCTAGTTATAAATAGTACATGCCACTTTTTATATACACCTTAATAAATACGAACATTAGTATGTGCTTTTAAATAATAAACTAGTATTTTAATGTATCTGTTTATTATGGCAGTTCTAAGCCCTTTAATTAGTATGAAAGAAATTTGGAATCGTAAACTTATTTACTATGTTACATGTATTTATAAAACCCGATTACGAAGTGAAAAATGATGTCAAAAGCGGGATTCGAAACCACGCCTATTGGGATTCCGGCCCAATCGTGCTGCCACTACACCACCGTGAACTATTGTAGGACATGCAAATTTCGCTTCGTATCATATTTACGACTTTAAGGTGACATGCGCTATCTACCCGACAATGTTTACACAATTTTATAGGCTTAATACTTCAAACTTTGCAGTTAGAATTGTATTAAACGATGACACAACCTTGTTATTCAAATTACTGAAATTTAGCATTTAATATGCTTAATTATTATGTTACATGTGTTGGTAATTAACCAATTACCAACACAATAACTAATACTGTTGTATTAGTGTGTGTATTCACTACAAACAGGTAGTAGTAGGTAGATAGGTGTCCATAACTTCTAACATGAACTTGTGTGCGTTCGATAATTGCTTATTTATGAATAGCCGTGCGTAAAATAAAAGTTGGTCCATAAACCATGAATATTTTTAGACATTTTCAAATGTAAATAATTAGGTAATTACTAGTGATTTTAAATATTTTATATTTTTTATATAACCTTATTTATATATAGAATATCATAAAAAAGTTCAGGTACTTTTAGAAAAACAACTCTGTATATAGAGAGAAAAATATCAATATTTCGATATGTTTTTACATCAAAGCGCGTCAAGTATTAACAAACAATGAAAAAAAAAACATATTTTGTTCTTTTATTAACTTTATTATTGACTCAAGTACAGTTCGCTTTAGTAAAAATGTTAAACTTAAAGCACACCCTCAAATTATACCCTATGAGTATTTGCGCTTGCTGGGAATCTTCTTGCAATTGCTGGAAATCATCATTGCTTATCAAAGTAAACTAGAAATAATTAAGAAAAGTAAAGGTAAGCAAAAGCAAATAATATACAAATTTATAATCTAGTTATTTTCATTCGTGCGTATAATTTTGCAAGTTTAATATGGAATCTTTATGTCATACCTTAATGCTGGAATCAACAACGTCTGCTGATACAAGATTGCTGCTGAGGGATTTATTTTCATTGCCAGGTTTTGCTGCTTTTAATGATATCTGCACTTCTACAAATCGCAATTAAGCAAAATGATGCTGCGTTCTTAGATGTGTAGCCAAATTTGTAGTATTACCGCTTATACGTATTACCCAAAGAGTAAAGTTATTAAACTGAAAAAGAGTGGCAACTCCATGATAAAATATGCATGTATGGAAGGTGCTGCTACCCAGAGTTTACGCGGTGAACTAAAGTTGAAGTGATATATATATACATATCTACATGTGTATGTGTAATTATATAGAATTTTCTTTTACTATGAAAGCTACCCTGAAATATAAAAAAAAAACATATCAGCTGATAACGAAGCAATAATAATATCAGCTTAACAATGAAAATTGAGATAATTTTCAAAAAGTACATCAATAACCGTAAATAGATTGATGACAATAAGTACCTACGCTAGGAACAAAAAATAACAATTCTCAGTTGTCAAATGTTTGACATGCAGGACAAAATGGCAGCAGTTAAGTTTGTACAAACAATCTGTAGGCGGCGCGACGGTCAGTAAAAATAAGTAATGTTTTAAGTGTGCCCCCCAGGTATTACCGCACGAGTAGTAAGAAGCGGGTTCTTTCACTGTTCACACTACGGACATTTTTAAATAATAAATAGCACAATGTTAAAACAAATAAAAGCCACGTTAAGTAATGGCACTCGTCACCGTTGCACTCACTATTAGACTTAGGTAGCTCCTGAATGAGAGATACAAATGAACTAGCTATTTGATTTCAATCTAGCTCACATTAGCTCAGTAGCTCAGTTAATAGTTCAACGGCTCAATCGGCTCTTTTACTTGCGTCGTCATGTCGTGCAAGCAGTCGACGACCGAAAGTGCTCGATATATGCCGATCACCGCCGAACAGTAAAAGTATTGAGCATGTTCCGATATGCATTGTGACTATTGTGAGCACTAAACGTACAAGTTGTATGTTCAACAAAGAAAAAATGTTTGAAAAATAAAATGTTATATTTAAAAAAATAATATTCATCTTTAAATAACAATATTCAATGATAATAATATTTATCAGTGCAAGCTATCACTGGATGCAGTTGATTCTGTCCGCCCATATGCATTTAGTGAAAAGCTGTTTTTAAACATTTAAATTACAAACAGACCTTTCAATTTTATTTATTTTTTTATATAAATATATTTTATATCTCATCCTGCGATGACCAATCAAAATTTACATGCTCATGCATATCAAGCTTATCGCTTAATGATCGCGTAGTTCAGAGTTTGAACTATTCAAAAGAGTTAGAGCCGTGAACGAGTTGAAATGAAATGAGCTAACTCAATAAGAGCTAGCTCTTTTGATGAGCTAAATGAACTCAGAATATATATATGAGCTAAATGAACTAAAGAGCTAAAAGAGTGATATAGCTCTTTTGATCAAAAGAGCTATATCTCTCTTTTCTTTTCAGTGAGCCGTTTTTCGCATCTCTACTCACTATTGTACACAGTGTGCATGACACACAGAGAGAAAGAGAGAGAGAGAGAGAGACACAGCTGAGGTGAGGAGCAGATTCAAAGAGACGGCCCAAACACATATTTTTGACTGCGTTCAAAAGTTAATTAATATAAAAACATAAAAGTTGTTAAAAATATCGAATCTGATTGATGACTCAGAAATAAATATCGAACATCGATATTGCCAAAGTATAATTATCGACGATATATATCGATTATCTTCTAAAAAAATATCGATATTTTGATATATTGATTAGGGGTGTCCACTTTGAAAAAACATCGATGTTTTTATCGATTCGATAAATCGAAACTGTACATCGATGTCTTTCGATGTATCGGATGAAAACATCGATGTTTTGTAAACATCGAGTACTTTTTCTAAAATATATTACAAAGCTAAAGTCATATCAAAAGTGATACTTCTCAAAACAGGTCTTCTTTCTAGAGTGAAAATTTTTGTATTTGAAAATTATGAAAAGAGCTAAATCCATTATTTTATTACAGTTTAAGTAATTCTTAGAGAACTCACTGACTCTTTCTTGCTTGCGTAATGCTGCCAATATCATCAGTGCTTCCAACTGCCTACATCATTTCTATGTTGGCCAAACCGGCACGGCCAGATTTTTTAAAATCTTTATTGGTATATTTTATTATGACTTTATTTTCGATAATATTATAAAAAAAAAAAATATGTTTTGCGCATTTATATTCATTTTCACTTTAAAACAACATTTACTTAATGCACAATTACTGTCTTATATAGTGCGACATTTCGATACTCTTAAAAATATATATATTTTATTAAATATTGCCAATTTTATTTATATTATATATGTATGCATCGATTACGAATGCTAAATTTCAGTAATTTAACTGTATGCATTGTTGTTATACTTACGTTAAAATTATTCATACATCGTTACACACAAACACACACTCTGACACCTTTTATACTAGTCATGTTTTTAATATTTTTTTTAAATGTACCAGATGTTGGCAGAATATCAGTGCTATTTTATAAAATAAAATAGCCATAGCTGAGGCAATAGCCTTTTTTGTTTCTCGTTAATGTCATTTTATACCAGAAGTTGTTTTCTTTAGTTATGTTTATTTTCATTAGTTTTTAACGAGAACAAAATAAATGTTTTTCTTCCTTTTTCTTTCATTTATACCCATTCCGATCCTTTATAAAACAGTAATTTATTATTAAAAAAAATATTTATATTACTTTGAAATATCATTGAATCATTTATTTAAACATAAACTTGAGTTTTTGTGACATTAACTGGTGGTCATCGATTCGATGTTTTATGAAAAAACATCGATACATCGAGTATATCGATAGCTTTTCAAAACATTGGATCGATTCGATGTATCGCATTGTAAACATCGATGTTTTCGATGCATCGATGTATATCGAATATCCCTAATATTGATATATTTTACCCATCTCTAATACTTGCGCTATTTATTTTGGTTACGAAACAAATTACAAAAATATGCGAATATTCGGTTTTTTATCGAAGAAAGTTGGTGACTTGACTATTAAATATTCTAATTTGCCAGAATCTTATATCAAAAGGAGCTATGAGCAGGTTTGTTAAATATTTTGTTTTGCATTTTTATTGTCGAAACATAACCTATATATAATTCTTATTTTTGGCACTGTTTTAATTTAGGTTTATTGGAAGAACCCTTCAAATTATCCACAATATCGTGAGGCACAGATAGCTCGGAAGAAGTATCGCTTCACAACAAACAGGCCTTGGACGGGGCAGTTCAGAACGCAAAATGAACGCAACACGCTAAGGAAGAAAGTGTTCATAGAACCCGTGGGCGAATGGACTTTCTTCAAGTAAAATTTTATTTATAACTTTTTTTTTATCTATGAATCTATGACGCCATGGACTTAATGAGGAGTGCAACCTTATTTGCACCTAACAAATCCTGGTAGATGGGACATCTTTACTTATTAGGAATTTCTACTAAATAGTCCTCAATGCTTGTGGAAATTTGAGTGATTTATACTTAGTCTGCCTAACCTTTTGAAGATGAAGGTACATGTAAATCTCTAAAAGTAAAGGAAGAATCATTTAGGTAAAGAAAGAAATAAAGCATAATTCAAAATGGATTTTATTTTTAAACTACACTGTACCTTAATGAAATAATCATTGTATTATAAAGGACTTTAGAATCATATTATTAACTGACTCAAATTACACCCAGATTTAAAGCAACAAATTGTGAATTGCACAAAGTATTATTCTGCATGCGAATCAGACCTACAACACCTATAGTCTATCTAATCTAAGAAGTGCACTTTGACAGCTGTCGGAGTAAGTTGTCTAGTTATGTGAACTAAATAATCGCTATCGAAAATATCTGATTTTAGTGAGAAATCGATATTGATTCTTTGTAATTATTAATCGGTTTATTTAATTATTTTTCAAAAAGGAGATGAAATATTAAGTGCTTAATTAATACTAAACAAATTTAATTATTTCATCATAATGTCTATTCATAATAATTATTAGTATTAGGTTAAACATACATACATACATATCATCACGCCATATCCCTTGCAGGGTAGGCAGAGAGAACAGAGTGCCAGAGAACTCTATCTCTGCATACTTCACTCGCTTCCTCAACATTCATAATTCTCTTCATACACTCTCGCCGGTTTCGGAGACTCTTGACTCCACCTTCCTTCAGTACATGACCGATCTGGTCTAGGTAGGTTAGTCTCGGTCTCCCTCGGTACCTACATCCTTCCACTTTCGCATTGTATATCTTCTTAACCAGGCGTTCGTTCGGCATTCTTTCCACATGTCCGAACCATCGGAGCATTCCCTTTCGCATCTTTACACCAATACTCTCTTTCATACCTACTCGCTCTCTTACGTCGTCGTTACGAATGCGGTCGGTCAGCCTAACTCCACAGATTTTCCGCAGAGATCGCATTTCGACCGCATTAATTTTACTATCATACTCTTTTCTGCATACCCAACTCTCGCTTCCATACAGTAATGTTGGGACAAGCACTGCGTTATGTATTGCTACACGTGCCTTCTGGCTGAGGTGGTGGCTGCCGAGAAGTTGCCCCAACGCTCCGTTCACTCTATTTCCCGCATTCACTCTTCGCTCTATATCAGTGGTGTACCTTCCATCTCGGCTAAATCCACATCCAAGATATACAAATTCATCCACTTGCTCTAGTACATCATTACCTATTGTTACTCTTACATCTGTTCTGGTTTTATCTCTTTCAAAGACCATTATTTTGGTTTTGCTCACATTCACGCGTAGACCCCTTTTCTTACAATCTTCTGTCATTGTGTCGACTAGGGTCTGCAGGTCAATCGCTGACTGTGCCAGCAGGACTGCATCATCTGCATAAAGCAGAGCAGTGACCACTGAGTCGCCCATCTGAACTCCCACATTCATATCGTTCAACCTTTGGAGACATTTATCCAGATATATGATAAACAGCCTGGCTGACAGAACGCACCCCTGCTTAACGCCGATATTGACGTCAAACCAAGGCGACATTCCATCATCCAGCCGCACACAGGCTCTACAGCCCATGTAACTGGACTGCACAGCCTGTAGCAGTTTACCGTTAATACCATACTCCGGTAAAATGTCCCAAAGTTCCTTTCGTACAACCGTGTCAAATGCTCTCTCCAGATCCACAAAACTGCAGAAAACCCTCTGACCTAGAGCCAGATGCTTCTCCACAATGTTGCGCAGAGAGAACACTTGATCCATGCATCCCCTTCCACTCCTGAAACCTCCTTGTGTCTCACACAGTAAACCATCGGACACCATCCTCATTCTCCTTTCAATAATTTTTCCATACACTTTTGCTGCCAAACTGGTCAAGCCTATGGCTCTGTAATTTGCGCAGTCATAACGTGAACCCTTGTTTTTAAACAAAGGCACGATGACTGCGCTATTCCAGTCCCTGGGAACCATTCCCGAGCTCCAACATAAATTGAGGAGCAACAGGAACGCCTCCCAGACACAAGAGCCACCAAGCTTGATCATCTCGGCAGACACCATATCAATGCCCGCTGCCTTACCATTTTTCAAACTTCTTATCGCCCATTCAACTTCATCCATACTGATGCCATCGGAGGACGCCGTTGTCGAATGTTGATCTACTAAACCACATCCAACACCGGCGCCAACCGTAGCATCCGCATACATATCGCCAAAATATTCACTCCATCGGCTTAACACGTCTTGTGTTTGTGTAAGAATGTCTCCACCTTTAGACCTTATTTTATTCATTCTGAAGGCTGACCAACCACCCCGAGACTTCTTCACCTCCCTCCAAAAGAGTTTGGTGTTACCCTCGAAGTTTTTAGTCAGCCTATCTTCTGCACTCATACTTGCTCTATCACGTTTCTCTTTCACTAAGGCCTTGGTGTCATTCTTACATTGCCGATATATTTCTTTCTTCTGTTCAGTCATACTGTCATTCAGATTCAAAGAAGAGACATAGTCCAGCCACGCTTTCTTCTTTTGCTCTACGGAAGCTGCCACTTCCGCATCCCACCATGCATCACCATTTGTTTTTCTATGCTTCTTTGAACTTCCACATACTTCTTTCGCTGTATCTACCATACTCTCTTTCAATACTCTCCAGCATTCTTCAATGTCCGATTGCGGCTGGCTTGCCATCGTCAGCCGTTCTCGGACACCCTCTGCATACTTTTCTCTTACACACTCTTCTTGCAACCTTTCAACCTTTATTCTTTCAAGCCCTCCGAAGTGGACACGCTCTCGCCAGTGCCTCCACTTTCTGAACAGACCACTAAGTCTCGCAATAACGAGATAGTGGTCCGTGTCGACTGTGGGGCCCCTGTAGGCTCTTGCGTCCAATATTTTGCTTCGGAGGCGACTGTCTACCAAAATTAAATCTATTATGCTTTTCTGTTCATTCCTTCTCCATGTATACATATGGATGTCCTTATGTTGGAAAAATGTGTTTGACACAATAAGGTTTCTCTCCATGCATACATCCGCTATGAGCCTACCTGCGTCGTTCACTCTCTTATCACCAAATGGACCAAGTACGTCCTCATAGTCGGGACGCTTGGTCCCCACCCATCCGTTCAAATCTCCGCATACAATCACGCGTTCACTGGTTTCTGCCATATCCAGAACTTCCCTAACATTGTCCCAAAACTTCTCTAGGTCTGATGCCACCGAGGATCCTACGGGAGCATATGCTACAACCATGAATACCTTGGTGACACCTAGTTTTATACGGACCCAGAGAAGTCTGGGATCATACATTCCGTAATCCTTCACACCTGAGGCCAAGCGAGAGGACAACAGCACTCCTACCCCCATGCTGGCTCGATCGCTCTGTGGTACACCAGACCACAGAGCCATCCCGCCACCAGGAAGATCGCAGGCGTCGCTGCCCCTTCGCTTGGTCTCTGTTACACAGAGCACGTCTAGCTGTTTGTCCGCCATGACGGATATCAGCTCGTGCAACTTACCTTCCACACAACCTCTTACATTCCACGTGCCCACCCGGCACTCCGTTCTCCTCGACTCGCCTAACTGGGCAAGGCGTGATGGGTGGCGGCCCCCATCGCCGCAACTGCCGATGTTCGTACCGACGGGGGCGGGTCGGTACGCGTCGCCTCCGGGGGACGCCCTAACCCGCATTGCGGTACGCATTTCGAGCCGGATTAGCAGTCTAATTAGACTGGCAGGGGACGCGAACGAGCACGCTCCGGACTATGCCCCCCTATTAGGTTAAAAATAACCAAAAACTGGATTTGAAAATAGCTATTTATTCAGAATCACTACTATTACTTGAATTATCATCGTCACGAACATTAATAATTATTTCCTATCAATAAAATTGTCGAAACGTACATCTCTATCAAAATCTCTATTCGATTAAATATATAAATCTAATATTTTTACCGATTATTTGAATATTCGTGAATTGGAAGTTGTCAAGCACTACTGTATAGAACGTGATGAAGTGACATTGTAAGTTCGTCAATACTAATTATTATTTACCATGTTATCTTTATTTTAAATTAGTTTTACATACATACATATCATCACGCCATATCCCTTGCAGGTTAGGCAGAGAGAACAGAGTGCCAGAGAACTCTATCTCTGCATACTTCACTCGCTTCCTCAACATTCATAATTCTCTTCATACACGCTCGCCGGTTTCGGAGACTCTTGACTCCACCTTCCTTCAGTACCTGACCGATTAATTAGTTTTACGAGTTTCAAAATTACATTATTGTACAAGAAAGTCACCCGCAACGTGAATTATGTAAATAACTTAATAGTTCTTTAAAATTTCAGATTTATTGTTTGCAATCATGTGTATACGTTTGACCAAGGTTATTGTGTATTAAAAACTGTGAAACGTCAAAATGCACTTCTTAAATTAGATGAACTATAGTACTAAAAGTTGGTACTTTGCCAGCATAAGCGACTTACTTATTACCATTTGATTTAACAGTCAAGAAAATTGTACTGCATTATAGTTGTCACAAAATAAAAGGCCCGTTTTGACATTTGTCTCAGCGATAGATATAGTGATATAACCATACGACTCGGTACTCGATACTCACGATAAATCGATTCAAGTTTGCATGAGTGTTTGATCTATTTGAATATGTATTGTAAAGTGTATTGGATTAAAGTTCTGATTTGAAAATTTAAGTTAAAACTTTGATATTGTAGGTATTTTGAAATGATACAATGTTATGAAAGGTCAATTTTCTATTATTTAATATTTGTACTACAATTTTGTGATTGAGAATGAATGTTTCACTCAATCACAAAATAAAAAAATCGAGAAAAAGTGAATCTTCAATTTCTTCATTTTCTTCAAATGATGAGCCAAAATTGTCAGTTGAGCTATCGTCACCCGTATCTATAATTATTTCATTTTCAATTATATTGTCAATATTGACGTCTCTGTCATAGTTTTCCTTAATTATTTTCAAGTTTTCTACCACTTTTACCCAGTCTTCTTCAGTAATTTTGGCACAAGCTTCATTCAACAATGTCATAATTTTCTTAGTGGAGAATGGTGGCTTTGTATTGTGGCATGCTGCGTATCCTTTCATTTGAGCCCAGATCAAAGCATTGTACTGACAATGGTATGACGGCGTTCTTATCACTTTGTGTCCATGCTGAACCACTCTGTGAATATATTTGCGTCCATTTCTTCGTGATATTTTTTTGTATTTTTAGACTCAATTGCGAGCAATGAGTCATTAAAAAAAAAAACTTCCCCCAGCTGATTCAGCGCGGCAGATTATTAAGCGTCCACCTTTTCCCATTGGCACTTTTGAGCAAGATGCCTTGGTATCGTTCGTCCACGACTGCGGCACGGTATGATTCGAGTTCAGCCAAATCTCTTCGACAAATATGACATTGTCCCAATTTGTGACTTTGTTAGCTCCAAACTCATAACTTTCAGTAAAGATCAATACACAGCTGGTGAAATTCAATAATTCTAAACACTAGTATTAAAATTAATAAAACCGGACAAGAGCGAGGCCACCTTAAAAGAAAATATTTTGATCGGTTTATTTTTCTTTAACCGATTATTAATAGTCTGTGGACAATATGAAAAAATCGTTATGCACGGCACTTGGCCGAGTGGGCGGTACCCAACAATGAAAAATATTACCTTCAGAACATTTCGATCGGTAAAAAATAGAGAACTGCTTCGGCGTGAACTGTCAAAACAGGCCTTTTATTTTGTGATTACTATATATATATATATATATATATATATATATATAAATAAATATAAAAAAATAAAATATAAATAAATTTCAATTTTTCAATACAGTTCAGGTAGGGATGGACATATGAGGATGATGAATAATGGCATAAAAAATCAAAATAAATAAGTAATCATCATCATCACAGCCTATAAATGTCCCACTGTTGGGCTCGGGCCTCCTCTGTAATGGAAGGGAAATTAGCCTACTATAGTGCTGGTCATACGTGTTGGTATAGGGTTTTGTATCGAGTTTTCCTTCTCTCGCATATATATTATATGCATTTTATATCCCTTAGTTGTCTCGTATGATCAGCCACAGCTAAGATATGGGGTGGTGAATAGTATTCTTACTGATGAATTATATTTTACTACATCACCACTCTTTATTGCTTTATCATATCTGATGAAGGTGCTTAATTAGCTTTTTTATATCATATTTTACTTACTATTTTCAGAGGGGATAGAGTTGAGATAATGGTCGGCAAGGATAAAGGCAAACAAGGTATAATCAGTCAAGTCATTCAGGAACGTAATTGGGTTATAGTTGAAGGGCTTAACACACATCTTAGAATTGTAAGTATTATTTTTATCCATTTATTTAGCCATAGACATAGGCCTTAACATGAATGGAGATTCCATAATCATCATGTGATTATAGTTAGTTTTAAAGTACAGTGGATTTCGGTTATTACGACGGGAGTACTTTAACGTCGTCGTTATATCCGGAGGTCTCTATATCCGAAATAATAAAAAAATCACGTACATACATACACTATTTACATTTATTTACTTATCACTTATTTATGTTATACAAGGGTGTTACTAAAAATGTGTAATTTTGTACTGCTTAAGTTTAGATTTTTGTGCACACTGTAAGGTATATTCCATTTTTATAATTCCTTTTACATCTTAAATTATTTTTGCCTTCACCAAATAAAACGTTTTGAGCGCTGTAATAGCACATAATGCATCTGGAAATGATGTCTACTTTTTCTTTATTAGTACATTTTTAGTTCTAGGAGCCATATTCGCAAGTTTAAGAAACACTGTTCACTTACTAGAAATTGATACGTAACCAATTCAGTAATTCATAATTTTAACTTTGTGCACATGCTAAGTAACCCTACACACAAACAAAGCATTTGACCATCTGCGAATATAAACAAAGGATAAGAAAGCTTAATAGTTAAAGCTTATCAATGAGTCTTTGTGTCTTTGACTCAGTCTCAATATCCGAAAGGAATTTCTAGGAATCTGTCCCAAATAGTTCATAAAAACAAGTCGGTATACCCGAATTAGGCGTTATATCCGGAGTCGCTATTGCCGAATGAATTACCTACGAAAGTATGCTTTAAATTCTAGGGACCTAAGTTCGACATCGCTATAACCGAGAAGTCGTTATAACCGAGGTCGTTATTAATGAAATCCACTTTCCAAATCTTATACTAACATGTCTGACTAGTGTGGTATTTTGTTTTATTGCTAATTGTGGCAAATGAGCAACCAGCACACCTGATGGTAAGTGTTACTGCCGCTCATGGAACTTTGTAATATAGCTAGGCCGCTGCCTATCAAAACAAACCCCAAACTTACTTTGTTGGGCTTCTGGCTCTCTTGCTTACCAAACGAAGTGCAATAACACATTGCCATTACTCAGACGTTGATCTTCTGCGAGAGTGTGGTACTACTCCGGACGAACCGACCCTCGGCTGTAGACAAAAATCTATCAACAGCATGGTCCTACCACTAAAGTATAGTAGGTCAATCCCCTTCCTATATAGTGTGGAAGGGGCTTGAGGTTAACAGTGGGATATGAGTAGTGTGAGATGAAGACAATGATTTATTCACCAGCCTTTAGACAACCACTAGTGGATATAAGCCTAACTATGGTTGGAAAAAGTTCATATGAATATACCAGAATGTGAGTCTTTGTCTTTTCTTTCTGTCGACTCGGGCTTGTGAGAGAAATAATAGTGACCAAGTCATAACCTTAAAAAAAGATAATGTTCGGTTAGTTGCCCAATTTTTAAGTGACTTTAATGAACAGGAACATTTCTGAGGACTGATGTATATAATTTCTTCTTCTCAAATTGTAGGGCGTTCTGCTGTTGGGTTTTGGCTTACCCCGCAGTGGTAGAGAAGTTGACCTGCTATAATACGCCAGTCAAAAGCAAAATGCATAGAGGTTTATGTCAAGTTTTCCATCTATACAAAATAGATGTTATATGCATATATTATTTTAACAAGGTAGCACCTTGCTCTAAAGAATTAATGTTTTTATTACTGAGGACTTCACAAAGTTCAATTAACGGACACAAATTACACAAGAAATTTCTGGTTCACATAAATTATTGACTGAGAATCGAACCCATGCACTGGCACGTTAGATCAGTATCTAATTGCTACGATCTCTGTGCAGACAGTATATAAATCATATTATATATCTTAGTTGACTAATCAGGTTGAGAGCCCTCAGTGCGCACCCATAATCAATTTAATAGTGGTAGGACCACGCTTGGGACAGTTCTCTGTCTACAGCCGCGGACTGGTCCGTCCGAGTAGTACCACACTCTCGCACAAGGTCGACGTGAGTAATGGCAATGTGCTATTACGCTTCGTTCGGTGAACGAGTGAGCTGGAAGCCCAACTGGATGGGTTTGGGGATTTTATTGGTAGGCAGCGTCCTAAGCCATACCCTTGGTATTGCAAAGGTCCATGGGCGGCAGTGACACTTATCATCAGGTGTGCTGCTTGCTCGTTTCCCACCATAAACAATAAAAAAAAAGTCCGCGTAAAACTGTCAAAGCTATCTGCGGCTAACAGCTAAACACACAAAAAAAGTTGTCAGCTTTTACGACACAGATGTTCAAGAGAGGTAGGTCTTCATTATAATTCTTCTATGCTCTTATCCCTATTACATGCCGACGCAAACGGTGCTCCTGTTCCATCGTGCATATTGCAACAAATATTGGCAATAGTTTTATGACCGGCTGCCTGACGTCAACTCTACTTGGGAATGTAATTGTTAACCAAACGATATTAGGTGGAGTTTCACCCAGGTCGCTATATGATTAGGTCACTAATCTAGTTTTGTTTAATTTCCAGGTGGGTAAAGATAAGAAAAAGAAGTTTCCTGGTATAACAGTGCAGTCTGAAGCGCCTCTACTAGTCACTACTGATGTGAAGCTTGTTGATCCAGAGAGTTTGAAAGCCACCGATGTTGAATGGAGATTCACTGAAGAAGGTGAAAAGGTATGTTTAACTATATACATACTTGCTATGTCTTCAGCTTTGTTCGCATTAATATATATTTATAACTGACATTAAAAAAGGGAAAGGTTCTCAGTTAGACTGTATTTTTTTTATACCTTAATTTTTTTTTGTCACCGATTTTGATGATTCTTTTTTTATTTTAATGCTGGTGCTTACTCTGTGGTTTTATTAAAATTCGATCAAGTTCTGACCAGTATTTTTTGAGTTAACCTCAATAATACGTATTTTCCTGACCTCGACTAAATAAAAAAGATCGACTTTTTTTATTGTTATTTTTTTTTATTTCATCTATTTTTTTTTATCTGAGCAACCATTGTTTTTTTTCTAGTTGAAAAGACAGCACAGTGGGCGTATTAGTGATTAGGATTGATCAACCTACCATGCCAAGTGTCGTGGACTTGGCTTGGTTTATGGCAGAACTTACTCCCGATTGAGCTCTGTGGGGAATAAGTAAAATTGTAATTAAAAAAATAAGAAAATCCATTGAATTAAAAAAACTGTATGATTAAGAAATAAAATGTTAAAAAAATACATTCACTTTATTGTCAAAAAGCATTGCAGGAGTTTTGGTGGGAACATGAAAGTGTTATATGGTGGTCTTGTATTATATTCAATATCTTAGTATTTTAACGAGTTCATTTAAGTATTAAATAGCTTTCATGTCAGTTTATGTAATGTGATGCGGAGGAACTGCTGAGGTGTAGTGAATATTATATAAAAGTTCTTCACATAATTTCGTTTTGTCCAAAATTGGCAGAAGATACAATTAACAGTGAGTCCATAGTACTGTTGAAGGTGATTATTTGACTTACTGACGAACAATAACTTAAAAATTGAAATGATTAATTAAAAATAAATAATAAAAACTCGACATTGGCAACACTGAGCTCTTATTAGTAGCTGATTGCCGTCTGGGTTAGTACCACACTCTCGCAGAAGATCAACGTCTAAATAATTGCAATGTGCAATTGTGCTTCGTTCGGTGAGCGAGAAAGCCGGAAGCCCAACTGGTTGAGTTTGGAGATTGTCATGGTAGGAGCGGCCTAGCTATAGCCTTGGTTATAGTAAAGATCCATGGGCGGCAGTGACACTTACCATCTGGTGTACTGTTTGCTCGTTTGCAAGCAATAAACTCGTTTATAAGCAATAAAAAAAAAAGAAAATGAAAGTAGTTTTTTTTGGGTCTTCTATAAGTGTTTTATTATTTTTTTACTGTCTTTTTATTATTTTGATTATTTTATTCTTAAATCATTGCACAAGCAAAATGTTTAAAAATTTAAATTTTCTATTTCAAGGTTCGTGTGTCAATTGCGAGCAGTAGAATCATACCGATACCAAAGTCAGCTTCGGAGACCATGGACTATAAAAGTAAAGAGTTGTACATTGAGAATGCGGACAAGGACACAGCTGCTGATAATGTTACTAAGGCTAGTTTTTCAGCTCATATATTTTCCACTGCTGGGCTAAAGTCTTCTCCATAGTGAAGACATTGACGTACTATACCCATGGTTGTTGAATGTTTTCTTTCTCTTGCTTAAATATTAGGAAACATATCTATATTGAACCCATTTCTTACATTTTCTTCAACTAGTGGTTCTAACACTAGAAAATCATTCATGCATTTTTAAATAACTAAATTACATTTGAAATAAAACTCTTTTTTACGAATTCTATCGCATTTGTATTTGATTTTTAATTTCCCCACGTTTCGAACACTTTACAGCGTTCATGGTCACGGGAGTACTGAGGTGTCTCACGTCCAACAAGTCATCGTTATTACAAAGATTTATATCTACCCACTAGAGTATCAGGTAGTAAATTTTGACCCAAAGTTTAAGTTTTCGAAGCGTCGAGAAATTTAAAATCAAATACAAAAGCGATAGCATCTGTAAAAATAGTTAATATGTGTGTGTAATATTCGCGTAAACTTCAGAAATCATTAAACTGAAGGACATTTTCTTTTCTGTAACTGTGGATAAAAGAAGTGTAATTAATGTGGTCTTTTTCTGTATGGTAATGGAGTTAATATATAATTCAACAGCCTCTAACGTCTTGTCAAAAGATAACTAAAGGATGTGTCCTACTAAAGTCAATATCAGGGCAGGTGGTTCAACCCTATGGCGATGGGGAGGTAATACCACAGAATATGGGGCCGCTCGCCGCCCTTTTGAACCCCGGATTGTTCGAGGCGGTGTGTGCCCATACCATAGTCTGACGCAAAAAGAGACCTGCTAACAATGTCTAGAAAAACAGAAAACTCGATATCAAAACATTACGCCAACACGTCTGATCAGCGTGGTGTAGTAAGTCAATCTACCTCACAATGTGGAGGGGTGAGCCCAACATTGGGATGTATATGACTTGAAAATACAAATAAGAAATCAATATTCACAACCGTTAGATGTGACTTTTTACTTTAAAGCAGATTCCCTCGAACATTAGAATCTAGCAAATTTCGCCTTGTCATTTATGGTTTTATTTTAACATTATTCATCTTTTTGAGATGTTTAAGTATTATCAATGATATAAATACTTCAATTGAAAAAGCATTTAAATAGTGAAATAATCGTTATTTTTCTTAGTCTTCTACTTCAATTTAATTTAGTACAGTGCCATCTGTTGATAAGCGAGGTTACTAAATTGTTATTTTTTTAAAGCAAAAATCATTGTGTTGCTAACACATTGAATTCGTTCAACGCCATTAGTTGGTTTTCTTTCTCTTGCTCTTAGTTATCTTTTATGAGACCCTACAGACAAGAAAGAGGCGGTAAATTGTATTCTCATCCCCATAACCCTGAGGAGAAACATTAAATATAGTATTTAATTATGTACAATGTAATAGTAATTATAAATGTGTAATAGTTTTAATATTCGTTTTTTTATCTAACCTGTTAATAATCAGGGACCGGATTGTGATTGTAATTATAAAAATAATGTTTTTAAACAGGTAACGTTCGCGCCAAAATTAAGAACCTTCGAGATGGACATTATGGAAGAAATGGGTATCAAAGAGGATCGTGTTCCCGCCAAATCTTTTTGGTATTAGATGAATTTAAGTAATATTGTATTGTTGTTAATTTAAAAAATATAGATTAATTGACATTGTGGAGTTTTATTTTAAATACGTGATCATCATCCCAAGTAATTGTGTTAAAAGAAGAACTAATATGTATTCTGCTTCCAGCATACATATTGCAAAAACTTTTTATATTATTTTTGTGACCTATCATTTGCTTATTGTGAACCTTCCTTGGGAATGTAATTGTTGACCAAATGGCATCAGATGGAGTTACCCCGAGTCGATAGAAAGTTCGTAGATGGTAGTATTCGTAGCCGTCCCTACACAACAATGCATACATACATATCATCACGCCATATCCCTTGCAGGGTAGGCAGAGAGAACAGAGTGCCAGAGAACAGAGTGCCAGAGAACTCTATCCTTGCATACTTCACTCGCTTCTTCAACATTCATAATTCTCTTCATACACGCTCGCCGGTTTCGGAGACTCTTGACTCCACCTTCTTTCAGCACGTGACCAATCTGGTCTAGGTAGGTGAGTCTCGGTCTGTCCCGGTACCTACATCCTTCCACTTTCACCATCACTACACAACAATGCATTTTAAAAAAAGACATATTCTCAAGCATAATTAATGTTAGGGCTGCTGACAGTTTTGTATCTACAGTTGTGGGTCGGTCCGTGAGGTAGTACCATAATTCTGCACAAAATGAAGATCACATGTGCTGTTGTGATTTGTTTGGTGATCAAGAGAAGCGGCAGCCCAATTTTCTGGGTGGGTTTGTGCGTTTTCATTCGTACCCTGGAAATGTCCATGGGCGGTAGTGATACTTATCATCAGTCGTGCTGTTCTATATCAACCCGTCTGATCACCGTGGTATAGCAATTTTCTTTCCATAGTTGAGCAGGCTCCAGCCCAGCAGTGAGTCGTATATGAGCTGAGACGATGTTGATTCTGAAATATAAACAAGATTGTTTGATGATTTATAATAAAACAAAGCAATAGATGTTTTTTTTCGGGCAATTATTTGATTAAATAATAAATAGAACTAAAAGAAGAACAAAAGAGCCAACGTCACGCGGTATTCCCAGGCGGTCACCCATCCAAGTACTAACCGCGCCCGATGTTGCTTAACTTCGGTGATCGGACGAGAACCGGTGTATTCAACGTGGTATGGACGTTGGCGATTAGCTTATTGAATTATATGAATACAAATCAAGGTCATAATGACGGCAATATGATGGGTGTGCAATTTTTTTTCAGTGAATACAATAGCTATTAGCTAACACAAAATTTATGATCCTTTGTGTATTTAAATAATGTATCCCCATTTTTTATTAAGGATTCCTAAATTTTATGTCATTGGTTGTTATTCGCCACGAAACTCCTTCTTTCTCCTACTCTTATCCCAATTACTTGGGGTCGATACAATATGTACTCTTTTTTCATAGTAATTATTGTAAAAGTTATTGGCAATAGTTTTATGATCGGCCGCCTGCTAGACGTCAACCCTCCTTGGGAATGTAATTGTTGACCAAACAGCATCACATAGAGTTGGCCCAGGTCGTTATAAGGCTCATAGTCGTCTTTTAGGACATCCACGAGCAAAGTAAGGGTTGGTAGTACCTATTCGTAGCCGCTACCACATAGCTATTCGCCACGAAACTATTCCACCATAAGGCCAATGTTGCCAGATCACTCACGGAATCGCCACCTTTCAATGGGCAATAACAATAACACAATGGGCAATAACAAATACAAGTGTTGTGATTTATATAAAAGAAATAAATGTTAGAATTAGTGTTGTTTACATTTTATCAATTAAGAAACATATGTATTTCAATTGTTTAAATAATTATTTAAGAAATTCTTTTTTTCTTAAAAATCATCATTGACCCTTTTCAATGGATTAACAGAGAAATATTTTTTTTATAAATAATTATATTGTTTATTAACTTAACAATTTGTTATAAATAAATAATATTAACCATTATATTTTTTTCGAATACTTCAAAAAAATACAAAAGCAACCATATATAACAAAGTATAGATTTTTTTTTGTATTTTTACAGCATTGTTAAATATTATATGAATTATATTGAATTATATATATTATATTGATTTTTTTTCTATACTTTGTTATATACATATATGGTTGTATTTGTAATTTTTTGAAGTTTTCGAAAAAAATATAATGGTTAATATTATTTATTTATAACAAATTATTAAGTTAATATATGATTATTTGTAAAAAAATATTTCCCTGTTAATCCATTGAAAAGGGTCAATGATGATTTTTAAGAATAAAGGCATTTCCTAAATAATTATTTAAACAATTGAAATATAAGAAAAAACTAGTATAAACGATAAAAAAATATTTGAGTAAATGTTTTTTTTTAAAAAGTCATTATTTCACCTATGCAATAAAATGGTAGAAAGATTTTTTTAAGAAATCTCAAAATAGTCTATTTGTTTATAAACAATTTCTTAACAAATGACGTAAAAATGTTTTTCCAATGTTAATTAATACCTATACTAGATGCAAAAAGAGCAATAATAAGATATACCTACCTAAAAAAAAAAAATTATAACATTTACTTGAAGTTTCATTTTTTGTTAATTTAAAAAAATTATACATACATACATACCATCACGCCATGTCCCTTGCAGGGTAGGCAGAGGGAACAGAGTGCCAGAGAACTCTATCCTTGCATACTTCACACTTTTTAAAAAATCAACATAATTTTTTTTATTTCACCGAGGTTTTTTTCTTTCATGTGTCTAGATTACGCCATAATTTATTCAAATTTTTAAATTATTATTTAATACTATAAAAAAATATTTTAGGTGATATACCGGCTTTTTAGACGGCGGTCGCGCCTATGCCGTAACGACCTCGCGGAGCACTATTTTAAGCGTTAAAAAAAATATAAGTAATAGAGATAGAGTGCCGGGAGTTGGACTTTTTTATTGGTTTCCTCCTTTTTCAGGATCTTTTTCAAAATTCCTTAAATATCATTATTTTAGATATTATTAACGACAAACTAAATACCTTTATTTTTTTATCTTATTTTGTTAATTATAATCGCAATTTTTTATGTGACTATATAACTTCCCGAATTGCATTATCATTAATAATTCATTGTTCATAAGATGTAAATATAGTGATATTCTAGATTTAAATTCGCCAACGTCCATACCACGTTGAATACACCGGTTCTCGTCCGATCACCGAAGTTAAGCAACATCGGGCGCGGTTAGTACTTGGATGGGTGACCGCCTGGGAATACCGCGTGACGTTGGCTTTTTTGTTCTTCTTTTAGTTCTATTTATTATTTAATCAAATACTTTCCCGAAGAAAAACATCGATTTCTTTGTTTTATTATAAATCATCAAACAATCTTGTTTATATTTCAGAATCAACATCGTCTCAGCTCATATACGACTCGATGCTGGGCTGGAGCCTGCTCAACTATGGAAAGAAAATTGCTATACCACGGTGATCAGACGGGTTGATAATGTTGATATAGAACAGCACAACTGATGATAAGTATCACTACCGCCCATGCATTCATTCGTACCCTGGAAATGCCAGGGTACGAATGAAAACGCACAAACCCACCCAGAAAGTTGGGCTGCTCTATACCAACCCTTCTGGTCGCCGTGGTATAGCAATCTTTTCCATTGTTGAGCAAGCTCGAGCTTAGCAGTGAGGTTCTCTTGATCACCAAACAAAGCACAACAGCACAATGCGATGTCAAATTTCTGCAGAATTATGGTAATACGTCACGAACCGACCCGCAGCTGTAGATCGAAAACGGAATACCGCGTGACGTTGGCTTCTTTTGTTTCCTTTTTTATCAATAATACTGCTAATATTAATCATAGAATTTATCTCCATAGTTTTTTGCATAAATAGAAGTATTTCGGTGATTGTAATATTTTTATAATTTTTATTCTCTACTTAATTCGGTTAATTCGGGATATCCATAATTGTAACTGAAACTTTCGTATATTCGAGACACAAATATATTTGAGAACATAACTGAAACCAATATAAAAGATTGGGATTTGTATGGGGTCGGTGTCTGCATCAGACACGTTAGGGAGCTCTTCAAAATACTACGTTCAGTCACAGGAGCGATTTCGTTTATAGAAATGAGGCGCTTTTCGACTGGTAGCGCTGACGTATTAACACATATATTTTTTAATTCTTTTTTTCTATTGCTTATGGTGGCAAAGGAGTAATTAGCACACTTGATGTTAAGTGTCACTGCCACCTATGGACCTTTGCAATATCATGGGTATAGCTAGGCCGCTGTCTACCAATATAAGCCCCAAACCTACCCAGTTGGACTTCCGGCTCTCTCGCTCACCGAACGAAGCACAATAGCACATCGTGATTACTCAGACATCGATCTTCTGCTCAGTGTGATACTACCCCGGACGGACCGGCCCGCGGCTGTAGACAGAGACTGTCAACTGCGTGGTCCTACCTCAAATATATACAGATCTTAACAAAGACGATTATGACTCAAATTATTTTCATTTCCTTCACTTTCTGCCTGCGAAATGAATAAAAATTATAGATACTTGTCAACACTATACGTGAAAACTTTAAGCGGAAGGGAAGGGGTCTTGGCACTTACGAGTGGTCACCGAGGAGAGGTAGGGGTCGAAAAATCTTAAAAACAGGTCACCTAGCATGGATACGATAGATTTTCTATAAACCAACCGATTTGACAGCTTAAACCAGATTTGTCCAACCTCTTATGGACTACTCTAACATTCTCTAATCGTGCTCCCGGTAGTTATAATTGAGGATCGTGATTATTCCATCCATTCATCTATCCATCAGCCCGGAGATGTCCACTGTTGGATATAGGCTTTCCTGCGAGAATGCCACTCAAAAGTCTTCTCTAACTATATTCTAAATAGGAAGTTAATAAAGTTTGATGTTTAATCAAAATTGAAGCTCGGCAAAGACAAAGATCCCCTGAAGGGATTACGTAATTTGTTTATGATCCTTTAGTCTCTGTGGGAGCAGTGGATCATGTTTATGGGCTGAAAAGGACAATTTGATAAAAATACGTGTTATTACAAATTTCTTCCTGTTGGAGTTCGTATGACTCACGAAAATATGTAAACATAGCCATATAATGTCAAGCTGACTAACTACCGCGATGTCTTACTCCCTCTTTCATTCTACTTTTCTTTCTTCCAATATGATAGTATGTGGGTTAAGAAAACGGAAAGAAGAATAGTAAAATTGACGCCTTCTAACACTGATAGCTACTGTTTAGTTTTAATTATGACTTGTTTAGTACTTTCCCTTACAAAGAATAAAGAAATATCCGTACATTCAAACAAAATTTTATATTTATATGTTGTATTTTAGTAAATATAATATTAAGTGTAATAAATAAAAAAATAATTAATAAATTTAATAACAAAAGAGGCCAACGTCACGCGGTATTCCCAGGCGGTCACCCATCCAAGTACTAACCGCGCCCGATGTTGCTTAACTTCGGTGATCGGACGAGAACCGGTGTATTCAACATGGTATGGACGTTGGCAATTGTGTTATTAAATCTTATGAAAACAAATAACATCACAATGATTATGGCGATGCGGTAAGTATTTAACAAACCTACTTATATATATGAATGGTCAGATCAGAGATTGATCCGTCATCCGTAAGAAGGCTGACTATAGCTCAATGTCATTACATCGAGCGCGGAAAGCGAAAACGTCGTAGTCCACAAAAACGAAAATGTTCACCAGAGCCAAAAAACTGTTTCCCTTTTTTCAAAAAATCATAACTAGCGTATTTTTTAACGTAAACCCACGATTTTTGGAAATTAGATTTATTATTTTTTTCTTAATATAAATTTTACTCTCAAATCTCATTCTAACAATTATTTATCAAAATTTTGTTGACTACGACATATTGAACTATTTTTACAGAATGTTAAAACGCTGTAATTGCACTATTGAGTTGCATGGAGCGGGGTCAAATGCATTTTTTTAAGGAAAACGAAAACGTGGTAATCAACATTATTTGAACTAAACTGTATGTTGTAAACGTAGTTATTCCATGAAACTAATATTTTAGAATAGGTGTACCGTGTAAACTAAAATAATTGCTTATTTGGTGTAAGACAAAATGTTGCTTATTTGGGGTAAGACACGTAAAGGCTAAAGCGATTTAAATTTGACAGAATATTAGCCAGTTTGGTACTCATCTGGAGGACAAAGCCAAATTGGCAAGCAAAAAGTTAGACGTGCTGCCCGCTAAAACGTCGTTAATGAGCAAAAATCTTTTTTTACGGAAAGCGAATTGCTATAGTCGACATAGTATAAGTCATTACTACTTTTTGACTTGAAACGTCTTTAAAATCGCGCCGAAACATACGGGTACCAGGTTTAAAAAGTGGACCGTAACGAAAAGGTCTATATCATCGTACCTTAATAATTAAAAAACTATTAGTCTTAGAAACAAAAAAATGTGGTGTGAATATTTCACTTATATAGTCAGCTCGCTGTTATGACATTGAGTTCGTGTCGGGGTCGAGCGGGGCAAAAATACTTAAAACAGCGTCAATCTTGTTTTCATTTCAATCTTTTACTTTAATATCGATTCGCTAACATAGACGTTTCACGTTAAAACCAACGGCCGTGTGCCCCGGCACAGCCCCACCCGTTTTTCTGTAACGTACAGCGTTTTTGAATGCAGGCATTTAAGTTTAAACTCGTTTTTTTTAAATGTTAATTTCATAACTATTCATCATAGAATTATGTAACCCGGACCATTTGAATCAGTTTTTCTTTTCTGATTCGAACAGTGCAATAAAAATTTTTTTCGTACTTTGTGGACTACGACGTTTTCGCTTTCCGCCGTCGATATAAAAGAAAGTCACTGGGCGGTCCAAACAAGTTAGAGACTGCAAATCTCGATAGGCCACTATCTGAGGGCAGAGGATATGTGATAGGTTAACGGATATATATACCTCAGATTTGGACGATTTAAGACCATAATTGATGGAATTTGACGATAGATGGCGCAATTCAATATTTTAAAATGGAAAAAAGGAAAGGAGGCCCTCCACTTCAAAACGAAATAGGATATAACGAAGTCTTGTTACTTCTATCTGATGAGTAGCCTCTAGAAAGTCAACTTGCAATTTTATACAGAATTTCGAATATTGATACGATACATATTTTGTCTTTGAATGAGGCATCCTGAGAACAGTGCGGCATCAATTCACGATGGATTTAAAGGCCAGAGCAGAGGCCTGTCATAAAAAAAAATATTAACAACATATGTTTCAATGAAACGCCAAGAACCAATCAACCAACCAAAGATTATATTTTATACAATGGGAAATTGTAATGATGATGATGGTAATGAATGGTGATGAAAATTGCACCATCAGATTACCTGTGTGGTAATGAAGTATTTTTCCGTGTGGTGACGGAGTAAGAATACAATTCACCACCCCATATCTTACCCGTGGGTGATCGTACGAGGCAACTAAGGGATATGAAACGTATATTACATCTATGCGAGAGAAGGAAAACTCGAAACAAAACCCTATACCAACACGTGTGACCACCGTGGTATAGTAGGTCAATTGCCCTCCTATTGTGGAGGAGGCTCGAGCCCAACAGTGGGACGTGTATGAGCTGAGATGATGATGATGAGCTGAGATGATGATGATGATGATGAAGTACCTATGAATACAATTTGTCACCATTTTTATTTTCGCATGGGAAGAGTAAAACTAGTCTAAGGGCGACCTTCAGACTATTTTTGCCACTACAATTAATCACGAGGTAAATGGGCATGTTTGTGCTTTATTGAAAAGTCACTGATCCAGCAGATGTTACCGGGTTGAAAGCCCTCAGAACTGCACAGATGGTGTATTGGTTAAAACACCGACCTACGATCCCAGTGTCATGAATTCGATTCCTTGGCCTTGTGCGATCCACAGATTATTCACAGTTTGGATATATTTTTTGTGCCCGCTAAATAAGTATTATTTCCTTAGTGTGGAATGTATTTTTAAAAATAAAACAAAATAAAACTTACCCATAGTCACGGCAAAGCTGTTAAAGCTATTTGCAGCTAACAAAAGACGCAGCAGACGCTGTTCTGTAAAAAAAAAACAGAAATCAAGCGCAACGCCATCTACCGGGTCTTAAATGTATAGTGTTTTTCAATTATATTCGTATTTATTGCTTTTTTCACGAAGTATAGATATATTTTGAGGCTTTACTAATGAAACTTTTGGATGGTTTCAGTCTGTAATTAAATATGTATTTATTTTGTATTTTATTTAATAAATCTCTTAAATACATATATACTAATTAAATTAAGTTTTCGCCAACGTCCATACCACGTTGAATACACCGGTTCTCGTCCGATCACCGAAGTTAAGCAACATCGGGCGCGGTTAGTACTTGGATGGGTGACCGCCTGGGAATACCGCGTGACGTTGGCTCTTTTGTTGCCATCACTCTTTTTGTCTTATTTTCTTTTAATTTTAATTACGAAGTTTATTTTTTTCACAATTATTTGTATGACACAAGCTGCTGGCCGTATTTATTATAGATGCGTGACCGCCTGACCATATCAAGTTTATGTATTTATGTAGTTACTGAATTTATATATTCATTTTAATAATAAAGTTTTATTTATATCATAATTGTAGTATGATCAACTTTTATCAAATTGGTGATCAAGAAGTTCTTTTGATCACCTTTGAAGCAGATTATTCATGAATTTATATAACCTACGTTTTTATATGCCGTGCTAATATCTTAATTAATCGGGATAAGACTAAGATAATGATGATGAGTTCAAGTCCATTGCTATAATGTACATTAAAAAAATAGGTAAAATAAAATAAACATTGCACCCCGGGAGTGTCGGCAGAAATGAAAACTTGAACATTAACGTTGTGTATTTTTGAATATTTTGGAATAGTTAGGAAATAATTCTTATACATACAATTTAGCGGGCACAAAAATTATATCCAAACTGTGAATAATCTGTGGATCGCACAAGGCCAAGGAATCGAATTCATGACACTGGGATCGTAGGTCGGTGTTTTAACCAATACACCATCTGTGCAGTTCTGAGGGCTTTCAACCCGGTAACATCTGCTGGATCAGTGACTTTTCAATAAAGCACAAACTGCCCATTTACCTCGTGATTAATTGTAGTGGCAAAAATAGTCTGAGGGTCGTCCTTAAACTAGTTTTACTCTTCCCATGCGAAAATGAAAATGGTGACAAATTGTATTCGTACTTCATTTATCATCATCATCATCCACAGCCCATAAATGTCCCACTGTTGGGCTCGGGCCTCCTCTATAATGGGAGGGAAATTAACCTACTTTACCGCGCTGGTCAGACGTGTTGATATAGGGTTTTGTTTCGAGTTTTCCTTCTCTCGCATAGATGCTATATCTATGCATTTTATATCCCTTAGTCGTCTCGTACGATCACTCACGGGTAAGATATGGGGTGGTGAATAGTATTCTTACTCCGTCACCACACGGAAAAATACTTCATTACCACACAGGTAATCTGATGGTTCGATTTTAATCATCATTTATTACCATCATCATCATTACAATTTACCATTGTGTAAAAAATAATCTTTAGGTGGTTGATTGGTTCTTGGCGTTTCATTGAAAAATATGTTGTTAATATTTTTTTTATGACAGGCCTCTGGTCTGGCCTTTAAATCGATCGTGAATTGATGCCGCACTGTCCTCAGGATGCCTCGTTCAAAGACAAAATATGTGTCGTATCAATATTCGAAATTCTGTGTAAAATTGCAAGTTGAAGTTCTGGAGGATACTCGTCAGATAAAAGTAATACGACTTCATTATATCCTATTTCACTTTGAAGTAGAGGGTCTCCCTTCCTTTCTTCCATTTTAAAAATATTGAATTGCGCCATCTATCGTCAAACTCCATCAATTATGGTCATAAATCATCCAAATATAGGGTGTGTACCCCATAACCTGTCACACCTTCTCTTCCCTCATATAGTGACCTATCGACATTTAAATTCTCTAACTTGTTTGGACCGCCCAGTGACTTTCTTTTATATAAAGTCATCGAGCTACGGTCACCCTTCTTACGGATGACGGATCAATCTCAGTGAGTTTTGTACTTTGTACTGATCTGACCATCCATACATATAAATAGTATGTTAAATACTTACCGCCAGGGCCGGATTTAAATTTTTGCCGCCCTTGGGCACTGAGAAAAATGGCGCCCCATCACTGACATTTCACTTAAAGTTATATAAATTTGATATCTTATTTCTAAAAAATTAAAATAGTAGATTTATTGTAAATAATTAATTATATAATATATATATTATATACCTTAATGTTATATAAAAAAATATTGATTTCTGTTCTTAGAACTACAAATTTTGCACTAAGCTTGACTCATAATTATATAATATTTTTTTTCAAAGGCAAACGCGCCTGATTTTTTGAGTTACAAATTGGTCGATCAAATCTTCACAATCTAAACGTTGAAGTATGTCCGATTCGATACATAGAATAGCTAAGCTATTTAGTCTATTTGCACTCATTGTAGAACGTAAGTAGTTTTTAACTCTTTTCAAACAAGAAAACGATCGTTCTGCACTACAGTTTGTTACAGCTAAAGTGATAAATATTCGATATGCGATTTCTGCATTTGGAAATTCAATATAAAGGTCCGTTGCACGCAAAAATTTCAGAATATCGGAGGGCGAATTTTGTTCCATCTTTTTTTCAGTGCAATAACCATGGAAGTGCACAAATTCGTCATCTAATGAGGACTCAAGATCTGAAGGATAATTTTTTTTTAAACGTTTAGTTTTTTTGCGAATTTCTTTATTATCTAGATTGCCAAATTCAATGATAACCGAGAACTTTTCCTGGATCTTTTCATATGCACTACATCTTTTCCGCAATTCAGAATCCAAATTGTCCAGAATGACATTAAAAGTATTGACTCTAAAGTTGTCTTGACGGACAGTTGTATATCTTCATCCCCTGATTCATCAGCATGTAATTTTAGCTTTCTTTTTCTAGAAACTGTCGTTTGATATTCTTTTATCTCTGAAATATTTACAGCATTTTTTTCATAGATTTCGAATACATTTTGCGTATCAGCAAAAACTTTGATCAAACCACGATAATCATCGATCACGTCAGAAATGCTGCAATCAACTTTCTGCAATCTTTGACTTACAGCATTAAATCCTGAAAGTAAAAAATGCCAAAGTATCTGCATAAACGCTATTTCAAGTCGCTCCAATTGAATTCGTATTCCTTTAGCTTCTTGTCTTGTAATTGCATTTTCTTCAAAATTTTATTCGATATAATCAAAGTCACGATTATTTCATTGAAATGTTTATGAAGTATATGAACAGCTTCATAACGAGCTGACCATCTGGTTGCAGATAGAGATTGTAACGTAATTCTTTTTCCAGTATGAGATTGTAAAACTTCCCAGCGGTGGGTCGATGCAGTAAAGAAGTTATTTAAAGTTTGTACTATATTGAAAAAAGAAGCAACTTCTGGCGCGCATTCCACTGCATGAACTCCAACTAAATGAGCAGCACAGGGAGCATGTTCTGCAAGATCATTAATTTCATGAATTCTTGCTTGTAAGCCCGAATAAATCCCTGATACATTGTTCGCGTTATCATATGACTGACTTCGACAGTCTGCGAGATCGAGATCAAAAAACTCGAGAATAGACAATACAGCAACTAGCAAATCTTCAGATTTATGTCCAGAATTTTCAATGAACATCAGAAAACGTTCAACAGGCGTTCCATCTTTTAGCACGTATCTGATAACAACAGAAAGTTGGTCGACGTGAGATATATCAGGTGTGGAATCTACAATAATCGCATAATATTTCGCTGATTTAACTTCTTGAACTATGATAGAAGATACTTTTTCTGACAAGAGCTGTATAAATTCTTCGTAAATAGTTTTCGATAAGTAATTTGTACAACCAGATCCTTTATTTCTGAATTTTCGTAAATGCTCTTTTACAAATGGGTCAAAAGAAGCAAGAAATTCAATCAGCATTAAAAAATTGCTATTATTTGGTGAGCCAAACTTTTCATCACTTCCTCGGAATGGAAGCCCTCGAGAAGCTAAAGCTTTAGTAGCAGCAACTACTCTTCTTAAGACAGTTCTCCAGCAGGAGATTTCTATCTCTCTTATTCTATTCTTAGCATCCGATCTTTGCTTAAGAATTAACATACATTTTTTATGATGTTTAGAGTTTTCATGCTCATTAATACGAACGCCTGCATGTTTCCAATCATTAAATCCATTTCTGCTATTAAATGAACAGTCTCCGTTAAAAAGAAGACAAGCTACACAGAATACAGACCCTTTACTAACTGAGTAAATGAGCCATGGACGTGGAACTTTCTCACCGTTGATAAGTTTTCATACAAATAGTGATTCTGACAGCCATCGTGAAGTTCCATCACTGTAATCACGTTTTGAACCGGAGAAATCCAAATTTTTATTTTGTTTACAACCATGAGTAGCTACATAATCTCTGATGAAATCGTTTATAATCCATTCTCCTGGATCATCACTTACCACAATGTCTCCACGCTGATTATCTTCTACGTTTATAGTTGGAATTGAAATTGACGTGTTCACTTTCATGATCGATATTTTGTGGCAGCGAAGAAGTCGTGTTACTATCAGTATTATTACTTGTCAACGGAGTTTGTTTTGAAATTGAAGTAAAACACGCATCATCTGTCAAAATTTACTAATATTCTATTAACCGAATAATAACAATAAATAATTACCGGGTTGAAAGCCCTCAGAACTGCACAGATGGTGTATTGGTTAAAACACCGACCTACGATCCCAGTGTCATGAATTCGATTCCTTGGCCTTGTGCGATCCACAGATTATTCACAGTTTGGATATAATTTTTGTGCCCGCTAAATTGTATGTATAAGAATTATTTCCTGTATTTTTAAAAATAAAACAAAATAAAACTTACCCATAGTCACGGCAAAGCTGTTAAAGCTATTTGCAGCTAACAAAAAACGCAGCAGACGCTGTTCTGTAAAAAAAAAAAACAGAAATCAAGCGCAACGCCATCTACCGAGTCTTAAATGTAAAGTGTTTTTCAATTATATTCGTATTTATTGCTTTTTTCACGAAGTATAGATATATTTTGAGGCTTTACTAATGAAACTTTTGGATGGTTTCAGTCTGTAATTAAATATGTATTTATTTTGTATTTTATTTAATAAATCTCTTAAATACATATATACTAATTAAATTAAGTTTTCGCCAACGTCCATACCACGTTGAATACACCGGTTCTCGTCCGATCACCGAAGTTAAGCAACATCGGGCGCGGTTAGTACTTGGATGGGTGACCGCCTGGGAATACCGCGTGACGTTGGCTCTTTTGTTGCCATCACTCTTTTTGTTTTATTTTCTTTTAATTTTAATTACGAAGTTTATTTTTTTCATAATTATTTGTATGACACAAGCTGCTGGCTGTATTTAGATGCGTGACCGCCTGACAATATCAAGTTTATGTATTTATGTAGTTACTAAATTTATTTATTCATTTTAATAATAAAGTTTGAATTTGGATGAATTTGTATATCTTTGATGTGGATTTAGCCGGGATGGAAGGTACACCACTGATATAGAGCGAAGAGTGAATGCGGGCAATAGAGTGAACGGAGCGTTGGGGCAATTTCTCGGCAGCCACCACCTCAGCCAGAAGGCACGTGTAGCAATACATAACGCAGTGCTTGTCCCAACATTACTGTATGGAAGCGAGAGTTCCATGGCGGGTTGACGTCATGCAGGCGGCCGGTCATAAATTTTACCATATGTACGAGTACATATTACGTAGACAAAATGTAATTGGGATAAGAGCAGAATAATGATGACGTGGAAATGAAATTTTAAAAAATTACGCGTGCGCACAAACTACACATATCAGAAGTGAAACTTTGGCAAACTATTTTTTTAAATTTCGTTTATATACATGTACTCTCTCTCTCTCCCTCTTTCACGCGCGCAAAAAAGGTTCCCTTCAAAAAAAGATGGCGCGTAACGGAAAAATGTGACAGTACAGTACAGACAGTTTTTTTTTCCAACGCCGATCAAGAAGTTTCTCTTCAAAAATATATCATCACCTATTTATGTCTTCCTAAATATAAGATAACCTTTCAAAGTCGTACTTATCTTAAGATTAAATAAATTATTACTTACGTAAAAGAAAGTTGTCGATAAAAAAATAATATTGTAAGCGTATTTCACACGTATACCAATATCTATTTATATCATAAGATTTAATTAAAACTACTCTAAAATCTAATCACTGTATCCTTATCTGGTTATATTTTGTGCTGACGTATTGGTTTTAATTGTTTTTCTCTGAACAGGTGGAAGTAGGGTTGCCAGCCGTACTATATTATATAGTATTGTACTCACGGAGCAAATACAAAGTACTACTAAGTATACTTTGTATTTGCTCCATGATTGTACTGTATTTAGGGTCTGCGCACTATATTTAGGGTCTTCGTAAGATAGTACAGTATACTGTTGGAGAAATATATAGTACGTAAAAATACTATATTTTCAACACCGAACAAAATCTAACAAAATTTTTCAGTAATGTATTCGAAATAACGAGAAGAAAGAAACAGAACTAGTATCTCATTATTAAAAATGAGCTTTGGATTTACATTAATCTAAAAATTGAATGTAATAAAACATATGACACTTTCATTTCAGAAAAAACATTGTTAAAATCTGCAAAAAAGTGCAAAAAAATATAGTTTTTATAAAAATAAATAAATAAAACATATACCTATCTTTTCTACTTTTAAATTGACCATTTTTTTTTGGGTGGGTTACGGTCGGCGCACTCCTCGCACCACTCCGTCCGGGGCGACAGAGGGGCGTAAGCACGCACACCCGTAACCCACCCGTGACGTCGCCTTCGTCGCTGGGCCGACCACCGGAGCAGAGTGACTTGACTCTCCTCGACCAACGTCCCCCCTTCGGGTAGGATGTTGGTCTTTTCTCACGCGGTCGGCCTCTCGGCGGGTGACGGACTAATTCCCCGATCCAGTCACCCGCGGCCTCGGCTAGGGCGGCATCAGGCGCAGGTAAACGCGCCTGCGCCGTCCCATTGTATTTTTCTTTATTTTTCTTGAGTCGAATTTAATAATTAAAATTTCACCCTCATCCTGACAACTGATTGATCTGAATTTTGTATACACCTTTGGTTCTGGTGATAATACAATTATGTATACTAAAATGTATTGTAAATTCAAGATGGCCGCCGCTACAAAATGGCAGAAAACCTATTTTTTTTTAATCCCATCAATATGGGTATCAAATGAAAGGGCTTGACAAGTAGACTACAGTGCACTATATAAAATCAAAATCTAAGATGGCCGCCGATACAAAATGGCGGATAATCAATTTTTTATTCATTCCCTTCAATATAGGTATCAAATGAAAGGGCTTGACACGTAAAATATAGTGCACTATACAAAATCAAAATCTAAGATGGCCGCCGCTACAGAATTGCAGATAATCTATTTTTTTTTTTCAATCTCATTAATATGGGTAGTAAATGAAAGGGTTTGACAAGTAGAATATAGTGCTCTTTACAAAATCAATATCTGAAGCTCTCACCCAAGTCAAGATTTCGTATCGTGTCGAGGACTCTGTGGCGTTAAGGTGGCTAAAAATGATACGTCGTTGTAGAATGAGATCTTTGGAGGGACTACGTATCGAGGTGTAAGAATGTAATAAATTAACGGACAAGAAACCTTGCAATAATGAGGCCTTAAATTAATTAAATAGAATGAGAAATAAAAGCTAAAAACTTGAAAATAAAAAAGGTAAAAAAAAAATTTAAGTTTAAAACGGTTTTATTGTAAACAGTCATGGTAATTTTGCAGATAAATGTACTAAAAGCTAAAAAATAACTAAATAGATACAGTCATGGGTACCAATTAATATAAAATTAAATCGTGGGACACTACAAAACGAACATTTTAATTGACGATTATAGATATTTGACGTGCCCCACGATTTTATTTTAACCGTTTAACATATTTTTTTTTACATTTTATTATAATAGCTTATTTTGAAAAATACTGTACCTACAGCAAAATAGTTGCTGAAAAATGTTAGTAGCAACACTAGCAACCTTAGGTGGAAGAGTATTCGCTAGGACTTTTGGCGGGAATCTAAAACGTCATGTTGTGCTCTTGTATTATATTCGATATCTTAGTGTTTTAACGTGTTATATTAGATAATTTTGATGGCATTTTATCTAATGTGATGTGCGGAAATACTGTGATGTAGTGAATATCATATAAAAGTGCTTTACAACGTTTTCGTTTTCCATCAAAATTCCCACAAGATACCATTAACAGTGTGGCCATTGCACTGTTAATGGTGACAATTTGACTTAGACAATGACTGACCTGACAAGACTATAAACGTAAAAATAATTATAACTTGAATTTTTGACGGGAATTTGAAAACGTCATGTGGTGCTCTTGTATTATATTCGATATCTTAGTGTTTTAACGTGTTATATTAGATAATTTTAATGGCATTTTATGTAATGTGATATACGGAAATACTGGGATGTAGTGAATATCATATAAAAGTGCTTTACAACGTTTTCGTTTTCCATCAAAATTCCCACAAGATACCATTAACAGTGTGGCCATTGCACTGTTAATGGTGATAATTTGACTTAGACAACGACTGACTTGAAAGACTAAAAACGTGAAAATATTTATAACTTGACACTGGCACCAATAGCTCGTATATGTAGCTGATTGCCAATACATAAGAAGAAGAAGAATAATTATAACTTGACACTGGCACCAATAGCTCGTATATGTAGCTGATTGCCAATATACAAAGAGAAGAAGAAGAAGAGTATTCGCTAGGACTTTTGGCGAGAATCTAAAACGTCATGTGGTGCTCTTGTATTATATTCGATATCTTAGTGTTTTAACGTGTTATATTAGATAATTTTTATGGTATTTTATGTAATATGATGTGACAGAACAGCTGGGATGTAGTGAATATCATATAAAAGTGCTTTACAACGTTTTCGTTTTCCATCAAAATTCCTACAACATACCATTAACAGTGTCACCATAGCACTGTTGATGGCGACAATTCGACTGACTGACAGACAATGACTAACTTGAAGAGATTAAGAACGTGAAGATAATTATAACTCGACACTGGCAAAAATGGCTCGTATAAGTAGCTGATTGCCAATACATAAAAAGAAGAAGAAGAGTATTCGCTAAGTTTTAAGAAATTAAATAATTATGTAGTACATTTGTATTAAAACTATTTTTAAAGATTAGATCTAATATCTAATCTGTAAAAATACTTTCGTAAAATATTACCTATAGGTCAAAATGTTTGTCAAAAGACCCTCTACAAGAATGTTCTAAGGTCATTTTGTCGTAAAATAACAAAATAAAAGAGTTATGTATCAAAAAACAAAGTATCCCATATTTTCATATTTGTTAATAACTTTTTATTTGTAATTTTATTGAACAAGTGTTTATAAAACAAAATTGTAGACAGAACAATTTGCTACAAATTATATCTCCACATTCTTTTTATAAGATTAATAGTTTCAAATATATGGCGAAAAAGGCGTTTGCATCCCTACTTCCAATATAGCGGCTGCGGGACAAGGGTTGTAACCCCACATACTTGAGGTTAAGCTCTTATTGAAATACATTCCAACAATAAAATTGCGTACTTTGAAAAACGCAAGGTTGGGTCAAAAAATATGACATTTCAATGGACGCACGCGATGTACTTATGTACCGCGTTTGTATTTGATTTATAAATTTCTGACGTTTCGAAGCATTACACCGTTCAAGGTCGCGGGAGGACTGAGAGTCGTATTATTAGTAGCTAGACAGCTCGCTTATAGCGAGCCATCTGCTGATTTGTCTTGCTAATCTAAAGTGTGTCTACGTAGCACGCTCAAAAGTTCACATTTCAATGAATATTTTTAGCCGTGTATAAGAGAGCCCGCACACATACAATTGCAAGTTGGCCGACTATCGAACGACTAAATTGCGTACTTTTATAATTTAGTTGACCAACTTTATTTTATTGGTTACAAGCCGCAGACTTAATCGATTTAGTCGGTGCCAGTGTTGCTAGCGCGGTGCGTGTGCGTGAAAATGCGGAAACAAAACGCTTTAATTGATCTATTAATAAAAAGAAGACGAAAACAAAAGAGAACATTTTGGGTGCATCCCATATTAAGTAACAGATTAGACTATGGGAAGCAATGTATGATACATTGCATTCTAAACTCAGATATTACCCTGATAAATTTTTCTCATATTACAGAATGAGTATTTCGTCTTTTGATGAGCTCGTATGTCTAATCGGGCCAGCGATAATCAAACAGGACACAACTTTACGACTCGCTGTTGCCGTTGAAGAGAGGGTTGGACTAACTCGCAGACTTCCTCCCATAATCTTTTCTTAACATTTATGTCAGAGTATTGTTTCAAGTCCTTTTTGTACAACGCTGGCCTTTTTTAAACTTCTTCTATGAGCTCTTCTACTTTTTCGTTGGCAACAAGTGATCGGGAAGCAGACGTTGTACCCGTCGACGAACATGCGAGCGTGGGAAAATCACGTGCACGCGTGTGGTCGTCTTGCATCTTGCCGTGCGACTGCCCAACAAAGTTGAATAGTGTGCGAACTTGCATAGAGTAACCATGCTAACAAGCAGTTGACCAATAGTTGGACAACTTTTTAATTGTGCGTAATCGGAAGGGAATCTTGGTTCTGATCAGTGATGCCAATTTAGCATATTTTATGCTAAATTTAGCATATTTTCATGTTGTTTAGCACACTTTTTTGCTGTTTAGCATATAGCATATTTTTTAGCATATTCAAAAATTATATAAATGCGTACATCGTAAATTTTGTAGGTTTTTATATAAAAAGCTATACAGTTATTATATACATTTATATCCTTTTCTCTTTGTATTTCGTACGGTAGGTCTCGATATCCTTCCGTTACGACGTATGTGTGCCGTATGCTTACATCCATTTATTACTCATAATTGAATAATATAATCGAAAATTCAAATGCACTATCTCGTTGTTCGTTATTACCGCCGAATCAATACACAGGGCTTCATTCGCACTGCCTGCTTGCTGCCCACAGGTGCGAACGTGTATTGCACAATATGCACCTACCAGTCAAATTATTGCACTGCTCAACTCATTGATTGCTAAGTATCCGGCGGTTGATATATTTTTCACCAAAATCGATGTTTTTTAAAATTGTGTTTGTTTTTCTTTCTTTTTGGGGGTGGGCCACGGTCGGCTCACTCCTCGCACAACTCCGTCCGGGGCGACAGAGGGGTGTAAGCATGCACACCCGTAACCCACCCGAGACACGTCTTCGTCGCCTTCGTCGTTGGGTCGACCACCGGAGCAAAGTGACTTGACGTCAGTGGCCGGCCCGACGGAATACCCCCTGAGGAGTACCCTCTCCTTGACCGACGTCTCCCCCTCGGAAGACGTCGGTCTTTCCTCACGCGGTCAGCCTCTTGGGTGGTTACGCCGTTACGGACTAATTCCCCGATCCAGTCGACCGCGTTTAAAATTGTGTTAGGAGAAAACAGGAAAAGAAAAATCTTAGCACAATTTTTAGCATATTTATGAAGCACTTGGCATAATTTTAACACCATTTTAGCATATTCTTCATTGGTCTTGTTGGCAACACTAGTTCTGATACGATAAATGTCCAATTAATTAGTTGGACGATTTAGTTGGAGAAGATGTGCGGGCTAGCATAAGTAACTACACCTATTACACCTATCTGCGATTTAATCGGCCAACTTGCAATTGCATGTCTGCGGGCTCTCTAAGCGGTGTTGACTGTTCCATAAGTCGGCTTCGACCCTAACAATAAACGTTGTAAATTATTCGAAATGTCGGTTCATTAAAAATCAAATACAAACGCAATAGAATCCGTAAAAATAATTTTATTTCAAAATGCTCGCGTAAAGTTGAGAAATTGAATAGACACTAATAATTGCTTTATCCTTATTGGAAGAGATTTAATTAAGATAATAATACAAAAAAAAAGTACCAAAAACAATAATTAGCAAAAGAGCCAACGTCACGCGGTATTCCCAGGCGGTCACCCATCCAAGTACTAACCGCGCCCGATGTTGCTTAACTTCGGTGATCGGACGAGAACCGGTGTATTCAACGTGGTATGGACGTTGGCGAAAGCTTAATTTAATTAGTATATATGTATTTAAGAGATTTATTAAATAAAATACAAAATAAATACATATTTAATTACAGACTGAAACCATCCAAAAGTTTCATTAGTAAAGCTTCAAAATATATCTATACTTCGTGAAAAAAGCAATAAATACGAATATAATTGAAAAACACTATACATTTAAGACCCGGTAGATGGCGTTGCGCTTGATTTCTGTTTTATTTTTTACAGAACAGCGTCTGCTGCGTCTTTTGTTAGCTGCAAATAGCTTTAACAGCTTTGCCGTGACTATGGGTAAGTTTTATTTAGTTTTATTTTTAAAAAGACATTCTACACCAAGAAAATAATTCTTATATTGCGGGGCCTTTATAAACATACAATTTAGCGGGCACAAAAATTATATCCAAACTGTGAATAATCTGTGGATCGCACAAGGCGAAGGAATCGAATTCATGACACTGGGATTGTAGGTCGGTGTTTTAACCAATACACCATCTGTGCAGTTCTGAGGGCTTTCAACCCGGTAACATCTGCTGGATCAGTGACTTTTCAATAAAGCACAAACTGCCCATTTACCTCGTGATTAATTGTAGTGGCAAAAATAGTCTGAAGGTCGCCCTTAGACTAGCTTTACTCTTCCCATGCGAAAATAAAAATGATGACAAATTGTATTCGTACTTCATTTATCATCATCATCATCACAGCCCATAAATGTCCCACTGTTGGGCTCGGGCCTCCTTCATAATGGGAGGGAAATTAACCTACTATACCACGCTGGTCAGACATGTTGGTATAGGGTTTTGTTTTGAGTTTTCCTTCTCTCGCATAGATGCTATATCTATGCGTTTTATGTCCCTTAGTCGTCTCGTACGGTCACTCACGGGTAAGATATGGGGTGGTGAATAGTATTCTTACTCCGTCACCACACGGAAAAATACTTCATTACCACACAGGTAATCTGATGGTTCGATTTTCATCATCATCATCACAGCACATAATGTCCCATTGTTGGGCTCGGGCCTCCTCCGTAATGGGAGGGAAATTAACCTACTATACCGCGCTGGTCAGACGTGTTGGTATAGGGTTTTGTGTCAAGTTTTCCTTCTCTCGCATATATGTTATATGCGTTTTATATCCCTTAGTCGTCTCGTACGATCACCCACGGGTAAGATATGGGGTGGTGAATAGTATTCTTACTCCGTCACCACACGGAAAATGATGGTTCGATTTTAATCATCATTTATTACCATCATCATCATTACAATTTACCATTGTGTAAAAAATAATCTTTAGGTGGTTGATTGTTTCTTGGCGTTTCATTGAAAAATATGTTGTTAATATTTTTTTTATGACAGGCCTCTGGTCTGGCCTTTAAATCGATCGTGAATTGATGCCGCACTGTCCTCAGGATGCCTCGTTCAAAGACAAAATATGTGTCGTATCAATATTCGAAATTCTGTGTAAAATTGCAAGTTGAAGTTCTGGAGGATACTCGTCAGATAAAAGTAATACGACTTCATTATATCCTATTTCACTTTGAAGTAGAGGGTCTCCCTTCCTTTCTTCCATTTTAAAAATATTGAATTGCGCCATCTATCGTCAAACTCCATCAATTATGGTCATAAATCGTCCAAATATAGGTTGTGTACCCCATAACCTGTCACACCTTCTCTTCCCTCATATAGTGACCTATCGACATTTAAAGTCTCTAACTTGTTTGGATCGCCCAGTGACTTTCTTTTATATAAAGTCAACGAGCTACGGTCACCCTTCTTACGGATGACGGATCAATCTCAGTGTGCTGAGTGTGAGTTTTGTACTTTGTACTGATCTGACCATCCATACATATAAATAGTATGTTAAATACTTACCGCATCGCCATAATGGCGTCTTTGAAACGTTGTTTCTTTTTATACGATTCAATAGGACAATGGTCAACGTCCATTCCATGTTGAATACACCGGTTCTCGTCTGATCACCGAAGTTAAGTAACATCGGGCGTGGTTAGTACTTGGATGGGTGACCGCCTGGGAATACCACGTGACGTTGGCTTCTTTTGTTATTAAATTTATTAATTAATTATTTATTACACTTAATATTATATTTATTAAAATACAACACATAAATATAAAATTTTGTTTGGATGTACGGATATTTCTTTACTCTTTGTAAGGGAAAGTACTAAACAAGTCCTAATAAAACCAAACAGTAGCTATGGGTTAGAAGGCGTCAATTTTATTATTCGCCTTTCCGTTTTCTGAACCCACCTACTATCATATTGGAAGAAAGAGAAGTAGAATGAAAGAGGGAGTAAGACATCACGCTAGTTATAGTCTGTCTAATCTAAGAAGTGCACTTTGACAGCTGTCTGAGTAAGTTGTCTAGGTATGTGAACCAAATAATCGCTATCGAAAATATCCGATTTTACTGAGAAATCGATATTGATTCTATATAATTAATAATCGGTTTATTTTTTATCTTTCAATAAGGTGATGAATAAATTAAGTGCTAAATTAGTACTAAACAAATTTAATTATTTCAGCATAGAATCTATTCATCATATTTAGTAGGATTAGGTTAATTAAAAATAAAAACTGGATTTGAAAATGGCTATTTATTAAGAATTACTACTATTACTTGAATTATCAGCGTCGCGAACATTAATAATTATTTCCTCATCAATCAAAGTGTTCAAATGTACATCTCTGTCAAAATCTCTATTCGATTAATTATATTATCTAATGTTTTTACCGATTATTTGGATAATCGTGAATTGGAAGTTGTCAATCACTACTGTATAGAACGTGATGACGTGACATTGTTAGGTCGTCACTAACAATTACTATTTACCATGTTATTTCTATTTTAAATTAGTTTTACAAGTTTCAACATTAGATTATTGTACAAAAAAGTCACCCGCAATGTTAATTATGTAAATAACTTAATAGTTGTTTAAAATTTCAGATTTAGTGTTTACAATCATGTGTATACGTTTGACCGAGGTTATTGTGTATTAAAAAATGCAAAACGTCAAAATGCACTTCTTAGATTAGATGAACTATAGTCAGCTTGACATATGGCTATATATGTTTGCGTTATCTTACGTGACTCATACGAACTTCAACAGGAAGAAATTTGTTATAACAATCCTATTTTTAGCAAATTGTCATTCTCAGCCTATAAACATGATCCACTGCTCGCACAGAAGCTAAAGGATCGTAAACAAATTAGGTAACCCTTTCGGGGGACTGGTTGGTCCTTAAAACTTCCATGCTTGGTCACAAGGGCAGGGGAGGTGTTTGGATCTTTGTCGAGCTTCAATTTTGATTAAACATCAAACTTTGTTAACTTCCTATTTAGAAAAAAGTTACAGGATCGTTTTGAGTTGCATTCTCGCAGGGAGGCCTATATCCAACAGTGGACATCTCCGAGCTGATGGATAGATGGATGGATGGAATAATCACGACCCACAATAACGACTACCGGGAACACAATTAGAGAGAGTGTTAGGGTAGCTAGTCCATAACTGGTTAGACGATTCTGGTTTAAGCTATCAAATCGGTTGGTTTATAGAAAATCTCTCGTACCCGTGCTAGGTGAGCTATTTTTAAGATATTTCGACCCCTCCCTCTCGTCGGTGAACACTCGTAGTTAGTGTTAAAACCCCTCTCCTTCCGCTTAAAGTTTTCACGTTGTGTTGACAAGTATAATTTTTAATCATTTCCCAGGCAGAAAGTGAAGGAAATGAAAATAATTTAAGTCTTATATACGTCTTTATTAAGATCTGTATATATTTGTGGTAGGACCACGCTTTCCTCCTTCGATTTTTTAAATTTCATAGTAGCTTTAGTGATTCATGATTAAATATTGAGGCAGGCATGAGCATGCTATAGCAATAACAGTGGCGCCTGAAGCCTTTTCAATAGAAGGCAAAGCTTTAAATCTAATGATAAGCCAACAGTATGCAATCACAGCTGAAATCATATTTGTATCTATTAGTAAATATTCACTACTATTCATTATATATTAGACAGGCAAAGAAGCATGTTAAGTAACCAATTATACAGCAGAACTGTTTTATGACAATATTAGGTAGGTATATGTTATTATCATAGGTTTATATAAAGCAATTAAGTAAAAAGGATGTAAGCATATTTGCTTACATACCTACATATGTAGAAAACATACAATGTTTGAAATTTTGTATTACGCTATGCCAATCAGTTTGGCCCGCGAAGTGGATTAGACTAATTTCCTTCATTAAAAAAGCATGTAATCGACAGTAGTACTATAAGAATTGAAAAGAAAGAAAGTAGCATATTTGAACCCCGTTCTTCAGCAAGAGGTTAATGCCTGCCATGAACATTAACGTACAGTATAATTGTCTGCACTGTAAGAAATTATAGTGTTGTGATTTTTTCTGTCAATACAACTCAGGATATATATATATATATATATATATATATATATATATATATATATATATATATATATATATATATATATATATATATATATATATGGAGTATGCGGAGACATTGGTTTAACATTTAATTAAAATAAAACAGAAAAATTATACATTTTCAATCAAGGCGTACAAAATGTCAACAGCAGTGACAACTATTTGTTACAGAGAATTATCTACTCGTGAAATCGAATTAAAGAAAATACATTTTGCTTAGACAACAGACATATATATATTACTAGCAGAACCGGCCACGCGTTGCTGTGGCTAAGGTAGTCTCAGTAACACGTGGTGGCTTATAAATTGTAGCTTATATGAAACGTTTCTACGTTTAACATAGCGCCATCTATTAAACACTTACTCAATCCAGTCAACCGATATCACCATCTGTTAGAATCGTTTGGAGATAACAGATAATTGTGACTGTCAAATAATAGACAAATAATTTGCAATAAAATAATATTGTGACTATAAATTAAGATGGAAGCTATCCTATCTTTTAAGTTGGATCAAACTACACATATTATGCAAATTTGATTAAAATCGGTTAAGTACTTTAAGAGTGCATGGATGATATATGGGCTGTGATGATGATGCGGCGGAACTACTGGGATGTAGTGAATATCATATAAAAGTGCTTTACAATGTTTTCAAAGATACCATTAACAGTGTAGCCATAGCACTGTTGATGGTGACATTTTGACTTAAACAATGACTAACCTGAAAGACTAAAAACGTAAAAATAATTATAACTTGACACTGGCACCAATAGCTCGTATAAGTAGCTGATTGCCAATACACAAAGAGAAGAAGAAGAACGTTTATGTGACATCAACCTTTTTAGAGTTCCATACCCAAAAGATAAAACAGGACCCTATTACTAAGACTCTGCTGTCCATCCGTTGCTTAGCCTGTCTGTCACCAGGTTGCTCTCATGAACCGTGATAGTTGGACAGTTGAAATTTTCACAGATGATGAATTTCTTTTGCCGCTACAACGACAAATACTAAAAAACAATAAAATAAATATTTAAGGGGCTCCCACACAACAAAGGTAAGGTTTTTGCTCGATATTGATAACAAAAATAGGTAGTCGTTTGAAATATTCACAGAATATTTAGTAATATAT
The DNA here is from genome assembly GCA_905163515.2 of Lymantria monacha. Classification (NCBI taxonomy): domain Eukaryota; kingdom Metazoa; phylum Arthropoda; class Insecta; order Lepidoptera; family Erebidae; genus Lymantria; species Lymantria monacha. The sequence goes on along the minus strand of LR991106.1, from coordinate 19,394,575 downwards.
TCCCTTTAGAAATAAATAATTAAATTAAAATAAAACAAATAGAGAATTTAAGCCCCCATACATGATTATACTATAACAAACATGATTATTTTGCCATTTATAGATAATGGTACGGAACCCTTCGTGCGCGACTCCAAGTCACTCTTAGCCGGTTTTTTGAATATAATCGAATTGAGTTTTCAAACATGTGTCAAAATAAAATGTCCTTTAAATCAAAATCACTAAGAAGTATTGATATCAACTTTAAAGCAAATCACCCCTAAAATAACTTTCCACCCCTTTTTAACCCAGTTAGGAGATAAGTCTTAATAAAATATGAATCACATCTTTCATCAATTCTGTTAAAGAATGTTTATGCAAAATTTGAAATAGATTGGACCAAGGAATCACGTTGTCCCATACAAACTTTACCCTGCTTTTTCACCCCCTTAGGGATATAATTTCGTAAAATCCGTTCTTAGCTGACCTCTACTCGGCGAAAGAAATATTCCTACCAAATTTGAGGTTTGTAGGCCTTATGGTTCCAGAGATATCGTGATGAGTCAATACATAGGTGGAAATCTCTTATATAGTATATATAGATTAGGTTTCCATGACAACACAAAAACATAGATAAAAGTTAGATAGCCTTTTTAACATCCTCCCTTTTTGTGTAGCTCATGAAATAAAAATAATCATAAACATCCTAAGCCGATCCGGACACTTATGATATCTATTGAAGGTCGACTTAGAGCCTTAGTCAGGAAATCAGCACTTTGTAGGTTTGACCCTATATGCTTGATTTCAATTACTCTATCTGCAACCAGTTCTCTTACATAGAAATGTCTTATCGATATATGCTTTGTTCTTCTATGTAATTCCGGATTTTGAGCCAGTTTTACTGCGGCGTCGTTATCTACTTGCAAGATAGGAATTTGCTTCAGGGCAGAAATTTCATTATATAATTTCTGTAGCCACACTATCTCACGCGCTGTTTCACTTGCTGCGACAATTTCTGCCTCTGTTGTAGAGATAGCTACCGATGTCTGCTTTCTACTTGCCCAAGCAATTGCTCCGCCAGCATATAAGCATAATATGCCACTTGTTGAACGACCATCTTTAAGGTCTCCTCCATGATTAGAATCACTGAAGCAGTCCAGTATTCCCGTCATAAAACCTTTCCTGTATGTTATGCCATAACCCGCTGTACCTTGTAGATACCGCATTATACGCTTAACTTTTAATACATCTTCTTTGGAAGGGTTTTCTAAGCTTCTCGATACAATACCAATGGCATAGGCAATATCTGGTCGCGTTCCAACCATTAGATAAGTAAGAGCACCAACAGCTTGTCTATAAGGATATGACTTCTCGTCTTTATCTGGCTGCCTTGGTTCAGAATTTCTGATCATTGGTGTGGTGACTGTTTTGCAGTTACTCATACCAAAACGAGCTAACACTTTCTCGGTGTAGTGTTTCTGCGTTATGCTTATTGAGCCATCATCTCTATACTGAAATTGCAAACCTAGATAGTAGTCTGCAGGCTTTGCAGTTATCTTAAATCTACGTTTGTATAGTATCATCCAATAATGTCATCCATTTGTTTCACACACTCTGGTAATGTTTGATCGTTTTCTATATCATCATCTTTTTGATGGGTTTCTAGAGATGTAGGAGGTATAGTCTCAAACGATTCTGGAGGTATACATTCTTGAAACATTTCAGTACTTTCATTTTCTTCCTCCCTTAGTTCCCTTACTGGTATTCGTAGACTTATCTCGATTTCAGAATCTTTCTCGTTAGATGTTGTCGACTCGTCGTTCTTGTTTTGTTCGATATTGGTCTTACCAATCGCTGTCTCGAGAAATACAACATCTCTTGAACATGCGAGTGAACATCCACTTTTGTTGATATTCAGAAGACGGTACCCATCATCACCATTTCAGCCGATTAAAATACATTTTTCTGATTTCTTATCCAGCTTTTTACGCTTCTGCTTAGGTACATGGGCGTAACAAGGACTTCCAATAATCTTCAAATGACTGATCTTTGGCTTCGTGTTGTACCACAATTCATATGGTGATTTACCATCTACAGGAGTGCATCCTGTTTTGTTAAGTACGTATGCTGCTGTACTTATGAGCTCTGCCCAACATGCAGTTGGCAGCTCTTCGTGCGCATACATCATGGCGCGAGCGGCTTCTACAAGAGTCCTATTTTCTCGTTCGCTACAGCCAGTTTGCTTGATGCCATACCTTTGTAACGTCAATCGAGTTTTCTCATTATCAAACTCGCCGCCATTATCACTTAATATTTGTTTTATGATATGACCAGCTACCTTAGTTTCTTCTAACATTAGTTTAAGTTTTAAGTGGACTTCAGACTCTGTTTCATGAAGTATACATATCGGTATTTGCTGTAATCATCTTTAAACAGAACGAAGTAGCGGTAACCCTTATATGAGAACGGAAATGGACCACAAACATCGGAGTGCATAATTTCTCCTGGTACTTCCGCTCTCACTTTAGTTCCGAAAGGATTTCTGTGCATCTTTCCGTAGCTACATCCTTCACAAAACTCTTTAGTGTTCAAATTACTGAAATTTTTAGCATTTAATATGCTTAATTATTTATAAATACCCGATTACGAAACGAAAAACGATGTCACAAGCGGGATTCGAACCCGCACCTATTGGGAATCCGGCCCAATCGTGCTGCCACTTACACCATCGTGAACTATCTTAGGACATGCAAATTTCATTTCATATTATATCTTACGTCTTCAAGGTAACGTATGCCATCTATCGGACAATGTTTACACATTGTATAGACTTAATACTTCAAACTTTACAGTTAGAATTGTATTAAACGATGACACAACCTTGTTATTCAAATTACTGAAATTTTTAGCATTTAATATGCTTAATTATTTATAAATACCCGATTACGAAACGAAAAACGATGTCACAAGCGGGGTTCGAACCCGCACCTATTAGGAATCCGGCCCAACCGTGCTGCCACTTACACCATCGTTAACTATTTTAGGACATGCAAATTTCGTTTCATATTATATCTTACGTCTTCAAGGTGACGTATGCCATCTATCGGACAATGTTTACACATTGTATAGACTTAATACTTCAAAGTTTGAAGTACAAATAACAAGGTTGTGTCATCGTTTAATACAATTCTAACTGTAAAGTTTGAAGTATTAAGTCTATACAATGTGTAAACATTGTCCGATAGATGGCATACGTCACCTTGAAGACGTAAGATATAATATGAAATGAAATTTGCATGTCCTAAAATAGTTCACGATGGTGTAAGTGGCAGCACGGTTGGGCCGGATTCCCAATAGGTGCGGGTTCGAACCCTGCTTGTGACTCTTTAGTGTTATTCGGTACCTTTATTCCGAGCTCTCTTTCGATAACTTTCTTAACATGAACTTTGCTTTGATGAGCTAATCTTTCATGATAGATCTGTAACGAATCTTGGCTTGTTAGTAGATTGACTTCGAAGGGTACTGGTGGCATTACATTCTTCACATTTAGTTTGAACAACCCGCCCCTTTTCATTCGTTCACCTGTAACTTTGACTATACCATTAGCTTTCAGCTTACAGAACTCTGGTTTAGACTCAAAGACACTATTTGGCAATATGTCCTGTGCCGCTAATAAAGAAAACAGATTCTTCTGTAGTGATTGTACACGCCATACATCACATAAGGTTATTGCCCTTTTATGATCTCCGACTTTGGCTTCCAGCTTTATGTCACCTTTACCAGTGGCCCCATCTTTCTCACCATTAGCTGTCGTTACTGTATGGATTTTACCAAATCTTTCAAACGTATGAAACAAATCTCTCCTGAACGTGACGTGACTGGTCCACTGTCCAGATACCAGTTATCTCTGTCAGGATATAAGCATGTATCAGCCATCATCAGGTCTGTATTATTCACAATATTTGCATTTGAACTTGGTTTGGGTGGTCTTCCATCACTCAACCACTTGGCGCATTTTCGTACTTTATGTCCTTCTTGAAAACAGTAGTTGCATTTTATGATTTTTCTGTTATTCTTTAATTTTGCTTTGTTATAATAAGCTTTTACTGCCAGAGCTTGGGTACTCTCGCTTGAGGACGTATTAAGACGTATCTCTATGTTGCGTTCAAATGCACAGAGTTGTGACGTTAGTCTTTCTATTGTCCTTTCCTTTTTAGACATCAACAGCCAACTAGATTTGAACGTTAGGTATTCTTCAGGCAAAGTGTCTAAGATTTTGCATATTAGAACTACCTCTGGCAACTCATGGTTTCCTTCAAGTTTTGTGATCTCTTTGTTCAAATTAAACCAAATGTTCTTTAGCTTTAAAAGATGTACAGCCATATTATCATTCAGATTCTTCTTGTACTCGAAAAAAATGTAGGCAATGTTCATAGACTAAGTCATCTCCATCTCCGTCGAACAACCTTTTGAGTTCATCCCACACTCTTTTAGAAGACTCAAAACGCATAATTCTTTGAACAATTTCGTCTGTCATGTTGCTTGTGAGAATTACTAAAATCGTACTGTCTAATTCTTGAAATTCGGTTATAGCAATATTATCAAATTTTATAGGAATTGATCCTTTTTCAGTGGTTGGTTTCATTACTGGTAAGCTATATCTACCTTCTAATATATCTAGGGCTTTTGGAATCCCCTTCAATAGCATAGATATTTTGTACTTCCATACCGACCAGTTTGTGCCGTCTAAGTTCCCGATTTTGAATCTTGTAATCTCAGGTTTGGTTGCCATATTGACTACTTGACTACGTAAACAATTTCTTATTCACTGATTTTTATTCTCTAAACCACGATCTGCTACCATGTTACAGAGAATTATCTACTCGTGAAATCGAATTAAAGAAAAGACATTTTTCTTAGACATCAGACATATATATATTATTAGGTTTCCATGAAAACACAAAAACATAGATAAAAGCTAGATAGCCTTTTTAACACTATTGACGTTTTGTTTGTCTAATGAAAAATCCGCTTTTAGGTCATCTATCGGTTTTTTACACAAAATACTACGATCAAAGGTGTATGCCCATTTATGGTTTCGTTTAGTACATCAACCAAATTATCATCAAAAATCAAGTTTTCAATTATTATATCCCCCTCTACAATATGAAGTCATAATAATGCCGGATATAATATGCTAAAGTATTTTACGTTTTTTTAATGTATTGTTCTGCATAGTTGCCAGTATTTTAAAACTGTATTAATCGATTTTAGGGTCTGGGTTGGTTTTGTGTTTTTATTTATTGCTTCAAATCTATTTTCCTAATATAGAATAATGACATACAGTTACCAAATATACGTTCTGAATAAAATAGATTAAAGTATATTAGTCATGTACATGTTTTTTAAACATTAAGTTTTTTTGCCCAGCAATATTTTTAAATGCCAGATATATTGTTATTGGCGATACCATTCTATGGCTACAAGATTTTTAAATGATATAACGATACATACATACATACATATCATCACGCCATATCCCTTGCAGGGTAGGCAGAGAGAACAGAGTGCCAGAGAACTCTATCTCTGCATACTTCACTCGCTTCCTCAACATTCATAGTTCTCTTCATACACGCTCGCCGGTTTCGGAGACTCTTGACTCCACCTTCCTTCAGTACATGACCGATCTGGTCTAGGTAGGTTAGTCTCGGTCTCCCTCGGTATCTACATCCTTCCACTTTCGCATTGTATATCTTCTTAACCAGGCGTTCGTTCGGCATTCTTTCCACATGTCCGAACCATCGGAGCATTCCCTTTCGCATCTTTACACCAATACTCTCTTTCATACCTACTCGCTCTCTTACGTCGTCGTTACGAATGCGGTCGGTCAGCCTAACTCCACAGATTTGCCGCAGAGATCGCATTTCGACGGCTTTAATTTTACTATCATACTCTTTTCTGCATACCCAACTCTCGCTTCCATATAGTAATGTTGGGACAAGCACTGCGTTATGTATTGCTACACGTGCCTTCTGGCTGAGGTGGTGGCTGCCGAGAAGTTTCCCCAGCGCTCCGTTCGCTCTATTACCCGCATTCACTCTTCGCTCTATATCAGTGGTGCACCTTCCATCTCGGCTAAATCCACAGCCAAGATATACAAATTCATCCACTTGCTCTAGTACATCATTACCTATTGTTACTCTTACATCTGTTCTGGTTTTATCTCTTTCGAAGACCATTATTTTGGTTTTGGTCACATTCACGCGTAGACCCCTTTTCTTACAATCTTCTGTCATTGTGTCGACTAGGGTCTGCAGGTCAGTCGCTGACTGTGCCAGCAGGACTGCATCATCTGCATAAAGCAGAGCAGTGACCACTGAGTCGCCCATCTGGACTCCCACATTCATATTGTTCAACCTTTGGAGACATTTATCCAGATATATGATAAACAGCCTGGCTGACAGAACGCACCCCTGCTTAACGCCGATATTGACGTCAAACCAAGGCGACATTCCATCATCCAGCCGCACACAGGCTCTACAGCCCATGTAACTGGACTGCACAGCCTGTAGCAGTTTACCGCTAATACCATACTCCGGTAAAATGTCCCAAAGTTCCTTTCGTACAACCGTGTCAAATGCTCTTTCCAGATCCACAAAACTGCAGAAAACCCTCTGACCTAGAGCCAGATGCTTCTCCACAATGTTGCGCAGAGAGAACACTTGATCCATGCATCCCCTTCCACTCCTGAAACCTCCTTGTGTCTCACACAGTAAACCATCGGACACCATCCTCATTCTCCTTTCAATAATTTTACCATACACTTTTGCTGCCAAACTGGTCAAGCTTATGGCTCTGTAATTTGCGCAGTCATAACGTGAACCCTTGTTTTTAAACAAAGGCACGATGACTGCGCTATTCCAGTCCCTGGGAACCATTCCCGAGCTCCAACATAAATTGAGGAGCAACAGGAACGCCTCCCAGACACAAGAGCCACGAAGCTTGATCATCTCGGCACGACACCATATCAATGCCCGCTGCCTTACCATTTTTCAAACTTCTTATCGCCCATTCAACTTCATCCATACTGATGCCATCGGAGGACGCCGTTGTCGAATGTTAATCTACTAAACCACATCCAACACCGGCGCCAACCGTAGCATCCGCATACATATCGCCAAAATATTCACTCCATCGGCTTAACACGTCTTGTGTTTGTGTAAGAATGTCTGGAGACACACAAAATAAGGTCTAAAGGTGGGTGGTGGTGTATTTTATTTATTCTGAAGGCTGACCAACCACCCCGAGACTTCTTCACCTCCCTCCAAAAGAGTTTGGTGTTACCCTCGAAGTTTTTAGTCAGCCTATCTTCTGCACTCATACTTGCTCTATCACGTTTCTCTTTCACTAAGGCCTTGGTGTCATTCTTACATTGCCGATATATTTATTTCTTCTGTTCAGTCATACTGTCATTCAGATTGAAAGAAGAGACATAGTCCAGCCACGCTTTCTTCTTTTGCTCTACGGAAGCTGCCACTTCCGCATCCCACCATGCATCACCATTTGTTTTTCTATGCTTCTTTGAACTTCCACATACTTCTTTCACTGTATCTACCATACTCTCTTTCAATACTCTCCAGCATTCTTCAATGTCCGATTGCGGCTGGCTTGCCATCGTCAGCCGTTCTCGGACACCCTCTGCATACTTTTCTCTTACACACTCTTCTTGCAACCTTTCAACCTTTATTCTTTCAAGCCCTCCGAAGTGGACACGCTCTCGCCAGTGCCTCCACTTTCTGAACAGACCACTAAATCTCGCAATAACGAGATAGTGGTCCGTATCGACTGTGGGGCCCCTGTAGGCTCTTGCGTCCAATATTTTGCTTCGGAGGCGACTGTCTACCAAAATTAAATCTATTATGCTTTTCTGTTCATTCCTTCTCCATGTATACATATGGATGTCCATATGTTGGAAAAATGTGTTTGACACAATAAGGTTTCTCTCCATGCATACATCCGCTATGAGCCTACCTGCGTCGTTCACTCTCTTATCACCAAATGGACCAAGTACGTCCTCATAGTCGGGACGCTTGGTCCCCACCCATCCGTTCAAATCTCCGCATACAATCACGCGCTCACTGGTTTCTGCCATATCCAGAACTTCTCTAACATTGTCCCAAAACTTCTCTAGGTCTGATGCCACCGAGGATCCTACGGGAGCATATGCTACAACCATGAATACCTTGGTGATGATACAACGATAATGATACAACGATAACATCTATCTATATAAAAGAAAGTTGTGTTAGTAGTAGTTACACTTATAACTCGAGAACGGCTCGACCAATTTTAATGTTTTTGAGTTCGTTATTGTCGGGAATAGGATATAGGATATTAAAATATGATATAAATAAACAAAAAAAAAATCATTAAAAAAACATCAGTTCTAAACATTCATTTGTTGATGATGTAACCAATGGCAACTGACAGCTTACGTCATTACGTGGTCTAATGGTTTGTTTGGAATACCGCGAAAAGTTAAAATTATAATTTGGAAAATCCAAATATCGAGAGTAGAGCAAGACCTCAACGCTTCGCTTATGAGGCGTGCAAAATTTGACCGGTCAGAGTTCGTTTTGTGCCAGTGTTACGAATTTTTACGAATATTGTTATAATAAAACATATTATGTCTATATATTATTCTCATCAACAATGCCGCGACCAATAAAATCAAATCTTTTCCAACAAAACCGTAACGCAGTTAGAATTCGAAACATAACGAACGTAACCACGGCAGAAGAACAATTTATTGCACGGGAAGACCGCCGCGTTAATATGGCCCAACTCCGTGCTTCTTAATCACAAGAGTAAAGCGAGGCAGGCCGTGCTGTTGGCAATGCGAAATCGTCGAGCAAATCTCAGATATCAACAATTAGTTTATTTTCAACGCATATGAAGGAAAATGTCGTATAACACAAGGTAATTCTTCGTCTTGCTGGCATGTTATTAAAATACTTGATTATTGAATTTATATATTATTCATATCTATTCTTGATTCTCCTACTTTTATCCCAATTACTTGGGGTCGATACATATTGTATCGACCCCAAGTAGTACCCCAAGTACTTTTTTTTTATTTTTTTTATTGCTTATGGCGGCAAATGAGCAGACAGCTCACCTGATGGTAAGTGTCACTGCCGCCCATGGACCTTTGCCAATGGTATAGCTAGGCCGCTGCCTACCAATACAACCCCAGTGAACCCACCCCAGTTAGGCTTCCGGCTCTCTCGCTCACCGAACGAAGCGCAATAGCACATTGCTATTACTCAGACGTCGATCCTCTGCGAGAGTGTGGTACTACCCCGGACGGACCGGCCCGCGGCTGTAGACAGAGAACTGTCCACAGCGTGGTCCTACCACAATAAAAACTACTCTTCTTTCATAGTACATATTGTAAAAGTTATTGGCAATAGTTTTATGACCGGACGCCTACCAGACGTCAACCCTCCTTGGGAATGTAATTGTTGACCAAAGGGCATCAGATGGAGTTTGCCGAGGTCGTTATAAGGCTCTTAGTCGTCTTATACGATATCCACGACCAAAGTAAGGGTTGGATAGTATTTGTAGCCGCTACCACACAGCTAAAAATAACTTAATAATTTTAAATTAATCGAAATCTGCTTATCTCATTCATTAACTTTTAGGCGGAACGAAGTCCGCTAGTTAATAATAAAATACTATCATTTGTTTGTGCTATCTATTGATAGATAGGTGTCTGTATCTTCAATTCTTCAGTGAAGGAATTTTTAGTGTAGGAACTTCATTACAGTAAGTAAGCTGTTTATAATTTTGTTTAGGGCTTTGCACCGATTTTAAATTGTATCTCTTCATTATTAAAAATCAAGCACAGATGCGATAGAATCCGTAAAAATAGTTTTATTTCAAATCATTTAAAATTATTTGTGTCTGTTGCTATAATTAGGTGTCTATCATTATCATCATCGTTCTCCTGCTCACATAACCTAATTACATGGGACCATTGCAATATGTACTACATTTCTATTGTACATATTGCAAAAGTTTTGCAATATGTACTCCATCAGTTGTCGTTTGGTCAACAATTACATTCCCAAGGAGAGTTGACGTCTGGCAGGCGGCCGGTCATAAAACTATAGCCTATAACTTTGACAATATGTACTATGAAACAAGAGTATATATTTATCGACCCCATGTAATTGGGATAAGAGCAGGAGAATGATGATATTGCAAAAGTTTTGACAATAATTTTATAAATAAAGATATACATTCCCAAGGAGGATTGACCTCCTTGGGAATGTATATTGAGGAGATAGAATTGACTCAGATTTAGCTTTTAGTGGTCTTTTACGTCACCTACGAGCAACGTAATTATTCGTAATATTTGTAGTCGCTAACGCTTTGACAATTTTAGATATTTTGATTAATAAATATTGAAAATAAATAATCTTAAGACGTCTTGTGACGGAATTAAATTACTCCTTATTATGGTATATATATTTTTTTATGGAAATCTTAAAATCTAGCTAAAGGGACAACCTCTTTGAACAATTATTTAATGATAAAGTTATTTTTTATAATTTGATGCAATTTTCGATAAATATTTGAAATTATATAAACTTTATCATTAAATATCTCCGGTAATATTGATTTTAACGACTTGGTGCTATGATGCCTGTACTACCTCGCCGGTTCGAGTTACGGCTTGGCCGCAATGTACATTTTTGTAGAGCATTCAATTCTGAAAAAAAAACCGTCCATATTCGAGGCGATGCTACGAAATACCGCTCAGCTATAGAAATTTAAAGAAAAAAATTAGAGTTTCTATGTTTTTTTAATGGAAAATCTTTACACGCCTTGGTTGAAGACTTTATATAGGTATATATATATATATATATATATATATATATATATATATATATATATATATATATATAAAAGGTGGCCCAACTATCGGTTGCTTTTTGAACTATGGATGATTTCGGCTTTGACAGCTCGAACGACTTTGCTAATGTGTCCAATATTTAGTAAAAGGTTTGTGGTTTACGAAATGGTTAAGGTTACCCTCGAAGAAAATGGGAAAATATTGAAAATTAACTTCCGAAATGGTGAGTCTTCAACCGAAACTGTAAGAAAAATGCTCACAAAATTCAAATTATGTGAATAAGCAAAACTGCCGCATTTGGGGCTCAGAAACCCCACATGTAATCATGGAAAAGCCAATGCATCCACAACTAGTGAATGTTTGTGTTTGGTGCGGTATGTGATCCGGAGCCATCATTGGTCAGTTTTTTTCAAAAACAAAATGGGTTCGCCGTAACCGTCAATGGTGAGCGCTATCGCGGTGTGTTGGAAGATTTTTCTCTCCCCGAATGAAAGAAGAAGACAACGGCGGCATTTGGTTCTAGTAGGACGATGCCACGTGCCACACCGCCAAAATTACAGTCGAACTTTTGCGCGGTACGTTCGAAAATCGCCTAATTAGCCGAAACGGCGATGTCAACTGGCCGTTTCACAGCTGCAATTCGACCCCTTTGGACAAATTTTTTGGGAAACCATCCAGGATAAGTGCTACGCCAACCATCCAGAGATAATTTACGACGAGATAATTTACGACGACTTAAAGCGCGTGATGGAAGTCGCCATTGCAGCTATTGAGGGCCACACCATCATAAATTTCATGAAAAATAGGGTTGACGAATGGGAACTGCAAAGCCAGCCGGGGCAGCCATATGAAGGAGGTGGTCTTTCACTATTAAACCGCTATTAAATAATTGAAAATATCCACCCGTCTTTTTTATTAATTTATTATGAGTTTTCAGTAATAAATGAATATTTTTGATTGGAGTGTTTATTTTTCGTTCCTCTCTCCCCTACAGTAATATACGAAACGTAACTCTCTCTCTATCTATCTTCACTAACTTATTATATCTTTCTCTCGACTTTCGTTCGCCTGCCCTGAACACACTTTTCGTAACGCTCTCGTCACGCATTCACTATCTTACTCCCTAAATCAAGCGTACGTAAAGTTTTATTTCAAAAAGGCATTATTATTCTTAAAATTACATAGGTAGCTGGGAATTCGCTGTGGATATTTGTAATATCAATCTATATATTCACCGTTAGGAACGAACGCTAAAAATAAAGGCAGATAATGACTTCATAATATTGAGATAACCTTTCAAAGTCGTACTTATCACGAAACTGTTGTAACTACGTAAAAGAAAGTATTTGCTGATTACAATTATTTAAAATTTAAGTTTATTGTTATTATGCTGTTCTCATTTAAAATGCGAGTAATTAAATGAAAGTATTAGTGTAAACAGGTTCAATCTGAACCTGTGGGCTTATCGCGTAAGCAATGAACTTCAGAATGAACTGTCCAGGCACGTGTGAAATGCACTTTAATTATAGAAATACAGTGATACTTCGAGATACGAGTTTAATTCGTTCCAGTAACCTTGCTCGTAAGTCTATTTGCTCGTATCTCAAAGCAATTTTTTCCAATTGAAATGCCATTAATCCGTTCCAGCCCAATAATGTTACCCATAATTGTTTTTGTTACGTGTTTTAGAATAAGAAAGGAAAAACGTGGGATAATGCACGAGGGAGGAGTGGGTCGTGTATAGCATCTCAGCTGGCCGTTCTGAGCATCTCAAATATTGCTCGTATTTGAAAACAATATTTTGCTCGCTGGACAGCTCGTATCTCAAATAACTCGTATGTTAGGTCACTCGTATCTCAAGGTAAGAGGTACCACTGTATTTACATACATACATACATATCATCACGCCATATCCCTTGCAGGGTAGGCAGAGAGAACAGAGTGCCAGAGAACTCTATCTCTGCATACTTCACTCGCTTCCTCAACATTCATAATTCTCTTCATACACGCTCGCCGGTTTCGGAGACTCTTGACTCCACCTTCCTTCAGTACATGACCGATCTGGTCTAGGTAGGTTAGTCTCGGTCTCCCTCGGTACCTACATCCTTCCACTTTCGCATTGTATATCTTCTTAACCAGGCGTTCGTTCGGCATTCTTTCCACATGTCCGAACCATCGGAGCATTCCCTTTCGCATCTTTACACCAATACTCTCTTTCATACCTACTCGCTCTCTTACGTCGTCGTTACGAATGCGGTCGGTCAGCCTAACTCCACAGATTTTCCGCAGAGATCGCATTTCGACCGCATTAATTTTACTATCATACTCTTTTCTGCATACCCAACTCTCGCTTCCATACAGTAATGTTGGGACAAGCACTGCGTTATGTATTGCTACACGTGCCTTCTGGCTGAGGTGGTGGCTGCCGAGAAGTTGCCCCAACGCTCCGTTCACTCTATTTCCCGCATTCACTCTTCGCTCTATATCAGTGGTGTACCTTCCATCTCGGCTAAATCCACATCCAAGATATACAAATTCATCCACTTGCTCTAGTACATCATTACCTATTGTTACTCTTACATCTGTTCTGGTTTTATCTCTTCTTTCTGGTTCTTCTCTTTCTGTATTTGTGAAAATCTAAATATAGCGTGGAAGTTATAAATATATTAAAATAATGATATCATTTGAAATAGATGAATGCAAATTCATAGGTTTTTTGGCAGAGCGTTCCGAAGCCTTTCCGATTACAATGTAAAGGGATCTCATCTTTACAGAGTAATAACTAGTAGTATTAATTATAGTTTAAAATAATTACATAATAAAATAATAACAAAAAAGGGTGTTATATATTAATAAAATACGAAAACAACAAATGCAAAAGGAGCCAACGTCACGCGGTATTCCCAGGCGGTCACCCATCCAAGTACTAACCGCGCCCGATGTTGCTTAACTTCGGTGATCGGACGAGAACCGGTGTATTCAACGTGGTATGGACGTTGGCGAATTTAAATTTAAAATTAAGGGTTTTCTGATGCAACCTTGTAACTTAATATTTAATGATTTCAGGATTTAATCGGACATTAATCAACAAATATCGTCGCATAAATCATTTAAGTTATAAATAAATAGTTATATCGTTTTTTTTTTATTTAAAAATATACATTTTTTTTTTTTGGGGGTGGGCTACGGTCGGCGCACTCCTCGCACCACTCCATCCGGGGTGACAGAGGGGCGTAAGCGCGCACACCCGTAACCCACCCGTGACGTCGCCTTCGTCGTTGGGCCGACCACCAGAGCAGAGTGACTTGACGTCAGTGGTCGGCCCGACGGAATACCCCTGAGGAGTACCCTCTCCTCGACCGACATCCCCCCCTCGGGTAGGATGTCGGTCTTTCCTCACGCGGTCGGCCTCTCGGCGGGTGACGGACTAATGCCCCGATCCAGTCACCCGCGGCCTTGGCTAGGGCGGCATCTGGCGCAGGTAATCACGCCTGCACCGCCCCAGTTGGAGGCGGCGGCTCGCGCCGTCGAGGAGACGCTCCTCGCGCACGCGCTCCGCCGCCTCCTTCCGCGAGACTACTGCCTCGCAGAAGGTTGCGACCGCGTCCCAGTTCCTGACGCTGTCAAGCATCGCCCTGGCGATGGTCGGCAGCGTCAGGTCGGCAACGATGATTGCGACGAGTTCACGACGCTGCTCTGCCCAAGCGGCACAAACCTCGAGCGTATGCTGCGCCGTGTCTTCGTCGCAATCGCAGTGGTGGCAGGACGGTGTACTCTCCCTCCCGACGACCTTGTGCAGGTATTTGGCGAAGCATCCATGCCCGTCAAAACCTGCACCAGTCGGAAGGAGAGCACCCCGTGCCGCCGTTCCAACCACTGCATCAGCACCAGCCGGAAGGCCTCTACGGTCCGCACACCGAACCGAGGCCTCTCCAGCCGGACTGCCCAACGGGCAATGACATCTAGGCGGGCGACGACGCGCCAGGCGGGTAGTTCCCTCAAAGAGACCACACCGCCCTCCGCGCGCACCCCCGACACCCGCCGATACAAATCGGCGAGCATTTTCGCCTCCAGGTCCCACGGGGGACTCCCGGCCAGATAAAAATATACATGCTCGCATTTCGGTGTTGTGACGGAGTAAG
Organism: Lymantria monacha; assembly: GCA_905163515.2. Lineage (NCBI taxonomy): Eukaryota > Metazoa > Arthropoda > Insecta > Lepidoptera > Erebidae > Lymantria > Lymantria monacha. Next base: position 19,379,533 of record LR991106.1, on the reverse strand, counting down.
AATACAATTCACCACCATCTTACCCGTGGGTGATCGTAAGAGACGACTAAGGGATATAAAACGCATATAGGTACATAACAGCTATGCGAGAGAAGGAAAACTCTAAACAAAACCCTATACCAACACGTCTGACCAGCGTGATATAGTAGGTCAGTTTTCCTTTTGTTATAGAGGAGGCTCGAGCCCAACAGTGGGACATAATTATATGAGCTGAGAATCCCATATCTCAATTTAAAAGTAATATGCCATGGGCAATCGTACCTGATACCAGTATACAATTACATTCCCATGGAATATTGACGTCAGGCAGGCGGCCGGTCATACAACTATCGCTGATAATTTTTACAATCATCATTCTCCTACTCTTATCCCAACTACTTGAGGTCGATACAATATGTACTCTTCTTTCATAGTACATATTGTAAAAGATATTGGCGATAGTTTTACCAACCGCCTGCCTGACGTCAACACTCCTTGGCAATGTAATTGTTGACCAAACGGCATCAGATGGAGTTGGCACAGGTCGTTATGAGTTGTCAATAACTTTTTCAATATGTACCATAAAAGAGAATACATATTACGTCAACCACAAATAATGGGGATAAAAACAGAAGAATGATGAAATAGTGGTAGGACCACGCTGTTGACAGTTCTCTGTCTGCAGCCGCGGGCCGGTCCGTCCGGGGTAGTACCACATTCTTGCAGAAGATCGACGTCTGAGTAATGGCAATGTGCTATTGCGCTTCGTTCGGTGAGCGAGAGAGCCGGAAGCCCAATTGGGTGGGTTTGGAGTTTATATTGGTAGGCAGCGGCCTAGTTATACCCTTGGTATTGCAAAGGTCCATGGGCGGCAGTGACACTTACCATCAGGTGTGCTGTTTGCTCGTTTGCCACCATTAGCAATAAAAAAAAGATGATGAAATAATTTAAGATTGAATCTGGATAGATCTGCATTATAATCTCAACGTCCATATTGATAACCCTTTTGACGTAATAATAACAAGTTGTTACCCCCAGGGGGTTCGTTATCTCTGCTAATAACATTGTTATCACAAGATATATGTTATTAAATGCTTATATTAAACACACTATTTTAATAACACATTAGAAAATCAATATTATCGGTCAGAAATGAAGGCTGATTACGTAGTTATACACCACAAAGAAGGTAAAAAAAAAAATAAGTTATAGGTACGGTTTTATTGTAAACAGCCATAGTAATTTTGCAGATAAATGTACTAAAAGCTAAACAATAATTAAATAGATACAGTCATGGGTAACAATATGTATAAATTGTTATATTTTTGAAATAAAGTAACTCATAACTTACTCAATTTGTGAAAATAACTGTGTTCACATAAATTCCTACAAATTCACTGTATTGTAGATTATTGTAAGTATCTCAAAGGATGATATTTTTGAAATATACAAATTTTAAACATATGCATTGACTACATTAAAATGACGTGCGCCATCTACCGAACGTTGATTATACATAATTATTTTTGATGTTTACGCAAATATTACATATCTATACTAACCTATACTAATATTATAAAGCTGAAGAGTTTGTTTGTTTGTTTGAACGCGCTAATCTCAGGAACTACCAGTCCGATTTGAAAAATTCTTTCAGTGTTAGATAGCTCATTTATCGAGGAAGGCTACAGGCTATATATATCATCACGCTAATACTAATAGGAGCAGAGCAACAATGAAGAATGTTAGTTTGAAATAAAACCCATTTTATGGATTCTAATGCGTTTGTATTCGATTTTAAATTACCCGACATTCTGAAGACTTCGGCGCGTTCATGCTTACGGGAGAACTGAATGATTACATATTGTACCGATTTAATATTCTAATTTTACAGTTAGATTTGTTTTAAAACGATGTAACGATTATTATCTAAATTACTGAGATTTAACATTTAATATGGTAGGTTATTTATAAAATTAAAATTTTAAATGAAATCAAAGTATGGATGTGATGTGATGTGATGGAGTAAGAATAAAATTCACCACCCCCTATCTTACCCGTGGGTGATCGTAAGAGACGACTAAGGAATGTACAACGCATATAACATCTATGCAAGAGAAGGCAAACTCGAAACAAAACCCTATACCAACACGTCTGACTGGCGCGGTATAGTACGTTAATTTCACTCTCATTACGGAGGAGGCTCGAGCCCGTCAATGGGATATATCTGGGCTGTGTTAATGTTTTTTATTTTTTATGAAAATAACTTTTTACATCAATAAATAAAAAACGAATGCGTCATTATCGTAACGTATTTCTGTTGTACTGAAACGGAACAAAATATTAGTTACTCATTTAGTCCCACTTAAAGAACTTTTACTAGAATAAAAGGGGGATGTTAACTATATTATCACAAAGAAAATTAAAATACTCTTTGCCCAGCAAGGGTAGTTCAATTTCCCTCTCGCTGTGGAGGTGGCTAGTGCTCAACATATATGTAACTTTATCTTCTCTTTTATTACCTGTGGTGGCAAACGAGCAACCAGCATACTTGATGTTAAGTGTCACTGCCGCCCATGGACCTTTACAATACCAAGGGCATAGCTAGGCCGCTGCCTACCAATATAAACTCCGAACTCACCCAGTTGGAGTTCCGGCTCTCTCGCTCATCGAACGAAGCGCAATAGCACATTGCCATTACTCATACGTCTATCTTCGGCGAGAGTGTGGAACTACCCCGGACGGACCGGCCCGCGGCTGTAGACAGAGACGGTCAACAGCGTGGTCCTACCATTAATATACGTATCTTATGTCCTAGTGGGACATATATGCAACGTGTCTTATGAAACAAAAGAAGATTATCATAGGTAGTCTTTGTTTGGCCACTGACGACAAGTTCACGCTGCTCCAGTGGCCGGTCCAACGACGTAGGAAGAGCGCCGACCATAACCCACAACAAACAAAAAAAAAATAAAAAAAAAATAAAGGTAGTCTTTGTTAGACTTTGAAAATAGGATATGAATATAATAATTGAGATACGATTTAATTCTATTAATGTTTTTTTTTATTGTATTTTTTTCAGCAATAGCCAAACAGTATTACATCCATTTCTTAAGGACTGCAGAAATATCCAAACAGGATCGCACCTAAGTCACTGCCGTAACAGGAAAATGTGTAGGTTTGGAGGGAACGGAACGGAAATGCTTTATAAAAGATGGATAATGCCTTTAAATTTCCTTATGGTTACGAAGTAAGATAAGAGTGTATTCTTACTCCGGTCACCGTACAGAAAGTTTTTATTTTCTTTTATTGGCAGAGTATAGCCCGCACACACCTTGTAGCCCCATAATATACAGTGTTCCTTCTCCATCGCAATTGGGCTGACCACTGATATTGACACCCATGAACGGCCCTGGCAAGTTCTTATCCTAAGGCTATCTTTACGATCTAAGGGATTGAGACAATTGAGAGTAGTGCATTAACTCTTTAGCTTAATAATAGTGATAATAGATAACAACAAAAGTGTATATATATTACGTGCATTGTAGATTTGATAACGAATGATAAGAAATATATTGGAGTATGTCGGCTTAAGAGTTATGTTTATAATTCACATAACGATTTTTTTTTTAATTACTTATGGTGGCAAAAGAGCAAGCAGCACACCTGATGGTGAGTGTCACTGTCGCCCATGGACCTTTGCAATACCAAGGGTATAGCTTAGGCCGCTGCCTACCAATAAAATCTCCAAACCCACCCAGTTGGGCTTCCGGCTCTCTCGCTCACCGAACGAAGCGCAACAGCACATTGCCATTACTCAGACGTCGATCTTCTACTCAGTGTAGTACTACCCCAGAAGGACCGGACCGCGGCTATAGACAGAAAACTGTCAACAGCGTGGTCCTGCCACTAATAAACGTGTCTTATGTCCTAGTGTCCTCTTTCTTTCTTTCTTTCTAAAAGAACTTACTTCTTTTTCTTTGTATTGGCAGTCAGTTACTAATATCTACGAGCCTATGGTTCCCAGGATAAGATTTTTTTTTAATACAACACTAAGGAACTAAGAAAATAATTTTTGTATTGCGGGGGACTTAACATACAATTAAAGAAGACAAAATTACACAAAGACTTTTAACAACAGTTTCTGTATCGCAAAAAATATTGTCTTGCGTGGGAATCGAATTATCGACACTGGTGTGGTACATCAAATGAAATATGCATTTATTAAATTGTAAAATTTGAACGCAATATCTGAGCAAAAATTTTAATATAGCAATCGCCAACGTCCATACCACGTTGAATACACCGGTTCTCGTCCGATCACCGAAGTTAAGCAACATCGGGCGCGGTTAGTACTTGGATGGGTGACCGCCTGGGAATACCGCGTGACGTTGGCTTCTTTTGTTACAATTTCCAAATTATATTATTTTTTATGCTTTGATTTATAATTTTTTATGTTTTTTACAAGCTTTCATTTAGTTTCACCTGTCCCGTTGTCTGTAATCAAATCTTGCAAGTTAAATTTGATCCATTTACGGTTTCCGATTGAGCTGAAATTTTGCATGCATGTACAAATTGGATGACAATGCAATATTATTGTGACACCGAGCTGATCTGATGATGGACTTGGAAGCTGGCCGTAGGAACTTCGTTATTAAAAGACGCAACCCCACCGAGTTTGGGCTCGTTTTTTCGTCTTGACGAGTATTTTGATTGGCGTGAATAATGCAACTCCAACAAATTTGGGGAAAAAGTTCGTTCCGTTTGTTATGAATGTGTATTATGTCTGATTGATTAGATAGATGACCCAATGCCAAAATAAGCACGTGCCGAGGGCTGAATGGTATGAGGGTGTCTAAACATTTCATATCGCTAACGTTGCGCCTCAGAGTACCAGGGCGAGCCCTGTTATACTGAAGCCCTTATCCCTCCACAATGGACCTCTGGGGTGATGAATCGTTTTTGCCCTATACTTGTGGGACCAACATGAACAATAAAAATACTAAATAGTTAAAAACAAAATTTAAGAAAAAAAGCCGTTTTTAAAAACAAGCTTTTATTATTTGCTAAAAAAATAAACTAAAAATTTGAAAATAAATTAACTCTAATAAAACATATTATGTTTTATTAGAGTTAATTTATTTTCAACTATTATATTATAATGCTTTATAAGTTCATATTAATCTTTAACAATAATTAAGCTTCTTCGTCTACGACAAAATAATTCCATATCGTACATAATTATATATTTTTAACACTAAAACTTTACACCATAATTATTAAAACTTCCCGATTTTAGAAATAAAAGCGTGTTACATTTGTATAGAAAGTGCATTGTAGAATTGATAACGAATGATAAGAAATACATATATTGGAGTAGGTCGGCTTAAGACTTATGTTTATAATTCACGTAATGTTTTCTCTTGAAATTTTCTGTAACGTTTCTTTCAAACTTTTAATAAATACCCTGTAAAAAACTTACTTATTGTTTGTATTGGTAATCAGTTACTAATATCTACGAGCCTATTGCTACCAGTATAAGATTTTTTTTTAATACAACACTGAGGAACTAAGAAAATATATATACAATTAAAGAAGACAAATTACACAAAGACTTTTAACAACAGTTTGGGCGTCGCAAAAAATATTGTCTTGCGTGGGAATCGAATTAACAACACTGGTACGGTAGGTCAGTATCTTAACTTATTCTTAACCACTACGCCAAAATTCATATCTTTAGTTTTCTTCATATCGTCTGTATGACTTAGTTGTAAGCCGCTGATGGTTACGACAAATTTACCCGGACTGTTAGATGAGCGGTGAGGGCTCTCAATCCGATATTGACCGTAAAATCGTCGCCTTCAATAGTGTTATGGTCATATTGCTAATGATAACTATTGGGAATCTTGGAAAGAAGAGAAAATGAAAACGTTGTAAAGCACTTTTCTATCATACTTACTACATCCACTTACTGGTCCAGTATAAAGAAATGATATAAGATTTCACTGAATTCTTCGGCGCTTTACTAATTCTGCCAACTTTGTGGTCAACGATAGCGTTCTTATGGAGGGTTGATCCCTTGTTGGTTGGTCCGATAGGCAGGTCACAAAACAACCTAAGTATATAGGTTTTGTTCTTTTTCAATCTTTATATATATAATTCTTCTGTACGTGTGTTGACAGTGAACTCCTCCTAAACAGCTGGACGGATTTTGTTGAAATGTTTTGTGTGTGTTCGAGAGGATTCCGTAATGGTTTCGCAATTGAACCCGGTAGGTGGCGTCGCTGTCGGTATGTCAATCAGCTGGACATCGGTCCAATCGGTCCTGGGATGAAATTGTCTATGTGTATTCCAAGAGGTCCCTGGACGATTTCAAAACACCTTTGGACCCGGTAGGTAGCGCTGCTGTTGGCATATCGCTTGAAGTTTTTTCGGACAGGACGACGTCTGCCGGGACAGCTAGTTTATATTATAAAAAAATAGCGTTCGAATTGAGAACCTCCTCCTTTTTGGAAGTCGGTTAATAAAGACATGCTGCGTCTACTATCACATGAATGGGTGCAACAAAACGAAATATGCATTTATTAAATTGTAAAAATTGTTTGGAATATTTGAGCAAATATTTCAACTTAACATTCGTCAACGTCCATACCATGTTGAATACACCGGTTCTCGTCCGATCACCGAAGTTAAGCAACATCGGGCGCGGTTAGTACTTGGATGGGTGACCGCCTGGGAATACCGCGTGACGTTGGCTTTTTTGTTGCAATTTGTAAATTATATTATTTTTATACTTTTGATTTATTATTATTTAATTTTTTACATTTTTTGATATAGTGTTCTTATAAATAATAAGATGTACGTAGATCATTATCAAGATATTTTGTACTTATAAAATAGAAAACACGTTTTTCAACCGCTTAGTTATTTTTAGCGTATATTTATATTCTTTTTTAAGCAAAAAGTTTCTGTGTGTGTCTCTATTGGATTGGAAGTTATTTTAGGTTGTAATTTTTCGATAACTTTTTGGGCGTTTAATCCTGCATATTCTATTTTCTGTCGTGTAATGCAGAAAAAGTACTAAAGTAAGACATATATTTTCTTGTTATATTAGAATTCCGAAAAACCTTTAACTGGATACTAGACGCTAATAACTTTAATAGTCATGCAAATTTAAGAATTAAGGAAATTTATTCGACAATAAAAACAATGGACAGTGGACACGTATAATTGTTGATAGCTAACAGAAATAAATAAAAATAATTTAAAAAATCAAAAAACCCGACTGTGTAAAAAGTGAACCAAATTAGGTACGTACACAATAAAAAAACTGAAAAGAAATAAAATAAGCACTTAGATATCCGGTGGTCTATTATTCTATAATATATTATTGAATGAATACTATTGAAGAAAATAAAATATATTCTAGTAATGGAACATAACAACTGAACAGTCGGGATCCATTGAAAAATTTGATTTGCTGTCGAATAATGATTAATACATTGAAAAATTAGATTTGCTGTCGAATAATTTTTATTGTGTACGTAATTTGTTTCACTTTATACACAGTCGGGTTTTTTTGCTTTTATTAATTATTTTTATTTATTTTATACTTTTTAGTTATAAGTATCTAGCTAGGCTATAGTTATTTTATTTATTAATGTTTTTTTTTTTTTTTTTTTTTTTTTTTTTGTGTCTGTCTTTTAGCTGTTAGCCGCAGATGGCTGTCACAGATTAACCCGGACTATGGGTGAGCGCTGAGGGCTCTCAACCCGGTAAAATTTTAAGCGACAACGCCCAAGGGCTCACCCTGTGGTGAACGGACCTCGGCTCGGGGCGTCGCTGATAGCAAAGTGGGCGTGCCCACGTTTGAGTTTATGACTTTTACGCGTCGCAACTTACGACCTCGGCGGCGAGGTCGGAAGCGCGGATATTTATGTGTTGTGGCCGCGCGGGCCGTGTAGGCTCTTTCTTGAGCGATTGTAATCGAATCGTCAGAGTCGGTCAGTTTTATTAATGAGTAGGTACCTACCTATATATAGCTTTTCGACATAAGTTGAGTACTAAATCGTTTGAAGTTTGAGATGGGCGACCATGTCAGACATTAGATACTTTAGGTAGTCCAATCCAAAATAGTAGGTATCTAGTAGATAATTTAGTATATGCCCATCCACATTCACATGCACAGTCATACGAAGTTTTCGTCTTTTCATTGTAAATTTCTACTGCCTAAAGACCTATATGTGAGAATGGTTGTTACGCAACTTTAAATTGATATAGATACTAAACGCTCTGTCGAATCGAAAAATGTTATGAGAAAACTAATAATGATTTTTAAATACCTATTCAACGATACCCACTCGACATAGTTTGTTGATTTTCATTTTTATCATTTTCTCAAAATGGCGTCCAGTGGTCGCCATATTGAATATTCTCTAACGTCTTTAGTGACACTCGCCGGATTAAGAGGAATCGATTGATGGGTGAATCATTAAAATCAGTCCAGGCGTTTGGTCTGTAGGTATAGTGCTTCAAAGGAACATACATACATACATAGACTGTTAAACACAATACCACTCAAAAACAGAGTCACCGCTGTGCTCGATCCTCCTCCGAAATCAGAGAGAAATTGACTCTGTTCGGACGGGATGGCTTTTTTCGAACTTTCTTTTTTTTACGTATACATATTTATGTTATATGCGTTTTATATCCCTTAGTCGTCTTTTATGATCACCCACGGGTAAAAAAAGGAGTGATGAATTGTATTCTTACTCGGCAAGAGTTTGCGTTAGTGATTTTGCCATCATTTAATCGACTCCAGAGTAATGTATATGTTTCTTCCAGAGAATGAATTCAAGTCTTAGAATAAAAACAAATAGTAGGATAGTTGGGTACTTTAAGTGTTTAAAAAAGTGAAGCCAAGAATCCTGTTAGCGTGCAAGCTATAGCGGGCCACCGCACGGCGAGTCTATGGGGTCGTGCGCCGATTCTTCTGTCGCCCCGGACGGATTAGCGGGGCGTGAACACAACATAGCCCACCACCAAAAAAAAAAAAACCGGAGGTGTCAAGGGACACCCGGATGGAACGAAGTTCTATTTTAATTATATAATTTTTTTCTGCCTTAAGCGATTTTTATCGTTATATTTTAGCCAATTTGCAAAATATCTTTATAAATTATAGCCTATGTGTTATTCTGATGTGCAAGCTATATTACTATAAATTTCATCAAAATCCATTCAGTTCAGTAGTTTTTACGTGAAAGAGCAACAAACATGTTCACATCCATACATTATTACAAACTTTCACGTTTATAATATTAATAATAGGATATACAATTCCACTAGACTACCAAAACTTTTCGGCCCCGAGCTCGAACGCGAGCCGGCCACGCGGCCCGGTCACGGGCGAAAATAATTTCGTTGCGCATTATTTTGATTTTGCTATATCTCTTAAGGTATTGATTTAATTTGCATGGTCTGAAGGAAAAAAAATATCTTCATGAAATGCTCAAGCTAACTAATGTATTTAAAATGATAAGGATTAATACAGTATTTGTGTAAATAGCTTTTCAATTACCGTTTTATAATAGAACATTTTTTAAAGTATTAAAATGGATATAGTATGTTATCCTTAAGAGATAGATATATACCATCGCGGACTTTTTTGTAGGCCTTTTTAAGCTTTATAATACTGTAGTACTTTATTTTGATCTATTTCGTAGGGTTCAGCCAGCGTTTGCAATGTAAGCGCAAAATAATGTGTTTATTTACGACATCACATTAGAAACCTCTAAAATTATCAGTGTTTCTCTAGTACATTATGCATATATTATACATATAAACCTTCCTCTTGAATCACTCTATCTATAAAAAAAATCGTCGCGACACCACACTGTTCAATGCGAAATAGAAATGAAAATATCTGGCTTGCTTTCTATAAGAGAGCCGACGAGCGACGCCGCACAGCTTACAATAGCTTACTATAGCAAAAAGTGTCGTGACAACTTTTCGTAAGAATTTTTTCCGTCTAGCCCCCTTTCACAACGCGCGATAAGGAACTTCGTTCCAAAAAAATAATGCGTGCAAGCTATTACACGAGTACACACGCACACTACTACAAAATGGAGCACAATGACTTTGTGGGCCGGCGTAGGGTGACATTTCGGATTAGTAAATTAATTAATTTCATCTGTGTCCAATTTAATGTGATATGTTATGTATAATTTGTAATGATTTTTGTGGAAATAAATATTATTATTATTATTTCTGTCACTAATTTAGTGGCATCAAATATTGTGCGTGAAATTGGGTTCTATGTGTTATTATTCTAAGATTCATTCATCATTAATTCATGTTGGGGACGTAGCTCGGAAGTAAGAAAATGTGTGTATGGTCACCTTCGCTTACCTCTTAAGGGATAATGGCGTGAATTATAAACAAAACTCTTAAGCCGACCTACTCCAATATACTATGGTATCATTTCTTATCAAATCCTGCAATGCATATTAATATGCATTTTATTATATAATAGATTTAATGCTTTATCTTTATGTACATAAGTTTTAAATTATATTGTAGGTCGTAAATAAATATCTAAATCACACTTGTACCGCGTGCTAATTCCAACATAAAGCGAATTATTTCTCTTTAGAATTACAGACTTTATCACATTTCTATTAAGGTTTAATTTTCAATGCGGTTATTTATCTGTCAAAATAGGAATCATTTTGTTATAGGATTTTAGTGGTTATTAATATTATATTTAAGGGTTAAATTTCTGTGATAGCAATCAGATCGTGTGCATCATAGGAATTTTTATTCTAAGTCATAGGATTTTTTATTCTAATGGTATTTATTTGAGTCAGTTAAATAATTTATCAGTAGTTATAGATTCGTCGTTATCCTGGAAAATAAGCAGAAGGTGAAAGTAATCCATTCATGGGTCCTTGAACCTCATTCTCCTCTTTAACTAGTACACGCACCACTTAGGAGCCGTTCATTAATTACGTAAGGAATTTAGAAGAATGATTTGCCCCTTTTCCTTCTACCGTAAGACATCATAAGATTGCAACTACTCCCACCTACCCCTTAATAACAATTTTTGTAAGAAAAGGCCCTATTGATCAAATACAGCTCCGTATACTATATTATAGTATCTTACGTAATGTTAGGTTCACTACCCCCTACCTGCCTATAGTAAGAAGTTATAATATTTGGTCAACACCCCCTCCCACAAACGCCTTACATAATTTATGAATGGCCCCTTAGCGAGGAGCTGATAGTTAATGGGAACTACGAGAAAGATTATGTACCATGCTTAGGATTGTCATGTTTTTGGGCAAATAAATTACATTAGTTCATCATCTATTTATCATCACGCTATTTTTTATTGCTTGTGGTGGCAAACCGAGCAAATAGCACAACTGATGGTAAGTGTTATTGCCACCCATGGACCTTTGCAATATCAACCGTACAGCTAGGCCGTTGCCTCGCAACCCAAACCCACTCATAAAGTTGGTCTTCCACCTCTCTCGCTCGCCGAACCCCGGACGGACCAACCCGCGGCTGTAGACAGAAAACTGTCAATAGTGTGGTCCAACCACAACTAAACATCAGTTCTTTTACTACTACTTTTACGGGCCGAGAGCGAGTATGTACGTGGTACTCTCGTCTCTCGTTCTCGTCTCGGTTAATCTCGGTCACCTGTCGGTTTTTGCCCCCGAGTCAAAGGGTCTCGTTAAGTCTCGCTAGGAAAACGAGACTCAGCTGACACACTCGATCGTTTAGTTGTCCTCTGACAGTGTTTCACCTGTTTCTATAGCGATGCATAGCAATCATCCACCATCTTATTTTTCTTCATGGCTTACAAATTTTCTTTTTATAGTAAATGTTTAAATAAATATAATAGCTCTAGGCACAAAGACAAATAACAGCAGCAGTTTCTATGTCTATTGTCTCGGGTATTTACAGTGCAACGAGTGTGTACAGGCGTGCTCTCGCCTAGAACCTCTTTGACGAAACTTTTGTCGAGTGTGTACAGCTGCCATATAGCGCTTTTGGAGCAGCTTTGAGCTTAGTTGTCTGTTGTTAGTTGTCTGTTGTTTCAGCTTTGCGCTTAGTTGTCTGTTGTTAGTTGTCTGTTGTTTCAGCTTTGAGCTTAGTTGTCTGTTGTTAGTTGTCTGTTGTTAGTTGTCTGTTGTTTCAGCTTTGAGCTTAGTTGTCTGTTGTTAGTTGTCTGTTGTTTCAGCTTTGAGCTTAGTTGTCTGTTGTTAGTTGTCTGTTGTTTCAGCTTTGAGCTTAGTTGTCTGTTGTTAGTTGTCTGTTGTTAGTTGTCTGTTGTTTCAACTTTGAGCTTAGTTGTCTGTTGTTAGTTGTCTGTTGTTTCAGCTTTGAGCTTAGTTGTCTGTTGTTAGTTGTCTGTTGTTTCAGCTTTGAGCTTAGTTGTCTGTTGTTTCAGCTTTGAGCTTAGTTGTCTGTTGTTAGTTGTCTGTTGTTTCAGCTTTGAGCTTAGTTGTCTGTTGTTAGTTGTCTGTTGTTTCAGCTTTGAGCTTAGTTGTCTGTTGTTAGTTGTCTGTTGTTTCAGCTTTGAGCTTAGTTGTCTGTTGTTAGTTGTCTGTTGTTTCAGCTTTGAGCTTAGTTGTCTGTTGTCTGTTGTTTCAGCTTTGAGCTTAGTTGTCTGTTGTTAGTTGTCTGTTGTTAGTTGTCTGTTGTTTCAGCTTTGAGCTTAGTTGTCTGTTGTTAGTTGTCTGTTGTTTCAGCTTTGAGCTTAGTTGTCTGTTGTTAGTTGTCTGTTGTTTCAGCTTTGAGCTTAGTTGTCTGTTGTTAGTTGTCTGTTGTTTCAGCTTTGAGCTTAGTTGTCTGTTGTTAGTTGTCTGTTGTTAGTTGTCTGTTGTTTCAGCTTTGAGCTTAGTTGTCTGTTGTTAGTTGTCTGTTGTTTCAGCTTTGAGCTTAGTTGTCTGTTGTTAGTTGTCTGTTGTTTCAACTTTGAGCTTAGTTGTCTGTTGTTAGTTGTCTGTTGTTTCAGCTTTGAGCTTAGTTGTCTGTTGTTAGTTGTCTGTTGTTAGTTGTCTGTTGTTTCAGCTTTGAGCTTAGTTGTCTGTTGTTAGTTGTCTGTTGTTTCAGCTTTGAGCTTAGTTGTCTGTTGTTAGTTGTCTGTTGTTTCAGCTTTGAGCTTAGTTGTCTGTTGTTAGTTGTCTGTTGTTTCAACTTTGAGCTTAGTTGTCTGTTGTTAGTTGTCTGTTGTTTCAACTTTGAGCTTAGTTGTCTGTTGTTAGTTGTCTGTTGTTTCAACTTTGAGCTTAGTTGTCTGTTGTTAGTTGTCTGTTGTTTCAACTTTGAGCTTAGTTGTATGTTGTTAGTTGTCTGTTGTTTCAGCTTTGAGCTTAGTTGTCTGTTGTTAGTTGTCTGTTGTTTCAACTTTGAGCTTAGTTGTCTGTTGTTAGTTGTCTGTTGTTTCAGCTTTGAGCTTAGTTGTCTGTTGTTAGTTGTCTGTTGTTTCAACTTTGAGCTTAGTTGTCTGTTGTTTGTTGTCTGTTGTTTCAACTTTGAGCTTAGTTGTCTGTTGTTAGTTGTCTGTTGTTTCAGCTTTGAGCTTAGTTGTCTGTTGTTAGTTGTCTGTTGTTTCAACTTTGAGCTTAGTTGTCTGTTGTTAGTTGTCTGTTGTTTCAGCTTTGAGCTTAGTTGTCTGTTGTTAGTTGTCTGTTGTTTCAACTTTGAGCTTAGTTGTCTGTTGTTAGTTGTCTGTTGTTTCAGCTTTGAGCTTAGTTGTCTGTTGTTAGTTGTCTGTTGTTAGTTGTCTGTTGTTTCAGCTTTGAGCTTAGTTGTCTGTTGTTAGTTGTCTGTTGTTTCAGCTTTGAGCTTAGTTGTCTGTTGTTAGTTGTCTGTTGTTTCAGCTTTGAGCTTAGTTGTCTGTTGTTAGTTGTCTGTTGTTTCAACTTTGAGCTTAGTTGTCTGTTGTTAGTTGTCTGTTGTTTCAACTTTGAGCTTAGTTGTCTGTTGTTAGTTGTCTGTTGTTTCAACTTTGAGCTTAGTTGTCTGTTGTTAGTTGTCTGTTGTTTCAACTTTGAGCTTAGTTGTCTGTTGTTAGTTGTCTGTTGTTTCAGCTTTGAGCTTAGTTGTCTGTTGTTAGTTGTCTGTTGTTTCAACTTTGAGCTTAGTTGTCTGTTGTTAGTTGTCTGTTGTTTCAGCTTTGAGCTTAGTTGTCTGTTGTTAGTTGTCTGTTGTTTCAACTTTGAGCTTAGTTGTCTGTTGTTAGTTGTCTGTTGTTTCAACTTTGAGCTTAGTTGTCTGTTGTTAGTTGTCTGTTGTTTCAGCTTTGAGCTTAGTTGTCTGTTGTTAGTTGTCTGTTGTTTCAACTTTGAGCTTAGTTGTCTGTTGTTAGTTGTCTGTTGTTTCAGCTTTGAGCTTAGTTGTCTGGTCGATATTTAGGGCACATGATTAGTTAGATATTAGATAGATATTCATCGCTGGCAACACACACCTGTCGCTGAACTTTACTTTCAAACAATACGTAATATTGGACAAGAATATCTTCTTAAGCTATCCAAATTCTGTCCAACACATTATCGTGATGATTCATTCAATGAAATGCAACGAAAAAATATTGATTATTTTAATAATTAAATTATTCATCTGTATCAATAAAAGTAGATGTTTGTATGTATGGCATCGCTTTTAGAAACTCTTTCCAATCTAAACCGATCATTACGAAAATTGGTATGTATATGTATTTTTTCACAGAGAAGGTTTATATGCTATATCCAACTTGCCACGATATCACCATATACATATATCGCCTTCTACAAATAAACCAACGGGCTGGATTTCCTAGTAGATTATACAAGGTGGAAGTGGACCGCTCCCGAAAACAAAGACAGGTAACCCTACTAGTCCTACTTGTATTGATAGGCTCGAAAAAAATAGATTCGGAAAAAAAAATTTACAACGAATTTTAAGTTTTTTCACATTGGGTCGTATTAGGACAGTGCCATGTAACGATAATTCCATAGAAATACGTAACTTTACTCAAATGAGAAAAGACGCAATCTATTCAAAACTCACGATCATATGTTCAAGAGTTCAACGACCTCGCTTGGTGAAAAAAAAATTTTTTTTGTCATCCGAATCGAATTTTTTTCTAGCCTATCATTACCTGTAGGTAGGTAGGGTCACCGGTCTTTGTTTTCGGGAGCGGTCCACTTCCACCCTGTATATTTAAATTCACGTCAAATGTGACTGTTTCCCTTGCTTAAGATATTTTCATTATCATCATCATTCTCTTATTCCAATTACTTGTGGTCGACACAATATGTCAGAGTACTTCCATTATATACATATATTGCAAAAAGTTATTGGCAATAGTTTTATGACGGGCTGACGTCAACACTCCTTAGGAACGTAATTGTTGACTAAACGGCTTCAGATGCAGTTGGTCTAGGTCGGCAACCTGCGGCTCGCGAGCCACATGCGGCTCTTTGGATGTGAAGTTGCGGCTCTTTAGTTCTATACGCAAAAAATATTTAATAAAGAATACATTTAAAAATGGTTCTGAATTGATTAATGAGGATTAGGCACAAATTATTGTTGGCAAAAAAAAATGTGGCTCTTTAAAAACTTTAAACCTTTATAAATTCTAATTTTTGGCTCTTCCGACTCAAAAGGTTGCCGACCTCTGGTCTAGGTTGATATAAAGATCTTAGTCGTCTTTTACAACACCCACGAGCAAAGTAAGGATTGATAGTAGGTATATGCGGTATTCGTAATCGCTACAATACAGCAAGACTGATATCGGGTGATCCCTTCATTAGGGAAGTAATCTTTGTATTGCAGGTGGATTTTAAAAACATATATTTATCAGGGGATATGGCCTGATGATATGTATGTATGTATGTATATTTATCAGACACAAATCATACCCAGCATTGGGCACTCAAGATTTTGAAGCCCAATAGGCAAATAGAATATGTCAGAATGAAAACGATTTGCACAAATGTCTTAGTCACAAAGCCGAATTTACATTACGAAATTAGTGGCATAAAATTAGTTTCACGACACTAGTTTTATAAATAATTTCACGTGTATACATCAAGTTTCACAGTGCATGCATTAATTTCATAACACTAATTAGTGTCGCGTCCCGCGCGATTTTTTGGTAAAACTAATGTCTTGCAACTAACTTCACCGTGTAAACTTGACGTGAAATTAGTGTCGCGAAAGCGTCTGTGTGGAGTGGACGTATGTTGTTTAAGGTTATACGCGTCAAAAATGTCGCACCAACGTTGGCCAGCCGATAAAAACATACAATTCATAAATGAATATCAGCGAAATGAATGTCTTTGGAATCCAAAACACCCTCAATACAAAAATCGAGAAGCCCGAGAAGCGGCCTACAAAGTAATTATGGAAGTCATGCAGATGGAAACTGTGAAAGATGTAGTCAGCAAAATACGAACACTTCGTAATACTTATAATAATGAAATATTAAAGGCAAAAAAATGTAATACTGCGGGTATGGCAACTGATGAACTGTACGTCTCTAGAATATCTTGGCTAACTCATATGGATTTTTTAAAAAATATTGATAGTTACACCAGAGAAAAGACAGAAAATGTGGTAAGTATTTTTTTATTTTAATCTTTCTACCTACATACAGTCTTTGTATTTAATAAATCATTCTATCTTGCCATTCTAGACGCTCTTGTCCAACAAAGTAGTCAGTATAATGTTCTCTTATTCGATGAGCATTTCTAGAATGATTTCCATTAAAACTGCGAAGTGGTCTAAAGGACGCTTGTGACAACGTTCGCCATGAACCCTCCACCAGACCACCACTACTCCTGTTTCTGGATTTTCTTCATCAATCAGTCTTAGTTCAATGTAATTTGATAATCTAGTTATCAGCCAATTATGTAAGAACGCATGCAACAAACATGTCTTTATAATTTTGTCCACAGTTTCTGGTAGTACAGAGATAGGCTTTTCAAATATACGAAATTGGCTAACTAACACACCAAACGCATTTTCTATAGTTCTTCGAGCTCTGCATAGCCGGTAGTTGAGATTTTTTTGTTTTTTTTTGTTAAATTTAGTCACCGGCTGTAGAGTGTCATAAGATACTCAATTAGAGGGAATGCCTGGTCCCTTAATATAACCATTCCTTCAGGAGCGTTCATAGACCTTTCGTCCAACGTCTTTTTAAATTGTGATCTAGCAAATATTCCCCCATCATAAGCTCGACCATAGTGACCCACGTTGATATACCTACATTTTAAATCACTGTCACAAACTGCTAGGAGGACAATACTGAATGTTCCCTTGTAGTTATAATAATCACTTCCGGAATGGACGGGACAGCGTATTGGAATGTGTTTGCCATCTATAGCGCCACCACATAATGGGAAATTACATACATACATACATACATACATATCATCACGCCATATCCCTTGCAGGGTAGGCAGAGAGAACAGAGTGCCAGAGAACTCTATCTTTGCACACTAAATTACATTTATCTTTAAAACCATTGATTATCACGCTTTAACTTTCTTCTGTGTCTGGCATCTGTAAAAAAGAATGCAGTAATTTTATTTAAGAATATTGTTTCAGGCACCAAACACCACCCAACAAGGATCGGTTACAGAATCTAATAGTGAAGAGTTCACTGTGCCACAGATACCTACAATAAACAAAAGGAAAATAAAATATCTGCTACTTAAAGCAGTTTATACATTAGAAAAAGTTTCTTCACAACAATTTTGCAATGCAGGCAATGATGAATTTGGTCTTTTTGGTCAGACTATAGCTCAACAGTTACGTCAGCTTCCTATAGAAATTGCTTTAGAAACTGAGGAGATGATTTTGTCAATAATAAGAAAGCAACGGATCAGAGTATTATCGTCGTCATCATCTCAACGAAGTCCGTTGACGTCAACATCGTCAACATGTATGGGCTCTAGCCAAACTTTAAACTTTCCAAAAGAAGAGCCAGCCTCGGCTTCATCGTCAGAATCGGAATCTATTGCCTCTGCTAGTGGTACCATCACTGATCATATATAAAACGAGTATTCCATGGGATACAGTAAGGACATACTTACACAAGCCATTGCAAGCCCTATGCTTGGGACAAAAAAAAAGGGAATTAGATTTTAATGATTATTAATAATTATCAAAATGCTTAAGTTGTTGATTGTACCAAATAAAAAATATAGTTTACTTACCTGAATGAAGTCTTTTAATTCTTCGTAAATTTCGGTCAGCACATCAGGTTAAAATTTCAATATACTACAAGATGGCACTCTGAATTCGTATGATAATGACTTTAAACTATTTCCAGTTGCTAAATATCGTAGCGTTATTTTAAGTTTTATTTTTGCTGTCAATGCTTCTCGACACGTCGCATCCTTTTTACCCGACTGCAAAGGAGTGGTATTGTGTTTAACAGTCTATGTATGTATGTATGTATGTTTGTATGTTCCTTTGAAGCACTATATATACCAAACGCCTGGGCCGATTTTTATGATTCGCACGTCAATCGATTCCTCTTAATCCGGCGAGTGTCACTAAGGATATGACGTTATTGAAAATTCAATATGGCGACTACTGCACGCCATATTGTGAAAATTAAAAAAAATAAAGTCATCAAACTATATCGAGTGGGGTATCGTTAAATAGGTATTTAAAAATCATTATTAGTTTTCTTTCAATATTTTTCGATTTGACTGGCCGTTTAGGATCTATATCGATATAAAGTTTCGTAACAACCTTTCTCACATATAGGTTTTTTAGACAGTAGAAATTTACGATGAAACGACGAAAAATTTATATAACTGGATGTGGATGGACATATACTGAAGTATCTAGTAGGTATATTGTCCAATATAACATAGGTAGTCCTATCTAAAGTATCTAATGTCTGACGCGGTCGCCCATCTCCAATTTCTAACGATTTAGTACTCAACTTCAGTCGAAAAACTACATATAGTTAGGTACTTACCTACTTATTAATAAATAAGATAACTATAGC
Organism: Lymantria monacha; assembly: GCA_905163515.2. Taxonomy (NCBI): domain Eukaryota; kingdom Metazoa; phylum Arthropoda; class Insecta; order Lepidoptera; family Erebidae; genus Lymantria; species Lymantria monacha. The sequence continues at coordinate 19,360,536 of LR991106.1, read as the reverse complement.
TACCTAGGTATTTATAACTAAAAAGTGTAAAATAAAAAAAATGATTAAAAAAATCAAAAAACCCGACTGCGTAAAAAGTCACCAAAACTATGTACATAATAAAAAAACTGAAAAGAAAAAAACAAGCACTTAGATGTCCGGTGGTCTAGAATTCCATAATATATCATTGAATAAATACTATTGCAGAAAATTAAATATATTTTAATAATAGAACATGACAACTGAACAGTCGGGATCCTTTATTCGACAGCAAATCAAATTTTTCAATGGATCCCGACTGTTCAGTTGTCATGTTCTATTATTAAAATATATTTCATTTTCTGCAATAGTATTTATTCAATAATATATTATGGAATTCTAGACCACCGGACATCTAAGTGCTTGTTTTTTTCTTTTCAGTTTTTTTATTATGTACGTAGTTTTGGCGACTTTTTACGCAGTCGGGTTTTTTGATTTTTTTAATCATTAGATAGTTTGTTTGATGTTTTACTCTATAAAAAATTAAAATTAACATTACTCATTCGAAAGTAGTTTGTGTAGCTCTCAGGATCTTCATTTACTAATTCAGAGATTAATTGTGCTGCACCTAGATGTTTTCTTGCTACCCATCCTCGAATCCACCAACGTCTTTTCTTTCGAGACAATCTTTTTACCCGACTGCAAAGGAGTGGTATTGTGTTTAACAGTCTATGTATGTATGTATGTTTGTTTGTATGTTCCTTTGAAGCACTATATATACCAAACTCCTAGGCCGATTTTTATGATTCGCACGTCAATCGATTCCTCTTAATCCGGCGAGTGTCACTAAAGATATGACGTTATTGAAAATTCAATATGGCGACTACTGGACGCCATATTGTGAAAATAAAAAAAATTAAAGTCAACAAACTATATCGAGTGGGGTATCGTTAAATAGGTATTTAAAAATCATTATTAGTTTTCTTTCAACATTTTTCGATTTGACTGACCGTTTAGGATCTATATCGATTATCCATTGAAAAATTAGATTTGCTGTCGAATAAAGGATCCCGACTATTCAGTTGTCATGTTCTATTATTAAAATATATTTCATTTTCTGCAATAGTATTTATTCAATAATATATGATGGAATTCTAGACCACCGGACATCTAATTGCTTGTTTTTTTTTTCCAGTTTTTTTTTATTATGTACGTAGTTTTGGTGACTTTTTACGCAGTCGGGTTTTTTGATTTTTTTAATCATTTTTTTTTTAAATTTTATATATTATCATTTGTACGATAACGCTTTGCATTGCTAAATAAAGCTTCGATGTCAACGGAGCCATGATAACAGCAATAACTGTTCATTTCATGACATTAATACTTTAACGAAACAAGTTTCACGACTACTGCAACCAGTTTCATGAAAGTAATTTTATCATGCATGTCACTAATTTCGTAATGTAAATTCGGCTTGAGATACCGACCTACAGACAGTCTGCGACCAACAAATCATTGTTCTGTGGCTAAATGTAATTTGTGTCCGTATACCATGTCTGTAAAGTCCCCCGCAATACATGAATTAAATCTTCAGAGTAGAATATTATCCTTTTACGAAAAAAAAACGCCTTGGATTATTCTATGTTAAAAACGACGTCCACCAACGAAAGGTTTGCGAATGGATGAACTACCTCGCTTGCGGAGGAACTCCACTCCATAAAGTCATCTTCCCAGAGGTTTATGCACAGATTTTAGAGTCAGCAACTGGGACGCAGTAGCTGCATTCTGCAAGGCCGTTGCTTTACGGAAGGCGAGTGTGAGGCGATTTAGGAAGGCAAATTCTTTGCGCACTTTGTAACCAGGGTGACTGTGGAAATAGTAGCTGAAAGTGTAACTCGAGATGGTCCACCCATGGCAAGGAATCAGCATATGGGTGCTCAGAAAGAAAGATAGTTTATTGATATTTTTTTTAACATAAGTACACAAATATATAAATATTTTCTACTATATACTCTTTTTGGTCTCTGGTATTGCCCGTGGGTATCGTAAGACAGGATTATGGAATACAATGTATGTATAACGTCTATGCAAGAGAAGGAAAAACTCAAAATAAAACTTTATACTAGCGTAGGTCCATTTGTCTCTTATTGTGTAGTACGTTTGTGTCCAGCAGTGGGTCGGACTTTTGACGGAAATTTGAAAACGTCATGTGGTGCTCTTGTATTATATTCGATATCTTAGTGTTTTAACGTGTTATATTAGATAATTTTGATGGCATTTTATGTAATATGAAGCGGCGGAACTACTGGGATGTAGTGAATATCATATAAAAGTGCTTTACAACGTTTTCGTTTTCCATCAAAATTCCCACAAGATACCATTAACAGTGGCCATTGCACTGTTAATGGCGACAATTTGACTTAGACAATGACTAACTTGAAAGACTAAAAACGTGAAAATATTTATAACTTGACACTGGCACCAATAGCTCGTATATGTTGCTGATTGCCAATATGTAAGAAGAAGAAGAAGAAGCAGTGGGTCGTATATGAGCTGAGATGACGGTGATTAATGTTATAAGTCTCCTAAGAGAGACTATCAATTCTCATAGTGATTCTTAGATAATTTTTATCATTCCAATGTGAAGAGGATATAGGATATTGTCTTTAAAAATAATGTATTTTATCTAGTAGTGGTAGTACCAAACTTTTGACTGATTCTGTCTACAGCTACGGGCCGGTCCGTCCGGGTAGTACTACACTGAGCGGAAAATTGACGTCTGAGCAGTGGTAATGTGCTGAAGCGCATCGTTTGGTGCAGGGTCGGCTCCAGCACTTGTAGCGCCCGGGTGCAATCAATCTCCTGGCGCCCTCTTGTATCAAAATGCGTGAACAAAATGGAATAGGTTGATAGTTACAACACGTTCGAAGCGCCCCCTAACACTCGGCGCTCGGGTGCACCGCACCCTCTGCACTATAGGTAACTGGTTTGGTGAGTGAGAGAGTCGAAAGCCCAATTGTCTGGGTGGGTTTGGATTGGCCTTTGGTATTGCAATAGTTCATTAGTGGCACTTATACTTGTATCAAGTGTTTTTTTGCTCGTTTACCACCATAGGCAATAGAAAAAAAGTGAAGGAAAAGAAAAAACTAATCGTTTCTAATCAATTAATTATTTGTGAATTTAGTTATCTTAAACAAAAAATTCCCATATCACACGGTCGTATCACGCGATTGATATTCAATGATCACGCCATTATCACGATTCGTCACAGCAAATGCACAATGCTATCATGACATGGAAATAATATTACAAAATATAACACAATCTATGATATTAATGGATAGTTTTGTAAACATTAGTCATTATAAATATATTGTTTAATCAACCATATGTTCTCTGCTATTAGAGTGACAAAATATTACACTGATTATCGTTTACTTTTGATGCTATATATGTACATACAATTGAAGCAAGTGCAACTACGAATAGTACCAACATTTACTTTGATCGTGGATGTCGTAAAAGATGACTAAGAGCCTTATTACTAACCTGTGTCAACTCTATCTGATGCCGTTTGGTCAACAATTACATTCCCAAGGAGGATTGACGTCTGGCAGGCGGCTAAACATAAAATTATTGCCAATAACTTTTGCAATATGTACTATGAAAGAAGAGTACATATTATATCGACCCATTGGGATAAGAGTAGGAGAATGATAATGATGCTTATAATGTCATACAAGCCAGTAGCACGCTGTTAGTAAGATATACTGATGTCTATAGTCTTTTGCAATAACAGAGCCTCTATCTAGGCCGCTGCCCACCAACAAAAACCCAGTCAATGTGGGCTTCCGACTCTCTTGCTTACTCAATGCAACAGCATATTGGCACTATTCAGACGTCGATTTTCTAATTGTGGTACTAACTCGAATAAACCAGCTCACGGCTGTAGACAGAAACCTGTCAACATTGTATCCCTAACACTACTAAACTATCACTTCTTTTTTTTTTTTTTTTTTTTTCATGTAGGTGGTCGTAAAATATGTAGGGCATAATATGCAGGTAATATTTATGAAACAGAAAGAATAATATGAACTTTTCCTCTCTATGTGGAGAAGACTCGCCCAGCGTTGGGATGTATATGAGCTGAGACGATGATGAGTCATATATAGTTTATTGTCATGGAGTATCTAATTGCCATGCGATGATGGAGTTAAAATACAATTCACTACTCCGTATCTTGCCCGTGGGTTTCGTAGATAGTGTTGCCCAAATGCAAGACTCTTGATGAAGAAGAAATGCGAGTCTTATGAGTCTTGTAACTCTCGCTTTTAGAATAACACTGAGTCACTTGTTTTGATAGAAATGAGAAATCCACATAGATATGTTGTAATTCAACTAAATTAATGAAATTCCATTCATCTAGTGGCAACTATTATTCGGTTGATATCAGCATCCGGGCCCATATGAGGTATTTGGGCCTGGTGCTCGACGGGCGATGGTGGTTCCGGGAGCATTTCCGCAGACTCGCTCCACGGCTCGTCGGCGCGGCGTCCGCCCTATCATGGCTTACGCCGAATGTGGGCAGACCGAGCGCTACCTGCCGACAGCTGTACGCAGGGGTCATCCGGTCGATGGCCCTGTACGGCGCACCGGTGTGGGCGGGATCCCTGACCGTCCGACTCAGGGCTCTTCTGTGGCGACCACAGAGGGCCATGGCAGTCAGGGCCATACGCGGGTACCGCACGGTGTCGACGGAGGCAGCGTGTCTATTGGCCGGGACCCCTCCATGGGACCTGGAAGCGGAAATGCTCGCCGGTTTGTATCGGCGGATGTTGGGGGTGCGAGCGGAGGGCGGTGTGCTCTCGTTGAGGGAGCACACCGCCTGGCGCGTCGACGCCCGCCGCGACATCATTGCCCGTTGGGCAGTCCGGCTGGAGAGGCCTCGGTTCGGTGTGCGGACCGTGGAGGCCTTCCGGCCGGTGCTGATGCAGTGGCTAAATCGGCGGCACGGGGTGCTCTCCTTTCGACTGGTGCAGGTTTTGACGGGGCATGGATGCTTCGCCAAATACCTGCACACGGTCGTAAGGAGGGAGAGTACACCGTCCTGCCACCACTGCGATTGCGACGAGGACACGGCGCAGCATACGCTCGAGGTTTGTGCCGCTTGGGCAGAGCAGCGTCGTGAACTCGTCACAATCATCGGTGCTGACCTGACGCTGCCGACCATCGCCAGGGCGATGCTCGACAGCGTCAGGAACTGGGACGCGGTCGCATCCTTCTGCGAGGCAGTAGTCTCGCGGAAAGAGGCGGCGGAGCGCGTGCGCGAGGAGCGTCTCCTCGACGACGCGAGCCGCCGCCAGCGGCTGGGGCGGCGCAGGCGCGATTACCTGCGCCTGATGCCGCCCTAGCCGAGGCCGCGGGTGACTGGATCGGGGATTTAGTCCGTCACCCGCCGAGAGGCCGACCGCGTGAGGAAAGACCGACATCCTACCCGAGGGGGGGACGTCGGTCGAGGAGAGGGTACTCCTCAGGGGTATTCCGTCGGGCCAACCACTGACGTCAAGTCACTCTGCTCCGGTGGTTGGCCCAACGACGAAGGCGACGTCACGGGTGGGTTACGGGTGTGCATGCTTACGCCTCTCTGTCACCCCGGACGGAGTGGTGCGAGGAGTGTGCCGACCGTAACCCGCCCCCCCAAAAAAAAAAAAAAGTGGCAACTATTTCATTAATTTAGTTGACTAACTGTACAATTATTAATATTGATGTACATACCACTTAACGGGAGTGGTGCTATAATCACACCTGTCTATCATGAGACTGTATAAATAACATCAAATTATTTCCCCGTGTACTGGTACTAAGAATACAAAATGTTGAGAGTACTTTCTTTACAAAAGGAAACGTAAAATACTGTCTAAGGGAGCACTACGAGACCCTTGCAGCGAGTGTTGGTCTTACATTTGGGCAACACTAATCGTAAAAGATGACTAAGAGATATAATATGCATATAACATCTATACAAGAGAAGGTATACTCGAAATAAAAATCTATACAAACCAGTCTTACCAGCATGGTATAGTAGGTCAATTACCCTCCAATTGTGAAGAATGCACGAATCCAGCAGTGGGCGGATATGAGCTAAGAGGAAAAATTAAATGATTACAAACCCATCCTTTTTCGTGAATAATTGTGTAATAAGACTAAGAAATTATATGATCTGCTAGGCGAGCTACCTGTGTGGTGACGGAGTAAGAATACATTTCACCACCCCTTTTCTTACCCGTGGGTGATCGTAAGAGACGACTATGGGATATTAACCGCATAAAACATCTATGCGAGAGATGGTAAACTCGAAACAAAACCCTACACCAACACGCATGAGCAGCGTGGTACAGTAGGTCATTTCCCTTTCATTATGGAGGAGGCTCGAGCCCAACAGTGGGACATATATGAGCTGAGATGATGATGAGGCGGGCTACCTATGTTGAGTGCTCGGTATCAGAAGAACTGGAGATGATGAGAAAATACAATAGGCAGGCACCGTACGGCGACTTTCCTTCGCCCTGGACTGTGCGAGTGGGATATATCTGGATATATTTTCAGTATGGTGACGGGATTTTATGTTTGAAAACTCCGATATTACCTGCTTATAATATTATGCAAGTGTATGTTATGATGACAGCTAACCATACTAATACAGGTAATAATAATACAGTGTATTTTATAGAAGTAGAATTCGCATCGAAATATACGAGGTTGTAATCACGTAGGCGTTTACTAAATAAATTCTGTGAAATTATTAATTAAAAGTAAGTATAAAGGATGGATGTTTTCCTTGTGTGACGATGGGACAAGAATATAATGGCTGAGACTTCTTACTTCCCCCTGGGAGTCATAAGGATCGACTAATGGGCCGGTTTGCCTGGCAAACGTATAGCACTTCGCCAACACCCCTAATAAGAGATTATGGCACTATCGCCTTATTTATAGGAGAAGCCTATGTATAACAGTGGACGTTAACAGGTTGTAATAGTGATGATACAGTTCATATATTATACACATACATACATACAAACCATCACACCATGTCCCTTGCAGGTTAGGCAGAGAGAACAGAGTGCAAGAGAACTCTATCCTTGCATACTTCACTCGCTTCCTCAACATTCATAATTCTCTTCATACACGCTCGCCGGTTTCGGAAACTCTTGACTCCACCTTCCTTCAGTACATGACCGATCTGGTCTAGGTAGGTTAGTCTCGGTCTACCCCGGTACCTACATCCTTTCACTTTCGCATTGTATATCTTCTTAACCAGACGTTCGCTCGGCATTCTTTACACATGTCCGAACTATCGGAGCATTCCCTTTCGCATCTTTACACCAATATTCTCTTTCATACCTACTCGCTTTCTTACGTCGTCGTTACGAATGCGATCGATCAGCCTAACTCCACAGATTTGCCGCAGAGATCGCATTTCGACCGCATTAATTTTACTTTCATACTCTTTTCTGCATACCCAACTCTCGCTTCCATACAGTACAGTTCATATATTATTAAGAAAAAAAAAATAAGAAAAAAATATATGCTATGCAGATATCATCATGTCACTTAGTACGGTAGGTGGTTGTCAGAAATCCGCGGGAAAGAATTATATACTGACTATTCTTATTATGTTCCATCAAATTTACAGGACATTACACCTTCCGCTATAAAGGCACCAAATAATTGTAGAGGGACTTGTCCAAACCACCCGGGGCGACGATATGAACTGCATGCTGCACCATAACCCATCGTAGCTATCTGTCGCTATTTGGACGAACCATCTGAACAGAGTCTAAGTCGCCGATGGTGATAAGCATAAGCCCTAAAAATTACTTTAATATCTGTTTTCTGTGTGGTGACAGAGTAAGAAAACAATTCACTACCCTGTATCTCACCCGTGGGTAAGAGACGACTAAGGGATATAAATCGCATATAACATCTATGCAAGAGATAGAAAACTCTAAAGCGTCTGACCAGTGTAGTATATTAGGTCATTTTCCCTCACCTTATGGAGGAGGCTCGAGTCCAACAGTGGGACACATATGAGCTAAGATGATGATGTAGGTATATTATATGGAATTTGTGACTTGTGACTTACGACCTTGTCACAAATAACATGTTTATTTTCTTTTTATAAAAATAATCTTATATATAAATTCAAGATTGGTTTTGTCAATAAATTTATGTAATTTGAACTTTAAACTTCGATAACCTTATGAAATAAGCGTTATTCGTGGCTATTTACATTGTTTATATATATAGTTTCGTGGAAAATTAATGCCATAATATAAAGACAGAGGACTGTTTTCTCATTATTTTGAACTGTCTTCTTATTATTTTAATATAAGGGAATGACTTCGCATAAGGTTCTATTTCGAGTTTGTATTTTAATTATTTTATTGTTTATGGTGGCAATCGAGCAGATAGCACACCTGATGGTATGTGTTACTGTCGCCCATGGACCTTTGCAATACCAAGGGTATAGCTAGGCTGCTGCCTAACAATAGAAACTCTAAACTTACCCCAGTTGCGTTTTCGCCTCTCTCGCTCACCGAATGAAGTGCAATAGCACATTGCCATTACTCAGACATCGATCTTCTGCGAGAGTGTGGTACTACCCCGCGGCTGTAGGCTGAGATGTGTCCATAGCGTGGTACTACCACTATTAAATTTTCATTTGCCTAAATATCGCTGCTACAAATATTACAAAATAAAAAAAAGTTTAGTTGGGGTTTATTTTGAAAAATCGAGTTTTATTTTGTTCCTCAGACTTAAAGTGGTCAACGAAGTAAAGAGCTCTTCGCTGTTAGCCACAGATGGCTTTGGCAGCTTTATCCAAACTATGAGTGAGTGCTGAGGGCAACCCGGTAAATTATGGAGCTATACATCGTACCTTTCGTCCCTACTAAAAGAAGCTAAGCTAAGACTATAAAAAGCGATACGCAATATTCTAAGAAAAGGTCATTATTAGTTATTGGGATACGTCAAGCTGTATCTATAATCATGGCACGCAAATATTTTAGCTATACGATTTCGTACGTGGATGGGGATTCGGATAATCTAAGCATAATTGATTCTTATGTATTTTATCGCTTTTTGCTTGAATATATGGATACGAAATATCTATTATAAGTATGAATGGCTGGTGCTGGCTATTGCCGACGTTTGCAGTTTGCACAGAGCACTGAGATTAGTACATTCTACATTCACAAGCGTATCGCCTTATAAGAAGGACGTATACAGAGGGATAAAAAAGTCTGTGCTCGTAATATTTTAAATTTAGAACAATGAAGTTTTTGGGAATTGTGGTTTGTTCCCTTTACGTGAATTTATTGGATGCTAGTATGGTAAGTTTTTAAATCATTTTTTATTATGTAGGTATTTTTTTTTAAACATTAAATATTTTTATTGATGTGTATAAATATTTAAGTACGTTAATTATTATTTCATAAAATAAATTGTTGAATAATTTATTGTTATGTGTTATAATTATTTTAGAGACGATGTGGGTAATATGCAATTAATTTATGACAAATTATATAAATATTTTTTTAATTATACGGTCCACTCGATTTATTATACAATCCACTCGATTTAATATCGATAATTTTGTTAACAGATTGAAGTGATGAGTAAAGGTCCTGAAGGGTTTTATTTAGAATTTTCGTCCTCTAACAATGCCTTCTATTTAATACTTTATTTAGTTATTATGATACCAATAATTGAATTAGTCGAAATTAAATTAATATTTGTTATTTCTATTTAAAATATATTAAGCATTCTTCGTAAGTTATGAAATAATATTAACAAGTAATTTATATTCGTTTCGCACTTAATTTTTAAAAAGGACATTTGTAATGCAAATATAGTATTAGCAAGATCTAATTTCGATGCAGAGTGCAGACACAAACTGCATTTAACCAAACAAAAGTTTCCCCATCACGTACCGCTCGCATGTTATTATACTATCTCTCTCTAACACATAGATACTATAAGCTTGTTGTTGTTGTTTTGTCTCGCTCTTTCTTGAGACAAGTTCCATTCGCCCCAAATTTTATAATAGGGAGAGAGTTCATGGACCGACATCACGTAGGCCGATAGCCCTTTGATCAAAGGAAATTAAGGACTATTATTAATAACTACCTACGAGGGTGGTTCAAATATAAACCGGAATTTTGCTATAAAAATATATTATTTAATTGTAGAGCTGAAATTTTTTACAGCTTTTCTAGATAGTCTCCTTCACACTTTACACACCTTGCCACCTTTCCGGAAGCTTTTGGATGTCTTTTTTGTAAAAATCTTGCGGCTTGTCACGTAACCATTTGCGCACGAAGAAATAACACTTGCTCTGGGGCGCCGCGAATGTGGCAAGTTTGTCACTCCTCGGCCTTTTCGAAAATCAGAACACCATGCATAGACTTGGGTCTTGCAGAGGCACTCATCCCCAAACTCCTCGAGTAATTTTGATAAATTTCAGCGGATTTTATATTATCTTTGACCAAAAAATGAATAATGATACGTTGCGCAACAGACACTGGTACATCCTCCTCGCTCATGGTTATAACACACTAAAAAGCTAGGTTACGCGGTCCCGGCTGTTCTCTGCGCTTCGTAACAGACTTGTCTAACATCCAGTGCAACCACTTTTACGACACCAAATTTTTCGCGTCTTTATTAATAAATTCCGGTTTATATTTGAACCACCCTGGTATTACATATATTCCACTCCCTTTCTTACCCATGGGTGTCGTAAAAGACGGTCAGCGTGGTATATTAGGTCTATTCCTTATTGTGGAGAAGGCTCGAGCCCAGCAGTGGGATTTGCATATAGGCTGAGAATATGATGATTAATATATTATATATAAATGGATATTTTAGTGTAGGACTAGACAGCTAGCCTGGATTATAAATGCTAATTTTCGTGATATCTGTGAATAGATTTTTTATAAGAAATTGTAAGATTGCTGTAGTCTTATTAAATGAATACTTCATCAAGGAGAGCCTATTAGTTCAATAATCATTTAAAATTGCCAGTCTTACAACATGACAAAAATTAAAACTTTATCAAGGCGAGGCGATTAGTAAGAAATACAACTTCTTTTGTTCTATGTCCATAAAATAATAACTTTTACTATACCTAGATATATAATTATAATTGTATATTTTTTTCTTGTTTGAAAAAAAAAAGAAAGACAATGGCGGCATTTTGGCGCAAAGTATTACATTAATAAAAAAAATATCAAACTTATCGAGTAGGCTATTTAAATAAAGGCAATTAAAAAGGGATTACAAATATATAGGTCAAATTATATGTTTAAATTTAATTATTATTAATAAATTAGCTTAAAATGTTTTTTAATCATATGTTTAAATTTCATATGTTTTTTTTTTGTGTCGTATGAATTTTGCTATCATATGAATTTTAGAAAAAAGTGTAACTACCAGGTCACTAAAAGGTCAAAACTCAAATAAATAATTAATAAAAAAAAAAAACAAAACCTCAGCTGCAAAAAAGACACTTAAAAAAAATTGATACAAGCGTGAGAATAGAATATAAGTAAATAAATTCTATATTGTATTAAATGAAACTAATCAAATGGTAAGACCAATTATTTTATTTTTTTGGAAATCCTGTTTAGATCTCTTTAGTGCATTACGTATAAATTGTCTTTTTACATAAATACACATACATACATATCACGCCATATCCCTGTATTTGTTGATGATGATGATGTAATTGTTGACTAAACGGCATCAGATGGAGTTGGCCCAGGTCGTTATAAATATATTGAAGTGAAACTTTTGATGAGAGGGGCTTTGTTTGATATACAATTTATCTGTGCCGAAAAATTCGTTAGACAAAAAATGTAATGTGACTCTTATATTGCTTATGCGTATTCGTCGGTCGTTTTTATATTAAACAATGAATAGTTCGCGAAAAAAAGGTTTTTTTTTGTGTCTGTCTTTTAGCTGTTAGCCGCAGATGGGTGTCACAGATTAACCCGGACTATGGGTGAACGCTGAGGGCTCTCAACCAGGTAAAATTTTAAGCGACAACGCCCGAGGGCACCCCCTGTGGGGAACGGACCTCGGCTCGGGGCGTCGCTGATAGCAAAGTGGGCGTGCCCACGTTTGAGTTATTGACTATTACGCGTCGCGTCTTACGTCCCCGGCGGCGGGGGCAGAAGCGCGGATATTTGTGTGTTATGGCCGCACATGCCGTGTATTCTCTTTCTTGAGCGATCGTTATCGAATCGTCAGAGTCGGTCAGTACATGTCGAGGACGTCGGATCGCGGATATTTTTTATGGGACATAGTTAGCCACCCCAACCACTAATTGGTTGGGATGTGTTATAGCAGAGGCCAAAAAAAAAGAGCCAAAGCGACGTTTATATAGCAAAACTCGTGAATAATAACACTCTTCCCTTGTAGTATAATAATATAAAAGTTTTTCTTCTATCGTATGTTTTTACAACACATCTTTGTGATTTTTTCAAAGCGACATGACTCAGTAATAAGTACTTTAAACTCCGACACAATAGAATGGGATCATTCTTTAAACAAACAATGTTTTCATAATAATGTATTAAAATAAATATTTTCACAGTAATTCTCTTTGTTACAGACTTACAAAGCAGTTGTATTTTCTAATAAGGAAATAAAATATGAAGACTATGAGTCTATGGTCGCCGAAGCTGGAAAATCGGTGGGTATTTTATTTAAAAAAAAATTGTATAAGGAAAAGAGTAATCTACTTCAATTAGTCCTATATGTCTTACATAATTAAATTTCATGCGGGCCACTATACAATTAAAAGTCTTGCTTGGTAGGTAACACTGGTATATAATATTAACTGCACCCTAGTACTTCCTACGCATCACATTACATAATAATGTCATCGAAACTATTTAATGCAATACGATAAATATATCCCCTAAAATGAAGTCCATATGAAGTCGTGAAGGTTTTTTTTTTATTGATAATCAGTCTACATTGCTAAAAACTACTACGTGAATAATAAATATTAGTATCATCACCATCTCTTTATATACGTCCCACTATTGAGCTCGAGCTTTTTCTGTAATGGGCGGGAAATTAATCTACTATATACCACGCTGGTCAGACGCGTTGGTATAGAGTTTTCCTTCTCTTGCATTGATTTTCTATAGGTTTCATATCCCTTAGTCGTCTCTTACAATCACCCACAGGTAAGGAGATGATGAAAGTATTCTTAATCTGTTACCTTACCATACGGAAAGAATAATAAATTCTTAAAGACTAATTAATAATTGAAATTTATTATTAAAATCATCTTTATCTCAGTCTTTATCTTACTAGCATTTATTTACAAAGTAGTAAGAACAATTTATTTTTATAAAAAGAAATAAATGAATTACAAAAAAAACGTATACAATCGCTTATTTAAATAATTCGCTGACAGTATTTTTGTTGTTTTTTTTCTTGAACAATTGTTACTACTGTATATCTTTGTAAATAAAAACTAGTGATCGCCCTCCCGCAATAACATTAATAAAGTTTAACAGAAGTGTGTTTATGATACTGCTCACGTAGATACCACGCGTCGAACAGCTGATAGGTCATTCAACCATTGGTTATTTTAACCTTGCTTCACTCCGTATCCCGTCACATAAAAATATACAAAATATGCTATTTTAAATTTAAGTATTTAAGCTATATATTCTTCAGTTAACTTATTTTATTATTGGAAATACGATTTGTCAAATATAGTAATGGATTTTGATGATAATGTTAATTTTAGATAAGCGCCATCTGTTGGTATTTTGTGAGAAGCGTTTAGTTTTTTTTACATACATACATACATATCATCACACCATATCCCTTCCAGGGTAGGCAGAGAGAACAGAGTGCCAGAGAACTCTATCCTTGCATACTTCACTCGCTTCCTCAACATTTATAATTCTCTTCATACACGCTCGCCGGTTTCGGAGACTCTTGACTCCACCTTCCTTCAGTACGTGACCAATCTGGTCTAGGTAGGTGAGTATCGGTCTCCTCCGGTACCTACATCCTTCCACTTTCGCATTGTATATCTTCTTAACCAGACGTTCGTTCGGCATTCTTTCCACATGTCCGACTCATCGGAGCATTCCCTTTCGCATCTTTACACCAATACTCTCTTTCATACCTACTCGCTCTCTTACGTTGTCGTTACGAATGCCATCGGTTAGCCTAACTCCACAGATTTTCCGTAGAGGTTTTAAGTATTTACCTATATATTTTCCAGTTAATTTATTTCATTATTAAAAATACGATTTATCAAATATAGAAATGGATTTTGATGATAATGTTAATTTTGAGATAAACGCCATCTGTTGGTATTTTAGGAGCAATAATGAGTTTTTTTTTGTTTTCAGAACGTGGATATCCTGGTATTACCTAATTTGGCATCTCGAAAATCTGCAGAAAATTATGACGAGGTAAGATATTAATAGTTATCAGTAAATTTTTGTGTATGTATAGTGTAATAAGTAAATTTTTGTCTTATTTTTATGGAGGTCCAAGCACAATAGTGGACTGAAAATGGGTTGAAAGAGAAGAGAAGAAGGAACGGTTGACTCTTAATTCATTTGGCGCCATTTATTTAACAACCTATAGACGTCCTCTGGTGGATTTTGCCCTTCAACTTGTTACACTCAGCAACAGACATCGCTACTAATAAACTCATTATTATATTATACCATCCTGTTATTCTTATTATTCAGTTTTTCATGACGATAATTTATATACATAATAATTCATATGCATAATAATTTAAATGCATTATAATTGACATTAATTATGACTTGAATTATTACAACGATTTTTATTGTGGTTTGAAAACTATTTATTTGTAAATCTATTGGTAAATAAATCATCATCAATCTCCTACTCTTATCCCAATTAATTACTTGAGGTCGATACAATATGTACTCTTATTTCGTAGTACATATGGAAAAAGTTATTGGCAATAGTTTTATGACTGGCCGCCTGCCAGACGTCAACCTTACTTGGGAATGTAATTGTTAACCAAACGGCATCAGATAGAGTTGGCGCAGGTCGTTATAAGGCTCTAAGTCGTCTTTTACGACATCCACGAGCAAAGTAAGGGTTTATAGTATTCGTAGCCGCTACCACACAGCTATATATTGCATATATACAACTATATATTGATAAACGAATATATTTAGTATAATTGATTGAATTAAACGATACATGGCAGAATTCATCAATCCATTATTATTTTAAAATGGTGGACCTCTTTTCCTTTACTCGTCCATTATAAAAAAATAGATCTAGCTCAAATTGGAGCAATGTTTAGATAGTTTCAATAAAATTTGATGTCAGGGAAATAATTTATCGCCATTTAAATATAATTTTCAAACAAGATTCATGAATAATAAAATTGTACTTGACGTTTACCAAGTCCCGAGCACCAGCTAGTAAATATTAAAACAAAATTCTAACATAAGAAAAGTAATCAAATTTTAATATCCCAAAGTAAATAATCGTTATATAATAGCTTTGGTCTAATGCTTTAACGTTTTTTTATCTTTATTTCTTTTAAATAAATATAATAGATAAAAAACTGTAAATGTAATTGGATTTTTATAGATTTTCACGGTATTTAAGTAAAAAATATTTACGATTACATAATATCGTATTTACATTTCGGTTCCTAATCTATCTTTTAATGTCCAATCCAAGCAATAAAGGAAAAAATAGTAAGAAAGGAATTAGTGGATTTTTTTTTCCAACTCAATTACAATATAGATAAAAAAGGGTATTGGATAGTAAATAATTGGGGAAAAAAGGGTTTTGAGTAGTAAATATTTTACCTTTATAGTATCCGATCTAGTAATAATAAATAAGTTTATTTATTTATAAAATCCGATTACGAAATGAAAAATGATGTCGCAAGCGGGATTCGAACCCGCGCCTATGTAAGTTTATTTATGATAGGTTTTTATTACAGATTGTCAAGACTCTATCATCAGCTGCTGTTGATGCAAATCTTTATCTTGTTGCAAGTCTATATGAAAAGTCTGGTTGTCACGATAAGATTGAAGTAATTAGAAGCAATTTAGTGTTCGATCGGAAGGGTTCTATAGTTTCTGTGTAAGTAATCTATCTCATCATTAGTCTATCCATCTATGTTAATAGCCATCTATACTTTTATCTATCTATTAAATGGATAGCCAGCTATCCATTTAATTATCTATCGATCTATGCACTCTTCTGTCTATACTTCCACCCGTCTATCAATTTAGATAGATATCTATCTATCCGTCTATCTATCTATGCATCTAACCATCTATTTATCTATCTTATAATACATCTATCCATCTATTCACCAATTAGCTTTTAGATGACCATTGTTGTATATAAACCTCGCAAATGGGGAAAAACGCATTAAAATCGGCACATTTGGCAGGGAAGTTCGAAAGAGAGGGAACATAAGGGGAGATGGAGGGGTTGATTTAGTTAGTTATCATGTGTATTTAAATGTTTCGTTGAATGCGCTGATTTCTATCCAGAAAAGCGTTGTATGGTGGCAGGTTCTAAACTTCTCTGAAACGTTTTTCTCAATTTAACCGTTTTAATTCCAGCTATAGAAGGCCCAATTCTAATCAAGCCAATTGCACTAACTCGATTTCGGAATTGGTTACATTTACAACAGATTTCGGTGTGACCTTTGGCGTACTTATGGATGAGGATATCGTCATCCATAACATGGAATATATGAAGGGCTTGAAGAATTTCGTTATGACTGGCGCGAGTAATATTGGCTTGTTAAGTGGTAAGTACCATGGCTTCTTGAATTGGAATGAATTGTTTGTTCTTTTGTTGTCTTGAAATTTGTACATGTCAGCCTTTATATGTGACCCAGCCTGAATAGTTTCGGCCCGTTGGAAGAACGACATAGGGCTCCTTAATTGCCTCCTTAACCACTGGAACCAATTTCTTTTACTATGGTGACCCTTATTTTTTATTGTTTTATTTTGGCAATCCAAAACTGTTCGTTTCCTATTTAGATTTGGGCAATTTTCTTAGAAATTGTGAAAAATTCAGATAGGTTTTATTGCAGAAAAAGAATTACCTTTATAGATTAAAAAATAATAATCAGATCAGAAATGAGAGATTGCTCACAGCTATGCGCTATGTTAGGGATTGGGTCAATAAAATAAAAGGCGGGATAAGAGAAGCTGTAGAGTAATGTATAGAACTGAAAGGTTAGTATTCTGAAGTATACTGAATCCGACACATAATTTGAATAACTGGATTAATAGTGGTTGGGTATGAAAGATTCTCGAGTCATCATTTTCCTAGTCTTATCCCCAATTACTTAGGGTCGATACAATATGTACTCTTCTTTCATAAAACATATTGTAAAAATTATTGGCAATAATTTTATGACCGGCCGCCTGCCAGACGTCAACCCTCCTTGGGAATGTAATTGTTGACCAAACGGCATCGGATGGAGTGGGCCCAGGTCGTTACGACGTGCACGAGAAATTAAGGGTTGCTAGTATTCATAGCCGCTACCACACAGCTCATAAAAGATTATTGAGTAGAATTATGAATTGAATGACAAATTGCACCAGGTGGATCAACAATTTAGTGAAAGTCACAAGGAGTCATTCTATGCAGGTAGCATATGACCGCACTACGTCATTTTTTCTGTGAGAAACCTGTTGGGTATGAAAGATTATTGAGTAGGACTATGAATTGGACAGATTCCAGTATTATACCAGTCTGATCGGTGATTTAGTGAATGTCGCAAGGAGTTATTGATGGCTGATAGCATATGACTTATTTTTTATTGCTAATGGTGGCAAACGAGCAAGCAGCACACCTGAAGGTAAGTGTCACTGCCGTCCAAGGACCTTTGCTATACAAGGGTATAGCTAGCCCGCTGCCCACCATTACAAATCCTGAACACACCCAGTTGGGCTTCCCTCTCTCGTTCACCAAACGAAGCGCAATACACGTTGCCATTACTCAGACGTCGATCTTCTGCGAGTGTGTGGTACTACTCCGGACGGACCGGCCCACGGCTGTAGACAGAGAATTGAGTCAACCGCGTGGTTCTACCACTATTTGATGGCTGCTCTATGAGACTTCTCCTGCATGAATAGCTATAGCATTTACCATAGGATGTTGAAGGGCTGACAGATTGGAGTGATTTGTTTATTCCTATACATATATCTTTGCATACCAGATCCATTTTATTACTTTTTAGGATTTTAACGTCTGTATTTAATAAAAAACATATTACTTTCAGCCAGCTCTTGGAGTTATGTGAACAATGTTAATTTAATCACCAGCAACGGTATATTTTCTGGTCAGAGTCAATTGAAGACTGGTTCTGGAGATTTGCTGATTGCTGAACTCTTCAAAAGTGGAAATGTTGGTGAGTGCCTTCGATTTAGATTAGAACTTTTTATTGTTGTTCGTGGGCGTTGTAAAAATTGGCTGATGGTCTTCTCAGGAGAGTGGGAAGCAGCTCTCTTCTGACACATTTATAACACCTTACTACGATTTTCAATCCATCTGCCAAGAGTGGTGATTATGGCACTATTCTGTGACTGCACAGATCGTGTATTAGTTCAGATATCGACCTACCAGCCCAGTGATTCTTACGCAAAACAATCGTTTGTACGATCCACAAATCCTAGAATTAAAACCTTATGACCACCGAAGACAAAGATCGGGTACCGGTGGCCCGCTCGCACGGCGAAGAGAGGTGTTTGCAGGGTGGTCCATGGGGTTGCGTGCCGCCTCTTCTGTCGCCCCGGACGATTTGTCGGGGCGCGACCACGTGCATGGTCCACCTTACGGAAAAAAAAAAGAATTAAATACCTTATACCCACACGTCTGAGCAGCATGCTGTAGGTCAATTTCTTTCCCATTATGGAGGAGGCTCGAGCCCAACAGTGGGAGACATATATGCGTTGAGATGATGAGTTTTATATTTATAGTCTCTCGCAATACAAGGATTCTTTAGTGCATTATTTTGAAGTGTGGACTTTTCAATTTCAATTAAAACAAATGATCTTTTGAAATAATTAATCATAGGCGGCACTGTACGTTTTTTCGTGTATGAGGGAGCTCCCGGAAGCCAATAGACTGAATGATAATTATGATATTCATCGTCTCAGCTCATATATGTCCCACTGTTGGGCTCAAGCTTCCTCCATAATGCAAGGGAAACTACTATTCCACGCTGGTCAGGCGTGTTGGTATAGGATTTCTTTCGAGTTTTTCTTCTCTTGCATAGATTTTATATGCGTTTTATGTCCCTTAGAGCGGTTTCGCACTACGTCGGATCCGAATCCGATCCGAACCCGTGAAAATGTGGTCCGTCATAGCCGTAGAACTATTTATTTGGTAATTTACGCACTACATCCGATCTCCGTCATCCTATTTCTTTCTGTCATTCTAGAATCTCCATTCCGGAGAAGATTTTTGACGGACCGATGTAGACATAGAATTATTTGTATTAATGCTTGCGCACTGCGTCCGGGTTAAAGCCAAGTTGCATACGAGCAGAGAGGCAGCGGGGCGGGCGGGGTACGCGGCTGGGTGACGTGAAGCGGCAAGCATCCATCCAATGTATTAGTTCGTACGTACGTCTTCTTTTCTACGTTCGTACGTACAATACCTAGTATTGCCAGAAGTTGATGTAAATTTAAAGGCCTCATGATCAACGGCGTGAACAGTCTGCTGTGGCTCCGCGTAAAATAACGTAATTCGGTCCGAGTTTTCTAGATCCATATTTTCACGGGTTCGGATTGGACAAGTGCGTAAGCAATATCCGAATTCGGTCTGAGTTTTCTTTGTCCATATTTTCACGGATTCGGATCGGATTCGGGTCCGACGTAGTGCGTAACCGCTCTTAGTCGTCTATTACGACCACCCACGGGTAAGATAGGGGGTGGTGAATTGTATTCATACTCTGTCACTACACGGAAAATGATGGAAAATAAAAATGATATTACATACATACATACATATCATCACGCCATATCCCTTGCAGGGTAGGCAGAGAGAACAGAGTGCCAGAGAACTCTATCTTTACATACTTCACTCGCTTCCTCAACATTCATAATTCTCTTCATACACGCTCGCCGGTTTCGGAGATTCTTGACTCCACCTTCCTTCAGTACATGACCGATCTGGTCTAGGTAGGTTAGTCTCGGTCTCCCTCGGTACCTACATCCTTCCACTTTCGCATTGTATATCTTCTTAACCAGACGTTCGTTCGGCATTCTTTCCACATGTCCGAACCATCGGAGCATTCCCTTTCGCATCTTTACACCAATACTCTCTTTCATACCTACTCGCTCTCTTACGTCGTCGTTACGAATGCGGTCGGTCAGCCTTACTCCACAGATTTTTCGCAGAGATCGCATTTCGACCGCATTAATTTTACTTTCATACTCTTTTCTGCATACCCAACTCTCGCTTCCATACAGTAATGTTGGGACAAGCACTGCGTTATGTATTGCTACACGTGCAATGATAGATGATATTAATTTATTTAAATTTCTTTTCATGGTCAAGTAGTTAATAAATTGGTATTAAATTACATAATTATGTAAATTACTAAGTTTACGTGACACTTTATTGTCGTTTAAAAATTTATCTTGCGTTTGTGCAAAGTCCTTTAGTCGTTTCTTGCCACTTTTAACTTACGAGGAAGAAATATATATATATATATATATATATATATATATATATATATATATATATATATATATATATATATATATATATATATATATATATATATATATATATATATATATATATATTATATATATAGCATAAAAAAACGAATGGTAATGCATGGTGGGATGCGGAAGTGGCAGTTTCCATAGAGCAAAAGAAGAAAGCGTGGCTGGACTATGTCTCTTCTTTGAATCTGAATGACAGTATGACTGAACAGAAGAAAGAAATATGTCGACAATGTAAGAATGACACCAAGGCCTTAGTGAAAGAGAAACGTGATAGAGCAAATATGAGTGCAGAAGATAGGCTGACTAAAAACTTCGAGGGTAACACCAAACTCTTTTGGAGGGAGGTGAAGAAGTCTCGGTGTGGTTGATCGGCCTTCAGAATGAATAAAATAAGGTCTAAAGGTGGAGACATTCTTACACAAACACAAGACGTGTTAAGCCAATGGAGTGAATATTTTGGCGATATGTATGCGGATACTACGGTTGGCGCCGGTGTCGCATGTGGTTTAGTAGATCAACATTCAGCACCTGCGTCCTCCGATGGCATCAGTATGGATGAAGTTGAATGGGCGATAAGAAGTTTGAAAAATGGTAAGGCAGCGGGCATTGATATGGTGTCTGCCGAGATGATCAAGCTTGGTGGCTCCTGTGTCTGGGAGGCGTTCCTGTTGCTCCTCAATATATTTTGGAGCTCGAGAATGGTTCCCAGGGACCGGAATAGCGCAGTCATCGTGCCTTTGTTTAAAAAAGGGTTCACGTTATGACTGTGCAAATTACAGAGCCATAAGCTTGACCAGTTTGGCAGCAAAAGTGTACGGTAAAATTATTGAAAGGAGAAGGAGGATGGTGTCCGATAGCTTACTGTGTGTGACACAAGGAGGTTTCAGGAGTGGAAGCGGATGCATGGATCAAGTGTTCTCTTTGCGCAACATTGTGGAGAAGCATCTGGCTCTAGGTAAGAGGGTTTTCTGCAGTTTTGTGGATCTGGAGAGAACATTTGACACGGTTGTACGAAAGGAACTTTGGGACATTTTACCGGAGTATGGTATTAACGGTAAACTGCTACAGACTGTGCAGTCCAGTTACATGGGCTGTAGAGCCTGTGTGCGGCTGGATGATGGAATATCGCCTTGGTTTGACGTCAATATCGGCGTTAAGCAGGGGTGCGTTCTGTCAGCTAGGCTGTTTATCATATATCTGGATAAATGTCTCCAAAGGTTGAACGATATGAATAGTGGGAGTCCAGATGGGCGACTCAGTGGTCACTGGTCTGCTCTATGCAGATGATGTAGTCCTGCTGGCACAGTCAGCGACTGACCTGCAGACCCTAGTCGACACAATGACAGAAGATTGTAAGAAAAGGGGTCTATGCGTGAATGTGAGCAAAACCAAATTAATGGTCTTTGAAAGAGATGAAGCCAGGACAGATGTAAGAGTAAAAATAGGTAATGATGTACTAGAGCAAGTGGATGAATTTGTATATCTTTTATGTCGATTTAGCCGAGATGGAAGGTACACCACTGATATAGAGCGAAGAGTGAATGCGGGAAATAGAGTGAACGGAGCGTTGGGACAACTTCTCGGTAGCCACCACCTCAGCCAGAAGGCACGTGTAGCAATACATAACGCAGTGCTTGTCCCAACATTACTGTATGGAAGCGAGAGTTGGGTATGCAGAAAAGAGTATGAAAGTAAAATTAATGCGGTCGAAATGCGATCTCTACGGAAAATCTGTGGAGTTAAGCTGACGGACCGCATTCGTAACGACGACGTAAGAGAGCGAGTAGGTATGAAAGAGAGTATTGGTGTAAAGATGCGAAAGGGAATGCTCCGATGGTTCGGACATGTGGAAAGAATGCCGAACGAACGTCTGGTTAAAAAGATATACAATGTGAAAGTGGAAGGATGTAGGTACCGGGGGAGACCGAGACTCACCTACCTAGACCAGATCGGTCATGTACTGAAGGAAGGTGGAGTCAAGAGTCTCCGAAACCGGCGAGCGTGTATGAAGAGAATTATGAATGTTGAGGAAGCGAGTGAAGTATGCAAGGATAGAGTTCTCTGGCACTCTGTTCTCTCTGCCTACCCTGCAAGGGATATGGCGTGATGATATGTATGTATGTATAAATACTACATAGAATCACGCCTGTTTTCTAGAGGATACCACAAACCACGATCCTGGCATACTTCCATCGCTTCATTCACACTCATAATAGTCTTCATGCATGCTCTACGATTACGCATACTCTCAATATGACCTCTCGTCAACACATCTCCAATTTGGTCCAGAACTGCATGACGTGGTCGTCCCCTTTTATTCGTCCTATTCACGCTTTCTTTATATATTAAATTAAATAGAGAATTCATTTTATTATGCTTAATTAATTCGAAATGAATTTACTTAATTCAAAATATAATTATTTATTTTTTAAAACAACATTTTGCACTAAAGACAATTTTTTTGGTGAGTAATCTCATAAAATACTATTTCTCAAACAAACATTTCATCTCAACAGAGTGATTGTGCAAATCGAACCTATGACCCTTGGTAGCAGAGATAGATGGTTAAACCACTAAATCTATAAATACCACTATATCTATCCTATTAGTGGTAGGACTGTTGACAGCTCTCTGTCTACAGCCGCGGGTCGGTCCTTCCGGGGTAGTACCACACTCTCGCAGAAAATTGACGTATGAGTAATTGCAATATTGCGCTTCGTTCCGTGAGCGAGAGAGCCGGAAGCCTAACTTGATGTGTTTGGGGATTGTAATGGTAGGCAGCTGCCTAGCTATAGCCTTGTTTATAGCAAAGGTTCATGGGCTGCAGTGACACTTACCATCAGATGTGCTGCTTACTAGTTTGCCACCATAAGCAATAAAAAAAATATGCTTACGTACAAAGTACACATATCAGAAGTGAAACTTTGGCAAACTATTTTTTAAATCTATTTTACATACATCAACCAATAGCGTGTACTCTCTCTCTCTCTATCTCTCTAGTGGGGGGTCAGTCAGTGGGGATGCTACGAAGAGTCGCACAAAGAGGAGACCGAGAACATCTAATGTGTTCTATCTCATTCTCTCGCCGGCTGAATCCTATACATTTATGTGTTTGTGTCTCTATAGACTTATTTTTTCGTTTCATCGAGTTTGAAATCACAACGATTCTAAAGAAGTTTCATTTCAAAAAATATCTGTGATGTCCGCTAACCCTTGTGTTATACGAACAAATTGAAAAAATTGTAAAACGTGAGTGAAATAAAAAGAAAATCTTTCTTCCTTTTCCTTTCTTATCAACCAAAATGTGACGTTAGAAGTTCATATCTAATATAACAACATCGTACGATGATCGTGCGATACTATTTTCATCTTTACGTTTATTTATCTGATAATAGATAGAAATAATCAAGTTTTTTCGTTGAAATATGTAACGCATTTGATGATATTGCAAAGTAATTTTAGCATAAAAAAAAAACAAATTTTCGTGTGGTGACGGAGTAAGAATATAATTCACTACCCTTTATCTTACCCGTGGGTGATCGTAAGAGACGACTAAGGGATATAAAACGCATATAACATCTATGCAAGAGAAGGGAAACTCGAAACAAAACCCTATACCAACACACCTGACCAGCGTGATATCGATCAATTCACTTCCCATTACGAATGATGCTCGAGTCCAATAGTGGGACATATATGAGCTGAGATGATGAAATAAATTTGCGCTAATGGCATACTGATTAAGATAGCGAGTGACCGTGCCAAGTTCTACAGGTTCGTTTCCCACGTACGATATATTATAACTTTGTGCGAAGCGCAGTGGATTGCAAGTCTGGGTGATAAATTATGTCTGTTAATTATTAGATCAGGTCTCTCCACGAGAATGCCACTCAAAACGGTCCCGTGCCACCTGCATCTAACGGTTTCCTTCGTTATATGTATGTAAAATCTCAGGCAATATGAGCATTTTTTTTTAAATTTCTTTTAACTGTGTGGTAACAGCTACGAATACTACCAACTTTTACTTTGTTCGTGGATGTCGTAAAATATGACTAAGAACCTTATAAACGACCTGGGACAACTCCATCTGATGCCGTTTGATCAGCAAATACATTCCCAAGGAGGATCGACGTTTGACAGGCGGCCGGTCATAAAACTATTGCCAATAACTTTTACAATATGTACTATGATAGAAGATTAGATATTGTATCGACCCCAAGTAATTGGGATAAGAGTGGGAGAATGATGATTAATGATTTATTAATTTCTTTGCAGAACATGCATTGATGTCTTCTATCAATGAGGAGGATTTCGCCAGTGAAGATTTCGCTCAGTACATCATCAAGCCTTTGGATATGGAATCCACCGTCCATGGATACAAAGAGAATATTTGCTATAATACATTCTGCTGCGAATTTTATATCAAGACAATCGGTAAGACTAAATTGCTTAGATTTAGCATTAAATATACTATTTAGAAAAACTCGTTTCATCATTATCACTCTTCTCCCGATTACTTGAGGTCGACACAATATGTATTCTTCTTTCATAGTACATAGGTATAGTAGAAGTTATTGGCAATAGTTTTAGGACCAGACGTCTGCCAGACTTCAACCCTCCTTGGGAATGTAATTGCTGACCAAACGGCACCAGATAGAGTTTACCCAGGTCATTATAAGGCTCTTAGTCGTCTTTTACGACATTCACGAGCAAAGCAAGGGTTGGTAGTATTCCCAGCCGCTACCACACAGCTACACTTACTCTTACCGCGAGCCGCTGCTTAGAAAAGCTTGTTTATTAGCAAAAAGTGATTATCACACGTGGGACTTGAACCCACACCCATTAGAAATCCTTTCCAATCGACCTACCATTTAAACAAGTGTGAGTCTGCCGTATGACAATTAAATTGTGACTCGTATTATTTATGATTGACGTTGGCCATCTACCGGATAATAATTACACATTGTATCGATTTAATACTCTAAATTTTCAGTTAAAATTGTGTTAGAACGATGACATGACACTATTATCTAAGTTAACGAGATTTAATATGTTAGGTTTTTGCTCGTAAACGAGTTCTTATGAATAGTAAGGTTATGTTGCTTTTGTTAAAATGTCTGCTAAAACTTATGTAGGTATGTTGGTTATAATTTACTATCCGGTGGCAGCTACGAATGCTACTTTTTTTAGAATAACCTACCATATTTCCCTCCCCATCTGCATCGGGCCGGCCACTGGTACCGCTTCCTTGACATCCGTGGCCAGCCCGGGCGAATACTAGTTACGTTTAAATTGATCGTGGGTGTTGTGATCGGTGACTAGATCTTTTTTCTATTGCTTATGTTGGCAAACGAGCAAGTAATACACCTGATAGTCAGTGTTACTGCCGACCATAGATCTTTACAATACCAGAGATACAGATAGGCCGCTATCTACCAATGAAAACCACAAACCTCCCTAGAAAATTGGGCTGCTGGATCTCTCGCTTCCGATCCGGTGTTAGATTTTTTTAATTAATCCAATATCATATTAAAAATTGACAATATATAAGCGCCTCATTTTTTTTCTTTTTTTCGCTGGGCTATGGAATGGCCACGTTCCGCCAAATCGGTTCTGGGTGACGGATGAGGCGGCGCGCGACCCCATAGACACCCACCCTGCAAGCACCTCTCTTCGCCGTGCGAGTGGGCCACCGGTACCTGATAATATATAAGCGCCTCTACGGGGTTTATATAAAAATAATTTTAACTTATTTTTACTCAGTCACAGCTCGTAATAAATAAATTAAACTCACAGGTCAAAACTTGGAATCCATGGCAGCACCTTATGCTCTGGCGGTGTTCGATGGAGTTCACCAGATATCTAATCAGAATAATATTGGAGTACAGAACTGTATGCTGTTGGCTTGTACTGATCATCATACTAACTGCGTGTTATCGTAAGTATAATTTTTTAAAGCTATCTTCGTCGTCTTTATTCTTGATCGCTTAATAACTTCTTCTGTGTCATACTATATATGTCTTACTCTAGAAAATAGGCCAAACTAGATGAAGAAAATTGGCGGGCGGGCCACCGAAGACAAAGATCGGGTACCGGTGGCCCGCTCGCACGGCGAAGAAAGGTGTTTGCAGGGTGGGTCTATAGGGTTGCGCGCCGCCTCTTCCGTCGCTCCGGACCGATTTCGCGGGGCGCGACCACGTCCATAGTCCACCGCAAAAAGAAAAACGATGAAAATTTACTTATTTATACCACGTTGTGCAGACGTGCTGGCATAGATTTTCCCTTTCTAGCAATATTGTTATCTGCCTGAAAGAGATCTGTATCTAGTGAAACTCAAAGATTGAGAAGAAGAAATAAAGATTTCAAAAATAATAAAATATGCACGACTTAAAGGACTCTTTAATACACGGTTTTATGTTTTAAAAAACAAAACGCTTCTAAATTAAACAATTTTTTTTACAGGCCTTACAAGAACACCAACGTAATATTCGAAAAAATCTCAATTACTGCCAACTTTACGAAGCAAACCTCTCAATATCCAGTCATTCAAACAACTTCAGTGATACCAATTGATAAAATGTATTTCCATACAACAAATAACGCTATTTCTAATCAAGTGACGTTAGAAATCGTTGATACTCCAAATATATTGAAATTCGGTTTATTTGGGCGGGATTATACCAAAGATTTCGAAAGTTTAGCTTTACAAAGAAATAATTCTGAATCAACACTAGATATCTATAGTTATATTTTTAATGAAGATGTTCAGGAATTATTTGATTATGTTTGGATACGTCTAAGAATATTATTAGTAGTTGTGTCTATTTATGTTTTGGAAATGATGTAAATAATTATATAAAAAAAATTCTGATAGTATTATTCACAGGTGAATTATAATTTGATTTAAAAACTGCTTTAGGCGCGATTTGCATTTTATTTTGTGCTAATTGAATGTGATCCGGCCGTCCCGCTCTGCTTTGGAACGATCGTTTGGGTAAAGTCGGCTCTTTTCGGCTAAGAAAGCATTTTTAGAGTACGATACAAATAACGAACAGTTGGAGCAAATTTTATCAATTAATTAATATTTTATATTTCGTATTATTAATCCGTTTTGATGAATTTCTCATTCTTCTTCTTATATATTGGCAATCAGCTACATATACGAGCTATTGGTGCCAGTGTCAAGTTATAAATATTTTCACGTTTTTAGTCTTTCAAGTTAGTCATTGTCTAAGTCAAATTGTCACCATTAACAGTGCAATGGCCACACTGTTAATGTATCTTGTGGGAATATTTATGAAAAACGAAAACGTTGTAAAGCACTTTTATAAGATATTCACTATATCCCAGTAGTTCCGCCGCTTCATATTACATAAAATGCCATCAAAATTATCTAATATAATACGTTAAAACACTAAAATATCGAATATAATACAAGAGCACCACATGACGTTTTCAAATTCCCGTCAAAAGTCCATGAAGTTCTCATTCCGCGCGCCAATTTTGACGTGACAACGTCTTATTTTATACGGGTTTTATTTTATACGTATAGCGTTTTGTTAATCCTCCCGTGACTATGAACGCTGACATGTTCAAAACGTCTGGCAAGTAAAAATCAAATGTAAACACGATAAAATCTATAAAAATATAGTTTTATTTCACATAATTATATAAAGTCTAATTTATAGCTGCCCTAAAATTTTACAATTGTTTTTTATTGTATATTTTATTTTTTATTTATCACTTCTTGTGACCTTATGGTGATTTGTATAGGGTCGGTACTGGATACCATCATTATCATCTCAGCTCATATATTTCTATTGTAGTCTAGCTGTGGTGTAGGAGAACTGGGAGATGAAATAGTTTTCTATAGTTTGGCATATTTAATGTGTGTTTATTATTTGAGAAACATCTGTTGATTTATGGTTCGGTAATATTATAATTATATTGAAACTATTATTTAATTTTTTGAAAAAAAAAAGTAATAAATTATATTACTTAAATATAAAAACGTGTAAAAAAAGGTATAATTATAATTGTTAGGTGGTAACGAACTATAGAGACAATCTATTATCATCCACTACGTCCAAATAGGAATCGTAAAAACAGGTTGCCAGTTGTTCAGGAAATTCATAATATCATCTGCGACCATCAACCCGTCTGCTAAGCATGATAGTTATTACTTATCCCGTATCGAGAGCTATGTCCAACAGGAGATAAATTCATAGATGGATGGATAATAATTTTTCAAATTTCTGTTCTTTAAGCGAGTATAAAAATAAAATATTTTTTACTATTTTTATGTTCATAGTAGGAATGGTCATCCCATCCCGTAAATATGAACGCTGAAAAGTATTCGAAACGTCGGAATATTAAAAATCATCATACAAATGCAATAAGATCTGTAAAAATATTTAAAATGAAAACGGGAGACCTTCCGTAACCAAGAACGTTGTAAAGTGTTCGAAACGTGGGGAAATTAAAATCAAATACACACGCGATAGAATCCGTTAAAATAGTTTTTCAAATCGCTTAAACACCAGAAATCATCTGTAAAAATATTTTTATTTCAAATTTCGTGCATGTTTAGTGATAGTGATACCAAGGTTAATGTTTTGGGTGATGATAAGACTGTGAACTGATTTAGATTTAATTGGTTTTTAGAATAATATTTTATTTGAGGGATGGGTTTTAAAGGAGTAGGAGTCTACTCGATCTTCTGGCGTTTTCACTAAGGCTATTTAAATTTTAAGTGGCACCTAAGGCAATATAGATAATACTATTGTATTATTTTAATTTGATTTAACATTAATTTTTATTAAAAAAAGCTCAATATATAATTGAGAAATATTTCAATTCATTTTTTTTTTAATTTAAAAAACAATCATTTTTTTTTGTCAGAAATGTTCAAATTCGATGTTGTGTAATTTTTTTTAATTTATGTGCTACTTAAAATTTAGAGGTTCTGGTTAAAAATGGGATTTATGTACGTTAAGTCTCATGTACAAAATAGGTCAATCATGAGAATCAAAATAGGAATTATGAGTTTATTTAGAATATATTTAACTTGAAAGTTATATTATTTGTGAATATATTGTTACCAACTTAATTTTTGAATACGAGTAAGCTTCAAATTTAATACTTTTAGTGTTTTAATAATTATGTATTCTAGAAAGTATAATTTTAAAATTTAAATTATATTTGTGGTGAGTAAAATAAATCAATGATTTTGAGAGGATTTCATCATCTATTGACAATCTGTTCTAAATGTTATTATCATATAAAAGTTACTGTAGATGCTGCGCTATAGTTATCAATTTTAGGATCACTCATTTTCCACATTTAAAATTTTTCAATTAAAAATGACCAATCTTTCGCCCCGATATTTATTCAGTTTTGTTATTTTTTTAAAATACTAAAATTTTAAATGTTCTCTTAGAACAAAAGTAATTCGCTGTTTTGCCATATTTTAATATTATTTTTATAAAAAAAAAGTTTATGTGTATAAGTTTTATGTGTTTAAGTTTGACAATTAGTATAAAAAGTAGAAATCCCAATGGAAAATAATCAATTTAATTTACTGATTAATTATATTAATTGGCACAAATTTCGAATAGGTAATTTAATATAAAAAATGCCGGAACACTTTTCGACTTATATTCTAATTGTCAAACTGGTTAACTCAGCAGGTCTGTAGTTTAAAATAGGTAATTTCCATTATTATTAATAATGTTTTCAAAATTCTTGCTCATATCTGATGAACCTATTTTGTATTTATTTTTATAATCTTATGCTTATTTCGAAGGGATAAGCACAAGTTTTTCTTTTTACATATTAAGAAGTAAGTCTATATTTTATAAGTCTGTATATATGTCATAAAAATAATGAGCAGACATTTTGAAAATATTATAGGGTGAGTTCATAATAAACAAAACACAATCGGCGTCCGTGTGCCTCAGCTGATATGACGCGACCCTTAATTATAATATTTTTTTAAAAATATTTTATTTTGTAAAAAAATCAGTCTTGTTAGACTGCTGTGATATTAGATTTATGCTTAATAAATAAAGTTTTGAATTTAAATATAAATGGTTTTATTTTTATTATTTTTCTATAAAATAGCCTTATTTTTCATTGTATTGTGGTGTTTCTGGAAAATAAAAAACGAAATATATATTTGAGAATATTCGAAAACAATAATTTAATCTCATAATGAAAATATTAATAATAATATTAGTATAGATAATTAATGTTAAATTATATTTCTTTTATTCGTATTATTAGTATTCTTACT
Organism: Lymantria monacha; assembly: GCA_905163515.2. Taxonomy (NCBI): domain Eukaryota; kingdom Metazoa; phylum Arthropoda; class Insecta; order Lepidoptera; family Erebidae; genus Lymantria; species Lymantria monacha. The sequence goes on along the minus strand of LR991106.1, from coordinate 19,329,474 downwards.
CCATCACCACACGGAATCGTTAATGCCGGGGGGTGATAGAGTAAGAATACAATTCACCTTTCTTTCTTACCAGTGGGTGTCCATGTGTAATATACAAAGGGAGTATAATATGCAGATAATATACACAAGAGTAGACCGACTCCAATTAAAGCCTTATACTAATTCTTATGATTAGTGTGGTAGGTCTATTATCGTCCTGTTGTGAAGGAGGCCCAGTTCAACAGGACATATATGGGTTTAGAAGAGGTTAAAGTAAGACTCTACTCTACCTACAGACTTAGTTATATTTTTACGTCGTCGATGTTCCCTAAGTATGGTAGGAACCCTAAGTATAAGATAAGTAAGGAAAATTTTTAATGGCACATTTCACTATATTATTCTTAGCCCAAAAAAAAAGGGCAAATCCTATATGCATCGGAATTAAACTCAGAACTTACATAGAAAGAAAAACATTCAAATTGAGATTCTCATTTTTTTTAATCTGATCAAAATTGAAAAAAAACATCGTAAAAATATGTATTTATTTCATATTCACAAAAATTTGCGTAAAAATATTTTTTTTTTCAAAATTATATTATTCACAATAGTATCACAAAAACAAAACAATAATCAGATGTCAATAATATTTCAATGTCTGTTAGTCTCTCTTTCTCCAGTTTGTTTGCGTTTCTTCTTCTTGTTCTCAAGATATCTGACGTGGTCTTCATTATCATCGTACAAAGTCTTCTCTATCCAGCGCATGTAGGCTTCCACCTGAAGAAAAAAATATTGTAGAATTTTGGTAAATCAACATTTTACTCTTAAGAATTAATTCGAATAAAAATTAATTAAAAACGGTCGAGCCGGAAGCCTAACTGGGGTGGGTTTGGGGTTTTGTATTGGTAGGCAGCGGCCTAGCTATTGCAAAGGTCCATGGGCGGCAGTGACTCTTACCATCAGGTGTGCTGTGCGCTCGTTTGCCACCATTTTTTTTTTGTTTTTGCGGTGGGCCATCGATGTCGCACCCCGCCAAGTCGGTCCGGGGTGACGGAAGAGGCGGCGCGCAACCCCATTGACCCACCCTGCAAGCACCTCTTCTTCGCCGTGCGAGCGGGCCACTGGTACCCGATTTTTCTCTTCGTTGGCCGCTCGTTTGCCACCATAAGCATTAAAAAAAAAAGCCATTTCGGAGAAATTAGACCTCAAACACTAGAAATTTTTAGATAATAGAACATAAGATTTTGTAGATTACTTGATATAGAATATATACTCATTATCTGGATGGAAAAAAAAAATATATCTCAACATTTTCATGATCATCAGCCCATGTCCTACAAATTCATTTATTATGTATAAACCCTGCGAGGGCACTTACATATTATCAGTATTAACATTTTAATTTTAATCTAATAAACTACCATCGGATCGGAACTAGACCACTACTGAGAAGATCCGGCAAGAAACTCAGCGGGTTTGTCTATTATTGTTATTTTTTTTTTTTTTTATATATATAAAAATAATGGTACATGAAAGAAATAGCTCCAGTGTGATGCCCTTCGAATCTAATAGTTAAATACAATGTAAAATAGCCAATGGCTGGACCAGATCCCACAAGCGGCACCCGATCACGAGTTAACTACTAGAGCAGCCATCACTCCCCTCAACCACCTTGGAGGGAAGGGAGAGACCCGCTCCACGCAGCTACCGCAAGTAGACCTTTCAGTGAGCATGACCAGTACCATGTACTACTAACGCTAACCAAAGTCAAAATTCGATAGACAAAACACGCTACGCTTCACAGGTATATAAAATCATTATAAAAAACAAACAGTTTACAAAGACAAGGTAATTGCTGAATGAGGAGCTGCTCATAGCCAGTCTATACTATCGCTTAGATAATCCGAGATTTTATAATAACCTTTCTTACAGGGTCTGCTCTTGACAGCCCTTTTAAATTTATTCACAGGCATGTCTCGGATATCTTTTGGCAGTTTATTATAGAATCGTATACATTGCTCCATAAATGACCTATTAATTTTTTCGAGACGAGTCGTGTGTACAACTAATTTGTCCTTATTCCGAGTATTAACACAATGAATGTCACAATACCTTTCAAAATTATTGATATTTCTTTTTACATACAATATGTTTTGGTAAATATATTGCGATACAACAGTCACTGTGGGCACAACACTCTACTATGGGCCTCCTCCGTATTAGGCGGGTAATGACCTACTATAGCACGCTGGTCAGACGTGTTGGTATATGATGTGCCTTCCTATAAGTATGAGGTACCTAATTTACACCAGTTTACCCATATTATTCCTTCACAAATAATTTCAAGAGTCTCCGAAACCGGCGAGCGTGTATGAAGAGAATTATGAATGTTGAGGAAACAAGTGAAGTATACAAGGATAGAGTTCTCTGGCACTCTGTTCTCTCTGCCTACCCTGTAAAGGATACGGCGTGATGATATGTATGTATCAACAAATAATTTCAATATACAGATTTGGCATTTCTACTATTTTAATAATTAGTATACTTAGCTAACTCAACAGATGATGTTTTAAATAACTAATTAATCGCAGCGCCACCTGCAGGGCTAAATTATTAAACAAAAACTTTTTGATCCTCCATGAACACATAAAAAAAAACATCAAAATCGGATGAGCCAAATTATTACGATTTAGCATTTATCGTGCCAGGCTATAAAAACTTATTTAAGAGCAAAAAATACCTGTTGTACGTGGGACTCGAACTCACGCCTATTAGAAATTTATATCAATCGTCCTACCACTTAGACAAGTGTGGGTTTCATGTCGGACAATGATTAAACATTGTACTGATTTAATATTCTAACTTTTGAGTTAGAATTAAGGTTCGTAAACAAGGCAAGCCGTTGAGTAAGACTTTAGTTATAGCCGGAATGGCTATGATTCGGCCTCACCCTGACGGAGGCTGCTTGGGGCATCCATAGCCCCAGATTTTTGCTTTTCACTTCATATACTAATACCTTGGTATAAACATCGGGCTTGCCTCTAGCGCACGGTATGCCCCATGACACGATGCCGATCTGACGACCTTCCCTCACCAATGGACCGCCGGAGTCACCCTGATGAAACAATTCATTACAGTTATAAGTTTCGATTATAATAGTTGAAATTATAGTCAAATTCTACTAATATTACAAATTAATAATGGTAGGAGCACACTGTGGACAGTTCTCTGTCTACAGCCGCAGGCCGGTCCGTCCGGGGTAGTATCACACTGAGCAGAAGATCGACGTTTGAGTAATGGCAACGTGATATTGCGCTTCGTTCGGTGAGCGAGAGAACCGGAAATCCAACTCGGTGGGTTTGGGGTTTGTATTGGTAGGCAGCGGCCTAGCTATATTAGTATTGCAAAGGTCCATGGGCGGCAGTAACACACCATCAAGTATGTTGCTTGCTCGTTTGCCACCATAAGCAATAAAAAAAAAACACAGTTTTTACGTTTCACACAATACAATACAATACTTTCCGTAAATTTATATTTTGATTCACACACGCACAAAAACACATACACACACACACGCACACAAACACACACACGCACACGCACACAAACACACACACACACACACACACATACACGCATGCAATACACTCGAGCTATTTGTTCACTTTTTTGTATGCTTTTTATTTTTGTAGTTTTAGATTTTATGTATATTTTGAACCTGTAACATATTTAACTGTGAACCCTATATAAAGAGAGGGCCTGGTGATCTGTCATACAGGTCTTGTACCTACTACAGACACCAGTTCTTCTTAAGGCTATTTAAAATAAGATAAAAAACTTGTAACATGTATTGTAACCTTAAAAGAGAAATAAATAAATAAATTGAAATTAAATTGAAATTGATTCTGCTAAATTATATGTCTGTAAAGTACAGGATTATTGCCTTAGTGCAAAAAAAGATAGTAAAAAAATGAAATAAAATACTTACATGACAGGCACCTTCACCAGTCCTCGTTAAAGCACACACTTGTGTATCAAATACAGCGTTGATACTTTTGTGCGCCTCCTTACATTCCTCATGCGTGATTGACTTCAGCTCCAATTGCATCAGATCGTTCGGCAGCTTGCCTGGATACTGTAATCAGTCATTCACATTCTCTTATGCTAATCACTTGGTTTCGACTCAATACGTACCTACTATCCCCTACCTTAACCGTGAGTGATCGTAAGAGACGACTAAGGGATATAAAAAGCATATAACATCAATCCAAGAGAAGGAAAACTCAAAACTAAACCCTATACCAACACGTCTGACCAGCGTGGTATAGTAGATTAATTTCCCTCCCATTATGGAGGAGGCCCGAGCCCAATAGTGGGACATATATGGGCTGTGATGATGATGATGATGATGACGTAGGTACCTACTTTTTGTACATATTGGAAAGGTTGTTGTGTTTAATAGTGGTAGGACCACGCTGTGGACACTTCTCTGTCTACAGCCGCGGGCCGGTCCGTCCGGGGTAGTACCACACTGAGCAGAAGATCAACGTCTGAGTAATGGCTGTTTGTTATTGCGCTTCGTTCAGTGAGCGAGAGAGTCGGAAGCCCAACTAGGGTGAGTTTGGGGTCTGTGTTGGTCGGCAGCGGCCTAGCTATACCCTTGGTATTGCAAAGGTCCATGGGCGGCAGTGACACTAACCTTCAGGTGTGCTACCTACTCGTTTGCCACCATAAGAAAAAAAAAGGTGTCAATATTTTATGACCGGCCGCCTGTCTAGCGTCAACCCTCCTCGGGAATATAATTACTGACCAAACAGCATTAGTAGAGCTCTAATTAACTGTGATCTACGTAATATGTACTCTTTTCATATCGTAAATATTTCAAAAGTTATGACAATAGTTTTAAAACTGGCCATTTGGTTGACGGCAACCATGTTTACGTATGTAATTATTGATCAGATGAAGTTGGCCCAGGTCGATGTAAAGCTTCGGGTACCGGTGGCCCGCTCGCACGGCGAAGAGAGGTGATTGCAGGGTAGGTCTATGGGGTTGCGCGCCGCCTCTTCCGTCGCCCCGGACCGATATGGCGGGGCGCGACCACGTCCATAATCCACCGCAAAAAAAAAAGGGTCGATGTAAAGCCGTTAATCGTCTTTTACAACACCTACGAGCAATGTAAATATTGGAAGTACTTGTGCCACAGTACACCCACCACCACAGACTCTACTACCGTATACTCATCATCTCAGCTCATACATATCCTACTGTTGGGCTCGAAGCTCCTCCATAATTAAATTAACCTGCTATACCACGCTGGTCAGACGTGTTGGCATAGCGTTGAGTTTCGAGTTTTCCTTCTCTTGCATAGATGTTATATGCGTTTTATATCTTTTAGTCGGCTCTTACGATCACTCACAGCTAAGATAGGAGATAATGAATTGTATTGTAACTCCGTCACCACATGCGAAATACATATTATTTAAAACAAAATCAACTCACCGAGGTAGCTCCCCAACCTGTCAAAGTCAAATGCTCCCCCTTCATGACCGGTTCATCATTCAATTCAACAGCGTCCACAGTGGAATCAAAATTCATTTCCTCTTCAGTGAACAGCAAAGCTATGTCATTCTTTATGATATAGCTATCATAGTCTTCGTGTACTACAATCTTACGGATGTCATATGCTCTCCCTGAAGAGCTGAGCTGATTTGTGCCTACAACTGCTTTGAAGTAATTTGCCTTCATACTGTATATGGAAAAGAAGCATCATCAAATTAGTCATACATCATCCTTCGTCATTCTCCTACTCTTATCCCAATTACTTGAGGTCGATACAATATGTACTCTTCTTTTAAAGTACATATTGTAAAAGTTATTGGCAATATGGGGGGTATAGTCCGGAGCGTGCTCGTTCGCGTCCACTGCCAGTCTAATTAGACTGCTAATCCGGCTCGATATGCGTACCGCAGTGCGGGCTAGGGCGTCCTCCGGAGGCGACGCGTACCGACCCGCCCCCGTCGGTACGAACTTTGGCAGTTGCGGCGATGGGGGCCTCCATCCATCACGCCTTGCCCAGTCAGGCGAGTCGAGGAGAGCAGAGTGTCGGGTGGGCACGTGGAATGTAAGAGGTTGTGTGGAAGGTAAGTTGCACGAGCTGATATCTGTCATGGCGGACAAACAGCTAGACGTGCTCTATGTAACAGAGACCAAGCGAAGGGGCAGCGAGGCCTGCGATCTTCCTGGTGGCGGGATGGCTCTGTGGTCTGGTGTACCACAGAGCGATCGAGCCAGCATGGGTAGGAGTGCTGTTGTCCTCTCGCTTGGCATCAGGTGTGAAGGATTACGGAATGTATGATCCCAGACTTCTTTGGGTCGGTATAAAACTAGGTGTCACCAAGGTATTCATGGTTGTAGCATATGCTCCCGTGGGATCCTCGGTGGCATCAGACCTAGAAAAGTTTTGGGATAATGTTAGGGAAGTTCTGGATATGGCAGAAACCAGTGAACGCGTGATTGTATGCGGAGATTTGAACGGATGGGTGGGGACCAAGCGTCCCGACTATGAGGACGTACTTGGTCCATTTGGTGATAAGAGAGTAAACGACGCAGGTAGGCTCATAGCGAATGTATGCATGGAGAGAAACCTTATTGTGTCAAACACATTTTTCCAACATAAGGACATCCATATGTATACATGGAGAAGGAATGAACAGAAAAGTATAATAGATTTAATTTTGGTAGACAGTCGCCTCCGAAGCAAAATATTGGACGCAAGAGCTTACAGGGGCCCCACAGTCGATACGGACCACCATCTCGTTATTGCGAGATTTAGTGGTCTGTTCAGAAAGTGGAGGCACTGTCGAGAGCGTGTCCACTTCGGAGGGCTTGAAAGAATGAAGGTTGAAAGGTTGCAAGAAGAGTGTGTAAGAGAAAAGTATGCAGAGGGTGTTCGAGAACGGCTGACGATGGCAAGCCAGCCGCAATCGGACATTGAAGAATGCTGGAGAGTATTGAAAGAGAGAAGTATGTGGAAGTTCAAAGAAGCATAGAAAAACAAATGGTGATGCATGGTGGGATGCGGAAGTGGCAGCTTCCGTAGAGCAAAAGAAGAAAGCGTGGCTGGACTATGTCTCTTCTTTGAATCTGAATGACAGTATGACTGAACAGAAGAAAGAAATATATCGGCAATAGCCGACCTACAAAGAAGTAGCCCACAGCTCACTATATTCTCGTTTTTTGCTATTTTATACTTTGCAAAAAGATCTTTATACATATCACCTACTTTAAAAGATTTCATTCTTGGCAACGGCAAGTCAAAGTCACACTACACGCCGCTTTTCAGTACAGAAATCTCAGCGTTTGACGAAACAATAAATACACGTGATATCTTACTACGAGTGGTGATATTTCGTGATTTTTGTCAAGCCCCCACCCCTTTCAAACCTCACGTAATTAATGGAAGGCCCCGAAGCAGTACAAAATACCTTCAAACAGTTTGTGGAGTCCAGGACCCTAGAGTTCTCTCGCAAAGTTTTAAATGATCTTCCAATTAGATGGCAGAAATGTATAGATAACGAGGATAAATACTTTAATTAAAGAAATCTGTTTTATGAACAAAAAAAATGGTTTTAATTTATCAGTACGAAACGGCAATTTCATACTTTAACTCCTAATATCTTAAAAGTTATGAGCGATTTTAAATACGGATACCATGCCGTCTGATTCTAATTCACATTAAGAGCGGTTACGCACTACGTCCGATCCGAATCCGATCCGAGCCCGTGAAAATATGGGTCTAAAAAACTCGGACCGAATTACGTGATTTTACGCCACATTTACATTTTACGCCACAGCAGAGTGTTCACGTCGTTGATCATAAGTCCTTTAAATCGACGTCAACTTCTGGCAATACTATTGTACGTACGAAGAACGTAGACGTACGTTCATACAAATAATTCTATGGCTACATCGGTCCGTCAAAAATCTTCTCCGGCATGGAGATTCTAGAATGACGGAAAGAAATCGGATGACGAAGATCGGATGTAGTGCGTAAATTACCATAGAAATAGTTCTACGGCTACGACGGACCATATTTTTACGGATTCGGATCGGATGTAGTGCGGAACCGCTCAAACACTGTATTCCGTGTCTGTATTGCACCCGTGACGTCAAAGTGTGTAGCTAACATGAAAAAAAATATATACTAAACTGAAAAGAAATCATTGGATGGTTGTCATTGGTGAAAACGGCCATTAGCCGTTTAGTATTTTTTTAATTATTCTATAATTTATTTATTTTTTTGATAACGCATTGGTCCGAAATGCGTTTACGCACCATCCCCCGGAACGGGGAGTGTGGGACTCGCTAGCCTTGGGGCTAGAATACCCACTAAAACGTATCCACTGCGATCGCTGTTAGCCGAGAGGGCTTTGATAGCTTAACCGGACTATGGGTGAGCGCTGAGGGCTCTCAACCCGGTGTTATTTTTTTTTGTTTTTAATTTTATAATTAACGCCTGTAAAATATATGCTGGCAATATCGTCATTGCTTCATTAGATGTTAATAATAGGAACTTTGCATTTTTCTTTATTGAAACAATTCTTTTATTGACGATAATTTTAACTGCACAGATAGCATAGTGGTTAAGATACTGCAGATTTACAATGTCAAGTCCCGTAGGTTCGATTCCTGTACAGGAAAATAATTTGTGCTATCTGCAATTTTTTGTTCTGAGTTTGGGTATAATTTGTGACAATTAATTGAATATTTGATTAATATAAAGATTATTTATTCCCTTTGTGCATTAACTGGTGTTCTCTCTAAATAAAATAAAAAATCACCAACGACACCAAAATTGCAGGTAATATCTGAATTAATATAAAAAAAACGCAACATTAAGGTAATTTCTATATTCAATATTAATTAATATTCAAGAAAATCCGTGTGGTGACGGAGTAAGAATACTATTCACCACCCCATATCTTACTAGTGGGTGATCGTACGAGACGACTAAGATAAAACGCATATAATATCTATGCGAGAGAAGGAAAACTCGAAATAGAACCTTATGCCAACACGTCTCATCAGCGTGGTATAGTAGGTTAATTTCCCTCCCATTACTGAGGAGGCACGAGCCCAACAGTGGGACATTTATGGGCTGTAATGATGATGATGATTCAAGAAAAACATAAAAATTAGGTAACACTTAATATTTAACCACCTAAGGTTATCACCTTATATCAATAACACTTAACATCAATATTGTGTTAGTCACAATGCATTAAATAACTAAACTTTAGGGGTCGTTACTGAAATATAGGTACTAACTTTTAGTCCGGGAACCCTTAAAATCTAAGAAAATGGATTTTCAGAAGAATGCAGAAACCACCCCTTTGTTTCATTAGATTTAAAAGCGTAAGTAAAATTTATAAAACCTTGATTATTAGCGAAAAATGATTGTCACACATGGAATTCGAACCCACATCTACTCGAAATCCGTTCCAATAATTTTGCCACTTACACCAGCGTGAGCTATTGTATGACATTTAATTTTCGGTTTGTATTATATTTTCGTCTTTAAAGGCTCGTAATCGGGTTTATATAAATAATCAAGCATATTAAATGCTAAATTTCAGAATTTAAATAACAGGGTTGTGTCATCGTTTAATACAATTCTAACAACAAAGTTTGAGTATTAAGTCTGTACAATGTGTAAACAGTGTCGGGTAGATGGCACACGTCTCCTTAAAGACGAAAATATAATACGATGCGAGAATTGAATGTCCTACAATAGTCCATGGTGGTGTTCGTGGCAGCACGATTAGAACAGATTTGCAATAGGCGTGGGTTCGAATCCCACTTGTGACAATCATTTTTCATGTTAAGTGCTAAATAGTAAGTAAATAAAATGTTAAGAAACATATAAACAATTGGTTTAAAAGTTTTATAAACCAGGTCATAAAAATTAATAAAAAAAAATGAAGCTAGATTACCTTGCTACACAATGAGCGGCAGTCATAACAATTCGAGGAGCGACTAAAGAGCCCCCGCAGAAATGGAAACCGTATATCCTTAGAGAAACCTGGTAAGGTATTGAACCGTTTTTCGCCTTCGTTCCACCTACTATACGCTCCCATTCCTGACGAGCTTCAGGATTTGTTGACGAATAGAACTCTGAACTTACTGAAAATAAAGAATAAATCTTTATTAGTTTAATAATTAGCGGTAGGACCACACTTTTGGTAGTTTTTTTTTGTCTACAGCCGCGGGCCGGTCCGTCCGGGATAGTACTATAGTCTAGTAGAAAATTGAGATGAGATGATGAGATTGATTGATTTGATTGATGCCCAAATTGAGTGGGTTTTTGTTAGTAAGCAGCGGCCTAGCTATACTCCTGGTATTGCAAAGGTCCATAGGCGGTAGTAATACAAGCATCAGGTATTCTGCTTACTCATTTACCAACATAATTAAAAAAAATATATATCATTAGCTGACTCAATAACGTTGTAAGAATAAAAAAAGTTTTTTTTTTTCTTGGAAATTGATCGCGGCGTCATCTACCGGATCATAATGCATTGTTTTAGTGGTTTAAAAATATCTTTACATTATTGCTTTTCTAAAAAAATTAAAAATTCTTTTCTTTTCTCTAAATATAGGCCTCATAACCAAGCTCAAAGTCGCTCAGCGTGCTATGGAGCGAGCTATGCTCGGGATTTCTCTGCGTGATAGAATCCGTAATACGGAAATCCGCAGAAGAACGGGTGTAACCGACATAGCACGAAGAATTAGCACGCTGAAGTGGCAATGGGCTGGCCACATCGCTCGAAGAACTGACAACCGCTGGGGAAAAAAGATTCTAGAGTGGCGACCACGTACCGGACGACGCAGTGTTGGACGCCCCCCTACTAGGTGGACAGACGATCTAGTGAAAATTGCTGGGCGTCGATGGATGCAGACGGCACAGGACCGCACTCTGTGGCATACCATGAGGGAGGCCTACGTCCAGCAGTGGACGGCGATGGGCAGAAATGATGATGATGATTGCTTTTCTAATGAACCGTTTTGGAAGATTTTAGGCTACAATAGAAAAAATAAAATGTATTTGATATATATGTATAGGTCATAGGTCGTATTTTTTATGGTGATGGAGTAAGAATACAATTCACCACCTACTAACTTGACTGTGGGTGTCGTAAAGGACGACTAAGAGATAAAATACGTAGATAACAATCTCAAATTCGAAATATAACCCTATACCAAGTTTTCTGATAATGAGTGGTATATAGTGCGTCAACTTCTCTCCTGTATTAAATGTGGATGGTTGAAATGTATGCATTTTTAAATATTTTATTATTTAGGGACTGAAAAATTAAAATTAATAACAAAAACCATATTTTGTCAGAAGTGGGATTCGAACCCACGCCCACAGAAGTGGACTGCGACCTGAACGCAGCGCCTTAGACCGCTCGGCCATCCTGACTTGAGCTAATAGGCTAAAATTAATTAACTCTCTCTAAAACATTATAATAAAACAAAAATAGACTGTGACGTCACAGGTAGAGTTGATAATTCTTTGCATAGAGTCGTCTAATCAACATTAAGCTATTTTCGTCTTTATTACAAAGTAATACAAGCTATTACTTTTAAATTATTCATATGACATTGAGTTACAAGATTTTTGCTGAGAGTTGATATATAGTGAAGGTTATATTTAGTAGACACTACAGATCGTAATATATGACGTCATCGCCTTGTGAAAAATATACTAGGATGGAAAATGATCCACTGGGTTGGCCGACGAGGTTAACGAATGTGTACCAGCGGTTACCCCAAATGGTGATGGTGAGAAAATACGGTATGGTTATGGGGCTGTACGTTGCCCGCCCGTCAACTTGAATGGACTGGGCGGGATGTGCCCTGATCATATCCAACTAAAAACGAATGGAAATATAAACGCCACTTTTTATTAGTGGTAGAACCACTTGGTTCTGATAGTTTTACGTCTATTAAATGTGTAGGATCGTTTGGGGTAGTGTGGTAGAAAGTGTGGTTTCACCTCACCTCAGCGCATCTATATCCCAATGGTGGGTTCGGGCCTCTTAATGGGAGGGAAATTGATCTACTATACCACGCTAGTCAGACGTGTTGGTATAGAGTTCTGTTTCCAGTTTTCCTTATTTTGCATAGATGTTATATGCATTTTATATCCCTTAATCGTCTCTTATGATCACCCACGGGTAAGATAGAGGGTGGTGAATTATATTATTACTCCGTCACCACACGAAAAGTGTGATACTTTCACAGAAAATCGAAGTCTGAGTAATAGCAATTTGGTATGTCGTTTCAGTCATATATAGAGACAGACATATACACAGAGGTCCCTTTGCTTCCTGACATATCCTCATTCCATTTCCTCTAATTCCTTCTCTGTTACCGTAGGTAGCGATGTGGCTCATTATTCTCTTGCTCCCTTCCCAATTAGTTGTGGTCGACGCAATATGTACTCCTATTCCTACGTATTGCAAAAGTTATTGGCAATAGTTTTATGACCGGCCACCTGTCTGACTTCAACCCTCCTTGGGAATGTAATTGTTGACCAAACGGCATCAGGTGGAGTTGGCCCAAGGCGATATATAATCGTCTTTTATGATATCCACGAGCAAAGTATGGGTTGGTAATATTCGTAGCCGCTACCAGCATAGCCGCAGGCAGCCACTTGGCTATACCTCTTTTATTGCTGAAATTGCTGAGCAAGAGTAACCATCAGATGGGCTGTTTGCTTGTCAACTATTAAAGGCAATAAACTACCCAATAAAGATACGATACGAAAAAATATGTGGTAAAATCTACACAAAGGTGAATTCAGCTTGTAAGTCAGGGGAGAATAACATAGTCAGTCAAAGGGAGGGGGGAGAGGGATCTCACAATCGTTTTGTCTAGTCATGATAAGCTCCTATTCTATCACAATAATAATTCTAATTAAAAAGTAAGTATTTTACATGCTACAAAATTATATTTTATTAGTGGTTGACATAAACCTAGCCCAGGGGTTTGATCATGACCCTTCTCTGGATCCAATCTTGATGCTACATACCTTTTTTTTTTTTTTTTATTGGTGGGCTATGGGTGCGTCTCGCCCCGCCGAATCGGTCCGGGGTGACGGAAAGGCGGCGCGTGACCCCATAGACCCACCGTAAAACCTTCTCTCTTCGCCGTGCGAGCGGACCACCGGTACTCGATTTTAACTTCGGTGGCCTTGATGCTACATACCTAGGTTTACTTTAAATACATACTAATTGCAGTAGGTAAAGTCAGTTAACTAACCCATCAACACCGAAGATTGAAATTACCGAAACTAGAAGCATGAACTTGTAATAGTATTACCATTTTATGGCGAAGAGATATACTAAGAAAGGATTTTAAAAAAATCAATACAGAAGGGGGTGAAAGACAGTGGCAAAGTTTGTCTGAGAAGAAAACAAAAACTTCATCAATTATCTTCAAATTAAGCTTAAGACTAGCTTCAGTAAAATAAATAAAAAATATTTCAGCATTTATTAATATTCATCCTCTAAGGGTGTAAAAAGGGGAATAAATTTGGTGGTGATACTTTTACTTGATTTCTTATTAAATTAAAACTTAGCACAAACAGGTACTTTTTTTTAGGCGCCGGGCTATGGAATGGTCACGCCCCGCGAATCCGTTACCTAAGGGCAAGCGGCGCGCGACAACACAAATAGGTACCTACTAGATAGCGCCTTACTTAAGTGATGTAGAGAATCAATAAATAGGAATATTCGGCAATTAAGTCCCTCAGAGGGTATACCTATATTCTTTACTAAGAGAATGTACGCAAACTACGTGACCCATTTAATTACAATTTTATAACCTTGTATGTTGCTCCATCATGTACTTAATATTTTTTTGTTGCTTATTGTGGCAAATGATTTCTCAACTGCAGCACACTTGATGGGAGTTGTTATTGCCGCAAATGTTTCTTTGCAATACAAGGGGTACACCTAGGCCGCTGCCTATCAATCAAATCACACCCGGAACATTGAAACTGCCGGCTCTCTCGCTCAACGAACGAACTGCAACTTCATATTGCCATTACTCAGACGTGGATTTTCTGACTGGCCCGCGGCTGTAGACAAAAAACTATCAAAAGTATCACTACAAAATATAATAAAAATCTGCGATAAAATCCGTTTAGTACATTTGAAGATAGAAAGAGATAAAATAAATATAGAATAAATAAGTAGGGGAAAAAAAAACACAAAGCAGTCATGAGGACTGCCGACAGAAGTGAAAACTTAAACCTATGAAAATAATGAATATTATAAATTAAAATAGAACAAGTACGTATTTCAGCTAATTTCACGACGCTCATACTGTTTACTTCGCTTCATAGCAAGTATTCTTGCGCATCGTGGTATTCCACGCGCATGTGCTTGGGATCTACCGACTCACTCTCCCTCTCTCTCCTACTCTCTACCTTTGAGTATCTTTCTTTCTCTCTCCTTCTTACGTTGGAATATTGGACGCTACTCGTTGCTAAAGAGGTATGAAAGAGAGTATTGGTGTAAAGATGCGAAAGGGAATGCTCCGATGGTTCGGACATGCGGAAAGAATGCCGAACGAACGTCTGGTTAAGAAGATATACAATGCGAAAGTGGAAGGATGTAGATACAGGGGGAGACCGAGACTCACCTACCTAGACCAGATCAGTCATGTACTGAAGGAAGGTGGAGTCAAGAGTCTCCGAAACCGGTGAGCGTGTATGAAGAGAATTATGAATGTTGATGAAGCGAGTGAAGTATGCAAGGATAGAGTTCTCTGGTACTCTGTTCTCTCTGCCTACCCTGCAAGGGATATGGCGTGATGATATGTATGTATGTACTCGTTGCTGACGCTCGCGCTGGCCTGTAACAGGTATACTACACGCATGCGTTCGAGTGCCATTGAGTTAAACGTTTAACGCAACCTTGTTGGAATTCGCATTAGAAGTTTCACTCCAAAAATCCTTTTGTTCTCGCTCCATTAGTAACTACTTTTTTCCTATTGGCCATACGTTTTTTTAAATAAATTGATTAATGTAAAAACGCGGGTTTTCTATCTTTGGAGTCTATGGCTTGGTTACTAAGAACTTTAAGCCAAATCTTTGTTTATAAATTAACTTTATTTAAAGTCATCGTCCGTCATTAAGTCAAACAGTGCTAGTGCTATGGCCACACTGTTAAAGGTATCTTTAAGGAATTTTAATGGAAAACGAAAACTATGTAGGTACATACGTTTGTATGCACAGTTATATCATATTCACTACACTTCAGTATTTCCTGCGCATCACATTATATAAATTACTTAACACGTTAAAACACTAAGATATTGAATATAATACAAGAGTACCACAAGACGTTTTTACTTTCCCGCTAAAATTCCGCGTTTTCTATTGATTCAATATGCCACAGATAACACAACAATGTTCTTCCATAGACTATTATTAATTCTAAATGCGACCGTCAATGGTATTTCGATAGTTATTTAGTGCCGGATATGGTTCAAAATGGTTATTAACTGATTAGAATACCACTAAATATGTAAATATGTTATATGAATTCATTCATATATCAAATTCATTCCTATTTATCATATCTACATTGTCATGCTAGCTGAATATTAAATTAGGTTGTTAAATTTCTTATGTTCAAAAAGGCACACTTAGCTGGAAATCACTGGTGTCCAGTTTTATATATGGCAGTGAAAGTTGTATTTGATAGGGAAAACCTAAGAGTAGATTTTTTTAAATACAAAACCCCACACTAAAGATATAATCCTTGTATTGAGGGGGACTTTACAAACATATTATTTCACCATCTCAGCTTATATATGTCCCACTGTTGAGCTAGAGCCTCCTCCATAATGGGAGGGAAGTTGACCTACTATACCACGCTGGTCAGACATTGGTATAGGGTTTTTTTAGAATTTTCGTTCTCTTGCATAGATGTTATATGCGTTTTATATCCCTTAGTCGTCTCTTACGATCACCCACGGGTAAGATAGGGGGTGGTGAAGTGTATTCTTACTCCGTCACCGTATGGAAAATACATATTATTTAATTATGTAGTATTAATTTTGTATAGGTATATGATTTGTGCCTTTACAATCTATGTAGCGCTTTGTGCGTTATTATTTATTCAAGAAAATTTAAAACTGCTTTAAAACTTTCTTTGAAATGAGAAATAATTATCTTTTTATGTTATTTTTTTATTATACACCTCAAAGTTTATTGAAAATAGTTTCCACGTCTTTCAATGACTTATGATGAAAATATATTTAATTATAAACATCGCTTTACTAAAGTCTACTAGCTGGCAGTCAATTTACCTTTTTAAATATAACACCTGGCACAAATAAATATATGTTCCTGTAGAGGGAATTTTCGCAGACATATACCTAATTAAGGACCGCAACAATTACTCAGATTCTGAATAATAATTTATACATCGTAAAAAGAATTATCTCGAGCGCCGCTTGTAGTCAAATTAGGTTCTTTTTTACTTTTTTTTTTGTTTTTACTTACCAATTAAAGGAAGACACACTCCAAATATAACCACAGATAATAATGACGCCATATTGAATTATTACAGATAACTGCAAAAAAATCATTAAAACTATCCGTTTAAATAACCGTTTGTTGTCTATGACGCAATTGAATTTTGTACTAAATTCTTATGCTGATACCCCTATGGTAAATAAACTATGAGATTACAAATTATATTAACATTGATTATGTAGTCTTTACATACCATAAAATAAAGCGATAACTAAATCTGTCTGTTTATCCAATTCTTTTCTTTTTTATTGCTTATGGTGGCAAACGAGCAAGCAACACACCTGATGATAAGTACTATGGCCGCTCGTGGACCTTTGCAATACCAGGGTGCCGCTATGCGGCTGTCTACCAATGAAAATTCTAAACCCACCCAGAAAATTGGGCATCCAGCTCTTTCGCTCACCAAACGAAGTGCTACAGGATATTGCAACGGCTCAAACGTTGATTTTCTGTGAGCGTTGGTACTACTCCGCATGCTTTGGCCCACGACTATACTGTAGACAGAAAAACCGTATCAAATTCAAGAATAGTGGTTAGGACTAACAACTATTCTTGATTTTGATACGGTTTTAATTATTAGAAGATATACAATGCGAAAGTGGAAGGATGTAGGTACCGGGGGAGACCGAGACTCACCTACTTAGACCAGATTGGTCACGCACTGAAAGAAGGTGGAGTTAAGAGTCTCCGAAACCGGCGAGCGTGTATGTAGAGAAATATGAATGTTGAGGAAGCGAGTGAAGTATGCAAGGACAGAGTTCTCGGGCACTCTGTTCTCTCTGCCTACCTTGCAAGGGATATGGCGTGATGATATGCATGTATGTATGTTTAATTATTATTTAAATATTTTCAAGACGCATTTATTAGCTCCGCCTACGTGTGAAACTAAAAATTAAAACGTTCGTCTCATTATCTATACCAGAACCTCATGAGGATTACAGATTTTTTTTTTGGAAATGATTAAAATGGTCTCGTTCGAGTACAGTTACTTTTTACGAGTATCATTGTTTTTCGTTACAAACTTCTCCTTTGGAAATAAATAAAATTATATAATAATTTGGTAAAACCAAAAGTGCACGCCTCACATTTTTTCATTATTTATCTTTTATTATTAGCCAATGCCATAAATGAAAGAGAACAAATACTTTTGAAATTTCGCGCATTGTAAACGAACCCAATTTTCTTTAACAGACAGTTTAGTTTTTTTATTAATTGCAATTAAATGACAATGAATTACCCAGCCATTTTCGAAAGAAAACAGTGCGTTGCGATTATAAAGCTTACAAAAAATACTTCGAATTTTTTCGATACATTAATTTTTATGGTCGTGAGAGTGCCAGATCCATACGGCTAGACATCCGGACGTGATTAAATTTTCTTTTTTATCAACTTTTTTTCTTACTTTAAACGAATGTTCTTTCTTGACATCATCAATTTTCTAATCTTATCCCAATTACTTGGGGTCAATACAATATGTACTCTTCTTTCATAGTACATATTGTGAAACTTATTGGCAATAGTTTTATGACCAGCCGCCTGCCAGATGTCAACCCTCCTTGGGAATGTAATTGTTGACCAAACGGCATCAGATGGAGTTGGCCCACGTCGTTATAAAAGGCACTTCGTCAGTCGTCTTTTACGACATCCACGAGCAAAGTAAAGGTTGGTAGTACTCGTAGCCGCTACCACACAAAAAAAAAATGTTTTTCTTGATATCGTAGATAATATTACCCTATAAGTGCAGTGTGACAAAAATACCGCCATTTTTAGTTTTGAAAAGTCCTTGATTTTCATATATCGGGAGTAGAGCATCACTTTAATATCATGGACAGTTCTCTGTCTTCAGCCGCGGGCCGGTCCGCCCGGAGGAGTACCACACTCTCAACAAAAAAAAAAAAAAATATAAATAATGAATAATTTCGGATGAGGTCTGGATCTATAAGACATATTACGATAGGTTTTCCTTCAACCGGCAAACCGGGAAACGACAGATTAAAACGTAAATATCTCCAAACGGGAAGAAATACGACAATCACAAAGCCAACATTACTCTAACTATCCAATACTGACGTATAATATGAATTAATTTCAATCCATAATGGTATCCAAAACCGATATAATGTTACTCTAACATCTGTTTTCACATCTACATCCGAAACTTCATCATAAGAACTCGCATATGTCCTATTTGCTAGGTTCAAGCTTCTTCCACAATAGAAGAGAAATTGACCTACTTTACCACGCTAGTCAGACGTGTTGGAATAGGGTTTTATTTAAAGCTTTCCTTCTCTTGTATAGATGTTATTTGCATATGGCATCCCTTAGTACCTACTCTTACTTAGTTCTTTTACGACACCCTTTTTTTTTGTTGCGGCGGTCTATGGACTTGATCTCGCCCCGCCAAGTCGGTCCGGGGTGACGGAAAAGGCAGCGCGGGACCCCATAGACCCACCATGCAACTCTCCTCTTTTCGCCGTGCGAGCGGGCCACCGGTATTCTTTTACGACACCCACGTGGAAGAAAGGAGATAAGAAATTATTCTTATTCTCTCACTACACAGAATGTTTGAAATTTTTATCCGCACAATTCCTATCTTATATCTATTCGTATTTAAATAATCTATTCAGCTTTGTAATGGTAATATAAGTAATTTAGAATATTGATATTCTCCAATTGAATTAGTTATACAGGATGTAAATAATTTGCGTCGTTCGAAGCTGTTATGTTGTTCGCGAACGTGTGCTTACTTTGACTAATGAAATGTTGCGTTGGAATACTAAGTACGAGATAGGAGGGGATAAGAATGTCAGCGAATTGCATATAACTTAAAAATTATGCAGGAATGTTTGTAGTATTTATTGAAGTAAATATTCTTTAAATGCATCTAGGACATACAATGTGAATTGAGGACTAAGTCACCTTGTCCGTGTTTTGTCTGCGGTGCGACTAATTAAAGCGACCTTTCGCTCGTATTCGGGTTTTTATAAACGACTTCACTGTTGTTTGAAAGGCGTAAATTAAATTTGGTTAAGTGTAGAAAAGAAATTAATATATATACAGGGTGGAAGGGGACGGCTCGGAATAGATTGCGTCTTTTCTCATCTGAGTAAAGTTTCGTATTTTTTATGGAATTATCATTACATTGCACAGTCCTAATACAATGGAATGCGAAAAAAACTTAAATTTCTTTGTGAAAAAAATTTTTTTTTCACTCGAATCGATTTTTTTTCTAGCCTATAATTACAAGTTGGACTAGTAGGGTCACCTGTCTTTGTTTTCGGGAGCGGTCCACTTCCACCCTGTATATATATATTTAATATACACTCATTTGCAAAAAAAACGGGCACCTAAGCAATGAACCATTTCAAATGTTAATATTTCTTTGTTTGATAATTATAGGTAGTTTTATCCACACAATTTGGTAAATTAATAAGAAAATAATCGTTTTCATCAGTATTTCATAAAATTTAGATACAATTTATGGGAAATAATGCTAAACCTCGCTAGTAGTGTATATTCGCTAGTAGTGCATATGCTCATGAAGTAAAAATAAAAAAGTTTTTTTGTTTGTTTTTCTTTAATAAAGTAAAAGCAGATAAATGTTTAGTATCGAGTGTGACCCCCTCTAGCTAAAATCACAGCTTGAATTCGTCTGGGCATGCTAGCGAGTATATCCCGGATACTTGCTTGCGGAATACGTTCCCACTCCGCAGTAATCACATTCTTCAGCTCTCTGATGGTCTGCGGAGCCGGGTGTACTGATCTCACACGCCGTTTCAGAACGTCCCAGACATGCTCTATGGGATTGAGGTCGGGACTTCGAGCTGGCCAATCCAAACGACGAATGCCGACCTCTTGCACATACGCATTAACATCGCGGGATCGGTGGGCGCGAGCATTGTCGTCCATAAAAATCGAGTCTTCACCTAGAGCGGCCAATGCGGGTTGTGCATGAGAAATTAGAACTTCCGTTATGTATCGATGCCCAGTCAGTGAGCCGTTTTCAATGAAGACTAACTCTGTACGATCCATTGAATTTATTCCTGCCCAAAACATAACAGAGCCCCCACCATAAGGTGTGATTTCTTCGAAACATGCCTCTGCAAAGCGTTCTCCTTATCTTCTTAACACTCGCCGACGTCGATCTTCACCGAACAGAGATATCCTGGCTTCATCAGAGAACAAAACCCTATTCCAATCGTCTTGAGTCCATGATTCACAATTTCTAGCGAACCTAAGCCTGTGAACTCTGTGCTCACGGAGTAATTTGGGGCCGCGGGCCGGGCGGTGACTGCGTATATTGGCAGCGAGAAGCCTCCTCCTGACCGTCCATAGACTAATATGCACATTTCTTACTTCTTGGAGGTTGTTCTTAAGATCCACATACGAAGATTTGCGATTTCTCAATGCGCGACTCACAAGAAAACGATCATCCCGTGGTTGGGTACATGGTTTTCTTCCAGAACCAGGCCTTCTCTCGACGGAACCAGTCTCCTGATATCGCTGCCAGGTCCTTTGGACTGTCGAGCGACTAACATTTAGCCTCCTAGCCACGAAACATTGGCTGCAACCCTCTTCAAGCAGCGCGATAATTTTGGTAGCTTTTACCACTTTATCTACCATTTTTGATACAGCCAAACAGCATTAAATAAAGCTTTGACAGTCAAGGATATGAAATTAATCGATAAAAATTGAATAAAAGTTATGAAAGTCGATGTTAACTTCTGGAACTTCGCGCCAAAAATGTAGGATAAAAAGGGGTTTTCTGTAAAAATGAACATCAAATGAAAAATTGAATTTAGAACGTACTTTTTTAAATACCACAGCATTTTTAAAACCGGCCAGTAACGTGTACAAACGATTGAAACCTTTTTGGTATTGTATCTTTTTAAATATGAATGAAAATCAAAACCGCCCGTTTTTTTTGCAAATGAGTGTATATAGAAATTATAATATTTAAAATGTGCTATTAAACCCCAGTTTCGTGATATAACTCATAGTGGTATGACCACACTGTTGACAGTTCTCTGTCTACAGCTGCGAGCCGGTCCGTCCGTGATAGTACCACACTCTTGCAGAAAATCGATGACTGACTAGTGAAAATATACTGTTGTACTTCGTTCGGTGAGCGATAGCCCTGAAAGCCCAACTTTCTAGGTGGGTACGGGCTTTTCATTGATAGACAGTGGTCTAGCTGTACCCTTGGCATTCTAAAGCTATATTGCAAAAGGCGGCAGTAACATTTACCATCAGCTGTGCTGCTTGCCTGTTTGCTACCAAGAGCAATAAAAAAAAAACTATTTGAATGCAAGGTGCTTTTGATTTATTATAGTAAAGAAGAAACCTTGATCAGAAATTGTTTAAACTAGTATAAAAGCCAAAATTTCTGTGTGGTAACGACTACTGACTACGAATACTACAACTCCTTATTTTGGTCATGGATGTCTTAAAAGACGACTGAGAACGCTATATCATGCTGGGTCAACTCAACGTGATACTGTTTGGTCAACAATTACATTCCCATTTGAAATAATGTAATCCCCATGCCGTCCACCCACGCCACGACCAGGGCGGCATTATTTGCAGGTATTCGCGTCTGCACCGCCCTACATGCCGGTAACGGAGGAGTATAACGTCCTTGACCTGCTCCAACACTTCCGACGAGATCATTGCCTCAGACACGGCAGCGACGAAGTCAGTGTTTCCTACAGCTCTAACGTTAACGACACGCTAGTTAGAGCTGTAGGAAACACTGACTTCGTCGCTGCCGTGTCTGAGGCAATGATCTCGTCGGAAGTGTTGGAGCAGGTCAAGGACGTTATACTCCTCCGTTACCGGCATGTAGGGCGGTGCAGACGCGAATACCTGCAAATAATGCCGCCCTGGTCGTGGCGTGGGTGGACGGCATGGGGAAACTACTTTTACGGATTCTATCGCGTTTGTATTGGATTTATAATTTCCCGACGTTTCGAACACTTTACAGTGATCATGGTCACGGGAGGACTGAGGTGTCTTACGTCCAATATGTCATTGTTATTACAGAAAATTTATTTATATCTACCCTATAAGATATTAAATTTTGACCCACATTTTTATACAAAATTAATACAAATTCATTGCCAGTACAAAAAGGGAATGATTCTATATATAAAATTTATGTTGTTTATGATTTGTTATTATTAAGGTATTTAATTTATGATAATTATTATTGTGGCAATTTTACAATTTTTACAAAACTAACAAAAAACTATTCAGCTACTAACGGATCGGAACGCGGCCACACTGAGAAAGATCCGGCGAGAAAACTCAGATGATTTCTCGCCGGATCTTTCTCAGTAATAATATCATATCTATCTATCTATTTATCTTTCTATAAATCAAATACAAACGCGATAGAATCCGTAAAAGTAGTTTTATTTCAAATGTGTAATACTCGCGTAAACATTAGAAATTACATTCCCAATCAGAGTCAAACAGGTGGTTTTACGATATCCACGAGCAAAGTAAGGGTTGGTAGTATTCGAAGCCGCTACCACACAGCAAACACGTAAGCCTGTTCAAATGTGTTTAATACCATAATCATCACACTTAGCAATTCTATTTTACAATTTCTTAAAAAGCCAATATCCGTAACTGATACTCTCCGCAACTGTTGTCATCATCATTTTCCTACTCTTATCCCAATTACTTGTGGTCGAGACAATATGTACTCTTCTTTCATAGTACTTACATATTGTAAAAGTTTTTGGCAATAGTTTCATGACCAGCCGCCTGCCACACGTCAACCCAACTTGGGAATGTAATTGTTGACTAAACGGCATCAGATGGAGTTGACCCAGGTCGTTATAAAGCTCTTAGTCGTTTTATACGACATACGCAAGCAAAGTAAGGGTTGGTAGTATTCGTAGCCGCTACCGTACAGCTAATCCGCAACTGTAATCTGAAATAATGACATATAGTTAATGTAATAGCATTTAAAACCGGTATATATATTTTTTTAACTTTATCTGGTGACTTAAGGTTTAAAAAAAATAATCATATAGGTATATAATAATATTTGAAATTGGTATAATGTTTATAAAAACTTGATGAGATCCCACGTATGACAATCATATTTCGCTCTTCATCAAGTTTTTATAAATAATCAAGCATGTTAAATGCTAAATTTCAGTAATTTGGTATAATGTTATTTAAATATCCATAAACAGAACCGAAATTTGATATCCGCGCCATCCTTAGTACCTATTATCATCGTTTTGCCACCGCAAGCAAAGAATATTCGTTAAGAAACTTACTTCTTCTAAATAAAATTGTACACAACTCAGTAAGCATTAGCTCCAGTAAAATGCTTTTGATAATTATTATATACTTTCTTTTTTCATTCACGTTGACATTATTATATCTATATTTTTGAAGCTTTGTTGCAACCAATATTAGTTTCACGTTCGTTTAATAGATGGCGCCAGTTTGACGATTGCATTATTCGTGGCGAATATAAAATGAAGTTCATTGCCGATTATCATTATCGCATAGCGACATGGAGACAATATAAATATTTAAATAAATATACATAAGACATTCAGAAATAAATTTTATATTTAAAATACATGCAGGAAATGTGAATATAGGAGAACTCAGTGCTTATTTTAATTTATTAAACTTCTGTTGACTTCTATATCATTTACTATCCATGATCCTACCACTACACACTATATATACAGGGTGGAAGTGGACCGCTCCCGAAAACAAAGACAGGTGACCCTACTAGTCTTACATACTTGTAATGACAGACTAGGAAAAAAAAAGATTCGGATTAAAAAAAAATTTTTTTTCACCACGCGAGGTTGTTGAACCCTTGAACATATGATTGTGAGTTTTGAATAGATTGCGCTTTTTCTCACCTGAGTAAAGTGACGTATTTTTTATGGAATTATCGTTACATGGCACTGTCCTAATATAATGGAATGTGAAAAAAACTCAAAATACGTAGTAAAAAGAAATTTATTTTTCATCCGAATCGATTTTTTTCTAGCCTATCATTACAAGTAAGACTAATAGGGTCACCTGTCTTTGTTTTCGCGAGTGGTCTACTTCCACCCTGAATATATAAGTACTATAAGTTAGCGCTTAATTTCTATTTGTGACAAGATTTTTATTCAACAAAGAACGTATACAAGTTCTTTAACGGTTGAATGAAATGTAGATATGTACATACTTATGTAATCATTCAGAGAGCAAACATTGGATTCCATTGGATTGTAAACAAGAAGTAAATAAGAAAACAAGCTATTATATTTGTGTTTTGCATTTTAAATGATTTTATTTCCAGTTGTATGGTTTGATATGTGGCTGATTCGTGTGTTATTTGTTATTATAAATTATTGTAAGTATTTATTCGTATATTTTTATTGTTTATTAGCATTCGCTCGCATGGTTTTTTGTTAAAAAGGTAGCCTATGTCCTCCCTCAGGCTTCAGTCGCGTGACTGATGATGCGGTGTCAATCGCCATCTCTCAATGGTTTTAATTTTATTTTTGCATAACTCTATATTTTCTAAAATAAAAGTAGCCTAAGTTATTTCTTGTAACATCAGCTATCTGCGACTGAAAGTCTCGTTAAAATCAGTTCAGGCGTTTTAGAGATAAGCCGGCACAAACAGACAGATAAATATTTTAATTTATTTTTTAATTTATTTAATGAAAAGCTGTTAATTTGGCATTACACACTGGCATTTCACTTGTATTTACATATATAAATCTTTGATTTTTTTATTGCTTGTGGTGGCAAACGAGGGATGCGTAGCCGAAACACCTTGTGGTACACCCTGGCAATGTCAGCTAAGATTTCAACAACAGGGGCTTCGGCGTCGCTCTACGTCGGATAGAGGACTTGGCAGGTAACCTAGTAGTACGTGATGGCGGGGTCACGCTGTCCTCTCTCTGGAGGGCATAGAGGTTCTGTCACTCTCTGAGTTTGTTTGATTGCTAGGCCTTCCCATCTGAATCACAGAACCGATTTGGATGGGTACACAGACACAACGAAAGCAATTAAGTAATTTTTGTTTTGTGTAATTTTAAAACTAATTGTTACCAGGTTTGTTGACTAGATCTCAGTTTTTTGACTGCCACGATGATCCAGGTTTCAAGCCTGATGAAGGTCCCCTTGGTAAAATGCAGTTCACTTGGCTTGGAGCCTTGCAATACATACATGGTAAGATTATTATTAAATTTACTTGGTCTTGATTTTGCCGGCTAGTCCTGTATATGTCTTTTTTTTCTTACAAGCCGTGTGCCAATCTGTCTAGCTAGTGTTGAGTAATATTTCTCATCTAGAGGAAGCCGTTTTCCGTGTGGTGACGGAGTAAGAATAGTATTCACCTTACCCGTGGGTGATCGTACGAGACGATTAAGGGATATAAAACGCATATAACATATACGAGAGAAGGAAAACTCGAAACAAAACCAGCACGTCTCACCAGCGCGGTTTAGTAGGTTAATTTCCCTCCCATTACGAGGAGGCCCGAGCCCAACAGTCGGACATTTATGGGCTGTGATGATGATGATGAGAAGAAGCCCATAACCAACAGTGGAATGTGCATGAGTTGCCATTATTTTAAATTTAAGCACTTTTTATTTATAGACACCACGGGGACACTTAAATATTTGTAATAAAACTATTTTTACGGATTCTATAGCATTTGTATTTGATTTTTAATTGACCGTGGTTTTGAACATTTTACAGCGTTCATGGTCACGGGAGGACTGCGAGTTCCAAACGACGGTATATTAAAAATCAAATAAAAACGCAATAGAATCCGTAAACGTAATTTAATGTCTAATGTGTTATACTCGCGTAAACATCAGAATTCTTCATTCTCCTACTCTTATCCCAATTACTTGGAGTCGATACAATATGTACTCTTTTTTCATAGTATTGAAAAAGTTGTTGGCAATAGTTTTATGATCGGCCGCCTACCAGACGTCAACCCTACTTGGGAATGTAATTGTTGACCAAACGGCATCAGATGAAATTGGCCTAGATCATTATAACTCTTTTAGTCGTCTTTTACGACACCCATGAGCAAACTAAGAGTTGGTAGTATTCGTAGCCAAACTATCAGAAAACATTACTTAAATATTGTCAATTTTTACATTTTACATTAAAATAATCCAATTAACTGCTACCGGATAGGAATGCTACCGCCACCGAGAAGATCTGAGAAGATAACGACAAAAAGCGAGTTTGTATTATATAATTTGTTTACAAACTTTTTTTGCTGTGTGGTAGCGGCTACGAATACTACAAAACACTTACTTCGCTTATGGATGTCGGAAAAGATGACTAACAGATCTACATTGACCTGAGTTAACTCCATCTGATACCCTCAAAATTACAAAGGTTGGTTGACGACTGGCAAACAACCGCTCATAAAACTATTGCCAATAACTTTTGTATTATGTACGATGAAAGAGGAGTACATATCGCGTGGATTCCAAGTAATTGGGACAAGGGTAGGATAGTGATGAGACTTATTTTAAATAGAATTAGCTCCAGTGTGAAGACGGCCTTTGAACTAAGATATAATATAATTCCCATATCTAAAAAAATATGGCTGAACCAGATGCCACAGTTTCCGTGTGGTGACAGAGTAAGAATACTATTTACCACCTCTTATCTTACCCGTGGGTGATCGTAATAGACGACTATGGGATAAATATGCATATAACATCTATGCAATAGAAGGAAAACTCGTAATGAAACCTTATTCCGACACGTCCGACCAGCGTGGTGTAGTAGGCCAATCTCTTTTCTAGTGTGGAGGAGGCTCGAGCCCAGTAGTGGGACATATATGAGCTGAGATGAGATCCCACAAGCGGCCTCCGATCATGTTACGACTAGAGTAGCCATCAGAAGTAGACTAAAGTAATAAAATATTGTCTTTGTTCCAGTTAAGCATGGAAAACCTCATTACTTCAGAGTGCCGCGTGTAGTATTGATCAGCAGGCTATTCGTTCTGTCAACGGCAGTGGACGCAGCTGAAGTACCTTTAGGTTATGCTTTGTTAGTACTTAATTAAGGTTTTTTCGAAGGCCTTGCTTGAAAGTAGCAAGAAGGCTAGCATATTCTTACGCAGTTATTTTTTCATTATTCAAGGATTGGTGGACGCAATAATTGTGATCAGTTTCCCAGGAGAATGC
The DNA here is from genome assembly GCA_905163515.2 of Lymantria monacha. Taxonomy (NCBI): domain Eukaryota; kingdom Metazoa; phylum Arthropoda; class Insecta; order Lepidoptera; family Erebidae; genus Lymantria; species Lymantria monacha. Next base: position 19,301,688 of record LR991106.1, on the reverse strand, counting down.
AGTTTCTGGTCGTTCTTCTAGTGAATCTTCTTCCAGTTTTTGTTATTAACGTTCTTTTAGTGAGATTATTAGGTGCTTAAATTCTTTTTCTGGTGATACCTTTAAGTATGATCGTCAAAGCGTCTCCCAATCGTGATAATCATCGCACCATACACTCATTTCTATGGGAAGCCTATGTTTAACAGTGTAAGGCGAAATATTAAAAATATTTATATGATTCATTATCATCATCAGTATCATCTCATATATCTCCCACTGTTGGGCACGAGCTTCTTCCATAATGAGAGGGAAATTGACCTACTATACCACGCTGGTCAGACGTCTTGGTATAGGGTTTTGTTTCGAGTTTTTCTTCTCTTGCATAGATGTTATATGCGTTTTATATCCCTTAGTCGTCTCTTATGATCACCCACGAGTACGTTAGGGAGTGGTGAATTGTATTCTTACTCCGTCACCACACGGCAAAAGTGCCTTTACAGATCTTAAATGTGGTAAATGATTTGAAATTGATTTCAGAGGTAACATCGCCTTTGGTGATTACGAACGTGATGAGACGGAATGTGGTCTTTCTATTCATGATATCGCTCAAGGTCATAAGTGCGAGCCAGCACTTCTAATAATACCAATAGCAGATGTGCTTTTACATCCAGAATATAAGAATTTTGGAGCTAAGCATAGTGTAGCGTTATTAAAGTTAATCACTCCAGTGAAATCTAGTGAGTAAATTATAAGAACTTATTATAAGGTATTCCTTTATCTTCTTTTTAACCCCACTTCTAAATTTGACTGTTATATTTTTTTATGTATGTATACCGATTAAGCTAAGATTTATAATCCTATGTATGTGATTCTTCTTTAACTTGTTGCTTAACATAGTTTGGCCCAGCAGTTTTCATTTTATGAGCCTTTTTTATTTATGGTGTCGAAAGCGCCTCTGTAAAACTACATAGCAAGATGTCGCGACAAGTGGGATTCGCTCCGCCCGATTTCAAACCTAACGATAGGTAGCACATACTAATGATATTTTATTATCAATATTAAAGCTATTAGGTTGGGATAAGAGGTGTACTAAATTAAATCTTTATTAAGTTATTTTATATTTTTTAGTTTTTGAAGTCATTTCTTTTAAACGTAGTTTTTTTTTATTTACTTTATTCTTATCCCTTTATTATCTATTTGCTATATTCTCAGCTGAATTCTGATAAGCTGTACTCACCTCTTGCTTGTCGAGAGAAGTAATATAACATACTCGTATTATAATAAAACAAACACAATTAAAGAAGAATTTAAATTATTAGGGAGAATATGTCATATTTTATAATTTCTCGCATAACTATAATTGTTTAGGGCAAATGTGAGATTAGTATGGCGATTACTATGTTGACGTCATGTTGTTTGTATTGCTCTCTCTCTTTTTCTCTCGCTATGTGTATGGATGTGTATAATTAATAAAATAGAAATGCTTCTAACTAACTTAACATGAGATTAAATGTTAAGTTTTTGTACAAAGCGGTATAGTTTTTAGTCTATTTCGTATATAAAAACATACACGCTGTGGACCTACAAAATAAAAAAAAAATTACGTATATAAAATTAAAAAAAAAGATTGAGAATCTAAAGTTTAATCTATTTTCGGACAATATATCCAAAATACTCAAACCGATGGTCCAAAATAGAAGAAAGAAAAAAAAAAAAAATTACAAATCCAAATTCACAAATATGTACAAATGTTGGAACGAAGTTCCTTATCGCGCGTTGTGAAAGGGGGCTGGACGGAAAAAATTCTTACGAAAAGTTGTCACGACACTTTTTGCTATAGTAAGCTATTGTAAGCTGTGCGGCGTCGCTCGTCGGCTCTCTTATAGAAAGCAAGCCAGATATTTTCATTTCTATTTCGCATTGAACAGTGTGGTGTCGCGACGATTTTTTTTATAGATAGAGTGATTCAAGAGGAAGGTTTATATGTATAATATATGCATAATGTACTAGAGAAACACTGATAATTTTAGAGGTTTCTAATGTGATGTCGTAAATAAACACATTATTTTGCGCTTACATTGCAAACGCTGGCTGAACCCTACGAAATAGATCAAAATAAAGTACTACAGTATTATACAGCTTAAAAAGGCCTACAAAAAAGTCCGCGATGGTATATATCTATCTCTTAAGGATAACATACTATATCCATTTTAATACTTTAAAAAATGTTCTATTATAAAACGGTAATTGAAAAGCTATTTACACAAATACTGTATTAATCCTTATCATATTAAATACATTAGTTGGCTTGAGCATTTCATGAAGATATTTTTTTTCCTTCAGACCATGCAAATTAAATCAATACCTTAAGAGATATAGCAAAATCAAAATAATGCGCAACGAAATTATTTTCGCCCGTGACCGGGCCGCGTGGCCGACTCGCGTTCGAGCTCGGGGCCGAAAAGTTTTGGTAGTCTAGTGGAATTGTATATCCTATTATTAATATTATAAACGTGAAATTTTGTAATAATGTATGGATGTGAACATGTTTGTTGCTCTTTCACGTAAAAACTACTGAATGGATTTTGATGAAATTTATAGTAATATAGCTTGCACATCAGAATAACACATAGGCTATAATTTATAAAGATATTTTGCAAATTGGCTAAAATATAACGATAAAAATCGCTTAAGGCAGAAAAAAATTATATAATTAAAATAGAACTTCGTTCCATCCGGGTGTCCCTTGACACCTCCGGTTTTTTATTTTAATTAAAAAAATAAACTGGTTTTTGTAGTCTATCCGATATATTACAAAAAAAAATGTGCTCGAACTTTCAATTGTAAAGATAAATATTTTCATTAATTATGTTTTTGTAGAGCTAATACTACGATTTGTTCTTTCGTTTGTGATGTCTATAATAAAACTAATTTATGATATTTAAAAAACAACCATTATTTTCAGATTATATGCTGCCAGTATGCTTACCATCCTCTAACTTTCTAGAAGATGAGAAAGGTCAACAGGTGTCAGAGAATTTTCTACATGTGGATTTTCTTGCTGGTAATTTGTTTTTAATTCTTTTCGAGTGGTTGAACGCCGGCTGCACACACGGAAAGATGTCACATTCCACCTGAGCTGAGTGTGCAAGCGAGAGCGCGAAGCAAGCATTGGAGAAGCAAGATCGCCCTAAGAGTTCTTGCATATTAAGAATTTGATTTGAATTGTTTTGTTAACTATAAACAGTTGTGTGAAAAAACAAACGTGAAGTGAAAAGTTGATATGGTTTCCATTTGTTAACTGCACCGATGGCGTAGTGGTTAAGATATTGACCTTCAATGCCAGTGCAATGGGTTCGATTCCCATGTAGGACAACACTTTGTGCGATCCACAAAGTGTTGTTCTGAGTCTGGGTGTAATTTGTCTGCGTTAATTGTATGTTTGTAAAGTCTCACGCAATACAAGGATTATTTACTTAGTGCAGGTTGGTGTCAAAAAAGAAATATAATAATTAATTTATAAGAGTATGCAATTTTTCATCAATGTTTTATTATGTTGTTGTCACGTAAAATTATTCACCGAGAACCAACTTTACAGACAACCATCTCTTTTTTTATCTTCATGACTATAACCAATATTGGAGAAGTGTCTTCTACAATTGCTAGGAATTGGATCGATATCATTACGCTAGCTAAACCAAGACTATAAGATTAGGAGTCCTCTAACGATAACGAAAGTAATGGATAGGAATATCAAAGTTGGTAGCCAGTAATCCATCATCATCATCTCATCTCATCTCAACCCAAATATGTCCCACTGTTGGGTTTGGGTTTCCTCCATAATGGAAGGGTAATTGACTTACTATACCACGCTAGTTAGACCTGTTGGTATTCGGTTTTGTTTCGAGTTTTCGAGATGTTATATGCGTTTTATATCCCTTAGTCGTCTCGTATGAATACCCACGAGTAAGATAGGGAGTGGTGAATTGTATTCTTACTTCGTCTGCACACGGAAAATAGCCAGTAATCCGAAAGTGAAAAAAATTTAACAGAAATTTGGAAGAACATTATTTCATGGATCCCCATCCACTACCAGCCTTGGGCCTCGTTCACAATATGAAGTTTGATATACTATACCAAGCTGGTCAGAAGTGTTGATATACCGTTTTATTTCGAGTCTTCCTTCTCTTGCATAAATGTTATATGCATATCAATTTTTCTAGTTATATTCTGTATCATACACGGGTAAGAAAAAGTATAGTGGATTGTATTCTTTTCCCGTCATTACATGAGGAGTAATGTTAAACTATAAATATATTTTTTAAATTGTTTCCAGCCGCACCTAGAGACTTTGTAGAGGAAGAGAAAGAAATCGTTAAAATTAAACTACTTTCTAAAAACGTGTGTTATAGATACAATTCGGGCCGTCAGGTAAGTTGAAACTGGATAACATTTTTGCCCGTCTGATTTGTCTTTTCGTATAGGCAAAGGTAGCGTAGCCCAAACAGCCAAGTCAAATACAATTTTCCTGATAAAATATAGCATACCTAAGTGCAGTGTTTTTCAACAATTAAAATCGTCTAATTAAGCTTTAATTATCCAGTTATAATGATGACTGTGATGAATGCATAGATGGCGTAGTGATTAAGATACTATTGTGCACGTGTAGTGGGTGCGATTTTTACGTAGAACAACATTTTGTGCGATTCACAAAATGTTGTTTGTGTATAATTACCATTAAATTGAATATTTGTAAAGTCCCACATAATACAAGGATTGTTTCCGTAGCGCTGAGTGCCTTTGTCTTTTTTTTTTAAATAGGTCATTTCGGGTATTTTGACATAACGTTAAGAACACACATAGAACTATAATATTATATCCACTGCACTGTAGCACTTTCTCTGTATTAACATACATAAAAATTAAAAAAATAATAATAATATGTATAACGTTGATATTGAATATAAGGGTACATAACAATTTTACGTTTCCAGCCAAAACTCCAGCTCTACTAATAAAAACAATAAACAAAGTTATTTCAAATCTGTTTACCCTTTCGACGATAAACATTTAAGGTTTTAAAAATTATAATCTTATTAATAGAATACCACTAAGATCAACCACAAGAGGTTGGTATGTACCACGGGTTGTGGATACCACTCGGGAGCACCAACAGTCATCCACGAACATACCGGACATTGGTCATTGGTGACTATGGCGATAGGTATGTAGCCAAACTATGACATTATTTTTTAGGAGGTCTGAACAACAAACGTAGAACAAACAATTCATCATCATCCCACTGTTGGGCTCGAACCTCCTGCATAATGGAAGGGAAATTGTCCTACTATACCACGATGGTCAGATGTGTTAGTATAGGGTTTTGTTTCGAGTTTTCCTTCTCTTGCATAGATGTTATATGCATTTTATATCGCTTAGTCGTCTTTTACGATCACCCACTGGTAAAATAGGGAGTGGTGAATTGTATTCTTACTCCGTCACCACACGGAAAAGAACAAACAATTAATACGAGTAATATAAAAAGTCTTTTGATTATGTTAGAGGTTCGGGTTTTAAATAAACTTGGGACTTCTCTTCTTCTGGAATATTAATAAAGGAAATGGTGAAATATTAATAAAAAGTGCTATCAGGGGTGAAAACTTGAAAAATTATGTGTGTATTTTTTGAATTGTCAGGAATTATTTTATTATGCAGGAAATACTTTTAAATGCCACAGCAAAGGCAATGCTTTGTGAAATCCAAAAATTATTGTTCTTAGTCTAAGTGTAATTTGTGAAAATTTATTATATCTTTGTAAAGTTCCCTGTAATACAAGAATTATTTACTTAGTAATGGCTGCGGTTTTTAAAAAAAATAAACCTGGACTTATTAAAAAAAATAAGTTTGACTATTGTGGTTGCAGCGAGCTAGGCATTAGGACATAAAACAGCTGAGATGATAAAATGTTTATGTTTTTTTCAGGTGGATCTGAGTGTCCAGATCCTCTTCGTAACAGTCGCCCACGTGCTTTACCTTATCACCTGATCGTATATCCTTATGTATCTTGGATTACAACTGCTATCAGCGGCGCTCGTGTCAGCCTATTCTCTAAGAATGATCCATTCGGTAAAATATATTTTATGTTAATATATGATAGTTTTTAGATTTCTAGTAGTTAATTCATGAACGGGATCTGCTTGTGGGCTCTGGTCCAGCCATAATATTTAATATTATATTTAAATTTAACATTATATCAATCAATAACTGCACATATGGTGCAGTGGTTAAGATTGAATCAAGCATTCGATTTCCACACAGGACAATTAATTTGTCCGATCTAGAAATTGTTGTTTTGAGTTTGGATGTAATTTGTATAAGTTAATTATATATTTGTATAGTTCTCCACAATTCAAAAATTATTTATGCTCTTAATGTGTAATAATCCCTGAACTAAGAAAATAATCCTTTTACAAATATGCAATTAAAAGACACAAATTACACATAGACTTAGATTCTTCTAAGTATGTAAAAAAAAAAAATAATTGTATAAAGTATTGTCCTGTGTGGGAATCGAACCGACGATACTTTGCTCGTCATCTATGCATTCAATTTATTTTAAATAACATGATTTTTTTCATCTATTAGGTTATACAATGCCACTTATTTCTGGCAATGACCGAAAACCAAAGCAGGTGCCATGGGTTGGACATTGGTGGCTAGGTGGTATTAGATGCTACGACAGAGGGCTGGCTGCTGCCGATCTCACTAACTTCTATCACGACGCATTCAAATTAAAACGTTTAGAGAAGACTTTTGTTACTTATTTTATTGAGGTTTGTATGTTTTGAAGTGCATCTTATAGAACGGGAGGATTTTGAAATTGCTCGCAACCTTTTTATATAAGGGGACGTCCATTAATCCCGTGATCTTTTTTTTATCATTTTTTAACCTCCCCCCTCCCCCTTGGTGATACGTGGTGAGGTTTAAGACTATGACAAACCACCAACATCACGTGAATTTTTAGTAGCTACAAAGAAGTAGCCCATAGCCCCATTTTTTTCCTGTTTTTTGCTTATTTATACTTTGCAAAAAGGTCTTTATACAGATCACCTATAGCAAGGGCAAGTCAAAATCACACTACACCCCACTTTTCATTTTAAAAATCTCAGCGTTTGACGAAAAAATAAATACACGTGATATTTTACTACACCCCCTTCTTCCCCTTGTGATGTTTCGTGATTTTTGTCAAACCCCTACCCCCCCTTTCAGACCTCACGTGATTAATGGACGGCCCCTAATGGCCACGGATGTCAAGGAATCGATATTAGTGAACAGCCAGAAGGCGATTGAGAGGGAACACGGTAGGTTACGAGGCCACACACCGCCCTTCTCTATCGCCCCGGACGAAGTGTCCAGAACATAGCCTACCCAAAAATAAAAACTTTTTGTATAATAAAATGTGTTTCTGTCTGAAAACGAGCGCTGCGCTGTTTCGGTGTAGCCTATGCTGAGATAAGACGTCTTTCGATCTCTATATGTAGGATAATTGTAATCTGTTATCTATTTTTCTTATGTTAAATGTACAAATGTATCATCATCATCATCGTAACAGCCCATATATGTCCCACTGTTGGTCTCGGGCCTCCTCTTTTATGGGAGAGAAATTAACCTACTATACCGCGCTGGTCAGGCGTGTTAGTATAGGGTTTTGTTTCGAGTTTTCCATCTCTTGTATAGATGTTATATGCGTTTTATATCCCTTAGTCGTCACGTACGATCACCCACGGGTAAGATATTGTATTCTTACTGCGGCACCACACGGATATTACAAATGTATACTTTAATATAATTGTAGACCTTAATATTAGACAAAGTTATGTAAATTTTGTGTAAACTTATTTCTTTGAGATCGAAATAAATGTATTTTCTTTCTTTCAAAAAATCCGCGAGAAAACAAGCTTAAGGAATTTTGCACTAAAACGAATACAAGTCTTTAACTTCCATGACTCAATGCAGCGGCTCTTTTTATGGTATAGAATAATGGTTTTTAGCCAGAGGTAATAACAATACTGATCATTACGTAATATTGAAATAAAAGATTTATTTGGTCTCTATAGTAAACTCTGATCCATATTATAAACCAGCTATGAACCAAAAAGAAATAATTTTACTTCTTACAGATCAATGCACCTTCGAATATGCGTATTGCCTGCGTGAAAGTCGGATTGCCATATAGATACGGCAAACCAAAACTTTGGGAATTGAATACAGCTACAGTTAAGGTATTAGTAGATTAAAAATAAAAATATTATATTTTAATAATAGAACATGACAACTGAACAGTCGGGATCCACTGAAAAATTAGATTTGCTCACGAATAATGGATCCCGACTGTTCAGTTGTTATGTTCTATTATTGCCAAAGGAATCATAAAATGTTGTCTAAGGGAGCACTGCGAAATTCTTGCAGCGACTCTTGGTCTTGCATCTGAGCAACACTACCCATATTCCACCGTATTTGGACTTTTGGCGGGAATCTAAAACGTCATGTGGTGCTCTTGTATTATATTCGATATCTTAGTGTTTTAACGTGTTATATTAGATAATTTTAATGGCATTTTATGTAATGTGATGTAACAGAACTACTGGGATGTAGTGAATATCATATAAAAGTGCTTTACAACGTTTTCGTTTTCCATCAAAATGCCCACAAGATACCATTAACAGTGTGACCATAACACTGTTAATGGCGACAATTTGACTTACTGACAGACAATGACTAACCTGAAGAGACTAAGAACGTGAAGATAATTATAACTCGACACTGGCAACAATGGCTCGTATAAGTAACTGATTGCCAATACATAAAAAGAAGAAGGTCCACCGTATTTCCTCCACATCGCCATTAGGCCGGCCGCTGGCACTGAATCTTTGACTTTTGTGGCCAGCCCGGCCTCTAATTAAAGGGTAGCAACAACTATATATCTATGCCGTCACTACACAGTAACATTGAGTTCGGTTTGATGTTTGATTTTAAATCTTATCTTACATTAAGAATACCTGTTTGTATAAAGCCCTAAAATACTTTTCTTCTTCTTATTTTTATGTATTGGCAATCAGCTACTTAAATGAGCCATTGTGGCCAGTGTCGAGTTATAATTATCTTCAAGTTTTTAGTGTCTTCAGATTAGTCATTGTCCGTCAGTAAGTCAAATTGTCGCCATCAACAGTGCTATGGCCACACTGTTAATGGTATCTTGTGAGAATTTTGATGAAAAACGAAAACGTTGTAAAGCACTTTTATATGATAATCACTACATCTTAGCAGTTCCGTCACATCACATTACATAAAATGCCATTAAAATTATCTAATATAACACGTTAAAACACTAAGATATCGAATATAATACAAGAGCACCACATGACGTTTTAGATTCCCGCCAAGAAATCTCTAAAATACTTTTATATTTGTGTGAAGACTAGAGCTAAGATTGCAATCGCATTAAGAACTGGTCTGAGACAAGAATAATAGGGCGAGCTTTTTTTTTCTTTAAAAGTAATGATGATTTTCTCGTCGTTTTGGATCTTGGATTACAGGAGTTACAATGGTGGGAATGTGTGGTTGGATTAGTCCGAATAAAAATACCAACACGTCTAACCAGTGTGGTATAGTAGACCAATTTCACGTTTATCACGAAGGAGCAACCCACCAGTGAGGCGTATAGAAGATGCTGAGATAATGATCATCATCATGAATGATGTTTGTTGATGTTGGATGGTTTCAGATTCAAATTCCATTGATCACCATGAAGAATGAATATACGTTTCAAGTGGAAGCTTGGGCGCACCAAGCAGGCGAGTCAGTGGAATCGGATGAAAACGCACTCACATTGACACAAGAGGAGAACGCAGGATAACAAGAAAGAAAAAAACAGTAGAAAACCAATTCAAACTAATTTATTGTGTAGAAACTTTGCGAGGATACTTATATATTGTCATTTTAATATTTTAAACTAATACAATAAACTACCGCCGGATCGGAAAGTAACCGCTACTGAGAAGACCCGGTAAGAAACTTAGCGGGTTTCTCTATTATTACCCGACTGCAAAGGAGTGGTATTGTGTTTAACAGTCTATGTATGTATGTATGTTTGTATGTTCCTTTGAAGCACTATATATACCAAACGCCTAGGCCGATTTTTATGATTCGCACGTCAATCGATTCCTCTTAATCCGGCGAGTGTCACTAAAGATATGACGTTATTGAAAATTCAATATGGCGACTACTGGACGCCATATTGTGAAAATTAAAAAAATTAAAGTCAACAAACTATATCGAGTGGGGTATCGTTAAATAGGTATTTAAAAATCATTTTTAGTTTTCTCTCAACATTTTTCGATTTGACTGGCCGTTTAGGATCTATATCGATTTAAAGTTTCGTAACAACCTTTCTCACATATAGGTTTTTTAGACAGTAGAAATTTACGATGAAAGACGAAAAATTCATATAACTGGATGTGGATGGACATATACTGAAGTATCTAGTAGGTATATTGTCCAATATACCATAGGTAGTCCTACCTAAAGTATCTAATGTCTGACGCGGTCGCCCATCTCCAATTTCTAACGATTTAGTACTCAACTTCAGTCGAAAAACTATATATAGTTAGGTACTTACCTACTTATTAATAAATAAGATAACTATAGCTACCTAGGTTCATAACTAAAAAGTATAAAATAAAAAAAATGATTAAAAAAATCAAAAAACCCGACTGCGTAAAAAGTCACCAAAACTACGTACATAATAAAAAAACTGAAAAGAAAAAAACAAGCACTTAGATGTCCGGTGGTCTAGAATTCCATAATATATTATTGAATAAATACTATTGCAGAAAATGAAATATATTTTAATAATAGAACATGACAACTGAACAGTCGGGATTCATTGAAAAATTAGATTTGCTGTTGAATAAAGGTTCAAATTACTGAAATTTTTAACATTTAATATGCTTAATTATTTATAAATACCCGATTACGAAACGAAAAATGATGATGTCACAAGCCCGCTTGTGACATCATTTTTCGTTTCGTAACCGGTATTTATAAATAATACATTGTAATTTTAGACGTTTACGTGAGTATTACACATCCCTACTAATATATAAATGTGAATGTAAGTTTGTTTGTTACGCTTTCACGCTAAAACTACTCAACCGATCATCATGAAACATTGTACACATATTCTTGGAGGTATTAAAAGTAACATAGAATACTTTTTATTAAAAAAAATCAAAATTTTTATATGAAAAATAAAAAAATTGTTTGTCAAAAAATCTCAAAATCTAGCTTCTTCAACGCCATCTAGCAGTCCAGTAATGAAGTTCCAACCCTGAGTATTGTAATACCGTTGCACTGTATTACCGACGGTCAAAAATAAAAATAGGGGATCAAAAACTTTAGGAAAGTAACCTTTTACGCGGGCGAAGCCGCGGGCAGAAGCTAGTTTAAAATAAATCTATTTTTACGGATTTTATCGCTTTCACAATAAAATCCGTATCCGTAGTAGTTTAATAGTGGTAGGACCACGCTGTTGACAGTTCTCTGTCTATAGCTGCGGGCCGGTCCGTCCGGGGTAGCACCACACTCTCGCAGAAGATCGACGTCTGAGTAATGGCAACATGCTATTGCGCTTCGTTCGGTGAGCGAGAGAGCCGGAAGCCCGACTGGGTGGGTTTGGGGATTTTATTGGTACACAGCGGCATAAGCAATACCTTGGTATTGCAAAGGTCCATGGGCGGCAGTGACACTTACCGTCAGATATGCTGCTTGCAAGTTTGCCACCATAAACAATAAAAAAAAATCAAAAACATTGTAGTTTGATTTAGATTTGCCGGGCGGTGAAGAAGAATAGAATACAATTCAGCACCCACTATTGCTTGCCCGTGGATGTCGTACAGGATGACTTAAAAATATAATATGCATATAACATCAATGTAAATAGTTAATATTATATTGTTTCATCATCATCATCATCACAGCCCATAAATGTCCCACTGTTGGGTTCGGGCCTTGTCCGTAATGAGAGTGCAATTAACCTACTATACCGCGCTGGTTAGACGTGTTGGTATGGGGTTTTGTTTAGAGTTTTCCATCTCTTACATAAATGTTATATGCGTTTTATATCCCTTAGTAGTCTCGTACGATCACCCACGGATAACATAGGGAGTGGTGAGCTGTATTCTTACTCCGTCACCACACGGATAAATATATTGTTGAATAATTATATTGTTTAACCATATAATATTATTATAATTAAGGGAGGACGTTATTTCATTCAGCAACAAAGACAAAAAGATTTATATTAACCTCACTGTAAGAGGATTATATTTCGAACTAAATGCCTATTGATTTCTAATATTAACGGGAGTACGAGTATATGTCCTCCAGCGACCACTCTGAGACGTGTTCAAAACGTTGACAATTATAAATCAAATATAAATGCGATACAATCTATAAAAATAGTTGTATTTCAATAAAAGTATAGTGGGTTAATTACTTTTTCATTATGGAGGAGGCTCTAGCCCTATAGTTCGACGTTTATGAGCTGAACTGCTGATAAACAGACCAAGGTCAAAACAATCAGTCATTTTTTATGTATGGCAACGGGCAAAGAACGGGTAATCATTGCATTTTAACTTTGCTACCACACGAAAACACTAAGCAAAATTGTACCGGCTCCCGTAATTAGTACCAATTATGCACGCTAGAGGCGCTGTTTAAAATTCTTTTCTAATTGATCTCCGAAACGATACGAATACTTCGATGCAATTTTTCGTGATTAACATATTATCATCATCATATCTGCTCATATATATCCCGCTGTTGGGCTCGAGCCTCCTTCATAATGGGAGGGAAATTAACCTACTATACCACGCTTTTCCGTGTGGTGACGGAGGAACAATACAATTTACCACCCCCTGTCTTACCCGTGGGTGATCGTAAGAGACGACTAAGGGATATAAAACGCATATAACATCTAAGCAAGAGAAGGAAAACTCGAGACTAAACCCTATACCAACACATCTGACCAGCGTGGTGTAGTAGGTAAATTTCCCTCCCGTTATGGACATATATAAGCTGAGATGATGATGATACCACGCTGGTCAGACGTTTTGGTATAGGATTTTATTTCAATTTTTTTTCTCTCGTATAGATGTTATATACGTTTTATATCCCTTAATCATCATTTACCCACGGGTAAGATAGGGTATGGTGATAAATACAATAATCTTAACTATAAGTTATAATCAGCCTTCCCTTGTATATTTTTTTAAATTCTACCCAAGGATTTATTATTTAACACAGTATCTATTCTTTTTTAAATGAGTAAGATAAAATGTGGTGATTAATACATTAATCTATAATTATAAGTTATAATCAGCCTTCAATTGTATATTTTTTAAATTCTTAGCCACCTAAGAATTATTATTTTATTTATTATTACGCAGTATTTTTTTTTAAAGAAAAATAACTCACAGGTATTAAAGCCAGTCGAGCTTACAATAGTTAATCAAATAATCAACACGTATTAATATACCGGCAGTCAAGTGGAATCTACATGAAGACAGCCATCATATTCCACAATTATAAGTTAGTATAAATCATGTATATTACACGGCTTTAACACGATAAAGGCAGAACGCCGTATAAAAGGTAGTTCAATCTATATGTCATATTCGTTTAGTACTCGTTCTTGAAGGTAGCGTTAGGAAAAAAGTCTTTATATTTTTGCTGTGTGATAGTGGCTATGAATACTACCAATATTTTTTGTAGCTGTCGTAAAAGATGACTAAGAGTTTTATATAATAATTATTTCAAATAATGACTAATCCCTAAATTATTGTAAGCTTATAAATTACTACTCATACTTAGTTAAAATTTTAGATATAATATTTATTGATAAAATTATTTTATTAAATTGTATAAGCATGTAAGTGACTTGATATCCACCGTAAGCTTATTATGTTTTAGACCTGATAAATAAATATTGAACTAGACCAACTCCATCTGATGCCATGATATTTTTTTTACTTTAGCTCATTTGGGTTGAAGAACCCGGTACAGACTGCAGAAAGAAGCCTACTTCTTTTTTTTTCCGCAAGGTGGACCATGGATGTGGTCGCGCCCCGACGAAACGTCCGGGGCGACAGAAGAAGCGGCACGTGACCCCATGGACCCACCCTGCAAACTCCTCTCTTCGCCGTGCGAGCGAGCCACCGGTACCAGATCTTTGACTTTGGTGGCCCGCCCGGCACTGCACTGCAGAAGCCTACTAGCATGTTATACCAAGCGTAGGATTTAGTTACGAGTTTTCATTATATTTTTTGATTCTTTTTATTTAGTAACGGAATCTATTCACCTTTTCTTTTTTTAAGAATATTTTTCACCTTTTCTTTGTAAGGTTGTGCAGACAACTATTGGGAACATATCATAAATGTGTTAGAAGAAAACTTCAAAATAAAGCTCTATGATAAGTTTTAAAAATAGAACATTCGCTTTAAAAAGTAAATCAACTCTTAATAATCCACGATAAAACACAAGTTTTGCCAAGTTAAGGCTGTAATCACCAAACGTGACAAGGTGATTAGTGATCGTAATGGGTAAGTAGTCCATCCATCTATTCATCACACCGTAGGCGTTTACTGTTGAATATAGAACGAGACTGTACTGTTGAATATAGAGTACAAAGCACACATATCAGAAGTGAAACTTTGGCAAACTATTTTTTAAATCTATTTTACATACATCAACCAATAGAGTATACTACACTCTCTCTCTCTGTCTCTCTCTCTCTCTCTCTATCTCTTTCTCTCTCTATCTCTCTAGTGGGGGTCAGATAGTGGGGATGCTACGAAGAGTCGCACAAAGAGGAGACCGAGAACGTATAATGTGTTCTATCTCATTCTCTCGCCGGCTGAATCCTATACATTTATGTGTTTGTGTCTCTATGGACTTATTTTTTCGTTTCAACGAGTTTGAAATCACAACGATTCTAAAGAAGTTTCACTTCAACAATATAATAATAAAAATAAAACCCTAAACCCGTCTGACCAATGCGATATAAAAGGTTAAATTCACTCCCTTTTTGGAGGAGGCTCGAACCCAATAGTAGAATAAATATGAACTGAGATGATGATCATAGTTTAAATGCTGTGTTGGCCAGTTTATCAAGAGATATGTTATTCCCTGGGTAAATTAGAATATATGTATTGATCATCATCATCTCAGCCCACATACGTCCCACTGTTGGGCTCGAGCCTCCTCTGTAATGGGAGGGGAAATCGACCTACTATATCACGCTGGTCAGACGTGTTGGTATAGGGTTTTGTTTCGAATTTTCTTTCTCTTGCATAGATGTTATATGCGTTTTGTATCCCTTAGTCGTCTTTTACGATCACCCAGGGGTAAGATAGGGGGTGGTGAATTGTATTTTTACTCCGTCACCACACGGATAATATATGTATTGTTGCGAGTAAAATGTTCGTGGGCTTGAAATTATTTTTTTTTATTTTTTTTGCTGACGTTACAGAACAAGCATTTATTACCTTTGTTTGTAACTCTGCAATTCGCTTATCAAACATTGGTAACTGCATCTTAATTACCAACATCAACACAAATTATATCTTATCTGATATAAAATAGGGCTTGTAATCCATTGATAACGTTTTATGTCTACATTATCATTTTAGCAAAACGATTTATTAGTAACGCCCCTTTAGATATAAATATATCCGTTTTGGCATACAATTTTGTATTAATATACCGAAAGTAATGAAGAAAGACAATAAATTTTTGTTTAACGTTGATATATAGTAGCAGTGCCATCTAGTATGAGATAGTAGAACTAAAATCCTTCAACTTTTTAACGTGTGGACGTTGGTCGCTGGATTTTGTTGCAGCAGGCCTATGACTGCTATAGAGGAAGCAATGCCGTGATTGTTGACGGTATTGCCAATTCTGTCAAGCATAGCGTAATAAGGCCAAGTCCTAAGGGTCATTCATTAATTACGTAGGAGTTCTCAGGTTTAAGAAAATCTTTGGGTAATAAAACTCGATTTTAAACTCGGGTTTTAAAAATCGATATTTATTATTAAAATCTGTTTCTATTTCGGATGCTAAATGATTTTCTTAATTCCATAATTGCGTTTTGATTTATACGTTTTTTAGATTAGATGGTTATCTAATATCATCATTTTCCTACTCTTATTCTGATTACTTGGGGTCGATACAATATGTACTCTTCTTTCAGAGTACATATTGTAAAAGTTATTGGTAATAGTTTTATGACCGGCCGCCTGCCAGATGTCAACCCTCCTTGGGAATATAATTGTTGACTAAACGGCATCGGATAGAGTAGGCCTAGGTCGTTATAAGGCTCTTAGTCGTCTTTTACCAAATCCACAAGCAAAGCAAGGGTTGATAGTATTCGTAGCCGCTAGCACACAGCTAGATAGTTATCTAATATACAGGGTGGAAGGGGACCGCTCCCGAAAACAAAGACAGGTAACCCTACTAGTCCTACTTGTAATGATAGGCTAGAAAAAAAAATCTATTCAGATGAAAAAAAAATGTTGTTTAGGAGCGGTCCACTTCCACCTGTATAAAGCTAATTTACATCTGATAGCAATGATAGAGTATGATCAAAATTATTTGCTAAAAATAACAATTTTTAATTTACGTCAATCTGTAAGTTTTAGTATAACTGTTCCTTTCAATGAGATTGAATCTTACGTATGAAGAAGGAGGAGGGTTTTCGAGAAATCTTATGTATCCTTACGCAGAGGTAGTGTGGGGGCTAAAAATCGTCAAAATAATCCTTACGTAATTAACGAATGGCCCCTAACATAAATAATAAACAGACCAAAAAACATTAGAAAAATTTCTTTGTTTACGAACAAGTACTTCTTTACCCAGTAAATGTACGTTGTCTTTTCTATTGCCAGTAATATTATTTTATATTTATTGTTAGTACTACAAAGTACGTCAACAATAAAAATACAAAAATATCACCGGGACATTACTGAGTTGACATTCTGCTCATTGTTATTCTATGTGGGCCTTACTTTTGAATATTTTGTCTTTTAGTGGCACATTGATTGGGCATGTCAGCTATACATCTTTTAATACCTCTAAATAGTGGTGGGTTAAGGATTTAATGTGCTTTCATCCATCCATCAGTCCGTAGAGGTCTACTATAGCTAGTGGCCGAAAATGTCACTCAGAACAGTACTTTTTTTTTCGGTGGGGCGTTCGTCCGGGGCGACGGAAGAGGCGGCGCTCAACCCCGTAGACCTACCCTGCAAAGCCGCCTTTCTTCGCCGTGCGAGCGGGTCACCGGAACCCGATCTTTGTCTTCGGTGGCCACTCAGAACAGTCCTATGGGATTTATTTAATTCTTTATATTCAATGTTTTTATTTAAAAGAGGATAGTGCTGGATCGTTACAAATGAAGGGAGCTTGAGGAGGCCTGTGTCGTAAGACAACCAGATCTGGTTATTGATTTCGAAAAAAAAATTATTACTTGTCTAATTTAGTTTAGTTTTATTTTCCATTTAAAGTATATGAAAATAAAAACGAATATGTTTAATCAAGGTTAAAGATAATAAAGGCTTTTTGTATTTTATAATATTTTTGTTTATTCCTTATGCCGTGTGCTAGCGGCTACGAATATATTTTTTTTTTCTTCGGGCTATGTCAGTTACGCTTGTTCTTAAACTAATCCAAAGAGGATTTCTATATTCCATATTTTATCACGTATAGAAATCACATGCATAGCCTTCTACATAACACACTGAGCGACTTTTTATAAGACCGACATTTAGGGAATACGTTTCAGTGACTGTGGTTTCTCATGTGAGTCAGAATAAATAATTCAGAGATAACTGGTGAGATGGTACAGCAGCATTCTCCTGAACTAATCTGTATAACCAAATGACTATCCGTTTGTTAAGGCGATTTAGATATGATCCACTATTAGAGACCTATAATATATTCAACAGTGAATATACGAATGACTGCACAGATACAGTAGATACACGTTACCTACCGTGCAAGTGTTCCGGGTTTGATCCTATTCTTCGTGTTCGGGGATACATTTCGCGGATCCTTGTGTCCCCTCCCCAAAGCCATCGGGCCAGACATTAGTACCGCTTCCTTTCGGGTATCGTCCCTGTCGCTCCGGCAGCAAACAACTGTCTTGCTGGGTATTATCCTCGCGCGGTCAACCTTTCTGCGGGTGGCAGACTAGTCCCCAGTCCATCCACCCCCGACCTTGTTTAGAGAATTCTTTTTTTATTGCCTGTATTGACAAACGAATAAACAGCACACCTAATTTTAAGTATTACTGCTGCTCATGGACCTTTGTTATATCAGTAGTGCACGAGGACCGCTGTCTACCAACCAAAACCCACCTAGAAACTTAGACTTCCGGCTCTCTCCTTCACCGAACGAAGCGCTACAGTAAAATTGCAATTGTTTAGATGACGATTTTCTGCGAGAGTGTGGTACAACCCTGGATGGACGCGCGGCTGTATACAGAAAACTGCCAACAAAGTGATCCTACTTAAAAATTGTTGTTCTGCGTCTGGATGTAATTTATGTTTTTTTAATTGTAAGGTTGTAGTCTTAGCGCAGTGTTGTCAAAACACAAACCTATGAAAAACAAAAAAAAAAAAATAAAAAAAAATAAAATAAAATAAAAAGCGTGTCGCAAGGAGTATGTATGGGTGTGACCATACAATAAATATACATATTATATTATTATTTCCTTTTCTACGGTCTACTCTCCCTCTGTCTTATGAATTTTCGATCAGGTCACGTGTCCTGACGCGAGTTAAACATTTTTTACTAATCTCAAAAATGTGCACAACGCCGCTAAAGATGTTTTCACTTCAAAAACTGTTGAAAAATGTTGTTAGGCTGCAGGATGGATGAGTGGACGGCTGTCGGTAATGAAATCAATACACCATCACTGCAATTAATTTGTAAAACGTCGAGTAATATGATATTTTTCAAATATCCAATTACTTACCTTAACGAAGAAAGAAAGCTGTCGGTTCTTTGTATAAAACACAAAAAAAATATATAACACATTTATTCACACGTAAAAAACACATGTTTTCTCTAAAAACATAACGTTTTAAACAACATTTAAACATCCATATGCCGGCTAATTTTACTTGAACAAAAACATTATATTGCGTTTCACGTAAAGCAAGGTCCTACAGACACATCATTCGTTTAGCTTCATTCATCTTCACAATACCGCGTTTGAAATTAAACTTCTTAAAGGGGAAACTTTTTGTGTGATGTATATTTTGTAAGAAAATGAGCTGAAGGGACTGTTATATCATGTACTTAATTTATTATTTTTATCTTTTCACTTCAATATATGACAAATACGCATGAGTACGCCGTATAGTAGTTAACTCATGATCGGATCCTGCTTGTGGGATCTGAACGGGCAAGTAAGAGGTAGCGATAGTTATATTTTTATCCTGTCGTTACTTGAGGAGTTTAATTTTTTACACGCCCTTTCATTTCATTTCATGTGTAGTTACGAGTACCAAATGTTTATTTTCATGCAACATTCACCACATTGACGTCCAATAATGGATATAGAAGTTACCACAAAGGAGATGTTGCCATAATTGATATGATTAGCAAGCGGGTTGGTGATGAACATACTTAGAACATGTGTTATATCGAGTCTTCTTTGTCTTGCAGTGATATTATCTCTTTACATTCCCAATTAATTTTAACGATCCATACGAGAAAGGAAATGGATGCGAACGTTGAACTTTTACTCAATCGCGAGTATTATTATATTCATAAGAGATTTTGGGGCCTTGTCTTTGTTAATTGTTCTCGTATTTAAAATTAAAATATAATAACTATTTATATATTATTTATGTTTTGTTATATAAATACAGAATTGGTAAAATAAAATCTAATTTATAAATTACAGACACACAAAACATTCACATTTTTGTAATAATTTTAATGAAAGGGACAGAAATATATGTCAAAAAATGTATAAAAACATCAAATATTTTCAAAACAAAACTTGCGAAGTACTTAATTGTTTTATTATTTAAGATTTAATTTGAATTTATTTTAATTAAAATTGATATTAATTGACTTATTCAATATTTTCTTTACAAATCTACTTTTTTATAACACTTAATACATGAGATGCACGGAAGGACTCATGACTATGGTCACTGTGTTCGAAACGTCGGCCAATAAAAATAAAAAAAAATACAAAGGCGATAGAATCAGTAAAAGTAGTTTTATTTCAAATGTGCAATACTCGCGTAACATCAGGAAGCATTCCTTAATATTAATACAATTATTTAGCATATGTTATACGGTAGCATACCGTATATTACCGTGTGTTCCAATTATATAGTAATTGGAGCAAACGGTAACTATAGGTAAGTCTCTATAAATTTGTATGGGCATCGTAAGAGCTCGCGTTAATTGAAAATGTGTGTTACAATCCTCGTTCATCTTGCACGATCGCCTCGGTCAACATATATTAAAAACAGGGCAATTCTGGCACCAGTAACAAGCCTGTATCTGATTGCTTTTGATATTCAACACTGAATTATAATTGGCCTTTGTGTATATGCCTGCCAATTATTAATTTAAACATCAATGTTTAAAACAGAGTTACAACGGTACGGTCGCGATAACAATTGCCGCGGGCGTTTTGCATTAAAATCTTAGAAACCTTAGATTTTTCGGCATTAAGCATTTGTAGATGATGAAGTAATAAGTTTTGTAATAGATTCTATTTTAGAATTGTTATCGTTTATCAAAATTACAACGTTCTAACACTCTAACTAAACTTTTAAAATATCACTCTTAAAGTTCACTCTTAAAATTTAATAAACTCTTTAAATATCGGGATCGGAGAACGGCTTCCAGTCATTCACACTCTTGCATTGTTTTTTTTTTTGTGTTAAACCCACCATACATTATCATTCATCATTGTAATTCGTTTAATCCAGGATCTATACTGGAATTTACAGATACAATACACAGATACTTACACAGAGACAGTTCCGAGAAACGCTTTAATTGTCTTGACACCTCAAATAAATTTCTTTAAAAAATTTAAACAGGATATATTGAGAAAGAATAATTCCATACATATGTACATACCATCACGCCATGCTCCTTGCAGGGTAGGCAGAGAGAACAGAGTGCCAGAGAACTCTATCCTTGCATACTTCACTCGCTTCCTCAACATTCATAATTCTCTTCACACACGCTGGCCGGTTTCGGAGACTCTTGACTCCACCTTCCTTCAGTACATGACCGATCTGGTCTAGGTAGGTTAGTCTCGGTCTCCCCCGGTACCTACATCCTTTCACTTTCGCATTGTATATCTTCTTAACCAGACGTTCGTTCGGCATTCTTTCCACATGTCCGAACCATCGGAGCATTCCCTTTCGCATCTTTACACCAATACTCTCTTTCATACCTACTCGCTCTCTTACGTCGTCGTTACGAATACGATCCATCAGCCTAACTCCATAGATTTTCCGTAGAGATCGCATTTCGCATTAATTTTACTTTCATACTCTTTTCTGCATACCTAACTCTCGCTTCCTTATAGTAATGTTGGGACAAGCACTGCGTTATGTATTGCTACACGTGCCTTCTGGCTGAGGTGGTGGCTATCAGAAGTTGTCCCAACGCTCCGTTCACTCTATTTCTCGCTCTCACTCACTCACTCACTCACTCTTCGCTCTATATCAGTGGTGTACCTTCCATCTCGGCTAAATCCACATCCAAGATATACAAATTCATCCACTTGCTCCAGTACATCATCACCTACCTAAGAATAATTCCACTCTAAAATATTTCCACTGTTATGCAATGCGACAAACAAGTTGATTAATCAACTTACAAATAAGAGGATGTACAGTTATGATAGACGAAGCTACACAGCACCACGGATATAGGAGTATTAGTTGCCTAAGTGATTTGTTGGAACTGACTATGGCTAAGAATCTCCTCTAGACACATCTTATCAGTCTCAATCTCTCTGGTTGGATAAGACGTTCAGTTACACTAATTGGACATAATTGTTAGCTGTTAGGACGAACAGAGAGCACTTAAAAATAATCATCATCATTCTCCTACTCTTATCCCAATTACTTGAGGTCGATACAATATGTACTCTTTTTTCATAGTACATATTGTAGAAGTTATTGGCAATATTTTTATGACCGGCTGCCTGCCAGACGTCAACCCTCCTTGGGAATGTAATTGTTGACCAAACGGTATCAGATGGAGTTGACCTAGATCATTATAAGGCTCTTAGTCGTCTTTTACGACACCCACGAGCAAAGCAAGGGTTGGTAGTATTCGAACCCGCTACCACACAGCTAACATTTGAAAATAATAGAAATATTCATAATATTAAGTATTATTGTATGGAGTTTTTTTTATGTTTGATTATATTATCAAGATTTGAAATAAAACTATTTTTACGTCAGTAATTTTTTTGCAGTCCTCCCTTGATGATGGACGGCGTAAAGTGTTGGAAACGTCGAGAAATTAAAAATTAAATACAAACGATATATATAAATAGCTTTATTTCAAATCCGTAAAAATAGTTCTATTTCAACATTTGCGTAAACATTAGAAATCATTAAATTATCGAGAGATGAAAACATCATTTAAAAATTCTGTACCAAGCTGTCTCGCTTTTTAATATATTTTATATATGTACCATAAGCCTATAATAATAAAAAAACAAACATTAAAATCTATATAGTAGAGGTCAAAGATTCTCATTATTGAGGTTAACTCAAAAACTACTGGTCAGACTTTGATGAAATTTAAACGGGACTACATGAGAAGTATCAGCTTTCAAATAAAATAAGAATCATTAAAATCGGTTCTCCTAGTAAAAAATTATTGACGAATTGGGTCTAACCACCTACTTTTTTTAAACCCCTTACGCGATTTTGGGACACCGTTTGACCCAAAAAACATGTGCTCAACGCGCTTTTGGGACACAGGTTTGACCCAATTAAACGCTCTACAATTAGCAATTGTTTTTAGGACCAACCAAAACTTATCTGTGTGTTGACGGAGTGAGAATACTATTCACCACCCCATATCATACCCGTGGGTGATCGTACGAGACGACTAAGGGATATAAAACGCATATAACATCTATGCGAGAGAAGGAATACTCGAAACAAAACCCTTTACCAACACGTCTGACCAGCGCGGTATAGTAGGTTAATTTCCCTCCCATTACGGAGGAGACCCAAGCCCAACTGTGGGACTTTTATGGGCTGTGATGATGAATCAAAACATAACGCAGTCAAAGAGCATATATGATTGATTTTAATAAACTATTTCTGAGAACTATTTGCGCGTGGCACTCGAGAGCGCCGCGAAGTACGACGCGTGAGAGGCCAGTCTTCAAAAAAGGAGGAGGTTCTTAATTCGACTGTAATTTTTTTATGTTGGTAATCTCAGAACTTTCGACTGGACGAACCGATTTTGAGGACTCCTTTTTTATTTGAAATCTGTTTTTTTTTATTGCTTATAGTGGCAAACGAGCAAGTAGCACACCTGATGGTAAGTGTCACTATCGCCCATGGACCTTGCAATACCAAGGGTATAGCTTAAGCCGCTGACTACTAAAAAAAATCCCCAAACCCACCCAGTTGGGCTTCCGGCTCTCTCGTTCACCGAACGAAGTGCAATAGCACATTGCCATTACTCAGATGTCGATCTTCTGCTCAGTGTGGTACTACCCTTTTTTTTTTTTTTTTTTTTTTTTATTGGTGGGCTATGGGTGCGTCTCGCCCTGCTGAATCGGTCCGGGGTGACGGAAAGGCGGCGCGTGACCCCATAGACCCACCGTAAAACCTTCTCTCTTCGCCGTGCGAGCGGACCACCGGTACTCGATTTTAACTTCGGTGGCCCGCCCGGCGGTTTACCCTCGCGGGTTCCTCTCATCGACGCCCCGACAGATTTCGCCGTCGGGGCGTCGCCCTCACGCGGTGGCCTCACGTCGGGTGACCGGACAATTCCCCGGTCCGATCACCCGAGGCCTCGGTTAGGGCGGCATCAGGCGCAGGTATTCGCGCCTGCGCCGCCCCGGCCGCTGACGGCGGCCCGGGTCGCGGGAATCCTCCCGGACTCGTGCCGCCGCCTCCTTCTGCGAGATGACAGCCTCGCAGAAGGCGGCGACCGCGTCCCAGTTCCTGACGCTGTCGACCATCGCTCTCGCGACAGCCGGCAGCGTCAGGTCGGCACCGATAACAGCGACGAGGTCACGGCGATGCCGGTCAAAGCCCGGACACGCTTCCAGCGTGTGTTGCGCCGTGTGCTCGTCACTGCTGCAATGGTGGCAGAACGAAGTCCACTCCCTTTGCGCGACCGTGTGCAGGTACAAGCCGAAGCATCCGTGCCCCGACAACACCTGCACCAGTCGAAAGGAGAGGACTCCGTGCCGCCGCTCCATCCACTCCATCAGTACGGGCCGGAGAGCCTCGACGGTGACGACACCGTGTCTAGGCCTCTCCAGCCGAGTGTGGTACTACCCCGGACGGACCGGCCCGCGGCTGTAGACAGAGAACTGTCAACAGCATGGTCCTTCTACTATTGGTGTTATTCGCGTGGTTCTATTTCAATTTAATCCACTAGTTACTAGTTGAAGTCGGTTTTTTTTTTGTTAAAATTTAGTATATTTGTTTTAAAATCGGTTAAAAAATTAGTCGACATTCAAATTATAACAATTTGCATTGAATGCTCTTAAAGTATTGATCCTAAACGTTTTCAATAGGTTGGATTATAAAGGGCACGCGTTTACCAGGTGTATGGGACCCTATAGTTAATCCTTGTTGTATGTAGAGGGTTATACGTACGAAGTACGCACGAGGGCTATTTATAACCAAATAACAGGAACGAAACGAGGGTAATGTGTTTTGTTGAGTGTACGTGATATTCAACAGCTATGTACTTATTTCGATACTTTTTTATTTTTATATTGATTTGCGAATTCATTAAGGCGTAATAATATGTACATATATTAATTTCCATATGGTGTTGAAGTAATTTTCCGTGTAGTGACGGAATACAATTGACCATTCCTATCTTACCTACGAATGATCGTAAGAGACGTCTAAGGGATGCAAAACACATATAACATTTATGCGAGGAAAGAAAAACTCGAAACAAAACCCTATACCAACACGTCTGACCAGCATGGTATAATTCAATTTCCCTCCCATTACGGAGAAGAATTGATCTCAACGGTGGGACATATATGAACTGAGATGATCATGATGATGGAGTAAGAGTAAATTCATCCTCTATCTTGCCCATAGTTGTCGTAAAACATGCCTAAAGAATATACATATAACACAGGTTCAAGAGAAAGGAAATTCAAAATAGAACCTTACATTATCTCGTTTGACCAGCATGGTATGATGATATATGACAGCCGTACACTGTTCGAAACGACGCGAAATTAAAAAAACAAATATAAACGCAATAAAATCCGTAAAAATAGATTTATTTTAAGCATTTAATACTTGCGTAAATATTAGAAATCTTTTCTTTTTATTTGTTTAATATGGGTTACAAAATATTAAAAAAATATTTATTTTGTTCACCCTAGTCTGTTTGTTTTCTATTTCGTCTATATTTTCGTCTATAAGGGTAAATTTTATTCACAATAGATTTTAATCAGCGCAACTAAATCGTTTGCGGTACATTGCGAGGGGTAACTAATTGTTATTTTTGTTATATCAAGTATATTTTGTTGGCCTTTTCGTAATTATTATTAAGTTATAAAAGTTCAAGTTGTGGTGACGAAGAATACAATGCTGATTAACTCTTCCCTTCTGGTGGATGTCGTAAGAATATATTAATGACATGCAAAAAGAGTTTACGCGGGAATGTGAAGGGCCGATTACCGTATTTTTTTTTCTTGGAGTTTATAGCTAAGACTTTTAAGTGAAATCTTTGTTTATAAATTAATTTCATTTAAAGTCATCGTCCGTCAGTAAGTCAGATTGTCATCTTCAACAGTGCCATGGCCACACTGTTAAAGGTAGCTTTTGGGAATTTGAGTGGAAAACGAAAACGTATGTAAGGTACTGTTATGTCATATTCATCACACCTCAGTACTTCCAACTCAAATTACATAAAATGCCATACAAAATTATTTATTATAACACGTTAAAACACTATAGTACATAAAACACTGCAGCGGCAAAAGAGGCATTGATGGACGAACGTGTAAATGTGGGCCGAGATGCCGCCGAGGCACATATACGTAAGTCCATCAATTCCTAGTTGTGTTCAAGGCTTGTATAGTGCTTTTATCAAATAATGCGTGGAAATTAAAACTAAGTAGTACTAAGTAGAACTGTATACATGACGAACAACGCACAACATTTTTCACGTACTAGTGTACTAAAGGGTTCATTTGTTTTTGTTTTTCATTATCAAACAGGTTTATTTTTAAAGCCAGTTCCAAATTTAAATCAAACTCTGATAAGTTGTCTATTTATAGTTCATCTAATCTAAGAAGTGCATTTTGACATTTTGCATTTTTTAATACACAATAACCTCAGTCAAACGTATACACATGATTGTAAACATTAAATCTAAAATTTTAAACAATTATTAAGTTATTTACATAATTAACATTGCGGGTGACTTTCTTGTACTATAATCTAATGAGAGTTTCACACTGGTAAAACTAATTTAAAATAAAAATAACATGGTAAATAGTAATTGTTATTGACGATCTAACAATGTCACGTCATCACGTTATATACAGTAGTGCTTGACAACTTCCAATTCACGAATATACAAATAATCGGTAAAAATATTAGAATAATACAATTAATCGCATAGAGATTTTGACAAAGATGTACATTTCGACACTTAGATTGAGGAGGAAATAATTATTAATGTTCGCGACGCTGATAATTAAAGTAATAGTAGTAATTCATAACAAATAGTTATTTTCAAATCCAGTTTTTGTTTTTAATTAACCTAATCCTACTAAATATGATGAATTAAAATAACAAATTCCCACAAGATACCATTAACAGTGTAGCCATTGCACTGTTAATGGTGACAATTTGACTTAGACAACGACTGATTTGAAAGACTAAAAACGTGAAAATATTTATAACTTGACACTGGCACCAATAGCTCGTATATGTAGCTGATTGCCAATACATAAGAAGAAGAAGAAGCTGTCAAACAATGTATTATATTACTCTATGGTGCAGGAGTTTTGGCGCGAATGTGGAAATGTCATGTCACGCTCTTG
Source organism: Lymantria monacha (assembly GCA_905163515.2). NCBI lineage: Eukaryota > Metazoa > Arthropoda > Insecta > Lepidoptera > Erebidae > Lymantria > Lymantria monacha. The sequence goes on along the minus strand of LR991106.1, from coordinate 19,274,318 downwards.
TATTATATTCATTTCTTTAGTGTTTTGTGGTGTTATATTGAATAATTTTGCTGGTATTTTATGCAATATGGTACAGTTAAAGTGCTGAAGTATAGTGAATATGGTATAATAGCGGTTTACGTGTATTTTCATATTTGCCCAAAATTCCCAAAGAAAATCATAGATTAGGTATCAGCGCCCGAATAATGGTAACGACTTGACTTACTGACAGACAATGACTACTAAGGCTACATAATATGAAGAAATGATGAACATATATGAAAAGTTATTAAATAAGACTTGGCTGTATGGGCTTTGATCCCTTTGCCTGCCCGAATGGACGAACAGAACCAAAAAAAAAAAACTCTATGGTGCACTTCTTAGATTAGATAGGCTATATAGTCACAGACCGTGGCTATAGTTACCATATTTTGAAGTAACAAATCGTTCCATTTTTAAAATACACGATAGATATGAATTTACATATATAGATATATATATTTATTTGGCTGCTAAAACACGACAGATATGGCCTTTCATACATTTTGCCGGCCGCTGCTCGCATGTATTTAGTCAGTACAGCAATTTCGATTTATCTCGAATAAGGTTGTCAAAATAATGCTCAAATTTCCAAGCATATTTGAGAAAAGATTTTAAATATAATACAAAAGCACCACATGGCACTTTGCCTTTGCCGCGAAAAAACCAGCGACCACCGTCTGTCAAGGAATCCTGGAACATCATTTAAAAAAATAATAAAAAATAATTAATACCTGTCCGTCACACCAGACTAATTCAAAATAGGGTTTAATATCAGTTAATTGTAAAACAAGCATATATTCCGTAGAACTATGTATTGCAAAGAAAGAATGCAAGAGTATGGTTTCCTAGTCGTAATATAGTTTAAATATCTAAATAGTTGTGCTAGATTTTCCCCCGCTCTGGTGGTCTACAGGAACAGGACGATAGGACATTTCTAGGTTGATCTGATGATGGATGGGTATATATATATGTAGTTCCAACAATATTTGTTTAACATAATTTTTGACACGTGATTAGAATATAGACAACTTTACTTGGCATAGAGATAAGCTATTACCATTTTGTTTTAATAATTATTATTTATGACCATGGATACAAAGTTCCTCAATCGAATACATCGTTTTGACAATTGGAATACAATCAATTTTCTTCATAATTTACAGCATTATATTCTACTTCTTCATTTATTGAATCATCATCATTACAGCTCATATGCGTTCCACTGCTAGGATCGAGCCCCCTCCTTAATGGGTGGGAAATAGACCCACTATAGTCTATACTACGCTGAGCAGACGTGCTGGTATAGGATTTTGTTGCAAGTTTTCCTTATATTGCATAGATATTATATGCGTTTAATATCCCTCAGTCGTCCCCTACGATCACCCACGGATCACCACGCATGTAAGTGGGTTTATTATTTGGGTTCAATGATTGAATAGCTTATTTATAATAACAGTCCGTCAGTAAATTAAGTCGTTACATTAATTCGGTGCTGACAACCCTATCTTGATTCCTCTCGGAATTTTAACCATTATATCATATTTACTTCAGCACTTTCTCTTTATTTTCTTACATAAAATATATACGAAAAATATAACAAAACAATAAAATATTGAATAAATTTTAAAAGCGCCACATGACTTTTTCACATTCGCGCCGAAAATCCTCATTGACATTTAACGTGACAATGTTGCCAACCTTGTGGACATAATCCACTGGCGGCGGATTATTTAAATAAGTTTTTTTGGCAGGTTTTGTTTTGTTATTTATTGAATAGTTAATGTAATTATTAATTAATTATAAAATTGACAACATATATAATGTTGTCAACATATATAATGTTGTCAACATATATAATGTTGTCATATATATAGGGGAATTTCTTTAAAGGTATTTTTTTTTATTTATTACTCTTAAAGAAATTGCCCAAGTGGTAGGTATAGGATTTTTTATAGTATTTGTTGTTAATCATACCATGCTTGAATCAGCCTATTAAGTGATGCTGTGGGACATAGCCCTCCACGTAATAGGAATAATAATATTAACCCCACCCTTGGCGATTGAAGAATTGGAGATCGCATTGATTCGTGTTATGAGTTTTCCTGAGGAGCTCTGCTCTCCATTTCAGTCGCTACTCCTAGAAAGACATGTCATCATACAGCCACCTAGAGAGTGGTAAAAACTGATTAAGTTATGAGAGAAACGGACAGCAAGGTTCTGCAGAGCCATAGGAAACTGCTTGTTTAATATGGTGAATATATCATTATATCGTTCTTCTACTAGAGCAAGTGGATGAATTTGTATATATTGGATGTGGATTTAGCCGAGATGGAAGGTACACCACTGATATAGAGCGAAGAGTGAATGCGGGAAATAGAGTGAACGGAGCGTTGGATCAACTTCTCGGCAGTCACCACCTCAGCCAGAAGACACGTGTAGCAATACATAACGCAGTGCTTGTCCCAACATTACTGTATGGAAGCGAGAGTTGGGTATGCAGAAAAGAGTATGAAAGTAAAATTAATGCGGTCGAAATGCGATCTCTGCGGAAAATCTGTGGAGTTAGGCTGACCGAACGCATTCGTAACGACGACGTAAGAGAGCGAGTAGGTATGAAAGAGAGTGTTGGTGTAAAGATGCGAAAGGGAATGCTCCGATGGTTCGGACATGTGGAAAGAATGCCGAACGAACGTCTGGTTAAGCAGATATACAATGCGAAAGTGGAAGGATATATATCTTCTTAACCAGACGTTCGTTCGCCATGATAGATGTTTATACCTTAGTCGTTTTTTACGATCACCTACGGGTAAGATGAGGGGTGAAGTGCGTCATTACACAGAAGTATAATAGAAAGTACTAAGAATACTATCTTGCTGAAATCGCTCTTTGAATATTACGAAATGTACAGTGAATTGGTTACTGTTTTATCTGTAAGAGAAAATGTTCGAATAAGTTGTCATCATCATCATCATCTCAGGTCATACACGACCCACTGCTGGGCTCAAGCCTCCTCCATAATGGGAGGGCAAACGACCTACTATACCACGCCGGTCAGACGTGTTGGTATAGGGTTTTTATTTCGAGTTTGCCTTCTCTCGCATAGATGTTACATGCGTTTTATTTCTCGATCCGAATAAGTACTGGCGTATTATTTTCTTAGACTATCAACAATGTCAAAGGCAATTCGTAACTCCAATTAGCTAATTATATTTCAACAACGCAATGCATCACCGCATTGCACCCTTCCGATATAACTTGACCTATATATAGCGACCTCTAAAGTAGACACAGTGTCAACACACATGAGATTTTCAGTACGCTGATATATCTTGAGATATGACTGTAGGATTTACTTTTTTAGTATTCCATGTGTATGTTATTTTGTTTAGTGGTAGGATCACGCTGTTGACAGTTTTCTGTCTGTCTCTATGTATTTTAGTTTTTTTCCGTTCACCCTTAATCCATCAGCCGATTTTTAAAACACCTACGGACAAGTAAGAAGTGGTGACAGTTGTTTTCTTATCTCAACAAATAAATTAATAAATAATAGGATAATATAAAAAATAATTTTGCGAATCGAAAAATGATTATCACAAATGGAACTTGAATCCAAACCTATTATTATTGTAACAAAACTATTAAAATTGTTTATATAGTGGATCACAATCGATACTTTGTATTTTAAACTTCATGGTGTAATTTAGAATACCACAATATATATTTTTCCGTGTGGTGACGAGGTTTCACCGGGGGAGACCGAGACTCACCTACCTAGACCAGATTGGTCACGTACTGAAGGAAGGTGGAGTCAAGAGTCTCCGAAACCGGCGAGCGTGTATGAAGAGAATTTTGAATGTTGAGGAAGCGAGTGAAGTATGCAAGGATAGAGTTCTCTGGCACTCTGTTCTCTCTGCCTACCCTGCAAGGGATATGGCGTGATGATATGTATGTATGTGTATGTGATGAGGTAAGAATACTATTCACCACCCTACCTTACCCGTGGGTGATCGTACGAGACGACTAAGGGATATAAAACGCATAACGTCTGACCAGCGGGGTATAGTAGGTCAATTACCCTTCCATTATGGAGGAGGCTTGAACCCAACAGTGGGACACATATGTGCTGCGATGATAATGTATTTTTTTTAATACTTATGGTAGCAAACGAGCAAACAGCACACCGGATGGTAAGTGTTACTGCCGCTCATGGAGTTTTACAATATCAAAGGTATAGCTAGACCGATGCCTGCCAATACAAACTCCGAACCCACCCAGCTCGGTTCCAGCTCTTTCGCTCACCGAACGAAGCTCTCTGTGAGAGTGTGTCACTACCTCGAACGGATTGGTCCACCGCTGTAGCAATAGCGTGGTCTTACCACTAAAAATATATTGTAAAATAGGTATTGCCTCCCTTGTATGATCTGGAAAAGTACATGTCACATATTGTAGATATAGAGAAGATATTTATTAGGTATTATCGTGGTGAAGTAATGTTACATTAAGTTCAATTATAATAACTTTCACTGTAATATAATAAGTAGCGTAGTAGTACTGTAATATAATAAGTAGCGTAGTAGTACTGTAATATAATAAGTAGCGTAGTAGTACTGTAATATAATAAGTAGCGTAGTAGTACTGTAATATAATAAGTAGCGTAGTAGTACTGTAATATAATAAGTAGCGTAGTAGCACTGTAATATAATAAGTAGCGTAGTAATACTGTAATATAATAAGTAGCGTAGTAGTACTCTAATATAATAAGTAGCGTAGTAGTACTGTAATATAATAAGTAGCGTAGCAGTACTGTAATATAATAAGTAGCGTAGTAGTACTGTAATACTGCTGCGCAGTATCAAGTCCAATGCCCAGGGCTGTGACTATATATCACTAAATATGTTGACTATGATACTACCACACGCACTTACTACAGTTACCTCTATTATAAATAAGTCAATAGTCAAATCAATTTTTCCCGAATTATGGAAAGTAGCGATTATAAAACCAATTCAAAAAGTGCATAGTCCTACTACTGCAAATGACCTTCGCCCTATCAGCTCTTGTTGCCATGTATTTCTAAGATTCTAGAAAAAGCTGTAAGTAATCAACTACGACAATATCTTGAGCGTCACAATATAATACCGAACAGACAATCTGGGTTTCGACAAAAACATAGCACAACAACTGCTCTCCTTGATGTGGTCGACAATGTGCTTGAAGCCAGAGATCAAGGTAAAGCTACATTGCTTGTTCTTTTGGATTTTTCTCGTGCTTTCGATTCCACAAATATCTCTCCTTCTCTCTAAATTAGCTTACTACGGATGTCATTCTGAAACTCTTAACTGGTTCAACAGCTACCTATCTAATCGTTCACAATTCGTCCAGATTCATAATAGAGACGGCACTTATTCTTCATCGTCTACAAAAGAGATGAATAGAGGTGTTCCCCAAGGTTCTATCCTGGGACCACTTCTCTTCATTTTATACAGTGCTGACATCATAAACTGTTTAAAATATTCTAGCTGGCATTTATACGCTGATGACCTTCAATTGTACGTTTCCTTCCATCCTCAAGATATTGACGAAGCCGTTGAGAAATTGAATAGTGACCTCATCAGGATTTCGAATTGGTCTAGAAAAAATTCTTTAGTCTTGAACCCTAGTAAATCAAAATATATTTTGATGGGATCAAGGGCGATGCTAAATAAATTTCAAAAATATAATATCGACATTAACATTGATGGCTGTCCCATATTACAAGCTCAAGAGGCGCGAAATCTCGGAGTGGTATTTGAAGGTCAGTTACATTTTGAGTCTCATGTTCTGGACGCTGTACGAAATTGTTTTTATCGTTTGAAGTTGCTCTATCGCATACGTCCCTTCCTGAATGTCGATTTACGTATCATGCTCTGCGAAAGCCTGATCTTATCGAAGTTAAACTATGCTGATACAGTATACGGTCCTTGCCTTCTCGTTAGAACCAAAAAAATGATTCAACGTGTTCAAAATGCATGTGCACGGTTCTGTTATAATATTCCAGGTCGATCGCACGTTACCCCTTATCTGAACAAGGGTAATTTAATGAAAATGGCTGCACGTAGGAAGCTTCACCTAGCTAGTTTGCTGTTTGGTGTAATTCTGTATAAAAAGCCCCATTACCTTTACAGTAAGTTATCATGGTCACGTGAGTTCAATAAAAAACACACAAGAGCATCTTCCTATTTACTAACTACTCCCAGACATAGGACGGCAGCTTTCCGAGGTAGTTTCAAGTTTGCAGCAACTCACTGTTGGAACGATTTATTACCTCCATTCCGAATCAATAAGTCCGTTAAAACTTTCAAAATAAGTTACAAGCAATACTTATTAGCTCAACAAAAGGACACCTCCTGAGGATATCATTATATATACGTAATTGTAGGTGCGTATATTTGTTGATATTAAGAAATATGTGTTAATAGATACACATCTATAATTCCTAATTTTATGATTTTATTGTCGCTTATTTGTAATTTCTATTATCGTCTTTCAATACTAACACTTGATGAGTAACTGGCTCTGCCTTAAATGGATTGCCGTTTTGTGTCTGGTGGTTAAGCTGACTATGGGTGTGATTCATTCTAGGAGCTTTATATGTTCTATCCATGTCCTAGTATCTGTTATGTGTATATGTGTATGTATCTGTATGTACATGTGTATGTGTGTGTATGTATGTATACATGTATATATATTATATATTATTTATTTATATGTATAAGTATGTGTGTGTGTGTGTGTGTATGTGTATGTATATATATATGTGTGTGTGTATGTATGTATGTGTATGTATATATATATTTATATTATTTATCTATCCAACAATACTTTATGTAATTTACTGCGTTTTATCAATTAATATTTAATTATTCTTTATTACAATGTTAATTTTGAGAATCAAGTTTGGTCTATGTTACTTGACGTGACTGTCCGTGATCTCATCGTGGTTCTATCTGAAAACCAGCGCTGCACTGTTTCGGTGTAGCCTATGCTGAGATAGGACCTCTTTCGGTCTCTGTTTTGTACTTAAGTGTTATTCTAGTATCTGTTGTAAATTATAGTATCTGTTTTTTTTTTATTGTTATATTTTGCAATTGTATAGTTTAATATGGTTGTTGACCTTATATTAGACAACTTTATGTAAATTTTGTGTAAGCTTATTACGCCAAGACCGAAATAAATGTATTTTCTTTCTTTCTTTCTTCTTTAATATAATAAGTAGCGTAGTAGTACTGTAATATAATAAGTAGCGTAGTAGTACTGTAATATAATAAGTAGCGTAGTAGTACTGTAATATAATAAGTAGCGTAGTAGTACTGTAATATAATAAGTAGCAGTGACTCACTGCTATATTGACAGCTTTTTATCTACAGCTGCAAGTCGGTCCGTCCGGAGTTGTATCACACTTTTGCAGAACATCAACGACCAAGCATTGACAGTATTCTGTTGTTCGCTTGGTGAGCGAGAGAGCTGGCAACCTATCTTTTTTTTTTTGAATTTGATTTAGAAACCGACGGCCTAACTTTACTTTAGGTATTGCAAAAGTCCATGCGCGGCACTTACTACAGGTGTACTGCTAGCTCGCTTGCCATTATAAGTAATAAAAAAGAAAATATAATAATACAGCGATATTAGTGAAGATATTGACTTTTGCCTTCATATGTGAATAGTGTACATATATTTTCTCTAAATATTATACCTCAGCTAATATACGTTTCATTGCTGGGTTTGAGCTTTTTCTACAATAGTAAATAAACTGAGTTACAATAATACGCTGCCTAGACGGGTTAGCATAAGGTTTTAATTTCATTTGAACTCTTGCATAGATATTATCTAAATTAATATTCTTTAGTGTTATGAGAGGCGGTGTGCAAGGTATCCTGCTGGACGGCGCGATTATCTGCGCCTGATGCCGCCCTATCAAGCGATCGGACTGGGGAATAGTTCGGTCACCTGAAGTGAGGCCACCGCGTGAGGACGACGCCCCGACGGCGAAAATTGGCGTCGACTCGAGAGGAACCCACGAGGGTAAACCGCCGGGCGGGCCGCCGAAGACAAAGATCGGGTACCGGTGGCCCACTCGCACGGCGAGTGGGTCTATGGGGTTGCGCACCGCCTCTTCGACTACCTCCATAGTACACAGCAAAAAAAAGGTATCCTGGCGGACGGGACATGGAATAAAAGACCTGGTACCAGTGACCTGTTCATATCGCGATAGAGAGGTAAGCATACGGCAGTTTATGGGTTTTCGCGTTCTACCTTCACTACGGACTGATTAGATGGAGTGTAAACACAATAATTTGTCCCAAAAAAAAAAAGCGAGTAGTGAATTGTTTATTCTTATTCCGTCACCTTATCGCGTGGTGACGGAGTAAGAATACAATTCACCGTACTATATATTGCTCGTGGGTAATCACCCAAGAGTAAGAGATGACTAAAGGATATAAAACGCATATAACATCAATGCAAGAGAAGAAAAACTCGAATCAAAACCCTACGTCTGAGCAGCGTGGTATAGTAGGTCAATTTCCCTTCAATAATGGAGAAGGGGTCTAACCGAAATAGCCCGAAGATTTAACACGTTGAAGTGGGCAGGCCACATCACTTGACGAACCGACAACCGTTGGGGAAGAAAGGTTCACGAGTGGCGACCATGAATCGGATGACGCAGCATAGGACGACCCCCCACACGGTGGACTGATGACATTGTCAAGGTCACAGGAAACCGTTGCATGCAGGTGGCACAGGACCGTTGCGAATGGCATTCTCGTGGGGAGGCCTATGTCCAACAGTGGACGTTTATGGGCTGATGGATGGATGGATGGAATGGAGGAGGCTCGAGTCCAACAGTGGTACATATATGAGCTGACATGATTCCGTCACCATACGAAAAATAATCGTAAAGGAAGTTTAAAATTATTTATTTATATTTTATGTTCCTACTTCTAACATAAGTAGAGTACAGATATGCAGCGGAAACAGATTCGGATGTTGAGTAGATATAAAATTAATTAGTATAATCTATTTGTATATATAATGGATGCTAGGAAATGATTAGGACTTTGTTAACGATTTGTCATTATTACTGCATCAATAAAAATATTATGTTAATTACTAATTTTTACACGAATGTGTAATACATATGAAATAAAACTATTTTTACGGATTCCATCTATTGTATTTGATTTTTAATTACCCGACGTTTAGAACACTTTTCAGCGCTCATGGTCACGGGAAGACATTTATTTTAAATCAACAAAAATAAATATATATTACAATTATAGAGCTTGAAGAGTTTGTTTCTTCATTCACCACTTACAATGTAAGTCTCGACACCCCGAGGGTGTAAGAAAATACTGCTAAGAGCTTGAAATTGACCTAAATCAAGTCCATCTGATGCTGTCCAATCAATTATATTTCCAGAAAGTGTTGACGTCAGGCAAGCGGGCCGTTCTAAAACTATAGCGAAAACTTTTGCAATATGTGTGATGGAAGAATAGTACATATGGTATCAAACCCAATTAATTAGATATATATTAATTATATATAGTGTCAAACCCAATTAATTAGATATATATATTAATTATATATAGCGTCAAACCCAATTAATTAGATATATATTAATTATATATAGCGTCAAACCCAATTAATTAGATATATATTAATTATATATAGTGTCAAACCCAATTAATTAGATATATATTAATTATATATAGTGTCAAACCCAATTAATTAGATATAAATTAATTATATATAGCGTCAAACCCAATTAATTAGATTTTTTTACAGCTTATGGTGGCATAAGAGCAAGCAGCACACTTGATGGTAAATGTTACTGCCACCTATGAACCTTTGCAATACCGGGCCTATTGACAGGCCGCTGCCTACCAATCATAACCCACCCAAGTAGGGCTTTTGCCTCTCGTTAACCGACCAAAGCGCAAAAGAATATTGCCACTGCCCAGACGTCGATTTTCAGCGAGAGTGTGGTACTATCTCGGATGGACCTGCCGGCGACAGTTTTCTTTCTAAAGCCATAGCGACTTCGAATTCAGTGTTACCTATAAGCCGAATTTGCAGAGAAGATTGATATTCTTCATCATCAGCTTACTAGACATGGCGATATAACATATGGGGAGCGTGTGTCAAAGATAAACATACGCCTCCCCACGTAGGGGGATAGTGCTATAATCACTCCACCATAACGCTATTATCCAGTGGGTGGTCTAAGATTCTCACAAGAATGCTGCTATCCTTTCTCCATTCACACGGAAACTTGGAGATTGTTTTGAAAAATATAGTATTTTCCATTTTATTTTGAAAAAGTCAGTCCCTACTCAATAGCGTAACATAATAAATGGGCTAAAAAAAGATATAAGTTTTAAATATCTTGTGATATATCCTCAGACCGATTCACATGTGTACCGCGCTATTGCTGAAAATCGCATTAATCGAATATCAACTGTCGCTCCAATTTCGAACGGAAGTGGGGGAAAGTGGGCCGCGAATTTGTTATCACTTATAATCCCACCGGTGGACTATCACATATCAATATGAACTGTACATATGAAGAAATAAGAATGATTATCGTTTGTTCATGCAATATACGCAGCAATGACCTGGAATTGTTTAAATTGTTAGTTATATAAGAGATATGATGTTTGATGCTGAGTTGGATTTAGGTCAATAAATTACTCTTCAAGAATCCTAGGACTATGATGTATTTTTATCCCACTTCGTTGAAGTTCAGGAGAAGGTTATATACAATAGTGAGGCCGAACCATCCCGAATATGCTTCATATATCTCCTTGTATTCATCCATATATATCCGTGTGGTGACGGAGTAAGAATGCAATTCCCTTATCTTACCCGTGAGTGATCGCAAGAGACGACTAAGGGATATAAAACGCATATAACATCTATGCAAGAGAAGGCAAATTCGAAACAAAACCCTATACCAACACGTCTGACCAGCGTGGTACAGTAGGTCAATTTCCCTCTCATTACGGTTCGAGCCCAGCAGTGGGACATATATGAGCTGAATTGATGAGATGATGATGATTCTCTTCAAGAGTCCTAGGACAAGTATGTATTTTTATCTGTTGAAGTTTAAGAAAAGGTTATCTGCACATTTGAGACTGAACTGTTATGCCTTATCCACAAGTATCGAATGAATATTGAAAAAAATGCAAGTTGAAGATTGTTCTTTTGGAGATTGTTCATCTAAGCATCTATAAGCCCGTAGACGTCCATTATTGGACATAGGACATAGTCCATCCCACAAGAATACCACTCACAAAGGTACTGTGCTATCTGAATACAATCGCTCCTTGCAACTTTTGAGATGTTGTCAGTCCATCTAGTGGGCTGCTCATCACATAGTATCCTTTTCCAACCTATTCCAACTTGAGTCTATTCTTTTTTCTTCTTCTTTTGTGATGTACGGTATATTCATTAAGCTTGAGAGAATAGTCTTCCATCTTTACTTTAATTTCAAAATACGAAGGTTATGTGTCTTGATGTGGTAGGACCTCGCTGTTGACAGTTCTCTGTCTACAGCCGTGGGCCGGTCCGTACGGGGTAGTACCACACTCTCGCAGAAGATCGACATAAGAGTAATGGCAATATGCTGTTACGCTTCGTTCGGTGAGCGAGAGAGCCGGCAGCCCAATTAGGTGGGTTTGGGGTTTGTATTGGTAGGCAGCGGCTTAGCTCTACCCTTTGTATTGCAAAGGTCCATGGTCACTTACCATCAGGTATGCTGCTTACTCGTTTGCCACCATATGCAATAAAAAAAATGTGTTTGACTAAGAGTATGTATGACCATTTGTATATTCGCTTGTAACTACTTAACGGCTCAACCGATTTTGATAAATCATCATTAGATTTCTTAGAATCCTGTTAACCATCTTATCAGCAGTCACTGCTTTCGTACCCATATTAAATCATAGATTATTTTTTTCATTCTATATTATTTTTGGTTATCTTGCGATTTTATTATCCAATCACATTCATATTGATAACTTTCCTTATCGCATGATTTTCATCCCTCATCATTCATATCCATACCGCATATCTGTTGTAAAAAAAAATATATCGATGATACTTCTTCAAAATATTTATTGATTTTCTGTAATAACAGAGTAAGAATAGAAAAAATCTATTTCTTTCTTAGGTGTCCCAAAAATGTCCCAAACATTGAGGGATGTAAGCATATAAGATGAGAAGGAAAACTTTAAAGAATACAACTCTATACCAAACCGACTGGTTAGCTTAATAAAGTATGCTAATTATCCCTAGCTGGATTCTTCTCCAGAATCAGAAGATGACGTTAAGAATTTGAAGATTCATGTAGGAAAGCATTCCGCTAAGTGAACTGGGGATATAATAAAAGTGTAAAAAAGAAGATGGATGTAAATTATTATCATAAAAATGGACATACAGAAGAATGTAGGTGCAGAATATTAGTACAGGTATTCTCAAAAATGTTAGATTCTCACGATATTTTTCTTAAACCTGATAATGACAATTCGCATGCTAGTTATAATTGGCAATTTAAAATGCATATACCTCTGCGTATTACTTTAAAAGTCATTCTTCATTAGGCCCTCGCTATTTGAACTATATTCCATAATTAAGGTCTCCATCAGCTCATTAAAGTCTACTTTTGGAGCTATTCTTCTTGCGGTTTATGCGGTCGGTTTTTCGACCCATGAAGAAAATCAGGGATAGTTTTTTTTTTTTATATAAATGGCGTTCACAAGATAAGACAGTTATAGGAGTTAGGAAAGTACACTTTAAGTGAATCCACGAGTTAAATTTTGTTGTTGGCTTTAGAATTTTCGTTAGTTGGATTATCCTAAAAAGCTATATAGGTATACATATAAATGGAATGATTTATTCTTTGAAGCTACTAAACGTGGATGACAATCTACAATTAAAAAAAATATATATACCTATTACATAAATTTAACAAAAGGGATAGTTTGTTAATAAATTTGTTTAAGTCAGTATTTATTTATAGAAATCATTTTTATCAATGTATTGACATAAATAATAAGCAGTAAAATAGGCCTTTTTGTATAAATCATAGATTTTAGTACTTTTTTCTATACGAAAAACGACCAAAGTGTATGAAGAAGTTTTCATTTCAAAAATATATTGTTGAATGAAAAACTAATTACTGGCCCCTCTTTACGGTAAATAGTAATCAGGCTATGCCCCTGTTATTGCAAAGGGGCACGAGTGAATAATTATCGGTCACGCGGGTGTAATGTTTTTTCCAACAGTGTAATGTTTTTTCTCAATAATTCCCAAATTACCTAAAAAACATTTCAAAAATTAAGGAAGCCTCAATATAATTTAGATTTGTTAATAATTTTTTACAAGCTATGTCCGCTGACACCCCACCCAAGACTTTTAGAGTAGCGAAAGAGGCCATTTATTTACTTACAACTAGTTTTTTGTTTATTATTCAATAAAATCTATAAAATTTGACCCTCTCCCGTTGTGTTATCTAAAATAGTTATTTCGAGAAATTCACCAAAACATGGGGTGTTGTATATTTCTAACATAAACGTAGACGCTAGTTTACTCAGCAGGAGAGCGATTTGTCATGCAAAGGGTCTTTGTATAAACAAACTAATGGTGTTTGGTATAAGAAATAAACGATAGCGGGATTATAACGATTTACATTTTCATATTTAAAGATAAAGCATTGAGTATAAAAACTTCATATATTTAGGATACTAAACCACGATATTATTACTGTATAGTAGCGGCTACGAATACTACCACTTCTTACTTTGTCTTGGGAAGTGGGCATCGTAAAAACCGTGCTTTTCTGGACAATTCACAACACTAGTGAAGATCTATGGTTAACGTGGCTGTCAATAGTTTGGTACTCTTAACTGAAGCTGCTATTGATGGTCAGAATTCATTTGGTTGTCGGTGGTTCGCATACAACAATAAAACTGCCGAGTAGATGTCGGGTAGATGTGGCTTATAATTTGCGCAGCGTCAGAGCAAGTCATTGAAAGGGCTACCGAATTGGTGACCATAATCTGCTTAAAAGATATCGCAATTCTTATGGTATTCTACAGTTACCTTGGTTGCCAGCTGACCTGCGGTCAAACCATGAACCATTAATGGTTGGGAAGAGATGCAATATTAATTTTCGTTTCTTTTTCTTCTACTTAGCTTACTGTACCTTTGCCTACTATTATTGTACGTTGGTTAAACGAGTCGATGCAGGTTATAATTACGTTTTCCTGGTTTGGTATCGTAATCATCTTCTAGATTCATATATCAGAAAGGGTGGTGTCATCATCATCATCTCAGCTCATATATGTGCCCTCCTCCATAATAGGAGGGAAATTGACCTACTATTTCACGCTGGTAAGACGTGCTGGTATAGGATTTTGTTTCAAGATTTCAAGATGTTGTGTTGTGTTTCAAGATGTTGTGTGCGTTTTATATCCCTTAGTCGTCTCCTACGATCACCTACGGGTAAGATAGGGCATATACATGGTGAATTGCATTCTTACTCCGTCACCACACGGAAAGGCTGTTGTATCGTGTTTTCATTCGTTACCACACGAAAAAGTTTAACTCTCCTAACTTGGACCATAATTAGCATTAATTTCGGGTCCGTCTGAAAGCTTTCTCCATCCAAATATGGCTTCAGGTTAATGTTTGTCTTATAGTTGTGTCAGCTTGTCAATTTCACATCTGCCCTTAACAGACCCAAGTAACAATATAAGTGATGTGTTTAGAAGCTATTATTTATGGAGTTATGTAGGCCATGTTTAGTTTCGAAGTTTCGTTAGCAGTATTCAATAATATAAGAGCTTCTATAACCTAAGTATACATACAAGTATTTTATTAGTGGTAGGACCACGCTGTGGGCGGTTCTCTGTCTACAGCCGCAGGCCGGTCCGTCTGGGGTAGTACAACACTCTCGCAGAAGAGTGAAGTCTGAGTAATGGCAATGTGCTATTGCGTTTCATTCGCTGAGCGAGAGAGCCGGGAGCCCAACTGGGTGGGTTTGGGGAATGTAAAGTTAGGCAGCGGTCTAGCTATACCCTTGGTATTGCAAAGGTCCATGGGCAGCAGTGATGCTTACCATCAGGTGTGCTACTTACTTGTTTGCCACCATAAGCAATAAAAAAATACAATATATCTAAAATTTTAATATCGAAAGTGTTGATTCTTGAAAGGGTGGTCAAATTTATAACACATGTAATACGATTCCATGGCTAGCTGTGATTGAAGGTACTCATTTTTCAAGCAGGAATGTTAGACAGTTCTTAGAATATCTTAATAAGCTAGTCCTTTTTTTTTGCCCGCAAGGTGGACCGTGGATGTAGACGCGCCCCGACAAATCGTTCCGGGGCGACAGAAGAGGCGGCGCGCAACCTCAGGGATCCACCCTGCAAGCATCTCTCTTCGCCGTGCGAGCGGGCCACCGGTACCCGATCTTTGTCTTCGGTGGCCCGCCCAGCGGTTTACCCTTGCGGGTTCCTGTCATGCCGACGCCCCGACAGCTTTCGCCATCGGGGCGTCGCCCTCACGCGGTGGCCTCACGTGGTTGACCGGACAATTCCCCAATCCGATCACCCGGAGCCTCGGTTAGGGCGGCATCAGGCGCAGATATTTAGGCAGATATATAGGCGGCCCGGGTCACGGCAATCTTCCCGGACTCGTTCCGCCGCCTCCTTCTGCGCGATGACAGCCTCGCAGAGAGAAGGCGGCGACCGCGTCCTAGTTCCTGACGCTGTTGACCATTGCTTTCGCGACAGCCGGTAGCGTTAGGTTGGCACCGATATCAGCGTCGAGGTCACGGCGCTGCCCGTCCCAGCGATAAGCTAGCCCCCAGGCTATTATTAATCTGTGAATACCATACCAACCATTAGAATCAATTTTAAAGCTTACGCTTAGCTTTTATTGGTTGCCTAGTTAATTTTGCTACGTGTCTTCCTCATAGGAGAGAGGTGGAATCGATGCTTGCAATTACTTCTTATCATTAATTCCTCCTTCCTCCTTATTATATATTTATAATTTAGGCTTCAGGTTCTGCATATCATATCCCTCTGTACGACACTTGCACGTGAGAGAGCGGGTGATGAATTATATTTTCACGAAAACTATTCAGTAGTGGTAGCCATACTTTTTTTACAGTTTACGGCGGCAAACGAGCAAGCAGCACATCTGATGGTAAGTGTCACTGCCGCCCATGAACTTTTGCAATACCAAGGGTATAGCTAGGTCACTGTCTATCAATACAAACCTCAAACCCACCCAGTTGGACTTACGGCTCTCTCGCTCACCGAACGAAGTGCAATAGCACATTGCCGTTACTCAGACGTCGATCTTCTGCGAGAGTGTGGTACTACCCCGGACGGACCGGCCTGCGACTGTAGACAGAAAACTGTCACCAGCGTGGTTCTACCACTAAATAATAAATAAACTACCACTAAATAATACTGTTAACAGTTCTCTGTCTACAGTCGCGCGTTGGCCCGTCTCGGGTAGTACCACACTCTTGCAGAAAATTGACGTCAGAGCACTAGCAACGTGGTATTACGTTACGTTCGGTGAGCCTGAGAGCCAGAAGTCAAACTTCATTGGGATGGTTTGGGTTAGTAGGCAACGACTTAGCCGTAACATTAGTTGAAATTACAAATGTTTATGAGCGGCAGTGACATTTACCATTAGGTGTGTTGCTTGCTCGTTTGCCACCATAAGCAATAAAAAAAAAATTTAAATGAATTTCCAGTGTGTAATGAATGCTGTTTACAAATTTACAAACGTCAAATATGAATTTAATATCATAATGTTTATTAACTACACACGAAAAACATCCTGCCAAATGTATTACAGAAATGTTTTGTTTACTTGTTGAAATGCGTCAGTCAATAACTGTAATTATTTTGAATTATACAATACAATAGAATAAATCGTTTTGCATGGATGGTGTAATGATACCGTAATGATATGGTGTAATGATGTGAGGTACCGATCTATAATACCAGTACAATACTTTGTATGACCCACAAAATTTCGGGTTGAGAGCCCTCAGCGCTCACCCACACTTCGTATAAAGTTGTCATAGCAATCTGAGACTATAGTTCATCTAATCTAAGAAGTGCATTTTGACGTTTCTTATTTTTTAATACACAATAACCTTGGTCAAACGTATACACATGATTGCAAACATTAAATCTAAAATTTTAAAGAATTATTAACTTATTTACATAATTAACGTTGCCGGTGACTTTCTCATACAATAATCTAATGTTGAAACTCGTAAAACTAATTTAAAATTAAAATAACATGGTAAATAGTAATTATTATTCGATAGATAGATAGATCTTACAATGTCACGCCATCACGTTCTATAAAGTAGTGCTTGACAACTTCTAATTCACGAATATCCAAGTAATCAGTAAAAATATTAGGATAATATGATTGATGGAATAGAGATTTTGATACGAAAATTTTATTGATAAGGAAATAATTATTAATGTTCGCGACGATGATAATTGAAGTAATAGTAGTGATTCTGAATAAATAGCTATTTTCAAATCCAGTTTTTGTTTTTACTTAACCTAATTCTACTAAACATAATGGATAGATTTTATGCTGAAAGAATTAAATTTGTTTAATATTAATTTAGCACTTAATATATTTATCTCCCTTTTGAAAAAAAAAATATAAACCGATTATTAATTAAAAAGAATCAATATCGATTTCTCACTAAAATCGGATATTATCGATAGCAATTATTTGGTTCGCATACCTTTTTTATTTTTTTTTTTATTTTTATTGGTGGGCTATGGGTGCGTCTCGCCCCGCTGAATCGGTCCGGGGTGACGGAAAGGCGGCGCGTGACCCCATAGACCCACCGTAAAACCTTCTCTCTTCGCCGTGCGAGCGGACCACCGGTACTCGATTTTAACTTCGGTTGGTTCGCATACCTAGACAACTTACTCCGACAGCTGTCAAAATGAGTTTTTTGGCGGGAATCTAAAACGTCATGTGGTTGCTCTTGTATTATATTCGATATCTTAGTGTTTTAACGTGTTATATTAGATAATTTTGATGGCATTTTATGTAATGTGATGTGACGGAACTGCTGAGATGTAGTGAATATCATATAAAAGTGCTTTACAACGTTTTCGTTTTTCATCAAAATTCTCACAAGATACCATTAATAGTGTGGCCATTGCACTGTTGATGGCGACAATTTGACTTACTGACGGACAAATGACTAATCTGAAGACACTAAAAACTTGAAGATAATTATAACTCGACACTGGCAACAATGGCTCATTTAAGTAGCTGATTGCCAATACATAAAAATAAGAAGAAGCTGTCAAAGTGCACTTCTTAGATTAGATAGACTATAACAACTATGTCACCATAAAAAAAAAACCGATCCACTAAGTGTTGTTTTAAGTCTGAGTGTAATTTGTATCCGTTAAAATATATGTTTGTAAAGCCCCCTCCGCAATCCAAGGATTTCTTAGTACCTAAGGGTGGCCTTGAAAAAAAAAATGGAGTAAATAATATTTATTTTTATATGGAATTCCTTTTTTTTTCTTTTGGCAATGAATTAAAATATGTTTGTGATAATCCCAAGGATTGTATTCTAGTACCGGGGTTGTTTTAAAATGGTAAGGTACTTGATTTTTTTTTCAAGAAAAATCACGTTATTATATATAACATTTATTTTAAGTGTATAATATTTATTTAACAATGGATTTATATTACAAATGTGAGTTTAAAATTAATAATTATTCTGTAACAGGTAAGTGAAAAACTGTAATAACGATAACTTATTGGACGTGAAATAACCTTCTTTTTTTTATACGGTGGACTATGAATGCGTCGCGCCCCGCCAAATCGGTCCGGAGTGTCGGAAGAGGCGGCGCGTGACTCCATAGACCCACCGTGCAACTCTTCTCTTCGCCGTGCGAGCGGGCCACCGGTACCCGATCTTTGTCTTCGGTGGCCGGACGTGAAATACCCTAGACATCATGTGAATTACGTAGTAGGTACTTCGCAGAAAGTTGAGGTTCTAGATAGGTTTTGATTGGCAACCAGCGGCCTAGCTGTACCCCTGGTGTTGGAAAGGGTCATGAGCAATAGTAACACATACCATCAGGTGTACTATTTGCTCATATACTACCATAAGCAATAAAGAAATAAAAAAAAACAGGCAGTCATGGGGACTGCCGATAGAAGTGAAAACTATTAACTTAAGACTAATTGAAATAATAATAATTTTCTAATTTTTATATAAAAATAAAAACCTATAAGTTTTTCTCCTCAAAAAACGCTCAACGCGCCTAAAGAAGTTTTCATATAGCTATAGATATACTATTAGCATTAGCATGTCGGTGACGCGGACCTATAAGCTTTTCCCCTCCAAAAACGCTCAACGCCGCCTAAAGAAGTTTTCACATAGCTATAGATATACTATTAGCATTAGCATGTCGGTGACGCGGACCTATAAGCTTTTCCCCTCCAAAAACGCTCAACGCCGCCTAAAGAAGTTTTCATATAGCTATAGATATACTATTAGCATTAGCATGTCGGTGACGCGGACCTATAAGCTTTTCCCCTCCAAAAACGCTCAACGCCGCCTAAAGAAGTTTTCACATAGCTATAGATATACTATTAGCATTAGCATGTCGGTGACGCGGACCTATAAGCTTTTCCCCTCCAAAAACGCTCAACGCCGCCTAAAGAAGTTTTCATATAGCTATAGATATACTATTAGCATTAGCATGTCGGTGACGCGGACCTATAAGCTTTTCCCCTCCAAAAACGCTCAACGCCGCCTAAAGAAGTTTTCACATAGCTATAGATATACTATTAGCATTAGCATGTCAGTGACGCGAACCTATAAGTTTTTCCCCTCCAAAAACGCTCAACGCGCCTAAAGGAGTTTTCACATAGCTATAGATATACTATTAGCATTAGCATGTCAGTGACGCGAACCTATAAGTTTTTCCCCTCCAAAAACGCTCAACGCGCCTAAAGGAGTTTTCACATAGCTATAGATATACTATTAGCATTAGCATGTCGGTGACGCGAACCTATAAATTTTTCCCCTCCAAAAACGCTCAACGCGCCTAAAGAAGTTTTCACTTCAAAAACTTCATACGGCAAATGATTAAGTTAGTAATATCATACAGTTAATGGCTCTCACGACTTCATTCGCCACGGATGTCAAGGAAGCGGTACCAATGGCCGGCCCTATGGCGAGGGAATACGTTGGGTGGGGACACGCGCCACCTTTCCATCGCCTAGAACGGAACGGACGGCGTGTGTCTAGACCATAGACCGCCAAAATAAAATATATATAGTACGTTTAGTTTTAAATCCTTACTAATATTATAAATGCGAAAGTAACTCTGTCTGTCTGTCGCTCTTTCACCCCAAAACTACTGAACCGATCTAAATGAAATTTAGTACACAGATAGTCTAGAGCCTGATAAAGGACATAGGCTACTTTTGAATGCAAAAAAGGGTTGTAAAGGGGGATGTAAAGTTGTAAGGAAGTATCGTCATTTTTAAAGCCAGAAGCTTGAAACTTAATTTTAGGCTATTGATTAGATATAAATAAATATGAGATTAACATATTGTAAAAATTTACCCTTAAGGGGTAAAATAAAAATAAGGGATGAATAACTTTAGGAAAGTAACCTTTTACGCGGGCGAAGGCGCAGGCAGAAGCTAATGTTACATAATATTTCATATTCAATAAGCTTGATAGCCGTACTATAATAGATCTAATTACAGAGTGTTCATGGGAATGGCGTCGTATCGTCTCCTATTCTCAGGAATCAGCCGGCGGTGGCGTCAAATAGTCTGCAGCTGGTGTGACCTAATACTTCGTTAGCAACAATAGACATAATAAATTTAGCGGATCTAGCGTTTAATTGTCTACGATGTTGAAAAATTTATTACGTATAGTAATAACGAATTCCGATTATTATGCATTTCTTTATATATATATATATATGATATTGTATTTAAATTTACGCGTTTTATAGGTTTTATTTTATTTTTCCGTGTGGTAACGGAGTAAGAATACAATTCATCACCCCATATCTTACCCGTGGGTGATCGTACGAGACGACTAAGGGATATAAAACGCTTTAATATCTATGCGAGAGAAGGATTACTCGAAACAAAATCCTATACTAACACGTCTGACCAGCGTGGTGTAGTAGGTCAATAATCCTTCCATAATGGACGAGGCCCGACCCCAACAGTGGGACATATGTGAGCTGAGATGATGATAGGGCTTATTTTATTTTGTGGTTGAGGCTACGAATACTTACAAGTTTTGCTTTGTTCGGGAATGTTGTGAAAAATGGCTTTATATGAACCTGGACCAACTTTAATACAGTTTGGTATTCATAAATTACATTCCCAAAGAGGGTTGACGTCAGACAGGTCGGTCATAAAACTATTGCCGATAAGTTTTGTATTATTTACGAATACGTATTGCGTCGACCCCAAGTTATAGGCAATAGTTTTATGACTGGTCGCTTGTCCGACGTTAACACTCATTGGGAATGTAATTGTTGACTAAACGACATCAGCTGGAGTTGACGCAGGTTATATAAAGCTGCGCTAGGTAGGCTTCTGCCAAACACTGGCAGTCCCGGGTCATCCTCCCGACGTTTATACGCCGGAGTTGTTCGGTCCATGGCGCTGTATGGTGCCCCTATTTGGGCGGACTCCCTCACCGCCCGCAACAAGGTCCTTCTGCTACGTCCGCAGAGGATCATGGCAGTGAGGGCTATCAGGAGCTACCGTACGGTGTTGTGGACCGCGGCGACATTGCTGGCGAGCGACCGGCCTGGGCCACTTGTGGCTGCGGCCCTGGCGCAGGCCTACCGGCTGCGAGTTGCGGCGTAGGCCGACGGCGAGCAAGTCTACACAAGGGAACTGGGTAGAGCACTGGAAGTGGCCCGAAGGGGAGTCATCCGGCGGTGGAGGGAAGAACTGGAGTCCCCCGTAGCAGGGCGGGGGACTGTGGAGGCAGTTGCGCCGCATCTCCACCGCTGGATTAATAGAAGGCACGGCAGCCTATGCTTTAGGATGGTGCAGGTGCTTACCGGACACGGGGTCTTCGGTAAGTACCTGCACAGAATTGGAAGAGAAGGGGCCCCAGGATGTCACGAGTGTGGCGCGCCAGTATACGATGCGCGTCACACTCTGGAGGTATGCCCCGCCTGGGGTCCTCAGCGCCACGTCCTGACGTCGCTCATTGGGAGAGACCTGTCGCTGTCAACCATCATCTCGAAGATGCTGGACAGCGACAGGTGCTGGTCATTGATGGCCTCCTTTTGTGAGGCCATCATGAAAAGGAAGGAGGCCGCGGAGCGGGAACGCGAGGCGCTTGCGTCCGCTGACTCACTCCGCCATCGGCGACCGGGGAGGAGGAGGCGCCGTTATGCGCACCTCCTTCTACCGCCTTAAGGGTCGACAGAACGTGGCCAGAAGGCGAAGTTGGGGTGTCGGGGATCGTATGCCAGTAGACGATCTCTCCGGTGCCCCGTAAAAGCGCGAAAGGGGCCGCTGTGGTTTTAGTGGGTATTCCGGTCGGGCAGCTAACCGGCGAGTCCCACACTCCCCCCCATCTATCACCAGCGGGGGATAGCGCGTAAATGCGTTTCCACAGCGATAACAAAAAGGAAAAGGTTTGTATAAAGCTCTTAGTCACCTTTTACTACAACCACGAACAATTTGAGAGTTGTTATTACGAGTATACGTAGCGGCTACCACAGTGTATATTCTTATACTAAAATATTGTCTAAATTACAAAATAATAGTAACCTTCTATAACACATGTCGTTAAACAAAGAGATAGACACAAATATTTGTCTCAATAAGCCGGCGACCCTCACATAAATTGCGTTCTGTTTAATTCAATTTGTTATTTGTCTGTTCTAGTTTATTGCATGCTAGTTGTTATGGCGGCAAACTGTCTTGTCAATATTATGTATTAATTTGTTTTTATAGATATAGTGATTACCTAGGTAATCATCATCATCATCACAGCCCATAAATGTCCCACTGTTGGGCTCGGGCCACCTCCGTAATGGGAGGGAAATTAACCTACTATACCGCGCTGGTCAGATGTGTTGGTATAGGGTATTGTTTCGAGTTTTCCTTCTCTCGCATAGATGTTATATGCGTTTTATATCCCTTAGTCGTCTCGTACGATCACCCACGGGCAAGATACGGGGTGGTGAATTGTATTCTTACTCCGTCACCACACGGAAATCTAGGTAATATTCTGATGAAATCTAATAATAGAGTTATAATCTAGGCCTATCTAAAGTGTCTGGGTTTGATCCCCCACCCAAGACAGTTTTATGTCATTCATTGTCATGCTTATATTCAGTTATTTTAGAGTCAAAACAATATGGATACGCAATATAATATGTCTATCGTACATTTACAGCAACCAGAAAAAATATACTACACTACATAAACTATCTCATCATTCTCCTACTCTTATCCCAATTACTTGGGGTCGATACAATATGTACTCTTCTTTCATAGTACATATTGTAAAAGCTATTGGCTAAATAATTTTATGACCTGCCG
Source organism: Lymantria monacha (assembly GCA_905163515.2). Taxonomy (NCBI): domain Eukaryota; kingdom Metazoa; phylum Arthropoda; class Insecta; order Lepidoptera; family Erebidae; genus Lymantria; species Lymantria monacha. Next base: position 19,250,627 of record LR991106.1, on the reverse strand, counting down.
CCTGCCAGACGTCAACCCTCCTATGGAATGTAATTGTGGACCAAACGGCATCAGATGGAGTTGGCCCAAGTCGTTATAAGGCTCTTAGTCGTCTTTTACGACATCACGGGTTGAGAGCCCTCAGCGCTCACCCACAGTCCGGGTAAAGTTGTCATAGCCATCTGAGGCTAAGAACTAAGTCAAAAAAAAAAAAAAAAGATTTTACGACATCCACGAGCAAAGTAAGGGTTGGTAGTGTTCGTAGTCGCTACCAAACAGCATACATAAACTATCTATCTGTAAAAATCTACATAACCAAGTAGTGAAAAATAGTATGCAGGGTATTAAAATTGGACGGAGAATTGAATCAACAGGCAAGATAATATCGAGAAAATAATCTTTTGGGATATTCAAAGAAAATATGGTTATTTGAATTTTGACGAAAACTGAACTTATCCTTAATATGAAGCTTAGTTAATTGTAAATTGGATTTTATCATGTTCATGTATAAATACTTGAGTTAACGTCAGAGATGTAATAATACAGACTAAAAACATATACAGAGTATAAATGACTAAAAACTAAACAATGTTTATTATGGGTTCAAGAGCGCTCGGAACTATTCGGGTAATATCGGCGACCTTCGGACTATGGAATTGCGCAGCAGGTGTTACAGACTACATGACGTCATTTGACAATTTGGTAAGCATATGTCTTTATGTTTGGCCGTCGACCTCTGGTCTGAGATATCATGAAACTCAAGGAAACGTGCGTTGGAAAATTTTAGTTTTAGTGTAGATGGTAATTCTTGGAACATAATAAAATTATTTATGTATAAACCCCAAGGAGGAACTATCATATTTTAAGATTTTCCCTTAAATTAATCCAAAAGACTAATAGCAAATCGGAATGCGACTACTACTGAGAAGATTGGCCAAAAGTTTAGCGTTAAGATACAAGTTTATTATATTTTCGAAGATAAACTTCTTTACGCACGCTTAAATTGGGGAGTAAGCTGGTGAATACGTTACGAAAGCGTTACGAAAAGTGTGATCGAGTATAGCGAACGCAAGGTGAGAGGAGTTATAAATAATGAAGATAGAAAGAGAGAATTACGTTTCGTAATACTGTAGGGGCAAGAAAGAGAGGTACGAGCACACAGTTTATTTCTCTCTTTCTCTCATAGCCATAGTTACGTTTAATAATTATTATTTTAATTATTAATATTTTATTAATTTATTTTTAATCAATACAATACATATATAAACATATACATACAGTGCTGTGTGGTAGCGGATACGAATACTTATTTTTTTTTGTTTGCGCTGTGGAAATGCTTTTACGCACTATCCTCCGCCAGTGACAAACGGGGGGGTGTGTGGGACTCGCCGGCCATAGATGTTGGCGGCCGGAATACCCACTAAAACCAGCAGTGGTCCCTTCTGCGCTTTTACGGGATGCCGGAAAGATCGTTTAATGACATTCTATCCCCGACACCCCTACGCTTGGCCATCTGGCCACGACCAGTCAGCGTCAAGGAGGAGATGGAGGACCCTGGTCGCCGCCGGCGGAGCGAGTTCGTAGACGCGAGTGCTTCGCGTTCCCGCTCCGCGGACTCCTTTGCAGAGATGACTTCCTCGCAAAAGGAGGCCATCGATGTCCAGTACCTGTCGCTGTCAAGCATCTTGTTGATGACGGTCGACAACGACAGGTCCAATCCAATGACCGCCGACATGTCGTGGCGCTGAGGCCCCCAGGCGGGACATGCCTCCAGGTGACGCACGTCATCGATTTGCGCGCCACACTCATGGCATCCAGGGGCCTCTTCACGTCCAATTCGGTGCAGGTACTTACCGAAGACCCCGTGTCCGCTAAGTACCTGCGTCAGCCTGAAGGATAGGTTGCCGTACCTTTGTGTCGTCCAGCAGTAGCGGATACGAATACTACCAACCCTTAATTTGCAAATGGATGTCGTAAAAGACAACAAAGAGCCTTAAACGACCTGGGCCAACTCCATCTGATGCCGTTTGGTCAACAATTACATTACCAAAGAGGGTTGACGTCTGGCAGGCGGCCGGTCATAAAACTAATAACTTTTACAATATATACTATTAATCAAGAGTACATATTGTATCGACCTCAAATAATTGGGATAAGAGTAGGAGAATGAAATAATGAAACATATACATACAATAGATGGAGCTACAGAAGTTTTACTTCAAAATTGACAAAATTGTATACAATACGAGTATGTTTGGTAGGTGATACTTACCGCCAATATGATGGACTTCAAACCATGATATAATATAAATTTCAAATATACGATAAAAGATTACGGTTAGACCAGTCCATCAGCCATCCCATCAGAAAGAAAGAAAGAAAAGTACTTATTTTGTTCCACATAGGAGAGACGTTAGGAACACACAGAAAAAACAAAAAATAAACCTTACAATAAATGAAAACACATAAAATCTAAAAACTAAATAAGGAGAACATAATAATAATTACATCGAGTGAACGTCTCAGCTGCGGCAGAAAAAAGGATAATTGCTCAGCATTTGTTGTGATGTCAATGTAACACCACAACGCTGATTTTCAGCAATGTCCTTTTTTTTTCCGACGTCAGACATCAAAGCCACCAAAGTGGTGGCGCATTAGAAATAAAAAAAAAACAAGAAAAATAAAATGGCATAACATAAAAAAAGAAAAAAAAAGAAAATAAAAAATATATAAAAAAAAAAAAAAAAAAAAGTATAGTTAAAAAATATACTCTCACTTTTACATACATGATAACACAATTAACGACAGTACATTGTTAAACTACAAAAGACGGCTAAGTCTACAAACACAATTGTTTTACTCGTTTGATGCTTAATGTATATAGGGAAACACTAAATCACAATGGCCAATCAACAGAGAAGCACATTGTACATACTTTCGCATTGTAGCTGAATGCCATCAAATCAATTCTAATACAAAAAAGAAGTACATAATTAGGAAGATTGTAAAATAAAAATAACAAACACAAAGTGTATCTGCTGTGGGTGTGATATGAGGATGAATAAAAAAAAATTATAACAAGTATATCTATTGTTGTATAAAATGTTGCTATCGCCAGATGAATGAGAATACACATTGCACATGACATTACTAATCTGTATATATATACAAATAAAGAAAAAGAAAAGACCAACAGGAGTGTATATAGATAAATAATATACTCTATGTAGTGAAAGTGCAATTTAAGCATGAGTTGTTTTTGTCACTTCGTTCAAAGAGCATACAAACGCAGTGCTAGCTTCGTTCGTCAAAGGATCACGATTACGGTTTGACCAGTCCATCAGCCATCCCATCACGATTACTGTTAGACCAGTCCATCAGCAATCCAATCACGATTACGGTTAGACCAGTCCATCAGCCATCCCATCACGATTACGGTTAGACCAGTCCATCAGCCATCCAATCACGATTACGGTTAGACCAGTCCATCAGCCATCCAATCACGATTACGGTTAGACCAGTCCATCAGCCATCCAATCACGATTACGGTTAGACTAGTCCATCAGCCATCCCATCACGATTACGGTTAGACCAGTCCATCAGCCATCCAATCACGATTACGGTTAGACCAGTCCATCAGCCATCCCATCACGATTACAGTTAGACCAGTCCATCAGCCATTCAATCACGATTACAGTTTGACCAGTCCATCAGCCATCCCATCACGATTACGGTTAGATCAGTCCATCAGCCAACCAATCACGATTACGGTTAGACCAGTCCATCAGCCATCCCATCACAATTACGGTTAGACCAGTCCATCAGCCATCCAATCACGATTACGGTTAGACCAGTCCATCAGCCATCCAATCACGATTTAACTTCTTGAATAACCACTTGTAAAGACTAGAGATATTAAATCACCTATCCATTAGCCCACTGTTAAGTTGATTACAAAACTCCAATTTGAGGAGAAGTATAAGTAAAATAATATTTGAAAAAGTCAAGAACGAACCTTTAAAATGTGTGCAAGTTTTTTATTGCAAACCACTGGTTCCTTTACCATCTAAATATACAATTGTCCGTCAATTGTAGGATACAAATAGTCTGTCTCTCATGAATGACCATAAAGAGAATTTTTAGAAATATTTGCCAAACTTAGCATAAATTCTGTGTCTAGTTTCTTTTTTATTAACCCAAAGTATGTAACTCTCTCTCGTACGAATTGATAAGTTGGACCTTATGTTAAAAAAATATTTAAAAAAAAATTACAAACGAACTCAAAATATATCAAAATTCAAAATAATCAATTGTAGATTACACAATAAAGTATTTTCTTGCAGAATCCACAACCCCTTTTTCTTGATAGAAGATAGTCTGTACTGGTTAAACTTATTTGTGAGGTGAGGCCATAAAAATAGTATTCAGTATTCATATTCACCTGTTGCCCTGTTGTGAACGGTGACGAAGGGAAATAATATAAATATAATAAGAGAAAGACAGCTCAAAGCAAAACCCTGTTCCAATTAATTTGACTAGCGTGTAGAGGCGAGCTATTATGGAGGAATTTTGAGCCAAACAGTCATCATCATTTTCCTACTCTTATCCCAATTACTTGGGGTCGATACAATATGTACTCTTCTTTCATAGTACTTATTGTAAAAGTTATTGGCAATAGTTTTATGACCGGCCACCTTTTTTTTTGTGCCGGGCTATGGTCTGGTCACACCCCGCCAGATCCGACCGGCGGCGCACGACCTCATAGACCTGCCCAGCTATGCGCCTCTCTTCGCCGAGCGAGCGGACCGGCCGTCTGCAAGACGTCAACCCTCCTTGGGAATGTAATTGTTGACCAAACGGCATCAGATGGAGTTGGCCCAGGTCGTTATAAGGCTCTTAGTCGTGTTTTACTACGCTGTTATTATTGTGTGTATGTTTTACTAAGCTGTGTGGTAGCGTCTACGAATACTAACAACCCTAACCTTGTTCGTGGATGTGGTAAAAGTCGACTAAGAGCTTTATATCGACCAAGAAGGGTTGGCGTCTGGCAGGCGGCTGGTCATAAAACTATTACCAATAACTTTTACAATATGTACTATGAAAGAAGAGTACATATTGTATCGACTCCAAGTAATTGGGATTAGAGTAGGAGAATGATGAATGATGAGTCATATTTTACTACATCCACGAGCAAAGTAAGGGTTGGTAATATTTTTAGCCGTTAACAGCTGTTCAGTAGGTACCATGTTCGACAGTAGGAGAGTATATATTAAGTCCACCTCAAGTAATTGGGATAAGAACATGATAGTGATGATTATCATTTGCATGGAAATATTATTCTCCCACGTCTTCAAGGGGAACACATATGTTAACCATAATAATTACATCTATGTTTTACAGAATCGGATATTATTATATTTCTGGTAACCAACCATATATTGTAATAAACATATATTGACGTCATAATTTCGGTCGTAATACTTGTGATAAATTAGTTTGCAGATTGTGGTTTTACTAATACTACAATTTTGTTTAAGTATTTATCTATATATAGGCCTCAACCTCTACTTGACATTGGCTTGCCCACGGGTAGATGATGTGTTATCACTATAAATCTAATTGTCACGGAAAGTTGGCGGATTTAAAGTTTGTTTAAAAGAAAAAAAACTTTATATACTGTGTTCAAAATAAGCACTAATACTCCTCAGAAAATATAAATAATAAATATAATAATAAGTATAAAAATTTCAGCACTTGTCAATTATAATCCCTTGATAAATAGGGAATTAAATTTAGCTGTAACATTTACTTAGTTTATTGTTGTATGTATTAAAAATTTGGACAAATAAATACTAGACAGCGTCTTATTTTTGTGACTTACAATTACTTAGAGTTACTCACTAAAAAGTTAGTTTATACATTGTGGCCACTACAGTAGGGTCACATCGTTTACAGTTTTCTATCTATAACTATGGATCGGTCCCTCCAGAGTAATATCACACGGCCACCGAAGACAAAGATCGGGTACAGGTGGCCCGCTCGCACGGCGAAGAGAGGTGTTTGCAGGTTGGGTCCATGTGGTTGCGCGCCGCCTCTTCCGTCGCCCCGGGCCGCTTTGCCGGGGCGCGACCACATCCATGGTCCCAACTTGAGACGAGAAATAAAAAAAAAGAAAATATCACACTTTTGCAGATGATCGACGTTTTAGTAATGGCAATGTGCTATTACACTTCACCGTGACTTTTTTTTTTTTTCACTTCTTCACTTCTTCTCGGTGAGCGAGAGAGCCGGACGCCTAATTTTCTGGGTGGCTTTCGGTTGGTAGGCGGTGACCTAGCTACTCTTGGTATTGCTAAGGTTTATGAGCGGCAATAACACTTATCATCAGGTGTGCTGCTTGCTCACTTAGCATCAAAATAATAATAAAAAATGTATATTCTGAAAATTAACTCCTAACAAGATATATTCTTCTCTAAGGTTATAAAATAGAGAATGAATTTTAAAAATTGTCACCTTACAATACGAATAAAAAAAATATATATTGACGGGCATGTCACAGATAAATTCTACACAGATAACGTCTGTTTGAAATTTGAAAACGTCATATGGTGCTCTTGTATTATATTCGATATCTTAGTGTTTTAACGTGTTATATTAGATAATTTTGATGGCATTTTATGTAATATGAAGTGGCGGAACTACTGGGATATAGTGAATATCATATAAAAGTGCTTTACAACGTTTTCGTTTTCCATCAAAATTCCCACAAGATACCATTAACAGTGTGGCCATTGCACTGTTAATGGTGACAATTTGACTTAGACAATGACTAACTTGAAAGACTAAAAACGTGAAAATATTTATAACTTGACACTGGCACCAATAGCTCGTATATGTAGCTGATTGCCAATATATAAGAAGAAGAAGAAGAAACGATATGAATGTGGGAGTCCAGATGGGCGACTCAGTGGTCACTGCTCTGCTTTATGCAGATGATGCAGTCCTGCTGGCACAGTCAGCGACTGACCTGCAGACCCTAGTCGACACAATGACAGAAGATTGTAAGAAAAGGGGTCTACGCGTGAATGTGAGCAAAACCAAAATAATGGTCTTTGAAAGAGATAAAACCAGAACAGATGTAAGAGTAACAATAGGTAATGATGTACTAGAGCAAGTGGATGAATTTGTATATCTTGGATGTGGATTTAGCCGAGATGGAAGGTACACCACTGATATAGAGCGAAGAGTGAATGCGGGAAATAGAGTGAACGGAGCGTTGGGGCAACTTTTCGGCAGCCACCACCTCAGCCAGAAGGCACGTGTAGCAATACATAACGCAGTGCTTGTCCCAACATTACTGTATGGAAGCGAGAGTTGAGTATGCAGAAAAGAGTATGATAGTAAAATTAATGCGGTCGAAATGCGATCTCTGCGGAAAATCTGTGGAGTTAGGCTGACCGACCGCATTCGTAACGACGACGTAAGAGAGCGAGTAGGTATGAAAGAGAGTATTGGTGTAAAGATGCGAAAGGGAATGCTCCGATGGTTCGGACATGTGGAAAGAATGCCGAACGAACGCCTGGTTAAGAAGATATACAATGCGAAAGTGGAAGGATGTAGGTATCGAGGGAGACCGAGACTAACCTACCTAGACCAGATCGGTCATGTACTGAAGGAAGGTGAAGTCAAGAGTCTCCGAAACCGGCGAGCGTGTATGAAGAGAATTATGAATGTTGAGGAAGCGAGTGAAGTATGCAGAGATAGAGTTCTCTGGCACTCTGTTCTCTCTGCCTACCCTGCAAGGGATATGGCGTGATGATATGTATGTATGTATGTAGAAGAAGAAGAACGTCGCTGCTAAAATCTTCGTTTCATATTTAACGATCATTTGACTATCTGAAGCAGATTTAGCAGACAACTTGACAGTTCATTCTGAAGTTCATTGCTTGTAAGATGGTTACCCCGGCTTGGTCGTAACATATTTTTGATATTAATATATATACCTATTATAAAACGTTAAATAAAGTGCCATATGTATTTTATTAGCTAAGTTTTTTAGTGGCAACATCTGTGGTCTATAACAATTTATTACATTGCAGGAGGTTCAAGCTATTATGCAATACAAATAAATAAAATTAAAATTAATTTATTATGTATAGACCCTGCACCATTTTCCCTGTGGTTACGGAGTAAGAATACTATTCACCACCCCATATCTTTACCCGTGGGTGATCGTACGAGACGACTAAGGGATATAAAACGCATATAACATCTATGAGAGAGAAGGAAAACTCGAAACAAAACCCTATACCAACACGTATGACCAGCGCGGTATAGTAGGTTAATTTCCCTCCTATTACGGAGGAGGCCCGAGCCCAACAGTGGGACGTTTATGGGCTGTGATGATGATGATGATGAAACCCTGCGAGGGCACTTACATATTGTCAGTTTTAATATTTTAAATTATTACAATAAACTATCACCGGATTTGAAAGAGACTGCTACTGAGAAGATCCGGTAAGAAACTCAGCGGGTTTGTATATTATTGATATTCCTTTACTAAGTTTTTTTTTTTAAAATAGCACTATATGCTTGATAAGAATTAGCTGCAGCGTGATGCCCTTGAAGCCAATAGTTCTAAAAGACCATGGTTGGACTGGATCCCAATTGTATTGCTTATTTATATTTATATCTTATGGTGGTAAACGAGTAAGCAGCACACTTGAGGGTAAGTGTCACTGCCGCCCATGGACGTTTACCAAGGGTATAGCTTAGGTCGCTGCTTACCAATAAAATCCCCAAACTCACCCAGTTGGGCTGCCGGCTCTCTCGCTCACCGAACGAAGCGCAACAGCATATTGCCATTACTCAGACGTCGATCTTCTGCGAGAGTGTGGTACTACCCCGGACGGACCGGCCCGCGGCTGTAGACAGAAAATTGTGAACAGCGTGATCCTACCACTATTAATGCTATTATAATGCTGAAGAAAAGATGGATGGATGATATCTGATAGGATTATGTGGAAGAAAAGAACATATTGCGTTGACCTCAAGTAATTGGAATAAGAACGCAGCAATGAACGAAGAGTATGTTTATTTGTATTTGCTGATGTAAAAATTGATGGCTGTCTAATTGAGCAGGTTAAGGAAGTACGTAATTTGGGGGTCATTTTTGATAGCCATCTCAACTTTGAAACTCATGTCCTTGAAGCTGTTCGTAACTGTTTTTACCGCCTGAAACTTTTGTATCAAATGCGTCCATTCCTTAGCGTCGATTTGCGTATCACTTTATGCGAATCTTTAATCTTATCCAAATTAAATTACGCCGATATCGTATATGGTCCATGTATTTTAGGCAGAACTGAAAAGCTTATTCAGCGCGTACAAAACGCTTGCGCTAGGTTCTGTTTTAAAATACCCCCACGATCACACGTTACTCCATATCTAAACGCAGGTAATCTGTTGAAAATGTCGTCACGTAGACATCTCCACCTGGCCACTTTATTGTTCGGTATTGTATTAAGTAAAAAACCGACTTATTTATATGAGAGACTGTCATGGTCAAAGGAATACAATAAGTATAGTACAAGGGCCTCCTCTTACTTGCTAGTTAATGCAAAACACCAGACTGCTGCATTCCGTGGTAGTTTTAGATTCGCTGCAACTCGTTGTTGGAACGAGCCGCCTTTGCGTACTTTGAAATCAACAAAGGCTTTCCAGAGAAAATACAAACAAATAATAATTGACAAACAAAAATTTGTATTACCTTAATAACAACCTAACTTTGGTGCACAAATATCAACGAGTTGTGCGTTTCACTCTTAGTTTTCTGTTATATATCCCTATATTACATCTTATCATCCAACACTATTATTATTATTAATTGACACACTGTTTTGTAAAGATATTTATAAAAATCTATTTTATTTTCTATTTAAATCTCCGGTAATTATAATAATATTAGTTAATATAATATACATATGTACATCTCAAATTTAATAGAATATATATTTTATTATTCTTGTTTCCCGCAGAGCCCTTTATTGATACATATAACATCGGTGAGACATTAACTTGACATAAGTGATTTCATTGTTGGATCTGTCAGAATATCAGCGCTTGGGCAATCGTGTTGCCTTAGCAATAGCTGAGACAGATACCATATTTTGGCCTCACGCATATGCACATTATTTAATATATACGTTAAGCTTAAGGAAAAATGTGAGGTTACAAAATAAAATAGTTTTCTTTCTTTCTTCTTTTCTTTCTAATATCAGCTACTACTTGGATTAAAGTCTTATTTTGTAATATAACCTAACATCCATCTATTCTCCCGTAGTTGTCCATTTAAACATAGCCTCTCCACGAGAATGTCATTTAGAACGGTCCTGTGCCACTTGCATCCAACAGATTCCTGCGACTTTCATGACTTCGTCAGTCTACCTAGTGGTGGCTAGTCCTACTAGGGGTGTCTACTTCGATTCGATAAATCGAAACTGTACATCGATGTCTTTCGATGTATCGGATGAAAACATCGATGTTTTTAAACATCGAGTACCTTTTTCTAAAGTCATATCAAAAGTGTTACTTCTAAAAAAAAAATGGTCTTTTTTTGTGGCATTTATACCTATTCCAATCCCTTATAAAACTGACTTCTAAAAAAAAGGTCCTTTTTGTGGCATTTATACCTATTCCAGTCCCTTATATAACAGATTTCTAAAAAAAAAAAAACGGTCTTTTTTGTGGCATTTACTGGTTATCATCGTTTCGATGTTTTATGAAAAAACATCGATACATCGAGTATTTCGATAGCTCTTCAAAACATCGGATCGATTCGATGTATCGCATTGTAAACATCGATGTTTTCGATGCATCGATGTATATCGAATATCCCTAAGTCCTACGTTGCACCGTCCCTCGAGAACTTTTCTTCCCCAACGATTGTCGGTTTGACGTGCATTGTGGATTGCCCATTGACACCTTAACGTGCTAATTCTTTGAGCTATGTCGTTTACACCTGTCCTTTTAAGGATTGCCGTATTTTGGACTTTATTATTTATACCGAGCACAGACCTCTCCATAGCATCTGAGCAATTTTGACCTTTTGTATGAGGCCGCCTTGTTTCAAAATGTTACGATACGACGTGGATATGCCGAAAGATATGATATAAGTAATTATTTTTAATTAAAGTGAAACACTTTAATGTTTTTATCATTAATTTCTTATCAACATCATCATCGTTATATCAGTTCATATATGTCCCACTGTTGGGTTCCAGCTTCTTCTATAATGGGAGGGAAACTGACCTACCTGACTACTATAGCACGCTGATCAGACATGTATAGGGTTTTGTTACGTGTCTTCCTTACATATATGTTATATGCATTTTATATCCCTTAGTCGATTTTTACGATCACCTACGGGTAAGATAGGGGGCGGTAAATTGTATTCTTACTCCGTCACACAAGGAGGTTTCAGGAGTGGAAGGGGATGCATGGATCAAGTGTTCTCTCTGCGCAATATTGTAGAGAAGCATCTGGCCCTAGGTCAGAGAGTTTTCTGCAGTTTTGTGGATCTGGAGAGAGCATTTGACACGGTTGTACGAAAGGAACTTTGGGACATTTTACCGGAGTATGGTATTAACGGTAAACTGCTGCAGGCTGTGCAATCCAGTTACATGGGCGGTAGAGCCTGTGTGCGGCTGGATGATGGAATGTCGCCTTGGTTTGACGTCAATATCGGCGTTAAGCAGGGCTGCGTTCTATCAGCCAGGCTGTTTATCATATATCTGGATAAATGTCTCCAAAGGTTGAACGATATGAATGTGGGAGTCCAGATGGGCGACTCAGTGGTCTCTGCTCTGCTTTATGCAGATGATGCAGTCCTGCTGGCACAGTCAGCGACTGACCTGCAGACCCTAGTCGACACAATGACAGAAGATTGTAAGAAAAGGGGTCTACGCGTGAATGTGAGCAAAACCAAAATAATGGTCTTTGAAAGAGATGAAGCCAGAACAGATGTAAGAGTAACAATAGGTAATGATGTACTAGAGCAAGTGGATGAATTTGTATATCTTGGATGTGGATTTAGCCGAGATGGACGGTACACCACTGATATAGAGCGAAGAGTGAATACGGGAAATAGAGTGAACGGAGCGTTGGGGCAACTTCTCGGCAGCCACCACCTCAGCCAGAAGGCACGTGTAGCAATACATAACGCAGTGCTTGTCCCAACATTACTGTATGGAAGCGAGAGTTGGGTATGCAGAAAAGAGTATGAAAGTAAAATTAATGCGGTCGAAATGCGATCTCTTCGGAAAATCTGTGGAGTTAGGCTGACCGACCGCATTCGTAACGACGACGTAAGAGAGCGAGTAGGTATGAAAGAGAGTATTGGTGTAAAGATGCGAAAGGGAATGCTCCGATGGTTCGGACATGTGGAAAGAATGCCGAACGAACGTCTGGTTAAGAAGATATACAATGCGAAAGTGGAAGGATGTAGGTACCGAGGGAGACCGAGACTAACCTACCTAGACCAGATCGGTCAGGTACTGAAGGAAGGTGGAGTCAAGAGTCTCCGAAACCGGTGAGCGTGTATGAAGAGAATTATGAATGTTGAGGAAGCGAGTGAAGTATGCAGAGATAGAGCTCTCTGGCACTCTGTTCTCTCTGCCTACCCTGCAAGGGATATGGCGTGATGATATGTATGTATGTATGTATGTACTCCGTCACAACATGGAAATATCATTTATTTACCTACATTAAAATTATTAAAATGTATGTCTCTTCTCTTCTCATGTTCGCGAGAGAAACAGCTTAAGCAACCTTTACAATTCGTGTACTGTATACGCGCATTCGTGATATTCTTTATACTTCAAAATGTTTAATGCTTTTTTTGTACGTCACCCTGCACTAAAGAAATTATCCTTGTATTGCGGGGGACTTTAAAAATATGCAAATAACACAGGCAAATTACTTTCAGATTCAGAACAACACTTTTTGGATTATTGGAAATTATTGTCCTGCGTGGGAATCGAACTATCGGCACTGGCATGGGAGGTCGGTATCACCACTACGCCATCTGTGCAGTCGACGAGTTAATACGCATAAATACATCATAACGTAGTCGTTTAAGCTATTTTTTTCGCGAACTTTTCTTTATATTATTTTATAAAGAAAAGTTATAAAGAAAATGTTTGAGCTCTCCAATAAAAAGTTTCATCAAAAAAAAAGAGCTACTGTTTATCATTGGTCCGTTCGTGTATTAACGCACGTAGCCATTACGCAATAATGTCTTCCGATGCGGAAGCAATATGCCTCATACTTTAAAAACAAAAATGTATCTTTGGGTTTACCCAAATTCTGGGAAAGGTTTGGATATCTGTGTCGTTCTATTGTTAGGGTTGTCAAATTTGAATCGCTCAATTGGTGGTGGCTTATATAATGGTCCCACGCCACCCTTTCGTGATCTCGGACTAGGCCAAACCGCAGCCTAGCAAATAAAAAAATGCATGAAAATTCTCTTTTAAATAAAATATCTTAGATACCTTAACACACCACCGAAGACAAAGATCGGGTACCGGTGGTCCGCTCGCACGGCGAAGAGAGAGGAGTTTTACGGTGGGTCTATGGGGTCACGCGCCGCCGTTACGTCACCCCGGACCGATTTGGCGGGGCGAGACGCATCCATAGTCCACCAATAAAAAAAAAGAAAAAAAAAAAAGATACCTTAACACTATCAAGCAGCCCTTTTCTGTACCTAACTCTCCTCAATGAAATGCCACAAATATTTAAGCCAACGTTATTTGAGGAATAATTTCTGAATCCTTATTTATTTTTAATTTAACTGTGGTAGGACAACTCCACGTCCACTGCTGGAGAAAGCTGTTGTCCATTCTCCTAATGCTCTTTCAGTCCATTTTTATTGTGTTAGGACCACGTTGAGGACAGTTCTCTGTCTACAGCCGCGGGCCGGTCCGTCCGGGGTAGTACCACACTCTCGCAGAAGATCGACATTTCAGTAATGGCAATGTGCTAGTACGCTTCGTTCGGTGAGCGAGAGAGCTGGAAGCCCAACTGGGTAGGTTTGGGAATTGTAATGGTAGGCAGCGGCCTAGCTATAGCCTTGGTTATAGAAAAGTTCCATGGGCTGCAGTGACACTTACCATCAGGTGAGCTACTTACTCGTTTACCACCATAAGCAATAAAAAAAAAACTGTTATCTGTGCCAATGTTAAATAAGTTTTATTTCAACCATTTCTGACTATACTGATTACAGTCACTATTTTTTTTAATCAAGAGAATCATTATTTTCCAATTAAAACAAAAATTGGCAACCCTAAGCTTCGTGCATTTAGACACAAGCACAGAATTATCGTTGTGTGTGTATGCGTAATACAAAGAATTGGATTCGCCCGATGAGATATGAATCGCCAATAGAAATTCCAGAAAAGAGCGTACAAGAAAATGTTAAGGAGAAATTGTATTTTTGAATGCCTTGGTAATCAGGATATTATTAGGAGACTAAGAAAAGATTTACAAGGAACTACTCGACCCTTTTCTTTCTTCTTCTTTATACATTGCTATATATTTTGCTTGCGACATGAAATTATTATTTGAAATAAAACTATGTTTCATCACATCATCACAGCCCATAAATGTCCCATTGTTGGGCTCCGGCCTCCTCCGTAATGGGAGGGAAATTAACCTACTATACCGCGCTGGTCAGACGTGTTGGTATAGAGGGTTTTGTTTCGAGTTTTAGTCTTTTGCATAGATGTTATATGCGTTTTATATCCCTTAGTCGTCTCGTACGATCACCCACGGGTAAGAAATAAATAAATAGTACTCCGTCACCACACGGAAAACCTATGGTTAGTCCTACCGTAATCATAAACGCGATCAAGTAAAAATTATAAATCAAATACAAACGCAAATAGAATTCGTAAAAATAGTTTTATTTTAAATGTGTTTAACGCGAGTATTTCACGTAAATATCAGAACTCATTATGAAATTTTCATATTCCCACGGAAATACAAAAAAATAACCCTATTATGCCTCAGTGATGTAGTTTCTTTTTAAACATAAAAAAAAAGAAAAAGAAATAAACCTTAATATAGACATTCCCGACTTTCATTTGATGCGTACTATACAATTTAAAAAAATCAAAAGCCATTTGTGAAATCACGGCTCTGAGGTGGTCCCCTATTAACATAAAATTTAACTCAATTTGGTGTTTAAAACAGCGTGTAATGATGCCTTCATTACGTGCAGTTGAGGCGTCAGGCGAGCCGTCTGCCTGTCCGAACGTATACGCGAATGTGTGGTCTTAATTTATTTTGGTAGTAAAATAATTTCAAGGTTCCGTAGCAGTAATATTATCCGTTTCAACCGAAACCCTTATCCCGAAAGTTGGGCTGCCGGCTCTCTCACTCACCGAACAAATGATCTTCTGCGAGAGTGTGTACTACGCCTTTTTTTTTTTTTTTTTTTTTTTTTTTTTTTATTGGTGGGCTATGGGTGCGTCTCGCCCCGCCAAATCGGTCCGGGGTGACGGAGAAGGCGGCGCGTGATCCCATAGACCCACCGTAAAATCCTCTCTCTTCGCCGTGCGAGCGGACCACCGGTACCCGATCTTTGTCTTCGGTGGTCCGCTCGGCGGTTTACCCTCGCGGGTTCCTCTCGTCGACGCCCCGACAGATTTCGCCGTCGGGGCGTCGTCCTCACGCGGTGGCCTCGCGTCGGGTGACCGGACAATTCCCCGGTCCGATCACCCGAGGCCTGGGTTAGGGCGGCATCAGGCGCAGGTATTCGCGCCTGCGCCGCCCCGGCCGCTGGCGGCGGCCCGGGTCGCGGGAGTCCTCCCTGACTCGTTCCGCCGCCTCCTTCCGCGAGATGACAGCCTCGCAGAAGGCGGCGACCGCGTCCCAATTCCTGACGCTGTCGACCATCGCCCTCGCGACAGCCGGCTGTGCCAGGTCGGCACCGATAATAGCGACGAGGTCGCGGCGCTGCCCGTCCCGTGTGTACTACCCCTGACGGACCTGCCCCCGGCTATAGACAAAAAACACCCTTTTGCTTTTCAGTCTAGATACTAGCAATAGATTAGCACAACTATTAATAGATCAAGGAAACTGGCACCGAATTCCTACAGATAGAGGCAACTAAATACTTTATTCCTATTTTCGATTCAAAAGAATGATATTATGCATCCAAATTGGAACCATTTAACCTTTCAGCCTTTCCAATGAAATTTTAATCAAAATAAAAAAAAAGAAAGGATATTTTCAATTCATCGACATACATTTTACATAAGAAGTCGAAGCAACTTAGTGGGCAGAACAATAAGCTGATAACTGGAATTTGATCTTACGATAAGCGCCTTTGACTTTTGGAACTCCATATTAAATTATTTTTAATGTTTTACTACCATTTCTTTGCACACAAGGAATTACGGTACAAAAAATTACGAGTATCGTGACAAAACATATAAATCTGGCATCTATATATCTCAAATTACTGAAATTTTTAGCATTTAATATGCTTAATTATTTATAAATACCCGATACGAAACGAAAAATGATGTATTTGTATGATGTATTGTCCGATAGATGGCATACGTCACCTTGGAGACGTAAGATATAATATGTATCGAAATTTGCATGTCCTAAAATAGTTCACGATGGTGTAAGTGGCACCCCGCTTGTGACATCATTTTTCGTTTCGTATCGGGTATTTATCTATATATCTTTCAGATGCCTTTCTATTTAAGTTAATATCGACATTGGCATATTGCATAGTATTAGAATAAGTCTGTTCGTGTGGTGACTGAGTAAGAATACTATTCACCACTCCCTATCTTACCCATGGGCGATCGTAAGAGACACCTAAGGGATATAAAACGCATATAACAAGAGAGCCGAAGAGAGAGAGAGCCGGAAGCCCAACTGGGTGGGTATTCTATTGGTAGGCAGCGGCCTGTACCCTTGGTATTGCAAAGGTCCATGGGTGGCAGTGACACTTACCATCAGATGTGCTGCTTGGTCGTTTGCCACCATAAGCAATAAAAAAAAAATAACATATATGCAAGAGAAGAAAAACTCGATACAAAAACCTTATACCAACACGTCTAACCAGCGCGGTATAGTAAGTTAATTTCCCTTCTATTACGGAGGAGGCCCGAGCCCAACAGTGGGACATATATGGGCTGTGATGTGAGATTGTGTGATGATGAGAATAAGTATTACAAATGGCCAGCCTTTTTTTACTTATAGCTGGTTATGGTCTGGATATATTTGCATTCACTCTACCCAGAGTGATGGGAAAGCCGCTTGCGGTCTTATAACCTACGGTTGCTCCTTTCCATCGCTATTGGGCCAAAGACTAGTACCGATTCCGTGACATCTATGACCAGCCTGACATTATTATCTTGGGAATGAAATGCGTTTACCAGACGGCTCTTGGGTGGAATTCTCTCTACTCCTAAATGCAGTTTTGTAAAGTTTTTAATTAGTTTGAAGCCATGATATGGGGATTGAGCATAAAATGGGCATAAAATTCACTGTGCCCTTTGTTTCCTTTGTATCTTCAAAGATGTAAGGGATTGAAGGAAGCAGATAATCTTAATATAAAATAAGGAAAATTTGGTATGAAACACTACATCAACTTGATCAGTGTAGTATACTAAGTCAATATACCATTGTAAATTTTCAAGCCCAGCAGTGGGACATAACATATATGAGTTGAGATTCTTTTTGAGGATGAGCTGAATTTCATACTGTGATGTACGTTATTAATCCTCGTTTATGGTTAATGTTCTCAAATTCTCCATACTAATATTGTTACTCTGTTATTTTATCTCTCTCTTATCTGGAGTAGTGGCGGGAATATGAAAGTATCATGTGGTAATACCAATAATACTACATTATATTTATATTAATACCACATTATATCCAACAATATAATGTTTTTAATATGTTATATTAAATAATTTTGATGAAATTTTATATAATGTATTGCAGAGAAGGTGCTTAAAGTGTAGTGAGTGTGGTTTAACAGTGGTTTTTATATTCAGTGTTTCACCAGAATTTAAGGAAATGATTTGATTTACTGACTACTTTAAAAATGTATTACTTAATAGTGAAAAATAAAGATTTGGCATAAAAGTCTTTGTAATGATGCCATAAAATTCTTTGCAAAAAAAAAACTTTTAACTAAATATATTTTGTTTAATAATAATTTTTATTTAATTCCACAGTAAGTGCATACAATAATTCCATCTTAGTTTAATATAACACTATAACAATTTAGGTACATATTAAGATGGAGTAAACGACGGTGTCTGAACTAGTATAAACTGTGCGACAGACACCAATGCCTTCCTCCGTACACAAACAAATTGTATCAATCCGTGATAGTGTGCTACTGTATTTCTGTATGATATATATATATATATATATATATATATATATATATATATATATATATATATATATATATATATATATATATATATATATATATATTGAATGTAGGGGTTGCGTAGGTCATAAGCACTATTTTTTATTATACTAATCTGTCGTATACACACTGTTTTATTATTTTTAAAATTCCTAAAATTTCCTACTGTGTTAGTATCATGGGTTCGATACCCACGCAGAACAATATTATATGCAATCCACAAAGTTTTATTCTGAGTCTGGGTTTATATGCGATGCACAAACTTTTATTCTGAGTCTGGGTTCAATTTGCTGCCGTGAATCATATGTTTATAAAGTCCTTCTACTTAATACATGGATTATTCTTAGGATATATATATATATATATATATATATATATATGTATATATATATATATATATATATATATATATATATATATATATATATATATATATATATATATATATATATAAGAAAGAAAGAAAATCATTTATTTCGGCTTCCAAATTAATACAAATTGATAATTACAAATTGAAATAGGTACATAGGATACCGAAAAAGGTCTCACCTCACCATAAGCTGCATCACAAACGTGATACAGCGCTGATTTTCAGGTAAAACCTTTGAGAGAATGAGTAAGAGTATGTTTTGTTACAACATAAAAAAAAATATACAGGTGCAATATATAGATCTAAACACAGTGCCAAAATCATTTGTAACTTACATACAATATACATACACATACACGTTCGCACACACATACACTTAAACATAATGCATACATACATAAACACATACATTCACATACATGCCAATAACATATTCACTTATTTTCTTTATTAGAAATGAAGATATAAAAAGATTGCTGCAGCATTGGAAAGAGGATAGAAAATTAATAAATTTATATATATATATATATATATATATATATATGATATATTCATAGGATGCTGATGATTGGGTTCAGGTGGTCCACTCGCTTGGCGAAAAAGAGGTACATGTACGGCGAGTCTATGGGGCCACGCGCCGCTTCTTCTGTCGCCCCGGATGAAAATAAAGCAATAAAAGCGGTGAAAATAAAGCATAGGAGATTATGGCAGTATTGAAAAAAAAAACACAATGGAAAGTAACCTTCTTACATGGTAAAGTATCATCATCATCATCATCTCAGCTCATATACTCACTTCCTCAACATTCATAATTCTCTTCATACACGCTCGCCGGTTTCGGAGACTCTTGACTCCACCTTCCTTCAGTACATGACTGATCTGGTCTAGGTAGGTGAGTCTCGGTCTCCCTCGGCACCTAAAAATACAATATCATTTATATTCCATAGGATTTGTAAAAAGATCGGTTGAGAGCTCATCGTACGTCACACTCACGTATTGTATAAAATGTGGATCATCATTAATCTAATTAATTTATTACGGATCCCAAGACAATTTAAAACTTTTTCCCGAGACTTCCTGAGGGTCTATCCCCTGTGTTATTTATAATCACCATTATAGATCCCGGCTTACAAAAGTTTCAAAGGTCAGAATGTATGGTAGAATAAGTGTTATTTAAAAAAAATAAGGAGCACTCTCCTAAGAGACTTTAAACACTAAACACAATCGAAATATGTTTCGCTAAACGTAGAAATTATGTTATTATTCATTAAGAGCCATTTTCCAATAGTGGATGTCTTTCTACCTGATGGTACACTATTGTTTCAAGATCATTATCTCAGCTTACATAAGTCCCACCGTTGGGCTCGAATCTCCTTCACAGTGAAAGTGATTTTAACATATTATATCACTCTGGTTATAACTGTGTTGATGGAGTATATATACAATTCATCCCCTTGAATATCATAAGAGATGACCAAGGAATATAATATGCAAATAACATTTATAATAAAGAAGGAAATAATGAAAAAAAACTCTTTATTAACATTTCTGATTAGCATGTAATTTCCGTCTATTGTAGAGGAGCCTCGAGCCTAACAGTGGGGCGTATATGAACGGAGAGATGGCCACTCTGGTTAGGCAAATTGTTATGGGTATTTATTTGGAGTTTTCCTTCTCACGCACTGACCTTATCAGCTTGCGTTCTTTAGGCGTCTGTTGCGATTACCCAAGTGTAAGGAAATGGGGTAATAATAAAGTAATATCCATTATTACTCTCTCACTATACAATAAAAAATATGTTATAAAAATGATAAATTACGATTAATTTCCATACAAATCTATTTTAAATAAAACTATTTTTACGGTTTCTATCGAAAACGTCGGGGAATTAAAAATATAATTAGATGTTTACGCTATAGAATGCCTAAAAATTTTTACGGATTTTACCTAATGATTTTTGTAATTTTTATTTATATTATGAAGTGTTCAAAATTTTGGCAAATAAAAATGAAATTTACATACATACATACATATCATCACGCCATATCCCTTGCAGGGTAGGCAGAGAGAACAGAGTGCCAGAGAATTCTATCCTGGCATACTTCACTCGCTTCCTCAACATTCGTAATTCTCTTCATACACGCTCCCCGGTTTCGGAGACTCTTGACTCCACCTTCCTTCAGTACATGACCGATCTGGTCTAGGTAGGTTAGTCTCGGTCTCCCCCGGTACCTACATCCTTCCACTTTCGCATTGTATATCTTCTTAACCAGACGTTCGTTCGGCATTCTTTCCACATGTCCGAACCATCGGAGCATTCCCTTTCGCATCTTTACACCAATACTCTCTTTCATACCTACTCGCTTACTCTTTCATACCTACGGATTTTACTTAATGATTTTTGTAATTTTTATTTATATTATGAAGTGTTCAAAATGTTGGCAAATAAAAATGAAATTTAAACGCGATAAAAGCCGTAAAAATAGTTTTATTTCATATCTATTCTATTTATATAAAAGGGAACTCTAATATTTCGGTGTTAAAATCTCTTTAATGATAATATACTTGTACTTTCACGTGTAAGAGATACATATTTATTAATACAGTGTGTATTAGTCACGGTACATTAATATTCAATGTTTAATACTTTCTTTATGTACGTACATACATATATAATTGTATACCGTGTCATCATCATTCTCCTACTCTTATCCCAATTACTTGGGATCGATACAATATGTACTCTTGTTTCATATTACATATTGTAAAAGTTATTGGCAATAGTTTTACGACCGGCGGTCTGCCAGACGTCAAACCTCCTTGGGAATGTAATTGTTGACCAAACGGCATCAGATGTAGTTGGCCCAGGTCGTTATAAGGCTCTTAGCCGTCTTTTACGATATCCACAAGCAAAGTAAGGGTTGGTAGTATTCAAAGCCGCTACCACACAGCGTGTATACCATGTATATGCCTATTATTAAACCATCTTAGAAGATTTATAAATACCCGATTACGAAACGAAAAATGATGTCACAAGCGGGGTTCGAACCCGCACCTATTGGGAATCCGGCCCAATCGTGCTGCCACTTACACCATCATGAACTATTTTAGGACATGCAAATTTCATTTCATATTATATCTTACGTCTTCAAGGTGACGTATGCCATCTATCGGACAATGTTTACACATTGTATAGACTTAATACTTCAAACTTTACAGTTAGAATTGTATTAAACGAACCTTGTTATTCAAATTTCAAAAGGTTCGAACCCCGTTTGTGACATCATTTTTCGTTTCGTAATCGGGTATTTATAAATAATTAAGCATATTAAATGCTAAAAATTTCAGTAATTTGCATCTTAGAAGATCTTTAGATTATTTTTCCATTAGTAGCTTTATAACGTGGAGTATTGATCATCCATATCAAGGAACCAGTACCAGTGATCAGCCAATAATGGAGAGGTTATAGAGCATCTCGTCAGTCCCCGTTCGAAGAATGATCAGCATAGCCTGTCACAGAAAAAAATAGAAAACTATGTGCCTCTAATATTTTGAAGGACGATTAACGGTAGTTATCACTTACCGTCTTACAATTAGGTAATCTGTTTCCTCATCTACTATCAACGATAACGCTTCAATTTTTTTAATTGCAAAGGTTATCAGCAATAGCTTTATGACTTGCCGCCTGCCCGTCGTCAACCCTCCTCGGGAATGCAATTGCTGACCAAACGGCATTAGGTGGAGTTAACCCAAGTCGATATAAAGCTCTTAGTTGTATTTTACGACATCTACGAGCAAAGTAAGGGCTGGTAATATTCGTAGCAGCTACCACACAGCACACCAAAAATAATAATTAAGCTATAATAATTAATAATTTTATCATAGTCATTATTAACCTATTATCGTTTACTATTGGATATGGGCTTCAAGGTAAATAAGACCACCATGTCCGCTTATCCAGGAAGACATAAGTATGAAGCCCACTCGCACCTCACGTGCCTCCACCATTTGAGTAGAGCATTATAACGGCAAAAGCATGTGACAAAATGTGTCCTTTTCTATAAAATTGCAAGGAAAAACTAAACAGATCGATTTATTGGTAATCGATCTTTTAGAGCACGATTTGTTTGTGAATGGATTCTTTTGATTTATGGATCTATTTTTGGAAAGAATAGCAACCCTATATAATGAGCAGTCTACAGAATTTCAAATAGTAATGTATCAGGATATAGTTTGAAATTCAAATCATCATCAACATCACAGCCCATATATGTCCCACTGTTGGACTCGGGCCTCCTCCGTAATGAGAGGGAAATTAACCTACTATACCACGCTGGTCAGACGTGTTGGTATAGAGTTTTAATTCGAGCTTTCCTTCTCTTGCATAGATGTTATATGCATTTTATATTCCTTAGTCGTCCCTTGCGATCACCCACGGGTAAGATATAGAGTGGTGAATAGTATTCTTACAGTATATTTATAACCCGAGAGAATGTAATTGGTATCCTTTCTTTTATTTCCATTCAAAATAATTATAGATTTCCACGATGTTTTTCTTTATTGAATCAATTATAGCAAAATATATACTTCGCTCAATAGCATAGTTGCGTAATATGAAAATTTGTCACTCAAAATGTTTCTAAGAAATAGTTCAAATTTAGTCACTATTTACAAGGAAGCCATACTTTAAATATCATATTATGGGCATACAAAGTCACCGACAAAACAATGGGGTACTCCTATAGAATAATAATTGATTCATAGAGTAAAACTATGATTAGTACCATCATAAAAGGTTTTATCGTAACTATTAGGGATGTTTTTTTTTCATGTTGAAGTATTAGGATTACAAATTAGCTGTGTGGTAGCGGTTACGAATACCTACTACCAAACCTTACTTTGCTCGTGGATGTTGTAAAAGGCGACTAAGAGCCTCATATCAACTTGGGCCTACACCATCTGATGCCGTTTGGTCAACAATTACATTCCGAAGGAGGATTGACGTCTGGCAGGCGGCCGGTCATAAAACTATTGCCAATAACTTTTACAATATGTACTATGAAAGATGAGAACATATTGTACCGACCCCACGTAATTGGGATAAGAGTAGGAGAATGATGATGATATTAGGATTACCATAGCTGTGTAGTGATGAGTACGAATACCAGTCATTTCTTGTGGGTGACGTCAAAGGCAACCACGAGCTTTATATGATGTCGTAGATCAGTTAAAAAAAAAACAAAAAGTAATTGTTCGTATCTTTTATTCTATTAATGATAATCTTTTGGAAATTGCTTGAAATGGAAAAAATTAGGGCAATGAATAATCGAAAGAAGATCTATTATTAGATAACAACTTAGCACTTCTAGGAGAAAATAATACTATAAAATTCAAGAAAAATCAATATGCTTTTGACATACGTCCAATAATAAGCTTAAGTATGGATATGACAGGGGGACTTTTGACGGGCATTTGCAAAGGTCATGTGATGTGGTGCTTTTGTATTATATTCGATATCTTAGTGTTTTAATGTGTTATATTAGATAATTTTGATGGCATTTTATGTAATGTAATGCGGCGGAACTACTGGGATGTAGTGAATATCATATAAAAGTGCTCTACAACGTTTTCGTTTTCCATCAAAATTCCCACAAGATACCATTAACAGTGTGGCCATAGCACACGTTGATGTCGACAATTTGACTTAGACAATGACTAACCTGAGAAGACTAAAAACGTGAAGATATTCATAACTCGACACTGGCACCAATAGCTCGGTATAAGTAGCTGATTGCCAATATATAAAAAGAAGAAGGATATGACATTTAATTTTAAAATATCTTTTCGTGAACCATGACATAATACCTAATAGAACAAATGTTTCGTCTATATAATTTTTAAACAACGACTTATTTATACTTGTAACACAATTTTCTAGTGCCGTATTTTTGGGATAAATACAAATTAACCTTATTATGAATTATTTCGTTTTACGCCCATTATCCTTGAGAATTTACAAGTGGTATCCTGCTTTTTTTTTGGCAGCGGGCTACGGTACGTCAAACCCCGCTAATCCGTCCGGGGTGACAGGATAAAGCGGCGCAAGACCCCGTAGACCCGCCCTACATAGAGGTCTCGACGCCGTGCAAGTGGACGTCACTAGAACGCGGTCTTTTTCTTCAGTGGCCCACCCGGCTTCCGAGTGTTACCCTGTGAATACTTGATACAACTAGTGTTGTACAATGTATCAAAAAAAAAATTGCAGTAAGTTTTGATTAATTAGATAATATATAGTCATTCGACATAGGTCAGCCGACGAATCCAACTCGGCTGGGCAGCGTTCGGGAAACTTAGGAGGATCTTCTAGTCTAATATTCCGCAGTGTCTGAAAACAAAGGTTTATAACCAGTGTGTGTTACCAGCGATGACTTACGGCACTGAAACGTGGTCTCTAAATGTCGGCCTCATAAAAAGGCTCAAAGTTGCTCAGCGTACTATGGAGAGGGCTATGCTCGGTATTTCTCTACGTGATAAAATCCGAAATACGGAAATCCGTAGAAGAACGGGTGTAACCGACATAACCCGAAGAATTAGCTCGTTGAAGTGGCAATGGGCAGGCCACATCGCTCGACGAACCGACAACCGTCGGGGAAAAAAGGTTCTCGAGTGGCGACCACGAATCGGACGACGCAGCGTAGGACGACCGAGTGGGGACTCAGTGGACTGATGACCTCATCAAGGTCGCAGGAAACCGTTGGATGCAGGTGGCACAGGACCGTTATAAATGGCATTCTCGTAGGAACGCCTATGTCCAACTGTGGACGTTTACGGGCTGATGGATGGATGAATGGATATAGTCATTCAATCACGCAACGAAGCCAAATTTATATATTGAGTTAGGAGTATTATTCACATTATGTTAAAAGTTGATTTCTGTTGAATCGTAACATTACCAAAAAAGTGGTAATATGTCGCTATCAAATTAAAGTAGCGATATGGCCTGAGAAAGAAAATGCAAGTTGACCAACATAAAATGACCTTTATTACATAAACGATAACGATTTTGGGTCAAATTTTGCAAAATAACAAATATCAATAGCAATTTGCGTAAAATCTATTAAAAACCAGTATAAATTGAGATCTCCTTAATTGCTCAACGAATAGTTCAAGTTCTAATGGATGTAATTAATATTGTGTACAATCTATTATAAGATGAGCTATTAGTGAAAGTGGTTTGTAAAGATACGCTGATAATACTATTTAGACATGGATTCTAACAGTAAATTATGGTAATACAACCATTATTATTGGGCTTCCGGTATTTAAGAGATTTTTGAATAAATACACCTACTTACATATTTCTATTGGTACTAGGTAATTTCACTCTTATGTAGTTCATATTTATAACTTTTCGTTTTTTTAACGTATGCAAAAAAAAAAGAATAGGTAGGTATATGATTTCTGATATTTACGCGCGTGTTACACATTTGAAATAAAACTATTTTTACGGATTTTATCGGGATTTGTATTTGATTTTTAATTTGCTCAACGTTTCAAATACTTTTTTAGGGTTCCGTAGTTCAATAGGAAAAAAAACGAAACTCTTATAGGACCATGTTGTTGTCTGTCTGTCTGTCAAGCCCCTTTTCTTAAGAACGCGTGGAACTATCAAGCTGAAATTCATATCAAATATTCAAGTCTACTGCTCCTTGGAGGCATGAAAAAATTAAAATTCTAAGCCAACGCAATCAAAAGATACAGCCGTTTATGCTGCAAATTTTCGACAATCGTAAGGGAATCAAAACTTACAAGGTACTTCCCGTGAACATAGAATCTTGAAATTTAGTACGAAATAACATCTTATAGCACAGATAAAGAAAAATTGTTAAAAGAAAAAAATGTTAAATGTGTGAGTCCGACTCGCACTTGGCAAATTTTTAGTGTTCATGATCATGGAAGGAATAAAGTGAAATAATATTTCGGGCAATTAAAAATCAAAAACAAACGCTATCATCATTATCATCAGTCTGCTCTCATCACAATTATTTTTAGTCTACGGAATATGTACTCCACTTCTATCGCACATATTTTAAGAGTAATAAGGTTTAGTTTTATGACCGGCAGCCTGCGTGGCGTCAACCCTCCTTGGGAATTAATTGTTGATCAGACAACATCAGATGGAGTTGGTCCACCTCGATGTAAAGCGTTTAGTCGTTTTTTACGACAATAACAAGTAAAGTCAGGGTTGGTAGTATTTGAAGACGTCAATCACACAGCAAACGTTAAATAAGTCGTGAAATAGTTTTATTTTACAAGTTTTCACTTTAGATTTATTGGATGTAGTACGTTCGGCTATAACTCTGTCATATATACGAGTATGCAGGTGGATCTGAAATTTTTCATTTTCTTTGAAGGAAACTAATTATTTTCTTTAAAAATGGTTACATCTGAGACGGCCACAGATCTATTGTTATTAGAATAAATCTAGAGATTACAGTTTTTTTTTGTCATTAAAATTACTGAAATTTAGCATTTAATATGCTTAATTATTTATAAAAACCCCAATTACGAAGCGAAAAATGATGTCACAAGCGGGATTCGAACCCGCGCCTATTGGGAGTCCGGCCCAATCGTGCTGCCACTTCCGCCACCGTGAACTATTGTAGGACATGCAAATTTCGATTCGAATCATATTTACGTCTTTAAGGTGACGCGCGCCATCTACCCGACAATGTTTACATATTGTGTAGGCTTAATACTTGGGATACGATGTCAGAAACCTCCGCGTGGTGTACCCTGGGTGCGGACGGCAGTCCCCCAGATCCTTCTGATGGATTGTCTCCCGTATATCTGACGCCAGGGGGGGTCCCCTTGGTTGGGAAGCCCTGTTTCGCTCCTCGCCCTCTACTCGTAGAGGGTGATCGGATGCGAATCTTCGACGGGCTCAGTCACTTATTTATTTGAGGGCTGGGCAGGCATATGCCACCGTCGACAAATCGTAAAACTGATTCTTTGCTTGTCTTAGTTTCAGGAGCGAGGGTCTTGGCTTAACCGCACGGACCGCGAGGAAGACCACATCTATAAAGAATTTCGAATGTACATTCGAATTAGGAAATCACCCAGAATCTTAAGTTCTGGCGTGCGGCGAGAAGATGCATGGCAGATGGGTTGTTCTGTCGTTAGCACGCTCCAGCTAGGGTACCGGCTGCCCCCCTGGTTGGTAAATTTAGGCTTGCCCTGGTAAAGGGATCTCTGCCCGGGTCGACGTATAGTATCTCCCATGCTCGTGTGATTCATTATGGATACTCTAAAATTAAATAAAATTAACGACGGGAATCGTAATGATTCCCACCTCAAGGCTCGGTCAAGCCAATGCAAAACTGACCAAAACGACGCCTCGTCCTCGGGACTTGAGGCGTCCGCCGAGGGCCCGGCACTAACCACGGAGGCCCAAACAACGAAGCAAAAGTCGCCCAGGAAGAGCCGGGGCAAGGCTTCTAGCTTCAAAAGGCGAATGGAGGAGAGGCGAGCGCGCAGAGCGTGGCCAACATGCCTCCACCTAAGGTGCCGGCCTTCCGAAGAGGGCAAGGGGCCTCGTTAGGAGAAAGGGCGGCGGCGGTCTCTGCCCGCGCCAACGGCGACCCCCCGGACCTGCAGGCCGAAATTGCCCGCCTTAATGGCGAGATGTCAGGCCTGCGGACCCGGAACCGGCAGTTGGGGGACATGCTGGCAGGGTTGCGGCGGGCAAACCGCCAATTAATGAAGGACGTGGCCGACCTGAAAGCGCAAATGGCGCGGCTCATGCTGCCTGCGCCAGTTGCGCCACCGGCCAAGGCCGGCTGCTCGGCGGCCGCTACAGCGCCAAAGCCACCTCGCGCTGTGGTGCCGACGATGCTGGGCACTGGCGTGACCGTCACACCCGTGGCGAGAAAGGCGCCTCCCGCTGCAGAACGCGCGCTGCCGGCTGGCGCTGGAGCAGCCGTCGCAGCGAAAGCCGTCCCTGCGGCGCCAAACCCGCCAGGCGCCGCGGAGCGGGCCAAAATTTTTTTTTCTTTTCAGTTAAAGTTAATGTATTTTTAATGTATTTCTTTTCAGTTAAAACTAATGTATTTTTTTTTCTTTTCAGTTAAAACTAATATATATTTTTTCTTTTCAATTAAAACTAATGTAAATTTTTCTCTTTTCCGTTAAAACTAATGTATTTTTTTTTCTTTTCAGTGATAACTAATGTATTTTTTTTTCTTTTCAGTTAAAACTATTTTCTTTTCTTTTCAATTTAAACTAATGTAAATTCTTTCTCTTTTCAGTTAAAACTAATGTATTTTTTTATCTTTTCCATTAAACTAATGTATTTCTTTTCAGTTAAAACTAATGTTAATTCTTTTTATTTTCAGTTAAAATTAATGTTTATTTTCTTTTCAGTTAAAACTAATGTAAATTTTATACACAGTCGAGTTTTTTTTACATTTTAGTTCTTTTAGTTAAACAATATATTTCGCAATCTTTTCATTTACTTTAGGGAATTGCTGTCGTGGTGATTATTTATTAATCTATATTATTATTTATTTTAATATATGCAAGTATAAATGATATTAAATTTATTGACCGGGCGGATATTATAATTTATATTCATATTATAATTTATAACGTATCAGACGACGGAGTGTAGGACAACCCCACTAGGTGGATAGACGACCTGGCACAAATTGCTGGGCGACCTTGGATGCAGGCGGCACAACACTGCACTCTGTGGCGTACCTTGAAGGAGACGCACGTCCAGCAGCAGTGAACGGCGATAAGTTGAAATGATGATGAGATATTATAATTTATGTGAGAATGGTTGTTAAATAATAATTAAATCGTTAATTAAAAAATTTCTAAATTTTTCGTATGTAATGGAGTGATGGTGGTGATCGTAAAAGACGACTAAGTTATAAAATGTGCATATAACAGCAAGTTAAAGAAAACTCGAAATAAACAGCAGTGGCATATATATGGGCTAAGATGATGATGATGATGATGAAGATCCTAAATTGTTTTCCTAAATGAAAAACAATACAAAAACCTAAAAAATATTTCCAAATACCTATTCCATAATACCCCACACGAGATAGTTTGCAAACTATAATTTTTTTTCACAAAATGGCGGCTGGAAGACGCCATATTGAATTTTTATTAATGTCACATCTTCAATGTCACTTTCAAAATTAAAACAAATTGACAGGCTAAAGAACCATCAAAATTAACCTACGCGTTTATTCTCTAAAGTGCTACATATAGATATACAGCCTGATAAAAGTCGCTTAAACAGGTAAAAAGGCAGGTCAGTATGGTAATAGGGCAGTAATATTTATATGTAAAAGTGACACCAAATATCAATTGACATTATGTCTATTAGTATTGAAGAAAACGAAACGCATCCTAGATAATTACTATTTTTGAAAGTGTTTGGTTATGTTAAACTCCTTCCGAGAATTGTATTTGGTATTAAAAATATTAGCTCACTGCTTCGCCTTTGTGGTTTCTTCATAAAATGTAGTCTATATCCTTCCCCAGGTTACAGATTGCACAGATGGTGTAGTTGTTAAAATACAGACCTTCCATGCCGGTGCCGTGGTTTCGTTCCCCACGCAGGACGATAGTTTGTGCGATCCACAAACTGTTGTTTTGAGTCTGGGTGTGATTTGTCTGCGTTAATTGTATGTTTCCCGCAATACAAGGATTATTTCCTTAGTGCCGGGTGGTGTTTCAAAAAATATAAAAAAAATATTTTCTATATCAAATTTTATCACAAACGGCTCAGCAGATCGAAACATACGTTTACACAGATAATCAAATGCCAGATAGGCAATTACAAGTTACTTTTGTTTTTATAATGTCAAGTAAATACTACTATTATTATTATTACTGGAGGCGAGCACTTACTTAATATAGGTAGTGATTTCATATGACGCACGGTAGATATTGTCCTGTGTGAGATTCGAACAAGTGACACTTGGCACTGTAGGTTGGTATTTTAATCACTACGACACCCAAAAAATCATGCAGTAATTTTCTTTGAAAAAGTTATAAACATTTTCACATACTACCATCATCAACCAGCTTTTTCCCCGTCCACTGTTAGAGAAAGTTGAAAATCAAATACAAACGCAATAGAATCCGTAAAAGTGGTTATATTTCAAATGTGTAATACTCGCGTAAACATTAGAAACCATTTGCTGTCCATTCTTCTAACTCTCCCACTAGTAAGTAAGGGGGCTACCCCTTACTTAATTGTCGTTAAACAATCATATTTTGCCCGTCGCCACATAGGTATACATATTTTCACGTGTACCTCATGCTGTCTCTAATCCTGTTCATTTCAGTCTATCGCCGTCCACTGCTGTACGTATGCCTCCGTTATGTTACGCCACAGAGTGCAGTCCTGTGCCGCTTGTCGTTATGTGGGGATAATGCCGTAATCGCTACGCTTGGCAGGTGGGTCGGCGATCGTAGTGAGTTATTATACATTTCCCAGGAAAGAGCTGCTGCCCACTCTCCTGGTGAACCCTTAGCCGATTTTTAGGACTCCCATGGGCAAGTAAGAGGTGGCGATAATGATATTCTTTCCCGTCGCTATGCGCTTATCCTTTTGCCGCAGTGAAATTATACCTAATATTAGTAGATATGGTTTTAATAAGCTTTTTTATTTATTAATCTATTGTTTGATCGTAAAATATGGAGAGGAAGATTAATGAGGATTAATTTAAAATCTTGCGTGAATAATGATCAGTGATAATGGACCGAGTAATCAATAATAGTTATGATCAATTTATTTATCTCAACATCTGGTTATTATCGATATTGCTAGATGATAACGGAGCAGGTGGAATTAAAAATATTATAAGTGTAAATAAATGGCCCTTAATTATCCCAAAGGTAGAAAAAATAATAATACTTGTTCTCGTGATGGAGTAAAGATACAATTAATCAAACTCTTCTATTGCTCGCGGGTGTCGTAATTTACAGATACGATGTTTTGACTGACTCCGTGTGGTGACGGAGTAAGAATACAATTCACCATCCCATATCTTACTCGTGGATGATCGTAAAATACGACTAAGGGATATAAAATGCATATAACATCTATGCAAGAGAAGATAAACTCGAAACAAAAGCTTATACCAACACGTCTGACCAGCGTGGTATAGTAGGTCAATTTCCCTTCCATTATGGAGGAGGCTCGAGCCCAACAGTGGGACATATATGAGCTGAGATGATGGTGATGAATCCCACCACACATTCTCACTATTGTAACTTCTACAAGCCAGGATCCACAACGGTCTCCATAGATGACACCGAGGTTTGAGCCTCAGGCAGTCCTGGGAGATGAAATTTTAAAATGTGCAGATAATAGTGGTAGGACCACGCTGTTGACAGTTCTCTGTCTACAGCCGCGGGCCGGTCCGTCCGGGGTAGTACCACACTCTTGCGGAAGATCGACGTCTGAGTAATGGCAATGTGCTATTGCGCTTCGTTCGATGAGCGAGAGAGCCGGAAGCCCAACTGGGTGGGCTTGGGTAACACTTACCATCGGGTATACTGCATGCTCGTTTACCACCAAAAGCAATAAAAAACTTACAATATAAAACTCTATGCCAATCCGACTGACAAGTGCGATATAGTACGACAATTGCCCTCCTAGGAGGAAGAAGGCCTGAGCTCAGTGGCAAATGTATAGGGGCTGAAATGATGATATTAGTATCTATTGTTCTTTTTTAATCAACTTCAAAAAATGAGATGTATTATAGAGGTAAGGGCTACAATGTTGAAAGTTTTCTATCAATAGCCGCAGGCAGTTCAGTCCGGATTAGTGCTATACTCTTTTTTTTTTTAGTGGCGGGCTATAGAAGAATCACACCCCGATAAATCCGTCCGGGGCGACAGAAGAAGTGGCGCGCCACCCTATAAACCCGTCCTACATGTATCTCTCTTCGCCGAGTGAGCGGACCACCAGAATTCGGTCTTTATCTTCGTTGGCTGAGTGCTATACTCTCGCAGAAGATCGACGTCTGAATAGTTGCAATGTGCTATTTATTACGTACGCTTTGTTTGGTGAGGGAGAGAGTCGTTAGTTTCGGGGTGGGTTTTCAGTTTGAATGAGTTAGCAGCGGTCTTGCTGTGTACCTGGTATTGCAAAGATCCATGGGCAACAGTAGCATATCAGACTCCTTGCACGTTTGCCGCTATCCTTACTAATATTATAAATGCGAAAATCACTCTGTCTGTCTGTCTGTCGCTCTTTCACGCCAAAACTACTGAACCGATCTAAATGACATTTAGTATACAGTCTAGAACCTGACAAAGGACATAGGCCACTTTTTAATGCAAAAAAAGGATTGTAAAGGGGGATGAAAAGTTGTAAGGAACTATCGTCATTTTTAAAGTAAGAAGCTTGAAATTTATTTTAGGCCCTTGGTTAGACATAAATAAATATGAAATTAATTACCCTTAAGGGGTAAAATAAAAATAGGGGATGAAAATCTCTCGGAAAGTAACCTTTTACGCGGGCGAAGCCGCGGGCAGAAGCTAGTATGAAATAAAAAAGAATCTCAAATCGATTGTATGTTTTTATTTTTTTAATGTTTGATTTGCTTTTAATATTTTATGCATCTTTATTAATCTGTGACGAATTTATGATTTTGCCGCGTATACAAAATGCAAATTGATTCGTCATGGTAATATGAGGTTTAATGTCAGAGATATTGAGTTATGTACATGAAGGGCAAATTGTAACAATTTAATATCAGCGGTTATAAATTACAGTTCTGTTGTTGATAGAATACGTTTGGCTTTAGGAATAAATAATTAAAGAAAACGCTCATGTTATTATGCGAGTTAGGACAAGTTGGTGTTTATTTTGAATGTCTATTAATTTAAGTTTAACTTTCCGTGTAGTGACCGAGTAATAATACTATTCACCACCCCATATCTTACCCGTGAGTAATCGTACAAGACAACTCAGGGATATAAAACGCATATAACATCTATGCGAGAGAAGGAAAACTTGAATCAAAACCCTATACCAACACGTCTGACCAGCACGGTCTAGTAAGTTAATTTCCCTCCCATTACGGAGGAGGCCCGAGCCCAACAGTGGGACGCTTATGGGTTACGATGATGATGATGATTAATTTAAGAGATCGCTCTAAATTCTGTCGAAATTTAAAAAAAAATGATAAATTTTAGTAAATGGATACTTAGATTATTTTTTTATTTTATTGAAACTGGCAAGAATTTAAACCAAATTATAAAAATAAATTCTCTATAACTTATAGAAAAATATTAAGTATACATTTGAAATCTGCTATGATGATGATGATGATCATCATCATCACAGCCCACAAATGTCCCACTGTTGGACTCAGGCCTCCTCCGTAATGGGAGGGAAGTTAACCTATTATACCGCGCTGGTCAGACGTGTTGGTATAGGGTTTTGTTTCAAGTTTTCCTTCTCTCGCATAGACGTTATATGCGTTTTATATTCCTTAGTCGTCTCGTACGATCACCCACGGGTAAGGTAGGGGGTGGTGAATAGTATTCTTACTCCGTCACCACACGGATATTGAAATAATCAATCAATATTTAATCATTGATACTTGTATCAGGTAAATATAAATATCTGTAATAACGATGACTTATTGGACGTGAGACACCCTAGTTCTTCCGTGACGACAAACTCTATAAAGTGTTTGAAACGTCGGGTAATTAAATATCAAATACAAACACGATAGAATTCGTAAAACTAGTTTTATTTCTAAAGAAAAATATTACACTTTATCCCATGGGATGTAAAATTTACTTTTCATCCCTACAAAAACATTCTCAAAAGGAAAATTAGTAATTGTTTAGTTATTTGTACAAAAAACATGTTGGCTGGTATTACCATGTGTGTTTAATGAAGGATAAAAGGAAGTCTTATGAGATGACAATTAACTAACACGATGCGTCATCGAGTTAACTATTCTTAAAATAATTTCATCATCCTATTGTCAATTGTAGACTAAAATGAGATTAAGATAAACGAGATAATACCATTGATTCATTTTATCATTCAAGAAAAGTCCATGGTTAATGGTCTAACCACATAAGGAGAATAATGCCTTCTTCATCATGTATTGGTGAGCTTAAGTTTTTCCCATAATTAGAGGGAAATTGCTAAACTGGTTTGTGTTGTTTTATGTCAAAATTTCTGCTTATCACATTCTATAGTCGTCATCAACGATGCTCATAGGATATAAGATATTTTATTCTTACTTCGTAACCATATGTATGCCTTAATCTTCCTTTGACTTTAATAATAATTAATCTTTTTACAATTTCTCCTGTTTTACTTTTCTGTGTTTCCTTTCTTTTCTGTTTTCTTTATTGTTAATGGTGGCAAACGAGCATGCAGCATAGGTATGCTATACGCTATCAGGTGACAACAAGTGTCACTGCCGCCCATCAACCACTGCCTACAAATACAAAACTAAAACCCACCCAGATGGGCTTCCATCTTTCTCGTTCACCGAACTAAGCGCAATAGCACATTTTCATTACTCAGACGTCGATCTTCTGAGAGAGTGTGGTTACTGTCAGAGAGGAGAACTGTCAACAGCGTGGTCCTAACACATTTTTTTAATTGTTTCGGCATGTTTGGCGTATTGGTTAAGTTTTCGACTTACTGTGCCAGTGTCTTGGATTAGATTTGCACAGGACTATACTTTATGTGAATCATTATTTGCCGAATGTCTGGTTAAGAAGATATACAATGCGAAAATGGAAGGATGTAGGTACCGGGGGAGACCGAGACTCACCTACCTAGACCAGATTAGTCACGTACTAAATGAAGGTGGAGTCAAGATTCTCCGAAACCGTTTATCAATTATGAATGTTGAGGAAGCGAGTGAAGTATGCAAGGATAGAGTTCTCTGGCACTCTGTTCTCTCTGCTTACCTTGCAAGGGATATGGCTTGATGATATGTATGTATGTATGTACTATTTGTCTTGGTGTAATTTGTATCTGTTAATTATATATTTGTATAGTCCCCCGTAATACAAGGATTATTTCATTAATGATGGGTGTTTTTTCTATTAATTCCAAGATTATTAAAAGCTTTTATTCGGGAGTTCTTGAAGCTCAAACTGAGTTGTTATTTATAGAAATCACTGTGGATGAGTTATAATGAGAATGCGATGTCGAATCAGTACCATTTAAAAACATTACCTTTGAATGCATGAAAAGAGTAAACAAAAAAACGTTTTAGAAGTTTTAAAATTTGTAAACATTATGTACAACGCAATTTCGGCCATGAGTTTAACCGCGTGATTATCTAAATGAGGATCTAATCAGCTACCAGACGCAATTAGGATGATTATCGATACCGTCTTAGCGCTACGATCTATGATTAATTTTGTGGCTTTTTATTTTACTATATGTTTGGAGACTGTGGCTTTTAAGTAATTTTTTTTATTGCCTACGGTGACAAACGAGCAAACAGCACACCTGATGGTAAGTGATACTGTTGCATATGGACCCAGCAACACCAGGGGTAGAGCCAGGCCGCTACCTACCGTGAAGAAACAGCTCTTTCTAAACCTCGTTTGAAGAAGAACATGTCATAGCGCTCGAGAAATACAGCAGCAGGTAGCTCATTCCAGATCTTGTATGTACGTCGCAGAAATGATCGCTGAAAACGTACAGTTAAGGGCTGTACCGTTTCCAGGTCAAATTAATGAACCCTGCTACGATGTCGAGTGGTACGGTGGTAAAAAGGTGACGGTTGTACCAAGTCAAACAGTTCCTTAGAGCACTCCCCGTGAAGGAGCCGGTAGAGTACTTGCCTTACCTAATAATTATCATTCTCCTGCTCATATCCTAATTACTTGAGGTCGACGCAATATGTCATGTCATCGTACATATTGTAAAAGTTATTGGCAATAGTTTTATGTCCGGTAGCCTCCTTGACGTGAACCCTCTTTGAGAATGTATTTGTTGACCAAACGTCATCAGATAGAGTTGGCCCAGGTCGATATAGATGAATAATGATAACACCATCTTCTTATTTAAGAAGGCAATCATTCAAGATAATGATTTTAATTCCAATTCAATTGAAGGTTGTTGATATTTTGCAGATTAGCATAGACTGTTTCAGATTAGTTCTACAATGGGGTTTGTGAAGCAAGCTAATTGAGCTAAATCATCATCATCTTACTATTATTCTATTACTTGGAGTCAACACAATATACAGGGTGGAAGTGGACCGCTCCCGAAAACAAAGACAAGTGATTTTTTTTTTTCCACAACTAATTTTATTTTTTTCACATTCCGTATTAGGACAGTGCCATGTAACGATAATTCCATAAAAAATACGTAACTTTACTCAGATGAGAAAAGACGCAATCTATTTAAAACTCACGATCATATGTTCAAGAGTTCAACGACCTCGCGTGGTGAATAAAATTTTTTTTTTTTATCCGAATAGATTTTTTTTCTAGCCTATCATTACAAGTAGGACTAGTAGAGTTACTCGGTGGACTGATGACATTGTCAAGGTCGCAGGAAACCGTTGGATGCAGGTGGCACAGAACCGTTACGAATGGCATACCCGTGGGGAGGCCTATGTCCAACAGTGGACATTTATGGGCTGATGGATGGATGGATAGTAGGGTTACCTGTCTTTGTTTTCGGAAGCGGGTCCCTTGACACCCTGTATACTCTTCCTTCATCGTACATATTGCAAAAGTTTTGACAATATTTTTATGAGCAGCCACTTGCCTAACGTCAACATTCTCTCTGTGTCATAGTTCTTTTCTATCTTAATAGTGGTAGGAACACATTGTTGACAGTTTTCTGTCTACAGCCGCAAGCTGGCCCGTCCGGTATAGTGCCACACTCTGGCAGAAAATCGGCGCCTGCGCAATAGCATTGTGCTGCTGTGCTTTGTTCGATGAGCGGGAGAGCCATCAGCCCAACTCTCTGGGTGGGTTTGGGATTCTTATCGGTAAGCAACAGCATGTAGCCTTGGTATTGCATGGCTGTATCCATGGGCGGCAATACCACTGATCATTAGGTGTGCTGCTTGCTAGTTTACCACCAAGAGCAATTAAAAAACACAAGCAATTCGTTTTCAATTTTTTTTCAAATTCAAATTCTTTTATTATGTATAAACCCTGCGAGGGCACTTACATATTGTCAGTATTAACATTTTAATTTAATCTAATAAACAACCACCGGATCGTAACTAGACCACTACTGAGAAGATCCGGCAAGAACCTCAGCGGATTTGTCTATTATTGTTATTTCTTTTAATTTTTTATATATATAAAAAATTGGTACTTGAAAGAAATAGCTCCAGTGTGATGCCCTTCGAACCTAATAGTTAAATACAATGTAAAATAGCCAATGGCTGGACCAGATCCCACAAGCGGCACCCGATCACGAGTTCACTACTAGAGCAGCCACCACTCCCCTCAACCACCATTATAAGGTTAATATGGTTACGGTACGGAAGGTTAGTATCCATAGCTCACATAACATTACCCGAAATTAACTTTAACAAAGATTGCAAATTTCCTCAAATATATAATTATTTGAACAAATTGTTGATAATAGAATGTCGCAAGCTAAAATTTGCATGACAATTTTATCGCTAAGTATATTTTAGATTATAATACGTTTAGCACGTTGAAAAGTTTATGTGAAATACATCGGCCATGAACTGTATCAATATTTAACTAGTTTTTAGTGCGTTTGTATTTGTTGGCCTACTTTAAAATATAAGATTCTTGTATCGTAGAAATATCATTCTTCATCTTCATCTTTCTTTTCTTCATCTTTTATATCAGCTACAAATATCTTTTTAATTTTATTTTGAGTGGCAAACGAGCAAGCAGAACACCTGATAGTAAGAACTGCCGCCCATGGATCTTTACAATACCAAGGGTATACCCGCTGCCTACCAATATAAACCCCAAACCTACCCAGTTAGGCTACCGGCTCTCTCGCTCACCGAACGAAACGCAATACCACATTGCCATTACTCAGACGTCGATCTTCTGCGAGAGTGTGGTACTACGCCGGACGGACCGGCCCGCGGCGGTAGATAGAGAACTGTCGACAGTGTGGTGCTACCACTAAAGTGATTATATTTCACGTTAGATAATGGTGTCATTGATATTCCTTAAGGATACTATTCGACATAAGTATTACCAGTTCTCCTATAAGGTTACGCGAAGCTATGCCTCGAACCTACGCTGGATATCTGTGGTAATCACTTATACTATAACTGTGATATTTCTATTTTAAACTTATTAATTATACAAATTACTGAATTTTTTAGCATTTAATATGCTTAATTATTTATAAATACCTGATTACGAAACGAAAAATTATGTCACAAGCGGGGTTCGAACCCGCGCCTATTGGGAATCCGGCTCAACCGTGCTGCCACTTACACCATCGTGAACTATTTTAGGACATGCAGATTTCGCTTCATATTGTATCTTACGTCTTCAAGGTGACGTATGCCATCTATCGGACAATGTTTACACATTGTATTACACATTGTATTTTTCGTGATGATACATTGATGGTCCGTTCGCACGGCGAAGAGAGGAGTTTGCATGGTGGGTCTATGAGGCTACGCACCGCCTCTTCCGTCACCCCGGACCGATTTGGCGGGGCGAGACGCATCCACAACCCAAAAAAAGGGATGCAAGAGGAGGATAAAATTCAAAATTAAACATGACATCAATCCATCTTACCGGCGTGGTATAGTAGGTAATTTTTTTGCTATAGCGGAGGAGTTGTAGGAGTAATAAAAATAATAATAAATGTAAATACTTCGCGGATTT
This sequence comes from Lymantria monacha, assembly GCA_905163515.2. NCBI lineage: Eukaryota > Metazoa > Arthropoda > Insecta > Lepidoptera > Erebidae > Lymantria > Lymantria monacha. The sequence continues at coordinate 19,210,941 of LR991106.1, read as the reverse complement.
TAGTTTTGATAATTAATTTTCTTATTTTTTACTGGAACCAAAATTCTTGAGAGATACAGACATGAGGTTTCTTCATGGTCGAACTGAGCGTCCTGCTCAATGAATTGCTACCAGTGGTCAATCCAATAGCGATGAGGAGGGCATACGATAGGTTAAGAGACTGCGTACCGTCCTTCTACCGAGTTGTGTCCAGAACACAAAATAAAGGTCTCTTCATAAATTAAGATGACCTTGAATATAGACTTATCTAAGAAGGAATGGAAGAATCACCAAAACTTTTGCCAAGCGTGCCAATTGCGGCACTATTCTCTCATCTGTATGGCAGACCTATATCTAATAGTCGACAGCGAAAGGCTGAATGATGATAAAATCAAAAGTGATCAAAGCAAATATGTTGACATATTTTGCGTATTTTAGAACGCATCAATCTTTCAAATATATTTGTGTTGGTCTTATTCTATTTAAGCGTCTCGTCGCAATAAGACGAAAACTAATATGTGATTTATTTTGTTTCTGTTGCATATCTCAAATGTGCGGTTTATTTTAGATAATAAAAGCTAATTTGGGAACATGGACGGTCTCGTTGATGCTGTGATGTAGATAATAGATAAACGAGATGTCTCGGTTTTGATATCCTTGTAAGACTTTTTCTGCACTTTACCTTTGGAGAATCGCTCAAAATCTAGTACAGTAGTGGTTATTAAAAGTTAAATCTATATTTAATATTATAAAGCTGAAGATTTTGTTTGTTTGAATGAGGTAATCTCAGAAACTATTGGCTCGAATTGGATTTTTTTTATAGTGTTGTATAGCCCTTTCACCGAGGAAAGATATAGGCTATATAATATGACACTTTTACTAATAGAGGCTGAGCGTTAATGAGAAATGTTGCAGAGGTGGGGGGTACTTTTAACTTTCTTTTGAGAGTTTCAGTTGTGAGCCCTGCACATTAGTGGCGCTTACGTTTCAATTTCTCTAATTTTCTCTCTTTTAGGTGAAGTAGATAAGTCGCGCGTGTTTTTTTTATAGCTTATGGTGGCAAACGAGCAAGCAACACACCTGATGGTAAGTGTTACTGCCGCCCATGGACCTTTGCAATACCAAGGGTATATATAAGCCACTACCTATCAATGAAATAACTCACTCAAAAATAGCTGCTGGCTTTCTCGCTAACCGAAAGAAGCTCATTGCCACTACTAAGACGTCCATTTTTTGCGAGAGTTTGGTACTACTATGAATGAAACGACTCGCGGCTGTAGGCGGAGAACTGTCAAAAGTGTGGTCCTGCCACTATCTAAATTAATTAAAATATTTTAATTTTTATTGTTTATATTTTAAACTATTATAATTATGAAGTTTTCATTGATATTGTAATACAATGTTGAATAGAAAATAAGAATTAAATTTCAATGTCAAAAGTATAGACATACCCGTCATATATACTTCCGGAATTTGAAGTAATATTATAACTAGGCATAGGATTTCGTTTATTACGCAAATAGGTATCGTTATTCAAGCAATAGGGGAATGTGTACTATTTTAATAATCACATTTTTTTGATGTAATATTTTTAATAAAATGAAATCATATCGAATTCATTGACTACACAGATGGCGTAATGGTTAAGATACCGACTATTCCTGTCAGTGTCGCAGGTTCGATTCCCACGCAGGACAATACTTTGTGCGAACCATAAAGGGTAATTTGTCAGCATTAATTGAATATTTGTTGTCCCCCGCAGTAACAAGGATTATTTTCATAGTACTGGGTGGTATATTTAAAAAAAAAAAGAGAGGTGTCAAGAGAGGTGGGACACCCGGATGGAACGAAGTTCTATTTGAATTATATAATTTTTTTCTGCCTTAAGCGATTTTTATCGTTATATTTTAGCCAATTTGCAAAATATCTTTATAAATTATAGCCTATGTGTTATTCTGATGTGTAAGCTATATTACTATAAAGTTTCATCAAAATCCATACCGAATGGATTTTGTTTTTACGTGAAAGAGCAACAAACATGTTCACATCCATACATTATTACAAACTTTCATGTTTATAATATTAATAGGATAATAGGATATACAATTCCACTACACTACCAAAACTTGGTCCCCGAGCTCGAACGCGAGCCGGCCGCGCGGCCCGGTCACACGAAAAAGGGACACGAAATTAATTTCGTTGCGCATTATTTTGATTTTGCTATATCTCTTAAGGTATTGATTTAATTTGCATGGTCTGAAGGAAAAAAAAATATCTTCATGAAATGCTCAAGCCAACTAATGTATTTAAAATGATAAGGATTAATACAGTATTTGTGTAAATAGCTTTTCAATTATCGTTTTATAATAGGCCATTTTTTAAAGTATTAAAATTGATATAGTATGTTATCCTTAAGAGATAGACATATACCATCGCGGACTTTTTTGTAGGCCTTTTTAAGTTGTATAATACTGCAGTACTTTATTTTGATCTATTTCATAGGGTTCAGCCAGCGTTTACAATGTAAGCGCAAAATAATGTGTTTATTTACATCACATTAGAAACCTCTAAAATTATCAGTGTTTCTCTACTACATTATGCATATATTATATATATATATATAAACCTTCCTCTTGAATCACTCTATCTATAAAAAAAACCGCATCAATATCCGCTGTGTAGTTTTAAAGATTTAAGCATATATAGGGATATATGGACAGAGAAAGCGACTTTGTTTTATACTATGTTGTGTCGTTACAACTTTTGGTCTTAATTTTTTTCATCTAGCCCCCTTTCGCAAAGCGCGATAAGGAACTTCGTTCCAATATTATGAAATAGACCCTGCGAAGGCATTTGTAGATTGTCAGTTTTAATATTTTAAACTAATCAAATAAACTATCATCGGATCTGAACGTAACCGATACTAAGAAGATCCGGTAAGAATCTCAGCGAATTTGTCTATTATTATCATTTCTTTAGTATTTTTATTTTATGAAAAAATAGTCCTCCTCTCTGTTCATATATGTCCCACTGGTGGGTTCGAGCCTCCTCTATTACAGGAATGAAATTGACCTTCGACACCACGCTGATCAGATGTGTTGGTATAGAGTTTAGTTTCAAGTTTATCTTCTCTGGAATGGATGTTATATGCGTTTCATATCCCTTAGTCGCCTCTTACGAACAACCACGGGTAAGATAGGGGGTGGTGAATTGTATTCTTACTCCATCACCACACGGATAAAAAATAGTATAATATGACTAAGAATTAGCTCCAGTATGATGTCATTCGAATTATGATATAATAATGTAAAATTGAAATATAATGTAAAATATTATAGCTAAGCCAGATTACACAAGCGGCACCTGAATACCTTGAAATTTTGATCTGGAACTTGTTGCGGTGAAATATTGTCCAACAAAAAACTATATATTCGACACATTTTAAGTAAAAAGTGTGGGATTATATTTAAGAAACCGATATAAGAGTCGCTTAATCCCTGTTTCTCGTGAACTTGAGAAGAGTGGGACATATATTTTTTTCGCTCTTATAATTTTATTTAAATAAATATTCAATCTATGCTATACAAATCTGATCGCGTATCAAACGTCGCAGTGTTGGTCACCCTCCACCAGGTGGCTGAGTAAAGGTTGTTGGGTGGTGTTGGATACGAGCGGCTCAGGAGTGCACTGTGTGGTGAAATATGAGGGAGGCCAATGTCCAGCTGTGGATGACAAAAAGATGAATGATGATGATGATGATATAAAAATATCCTACAATAGAATAGTTTCACTTTTATTATGTCTTTACAAAATAGCTTTGGTGGAGATATTTTTTTTTCTTTACATCCCAACTTTGTTACTGCGTTTGAAACCTTTTGGAGTTGCATTTTATACAACACTTTCTTAGTAAGTCATAAAAAAAACACCTATCAAGATTTCATGTTTCTAGTTTCAGTAGTAGTTATTGTATGAGTCAGTCGAATAAACTTCTTTATAAATACACAAAAAACTAAGCATTGTTAAGTTAGTATAAGTATTGTGACTTCATCTCTGAATTGATGATCGAACATTTGTTAGATAGTAACAAAGATAATTTACTTATTTTTCAGTTGCTTAAGTACGTGCGTTGGTGGTGTAATGGTCAGCATAGTTGCCTTCCAAGCAGTTGATCCGGGTTCGATTCCCGGCCAACGCACACTTTTTACTAATGTTTGCCTTTTTTATATTTCAATAATATTTTGATAATCTTTTAAATTTTTAAACACTGTTTTTAGCATTTTTATATAAAATATGTATAATAATTAATTATATGTTATTAAGAATTGTATTTTTATCACCATTAATGTTTAATGTTTTTTAATGTCCATTTTGTTGGTTAGAAACAATAGAAACTGATAAGCTGATAACGTTACATTAAATTATACATTTATTAAATGTAATTATGATTGAAATAAAATATTTTTTTACGGATTGTCATCATCATCACAGCCCATAAATGTCCCACTGTTGGGCTCGGGCCTCCTCCGTAATGGGAGGGAAATTAACCTACTATACCACGCTGGTCAGACGTGTTGGTATAGGGTTTTGTTTCGAATTTTCCTTCTCTCGCATAGATGTTATATGCGTTTTATATCCCTTAGTCGTCTCGTGCGATCACTCATGGGTAAGATATGAGATGGTGAATAGTATTCTTATTCCGTTACCACACGGAATGGAAATTCACGGATTCTATCATGATAATATTTCATTTTTAATATCCCAAGGTCAGGTTAAGAGTACGCGTAACCGTAGAGCATGCATGAAGACTGTGATGAGTGTGAATGAAGCGATGGAGGTATGTCAGGATCGTGGTTTGTGGCAATCCGTAGTCTCTGCCTACCCCTCTGGGAAACAGGCGTGAGGCTATGTATGTATGTATGTAATATCCCAACGTTTCAAATACTTTACAGCGTAAATTGATACCAAAGGCTTCCTATGACTATGAACACTTTTTTTTTGGTAGGCTATGATCCGCACACACGCCGTTCGTTTCATCCGGGGCGACGGAAGGGTAGCGCGTGACCCCATAACCCACCGTATTCCTTCCTCATCACCATTGGGCCAGCCACTGGTACCGCTTCCTTTTACTCCGTAGCCAGCCCAGTGGGTTAACCTTTCGGGTACCATTCCCAGTCGAAGCCCCAGCTAACTGCCGGGCTGTAAAAATATTTTTATTTCAAATCCTTACTAATATTATAAATGCGAAAGTAACTCTGTCTGTCTGTCGCTCTTTCACGCTAAAACTGCTAAACCGATCTAAATGAAATTTGGTACACAAATAGTCTAGAGCCTGATAAAGGACACAGGCTACTTTTTAATGCAAAAAAGAGTTGTAAAGGGGGATAAAAAGTTGTAATGAAATATCGTCATTTTTAAAGCCAGAAGCTTGAAACTTATTTTTAGGCTATTGATAAGATATAAATAAATATGACATAAACATATTGTAAAAATTTACCCCTAAGGGTTAAAATAAAAATAGGGGATGAAAAACTTTAGGAAGATAACCTTTTACGCGGTCGAAGCTGCGGGCAGAAGCTAATGTATAATACTTGCGTAAACATCAAAAATCATTTTTTTATAGCCAATTGCTATCCGCGTGGTAAATAAAGGAATAAAATTCACCATTGCTATCGCCCGTGCATGTCGAAAAAGACGAATAAAGGTCATAATATATTATATAGGTAACATCTTTGCCAAAGAAGGGAACAATCGCAATTGCGTAATTTGTGTCTGTTAATTAGGTATATGTTTGTAAAGTCCTCCGCAATATAACAATTATTTCCTTAGTGCAGGGTTTTTTTTTTTGACGAAGGGCTAATGAGTGGTCACACCCCGCTAAATCCGTCCGGGGCGACAGAAGAAGCGGCCCGCGACCCTATAGACCCGCTCTACATGTACCTCTATACGCCGAGCAAGCGGGCCATTCCTTAGTGAAATCGGGTCTTTAAAAAAAATAATGTCCTTATACCATGTAGTGATGGAGTTAGAATATAATTCATCACCTCTTATCTTACTCGTGGGTGTCGTAAAAGACGACTAAGGAAATGATATCTATACAGGGTGGCAGGGGACCCCTCCAAAACAAAGACAGGTGACCCTACTTGTCCTACTTGTAATGATAGGCTAGAAAAAAAATCGATTCAGATAAAAAAAAAAATTATTCACCTCGCGAGGTCGTCGAACTCTTGAACACATGATCGTGAGTTTTGAATAGATTGCGTCTTTTCTCAACTGAGTATAGTTACGTATTTTTTATGGAATTATCGTTATATGGCACTATCCTAATACGATGGAATGTTAAAAAAACTTAAAATTCGTTGTGAAAAAAAAAAATTTCTTCATCTGAATCGATTTTTTTTTCTAGCCTATCATTACAAGTAGGACTAGTAGGGTCACCTGTCTTTGTTTTCGGGAGCGGTCCACTTCCACCCTGTATAATATCTGTACAAACAAGGAAAACTCGACATAAAACCCTCTACCAAACCGTTTGTCCAGCGTGGTATAGTTTATTTTCTTCCTATCGTGAATAAGGCATAAGCCCAACAGTGGAATTCCAGCTGAGATGATGATGATGATGAAATCCTATACCAACCCGTATTATTGATATTAATAATGTTATTATTATTATTAATATTAAGGAACTTTGTGGATATCTATAAGATTGACATGGTATGGACATATGATGAGAAAGAAAGAAAGAAAAACATTTATTTTATCATCGTTATAAACTAATAAAAATAAACATAACTAAAGAAAACAACTTCTGGTATAAAATGACATTAACGAGAAACAAAAAAGGCTATTGGTTCAGCTTTGGCTATTTTATTTTATAAAATAGCGCTGATATTCTGCCAACACTTGATATATTTTAAAGAAATTATTAAAAACATGACTAGTATAAAAGTGTCAGAGTGTGTGTGTTTGTGTGTAACGATGTATAAATAATTTTAACATAAGTATAACAACAAGAGACGGGATGAAAGTAATGTTGTGAGGAAAGTATTAAGTATGAATGTTGAAGGCTTAAAGGGTAAGGGAAGACCGAAGAAAAGATGGATGTACTACGTGAACATGACATGAATAGACAGAGATGACGTCTGATAGAGTTGTATGGAAGGAGAAGACATATTGCGTCGACCCCAAACAAATTGGGATGAGAGCAAGTTGATGATGATGATGATATGTGGATATCTATATATATATCTTATACTCTTTACATGTAAACAAAATTGAAGTGTCTGTTTGTAGTATAAAATTAACAGCTTTTCACTAAATGAATATGAAATTATATACGGACATACTTTCATATGCACTTAGTGAAAAGCTGTTAATTTTAAACTAAAAATACTTACTTTATTATTGTTTATTATTACTTATTATTACTTATTTAAATCAAAAACTATTTTTCTCTCTCTAAACAGACAGACAAACTGATGTCTGCCTGTCTGTTTCTTCCGGTTAATCTCTGATACGCCTGGACCGATTTTAACGGGACTTTCACTGGCGTCGATTTTCAGATAGCTGATGTTATAAGGAGTAAAAAACAGCAACTTTTATTTTAGAAAAAAAATAAATGGAGTTCTATAAAAACAAAATAAAAACCATTGAAAGACGGCGAGTGACACCGAGTGCGTGACTGAAGCCTGGGGATGGACATAAGCTACCTTTTCATCAACAAATCATAGGGGCAAAAGCTAGTATATATACATATATAAAATTAATTACCATTAAACGATTCGCAACAGCACATTGCCATTACTCAGACGTCGATTTCCTGTGAGAATATGGTACCTACTACCCCGGACGGACTGCCCTTTTTTTTTCCTTTTTTTTGCGGTGGGCTATGGATGCGTCTCGCCCCGCCAAATCGGTCCGGGGTGACGAAAGAGACGGCGCGTGGCCTCATGAAACCCACCATGAAAACTCCTCTGTTCGCCGTGCGAGTGGGCCACCGGTACCCGATCTTTGTCTTCGGTGGCCCGCGGCGACAGAGAACTATCAACAGCGAGACCATTACAAAAAAATCACAAAATTTGTTTGCCATCAAAAGTAACATCAAATAACAATATTCTTATTATGCTAAATGTATTATTTTAAAATCATAAAGACAGGTGCTAAGAAAAATAACATTACTATCAATTTCAAAGTAAAATAGACTCTAATACAATACAATAAAACGCATAATGACTTTATATTACTTCGAATGAAATTATACAATACATTCAAATAAAAAGAAATCATAATTCAACTCGTTAAGATTTATTTTACAATAAAAGTAGTCCCCCAATAATAATATGTGAAATATTTTGTTAAGGAACCATGGTTCCGTACGAATGGGTTCTGTGAGAATTTAGGGCTCATTGCGGAAGTAAAGAATTAGATGTTATGGGAAGGGCGAAAAATATTTGGTCACAACGAACTCGAATTATTATACTTTATTCTATGGTCGTTTACTAACTATGTCCCAGTAGCTTCGTTTGATTACTTTTGAAAGACAGGATAAAGGAGATAATCTTTTTATTTTTAATAAATGACACGACGCCCAGCACTGGGGAGATAATCCTTGTATTTCGGGGAAACTTTACAAACATATAATAAACGCAGACAAATTACACAAAGAATTTTAATAGTGGTAGGTGGTAGTGGTAGGTCCTACATACCACTATTAATAGTCCTGCTGTTGACATTTGTCTATCCATAGCCGCGTGGTAGTACCACACTCTCGCAGAAGATCGACGTCTGAGTAATGGCAATGTGCTATTGCACTTCATTTGGTAAGCGAGAGAGCCGGAAGCCCAATTGGATGGGTTTGGGGTTTGTATTAGTAGGCAGCGGCCTAGCTATCCATACTACCATAAGCACCATAAGCAGCCATCGTAAGCAGTAAAAAAAAAAGACTCAGAACAACACTTTGAGAATCGCACAGAGTATTGTCCCGCGTGAAAATCAAACCCACTCAACGGAATGTCGTCATCTTAACCACTGCGCTATTTGTGCAATCAATGTCTTTATATTACGGGGGACTTAATGAACACCAATTACATTTAAACATTTTATGGATCGTACAAAGTATTATCTTGTGTCGGAATTGAACATAGGACGGTGGGTTGGTATCATAATCACTACGTCATCTGCGTAGAGCCTTTCGTGTGGATACCTTATATTGCATTGTCACACTCCCGCCAAAACCATGGCAAATATTCAAAACTCGGTAAGTTACGAGAAACATTATTTTTATTTATGCAGTATACTCCATGTGGTGACGGCGTATGAATATAATTCACCACCCCCTATCTTACCCGTGAGTGATCGTAAGAAACGACCAAGGGATATTAAACGCATAAAACATCTACGCGAGAGAAGGAAATTTCGGACCTAAATTTTATACCAACACGTCTGACCAACGTAGTATAGTAGGTCAATTTCCCTCTCGTTATGAAGGAGGTTCGAGCCCAATAGTGGGACACATATGAGCTGTGATGATGATTTTTTTACAAACAACATTCAGCACTAAGGAAATAATCCTTGTATTGCAGGGGACTTTACAAATATACAATTTCACGGCCACAAATTGCAGTCAGACTCAGAACTACAATATGTGAATCCACAAAATGTCCTACGCAGGAATCAAACCCATGACACTTTGATGTTATGTCGGTATCTTAACCATAACGTCACTTGTGCAATACACAACGCCATTTGTTATGTTTTTGAAAAGATACCGTTAGTATTGATTACAAAAAAAAATAAAAGTTTCAAAATATAAAAAAGTAATAAAAATAACTAGATGCTTCATATTTTGAATAGTTTATGATAGCGGGATGTGACCAATCCAGAGCCCGCCGCCAAAAAAAAAGTCCTTTTCAAATAACGGGTTTTGAACATTTGGTGTCAATATGGAAGAAAGTTTTTTTTTTTTTTTTTTTTTAGAAATTACCTACATATCTCAAGACTGGGAGGTGGTAGGATGATTACCGAACGCCAAGTCTCATTCGTGGTTCGATCTTACGCTGGATAATTCTTTGTACCATCTAGATTTGGATTTACCTAATTTCTCTTAATTTCGCGTATGTTTGGAAAGTTTTCGACACGAAGATTGTTTCTTAAGTGTCCGCTATATCGCATACACGTATAATTTTTTTTAGATACTTTTTTTAATTAGTTGGTTTTTCTATTCGTTACACCTACCTATGTAGATATAAGAAATTATAGTTCTTTACTTAATGGCCCCCTGAAGAAGCGATGTTCATGTTAAAAATATGAATAATTCTTTCAATTAAATTAAGAGAGAGAAAATGTAGAGAAGGCGAGAGAAATTTTCAATTTTTTTCAATAGTGTACTATGACCACACTATTGACTCTCTTCTGTCTACAGCCGCGAGCTGGTCCGCCAAGACTGGAACCCCACTCTCGCAAAAAATCGACGCCGAAGCAGAGGTAGTATGCTGCTGTGCTTCTTTCGGTGAGCTAGAGAACCGGAAGCCCAACTTTCTGGATGGGTATAGGATTTTTTTTTGGTAGGCAGCGATCTAGCTGTGCCCCTGGTATTGCAAAGTTGCATGGACGGCAGTGACACTTACCATCAGCTGTGTTGCTTGCTTTGCTATCAAAAGCAATAAAAAAACAACTTCCTAAAGTATTTATGTATTTGTGTTGGAGGATTATAAATTTTATTTCTTCGGTAACTTTACTCTCTTATATATACATATATATAGAATCATTTTATTTTTGTACTGGCAATGAATTTGGATTAAAAATGTGGGTCATAATTTAATATCTTATAGGGTAGATATAAATTTCTGTAATAACAATGACATATTGGACGTAAGACAACTTAGTACTCTCGTGACCATGATCATTGTAAAGTGTTCGAAACGTCAGGCAATTATAAATCAAATACAAACGCGATAGAATCCGTACAAGTAGATTTATTTCAAATGTGTTACATTCGCGTAATAATCAGAAATCATTAACTTTATTCTCTTATGAATTGATTTACTTTAGTAATGATATATTAATAATTATCCTTTGTGGTGACGGAGCACGAATACTATTCACCACCCCATATCTTACCCGTGAGTGATCGTACGAGACGCCTAAGGAATATAAAACGCTTATAACGTCTATGCAAGAGAAGGAAAACTCGAAACAAAACCCTATACTAACACATCTGACCAGCGCGGTATAGTAGGTTAATTTCCCTCCAATTACGGAGGAGACCCGTGCCCAACAGTGGGACATTTGTGAGCTGTGGTGATATTAAGAATTCAATAGTCACTACCCTTTCTTTTCACGCAAAATTTAATTAATAAAGTAACAAAATATATAGTACAAAAATAATTCCATACAAAATCTTTAACACATTATTTATACAATGAAAAACTTTTTACTATATCTCACAAGACGCCTTAAGCCCGCATAACATTATCTCAGGGTGTAAGTGACTCCAAATTTTATCTACAACCCGTCAACCGTCAAAGGGTACAGAGTACGTAAATACCAGATAAGCGTAGAATGTTAAAAGCCCTCAAAGGATAGAGTTACTCAAGGCATTGGTGATTGTAATAATATAACTATTTTTATGCGATAATAAAATAAGATTTTAAGTTTATTTTGGGACATATTTTAGACAAATACTTTAATATTTTTTTATGCTTAATATAATAACTTTATTTAATGTCCATATAGTTTATATTTCGTGTGGTGACGGAGTAAGAATACTATTCACCACCTCATATCTTACCCGTGGGTGATCGTACGAGGCGACTAAGGGATATAAAACGGATATAACCTCTATGCAAGAGAAGGAAAACTCGAAACAAAACCCTATACCAACACGCCTGACCAGTGGGGTATAGTAGATCAATTTACCTCCCATTATGGAGGAGGCTCGAGACCAACAGTGGGACATAAATGAGCTGAGATGATAATGATATAGAAATTTACAAGAATTGCGTTCTGTCAGCCAGGCTGTTTATCATATATCTGGATAAATGTCTCCAAAGGTTAAATGATATGAATGTGGGAGTCCAGATGGGCGACTCAGTGGTCACTGCTCTGCTTTATGCAGATGATGCAGTCCTGCTGCCACAGTCAGCAACTGACCTGCAGACCCTAGTCGACACAATGACAGAAGATTGTAAGAAAAGGGGTCTATACGTGAATGTGAGCAAAACCAAAATAATGGTCTTTGAAAGAGATGAAGCCAGAACAGATGTAAGAGTAACAATAGGTAATGATGTACTAGAGCAAGTGGATGAATTTGTATATCTTGGATGTGGATTTAGCCGAGATGGAAGGTACACCACTGATATAGAGCGAAGAGTGAATGCGGGAAATAGAGTGAACAGAGCGTTGGGGCAACTTCTCGGTAGCCACCTTCTCAGCCAGAAGGCACGTGTAGCAATACATAACGCAGTGCTTGTCCCAACATTACTGTATGGAAGCGAGAGTTGGGTATGCAGAAAAGAGTATGAAAGTAAAATTAATGCGGTCGAAATGCGATCTCTGCGGAAAATCTGTGGAGTTAGGCTGACCGACCGCATTCGTAACGACGACGTAAGAGAGCGAGTAGGTATGAAAGAGAGTATTGGTGTAAAGATGCGAAAGGGCATGCTCCGATGGTTCAGACATGTGGAAAGAATGCCGAACGAACGTCTGGTTAAGAAGATATACAATGCGAAAGTAGAAGGATGTAGGTACCGAGGGAGACCGAGACTAACCTACCTAGACCAGATCGGTCATGTACTGAAGGAAGGTGGAGTCAAGAGTCTCCGAAACCGGCGAGCGTGTATGAAGAGAATTATGAATGTTGAGGAAGCGAGTGAAGTATGCAAGGATAGAGTTCTCTGGCACTCTGTTCTCTCTGCCTACCCTGCAAGGGATATGGCGTGATGATATGTATGTATGTATGTACAAGAATTGCTCGTTTAATGATGTTAAAGTTTGTAAAATTACTCACGATATCAGAGTTTATACCTCATTGCGAAGTCTGGTTTTTGAAAAAATTATCTGCGGCTAATATACATTGCAACACAAAAATCAAACCATCAAAAGAATAACTACGTTTGATCTTGATGCAAGTAAAACCGTAACATAACATATGTATGAAAGCAAAAATATAAGTATTACCTAAGTTTATGAGCCGCTAAATGCCGCTTTGATGTTGAAAAGTGTTTTGTAATTGGAATTATAAGGAAATAGTTGAAACGATTTCTCATCTCATATTCCTACATACGTTGCATTTTCCGTGTGGTGACGGAGTAAGAAGACAATTCACCACCTCTATCTTACCCGTGGGTGATCGTGCGAGACGACTAAGGGATATAAAATGCATATAACATCTATGCGAGAGAAGGAAAACTCGAAACAAAACCCTATAACAACACGTCTGACCAGCGTAGTATAGTAGGTTAATTATCCTTCCATTACGGAGGAGGCCTGAGCCCAACAGTGGGACATATATGAGCTGAGATGATGATGATGATGATGATGATACTTTACCATGTAAGAAGATTACTTTCCATTGTTTTTTTTTCAATACTGCCATAATCATCCCATGCTTTATATGGCCTGAGATGATGATGATGATACGTCATATTGCTGAGTTTGAACCTCGTCCCAAATGGGAGGGAAATTGACTTACCATCTGATCAGATGGGTTGGTATAGGATTTTATTTCGAGTTTTCCTTCTCTTACGTTATATGTATATTATATCCCTTAGTCGTCTTTTACGATAGTCAATGGCAAGATAGGGGCTGGTAAATTGCATTCCTACTCCGTCACCATACTGAAAATTATTCCTTTCTATACTTATATATATAAGTATAAATAGCTTTATAACGCGGCTAACCGCTATCAATGTTTATAGACTCTTTGTCAGTGTCAGATTTAACCTTAACATCTTACTTGGTTACTGTAAAAAAAACCGCGTCATTATAGAAATATTAGTATTTATATTAATATTTATATTATTTTCTCCCATCTATATTTATTCATTTTCCGTGTGGTGACGGAGTAAGTATACAATTCACCAACCCCTATATCTCACCCGTGGGGGATCGTACGAGATGACTAAGGGATATAAAACGCATATAATATTTATACAAGAGAAGGAAACCTCGAAACAAAACCCTATACCAACACGTCTGACCAGCGTGGTATAGTAGGTCAATTACTCTTCGATTGTGGAGGAGGCCCGAGCCCAACAGTGGGACATATACGGGCTGAGAAGAAGAGAAGAATATTTATACATATATATTATCATAGTAAAAACGCTGCCTTTCGTTAAATCATAGTGTTGATAACGTAAGAGAGCGAGTAGGTATGAAAGAGAGTATTGGTGTAAAGATGCGAAAGGGAATGCTCCGATGGTTCGGACATGTGGAAAGAATGTCGAACGAACGTCTGGTTAAGAAGATAAACAATGCGAAAGTGGAAGGATGTAGGTACTGGGGTAGACCGAGACTAACCTACCTAGACCAGATCAGTCAAGAATTATGAATGTTTAGGAAGCGAGTGAAGTATGCAAGGATAGAGTTTTCTGGCACTCTGTTCTCTCTGCCTACCCTGCAAGTGATATGGCGTGATAATATGTATGTATGTATAATGTTTATCAAAACTTCTATCAAATATAAGATATACGAAATTGTAATTGTAATTATTTTTTTAATTAATTCATTCAACTTGTAAATTAATTTTAATGATTATTACATTTAAACTTAATTAATTGTGTTTATACAATTTAATGCTAAATAAAATAACTAATTTGTCTAATAACTTATTTGACTTTAGGGTTAAGGTTAAATTATTGGACCGGATGTAAGTTATACGTAACAAGCTAATAAAGGCGTAATCGGGTTTTATAAATAATAAAGGCATGTTAGAAATGAACACATTGTTGAAGTGAAAACTTAGGGGCGTTGTGCACTTTTTTGGAATGGTAAAAAATGTTAAGCTCGCATCGGGACACGTGCTCTGATCGAAAATTCGTAAGACGGAGGGAGAGTGGACCCTAGGTCTACGTCTGGAGTCCGTCCGTGAGGAACTAATAATATAATATGTATATAATATAATATATTTAATATTTGCTGTGTGGTAGCGGCTACGAATACTACCAACCCTTACTTTGCTCGTGGATGTCGTAAAAGACGACTAAGAGTGGAGTATGGAGTTGGCACAGGTTAGGTTAGGTTTCGTGGCCAGATGGCTAAGCGTAGGGGTGTCGGGGATAGAATGTCAATAGACGATCTCTCCGGCATCCTGTAAAAGCGCGGAAGGGACCGCTGTTAAGTTTTAGTGGGTATTCCGGCCGTCAATCTCATGGCCGGCGAGTCCCACACACCCCGGCGTCTGTCACTGGCGGGGGATGTGCGCAAAAGCATTTCCACAGCGTAAACAAAAAAAAAAAAAAGGTTAGGTTAGGTTAGTTATAAGTAACTAACCTAACCTAACCTAACCTGGGCCAACTCCATCTGATTCCATTTGGTCAACAATTACATTTCCAAGACGGCCGGTCATAAAACTATTGCCAATAACTTTTATAATAATGAAATATATATTATAAAAATGAAACAAGAGTACATTGTACACAGTACATTGTATCGACCCCAAGTAATTGGGATAAGAGTAGGAGAATGATATTTGTTGTATGATCACACCCACGCCTACTCCCTGCTTTTAATTTTGTATTTGTTTTTTTTTTCATAGGCAAACCTTTAGCAGTTTTCACTTCTGTCAACAGTCCTCGTGACTGATTTGTGTTTTTTTTAAACCACATTTTACGATAGTTTTAATAATCAGCCGAAGGATAATTAAGAATCTCTGGGCAGCATAATGACTTCTAATATTTACGCGAGTATTACACATTTGAAATGAAACTAGTTTTACGGATTCTATCGCGTTTGTATTTTTAATTGTTCGAAATTTCGAACACTTTAAAGCATTCACAGTCACGTGTTTGGTTAGCCTTTAAAAAAATAATTTGGGTACATAGTTTCCCATGCAAACAAGAACATGAGCAGGGTCGCGATCAAAACTTATTCATTTATAATCATTAGTGGCCGAAAAGGCAATTACCAATTGACGTTGTCAGAAAAATTGCAATACTTGACCTGGAATGGACGGTTATATTTCACTTATTGCCCAGGGTTGATACTTATTATTATAAAGATTTTCATTTAGTTAAGATTCCGACCTTCCGTGCCACTGTCGTGGGTTCGATTGCTACGCAGGACAATACTTTATGCAATCCACAAAGTATTGTTCAGAGTCTGAATGTAATTTGTCTGTGTTAATTATGTGTTTGTAAAGTCCCCCGCAATACAAGGATTATTTCTTTAGTGCTGGGTGGTCTTTAAAAAAATACCTATGATTGACCGGCTTAGTATAGTAGTTTAATTTCCCTTCTGCAGTGCTGGAGATCCGAGCCCGACAAGGGATGATGACACCATAAGGAAGGTCTCAGCCTAAACACCTACTACTGGTCTACTGGTCTACTTTACCATGGAGGGGAATTACAAACACTATATACATTATTTAGAAGTGTCGAGCTAGTATTGGATTTCGAGATTTCCTTCCCTTGCAGAGATATATTTTATATATTGGTTGATGGAGAACGAAACATAGACTACAGTATCCGCCGAACATTCTCACCAGACATTTTGACCAGACATTTGTCATTGCTAAAAGGATTCATCTAGCAGTGTTGAAAACGTTTTATTCTGCACCAGCAACATTTTTTTCTGTACCGGCTGTGATCTGGCCATACTCCATCCGAATGTTCGGCATCCTTTTGATATTGTGGTCCATAATTTATAGTTTTTCACCGTGCCAACGGTTCTAATTCCTTGGCTTCGGTTGAATTGACGGCTCTGACCTAGTGTTGCCCAAATGCAAGACCAAGACTCGCTGCAAGAGTCTCGCAGTGCCCCCTTAGATATCATTTTACGATTGTAATGGCAAGGAAAATATTCTCTACATTTTGTATTCTTAGTACCAGTACACGGGGAAATAATTTGATGTTATTTTATACAGTTTCATGATAGATAGGTGTGATTATAGCCCCACTTCCGTTAAGTGGTATGTATCTAATTATAGATAGTTGTACAGTTTTTTATTTATATGTGTATTTTTCATTTCTATCAAAACAAGTGGCTCTGTGTTATTCTAACAGCGAGAGTTGCGAGACTCGCAAGAGTCTTCCATTTAGGCAACATTACTCTGGTCTGTCTTCGAGACTCAAAAATAAAGAATTGAAAGGTAAAATGAGCTGTACCTTCGCTGCAATCTCAATGATGGTAGGATATAGCTGTCTTCATCCTCGCGATCGTGTAAGCAACTAATTCTGACAGCCCTAAAGTTTGGTGTTTGGTATATTAGAGTTGGTATAAGTGGCTCGAGTGTTCCGGAGGCGATTGATTGTTGACACTGTTCGGTGAGTAGATGACAATGTAATATCATATTTATCGGATGCTAGCTGTGTCAGATACTTCACTTGCATGGATAAAATACTTAGGCGTTTAATGCTGGATACCGAAGACAAAGATCCTGTACCGGTGGCCCGCTCGCACGGTGAAGAGAGGTGTTTGCAGGATGGATCTATGGGGATGCGCGCCGCCTCTTCCGTCGCCCCGGACCGATTTGGCGGGGCGCGACCACGTCCATAGTCCAACGCAAAAAAAGGCGTTTAATGCTATTGTGTTATTTGAAAAATTACGTTAAAAATTAATAATAATATAAGCAGTAATATAAGAGAGAGCTGGAAGCCTAACTGGGTGGGTTTGGGGTTAATGGTAGGCAGCGGCCTAGCCGTGGTCATAGCAAATGTCCATGAGCGGTGACACTTACCATAAGGTGTGCTGCTTACTCGTTTGCCACCATAAACAATAAAAAAAAAACATTCACATTTACAATATAGTAATGAACATTTTTGTTATCTCTGCAGTTGTGATGATAACGGTGTCTGCGCTGGTATGCGACATCTCCGTTTATTTAAATTAGTAGATAATGTTTCTCTCTTATTTGTCGCAGATTATTTTTTATTATATCCTAAAATTTGAAGCTCTCAAAATGGATATGCGTGTTTTTACAACATTTTTCATTCTGTTTTTATAACATTTGTCATTGATTCCCCGCTCCTATTGATTGTTGCGTAAGGGGTCATTCATAAATTATGTAAGACTTTTTTATTAAGTAAATATTATAACTTCTTAATATAGGCATTTACTGAACCTGACATTACGAAAGTTTGTAAATTGAAAATTACTTATTTTGGTCAAAACTGATAGATTAATAAGATTAATGCTATTGCGGTGACTTAATGATACTTGTAGTATGAAGATTGATTGATAATAAAATATATTTTGAGAATAAACGGAATAATATTTAATCAATTCGGCTTTTCTTACAAAAAATCTTATTAAGAAGCAGTGGGAGTAGTTGCAATGTTATGATGTCTTACGGTAGGGGAAAGGGCCAAATCATTCTTCAAAGTCCCTTATGTAATTTATGAACGGCTCCTAAAGTTTTTTTAAAGACCCTGCGCTAAGGAAATACTCCTTGTAATGCAAAAGACTTTACAAACATATAATTCATGATCATCATTTCAGCCTATTGCCATCCACTGCTAAACATAGGCCTCCCTCATTTTACGCCACAGAGTGCGCTCCTGTGCCGCCTGTATCCAACGACACCCAGCAACCTTGACTAGGTCGTCTGTCCACCTAGTAGGGTCCCACACTGCACCGTCCGATACGTGGTCGCCACTCTAGAACCTTTCTTCCCCAGCGGTTGTCGGTTCTTCGAGCGATGTGGCCTGCTCATTGCCACTTCAGCGTGCTAATTCTTCGTGTTATGTCGGTTACACCCGTTCGTCTGCGGATTTCCGTATTTCGGATTCTATCTCACAGAGAACATATAATTAATACAGAAAAATTACATTCAGACTCTGAACAACAGTTTATAAGTAGCACAAAGTATCGTCCTGCGTAGGAATTGAACCCACTTCCCGTGTACGAAAGGTTGGTATCTTAACCACTATGCCATCTGTGCACTTTATATTTTAATATTTATTTATACACCCTTCTCAATAACCTATCTAATGCTGACAGAAATTTTTAATTTGATCTACTTAGTAGTTCCCGTTATTAGCGCGTTCAAACAAACAAATTCTACAGCTTTATAATAATAAGTATAGATTTAGATTAATTTAGGAAGTGTATCTATCTATTCTATTGAAGAATTTTAGATATTTTCGGAAGTATGTAGTCACAAATACGGATTTTTTTTATGGTAAGTATCAATGCTATCCATGGACCTTTGCTATACCAAGGGTATAGCTAGACGTAGGAGGAGGAGGGCGACTAAGGGTATCCTCAAACCCACCCAGTCGTGTTACCGGCTCTCTCGCTCACCGAACGAAGCGCAACAGCACATTGCCATTACTCAGACGTCGATCTTCTGCGAGAGTGTGGTACTACCCGACTAGAAATTTTTTCGTCTTCCTTAGCAGGACCGGACCGGGCATGCCCGATCTGGACCAGATAAGGTATGTAACGCAGAAGATATATCTGGACCCGATCAGGAAAACCTTATCGGGTCCAGAGCAGGCATGCCTGATCGGGTCCAGATCAGGCATGCCTGATCGGGTCCAGATCAGGCGTTCCTGATCGGGTCCGGATGAAATTTTACTAATCGGAACCAAATCAATCATCTGCGTTATATATCTTGCCTGATGCAAAACGAGTATACCAAGTCCAGTCCTTTTAAAAAACATGAATATCTTAAAGAACATGTTTAATAAGTAAAAATATAAATTAATATATGACGTAGGCAACGAATGCAGTGCTATATTCTTATCATAGAGTCCCAGTGAGCCGTGCCGATTATGGCGCAACCACCACATGCTAACGACTGCAACTGTCGCCTGAATTTGTCATTCATGACCTGAACGATTTGTTCTAATCTGATTCGATAACAACTAATTTAATATTAGGCCATCTCATTACGCTTCGGAGAATCTTAACACCGCGATTCAAATAATGACGTCATTTTACTAACGCCATCTATTTATTATGACCCAAAACATTAAATGTTAGAACGGTTGTTACAATATAATATTTCTATCTATCTATGTTTTCAAATGTTAGGTACATTTATATATATATATATTATTTATTTTTGTTTTTACTTTAAATATAAATTACTTTTATATTATTAATTAGACATTATTATTATCTATTATCAAATACATATGATTAATTAAAGATTTCAGATTAATCTCCTCTGATGAAAATACAATTTCGCCGTGGCATAAATATGACAATCATGTCACTTTTTTGAATTTTGATTGATATTTTTTTTGTGTTACGAAAACTGTTTCTGGTTCTGATATACTACAAGCCTTACTATATACTTGATGATATTTCACATCAGGCTATCCATATTTGGTCCTGATCTGGTCCTGATCCGGTATGCCTTACCATACTTGATGTTATTTCACATCAGGCTATCCTGATCAGGACCAGACCTGGTCCTGATAGGGTTTGCCGGATCCGGCATGCCTCATTCTGTCCTGATCGGGTCCTGATCCGGTATGCCTTACCATACTTGATGATATTACACATCAGGCTATCCTTATTTGGTCCTGACCTGGTCCTGATCCGATATGCCTTACCATACTTAATGATATTTCACATCAGGCTATCCTGATCAGGACCAGACCTGGTCCTGATCGGGTTTGCCGGATCCGGCATGCCTCATTCTATCCTGATCGGGTCCAGATACATGATCTGGTTGAACCATACTTTATTTCTAGTCGGGTACCCTGGACGGACCGGCCCGCGGCTGCAAACAAAGAACTGTCAACAGCGTGATCCTACCACTATTAAAGTTTCTAATTTAATATTATACTGGCAAACCCAGCTGATTGGTTTGTTTGTAGAAATCGATACATCGCCGTCTGGTGGGAAATTATATAAATGGGATCTATACTTGCATATAAACCTTCGTGAAAAAAAAAAAATATATAGCAATTTTCATAACGATCTATCAAATAGTTTCCGAGATTAGGGATGTCATATAAACTCTTTTTACAAACATACTCTTCTTCTTCTTCTTATTTTTATGTATTGGCAATCAGCTACTTAAATGAGCCATTGTTGCCAGTGTCGAGTTATAATTATCTTCAAGTTTTTAGTGTCTTCAGATTAGTCATTGTCCGTCAGTAAGTCAAATTGTCGCCATCAACAGTGCTATGGCCACACTGTTAATGGTATCTTGTGAGAATTTTGATGGAAAACGAAAACGTTGTAAAGCACTTTTATATGATATTCACTACATCTCAGCAGTTCCGTCACATCACATTACATAAAATGCCATCAAAATTATCTAATATAACACGATAAAACACTAAGATATCGAATATAATACAAGAGCACCACATGACGTTTTAGATTCCCGCCAAAAATTCCAAATATACTCTTTTTTAGATATGGAATAGATACGTAATGTGTGTAATTCTCACGCGGAAAGATTCATTTTTATCACATTTGCCGAGTCTGAGTTCCATTAGGGTCCGCTATTTGTATATTCGTAAAGTCCCTGATGACAAATGAGTTTATTCCTTTACCGCCTTGTTATATAAATATAACAGGCGGTAAAGGAAAATAAATATTCAGTAATCTTCAGCATACAGTGAATTAAATTGGTTGCAGAAATAACGTAGTGGCTAATATACATGGCGTATATCGACGTATTGTGCGGTATCGTGGTTTCTATTCCTACACAGGACAATAATTTATATGATCAACAAATTGTTTTTCTCAGTCTGGGCGTAATTTTTAGTCCGTTAATTGTATTTCTTTTCAAAATCATACATACATACATATCATCACGCCATATCCCTTGCAGGGTAGGCAGAGAGAACAGAGTGCCAGAGAACTCTATCTCTGCATACTTCACTCGCTTCCTCAACATTCATAATTCTCTTCATACACGCTCGCCGGTTTCGGAGACTCTTGACTCCACCTTCCTTCAGTACCTGACCGATCTGGTCTAGGTAGGTTAGTCTCGGTCTCCCTCGGTACCTACATCCTTCCACTTTCGCATTGTATATCTTCTTAACCAGACGTTCGTTCGGCATTCTTTCCACATGTCCGAACCATCGGAGCATTCCGTTTCGCATCTTTACACCAATACTCTCTTTCATAAGTATCTAAGTAATAAAAGGATTAGTTCTTTAATGCAGGATATTATTAAAAAAAAATTAAGTGTTATTAATAAAAAAAAGCCCTTAATTCATAAGTGTTATTATTAAAAAAAGCCTTTCTTGATAATAGACTGAATTTTTTTATTGCAACGGGCAATTGTCCGTTTGCACCTCTCTAAATTCGTCCGGAGTTACAGATGAAGCGGCGCGTGATCCCATAGATACGCCCCGTAATGTTCCTCTCCACGCTGTGCGAGAGGGTCCACGGAACCCGATCTTTGTCGTCGGTGGCCAATGGCACTAGGGCTCCTTTATTTTTGCCAAGAAATCTTGTTCTTATCCTAATTTCTAATAGTCGACGTAATATACACACGTATATATTGCAAAAGTTATTAACAATAGTTTTATGACCAGCCGCCTACCTGACGTCCACCATCCTTGGGAATGTAATATTCATTTGTACAAAAGCAATTAAAAATTACATCTATTTATTTCACGTGCAAATATTCTAAATTGTTTTCTTTAACTTTAGAAATAATAATAAACATTAAATGTGCAGTGTAAATTTAATTTTTAAAACGACTTTAAAATAATAACTTTTAAGTTTTTCTATTGTTTTTCTGACAAGTTTTTAGTTCCCACCATTAAATTTAGAAAAGTCCTTGTGGGGTACCTGGTTTATGATTCACAGAATGCAACAAAGTCCTTTTACAGAGTTTATTTAGTAAATCTATATATAATTCTACTTATTTTCATTCATATTTGTTTTGGGGGGTTAATAGTGCCACAATGGCCACGCTTGGCGAGCGGATTGGCGATCGCGGTAGATGTTAAGTTTCCCGGGAGATAACCGCTGCCCAATCTCCCGGTGAGACCCTTAACCGATTTTTCCCACGGACAAGTAAGGGGGACGACACACGGGGAGCACTATACTACTACACCCACCACTAGGTGGACTGATGACATTATCAAGGTCACAGGAAACTGTAGGATGCAGGTAGCACAGGACCGTTGCAAATGGACCGTTGTAGTGGACGTTTACGAGCTGATGGATGGATAATTCTACTGTACGTGTGTATCTCACTGAATTCCTCCTAAACGGCTAGACAGATTGTCTTGAAATTTTTTGTGTGTGTTCGAGAGGATTCGAGGATGGTTTAGATTCACAATTGGACTCGGTGGCGCCGTTGTCAGTATATCAAACGGTTGGATCGAATGGGATGAAATTTTCTATGTATATTCCAAGAGGTGATCATTTCAAAACACAATTGAACGTGGTAGGTGGCGCTGCTGTCGGCATGCCGGGACAGCTAGTACAAAATACAGAGTTACACAAGGACCATAAGGTACCACGGAATAGAAGAAGGAGCGAGACACCTAGATCTTAGAATTAAGAATGTAAGTAAGATTATACCGTCGGTGTAGTGGTTAACATGACCTACCGTGTCAGGGTCGTGAGTTCAATTTCCACGCAGGACAGTACTTTGTACGATCCATAAACTATTATTCTGAGTCTGGGTGTAATTTGTTTGTGTTAATTGTATGTTTGTAAAGTCCCTCGCAATATAAAGATAATTTCCTTAGTGCAGGTTAAAAAAAGTCTTTAAAATTATGATGTAACAGTTCAACTTTTTTATTGGTATGACTGTTGACAGTTCCGTCTACAGCCGCGAGCCGGTCTGCACGCACCACACCCTCGCAGAAGATCGACGTCTGAGTAATGGCAATTGCGCTACATTCGGTGAGCGAGAGAGCCGGAAGCCCAACTGGGTAGGTTTGGGGTTTGTATTGGTAGGCCTAGGTATACCCTTGATGATCGGACCGGGGAATTGTCCGGTCACCCGACGTGAGGCCACCGCAGCCAAAGATCGGGTACCGGTGGCCCGCTCGCACGGCGAAGAGAGGTATTTGCAGGATGGGTCCATGGGGTTGCGCGCCGCCTCTTCTGTCGCCCCGGGCCGATTTGCCAGGGCGCGACCACATCCATGGTCCACCGTGCGAGGGGAAAAAAAAACAAGGTATACCCTTGATATCGCAAAGGTCCATGGGCGGTGGTGACACTTACCATCAGGTGTGCTGCTTGCTCATTTGAAACCATAAGCAATAAAGAAAATACGTTAAATCTTTGCATATAACTTTACAATTTTGTAATGTTTCTCTAATTGTTGTTAATGTAAATTGAACCTTAAAGGTAAGTAATATTGAGTTGCAAATTAAATGACGAGTTTTCATGCATAGTAAACGGAAATAATTCGGAAGTGAGTAACAACAGGTATTTTCCTGTTCCAAAAGAAACTGAACGAATGTTAAAAATATATTTTATTTATTATATTCACTATCGACTCCCAGTCGATAGTGAATATAATTGTGATTGTGGTTTATTTAGGCCTACTGTGGTTCTATTTCACATCTCCCAACTATCTAGGGTGATGAAAGCAGGGTTAAGATAAGGCCTCATAAATCGTCTTGTTTATTCTGCTATTGTATATTTATCAAAAGAGCGCTGCTGGACACTTCTCCTGGTGCAAGTCTTACACGATTTTCACCTCTCCCACGAGCACATAAGGAATGAAAACAATTCTTTACAGGGTTTGTTCTCAGGTTATTTTTGATGCTACATGTCATTTGATATTTGCTGTGTGGTAGCGGCTACGAATACTACCAACCCTTACTTTGCTCGTGGATGTCGTAAAAGATGACGACACTTATAACAACCTGGGCCAACTCCATCTGATGCCGTTTGGTCAACGATTACATTCCCAAGGAGGGTTGACGTCTGGCAGGCGGCCGGTCATAAAACTATTGCCAATAACTTTTACAATATGTACTATGAAAGAAGAGTACATATTGTATCGACCACAAGTAATTGGGATAAGAGTAGGAGAATGATGATGATATATAGATATATATATAGCCTAAAATATAAATGTGTTTCTTGAAATAAGTTTATATCATATAAAAATTGTAGTACGTTCATATCATTATCAGCTCAAGTAATATATGTATGTCCCACTGTTGGGCTCGAGCCTTTTCTATAAGGGGATTTAATTAACCTACTAAACCGCGCTGGTAAGACGTGTTGGTATAAAGTTTTGTCTTGGATTTTCTTTCTCTTGCATAGATGTTATATGCGTTTTATATCCCTTAGTCATCTCTTGCAGTATGGTAAAGCTTCTTCCTTTCTATTATAGACGAGGCTTTGAGCCTAGTAGTGCGACTTTCACAGGCTAATATGATGGTGATTCACATTCTAGTTGTTGATAATGGATGGATGGATAGTACTAAAATTTACATATCATCATCGTTCTTTTACTCTTATCCTAAATACTTGGGGTCGATACAATATATACTGTTATTTAATAGTACATATTGAAAAAGTTATTGGCAATAGTTTTATGATCGGCCGCCTGCCAGACGTCAACCCTCCTTGGGAATGTAATTGTTAACTAAACGGCATCAGATGTAGTTGGCTCAGATCGTTATAGGGCTATTAGTCGTCTTATACGATATTCACGAGCAAAGCAAGGGTTGGTATTATTCGTAGCCGCTACCACACAGCGTAAATAAATTAACATGTCATGTAATAAAATAATAAGTTCAGATATTACGTCTTCCAAGAATATGGGTGTGGCACATAGCTTTAAATAAATAATATATTACATATACATTTTATGTAAATAGTAATGTGTCATATGAAATATTCCGTTAACTTTGTAACGCAGAATTTTATTTGTTTTACAATATTATGCCTATATTCCAGAAGACGTTGTTTTAGTTAGGCTGACCGACCGCATTCGTAACGACGACGTAAGAGAGCGAGTAGGTATGAAAGAGAGTATTGGTGTAAAGATGCGAAAGGGAATGCTCCGATGGTTCGGACATGTGGAAAGAATGCCGAACGAACGTCTGGTTAAGAAGATATACAATGCGAAAGTGGAAGGATGTAGGTACCGAGGGAGACCGAGACTAACCTACCTAGACCAGATCGGTCAGGTACTGAAGGAAGGTGGAGTCAAGAGTCTCCGAAACCGGCGAGCGTGTATGAAGAGAATTATGAATGTTGAGGAAGCGAGTGAAGTATGCAGAGATAGAGTTCTCTGGCACTCTGTTCTCTCTGCCTACCCTGCAAGGGATATGGCGTGATGATATGTATGTATGTATGTACGTTGTTTTAAGGGCGGCTACGAATACTAGCAACGAATAATATCAGATAATATTGTATAAAACAATTCATACATCGATGTGGGCTAACTAATTTTATGCCATCTAATCAAAAATTGCATTTTTTTGGCAAGCTATGGTGTGTACACACCTCGTCCTCCTCGTACGGGGCGACAGAAGGGCGACTTGTGGCCCCATAAACTACCGTATTCGCTACCGATCGCCATTGGGCTGGCCACTGGTACCGCTTCCTTAACATCCGTGGCCAGCCCGGCGGGTTACCCTTTCGAGTACCATCCCCGTCGACGCTCCAGCCTGCAGTCAGGACGCCACCCTCACGCGGTTGACCGCGTCAGGGTGATGTCTTGGCCGCAAACTAACCTCTCTGCGGGTGACGGACCCGGGTCCAGTCACCCGCGCCCTCGACTAGGGCGGCATCAGGCACAGCGCATCCTGACGCTATCGAGCAGAAATTACAAAAAAAAATAGAAATTACTTTACTAAGGAAGGTTTTAGGCAAGCGGCCGTTCATAAAATTATTGCCAAAACTTTTCCAATATGTACGATGAAATATGAGTACCTATATATTGCATTGACTCCAAGTAATTGGGACAAGAGCAGGATAATGATAATCATGATTCCTGAAGATAGAAACAGAGAGTATTGGACCGAAATCATAACATGTCTATACCAGTGAATTCAATAAATCATTTGTGGTGGCTTGCTCAAAGGCGTAGGTACGGCTAGTTAGTAAGATCTCGGTCGGTCTTCCATTGACCATGCTGGTTTAGAAGGTATGTGGCCAGACAATAGACTGTCAAAAATAATATTAATCAAAATATTCAATTTAAATCACTACTGAATATAATTTATTAGCATATTACATAATTCGCACTTGTATGTAACTAAAACACGTGTTAGGAATGTAGAAACTAGAAAGAGGTTTTATATCTATTTTGTTGTTAGCTTTTTTTCGAGACTTAAGTTTGTGTTACACCGAAGCACGCGCATTTTAAAATTTCACTCTCATATTTTTTTCATAACGCGCCTAGAGAAGTACCTAACTTAAAGATGTAAATATGATACGAAGCGAGATTTGCATGTCCTACAATAGTTCACGGTGGTGTCAGTGGCAGCACGATTGGGCCGGACTGCCAATAGGTGCGGGTTCGAACCCCGCTTGTGACATAATTTTTCGTTTCGTAAGCGGGTTTTATAAATAATTAAGCATATTAGTCGTTAGTTAGTAGTTACTTAGTTAGTTAGTAGGCAGAGAGAACAGAGTGCCAGAGAACTCTATCTCTGCATACTTCACTCGCTTCCTCAACATTCATAATTCTCTTCATACACGCTCGCCGGGTTCGGAGACTCTTGACTCCACCTTCCTTCAGTACATGACCGATCTGGTCTAGGTAGGTTAGTCTCGGTCTCCCTCGGTACCTACATCCTTCCACTTTCGCATTGTATATCTTCTTAACCAGGGTTTAGACAGATAGTGAATATTTTTTTTTTATTTCTTCTGATGGCAAACGAGCCAGCAGCACACCTGATGGTAAGTGTCACTGCCGCCCATGGCTCTTTTCTATACCAAGGTTATAGTTAGGCCGCTGCCTACCAATACAAACCCCAAATCCACACAATTGGGCTTCCGCCTCTCTCGCTCACCGAACGAAACACAATAGCACATTGCCATTACTCAGACGTCGATCTTCTGCGAGAGTGTGGTACTACCACGGAACTATCAACAATGTGATCTTACCACTAACAGTATTCTAACTCCGTCAGTACAGGGAAAGCTTCATGCACAATAGGAGTAAATTTTGCTACTATATTACACTGGACGTCTGCCAATCTATCTATCTAAATTGGCATAGTGTTTTATATAGATTTTAATGTTATTTAGCTGTCTTATATTTTAGTCGTTTTTTACGATATCCACAGATAAGAAAAGGGATGGCCAATTCCTATATTTACTTATTCTTACTTCTTTACGATACGGTTAGTGCTCTCTTTTACATGTGCTTAAGGATTGAATTGGACATGGAACGAAATTTCTTACACCCTTACTTACCCCTTCGAAAATAAATACGGATAATCATAACAAAATTGAATAAAACAAAAAAATGATAAAGAAAACGAAACTAAAAGAGAAACAATAGCGTTTAAAATCGAAACGAATCGAAGGTCTTAAAAGTACTTCAAACTAAAACCAAAATCACGAGTTCAAACAAAATATACCTAGTAAATATTTGTATATATATTTAATTATTTCCTATATTCTTGTGTCATAATAGAAAACTAGAAGATTGTTAAACAGATGGATTTAGAATAAAGAATTGTAATGGTGGAAATCAAAAAAATAAAAATAGTCAATAAAACTAAGGCTAATAATAAAATCGATAGCCATTGTAGTAAATAACAAAAATGTCACATTAATATTAGTACTTACATACTTAACTATTTATAACATACAAATACGCACACTTGAAACAATCACGTTCCTGGAAATATAATCGAGGTCTCGACAATCACCACAGGCGTACAGAAGTCAAATGTAATGCAACCATGAGAACTATTGGAAAACAAATACATTAAGTAAACTCTAGAATAAATAAATACTTATAATTTTATTTTTGTTAATCAAGTTATATCATCAAATTTTTTTCCGTGTGGTGACGGAGTAAGAATATTATTCACCACCCTATATTTTGCCCGTGGGTGATCGTACGAGACGACTAAGGGATATAAAACGCATATAACATCTATGCGAGAGAAGGAAAACTCGAAACAAAACCCTATACCAACACGTCTGACCAGCGCGGTATAGTAGGTTAATTTCCCTCCCATTACGGAGGAGGCCCGAGCTCAACAGTGGCACATTTATGGGCTGTGATGATGATGATCATCAAATATAGTAATAAAAAAATAAGTGGTAAACGTATTACGTGTAATAAATTAGGTAAAATAAAAAAATAAAAAATCAAAGGGTAAGAAACACATTACGTGAAATTGTTTAAGGAAATAAGGTTAAAGTTAAAAAATAATTATTATATATTGTTTGCATTAGTCAAGCAATATCACCAAATGGTAAGAGGTAATCAAAATAAAGCAGCAAAAAACATAGAGGAAACTCTTCTCGGACGAATTAGCGGGGTTTGATGTACCGTAGCCCGCCGCCAAAAAAAAAAGAGAAAGCTCTAATAAATAAAAACATTTAATTTTATTTGTATTAATTAAATTATATCATTTTGCTATGTAGTAGCACGAATAGTACCAACCCTTACCTCGCTCGTGGATATAGTACATACATACATACATACATATCATCACGCCATATCCCTTGCAGGGTAGGCAGAGAGAACAGAGTGCCAGAGAACTCTATCTCTGCATACTTCACTCGCTTCCTCAACATTCATAATTCTCTTCATACACGCTCGCCGGTTTCGGAGACTCTTGACTCCACCTTCCTTCAGTACATGACCGATCTGGTCTAGGTAGGTTAGTCTCGGTCTCCCTCGGTACCTACATCCTTCCACTTTCGCATTGTATATCTTCTTAACCAGGCGTT
This sequence comes from Lymantria monacha, assembly GCA_905163515.2. Lineage (NCBI taxonomy): Eukaryota > Metazoa > Arthropoda > Insecta > Lepidoptera > Erebidae > Lymantria > Lymantria monacha. The sequence goes on along the minus strand of LR991106.1, from coordinate 19,180,986 downwards.
CGTTCGGCATTCTTTCCACATGTCCGAACCATCGGAGCATTCCCTTTCGCATCTTTACACCAATACTCTCTTTCATACCTACTCGCTCTCTTACGTCGTCGTTACGAATGCGGTCGGTCAGCCTAACTCCACAGATTTTCCGCAGAGATCGCATTTCGACCGCATTAATTTTACTATCATACTCTTTTCTGCATACCCAACTCTCGCTTCCATACAGTAATGTTGGGACAAGCACTGCGTTATGTATTGCTACACGTGCCTTCTGGCTGAGGTGGTGGCTGCCGAGAAGTTGCCCCAACGCTCCGTTCACTCTATTTCCCGCATTCACTCTTCGCTCTATATCAGTGGTGTACCTTCCATCTCGGCTAAATCCACATCCAAGATATACAAATTCATCCACTTGCTCTAGTACATCATTACCTATTGTTACTCTTACATCTGTTCTGGTTTTATCTCTTTCAAAGACCATTATTTTGGTTTTGCTCACATTCACGCGTAGACCCCTTTTCTTACAATCTTCTGTCATTGTGTCGACTAGGGTCTGCAGGTCAATCGCTGACTGTGCCAGCAGGACTGCATCATCTGCATAAAGCAGAGCAGTGACCACTGAGTCGCCCATCTGGACTCCCACATTCATATCGTTCAGCCTTTGGAGACATATATCCAGATATATGATAAACAGCCTGGCTGACAGAACGCACCCCTGCTTAACGCCGATATTGACGTCAAACCAAGGCGACATTCCATCATCCAGCCGCACACAGGCTCTACAGCCCATGTAACTGGACTGGATATATGGATATAGTAAGTGTAGTACTGGAGTGGATATAGTAAACGACGAGTAAGAGATTTAATCGACCTGAGTCAACTCCACCTGAGATAACGTTTAGTCAACAATTATATTCCCAAGGAAAGTTGACGTCAAGCGGGCGACCGTTCATAAAACTATTGCCAATAACTTTTGCAATACGCGCGATGAAAGAGGAATATATATTGTGTTAACCCCAAATAGTTGGTGGGGTAGGAGCAGAATTTGAAAAAAATGCTTATGGTGGATTGTATAAGATGACTAAGTGATATAATATGCGAATAACATCTATGCTAGACAAGGAAAACTGCCACACAAAACCCTTTACCAACCCATCTGACTAGCCTTATACAGTGGGTCAATTTCCCTTTTAATGTAGAGAGGGCTCAGATCAGTGAGACGTGTATGTATGCTGAGCCTTTGATATAGATATAAGCTACTTTATAGCATTTCAAGAAAAATCATGTTTTTTTTTTTAAGTAAATAAAATGTCTGTTTTTTTTAATTCTTAATCAAACTAATTTGTCACTGACTCTATTCAAGAGCTCTCATTAAAACTGTATTCTTACTTCAGGAAATTGACATTTTGCCTTATAACTAGGTTAATTACATTATAGTTATTTATTAGTAGTACCAAGAAAGCTCAGGTACAATGAACCGTTTTAATATGTTATATTTTTAAACTCTACTATTGTCACGAGTTCCGTACATTGATGTTGGAACAAGACAAAGGTTATTTTAAGTCTAGATTCAAACTTCAAACGGCACAAATTTTTAAAATAGTTCTCATTACATTTGGACTCATGCCATATAATATTCAAATAGTACTAGAATTTTATTTTTAAAACAACATGTTTTGATGTTTCCTGAGAAATAATATTAAATCACATATGAATATAATAATTAAAGTTACCGAGCGTTTAGTGAATCATAAAAGACCTCAACAAGCCAAGGACTCTGAACGATATAAATGTTAATTAAGGTTATGATATAAACGAAACGAATGCCAACAGAAAGCTCTATGCGATGCGTACAGTTTAATTTTTTCATTCATATAAAATGACAAATACATTCGTCCGACTTACTAACACAGATAAAACTATTATAAACAATGCAAATTAAGCTTTAACTAACAAAGATAGAGTTGTGTATCGTACAGATGCATTTGATAATCTTGCGCATGGGGTTATAGTAAACATGAACGCCGGCGCAGCGGTAGTCAGTCACTCGTTGATCCGTGTTGAGAGCAGGCATTTATTCTGAGACGCAAGCTGGCTTACTCGCGTACATATTCGAACGAAACGCGAATTTCGAATAAAACCCGTGGTGTCCCTAAAGGGAATGTATTAGGTCCTGTGACATAAAATACGACTATTTATACATTATTTGAATATTTTAAAGTGAATTATAGTGCAAGTGTTGCATGTACGTGGTCCATTGTACAGATGCTGACATGCATGGTAAGTTTGATTTGGAAATTCTTACACACGATGTGTTTCAATGAGTCCCATTGTTTAGGCACAGTCTTTTTTTCTCTCATTTGTATATCAACACTTTCATCTGCCTCGTTTATTTTCTATTTTATCAGTGTTCCAATTAAACTTGTATTGCATTAAAATTTGTCGTCATCAAATAGTTATTCTTTTTTTCAATGTTTTAACTGGAAATGTAAATTTTATCGTTAGGTGTTCGGTAACTTTATGCAGTAGTAATCTTTATAGTAAAAACATTAAAGATTAGGTAAGTAAGATAAGCTTGTTTACATCATGACTCAGTCTTACAATGCTGTTGAAAGTAAATGTTCATTTTTTTTGTTTTTGTAGTTTTTATGAGCTATTTCTTTTGTTAATTTGATTTCTAATGAATAGCCACTATTTTGATGATTTGGACTGTCTATACAAATTGTATTAATGTCAAAAAGTTTGATAAATTGAATGTTATCTATTAGAGTTTTATTATGGGCCGGGTAATTTGGAGAAATTCAGTTTAATTAATTTTTTCTCTCACGTTTTATTGATCTGTAATTTAATTGATATTCTTTATAATCTTATTTGCAATCATTGCGCTTTTTTGTTATGAATCAGCGTCTACTAAAAATGATGAGTGAGTATTTTTTATTGAATTTAAGTCTTGTCATTCTTTAATATTATTATACTTTCCAATCTTCTCATTTTTATACAATGACAATGATATGAGTTTTACTCTGTAATTGAATGTCGCCATACTGGGAATGTCAATTAACTTGTCAAGTGTTTACAAATATTTGAATAACTCAGAAATACTTGTATATCATCATTCTATATCTTTTGCAAAGAAAGTTTATTACGTCAGTTAATGTGTTGCCTTATTTCAGTTTAGTATATTTCATATGCTGCCGTCGGCAATATATTTCTTTCCATCACAATAGTCCTCCTGATGCATTTGATCAAGATTCCGAGAGAGAGATCCTCTTGATGCATTTGAGAAAGATTCATCATCATCATCATTCTACTGCCTGATGCAGATCGCCCCCGTTCATGAGGATATAGTATCCGTAATCGCCACGTTCGCTTGTTAGCGATCGCAATGAGGTGTTATACTTTTCCCAGCAGAGCTGCTGCTGTTCACTATCTTGAAAACCTTATCAAATTTTACGTCTTGCATGGGAAAGTAAGGTTTGGCGACAATTGTATTCATAGGCTGTTATCACACAACACGATTATTAATAATTAATTATTTAATGCCTTAAGAAGGCATTAAATAATTATTTAAGTTGATAAAGCCAGTGTCAATATGACATTTGATACATTAAGAGTCAGAGAGAGAGTCAAGTTATGCCTTTGTTCTCTTCTTTTCAATCCGAAAGAAAGGCAATGCGGCCTTGGAGTAATTAATCCTAGCATCATCAGCTAATCATACCTCTAGAAACATGGAAAGAACAATTATGATATATATATAACTTCGAGATGCGTGACCCAGGTTTAAATTTGAAGCTTTGGATGGTCGATTGTACTTAATATAACGGTATAAATTTAATACTTTTATTTCCAATATGTTTTAGCTGATTTAGTAGTTAACTCGTGATCAAGTACCGCTTGTGGAAACTGGTTCAGTCATAATCTTTTGTATTGTATTTAGGTATCGTTGCAATGCATTACAGTGGAGCTAATACTTACTAAACATATTGTGGTATACATTTTTTTTATAAAATAAGTCGGTAAAAAAAATAATATGCAAACTCGCTGAATTTTGCCGGCCGAATATCCGTTCATTATCATCATTCAGCTTTTTGGTAGCCACTATTGGATGTAGACTTCCTCAATAGAATAGAATTTGACGTGGTCTTTAATGTAGATGGGTAATAATTACCACGCTTAGCAAGCGGGTGAACGATTTTAGCAGTATGATAAGAAAATCCAAAAAAAAACACGCTACAATTCTGTAAGGGCTATGAGAATTGCAATTTTAACCCACACGGCGAACAATTTAAGAATCGTTATACAAAATTTGAACAAATAAAACCGACTTTAAAAAAATAATATTCTAAAACAAAAAGTGCACAAAAAAGTAAAAATTTCAAGTAAAATTTTACTTCGATCATTTACCAATTTTTTCTTGTAGTGTCGGAGTAGGAATTCAATTCACCAACCCCCTTTTATGTCCATGACCGTCGTAAAAGACGACTAAAGGATGTAATATACATATAACGTCTGTACAAGGGAAGGAAATCTCGAAATAAAACCCTATACCAACCCATGACCTGACACGTCAGGTTATGTCAATTTACCTCCTATTATCGAGAAAACTCGAGCCCAACAGTGGAACGTATATGAACTGATATGATGATGAATTGAGAACTCCCCTGCTTTTTTTAAGTCTGTTAAAAACGTTTAAGTTTTATAAATAATCAAGCATATTAAATGCTAAATTTCAGTAATTTGAATAACAGGGTTGTGTCATCGTTTAGTACAATTCTAACTGCAAAGTTTGAGTATTAAGCCTGCACAATGTGTAAACATTGTCGGGTAGATGGCACACGTCTCCTTAAAAGACGTAAATGTAATACGATACTAGAATTGAATGTCCTACAATAGTTCACGGTGGTGTAAGTGTCAGCATGATTGGGACGGATTTCCAATAGGGTTCGAATCCCACTTGTGACATTTTTCGCTCGTATTCAGTTTTTATAAACGCTTAAGTGGACAAATTCTGCAATGTTAAAAAAAAAGAGTTTACTACCCGTCCGTTTTCTTTCGTGGTGATTTATTCATTTACATACTTTATTCGTGATTATTTATTATGATTTTAAGGAGTATGGTCTGTGATAGTACTAGTCTTTCAATCATAATGATACTTTCTTAGTAATAGCAGAGGGACATATATGAGCTGATTTCTTTTCTTTTCAGTAACTTTTTTTTACTACATGGAATAATTAAAAATATTTAAGAACAGAATTTCGTTATCTAAATTATTCGTCATTTATATAAATGCATTCTATTATTTATTTCATTGATGTAATTTATATTATATTTTTCGTGAACGTTGTAAAAGACAACTAAAATCTTAACATCAACCTGAGTCAGAACTATCTGATGCCGTTTGATCAAAAATTACATTCTCAAGAACGGTTGAGGGGCCGATCATAAAACTATTATTAAAATTGTTGCAAACTATACGATGGAGTATCGAAGTAATTAGTATAAAATAGGATGATAATGTTTATCCTAATGGCGTAAACAATTTTCTCTTTAATAATATTTGTCATTTTATTTTTATCAATTTATGTAATGGCTGTGTGGCTGTGTGGTAGCGACTTCGAATACTACTAACCCTTACTTTGCTCGTGGATGTCGTAAAAGATGACTAAAAGTTTTATAACGACCTGGGCCAACTCCATCTGATGACGTTTGGTCAACAATTACATTCCCAAGGAGGGTTGACGTCTGGCAGGCGGTCGGTCATAAAACTATTGCCAATAACTTTTACAATATGTAGCATAAAATAAGAGTACATATTGTATTGAATCCAAGTAATTAGGATAAGAGTAGGGGAATGATGAATGATGATGAAAATGTACATACATACATACATATCATTACGCCATATCCCTTGCAGGGTAGGCAGAGAGAACAGAGTGCCAGAGAACTCTGTCCTTGCATACTTCACTCGTTACTCAACATTCATAATTCTCTTCATACACGCTCGCTGGTTTCGCTGACTCTTGACTCCACCTTCCTTCAGTACGTGACGAATCTGGTCTAGGTAGTTGAGTCTCGGTCTACTCCGCTACCTACGTCCTTCCACTTCCACACACACGTAATGAAAATGTATATATTAAAATCATACTGTAAGGTATCAAACAATAAAGGCCACAGAAATTATGGACACCCAGCGCTTAGGGACGCCTTAAGTTGTAACACAATACTTATGTATGTAGATAGCGCTCGTATAATAACTGGGTCGAATAGGTATTTGTATTCCCACACTTATTGTCCCATCTTTTCATTAGTCACACTTACATCATTTCAATTGTCATGTTTATTGTTTTGTGATGTATCTCTGAATGCATGTTGTTGATAGTTGTCTTATGAGAAATAGTGCATTGTTGATTTAGTGTTTTGTACTTGTTGTGTAACTAAAAATGTGTAAGTATCTAACTTGGAATTTAGTCAAGCTTATTTTATTTTCTTCATAATATTTATTCATGCTTAAAAATTATAATACATTCATTGCTATTTATAAAACCCGATTACGAAGCGAAAAATGATGTCACAAGCGGGATTCGAACCCGCGCCTATTGGGATTCCGGCCCAATCGTGCTGCCACTACACCACCGTGAACTATTGTAGGACATGCAAATTTCACTTCGTATCATATTTTCGTCTTTAAGGTGACATGCGCCATCCACCCGACAATGTTTACATACTGTTATAGGCTTAATACTTCAAACTTTGCAGTTAGAATTGTATTAAACATGACACAACCTTGTTATTCAAATTATTGAAATTTAGCATTAAATATGCTTAATTATTTATAAAACCCGATTACGAAGCGAAAATGATGAAATGCGAAAATGGCAGCACGATTGGGCCGGAATCCCAATAGGCGCGGGTTCGAATCCCGCTTGTGACATCATTTTTCGCTTCGTAATCGGGTTTTATAAATAATTAAGCATATTAAATGATAAATTTCAATAATCATTCATTGTTACTTTAAAATTCTATAAAGGCGTATGTATTTCGCCTGTAAAGAATAGCTTATAAGCTATGGTTGTTAAAATAATATTTTTATTATTTTATGTATAGCGTGTCACTTTTATTTATTTTAATAAAGAATATTTTAATATCAAAAATCATTATTGATTTAGTCATATATGTATGCTGCTATAATCGTGAAAGGTTTGGTTTCGAATCCCGTATCGGACTAAAAAGTATTAAAGATTTTTTTAAGTTATATCTGTATGCAATATGTATCGAATTCGAAATCTCTGTGGAGCTGTTTTACAAAAAGCTTCTTAAAAAAATTTCATCTTATCATAAAAATATAGAAAGATTTCCGTTTTTATTTTTCTTATCAATAAAAGTATGGCATTTTAAATCAAATACAATCAATCCGTATAACCCATAAAATTGGACAAAAAGTAATACAAATTTATTCAGACAAATCACTATTACAATTTAACCTTTTACATTTTTACCTATTATATTTGTTGTGGAGAATGAATAAAATATACCACCACTTATCTTGGCTATGGGTATCGTAATAGACGATTAAGGCATAATATACACACAAAATCTGTGTAAGAGAAGGAAATCTCGAAATAAAACCCTATACCATCCAATCAGCGTGGTATAGTAGGTCAAATTCACTCGTACTATGGTGAAGGCTTAAGCTCAGCTATAGGATGAATACGAGCCGAGATGATAATGATGCTGATTCTTAAATCTCAGCCAATTTTTGCGATTCTCACGTACAAGTTAGAGGCGATAATTGTATTTGTTACTCCGTCGGCAAACGGGTATTGTTGTCCCCACGGTAGATACACTTAAGGTTGCAGAAAGATCGCGTTCGTAACGACGACGTAAGAGAGCAAGTAGGTATGAAAGAGAGTATTGGTGTCAAGATGCGAAAGGGAATGCTCCGATGGTTCGGACATGTGGAAAGAATGCCGAACGAACGTCTGGTTAAGAAGATATACAATGCGAAAGTGGAAGGATGTAGGTACCGGGGGAGACCGAGACTAACCTACCTAGACCAGATCGGTCAAGTACTGAAGGAAGGTGGAGTCAAGAGTGTCCGAAACCGGCGAGCGTGTATGAAGAGAATTATGAATGTTGAGAAAGCGAGTGAAGTATGCAAGGATAGAGTTCTCTGGCACTCTGTTGTCTCTGCCTACATATAACAAGATGATGCAGCAAAAAGCAGTTGATTGCATGACAAACATAAAGAACTCACAATTCAATCAAAATTATTATTCATTTGTAATAAATGAATTTACATCTTTTATTATTGTGACTTTCTCTAGATTATTTTATCATCTATATATTATGGTTGATCTTAAATAAAATGACATTGATTTATAAAAATTTAATTCTTTTGTTCGTATTTAGATGTGAATGGAATGCGGTTTAATAACTGAATAACTTATTTTATAGGATTTCATTATTACTTTCTTTGGTGACGAAATAAAAATCGATTACCATCACTTCCTTATCGTGGACAATAATTTAGATGGAGCCGCCAGAAATTATTATTCATCATCATTCACCTGCTCTTGTCCCAATTACTTGGAGTCGACGCAATATGTACCCCTCTTCCTACATATTGCAAAGGTTATTGGCAATAGTTTTATGACCAGCTGCCTGTCTGGCATCAACCCTCCTTGGGAATGCAATTGCTGACCAAATGGCATCAGGTGGTGTTGGCCCAGGTCGTTATAAGGCTCTTAGTTGTCTATTACGATATCCACGAGCAAAGTAAGTGTTGGTAGTATTCATAGCCGCTGCCACACAGCAAGATGAAGCCGCCAAAAATGCTAGCAGTTATTTCAGAATTGGAAAGAATGTAATTACTGTACTTACTACAGAATATAGATAGACTGATTTGGGTTACGTTTAGTTAAATAATACCAATATAAATAATTATCATCATCATCATTTCAGCTCACATATGGGCCCACTATTGGGCTCGGGCCTCCTCCATAATAGGAGGAAAAATGACCTACTACTCCGCGCTGGTCAGACGTGTTGGTATAGGGTATTATTTCGGGGTTTCCTTCACTTGCACAGATGGTATATGCATATTATATCCCTTAATCGTCTTTTATGATACCCACGAGTAAGATAGGGGGTGGTGAATTGTATTCTTACTCCGTCACCACATGGAAAAACGTAAATAAATATAAAAAAAATATAGGGAATGTTTATCTATTTTTTTATGCTTATGGTACGAAAAATTAGCAACACATGGTGTGTTACTACCGCCGATGGACCTTGTAATATCAGGATTGAAGCTAAGCCTCTGCCTACCAACTAAAACTCACCCAGTTGCCGGCTTTCTCGCTCACTGAACGAAGAGCACAATGCCAGTTCTCAGACGTCAATTTTCTGCGAGAGTGTGGTAGCTACTACCACGGATGGACCAAACCGCGGCTGTAGACAGAAAACTGTCAACAGTGTGGCCCATTACTTAGGGGACGTCCATTAATCGCGTGATCGTTTTTTTAGCATTTTTCAACCCCCCCTCCCCCTTGGTGATGTACGGTAAGGTTTAAGACTATGAAGGTTTAGGACTTCGTGATTTTTGTCAAAGCCCCCTCCCTCCCATTCAAACCTCACGTGATTAATGGACGGCCCCTTGTCGACTTAATAAGAAATCATAAAACGAAATGCGATTTAAAAAATATGAAATGAAACGTGACATTCGATTTATTAATTTTAATTTACTACTTACTTATTAATACTTAAAAAATACATACATACACATACATACTATATCATCACGCCATGTCCCTTGTAGGGTAGGCAGAGAGAACAGAGTGCCAGAGAACTCTATCTCTGCATACTTCACTCGCTTCCTCAACATTCATAATTCTCTTCATACACGCTCGCCGGTTTCGGTGGCTCTTGAGTTCACCTTCCTTCAGTACATGACCAATCTGGTCTAGGTAGGTTAGTCTTGATCTCCCCTGGTATCTACATTCTTAAAAAAAATACATTATATTAAATGTTTAACGAAACCCTTTATGACTGATTCTAACTTCGTTAGTTTTATTTTATTTTTATTATTGACCTTACCTATTCATGTTTGTGGTTTCGGGTCCGCACGTGATAATTCTGTTTGTGGCATTATTTAGTTATAATTACCGAAGTTTACTTTTGTCATATAAGAAAGTAAATGTTTCTGTGAAATTTTATCTAAACATATTTATCTTGATAATGTCCTCAACTTTTATCTTATCTAAAGACAAATTGTGGCCTCTCACTTGAGAAAAAAATGAACGAAAATGTTCATTACTCTTATTTGAAAGGCAATATATTATGCCTTTATGATTTAACTAAAGTTTGTAGAACATATGTTTTTTAAAATCATCATTTGCCTACTCTTATCCCAATTACTTATAGTCGATACAATATGTACTCTTCTTTCATAGTACATATTGTAAAAGTTATTGGCAATAGTTTTATGACCGGCCGCCTGTCAGACGTCAACCCTCCTTGGGAATGCAATTGTTGACCAAACGGCATTAGATGGAGTTGGCATAAATCGTTATATCTTAGTCATCTTTTACGACATCCACGAGCAAAGTAAAGGTTGGTAGTATTCGTAGCCGCTACCACACAGCATGTTTTTCAAAATATGACATCGAAAATTCTTCTTTTTCTTGTTGACGGGCTGGTATAATCGTCTACTCAGTCATACAGATTCATAGTAAGTTATTATGAGCCTTTCATCTTAATGTTAATCATACAGATAACTTTTGCAATCAACATAGATAACGAGATTGTTTTTGTTTAATACAAAATCCTACATTAAGGATTGTAGAGACTGTATTGTAGAGACTTTACAAACATATAATTAAAGAATACAAATTCCACCCAGAGTCAGTTAGAATATAGAATTAACGAACAAAAATTACACCCAAACTCGGAACATTTTGTAAATCGCACAAAGTATCGTTCGGCATTGGAATCGGACTCATAATACTGGTACCTAGGTTAGTATTTTAACTATTACGTAATCTGTATTTTATCTGTTCTGTTAGCCATACTTTATGACATCCGTGTGAAAAAAAAGGGGAAATGTGACACAATATATTCTAAGTCTGCTATGACAGCGATTTTTTAAATTTGATAGTTACAAGTTATTTTATAGGGTAATCAAACTGGTAACACCAAAGAATCTGTGTAGTTCTCATCATTATTCTGCTTTTATCTCAATTGCTTGAGGTCGATGCAATATGTACAATTATTCCATCATATAATATATTGTAAAAGTTTTGGCAATAACTTTATGATCAGACCTGATGTCTAACCTCTATGGGAATGTAATTGTTGACCAGAAGACATCAAATGGAGTTGATCCAAATCGATGTAAAAGCATTTAGTCGTCTTTTACGTCATCTACGAGCAATTTAATGCCTTGTAGTTAAAAAGTTAGCATAAATATATCTATATAAGGTATTATACTGTCTACATAAATGATGTAGTGATTCAGATATTGACTTACCGTGTCAGTGTTTTGGATTTGATTCCTATGTAGAGTAATACTTTTTTTTAAAATTATTTAAGAAGGCTTTGTCGCTTAGCGATAATGCTGCCTTATACAGTTACAGAGTTTAATAACTAAATTATCTTATTTACTAACTTATATTAGGAGCATGCTCCATCTGAAGATGGATTAGCTAAGATGCTATTACAAAGTTCAATATCAAAAAGCTTATCCTGTCCAAAAAATGAAGTTCTCAAACTAGAATTCCGCTCACACTCCATCAGAACGTGTAGGGACATCTTCAACAACTCCACATGTTGGGCAATTGGGAAAAGGCACTTTTTTGATTAAATATCTAAACTTATTAGATGGAATATGGCCAGAACGTAGTCTAAGAGCAGCAGGTCAAAAACTAAGAGTCTGAGTGTAATTTGTGTTATTTAATTAGCTATAATTATATTTGTAAAGTCCCCAGTAATATGAGGATTATTTACTTATTGCAGGGTGTCTTGTCTTTAAAAAAATATGTTTTTTAGGAGATAGTTGCTGCTTATTTACTCATTGAGACGCTTAACCAATTTCTGCAACTTACACTGGCAATAGGGTAATGATATTTTTGGAACGAAGTTCCTTATCGCGCGTTGCGAAAGGGGGCTAGACGGAAAAAATTACTACCGACACACAACAAAGTTGTAACGACACATCAATAAACAAAGTCGCTTTTTCTGTCCCTATATCCCTATATATGCTTAAATCTTTAAAACTACGCAACGGATATTGATGCGATTTTTTTTTATAGATAGAGTGATTCAAGAGGAAGGTTTATATGTATTGTACGGTATGCACAGCCTGCAGTGGACTGTATGAGGTAAGTTTACTGAACTAGGTGAGGAACTGATATTATCCTATCCCTGCAAGCCGCGAAGAAGTAATTAAAAAATACTCCACCAACCTTTCATCCACTTTCGCCGAGGGCAGTAGTGTCGTCGCAGTAGGCTCGCCAAACCGCGCGGTCAGCTTCACTATATTCTATACAACTATGCAGTTCACAGCACCACAAAACACTATTATGGTGGTTCCAACAGTTCCGTTAAACAATGTCCTACCAAGGATTAAGCAGGTGCGGCAATTACGAATACACCGAGTGGCACAACCGCCTGGCGGACCGAGTTGTGTCAAATCTTCTACTCAACTGTCATAACGACGGTTGCAGAATCGAAGATGTGAAGTTTCTCCAAATACCCTCCACATAACTTGCAAGGACCGAACATACCCCTCACCGAATTCAACATGATGAATTCCCCATTCTAAATTAAAAAGCAAGTAAGGGATATACAATCCACTAACCTATGTAAACAAAACACATAGAATAAATAAACCTTTAGTGAGGTATATTTTTGAAAAAAAAGAATAATAATAATTAATTAATCTAGATAAACAATAAAATTTAACCTAAGAAAAAAATAAAAGGTAATTAATTTGCATACGGTAATGGACAAATTTTATTCACCGGTCTCTTAATTAGACCATTTTTAGTTCTCAAAGTAACTACACGAATAATGCCATCAACGCCCTCGTGTGTTGTTTCAATTCTACCAAGAGGCCACTGCAATGGGCGCGTCAAATTTGATTTCAGTAAAACTAAATCACCAATCTTTACGTTAGGAGGTGAGGCAAACCACTTCTCTCTTTGTTGCAGAGTATGAAGATAGTCATTTGACCAGCGCTTCCAAAATAACTGTGATATTTTTTGAATTGACTGCCAACGAGATAATCTATGTTGAGGAACGTCCTCATAATTATATTCAGGCACAGCCACTAAGCTTTGTCCTATCAGGAAATGACCAGCAGTTAATACATCGAACTCGTTTGGGTTTTCAGATAGTGTACATAAAGGGCGTGAGTTTAATACAGCCTCTATTCTGCAGAACACAGTTGACAACTCTTCCAGAGTGAGACTTCTATCACCTACAATACGTTGTAAAATGTGTTTCGTACTTTTTATCCCGGCTTCCCAAAGTCCACCCATGGAAGCTGCGTTAGGAGGATTTGTCCTCCACTCTACTTGCCGCGCGGTTAATCCTACGAGTACCTCGTCATGAATCTTATTACCATTTAAAAATCTAAGTACCTCCTTGAGATGCTTGGCTGCCGATACATAATTCGTCCCGCAATCGGAATATAAACAAGTACTTAATCCGCGACGGGCTACGAAACGGTCATATGCAGCTAGAAAACATTCAGCTGATAAATCAGTTAACACCTCGCAGTGTACTGCTTTTGTTGAAAAACATACAAATAGGCATAGATAAGCCTTGTATATTTTTGCGTTACGACGTGTACTTTCTTTTACAAGGAATGGACCACCTATATCTGTACCTACATGGCTGAATACCTTATCAACCTTAAGTCGGGACATGGGCAACGTACCCATTTGAGGTTGTAATGCAGTAGGTCGGCATTTAAAACACACCTTACACTTTGTCAGTACCGATCGAATGATGCTACGAGCACCAACGAGCCAATAGTTTTGACACATTAGACCTTGTAATGTACGAGGCCCTACGTGTAGGTATTTTACGTGCAAATATTCGATTAATAATTTACTTGTATGGCATTTTGGTAGCAAAACCGGGTGCTTCGTATTGTACGGAAGGTCAGATTGTGAGATACGACCCCCCACCCTGAGGACTTTATTTTCAACGAAGGGTGATAGTTTACGTAAAGAGGCTACAAACTTACCCTTTTCTAACGCTACTATTTCAGATTCAAAGTGATTTTGTTGAATAATTCTAATAATTGAATCATGACCTTTGCGCAACTCAAGGGTCGTTAGAGGGCCTAAAGACCGATTTGAAATTTTACACTGAAGATTTATAATAAATCTATGACACCATGAAATAATACGCTGTAATTTATTAAAAGAAGAACACTTATTAAATATTTCTTCAAGGTCATTTTTAATTTCAACCTTTAGAGAAGAATTAAAACTAAATGTTGCACTATTTGATTTAAGTTCGGGAATCTTGAAGTTATGATTTAATAAATATGGTTTTATAGGCCACTTTTGTTGGTTATCATATAGCCAATCGGGGCCGTGAATCCACTCTGTAGCTCTTTCCACGAAGTGAGCAGGCAACGTTCCACGTGAACATATGTCTGCAGCGTTATTTTCGCCCTTCACGTGATACCAACAACTAGGTGGTACTGCGGCAATAATGCGACTAACACGGTTAGCCACAAAAGTTTTTAACGTGTATGGTTGTGTATGTATCCAAGCCAAAACATTTTTCGAATCGCTGAGCGCAAATATAGAAACAGATAAATTATTATCGCTTAAGTTTTGTACGACAAAACTTACAACCTTCGATAGCAGCACGGCTGCTTCGAGTTCGAGTCTAGGTATAGACAAGAGTGGGTTTAACGGCGCAACCTTTGACTTACTAGTCAGCAGTCGAACCTTCACTTCACCTATATTGTTTATACTACGTATATATAAGCACGTTGCGTATCCACGGGATGACGCATCGCAAAATGCTATTAATTGTATTTCACTAAAATTAGGTATTAAGATGTGACGCTCAAAACGCAATTCACTCAAAAGTGGTAGATCGGAGATGAATCGATTCCACTGTGAGCACGGCTCAGGTGGTAGTTGCTCATCCCATGCGACTCCCATCTTCCAGAGATCTTGCATGATACACTTTGCGACAAACGTACATGGTGAAATAATACCTACAGGATCGAATATGCTCGCCAGTAGTTTTAAAACTGATCGTTTGGTCTGTTTATTATCAGTCATGTTATAGGAAAACGCAAAACTGTCACAGGCAGGTAACCATGTCAACCCTAACACCTTAAGGGAGGATGATAACGTATCATCTTGAAAATCGATGGTTACAACTTGATTTGACTGCATATGAGTAAGTAACTCGGGACAGTTGCTAGCCCATTTTCTTAAATCAAAGCCACCACTTTTAAGAAGTGTCAGCAAATCATCCTGCAACGTGCAGGCCTGTTCTAATGATGGGCAGGACCATAATACGTCATCAACGTAGAAGCCTTGTTTGAGCACCTTTGCAGCCTCTGTACGCGGACGTTCAGCATGAGTGAGCTCATCCTCAGCTAGCTGATGCAGCGTGCGCACAGCTATGTAAGGTGCACTACGGAGACCGTAGGTATTCGTTCGAAGTTCGAAGACGCGAACTGGCTCCGCTGGAGATTCTCGCCAAAGAATGTGCTGGTACTTCCTATCAGCAGGATCAATCAGAACAGCCCGATACATCTTTGACACATCAGCAGTGAAACAAACTTTATATAACCGAAAGCGAATTATAATCTTTAGTAAGTCTGGATGTAGTTTTCTGCCTGTCAAGAGTGCATCGTTAATTGAAATACCATTCTTAGGTTGTGCTGAACCGTCGTAAACAACGCGCAGAGGTGTACTTACGGACGATGGACGCAGAACACAATGGTGCGGTATATAATATCCTGACTGCTCAGGACCTTGATATAACTCCATGTGTCCAAGAGATTCATACTCTCGCATGAAGTCAACATAAGACTTATGAAGGTCTGGCGATCGCGCCAGGCGGCGCTCGACCTGTTTAAGCCTTGTTATAGCCACATCATAAGAATCACCAATAGGTGCATGGTGTGGGTTTAATAAAATGGGAGAAACATAACGACCATTTTCATCACGACAGTGTTTTTCTGTGTACATTTTTTCGGCTAACTCCTCCATAGGATCCGTTGGAACTTCACACGGTAAAGATTCCAACTCCCAAAACCGTTTAAGTGTATCATTTAAATAATTATTTTCAATTGTGTACGACACAAATGACGTTGCACACGGTACAACATCGAGACTACTAGAGCAATTTTTTAACCCTAGTCTTCCAGTTATGACGTAACCAAATATGCTCCCCAATGCCACTGGTACATCTTTATTTATTATAAATTTTGTCCCGTCATAAATATAGGGAAACACTTCGCCCGATAAAATAATGTCAATCGGGGACGTTGTATAAAAATACGGATCAGCTAATTGTAAGTCTTTATACTTAGTAATCAACTTATCGGGAATAAGTACGTTTGGCAAATCGGATGTAATTTTAGGTAAAATTACAGCATCAATGTTAAACACCGGCGTGTTATTGTAGCGCGGCTGAATAACACACGAAGCCATTCCATAATTTTTTACATATTCGCCACCTAGTCCGAAGATATTATATGGACATTTATTAGCTGATAATCCTAACCGTTGAAAACAATCTAACGTAATGAAATTACTTTGCGCCCCAGAGTCAATTAATACGCGCACGGGCTGATAATTATTAAACGCGTTCAAAACATTCACAACAGCTGTTCCCAAGATAACTGTACAGTTAGAAGTATGCGTAGACGTCAGATGACACACCGTACTTATAATTGATTGTTCGTCTCCCTTGCACGGCGCAGGAGCGGTCTCAGTCGAAATCAGCTGATTCGAACACGGTTTGTTATTATCTATCGCGCTAACTTCACGATGTAACAGAACATGATGCGGTAAATTACAGATTAAACATTTAAAATTACTTTTACACGCCTTAACGGTATGATTTGATTTTAAACAATTATGACATAATTTTAATTCATTCGCACGGCGAATACGTTGCTCATTAGACAATTTACGAAATTGTTCACAACGGAAAATCATATGATTACTATCACAATGTACACATAAACCCTTTAATCCAGAGCGTGTAGAAGATAGCGAATGCTTTTTTGTATCCTTTTGTCGCGAATCATTTTGTTGATATTTATTAGAATACACATTAGAATATGACGCAGAATGATCTAGAACTTTTATTTGATTATGTATAAATAATGCTAATTCATCGAAGGTAGGAATGGAATTTTGATCTAATTTTTGTTCAAAATATTTTCGAGTTTGTGGATCTAATGCCCTTAACGCAATATGACACATTACATAACTGCTTAAATCTTTAATATTAAGTGCCTGTATTGCCTTATACGAATGTTCGAAGTTCTCAATAAACATGTTCAAATCAGCAGACGATTCCTTGCGTAACGGTGAAAAGTTTAACATTTTATCTAGGTACCTACCAACTAACAATCTATTGTCTCGATATTTATCAATTAAACTCTGCCAGACGAGATCGTAGTTATTGGCGGATATCGGTACACTTTTAACCATATTTAATGCAGAACCTTTCGTGCAAGACAATAGATAATGAAATTTATCAATTTTTGGAATGTGCGGCTGATCATGTACTAACGAGCAAAATGTTTCATAAAATGTATTAAAATTCTCAATATCCGAATTAAATGTAAATAATTCAAGTTTAGGCAGGCGAGGGCGGGACTCCATGGTAACCAAGCGATTCTCACCGTTATTGCCGATGCGTGCCGAGCTATATTTCGAAGCACATAATTTCACTCGAAAATATAGTTCATCAAAACTTTGTAACTCTTGACTTCTAAGTATTGACTCAGAATCAACTAAAAGTTCTTGTTCGAATATATCGAATATTATTTTTTCGAATGAACTACGTAGGTCACTAATTTCAGAGACGTGCAATAAAAACAATTCTTTCGTATCAGAATTCGATAAATCGTGGGACATATCATATACCTTTTGCATTTGTGAAAACAAGAGTTGTTTTCGTTGAATTAACACGGTTAATTCTTTGGGTAATGGATGTTTCTTATCACTAGAAATTTTTGCTTTAGGTGCCGCCATCTTGTGAAACAACACACGTAGCCCAATGAAATTATAAAATTAATATTATATTACTTTCACTAATACTTGTTACCTATACAATTTAATTATATAACACTTAGCTGAATAATTGTACGACAAATAATAATTTATGTGTTTTGTTTATATTGTATACTTCGTATAGTGGAGAAAAGTAAAGTAAGTACATAAGATATGTATAGAACGTCTACACAATGAAATTATAATTTCATTAAATAATGGGGAATAAGAAGTAATTGGCACGGCCAATATAAATAAATTATATGCTAAGAACGTCTTAACATATATGATATTTATTGGGAGGTATTCTAACACGGTTAGAAATAACGGTACAGAACGTCTGTACTGTCTAAATACCTGGGAATTACGAATTCCTAGGTGAGGTATGAGACCTTAGGAGCGGTATCCTGGGTCGAAGTGACCAAAAAAAGACTGTACGGTATGCACAGCCTGCAGTGGACTGTATGAGGTAAGTTTACTGAACTAGGTGAGGAACTGATATTATCCTATCCCTGCAAGCCGCGAAGAAGTAATTAAAAAATACTCCACCAACCTTTCATCCACTTTCGCCGAGGGCAGTAGTGTCGTCGCAGTAGGCTCGCCAAACCGCGCGGTCAGCTTCACTATATTCTATACAACTATGCAGTTCACAGCACCACAAAACACTATTATGGTGGTTCCAACAGTTCCGTTAAACAATGTCCTACCAAGGATTAAGCAGGTGCGGCAATTACGAATACACCGAGTGGCACAACCGCCTGGCGGACCGAGTTGTGTCAAATCTTCTACTCAACTGTCATAACGACGGTTGCAGAATCGAAGATGTGAAGTTTCTCCAAATACCCTCCACATAACTTGCAAGGACCGAACATGTATAATATATGCATAATGTAGTAGAGAAACACTGATAATTTTAGAGGTTTCTAATGTGATGTCGTAAATAAACACATTATTTTGCGCTTACATTGCAAACGCTGGTTGAACCCTACGAAATAGATCAAAATAAAGTACTACAGTATTATACAGCTTAAAAAGGCCTACAAAAAAGTCCGCGATGGTATATATCTATCTCTTAAGGATAACATACTATATCCATTTTAATACTTTAAAAAATGTTCTATTATAAAACGATAATTGAAAAGCTATTTACACAAATACTGTATTAATCCTTATCATTTTAAATACATTAGTTGGCTTGAGCATTTCATGAAGATAATTTTTTTCCTTCAGACCATGCGAATTAAATCAATACCTTAAGAGATATAGTTGTGTCATCGTTTAATACAATTCTAACTGCAAAGTTGGAGTATTAAGCCTTTTTTTTATTTATTATTTTTTTTTTTTTGGTGGACTATGGATTCGTCTCGCCCTGCCAAATCGGTCCGGGGTGACGGAGAAGGCGGCGCGTGACCCCATAGACCCATCATAAAACTCCTCTCTCTTCGCCGTGCGAGCGGGTTACCGGGACCCGATTTTTAACTTCGGTGGCCCATCGCGTTCGAGCTCGGGGCCCAAAAGTGTCGGTAGTCTAGTGGAATTGTATATCCTATTATTAATTATTATTATTATAAACGTGAAAGTTTGTAATAATGTATGGATGTGAACATGTTTGTTGCTCTTTCACGTAAAAACTACTGAATGGATTTTGATAAAATTTATAGTAATATAGCTTGCACATCAGAATAACACATAGGCTATAATTTATAAAGATATTTTGCAAATTGGCTAAAATATAACGATAAAAATCGCTTAAGGCAGAAAAAATTTATATAATTAAAATAGAACGTCGTTCCATCCGGGTGTCCCTTGACACCTCCGGTTTTTTTTTATTGTTCTTTTTGCAAACGAGCAAGTAGCACAACTAATGGTAAGTCTTACGGCTGCCCATGGACCTTTGCAATACCAGGGGTATAGTGAGACCACTGCCTACCAATGAAAACCCCAAAACGCATCCAGAAAGTTGAGCTCCCGGCTCTTTCCCTCATTGAACGACGCCCAATAGCACATTGCCACTTTTCAGACGTGGATTCTCTGTGAGAGTGTGATACTACTCCGGACGGACCGCTACGTGGTTGTTGACAGCAAACTGTCAATTGTGTGGTTCTACTTCTATATAATTCTATTCTTATCCTATCGCCACAAGGGATGGATATGTCCAACGTCAGACATCAATTGACTTATGGATGAAGCATTAAGGAAACATAATACGTCATAAAAGTAATTTTACCGTTGTTTATCTAGTTAGCAGGAAAACCACAAAATTATGTTTATACAATAACCATTTCCTTCCATTATTATTCGCGCTAGTTATAGAATTATATTGATATTTAATTAGCGTGATAAAATATTATGTGTGGTTTTTTTTAAATTATTTATTACACTGTTCATCTTATATAATAATTTTAATCTATCAATACTAATAATAATGGCCACGGATGGACCACGCTGCTGACAGTTCTCAGTAAACAGTCGCGGGCCGGTCCGTCCGTGGTAGTACCACACTCTCGCAGAAGATCGACGTCTGAGTAATGGCAATGTGCTTTTGCGCTTCGTTCGGTGAGCGAGAGAGCCGGAAGCCCAACTGGGGCGGGAATGGAGTTTGTATTGTGTTTGTATAATACCTTTGGTATTGCAAAAGTCTATGGGTGGCAATAACACTTACCATCAAGTGTGCTGCTTGCTCGTTTGCCACTATAAGCAATAAAAAAACTTACCCACATGGCAAATTCATGCTATCTATTGAGAATTTTGCGTACAATAACCGTAAAATCTCTTCTTTTCGAGATAATTACACGTGATTCTATAAATATCATATCAGCTATACATAATACTGATAATAGTGTGTATATATAGATTATATTATCAGCTGTTTATATAAATATAAGTGTAACGAGGAAACAACACGCGTTTTACCTGTTTTGTATAAAATTGCAAGAAAATTAGTGAGTTGACACATGCTAATTTTCTGAACCTTCATTAAGGATAAGAAGCGTGATTATAAATATGTATCTAGGTTTGGACGATGTTAATTTTTTTGGTGTATCACCGAAGTATTTGAGAGGAATGATGGCTATTCTAGTAGTTAACTAGTTAGTAGTTACAGATTTTATGGCATTTGTATATAGAACTCCCGTAATCCTTTAGCACTGTAAAATATTTGAAACACGGGGAAATTAAAAATCAAAAACAAACGCGATAAACGCCGTAGAATTAGTTTTGGTTTAAAAGAAATCGATAAAGAAAAGTAAAAAGAAGAGACAAAAAGTTTCTTGACGGATCTTTTCAGTAGCGATTCCGTTCCGATTCGGTGCTAGTTTATTAAATTAATTTAAGGTAAAATATTAAAATTGTTTAAACATAATAAATGAATTTGAATTAGATATTTTTGGAGAAATATTTAATAATATGCTAAAAGGTTTCAAACTTAGTCCTATATACCTCAATAGGCTCATCCATCCAGCTATCAGTCCATTGATGTATCTTATTGAAAATAATCACTCATCATCCCTTGACTGGGGAGCTAGCAATCACAATATTAAAAGTAACTCAGAAGAACATTGATGTCATACTCCTGGTGCTTTTTGATAGATAATTAATTGAGCGATAATTATTTTCTTAAGACTGATCCATAATTTTTATTTCGACAATTGGCAATTTGCGTATTTAATACAATGTCCAGCTGTAGGCATAATCTTTATTATCTAGAATGAACGTAAATTAAGATATTCATGTCATATCATTTCTATAAAGAAATATCTATATTCTATGAATAAACTAATATTGTTAAAATACTGTGCGGAATTTCACCGCACGGTGAAAATCTGAAGGCCGTAATGTAAACAAGATTATTGGAAACGTTGACTAATCAAACGTACAACGTAGTTTATTATAAAGAGTTGAGGTTTTATCGCTAAAGGGGTGGATAGAAGTATAATGTCACCATCATTATCATCACAGCCCATAAATATCTCACTGTTGGGTTCGGGCCTCCTCCGTAATGGGAGGGAAATTAACCTACTATACCGCGCTGGTCAGACGTGTTGATATAGGGTTTGCTTTCGAGTTTTTCTTCTCTCGCATAGATGTTAGATCCGTTTTATATCCCTTAGCCGTCTCGTACGATCACCCACGGGTAAGATATGGGGTGGTGAATAGTATTCTTACTCCGTCACCACACGGAAAATTATTATCTATCTCTAAAGAAAAGCAATACTATATTTATCTCTAAAGTGGTGGGTAGAAGTATAAGGCATCCATATGCATCTCTAAAGTGGTGGGTAAAAGTACAAGGCACCCATATTTCTCCCTAAAGTGGTGGGTAGAAGTATAAGGCATCCATATTTATCTCTAAAGTGATGGGTAGAGATATAAGGCATCCATATTTATCTCTAAAGTGGTGGGCAGAAGTATAAGGCATCCATATTTATCTCTAAAGTGATGGGTAGAGATATAAGGCATCCATATTTATCTCTAAAGTGGTGGGTAGAAGTATAAGGCATCCATATTTATCTCTAAAGTGGTGGGTAGAAGTATAAGGCGGTAAAACTTAACATCAAGATTGCTGCTTTGCCACCATTAGCGAGAGAAAAAAAGAAGAAACTGGCAGAATAAAAATAACTGAAATATGAATTACGGATAATTTGAAATTCTAAATGAACTAGTATTTTACCCTAAAGATATTTGATAATACAATTACGGAAGCTTTACTGCTTACTCTTAAATTTTGATTGCGTAAAGTATTTGCATTAGAATTTCTGTACCTAAGTTGCTATTGCACGGCCTGAATATGCAACTAGGCGAAATATATGCCTCGTCTAGCAGCTAATACAATAGATAGTAGTTCTATGATTTATTCATTATATTCGTGATATTTGCTTGCAGTGATTTCCAAATTATTTGTCCTAAATGACAAAGTGTTTTCCTTTTGAAAGTCTACACTTTCAAATAAGGATATAAATACTTGTGTAAGAGAGGAATTTCAACACTAACTTCTCAGTTCATATACGTTTTACTGCTGGGTTCAACCCTCTTACACAATATTAGATTCAAATTGAGCCAGATTTTAAACCCACCCCACTTTTTGAACTAACTCCATTTTGTCTAATGTGTGCATATAACACTGATTAGATAAGATTGTATAGAGTTTTGTTTCGAGTTATTCTGCTCTTATATACCAATCAGTCTATCAGCTATGTCTATCAGTCAAAACCTATCCAGAAAGCTGGACTGCTGTTTCTTTCGCGCAGTAGCTCAGTGCTACTGATCAGACGTCAATGTGAGAGTGTGCTGCACTAAAAAAAAAAGGCAGACAAATTGATGTTATATGATATGACACTGGTACTGAAGATCGGTATTTTAACCACTACGCCATCTGTGCAGTCAATATTAATATTCATCATCATCATCATCACAGACCATAAATGTCCCACTGTTGGGCTCGGGCCTCCTCCGTAATGGGAGGGAAATTAACCTACTATACCACGCTGGTCAGACGTATTGGTATAGGGTTTTGTTTCGAGTTTTCCTTCTCTCGCATAGATGTTATATGCGTTTTATATACCTTAGTCGTCTCTTACGATCACCCACGGGTAAGATATGAGGTGGTGAATAGTATTCTTACTCCGTCACCATACTGAAAAATATATTCTAAATATTAATATCTATTATTACATTCTAAATCAATTTCTCTCAATTTAGTTCAAAAAAATAATAATATCTATTATTATTTTTTGAACTAAATTGAGGTTGCTAGAACCAGAGCGGTCTAACTACAAGAACCATGTTTTACAATATGGTGGGAATTAAAATTAAATTAAATTTAATTTAATCGATTTGAACAAAAGATGAAAATGTACTTGTACTGCCATCTATTGTTAAGAGCTTGTAAACAATTTTAGGATGTGGTAGTTTTATAGAATAACATTTTTAGATTACGAAACAATTAGGTTAAAAGTTACAAAAATGCGGTTAGGCCACTCTGGTTCTAGCAGCCTCAATTGTACTCGGTACAAAAATTAATTCATTAGTAAGATCTGAGCGCTTCAGACTTTATGCCACCTGATACTTGCATTATAACAATAATAATACTCAAGGCACTTAACTGTTATGATAAGGAACCTATTGTATTATTGTGATCCTTTCTATGCAAACATATCAATGCATAATATATGGTTTAATAATATATCTTGTTCTTAACAATATTCAATAAGTTAATCCTCTGTTCTGGCTAGTTAAGTTTTTTTTTTTTTTTTTTTTTGTGTGTCTTAGTTGTTAGCCTCAGATGGCTATGACAACTTTACCCGGACTGTGGGTGAGCGCTGAGGGCTCTCAACCCGTAACTCTGGCTAGTTAAGTTTTTTTTTTTTTTTTTTTTTTTTTTTTTGTGTGTCTTAGTTGTTAGCCTCAGATGGCTATGACAACTTTACCCGGACTGTGGGTGAGCGCTGAGGGCTCTCAACCCGTAAATCTGGCTAGTTAAGTTTTTTTTTTTTTTTTTTTTTTTTTTTTTGTGTGTCTTAGTTGTTAGCCTCAGATGGCTATGACAACTTTACCCGGACTGTGGGTGAGCGCTGAGGGCTCTCAACCCGTAAATCTGGCTAGTTAAGTTTTTTTTTTTTTTTTTTTTTTTTTTTTGTGTGTCTTAGTTGTTAGCCTCAGATGGCTATGACAACTTTACCCGGACTGTGGGTGAGCGCTGAGGGCTCTCAACCCGTAAATCTGGCTAGTTAAGTTTAATTCTTTGCGTGTTGACGTATTAAGAATATAATTTACCACTTAATTAAACTCAAATTAACCAACTACTTTTAAATTATAAGTAACTCCTAAAGTAATATACGTGACACTTATTATTTAATTAATTACTTGAGGTCGACGCAATATGTACCTAAACATACATATTGCAAAAGTTATTGGCAATAGTTTATGGCTACGTGCCTGATGTCCACTGTCCTTGGGAATGTAAAAAAGGTTGATCTATATTTTATTTAAATGTTTAATATTTAAATATGTGGATGATATTAAATATATCGCGTTAGGTGTTACTTAGGAGATTATATTTTATTTAACACCAATAATAAAAGAAAATAAAATTATTGTGTTTTTTTTTTTTTTTTTTTTTTTTTTAGATTGAACTAGGTAATAATTTTTTTTTTCTTTTTTTTTTTTTTTTTTTAAATTTTTAAAATTTGTCATTGGTGAAAAAGGGACAATAATCTTCTGCTACCACACATTTGGGCGAGATTGAGGATAATGAATAATATTCTTCCTCCATTATTATAAAGAGGTATACAAACTTAAAATACTTGTTACTAACATAGTTTGTAAGTTTTTTTATTTTTGTATAACTAACATATATGGATGGCCATCTGCAATAAACTTTTATTATTATATTGTATCTCCTTTTTTCACGGGATCTTCCATAGGGAAGATGCCCGGTCCTTTGGGAGGCTTACATGGAGATATGGATCCAACACGCAGAGGCCTTTGGAGAAATTTAATCTAAATATTGGGATGGGACATTTACCGATGACATTCCACGTCTGCACATAACATACGTGGACTGCCAGTGGTAAGTGTAAAACTATTGTGTGATTATGGTAGCTAATATCTGATTATGGGAGTGGGTGCTTAGTGGACTGGTTCATCTTAAATCTATGAATTTTTAACTGTCGTCTGCCTTCAAACCCATATTGAAAGATGAACGGTGGCAGACGGTGACTCGCCAACTCACTCACTTATTATTATTATTATTAAATGAATATTCTTTACAATTTAATAATATTTAATATAATTTTATCCACAATAGAGAATAAATCGGCAACTTAAATGAGAACTAGGTCAACAAGCGACAAACAGTCTGTCAATATTACGCTCCTACTTATCAGACCAAAATGAAATAATAACAGAATTGACAACTTTAGGGGTTATCTGTAATGGGGCGAAGGTTTCATTCGTCGAATAACTAATTTTACAAATTAATTTAAAATTTATGTGTCCGCTAAATATTATGTTGTATTTATTTATTTTGGAGTTAAATTTTACGAATTGGAACCGTCTCTTAAATGGAAAGATGTTTTTTAAAACATCCAGCGCTAAGAAACTTTTTTTTTTAAAACACCACCTGTATATACTAAGGAAATAATCCTTGTATTGTGGGAGAATTTATAAACATTCATCAACATCATCTCAGCTCATATATGTCCCACTGTTGGGCTCGAGCCTCCTCCATAATGAGAGGGAAATTGACCTACTATACTACGCTGGTCAGACGTGTTGGTATAGAGTTTTATTTCGAGTTTTCCTTTTCTTACATAGATGTTATATGCGTTTTATATCCCTTAGTCGTCTCTTACGATCACCTACGGGTAAGATAAGGGGTGGTAAATTGTATTCTTACTCCGTCACCACCCGGAAATATAACAAATTATAACCTGACTCAGAACTATACTTTGTGGGTCACACAAAGAATTGTCCTGCGTGGGAATCGAACCCACGACGCAGGTACGGAACGTATCTTAACCACTGCGCTATCTGTGCAGTCATTTATTCGTGCGTTCGGGGAACTTTATAAATAAACAATTAACGGACACAAAACACAATCAGAACAAAATTTGTGATTCCCATGAGGAGTTATCCTGCTTGGGCATCGAACGCATAACACTGCTTAAGACGTGACTATTCAAACTCCACCTCTTAACTTTACTACAGGTCATTCATTAGCCTGTCCCGCATTAAACGCTAAGCAAGGTCGGCACAACATACTCCTTACCTTCCATAGACTCCTTTCAGCCGTCATCCGCACTCACCGCTTTCATACGCATATTCTTATTCACACAATCCATCCATTCTTGTTTCAGTCTACCACGATTCTTACCTCCTTTTCATCTCTCCTTAGCATGTCCATACCAAAATAATCTCGCGCTAAAGTTACTACAAAGATTTTTTTATAAAAACTCAAAAGTATAATTTACTTACTCATAAAAATTATACAATTGTATGTACTATGATAATAAAACATCCTTTATTCCTTTTAAACACGTGTTTGTCGTAATAAAACGTATTATTTAACGATCTTAGTATGCAATTACAGTTTTATGAGTGTTAGTTTAAACTGTTGTCTTTTATCAATTGAGACAATTAACTCTATCGAAATATTGTGAACTATTTGATTGCATTTGATCGAGTTAGAACGAGTTAGAGCGGAGAAAACTTACAAAATTGGACTGTTTATTTAACGAAGTTTTAATCGGAGTTTTATAATAATAAGTGAATGGGTAAATGAAGTGGCAATGGCCATCGCTCGAAGAACCGATAACCGCTGTGGAAAAAAGGTTCGAGAGTGGCGATCAAGTAACGGACGACGCAGTGTAGGACGCCCTGCCACTAGGTGGACAGACGACCTGTTGAAGGTTGCTAGGCGTCATTAGATGGAAGCGGCACAGGAGCGTACTCTGTGGCGTAACATGATGAAGGTCTACGTCCAGCAGTGGATGGCGATAGGCTGAAATGATGATGATGATGAAGAAGTGAATGGGATTTCGTTATGCAGTGTGGATACGAATACTACCAATGTTTATTTAGCTCGTGGATGTCATAAAATATGACTAACATTTTTATATAGATCTCGGCCAACTCCAGCTGATGCCGTTTAGTCAACAATTACATTCCCAAGGAGGGTTAACGTCAGGCAGGCGGCTGGTCATAAAACTATTGTCAATAACTTTAGAAATATGTACGAGTACATCAGGCGCGGCTCAAGCACATGTAGCGCCCGGGTGGAATCAATAACCTGGCGCCCTCTTGTACCAAAGTGGGTGAACAAAATGGAATAGGTTGATGGTTACAAGCGGCTCTCGGCGCCCCCTAACACCCGGCGCCCGGGTGAACCGCACCCTCTGCACTATAGGTAAAGCCGGCCCCGGAGTACATATTACCCCAAGTAATTAGTATAAGAGCTGAAGAATGATGATGAAGCGAATGGGGTTTTATAATAATAAGTGGACTAATAGCCACTAAAAACCCGCTCCCATATTCAGATATTAGATATCATCATCACACAATAGTTTTACACTTACCGCTGGCATTCCACAAATGTTATGTGCAAACGTGGAATGTGAACGCGGTCAGTGTTGTGGGTTCGATTCCTAAGCAGAACAACACTTTGTGCGATACACAAAGTGTTGTTATGAGTCTGGGTGTAATTTGTCTGTGTTAATTATATGTTTGTAAAGTCCCCGCAGTACAAGGACTATTTCGTTAGTGCAGAGTGGTGTTTAAATTTTTTGGCGTCGGGCTATGGAATAGTCATGCCCCGCTAAATCCATCCGGGGCGACAGAAGAACTGGCGCCCGATCCCATAGACCCGCCATACAAATAGCTCTCCACGTCGTGCGAGCGGGCCACCGGAACTCGGTAATTGTCTTCGGTGGCCCGCCCGGCGGTATGTGTGGTGATGGAGTAAAAATTCAATTCACCATCCTCTGCTTTGCTTGTAGTTGTCTTAAAAACATAAAGCGAATATATTTAATATTAGAAAGGTTCATATGAACATGCACGCTGAACTTTTTCTTTTTTAAACTTGGCTAAGCATACTGCCGTGCACTTAGATAATACTAGCAAATCCAGTCCGTTAGTTTGTTTGTAGAAGTCGATATATCGCAGCGCCACCTGGTGACAGGTTACATCAATGGTGATAGCATATAAACCTTCTTCGTGAGAAAATACATATACATACCAATTTTCAATAATGATCGGTCAAATAGTTTCTGAGTTTAGTGATGTTATATATACAAACATCTTTTATAGATATAGATTATTTTACATATTTCCATGTCCAATTTATCATAGATAACTTTAATAGGGAAGTTATTGCTCTACTAAAATATGATTGATTGATTGAACGGTTAGGCAATGATTTTGCAACTATTTATCTCTCTATAATTTAGTGATATAAAAAAAATATCAATAAAACTGAGTTAAATTTTCACGAAATAAGAAATTGGCAGTTTCCGTCATAATATGAGGACAATTGACTTACTATTTCATTTCAGCTCATATATTTCCACTGTTGGGCTTCAGCCTTCCCCATAATGGAAGGTAATTTAATATATTATATATAAATATTTCCGTGGGGTGACGGAGTAAGAATACAATTCACCACCCTATATCTTACCCGTGAGTGACCGTACGAGACGACTAAGGGATATAAAACGCATAATTATAACATCTATGCAAGAGAAGGAAAACTCGAAACTAAACCCTATACCAACACGTCTGACTAGCGTGGTACAGTAGGTCAATTTCCATCTTCCTCCCGTTATGGAGGAGGCTCGAGCCCAGCAGTGGGACATATATGAGCTTAGATGATGATGATGATATATATTTATAATTAATTAATATCAAAACTCTTAAGCTATCGGATAATTTAAAATAATTTTACACCCGTAATAATATCCAGATTCGAAATTTCATATCTAAAATCATCCTTAATAATTATTGAAATAAAAAAAATACACATATACTTTTTAACTTGAAACACCATTAGAGTAATATTTCGTAACATATTGAAAAATAAATTGTTGTCAATTGAAAGACAAAACTGTCGACTGCATTATTTAATTAGACGAGTGAATGGGTGAATGGATACGAGCGGGTGCTAAATTGTATATTGGTCACGCTGCAATGTAGCCATTAGCGAGTACAACCAACTTGAATATATATCGTATCTTTGTAAACTAAAAATAAAACAAAACAATGTATGATTCAGTAGAAAAGAAATGAAATTTCTGTTATCGGTATTAAAAAAAAATCGACAGAAGCGATAAGTTAAACTAATCTAAGTTGAACTAAAACTATTTTTATGGATTCTATCGCGATTGCATTTAATTTTTAATTCTAATAATACATACATACATACATATCATCACGCCATATCCCTTGCAGGGTAGGCAGAGAGAACAGAGTGCCAGAGAACTCTATCCTTGCATACTTCACTCGCTTCCTCAACATTCATAATTCTCTTCATACACGTTCGCCGGTTTCGGAGACTCTTGACTCCAACTTCCTTCAATACGTGACCAATCTGGTCTATGCAGGTTAGTCTCGGTCTCCCCCGGTACTTACATCCTTTCATTCTAATAATATATTTGTAATGAAGATGACTTGTTGGACGTGAGACATCTTAATCTTCCCGTGACCATGAACGCTGTAGTGTGTGAAACGTGGCCAAATTAAAAATCAAATACAAACGAGATAAAATCCGTAAAAATAGTTTTATTTCAAATATAAAACAATGTTTTAACTAGAATGTATTCGTTTTAATATCAACGAGAAACTTTATTAATATAATTAACGGATACAGACTAAGCAATTAACAGGCACAGAGTAAGTAAAATTAGAAGAATATACAACCAAAAACAATGAACAATGTCACATTTAATGTTCGTCATGTATTATCTCTGTGAGAAAACCATTTCTTGACAAATAAATGGAGAAATAAAGATCTTGCGATGGCCCTGACCCCCCCGTTATCTTATAGATTGCGTGAAGGCTAAAGTTACCTACTTAAGTACATTATACACTGCGACTTTTAGTTGCAATATTTTTTTCTGCTTACTCTGTGTGACTAAGAATACGAGAAAGGTGGCTAGACTATTCTTGGATATTTGGCGGGAATCTGATAGCGGCATGTTAGTACATACATACATACATATCATCACGCCATATCCCTTGCAGGGTAGGCAGAGAGAACAGAGTGCCAGAGAACTGTATCCTTCCATACTTCACTCGCTTCCTCAACATTCATAATTCTCTTCATACAGGCTCGCCGCTTTCGGCGATTCTTGACTCCACCTTCCTTCAGTACGTGACCAATCTGGTCTAGGTGGGTTAGTCTCGATCTCTCCCCAGTACCTACATCCTTCCACCCTTCCACTTGCATGTTAGTCTTGTATTATATTCAATATCTTATCCGTTTTAACATGTTATATTAGATTATTTTGATGGTATTTTATGTAATGTGATGCGACGGAACTTCTGCGATGTAGTGAATGTGATATACAAGTGCTCAACAGTGTTTTCATTTTCCATAAAAATACATAGAAGATACCAGTAACTGTGTAGCCATAGCACCGTTGATGGCGACGATTTAACTTCCTGATGAACAATAACTAACCTAAAGAGACTATAGACGTGAAGAAAACCACCTGTCTCATGGGTAATTGTAAAAGACGACTAAGGAATATTATATGCAGATAATATCGAAGGAAAAAAAAGAAAGACTTGACATATACAAATAGAATCAAAGCAAACTTGATATAAAACCATGCATGAATATCAACGTGGCATATTCGATTAATTTCCTTCCTTTTTAAGGACGTTTGTACCAAATATTGGAATGCGTTTGAGTTGAAAATCAAAGCAAAAAAGCCAAGCTGTACAGTTAACGTACTGCAGCTAAAAATCACACAAGTGTGTCAAGATAGTAATCTTTTTAAACAATAAACTACAAAAAATCTAATTGTAAAACGACCCTTAGTACAGCCGTAGAAATCTAAATACAGCCATAGTACATGTTCGACTTGGTTTGACCCCGATTTTTATTTCAACTCAGAAACCATTTGATTATTATTATTGTTATGCATAAAACATCTGCAGAAAGGGATTATTTATCGAATATAATGTGATTAAAAAATAAAAAAGAATGTTTTAAAGAAGATTGTTTGTTAAAAAAGAAGAAAGAAGAAAAGAAAAATAATATGTACATTTAAAGCTAAGTTTTAAATTAAAATATTTACAGAAAAAAAAATAGAATAAATTAGAAAAAATACTATTTAAAAAAGAATTTCCTGATTTTTCTTCTATGATGCCCTACTTTTTATATTAACATAGCATCCATTTTTTCTTAGGAAATTTCTAACATATTTATAGAGAAAATTACTTCGAACTAGTGCTACTAATCATAACCATATATGTTGAGTGGTTCAATATGGTAGTTATTGATGAAACAACCCGTCTTGTTAAGTTTTTAATCAATACATGGCGTTGGAATGTTCCACTCATCCGTACGACATAATTTCGTTAAAAATAATAATAAATAATAAATTAATTACTATTTACTCAGTAAGTCATGACATTAAATTATATGAGCTAGATTCTAATGTTATTTTTTTTTAAATACATCATACTTTTTTTTTTAAATACATCACCTTTTTTGCGGTGGGCTATGGACGTGGTCGCGCCCCGCCAAATCGTTCCGGGGTGACGGAAGAGGCGGCGCGCAATCCCATAGACCCACCCTGAAAACACCTCTCTTCGGCGTGCGAGCGGGCCACCGGTACCCGATCTTTGTCTTCGGTGGTCAAATACATCAACTTGCGCTAAAGAAATAATCCTTGTATTGCAAGAGACTTTACAAATATATAAATCAACGCAGACAAATTACACTCAGACTCAGAATAATAATTTGTGTATCGCACAAAGTATTGTTCTGTGTAAGAATCGAACCCACAGTACTGGTTTTTTTTTTTTGTGTGTATTAGTTGTTAGCCTCAGATGGCTATGACAACTTTATCCGGACTGTGGTTGAGCGCTGAGGGCTCTCAACCCGTAAAAAAAAAAAAAAAAAACCCCACAATACTGGTACGGAAGGTCTTATCTTCTATCTTAACCACTACGTCATCCATGCAGTCAAATGCATTATTATAATAAAACTTTGATTACAACTTAATCGCTAGTCAGTAAGCACTTGTTTTGTGTAAGTCACTCAATTAGGAATGTTTACGACTTTTTAATCCATATCTATTTGAAATCAGCATCTGATGCCTTTTGTTTAACAACAAGAGTCCCAATGAGGATTGATGTTAGCCAGGCAATCACTTATGGAACTATTGCCAAATTTTTTACAATATATATATATACGATGGAATAAAATTACGTATTACTTCGACTCCAAGTAATTGGTATAAGAGCTCTTTTACCAATAACTTGTGGTCAACGCATATTGTGTTCGTACATATTGTAAAAGTTATTGACAATAGTTTTATGACCGACCGCCTGTCTGACATCAAACCTCCTTGGGCACGTAGTTGTTGATCTAACTGCATCCGGTGGAATTGGTCTCGATCAATATAACACCTCGTTTCAACACAATATTAAAATATATACTAATTTTCAGCAGTAGTTTTTTAAATGCGAAAGTGGTAGGATGTAGGTACCGAGGGAGACCGAGACTAACCTACCTAGACCGGGTCGGTCATGTACTGAAGGAAGGTGGAGTCAAGAGTCTCCGAAACCGGCGAGCGTGTATGAAGAGAATTATGAATGTTGAGGAAGCGAGTGAAGTATGCAGAGATAGAGTTCTCTGGCACTCTGTTCTCTCTGCCTACCCGGCAAGGGATATGGCGTGATGATATGTATGTATGTAGTTTTTTAAATACTTAGTTAAAAAATTTTTACTGCACATATGGTATAGTGGTTAAGAACTTTTCGTGCCAGTGCCATGGGTTCCATTCCCACGCAAGACAATATCTTCGTGCGATCTACTAAGCGTTGTTCAAAATCTGGGCGTAATTTGGCTGCGTTAATTATACGTTTGTAAAATCCCCGCATTACAAGGATTATTGCCTTAGTCCGGGGTTGTGTTGCTAAAATAAAAACACAAAGCAGTCATGAGAACTGCCGACAGAAGTGGAAACTTAAATCTATGAAAATAATGAATATTATAAATCAAACTAGAACAACAAGTACGTATTTCAGCTAATTTCACGACGCTCGTTTACTTCGCTGCATAGAGAGAATACCACGCGCATGTGCTTGGGATCTACCGACTCACTCTTTTTCTCTCTCCTACTTTCTACCTTTATGTATCTTTCATTCTCTCTCCCTCTTGCGTTAGAACATTGGACGCCACTCGTTGCTAACGCTCGCGCTGGTCTGTAACAGGTATACTACACGCATGCGTTCGAGTGCCATTGCGTTAAACGTTTAACGCAACCTTGTTGGAAGTCGCATTAGAATTTATTGCTGAGTTATATATACGTATCTAATTGAAATTTAAAAAAGAAACATATTATGTCACCTCATCTAAGTAGTTAGTAATATTTAAAATATACAAAAACGTTTAAACAACTGAGATTACAATTTTAATTCAATGTCATTTTTTGAAACAATGATTTCACGGAAGATGAAAATACTTCTAAACAAATATATATGTATGTATATACAAAAAATATTATAATTAGTTTCGTAACTAATTGATTTAGTTGACATTGAAATGGCATTGTTTATCTTGAGTTTATATTTTGATTAGAAAACTAGTTTCTACATTACTGTCATAGATATGAATATAGCAGTGATTCATCCGTCGATCCATCAGCCTGTAGACATTCAATTGAATATAGGCCTCTCTACGGGAATGCCACTGAGAATGAACCTTTACCACTTGCTTACAATTATTTCCTGTCACTTTTAAGATCCACTTAGAGGGGCGTCATCCTCGAGAATCTTTCTTCTCCAACGATTGCCTATTCGATAAGTGATGTGACCTACGCATTACTACTTTAACGTGATAATTTTTTGGGTTATATTACATCTGTTCTTCTGCGGATATCCGTGGTGATAACAGCGAAATAAATCTTAAATTTCTTCTTGTTTTATAAATGGGTAAAAGTGTATTCTGGAAGTCTAAAACGTAGAGAGGGTGATTTATATTTATTGTTAGTTCACTCCATTAACGAAGAGTGCGACTCTAAAGAACTGCCCTTTCCTCCTCCTGCATAATTTGGGTGAGTTCTGACCAGAATCAATAAAATAAAGTTATATTTTCATAGTACCTAAGTCATTTAACATACATACATATCATCACGCCATATCCCTTGCAGGGTAGGCAGAGAGAACAGAGTGCCAGAGAACTCTATCCACACACACCTACACCTTCCTTTTCAGTACTTGACCAATCTGGTCTAGGTAGGTGAGTCTCGGTCTCCCCCGGTACCTACATTCTTTCACTTTCGCATTGTATATCTTCTTAACCAGAGGTTCGTTCGGCATTCTTTCCACATGTCCGAACCATCGGAGCATTAGTAAGTCATTTAATCAAAGTTTATTATTATTATTTCGACTCATATACGTCCCACTGTTGGACTCGAGTCTTCTTTATAATATGAGAGAAATTGACGTAGGTATACCACTATATACCACGCTGGTCAGACATGTTGGTATAGGGTTTATATGACATTAGTCGTCTTTTACGACACCCACAAGCAAATTAGAAGGTGGTTAATTGTTTTCTTACTTTTTTACTACACGGTAAAAAGCATAAACTCGAATTTCGCAAAGGTACACAACATGAATCATTCGATTCTGTGGGTGGTGTCAGATAAACATCTAAAGCTTTCCATCAAGTACTGTGTAGATAGACGTGCAATGCGTCACAATGCATAGATGGTGTAATTGTTGGATTAGTGAACTCTTATGCCTTGTGTTATGTGTTCAATCTCCACGTTGGATAGTTTTTTGAGGGATTCACTAGTCATTGTGCTGAGTTCAGGTATTATTTGTGTTAACGAAGACTATATATTGGTGTGGCGGACTAATCGCCAGTCTATCAAACCGTTGGATGATGGATTAATCCCCGGTCCATCCACTCGCGGACTCAGTTAGGGCGGCATCAGACCAAGCGTGTCACCATGTTGAATCTCTTCTTTGACACACTTCGCCGCCTCGTTCTCGTTAGAAGGCGCCAACTGCGACTGAATGAATTTACGGCGTTGCTCTGCCCAGGTCACTCAGACCTCAAGCATATGCTACGCCGTATCATCATCGCAATGGTGACAGGATAGTGTTCTCTCCCTTTTTACGACCTTATGCAAGTCGAAGCAATCATACCCCATTAAGACCTACACTAGTCAGGAGTCGACACTAGTTGGATGTCCTCGTCGGTCCGAACTACGAACTGAAACTTCTTCAACCGGACTACCCAACAGGCAATAACGTCCCAGAATAAAACTCCTAGCCTACTTTTATGACCCTTCGGGGAGTATTCCGTCAGGCCGGCCACTGACGACAAGTTCACGATGCTCCGGTGGCCGGTCCAACGACGAAGGCGTCTCTGTCGCCCTGGCCGGAGTGGTGCGAGGAGTGCGCCGACCGTAGCCCAACTCAAAAAAAAATGCCTACTTTTGTGAAACTCATATATAAGTTGTATTATAATTAGAAGCAATAGTAGTAATTACTATACGGATATAAAAATATTGTATAATTATATGAATGAAATCATTTCATGATACTTAAGATTTTACGTAAGTCTTCGATCAATATTACTGTCGTTTCTATAAGTATATTGGATGGTAATTGAATAACAAATTAAATCTAAGAGGTTGACGATATTTTTTATATAGCAGTTACTTTGATTATATAAATGACTTAGTATCTAATATTTACGCGAGTATTACACATTTGAAATAAAACCACTTTTACGGATTATATCGCGTTTGTATTTGATATTTAATTTACCGACGTTTCGAACATTTTACAGTGATCATGGTCACGGGAGGACTAAGGTGTCTTACGTTCAATATGTCATCCTTATTACAAAAAAATTATATCTACCCGCTTCAGTATAAGTTATTAAGAGTTTGACCCACATTTTAATATAAATTCATTGTCAGTACAAAAAGAAAATGATTCTATGTGTAAAAAAAAAAAAAATTGTTTATGATCAGTTATTATTAAACATTTAAATTATAATAATTATTATATTGTGGCAATTTACTAATACCAAGTTAATTTTCCTCCCTTTATTAATGAGGCCTGAATTCAATAAAGTAGGACGTATGTGGGCTGGGAAAATTGTTAAATAGAAATATTAAAATTGATAACACACAAGTAACCTCGAATGATTTTTATATTTAACTTCGTTCCGCCTAACAGTCAATGTATGAAAAGTAAAAATCCTACAACTTGATCGCAGCGCCACCTACCGGGTCCAATTGCAAATCTAAACTATTCTCAAATCCACTTGAACACACGCAATAAATTTCAACAAAATCCGTCCAGCCGTTTAATAGGAGTTAGTGGCATACACACGTACATTAGCATTATATATATAAAGATAAATAATTTTTGAATTTGAAAGCCTTTTGAATGTTTTTTGAATTTAAAAGTCTTTTGAATTTAAAAGTATTTTGAATTTGAAAGTCGTTTGAATTTGAAAGCCTTTTGAATTTGACTTTGAAATATTTGAAAGACGAATACACTGCTTTAGCTATGTACCAGATAATACAGATATAATAAAGTTTACCTTCAAATTATTTTCGCTTCTGGTCATAAAACAATTATTATTATGATAAACATACATTAAAAAAATATTGTTTACCTACGACTATTACGAGTTTAACTTAATGGTGTTTTGTTTTTAAATTTGTTTACA
This sequence comes from Lymantria monacha, assembly GCA_905163515.2. Classification (NCBI taxonomy): domain Eukaryota; kingdom Metazoa; phylum Arthropoda; class Insecta; order Lepidoptera; family Erebidae; genus Lymantria; species Lymantria monacha. The sequence continues at coordinate 19,143,300 of LR991106.1, read as the reverse complement.
TTTGTTTTAAGTTAATATTAATAATGATGTTTGTGTAGAATTTTACAGATACTTAACGAGTTAATTATCAATCGAGTTCTAATGCTAATTACTGACATTGTATACAAAATTAAACTATTGTTAAGGACATATAAACATTCAAATTAATTTTAATTATATAGTTTAGATATTTTTAATTATATAATCACGGGAGAGTTAATATAATTGGCATTTAATACTTTAATTTAGTTTTTGTTTGTTTTTTGTTAAATAAGTTAAATAAGTTTTAATAATAATAGTTTTATTTTTTACAAGTCATCGTAGTTAAATAATATAAATCTTTGTAATAGCGATGACTTGTTGTATGCGAAACATCTTAGTCCACCCGTGACCTGTGTTAGAACGAAACAAAAATCAAATTGAGCATATAACACGTCCAAAGTTGAAGAATAATAGGCACTACCTCATGATGGATTACACAAGGCCACCGAAGACAAAGATCGGATACCGGCGGCCCGCTCGCACGGCGAAGAAAGCTTGCAGGGTGGGTCTATCTATAGGATCGCGCGCCGCCTCTTCCGTCGCCCCTGGACCGATTTGGCGGAGCGTGGTTACTTCATAGCCCATCGCAAAAAAAAAATGGTGGATTACACAAAGATTTGTTTGGACTTTTTCTTCTTTGCCCTTTTATCTCTTTTGGGCCAGTTATAGTCTTGCTACACCCAGTTTAACCTTACCTTCGTAACATTTTAACATCAGACAAGACTAAAATAATAAAATAAAGAATATTTATAATCAGTTGCTTTTCTTTGTTGATCACGTTATTCTATAAAATCTTTCACGGCAACTAACCATTTTAATCCGATGCAGCGTGTCTTCTTAATCTTGTTCATAAAGCGTGTCTGCCTGTCATCGATTTCAGGCGTGTTCCCATGGAGTGACACGCCGTGACAAATTACCAACCGGCTTTTTTTATAATGTTTTTATAGAGGAAATTGATGTTTTTATAAAGCAAATAATGACTCGTTGATTTCTTTGAGTTGGTCATAGACTTTTTTTATATTTATTTATATAAATAAGTTGTTTAAATGACTTATCAGCGCTGAGCCGAAACTACTGAGGCTAGAAATATGGAATTTAGACAATAGTTATTTTTTGTAATGTAGAGACTAAGAAGACTTAGAAAGGATTTTACGTAATTTAACCACAAAGGGGTTACTAGGTGGTAGTGGCTACGAATGTTATCAACCCTTACTCCTAGCGTAGGTATTGTAATATAAGACTGACATTATTATATCGATCTGGACCAACTCAATATTTCTGGCTGTTTAGTAAAGAATTACATGCCCAAGAAGGGATGGCAAACAGGTGGTCATAAAATAAAAGCTAATAACTTTTGCAATATGTATGATGGAAGTGGAGTGCATATTGCGTCGATTTCAATTAATTGGGATAAACGTATAATGATGATGATAATGATGAACTACAAAACGGATGAAACTGTACTGGCAAGGTTTTTATAGGTAGAAAAAAAACTATTCATTCTATAAATTACTAAGTTTAAAAATTAGTAATTACTCTTTATTAAAAATAAGTATACATATATTTCAGAATTTATCTATTTTTTATACTTTGAGGGTGTAAAATAGAAGAATAAATTTTGCGTTGATAAATTGATTTTAGTTTTTATTGAAATAAAAATTAGCTTAAATAAGCAGCGCCATATTTATGTAAAACTCTTTATACAACAGAAACAGGAAATAAAAAGCGTTTATTATTTCTATATTGAATATAGGCTTTGAACACGCTACACAGCTTTCTCTGTTTGCCTCTGTCACATATAATTTCTACGCTGACGAAGTTACAGGCAAAAGCTAGTTACTTGTATATATAGTACTGATACTTAACGACGCAAATCACGTTGAGCAATAATAAACACGCATCGCAAAAAACCACGAAAAATTTTTTTTAACTCATATGGTGTTTTTCTTGAGGTGACGCAGTAAGTATACAATTCACTTTATTTTGCCAGTTGGTAGCTTATAAGACGACTAAGGGATTAATTTATAATTCTTTTTTTTTATTGCTTATGGTGGCAAACGAGCAAGCACCACACCTGATGGTAAGTGTCATTGCCGCCCATGGACCTTTGCAATACCAAGGGTATAGCTTAGGTGGGCCACCGAAGACAAAGATCGGGTAACGGTGGCCCGCTCGCACGGCGAACAGAGGAGTTGCACGGTGGGTCTATGAGGTCACGCGCTGCCTCTTCCTCCTCGTCACCCCAGACCGATTTGTAGTCATACAGCACACAGTCATAGTCCACCGTATAAAAAAAAAATGGTATAGCTTAGGTCGCTGCATACCAATATAACCCCCAGACCCACCCAGTTGGGCTTCCGGCTCTCTCGCTCACCGAACGAAACGCAATAGCACATTGCCATTACTCAGACGTCGATCTTCTGTGAGAGTGTGGTACTACCCCGGGCAGACCGGCCCGCGGCTGTAGAAAGGAAACTGTCCACAGCGTGGTCCTACCACTATCAAAGTTCAACAAAAAAAAAAAAAATATTATTATCGCATAATTTAATACATACATACCTACATACATATCATCACGCCATATCCCTTGCAGGGTAGGCAGAGAGAACAGAGTGCCAGAGAACTCTATCTCTGCATACTTCACTCGCTTCCTCAACATTCATAATTCTCTTCATACACGCTCGCCGGTTTCGGAGAGTCTTGACTCCACCTTCCTTCAGTACCTGACCGATCTGGTCTAGGTAGGTTAGTCTCGGTCTCCCTCGGTACCTACATCCTTCCACTTTCGCATTGTATATCTTCTTAACCAGGCGTTCGTTCGGCATTCTTTCCACATGTCCGAACCATCGGAGCATTCCCTTTCGCATCTTTACACCAATACTCTCTTTCATACCTACATAATAATTTAATCTCCTATGTTAAGGATGTATGTATTCTTAGAGGATGAAAATTGACAAATGGTGAAATACGTGTTTATTTATTTTTACTGAAGTGTTTGATTTGAAGACAATAGATTTTTTTTCTTTCTGTATGAATAATGTCATTGTATTTTGTCATATTTGGGGTTGAATTACGTAAAATCCTTTTTTAGAATTTCTACATCAGAGACATAAACTACTCTTAAAGTCTCACGTGAAATTTAATTATTTTTACATAAAAAATAAGAAAAATAATAAATTTGAATTGTAAAAATATAATATGTTTATAAATATATGCCACAATAAAGAAGAAATAAGCAATTTTATTTCTAAATAACCATTTTAATAATTAATATCTGTAAACAATTTTATTATTAGAATATATCAGGAAAAACCACAAATAAACCAATTAATTTATAATTGATTAATTTGTGTTACAGATTTTTTTTCAAGAAAATACACTGAATCATATGTATTTCAATATGGAATAATTTGATCTCGATTCGGAAGTCAAACATTGGAACTCGCAATACACGTCACGCAACATCAGAGCATCGTTTTGATTAGGTTACAGACTGCAGAAGAAGAGTCGTGACCTAATTATTCCTACAAGTACTTCATCATTCATTCTCCTACTCTTATCCCAATTACTTGGGGTCGATACAATATGTATTCTTCTTTTATAGTACATATTGTAAAAGTTATTGGCAATAGCTTTATGACTGGCCGCCTGCCTGACGTCAACCCTCCTTGGGAATGTAATTGTTGACCAAACGGCATCAGGTGGAGTTGGCCCAGGTCATTATAAAGCTCTTAGTCGTCTTTTACGACATCCACGAGCAAAGTAAGGTTTGGTAGTATTCGTAGCCGCTACCATACAGCACATAGTAAGCACATAGTAAATAATAAGGATTTTTTTATCAATAACATCAAATTTTTCAATTATACGACTGACAATTTTCTGCCTTAAAATAATACTTTAAAATGACCTATATTAAATTTTAAATATAACAAAATTGTACTTTAATTCGTACACAATAGAGTATATTTTCGATCGTAAAGTAAATTTTACATTAGGTAAAGCAACTCCGAAATTGCTTAAAATTAATTACAAAAATATTCGGGACCACGAACCTTGTGTTAAAACTTAATTAACTTGAGCAAACAAGTTATAGTTAAGTGTATACATAATATAATAACGTGTGTGTAAACATATTTCAAGTTAATAATATGTCAAGAAATTTAAGGAGTCATTATGTATCGTGGAGTTACAAGAGTTATTATTAGAGATGTTATGGAACTCCATAAGCGAGACTATTGGGTATTGGAATATTGGATAAATGCTGTATAATGTTCGAAATATCAAAGAAAAAAATCTAACACAAACGGTATAAAAATTAAAAATAACATAAAAAAAAAATTCAAAATAAAAATCTGTGTAGTGACGGAGTAAGAATACTATTCACCACCCCATATCTTACCCGTGAGTGATCATACGAGACGACTGAGGGATATAAAACGCATATAATATCTATGCGAGAGAAGGAAAACTCGAAACAAAACCCTATACCAACACATCTGACTAGCGCGGTATAGTAGGTTAATTTCCCTCCCATTACGGAGGAGGCCCGAGCCCAACAGTGGGACATTTGTGGGCTGTGATAATAATGATGAAATAAAAAATAAACATGTGTTGACGCAGTAAGAATATAATTCACCACCCCCTATCTTATCCATGGGTGATCGTAAGAGACAACTAAAGGATATAAAACGCATATAACATTTTTCCAAGAGAAGGAAAACTGGAAGAAAACCCTATATCAACACGTCTGACCAGTGCGGTATAGTAGGTTAATTTCTCTTCCATTACGGAGGGTACTCGAGCCCAACAGTGGGACATATATGAGCTCAGATGATGAATCCTTCTAAAGATAGTTCTATTAATCCAGTGAAAACTATAGAAACCTTTCTAATATACATCAAATATAATAAATAGTTCAAAATTAACATGATTTGTTAAAATTCTCTATCAATAGTGAAAATTAGAAATGTTTAGTATGACAAGTATTTCTATCGATCAACATTTATTTATAAGCGGGTCAGAAGAAACGACGCGGACTGTATTTTAAATACGCGTAGTGAACGAGACGTTGAAAATATTGAATAAAATTATACTGGTACATATAGTTGACGTTTTCCATGTGGTGACGGAGTAAGAAACAATTCACCACCCCCTATCTTACCCGTGAGTGATCGTAAATGGATATAAAACGCATATAACATCTATGCAAGAAAAGGAAATCTCTAAACAAAACCCTATACAAACACGTCTGACCAGCGTGGTATAGTAGGTCAATTTCCCTCCCGTTGTGGAGGAGGCTTGAGCCCAACAATGAGACATATATAATGAGATGATGATGATGTAGTTGACGTTATAAAGATTAACTTAAAGGTGCACTTATTTAAACGAGATTTGAAAAGATCACTACCTTCACGGTAGGCAGCGGCCAAGCTGTGCTCTAGTATTGCTAAGGTCCATGAGCGGCAGTATCACTTACCATCAAGTGTGCTGCTTGCTGCGTTTGCCATCGCCGGTAATAAAAAAAAACTTATTTTGTGAACGAAAAATATATATCAGACTTAAGCCCACATCTGTTGGCAATTCGTTTCAATCGCAAATTGGTTTTTATAAATAGCCTAGCATTCAAATTTAGCATTTGAACGCTATCCCACTTGATAATCTGAGTTATATTTAAAAAATTGCTTGTAATAAATCACAAGCGAATCAAGTCAAAACTTCTTTGACATTGTGAGAAATGACTATTATATTAAAAATAAATAAATCATATTAGAATTTAAACAAATAAAATGTTTATAATATGTAGATAATATTATTACTTCCAGCCTAGTCTATACTGTCGTGAGACAATTGCGCTGATTGACTTGTAAAATACCCTTAAATTGGATTTTTGGCATTAACGTGAAAGCGTCATGTATTATTATTTAATATCTTAGTGTTTTAACATGTCATATTAAATCATTCTTATAGTATTTTATGTAATCTGATGCGGAAGAACTGCTCGGGTGTAGTGAATATGATATAAAAGTGCTTTTCAAATGTTTTTCACCAAAATTCTCAGAAGATACTATTAATAGTGTGGCCATAGCACTGTCAAAGCCGACGAATAGTCTAATTGACGGATAATGACTAATGAAGAAACTAAACATATGACGAATCTGTTAATTTGTGAAGAAAATTGTAACTCAACAATTAGCTCGTATTAGTATCTGACTTTAATAGTGGTAAGACTACGCTGCGGACAGTTATCTGTGTATAACCGGGGGCTGGTCCGTCCGGGGTAGTACCACACTCTCGCAGAAGATCGACGTCTGAGTAATGGCAATGTGGTATTGCGCTTCGTTCGGTATGCGAGAAAGCCGGCATTCTAACTGGGGCGGGTTTGGGGTTTTTGTATTGGTAGGCAGCGGCCTAGCTATAGATACCCTTGGTATATCAAGATCCATGGGTGGCAGTGACACTTACCATCGGCTGTGTTGTCAACTTACTAACTTACGTCTGTAAGTGACATCTATGCATACCCTTTCAAAAACACAAGCGATATAAAGAAGCAGGCAATATAAAGAAATTAATAGGTATATCTACTCGTAAGTTTCTCGCAATTTATTTGAACAAAGAGACCATTATGTTAATATTTAAACATTACGTAAAACGGTTGTTTGAACTATGTAACCCAATTAACCCGACTGTAAACTAATGATCAGCCACCATAACTTCTCTTAGACTAGTTTATTAGAATTTATACTGATATTTGTATATTGTAATTAATTGTATGTGATAGGGCCCATTCGATTGTGTAATTAATTTGTAATAGCTATATTTAACTCATGGGTCGTAGACTTTAATTATCTGAAGTGTAATAAATAAATTTTAAGACAAGATAATTGTTCAAAGCTTACTATGGCTCTATAGGTTCTCTATATATTACAGTGGTAGGACTACGCTGTTGACAGTTTTCTGTCGACAGCCGCGGGCCGGTCCGTCCGGGGTAGTACCACACTCTTGCAGAAAATCGACGTCTGAGTAATGACAATGTGCTGCTGTACTTCGTTCGGTGAGCGAGAGAGCCAGAAGCCCAACTCTTTGGGTGGGTTTAGGGTTTTATTTGGTAGGCACCGGCGTAGCTATATCCTGGTATGGCGAAGGTCCATGAGCGGCAGTAACACTTACCATCATGTGTGCTGCTTACTCGTTTACCACCAAAGGCAATAAAAAAAATAGGCTTCGTATTATTCTCTACGTGATTGTATTAGGAATACGGAAATCCGTAGAAGAGCGGATGTGAGCGAAGGATTATCGCGTTGAAGTGATAATAAACAGGCAACATCGCGACAATCGTTGAAGATGAAGTGTTCAGGACTGATAACAAATTGGACGACATAGAATAAGACAATTCCCCACTACGTAGACTGATCATACCATAAAATTTGCAGGGAGTCGTTAGGAGCAAGTAGCAAGGGATTGGTTTGAGGAGATGCCTATATGGAAAAGTGAAATTAGCGTAGGAAGTCTGTTTTGTGTTTGCCAAGTATCAGCTACATTAAATTTTTTCTTTAATGTCCCCTCCCTAGCCTTTGTAACCTTTAATAGTGGTAGCACCATACTGTTGCCAGTTCTCTGTCTACAGTCGCGGGCCGGTCCGTCCGGGGTAGTACCACACTCTCGCAGAAGATCGACGTCTGAGTAATGGCAATATGCTTTTGCGCTTCGTTCGATGAGCGAGAGAGTCGGTAGCCCAACTGGGTGGGTTTAGGAATTGTAATAGTAGGCAGCGGTCTAGCTATATCCTTGGTATTGCCAAGGTACATTGGCAGCAGTAACACTTACCATCAAGTGTGCTGCTTGTTAGTTTGCCACCATTAGCAATAAAAAAGAATACAAATACACATTTAATTAATTTGAGTTCAAGAACGACAAATGTGTTCTACAAAAAAAAATACATTATGTATTCAAATGATTCGCGTAATATCAAGTATTATGTAATTTGAAATTGCATTATTACGTCATTTTCTTTTTTACCTAAATGTTGATTGAAAATTAAACAATAAATATATGTGTTTTGCATAATATATGCGAAAGGATATGTAAATCTAATTACATATATTTTGTTGTTATGACATTAGTTCGTGTTATGACGGTCTAAAAGTTACATCAAATTATTTTATCGAATATATAGCACGCCTCATAAGCGAAGCGTTGAGGCCTTGCTCTACTTTTGATATATGAAAATCAAGCACTTTTCAAACCTAAAAATTATTGTATTTTTCTCACATTGCACTTATAGGATAATATTATCATAAATATGTCAAGTAAAAACATTCGTTTAAACGTATTTGATATTTTTAAAAACCAATTATTTTTTATCTGTGTATAGTTAGAATACGATTCAACACCTATTTTCTGTGTGTCCGTCTACCCGTCTACTATTCCTATGGTGATGTAAGAATTCTATTCACCACCCCTTATCTTACACGTGACTGTAGTAAAAGACGATTAAGGAATATAATATTCTTATAACATCTATGCAAGAGAAGAAAATCTTGACATAATAGTATGATTTTCCCCTTTATTGTGAAATTACACCAGTATTGGGACATGTATCAGTTTATACGATGATGATGATGACCTATTTTCTTTCCCATGGGTGGCGTAAAATACGAATACACAATATTTTTTTAATGCTTATGGTGGCAAAGGAGCAAACGGCACAACTGTAAGTGTTATTGCCGCCTGTGGAATTTTGCAATACTAGCGGTCATCAAAACCCCGAAACCTATCCAGAAAGTTAGGCTGCCGGTTTTCTCACTGAACGAAGCACTTCACACTGCCATTGCTCAGATATCAATTTTCTGGGAGCGTGTGGTAGCCCGGACGGACCGGCCCGTGGCTGTTGACAGGGATAATTCGAAAAACTTTTGAAATAAAACTACTTTTACGGATTCTATCGCGTTTGTATTTGATTTATAATTTACCGACGTTTCGAACACTTTACAGTGATCATGGTCACGGGAGTACTAAGGTGTCTTACGTCCAATATGTCATCGTTATTACAAAAAATTATATCTACGTGCTTCAGTATAAGTTATTAAAATTTTGACCCACATTTTAATACAAATTCATTGTCAGTACAAAAAGAGAATGATTCTATATATAAAATTTATATTGTTTATGATTTGTTATATATAATTTATGTTGTTTATCTTTTTGTACTGGCAATGAATTTGTATTAATTTTGTATAAAAATGTAGGTCAAAATTTAATATCTTATAGGGTAGATATAAATAAATTTCTGTAATAACAATGACATATTGGACGTAAGACACCTCAGTCCTCCCGTGACCATGATCACTGTGTGTGTTCGAAACGTCGGGAAATTATAAATCAAATACAAACGCGATAGAATCCGTAAAAGTAGTTTTATTTCATATGTGTAATATGTGTAATACTCGCGTAAACATTAGAAGTCGAAAAACTTTATAAAAAATGTAGTATCACTATAGACAGAGCTTTCTCCGCAGTAGGAAACTGATTTGTCCAATTGAGAGAATGAGAAATACAGATTTATTAAATTTATGACTTTTATTCAGGTTTTTCCTGTTCAATATTTCATGTAGAGATGTAGAGCCCTAAGTAAGGGGATATTAACGTCCTTGTCACGCTTGGAAGCTAGGCCTTCTCAACGAGGTATTACGTTTCCGACTAGTTTCGAGACTGGACATGGAAAATTTAATTTTATTACAGAAAAGACTTTTGCGCTAAGAAAGTAATCCTAGTCTTAGGTGATTTTACAAACACAATTAACGGACACAAATTACATTTAGACTCAGAACAACAATTTGTGAATTCGTCCAGTGCGGAATTCGAACCTGCGATACATGATAATTATCTTAACCACTACGCCATCTGTGTAATCAAAATAATTACATTAAAAGATATTATCAATAATGTTTTTACAATGGTGGTAATACCAGCAATTTATTTACAACGAAATATAAAACAAGAAAGCGAATATAATTGTTTACATTTTTACATTTACGGTCGTCATTATAACAATCTAAATAGCTCACAAAATAACTTAATTGTCTTATAAACTAGAAAAAAAAATTTCAATCAAAATACCATCTTGTAAACAAAAAACAACGGACCACACAAAATCGGGGCTAGATATTAACAAACTTAAATTTGCAGCTGTTAAAACTAATTTCAAATAAAATAGACTATAAGTAAAAGAAATAAGAGTTATTATCAAACGGTATATAATTTCTAGTAGCATAAAATAAATTGGTTTTACAGTGTCTGTCAAAATTAAGGAACTATTTTAAAGGAGTGAATGCATTATTTTTTTTTAATATAACCGCTGCCATATATTTGAATATATGGTCTAATAAAGAAATAGAAAGACAATGGATATTCGACTTTCATATCGGAGTTTTAAGTTTTAAAATTGGTTATTAAAATATTTGTTTATGGGTTGTCATATTCTTTGTTGGTGGTCTATCCAAAGAAAGATGTAATTAAATTAAAAATTAAGATAATATTGTTTACGCTGTTCCGAAAATACCTGAACAATACATAATTTGGTATTTTAATGAATATTGTATTCATAGACAAAAGACAGACAGTAAGACAGTTTGGATTTTGCTTGTGGGATCTATACAACAATAATCCTTCTGTATTATATTGAAGAATTAATATATCCTGGTTGAAAGGGCATCAAACTGGTACTAATAATTGTATACATGTATATCCATGCATGTATACAATCTATAACTATAAAAGAGGATGTTTGTATATATGACATTGCTAGACTTAGAAATTATTTGACTGATCATTATGAAAATTTGTATGTACACGTATTTTTTCACGGAGAAGGTTTATAAACTATCCCCGTTGATGTAACTGGCCAACAGATGGCGCTGTGTATAATATATCGACTTCTACAAACAAACCAATAGGTTGAGTTTGCTAGTTTTATGTAAAAATAAGTGATAAATAATTTAAAAAAAAAACAATGGCGCTGAATTTCTACTCGGACTCTTCTCAGTGGTGGTCGCGTACCGATTTTGTGGTATTTTATTAGCTTGATTTAAAATAAAACGTAAACTTAATAGAATGTAAGCGAGGTTTATATATAATAAATCATTTTTAATTTGAAATTTGTAGACTCAGAACCACTTAAACAGTATTAGGTCTTGAAGACATTCTGTACGACCGCTGTGTAATTATAACTCCTTTTTTTCTAAGGATGCAGTAATGGATAATGAAAGATCTAATGATAATAGAGAGATTAAAGTGGTGAAAAACTCCAAAAAATTTTGGCATTGACATTTCATATTGCCCAGCAGGCCTAGTAAAAAAATCTCTCTCCTAAGGAGCTTAACGTTAAGCAATGGAACATAGATGGGACGAACAGAAATAGAATAATTCTATGAAGTATTCTTCCATGCATCCATTCAAACCTATTCAAGTCCACTGTTAGAGATAACCTTTCTTAAAGCGGATGATACCATATTTACCAAGATTGACATGGAGACTTTATGCTATCTACAAACGAGCTCAAGTATTCTTCACAATAGGAAAGAATTTAAATTACAATACGACGCTGGTGAGACAGTTTGGTCATCATCATTCTCCTACTCTTATCCCAATTACTTGGGATCGATACCGTATGTACTCTTCTTACATAGTACATATTGTAAACGTTATTGGCAATAGTTATAGGCCGCCTGCCAGACGTCAACCCTCCTTGGGAATGTAATTGTTGACCAAACGGCATTAGATGGTGTTGGCCTAGTTCGTTATTTGGTTCTTAGTCGTCTTTTACGACATCCACGAGCAAAGTAAGGATTGGTAGTACATATTCGTAACCCCTATCACACAGCTAGTATAGTACAGATTGGTATAGGGTTATATTTCGCATTTTCCTTCTCTTGTCTGTTATTTATTTATTTGTGAAATCCCATACGACATAAGGACTTTTTCCTTAGTACATAGTATTGCCTATAAACTTTGGAATAAATACGGATAAATATTAAAAAAAAATCTTCCACGTGCCTTGTTTTTACAGTCTAAAGATAGGATTAATGATTTGACTGCGCAGACGGCGCATTTTAACTAACTATTTACGTAGAATTTTGATATCTCCAGCCGCCATCTTGTTTTTATCTTGATCAGTGACTTTCAGAACGGTACTATTAACGTCGGCGCGTGTTAAGGCAATGTTGCCTTAACAAATTACATCGTCGGAATAGCAGTATGCCAGTTTCTGAGCCATGTGGTTTGGCAAAAAAATATAACTGGATTTTTATTTATAATAAATTTTTATTGTAAGAATTAAGGTAATGTTACATAAGAAAATCAGCCATACTTATAGAGAATCATTTTAAAAATAATTAAATTGTAACAGGAAGATGTTAGTACATTATAAATACAGAAGTATATAAGTCTTTATTAGAACAACAGTAGTCTAAACAACAGATTTTTAGTAATTTTTTTCTCTCTATATTTACACATAATTATATCAAGCAAAAATTTCTATGATGTAGTTTTCAATTCTATGCCGAATTTAATAGGTACACGATTCGAGCTATCTTAAAATATGATGTCAAAAAGAATTAAAAATAATAATAATTCTTTAAATAATAAATATATTTTTTTGTTTTCGTTTTTGTGGGCAGGCTAATAAACTAAATCACCTGGGGCGGAATAAAAAACGGCTCCTAACCCCATAATCTACTATCCTGCACCTTTCTATTACTATTTGACTGAACTACCAGTATTGATTAAAGATAATATTTTTAAAAATAAAGAAACCGTAAACGAAAAACACCGAAACCGTTGATCCACCGGCAGAAAATATCGAGACCAAGCTGCCGTTGGTTATAGCTCCAAAGAGAGAAATTTTCTCATTATTCGTGCCGTGTCCAGTAACACCGCTTTCTAAATCAGACCCCCAATCCAACTACCTAACACAAATTACTGAAATTTAGCATGTAATATGCTTAATTATTTATAAAAACCCGATTACGAAAGCGAAAAATGATGTCACAAGCGGGATTCGAACCCGCGCCTATTGGAATGCCTTTTTATAAATAATTAAGCATATGACATGCTAAATTTCAGTAATTTGAATAACAAGGTTGTGTCATCGTTTAATACAATTGTAACTGCAAAGTTTGAAGTATTAAGCCTATAACAGTGTGTAAATATTGTCGGGTAGATGGCGCACGTCACCTTAAAGACGTAAATATGATACGAAGCGAGATTTGCATGTCCTACAATAGTTGACGGTGGTGTAGTGTAGCACGATTGGGCCGGCATCCCAATAGGCGCGGGTTCGAATCCCGCTTGTGACATCATTTTTCGCTTCGTAATCGGGTTTTTATAAATACCTAATACAAGCCTCTTTAGGTGTTGACTGAACCTCTTGGCTATTATTATTATTATTCCTAGTCCTACACGAAAAATAATTATGATTAAGACATTGAAATAATTCAAAATCGGCCTGTTTATATATCAACGCATAAATACTGGTTGCCCTGAAACATTCACTACTAACCCATTTTTATGACGCTCATCCTAAAAAAGCAAAGGCATTAAACAAATCATATAACACAGATTTTTTTTTGTGATTAAAATAGATTTGTTTAGATTTTCATGTGAACTACATGTAGGTTCGTTTTTAAATTGAAAAAACTGCTACCCAGTTGTGTAGTGGTTAAGATGTCGAACTATTTTGCCAAATGCCACGGGTACGATCATATACAGTACAATACTTCGTACGATCCACAAATTGTTTAGCAACAATTTCGTTTTTTGTTTAGCAAAAGCAAGTCTATGTGTAACTTGTATCTGTTAATTTTATTTGTAAAGTCCTCCGCAATATAATAATTATTTATTTGTAACAAAAACAATGAATACAAATACTGATAGGGTTATTACCTTACCTGTCTGACTATCAATGCCCACTGTTGGACATAAATTTCTCTAAAGCTAAAAAAATACCATTATCGCTTTGTTTGGCAAACGGCTTTACAATCGTAGAAGGCGATATAATTTCCCATGAGATTCCTACTGTATATTCTCATAGATACTTCAAATAGTGCTTTTGATTTTTATCAACATAAGGGTTGATAATTATTTGTAATTACATATAGACCGTCATCACACGAGTAAACCAAAGTATCATCATTCATTCACCATCTCAGTTCCTATTATGTCCCGTACTGTTGGGATCGAGCCTTCTAAAAAACGGGAAGGAGATTAATCTACTATACCACGCTGGTTAGACGTGTTGGTATAGGGTTTTGTTCTAGTTTTCCTTCTCTTGCATAGATATTATATGCGTTTTATATCTTTTAGTCGTGTCTTACGACGTAAGATAGGGGGTGGTAAATTTTATTCTTAATCCATCACCACACGGAAAATTTATTTATCATTTCAGCTTATATACTTTTCATTACTAAAATTGAGTCTTCCTCACAATAAAATGAAAAAATTAACTACTATACCACGTTGGTCAGTTTTCTTTCTGTTGCGTTGATATTATGTGCACATGGGGGATATGATCCCTTAGTCGTCTTTTACGTCATCCACGTATAAGATAAGGGGTGGTGAATTCTATTCTTACTCCGTCATCATACTGATAAGCAAAGCAGCATGAAACTATTTCAAAAAAAAATCAACTTAGTAGTTCTTGAGTGTTTAAGTTGACCTTAGTTGACCGCTAAAGATGACGTCATATCATTACGCTGTACTTTTGTTAAGTGATATGTATGAAGTTTTATATGTAGGATTTTTTTATTAATAAATATTTATTTTGCTGCGTGGTAGCGGCTAAGAATAATACCAACTCTAACTTGGTTCGTGGATGTCGTAAAGGACAATTAAAAGCTTTATATCGACCTGAGCCAATTTGATGCTGTCTGGTCAACAATTTCGTTCCCAAGAAGGTTTGACGTCAGACAGGCGGCCGGTCATAAAACCACTGACAGTAACTTTTACAATACACATGATGGAAGAGGAGTACATATTGCGTCAACCCTAAGTTATTGGGATAAAAGTTTCATCAACTTTTTTTAAGATCATTAAGGAACTAATTCTGTATTGCGGCGGACTTTACAAATTTGCAATTAACGCATACAAATGATTAAATATCGTAGTGTTACGATTGGAGCCTGTAACAGTAATCTATCTTCGCCTTTATCTGAAGAAGCAATATTGTTATATAATAAAGTAAACAGAGAAAATTTAAACGTAGAAATAACTAGATTCTATTTTTTTATTGTTATTAATTTGTAATTCCTAACAAGGGTGACATGAACGTTTTGTGATCAAAATATTTTTGGTAAATAAAGAAAAAAAAAAGGAAAATATTGTAGTGATCAAAGTAACAACCCATTTGCCCAAATCCCAAATTATTGTTCTGAGTTTGTGTGTGTGTTTTGTGTTCGTTAATTGCATATTTGTAAAGTCCTCCCCAATGCAAGGATTATTTTCTTAATTTTTTTATATTAAAAAAAAAAGTCCATAAAAATAATGAAATGCATTTTTTAAAACATAGATGTTATTCTTAATGAAATATAAGTCTAAATAAATATATTCTTTGAAGTTGAGGTTTAGTTAATTGACAGTTTGACGTTGAGTCAAATATGAGATTTTTTTTACTAAAGTGTCGCCTAACAAATCATTCTAAATACAGTTAGGGGGACAGACGGCGAGGCGGCTGTTTCTATTTGCGTTTCGGTTGCGTAAACCGTGACATTTGAACGCACGGACTGACAAGCCGTTGCATACGTGATAACGTTGCGGTTGTTAGGCAATTTCGATGGAAACGAGCCTTGAAGTTTTGTGATATATATATAAAACGCACTTATACCTTTATGATTAACTAGCCGAACCGGCAAATTTCGTTCCACCTAATAGTCAATGATTGAGCAGATTTAATAAATTAAATATTTTATTATATATTATCTTATTTCCGATGAAGACAAATTCAAAAATAGAATGAAACTTTGGCAAAGTATTTTTTTAATCTCGTTTACATACATCAACAAATAGAGTGTTTTCTCTCTCTCTCTCTCTCTCTCTCTCTCTCTCAGGCGTGGCGCGTGCCTCGTATGGGTTTCATCTGTAAAAAATCTACCCTCATGCGTAATTTTTTTTCCAACGCAGCCGATAAAGAAGTGTCACTTCAAAAATCATAATAATTGGGCCGATCGTTCTTCAGTTGTGAGTGGTGTCTATGGTGTTTTTTTTTTTTACAAATTTTTTGAGACTTGGGTGATTATAGATAATCTTCTTACTTTATCAAATTGGTGATGAGATCTTCATTGTACTACAGTTTGTCAATATTAATTTCACCCATGCACGTATAGGCTTTGGAATTAAATCTTTTCTGTGATGTTTACAACAATATGACATGTCCCTCTTTAAACTAAGTTTAAGGACAGCTTTTTCCTTACGACTGGTAGAGATTTCGCTACGCCCATAATATTTTTGAAATCCATATGTATATTCGAAGACGTACTTTCAAGTGGAATGCCTGCTCATTTGCCACGAAAAGCCAATAAAATTACTTGAGTCATCATCATCATCATAGCCCATAAATGTCCCACTATTCGTCTCGGGCCTCCTCTGTAATGGGAGGGAAATTAACCTACTATACCGCGCTGGTCAGGCGTGTTATAGGGTTTTGTTTCAAGTTTCCTTCTCTCGCATAAATGTTATATGCATTTAGTCGTCTCGTACGATCCAAGGGTAAGATATGGGGTGATGAATAGTGTTTTACTCCGTCAACACACGAAAAGTTAAATTACTAGAGTAAATAAATAAAATGATAGTTAAAGAACTTGATACCACACCATTCGAAGTTATCAATCACACCACTAAACTATCATTGTTTATTATTAAGAAATTTAAAGTTAAAAGTAAACAGCTAATAATTAACAAACGCCTAAATAGCTTTATACATAAAATTTATATGATATTTAAACATTTCTATTCGTTAACTATTAAAATATCAGACGCCATCATAGACACTTGTCGAGTCGTATCTTTTTTTTTATAATTAACTCGTTAGAATCGACTTGCGCATAGATTAACATAATTAAACCCTATATATCAGTATACGGGGCTAAAGAAAGGCTATAGAGAAACGAGACTTTGAGAACTCAAATAAAAAAATTAACCATTTTTGTCGCAATAACATAGCATGTAAAGTAAGGGAACTTGTCAATTCAAGTTACCTTATTTAATTAATCTATCAATCCTGTTTATTTACTAAATCAATTTTTATGATTGTTGTTATTATAATAAGGTGTTCGCGTATGAATAGATATCACCAGCCCTGTTTTTACCTATGGGTTTCGTAAAAGACATCTAAAATATAATATGCGAATAACATCTTATTTTATTATTGCTTTTGATGGGTAACAAGCAAGCAGAACATCTGATGGCAAGTGTTACTGACGCCTATAGACCTTGGCAATACTAAGGGTACAACTAGGCTGCCTACGAATGAAAATAAACCACCCAGAAAGTTGTGCTGCCAGCTCTCTCACTCACCGAATGAAGCACTGCTCAGGAGTCGATTTTCTACGAGAGTGTAGTACCTCTGACGGACCGGCTTGCGGCTATAGACATAAAAATGTCAACAATGTGGTTCTACTACGTCTATGCACAAGAAAGTAAAGTTAAAATAGAATTGAATTTCTTGACGGATCTTCTCGTTCCAATCCATTGGTAGATTAATAGATTAACAAAATTAAATTTGATAATATGAAAGTACCCTTAAGGGACTTGTATACATATAACAAATGATACAGTTAATATTATATTCTAATTCCGTGACTATACGGAAGAAATGAATTACATATGCTTGTTAAAAGATAGATGATTACGAAATTATGTATTACAAATCTGGGTTAAAACTGACAACCAATCGATTATAAGATGAACTAGAATGTAGATCTCTGGCATATAATTGACTTGCAATCTTAATGTATAGTTTAAAATCTATGGGGGCTATTGTGAAATAGTATTATTTATATAATCACAACTGCACAGATGGCGTGGTGGTCAAGATATCGACCTTCCGTGCCAGTGTCGTGGGTTCGATTCTTACGCAGGACAATACATTGTGCGATCCAGAAAGTGTTGTTCTGAGTGTAGGTTTAATTTGTATGTGTTAATTATGTGTTTGTAAAGTCCCCCGCAATACAAGGATTATTTCATTAATGCAGGTTAATGTCTTTTAAAAAAAATCTGTATCTAGTATAGAACGAATAATAAATCGATGTGTGGTAGCGGCTACGAATACTACCAACCCTTACTTTGCTCATGGATGTCTTAAAAAACGATTAAAAGCCTTATAACGACCTAGACCAACTCCATATGATGCCGTTTGATCAACAATTGCATTTCCAAGGAGGGTTAACGTCTAGCAGGTGGCCGGTCATAAAACTATTGCCAATAACTTTTACAATATGTACTATGAAAGAAGAGTACATATTGTATCGACCCCAAGTAATTGGGATAAGAGTAGGATAATGATGACGATCTAGTGTAGAACGAACTGCTGTGTGAGAGCTACGAATACTAGAAACTTTTGACATTGCTTTATGTATCGTAAAATATGATTAAGAGTTTTATATCAATCTGAGCCAACTGAGATCTGATGCCCTCAAGTTGAAAATTATTTAAATAGTGGTAGGAACACGCTGTTGATAGTTCTCTGTCTACAGCCGCCGGCCGGTTCGTCCGGGGTAGTACCACACTGAGAAAAAGATCGACGTCTGAGTAATGACAATGTGTTATTGCATTTCGTTGGGTATAAGATTCTACCCACACTTCTCCACCAATTATATACCAAACCATTGAGCTATATATCCGTGTGGTGACGGAGTAAGAATACTATTCACCACCCCATATCTTACCCCTGGGTGATCGTACGAGATGACTAAGGGATATAAAACGCATATAGCATCTATGCAAGAGAGGGAAAACTCGAAACAAAACCCTATAACAATACGTCTGATTAGCGTGATATAGTAGATTAATTTCTCTCCCATTACGGAGGAGGCCCGAACCGAACAGTGGGACATATATGGGCTGTGATGATGATTGAGCTATAGTAAGTCAATTTCCCTTCTTTTGTGGAGGAGGTCTTGGCCCAACAGTGGATTCTAACTTCCATTTCAAAACCCCATCAGCCAAGCCAAGTCAACTTATTGTACACTTACTATATACATAAAGTTCTTAGAATCGAATCAATAATACAAAACATGTGCTAATTTTATTTAAAGCACTGAACCACTCATCAAATATATATTTATTTAAACTATTATAGTTACATAATACGTTTAAATGTGAACTAATTAACCCGGTTAGTTTATTTCGGTTCAACGTTAACTAAAATATAAAAGGGGCTTGGCAGAATGATACGTGACTCATTGGTCTTTGAATAACTAGCATTGCGGTTTTTATACCGCTGATACGTTTTACAAAAGCGGGCCTATAGGTTTGTTGTTGTTGTGTCTCAAGTTCAAATCCACAGCCCGCAATTCTAATAACATAAATATATACAAATTTTAATGAAAGTAGTTTTCCGTGTGGTGACGGAGTAAGAATACAGTTCACCACCCCTTTTTCATCGTTTTTCTCATTCATCATCATCATTCATCTTATCCGTGGGTAAGAGACGACTAAGGGATATAAAACGCATGTAACATCTATGCGAGAGAAGTAAAACTCGAAACATAACCCTATACCAACACGTCTGACCACCGTGATATAGTAGGTCGGTTTCCCTCCCATTATGGACGAGGCTCGGGCCCAACAGTGGGACGTAAATGAGCTGAGATGATGATGAGTTAAGACGAATCTAATGAGCCAAGTAGTGCACAAGTAGTGCATTGGTTAAGATAACGACCTTCCGTGCCAGTGGCAAGGTTCGATTCCTATGCAGGACAACATTTTGTGCGATCCACAAAGTGATGTTCAGAGTCTGGGTGTAATTTGTCTGCGTTAATTATGTTTCTAAAGTCCCTCGCAATATAAATATTATTTATGTAGTGCAGGGTGATGTTATAAGTCCACCGAAGACAAAGATCGGGTGCCAGTGTCCTGCTCGCACGGGGAAAAGAGGCGCATTGTAAAGTGGGTGTATGGGGTCGCCACCGCCTCTTCCGTCGCCCCGGACCAATGTTGCAGGGCATGATTACACTATAGCCCACCGCAAAAAAAAAGGATGTTATTATAAAAAAAAACTTGTTTGGTTTATTAATATATTATTCACAATTTCGTTTTCTACCTTCGAGCTTCGTCGTTAAAATCAAATCAAATCATTTATTATGCATAAGCTCTATAAGGGCACTTACATATTGTCATATTTACATATTTTTTAAAATTAATCTACCACCGGATCGGAAAACCGCCACAAACTGAGAAGATCCGGCAAGAAACTCAGCGGGCTCGTAATTTTTTTTTAAATTATATGTTTTCTTAAATATTATTGGATACATGTATAGTCCATATTAGCTGTAGTGAGATGCCCTTAGAGTAAGGTTTCATTTTTTAAAAATTAAATACGTGATTAATATAATAATAAGTTTTTTAAAAATTAGATACAAGAATAACTCCAGTGTTATCATCATAGAGCGTTGTTTCTTAACTTTAAAGTCACAAATATATTTGAGAATAAATACCCATTAAGTTCCCTAGAGCTGCTAACAAAAAGAGCTGATTACGTTAACACCTAAACAAATAGTCAAACATTGTACCTAAGAACCACCTTTATGACGTTTCAAAAGCCGCACAAAAACGCATTACGTCAACTAGTAATTGACGATTTAAAAAAAAAAACAATTTAGTAAGTGTCACTGCTCAAATGTTAATTTTCTGCAAGAGTGTGGTGGTATTACCATCTTTTTTTTTTTTTTGGAACGAAGTTCCTTATCGCGCGTTGTGAAAGGGGGCTAGACGGAAAAAATTCTTACGAAAAGTTGTCACGACACTTTTTGCTATAGTAAGCTATTGTAAGCTGTGCGGCGTCGCTCGTCGGCTCTCTTATAGAAAGCAAGCCAGATATTTTCATTTCTATTTCGCATTGAACAGTGTGGTGTCGCGACAATTTTTTTTATAGATAGAGTGATTCAAGAGGAAGGTTTATATGTATAATATATGCATAATGTACTAGAAATGAAAGATAAACAACTGATAATTTTAGAGGTTTCTAATGTGATGTCGTAAATAAACACATTATTTTGCGCTTACATTGCAAACGCTAGCTGAACTCTACGAAATAGATCAAAATAAAGTACTACAGTATTATACAGCTTAAAAAGGCCTACAAAAAAGTCCGCGATGGTATATATCTATCTCTTAAGGATAACATACTATATCCATTTTAATACTTTAAAAAATGTTCTATTATAAAACGGTAATTGAAAAGCTATTTACAGAAATACTGTATTAATCCTTATCATTTTAAATACATTAGTTGGCTTGAGCATTTCATGAAGATATTTTTTTTCCTTCAGACCATGCAAATTAAATCAATACCTTAAGAGATATAGCAAAATCAAAATAATGCGCAACGAAATTATTTTCGCCCTTGACCGGGCCGCGTGGCCGGCTCGCGTTCGAGCTCGGGGCCGAAAAGTTTTGGTAGTCTAGTGGAATTGTATATCCTATTATTAATATTATAAACGTGAAAGTTTGTAATAATGTATGGATGTGAACATGTTTGTTGCTCTTTCACGTAAAAACTACTGAATGGATTTTGATGAAATTTATAGTAATATAGCTTTCACATCAGAATAACACATAAGCTATAATTTATAAAGATATTTTGCAAATTGGCTAAAATATAACGATAAAAATCGCTTAAGGCAGAAAAAAATTATATAATTAAAATAGAACTTCGTTCCATCCGGGTGTCCCTTGACACCTCCGGTTTTTTTTTTTTTTTTCGGTGGGCTATGGACGTGGTCGCGCCCCGCCAAATCGGTCCGGGGCGACGAAAGAGGTGGCGCGCAACCCCATAGACCCACCCTGCAAACACCTCTCTTCACCGTGCGAGCGTATAAGTAAAAGTATACAGAAAACTGTCAGTGTGATTCTACCATTACTAAATATCATTAAATTTCCTTTAGCGGAGTTCATATCCAATATACAACTTCAATAGACAGATGATTACGTCATACGGTAATAGTAGGACGTGTAATAGTGGTAGGACCACGTTGTTGACAGTTCTGTCTAAAGCCGTGGGCCGGTCCGTCTGTGGTAGTACCACACTGAGCAGGAGATCGACGTCTAAGTAACGGCAATGTGCTATTGCGCTTCGTTCGGTGAACGAAAAAGCCGGAAGCCCAATTGGGTGAGTTTGGGCTTTGTATTAGTAGGAAGCGGCCTAAGCTATGCCCTTGGTATTGCAAAGATCCATGGGCGGCAGTAACACTTACCACTAGGTGTGCTGTTTGCTCGTTTGCCACCACATGCAATAAAAAAAAAATACGGAAACTTCTAATGTTTACGCGAGTATTATACATTTGAAATAAAACTATTTTTACGGATTCTATCGCGTTTATATTTGATTTTTAATTTCCCGATGTTTAGAACACTTTTCAGTCATCATGGTCACGGTAGGATGTCCATGGTCCTCATGATCATGGTCCTCCCGTGACCATGATCACTGAAAAGTGTTCGAAACGTCGGGCAATTAAAAATTAAATATAAACGCGACAGAATCCGTAAAAATAGTTTTATTTCAAATAAGGAAACAAAAAAATACGTAATTTTTTTCACCAGATTTTTGTAATGTCATTTCGAGGTCTCTTTAAGCGAATATTTTTTAGAATTATATACCTACTTATATCACTCAATTTGCGAAATATGTTTTGTCATTCTGAACTATAAAACATTATTATCTAGCTATCTAAAATCTAGAGCACAATAAAATATCATATATGGTAGTTATAAAAAAGGATATATTAAGGCCTTGTTGAATAAAACCAAGGTCCACGGAAACATGACAAATGCAATGCTTCAACTTGACACCATTGGCAATAGTTATATGATAACAATTTATGAATATCATCATCATCATCATTCTGCTCTTATCACAATCACTTGTGATCATCACAATATGTATCTATTATTCTTCCATCATACATATTGCTAAATTTATTGGCAATATTTTTATGATCGGTCGCTTGTCCGACGTCAACTCTACTTGGGAATATAATTGTTGACCAGTCGTCTACTTAATTATCTTACGTTCTTAGTTAGTTCTTTTATTACATTCACGAGCAATGTAAGAGTTGGCAGTAGTCTTAGCCTGTGTAGCAAATTTATATAGCAAATTGTCCGTGTGATTTAATATAGCAAATTATCAGGGTGGTGACGGAGTGCCACCGAAGTCAAAGATCGGGTACCGGTGGCCCGCTCGCACAGCGAAGAGAGGTGTTTGCAGAGTGGGTCCATGGAGTTGCGTGCCGCCTCTTCTGTCGCCCCGGATGATTTGTCGGGGTGCGACCACATCCATGGTCCACCTTGCGGGGAAAAAAAGAAAAAAGTGTGATGACGGAGTAAGAATACAACTCACCACCCCCTATCTTACCTTTGGATGATCGTAAGAGACGACTAAGGGATATAAAACGCATATAAAATCTATGCAAGAGAAGGAAAATTCGAATCAAAACCCTAACAATTGTAACTAATAATCAATATTAGCAGAGTAAACAATGTATTCACTCACAATCAATTCTATATTTTATTCTATTACTTTTACTATCTGCTACTGACTTCTTCTTCTTTTTTGTTTTTATTACCATAAGCTCTACTACTTACAAACTTAAAAAAAAAAAAAAAAAAAAAAAAAAAAAATTGTAATTTTGTTGCCTATATTAAGTTAGTATTACCTTTTATGTCACTTTAACTCTTTATTTTTCCTTAACTTTAGCTTTCCTCAATTCTATTTTCTAATTACTATTCCTTAATCTGTTACTTTTCTCTTCTTAACTTGTTATCTCTATTGTTATTTACTCTCTTGTAGTATAATTTGTATAACTTGTCTTCACCTAAATTTTTGCTTCTTGTAGTAATATTAAGTTAGTATTATTATTTATTATTTTTATCTAATTTTAAGTTTGTACATAATAATATTTTTATTTAGCACTGCTAATTTAAGGTCCCTGATCATGTCAGGGGAACCGTATGCCCAAACAATTAAAGTTTGGAAAAAAAAAAAAAAAAAAAAATCAAAACCCTATACCAAAACGTCTGATTAGCGCGGTATAGTAGGTTAATTTCCCTCCCATTACGGAGGAGGCTCGAGCCCAATAGTGGGACATATATGGGCTGTGATGATGATGATAATGCAAATAATGTAAATAATAATAAGTATTATCAGACTACACATCATATAATGAAAATAATAACAAATTGAATGTGTAATAAGTAGCTAGTTATTGAACGACGAGGCTCATATCAGTGCTAACTTAGCATAGCAGATGTACACCGACTACTTTAACCTTAAAGCTGTGGATTAAAAATGGGATATAATCATTATATCCTTTATTCAAATCAAATCATTTATTATATACATATAAATCAGTAATGTATTAGTCAGTCTTCCCGTGACTATGAACGCGTAAAAATATTTACAAAAATCCGTAAAAATAGTTTTATTTCAAATGTGTAATACTCGTGTTATCAGAAATTATTATGTCATCATCATCATTATCTCAGTTCATATATGCGCCACTGTTGGGCAGGAGCCTCCTCCGTAATGGGAGAGAAATTGACCTACTATACCACGCTGGTCAGACATGTTGGTATAGAGTTTTATTTCGAGTATTCCTTCTCTTGCATAGTTGTTATATGCGTTTTATATGCCTTAGTCGTCTCTTACGGTCACCCACGGGTAAGATAGGTGATGGTGAATTGTATTCATACTCCGTCACCATATTGGTAACAAATGTCCATACACACTGTTAATTATTATTGAGTTATATTATTGAATCCACCCACTAAAATAGAACAATTTTGCTTTACTTTTAACCGACTTTAAAAAAAAGGAGATTTGCAATTCGTTTTTATTTTTTTATGAAACCAACGTCAGAACTTTTTTCTAGGATAATTTTTTTTTGATGAAATTTGTGCCTTCCATGTGGTCCCATATAAATATGATCAATAATTCAATATCTATAGACCAGCAGTTTTTTTCTCAATAAAGCGTTTTTCGTTGATTGTTTTGAAGCCGGTTATTTTTGTTAAATTATTTAACAAAATACTTGCTTGGTTAATTCACAGTATAACAAACGCTGTTAACCATGAATTTAAGAACTAAAAGGAGGTCAGTACTGCGACCACTATCCGGTGCACTCAAAAAACCTATTGCATAAAAATATTGAGTCATATAAATATTGTGTGTTTTTTATTTTAGTCTTAACGCGCTATTCTTAGAATAAAATTTATGATGGGAATTCCTTGGAGAACTTTTTATACGCATCTAAAGATCCGGAGTGATTACGACATTGAATGCAATTGATAACGGTATGAGACCCCATAACTACCGTGTTCTATCCTCGTCGTCATTATGCCGGCCATTGAAACCGATTCCTTGACACCTCTGGCCAGCCTGGCTTTAAAGTACACTGAAATTTCTTGTAACGTGTTTACCTAAGCCTTGATGTCTGTCTAGCGGCCTTTAGGGTCAAACCCTGTTCATCAAATGCATGCACGGTGCAGTGGTTAAGATACTGACTTGCCGTGTTATTGCGTGGGTTCGATTCAGATGCAGAGCAATACTTTGTGCGGGTGATTGGACTGAGGATTTGTCCGTCACCCGCAGAGGCTGACCGCGTGATGGTAACACTTCGGTGTACTACCGGGGCTGGTCAAGAATGTCAATGAAGCGGTACCAGCGGTCTGGCCAAAGGTTGCCAAAAAGAAGGGCAATACTTTGGTGTGATCCACAAACTGTTGTACTGGCTCTGTGTGTAATTTGTCTGAGTTAATTGCATATTTGTAAAGTCCCCCGCAATACAAAAATATTTCCTCAGTGAGGGTGGTGTTTTTAAAATAAACATAGCCTACGCTGAATCAATAACACATAGTTTAATTATAAAAATATATCTTTAAATATCCTGTATGTTAGAAAATCATGGTTACTGTCGAACAAGTTGATAACTAGTCTTACAGGTGCACAATATGGCTACTGAACATTCTAATCTAAGTAATATGTGTGCAATGTGCATATAGGCTTATTATAATCGGCCTATTTACAGAGATGTTGAATTGATTGATAGCTTAATGATTGAGGTACCGATCTAACGTGCCAAATTCTGTAAGTTCTATTCTGACACTGTCCATATAGTTATCCCACTTGTGACATTTTTCGCTCGTATTCGGTTTTTATAAATAATCAAGCATATCAAATGCTAAATTTCAGTAATTTGAATAACAGGGTTGTGTCATCGTTTAATACAATTCTAACTGCAAAGTTTGCCGTACAATGTGTAAACATTGTGATGTAGATGGCACACGTCTCCTTAAAAGACATAAATATAATACGATACGAGAATTAAATGTCCTTACAATAGAATAATGCTTTACTATCGCATTAGGTTAAGACCCTGAAATGATAGTTTAAGTATAGATGATTTATAATAAATAAATAAATAAATTTTGACTTTTCCTTCGCTTGATGTTATCTGTATATCATATTTCTTAAGTGTTTTCTACGTAGAATAATAATTTTTGTGATCCACAAATGGTTGTTTCCAGTTTGGGTGTTATTTGTGTCCGTTAATTGTATATTTGTAAAGTCCTCCACAATATATATAAATTAATTCTTTAGTATCTTAAATAAACAAAGGAAAACCCGACATTATATTAGTTCAATGATTGCCTTGTCAATGTCACGAGATATGTCATATTCGATCATGATAAATTGTAAATTTGTCACGAATATTACGCATAATTATTTATAGCGGATTAGAATTTAATAAAGATATATTTATTTTTTGTATAAAAAAGATTCTCAGGTGATGACCATGAATGTAAGAACGTAACGTAGGGCAATCCCCTACACTAGGTGGACCAAGGATATATGTATTAAAACTAAAAAAAAACCATTAATCCAAGTGGTATAGGAACGTTCTGAATTGGTATTCTCGGGAGAAGGTCTGTAGTCAACATTGGACGTCTACGAACTGATAGATGAATTAATCTTCTTCTCTGCCTACCTTTAAACACGATTTTAATGAGGCAATTTTTATTTTTATATACGACACCACTCTGCGCCAAGGAAATAATCCTTGTATTGCGGAGGACTTTACAAACATGCAATTAATGCAGACAAATAAACACTTTGTGGATCACACAAAGTATTGAGAAATCGAACCTATGACACTGGCACGGAAGGTATATTAACCACTACTCCATACGTGGAGTCAAATTATGTTACTATACCACGTGTTACAAATTCACCACACCCATATAATTACTTTAGTAAATTTTTCGCACCAAAAAAACATCGAACAAAACGAATTCTTATAAAGATAATAAATATTTTTTTTTTGTAAATATACCATAACAAATAGCATATACACCGAGACAAATAACCGTGCAATATGAACTCAAATATACAATAATACAATTAACTATATAATAAATACAACATACTTATATTTATTTCAGTAGTAATAAGTAAAAAATCCGACGTTATTAATGAGATTTCTTTCATAACATTCAATTATCATTTTAGTT
Source organism: Lymantria monacha (assembly GCA_905163515.2). Lineage (NCBI taxonomy): Eukaryota > Metazoa > Arthropoda > Insecta > Lepidoptera > Erebidae > Lymantria > Lymantria monacha. The sequence continues at coordinate 19,115,508 of LR991106.1, read as the reverse complement.
TGTAAACATTAGTTGTAAATAAAACGCATATAACATCTATGCAAGAGAAGGAAAACTCGACACAAAACCCTACAACTACAACACGTCTGACCAGCGTGCTATAGTAAGGTCAATTGTCCTCCTATTATGGAGAAGGCTCGAGCCCAGCAGTGGGATGAATATAAGTGGAGATTATGATTGTAAATATATCGATGATCGATTTTACGGTCTTATGTTTTTTAAATAAATACATAAAGACATATATTACTATTGGGGCTAATTCCATCACTTAGGGCTATCCATTAATCACGTGAGGCTTGAAATGGGTTGAGGGGTATGGCAAAAATCACGAAATATCACAAGTTTGTAGTAAGTTATCACGTGTATTTATTTTTTCGACTAACGCGCGATTTCAAAGCGGCGTGTAGTGTGAATTTGACTTGCCGTTGCCAGGCAACGGAAGAAGCCCTCACGCGCCGCCGAAAAATGGAGTTGTGGGCTAATTATTTGTAAGCAATAAAAATTCACGTGATGATGGATGGAGAGGGGGTTAATGGTTTTAAACCTCACCACGTATCACTAAGGCGGAGGAGGGTTAAAAATGCTAAAAAGAAGATCACGTGATTAATGGATGGCCCCTTATTTTCACTACTATTACACCTGTGAGTCAGTATCCACATTGATTACCAAACAATAACACTGAGGTTTGACCTTCAAGAAGTAAATAGAGGTGCTTTTAATTGTCTTGAGAATGGCAAAAAATGAAGTTGGAAAATAAAAACAAGTATTGGAAAATTCCACTTCTCCATTCTAAACAAAGCAGCAGACATAATGGTTTCTAATGTTTACGCGTGTATTACACATTTGAAATAAAACTATTTTTACGGATTCTATTGCGTTTGTATTTGATTTTTAATTTACTGATGACTCGAAGACGTCTAAGAAATATTGCACGCCTCATAAGCGAAGCGTTGAGGTCTTGCTCTATTCTCGACATATGAAAATCAAGCACTTTTCAAACATAAAAATGATTGTAATTTTCTCACATTGCACTTATAGGATAATATTATAATACATATGTCAAGAAAAAACATTCGTTTAAACGTATTCGACATTTTCAAAAAGCAATTATTTTGTTTAAACTAAGAAAATAGTTGATTAAAAAAAATATTCGAGGACGTCGGATAAAATATTATTTACTATCTGGCAGGATCACGACCGTAAAAATGAATGTATCGAAGTTTTTCTTTTATATTTTTTTTATTGTTTATGGTGGCAAACAAGTAACACACCTGATGGCAAGTATCACAGGAAGAGCTAGACCGCTGCCTACCAACTCAAACTTATCCAGAAAATTAAGCAGCAAGAAAATATATATACATTTTATCAATAGATATATTCCCAATAGATATATCCCAAATAGATATATTTTGGTTCTAAGTTCCACAATGTTGTATTTATCTTGTATTATTATAATGAATGGCTCGGGACTCGATCCTTCGACCTCACATCGGCACGCCGGTCTATTGTTACTAGATTTATGACTATGTTGCGTTTTAATACATTACAATTGAGTTAAATTTGTTTCTGAACGATTATGTAACAAGTTTCCTTATTTATTTACAACAATTTAATATTTTTATGATGATATTTTGGGAAATTTACTGCTGCGTGATGGTGGTACGAATATCAACCTTTAAATCACCTCTGGCTGTTGTCAAAGACGACAGACGATATGATATACATACAACACCTATAACAGAAGAATAAAAAATGAAACAAAACTCTATAGCAACACGTCTGACCTGCGTCGTATGGTAGATTAATTTCCCTCACACTATGAAGGAGGATTAACCCCAGCACTGGGACATATATCAGCTGAGATGATGATGGATGGGGAGTGGAGTTTTTTTTTTAATTTCTTATGGTGGCAAAAGAGCAAGCAACACGCCTAATTTTTTTTTTTTTGGGCCTAATCCCTCCACACATTCCCACCATTGTAACTCCTGTAAGCCAGGATCCACAATGGTCACTATAAATGACACCGAGGTTTGACCCTCAGGCAGTCCCGGGAAATGATTTTAATTGTCTTGGAACCCGCAACAAATTTAATTAGAAAAGTTAAAGAGGAGGAGTTGGAAAAGAGTGATTCCACTTCCCTCTCAGGCAAAGCGGGAGACAGAAAGCAATATTGACTAGTCAGCCAATAAGTAAAGGGTTGTACAGCTACGATAAGCGCAGCAGTACGGCACCACGGATACGGGATAACTTAACGGGGCCTATATGTGAGCCTTAAGATTGGTTGCAGTAGTAGGTATGGCAGAAACGCCTAAACGCACGGAAATTTTCTCGAGTTGCTACAAGATCCGTATAGTATACTACTCCAGATGTTACTTGCAAACTGTCTAACATAAGGTCGCGCTAAACACACCTAATGGAAAGTGTCAGTGTCGTCCATGGACATTTGCTAAAACCAAGACTATAACTAGGCCGCTGCCTACCATTACAAATTCCAAACCCACCCCAGTTGGGTATCCGACTCTCACTCACCGAACGAAACGCAATATCACATTGCCATTACTCAGACGTCGAACTTCTGCGAGAGTGTGGTACTACCCCGGACGGACCGGCCCGCAGATGTAGGTAGGGAAATGTCAACAGCGTGGTCCTACCACTATTAAATGTGATAGAACACGTAAAAATAGCTAAATTTCAAATGTCCAATAACCTACCAACACGACTGCGACCAGCGCGGTATAGTAGGTTAATTTCACTCCCATTACGGAGGAGGACCGAACCCAACAGTGGGATATTTATGGGCTGTGATGAAGATGATGATGATATGAAATTTCTTTTGTAGTGGCTACGAATATTAAATTGCGAATAACAAGTAATTGGGATAAGAGCAGGAAAATGATGATGGCGTATATAAAATTTCAAAAGCATTTTACGATCTATCGAGCAGTTATACCATGAAAGTGTAAGAAACAAATAAATATATGCATTGGTAATATTAGAATCTAGAATACACCATAATGATAATCATACCCATTCTCTAAAGACATTTACTATCCGCTTCAAACTCATAACTCTTGAATGTACCTACTCAAAAGCAATAAAATACCGTTCTAGTGCCTTCCGCATCTAGCCTATTTACATATGTATAAAAGTACAAACAACCGGACAAACGTAGCTCTCTACTAACTTTGGTATACTTTTGTGATGAATATATTCTTTATTCTTATTATATGAGAAAAAAAAATCGGCCAAGTGCTAGTTGTACTCATGCACGAAGGATGCCGTACAAAATATGTGTACATATAAATAAACGGGGAAAACAAAAGGTCGTTTATTCGCGGTTTTATTGTATGGGAGCCCCCCTTATTAGTATCAAGCAAGAAACGGTAAAAAAATCAAGTTAGTCGTATGGGAGCCCCCCTTATTAGTATCAAGCAAGAAACGGTAAAAAAATCAAGTTAGTCGTATGGGAGCTCCCCTTAAATATTTATTTTATTTTATTTTTAGTATTTGTTGTTATAGCGGCAATAGAAATACATCATCTGTGAAAATTTCAACTGTCTTTTTTTTTTGGCGGCGGGCTACGGTACGTCAAACCCCGCTAATCCGTCTGGGGCGACAGGAAAAGCGGCGCAAGACCCCGTAGACCCGCCCTACAATATACCTCTCGACGCCGTGTTCCACTGTCTAGCTATCACCGTTCTTGACATACAGCCTGGTGACAGACGGACGGACGGACAGCGAAGTCTGAGTAATAGGGTCCCGTTTTTACCCTTTGGGTACGGAACCCTAAAAAGTTTGAGAAAATTTGGTTAACAAAAAAAAACAGATATATAAAATAATAATTTTATGTAATATAATGCATAGAAAATGCTAAAAATATAGTGAACATGATAATATTTTAAGTGAGCTGGCAGTTTCCGCCAAAATTTCCAAAGGAAACTAGGTAATTGATTAGTTATTTGCCATAATCGATTTGATTTATTGACAGACCTTACAACTAAATACAAACTTGAGAAATAAATTCACTCGATACTGGCAATAATGCAAATTACTGAAATTTAGCATTTAATATGCTGAATTATTAATAAAAACCCGATTACGAAACGAAAAATGATGACACAAGCGGGATTCGAACCCGCGCCTATTGGGAGTCCGGCCCAATCGTGCTGCCACTTACACCACCGTGAACTATTGTAGGACATTGAAATCTCGCTTCATATCATATTTCGTCTTTAAGGTGAATATGGTCTTGTATTACTAGTTGATACATAGAAATTAGAAGAAATTAAAAAAACTTACTCTCGTCTGCTTCCAATAACAAATGAGTAGTATTTAAATAGTTTACAACTGGCAATTTAGTTTCATAGACAAGCAAACTAGATTCCATACAAGGTCTCTACCGTAGCATTCCCACGCATACATATTAAGCTTTTTATGACAAAGAAATGTAATTACTAAAATTAACGGTTAATTAAATTTAATTAGAATATTTAAAAAAACAATTATGCTATGTGCTATGGCTACGAATACTACCAAACCTGCTCGTATTTGTCGTAAAAAAACGAGTAAGAACTTAATATGGAGCTTTTCTGGGCCAACTCTATTTCATACCGTCTGGTCAATAGTTATATTCCCAAGGAGAGTTGATGTCAGACTGTGTTTTTACAATGTGTACGATGGAAGCAAAGGACATATTGAGCCGACCCCAATTAATTGGTATAAGAGGAGAATGATAATAATGATATACTAACCTGTAGGAAATCCCTATTCGGCAGCGCCGTGACCTCGTCGCTGTCATCGGTGCCGACCTGACGCTGCCGGCTGTTGCGCGAGCGATGGTCGACAGCATCAGGAATTGGGACGCGGTCGCCGCCTTCTGCGAGGCTATCATCTCGCAGAAGGAGGCGGCGGAACGGGCCCGGGAGGATTCCCGTGACCCGGGCCGCCGTCCGCGGCCGGGGCGGCGCAGGCGCGAGTACCTGCGCCTGATGCCGCCCTAACCGAGGCTTCGGGTGATCGGACCGGGGAATTGTCCGATCACCGGACGTGAGGCCACCGCGTGAGGACGACGCCTCGACGGCGAAAGCTGTCGGGGCGTCGACAGGAGAGGAGCCCGAGAGGGCATATCGCCGAGCGGGCCACCGAAGACAAAGATCGGGCACCGGTGGCCCGCTCGCATGGCGAAGAAGAGGTGCTTGCAGGGTGGGTCAATGGGGTTGCGCGCCGCCTCTTCCGTCACCCCGGACCTATTTAGCGGGGTGCAACGTCCATAGCCCACCGCAAAAAAAAAAAAAAAAATAGTAAATCCCTATTCCAACTCGAAACCCCTATACAAACTCTATGAAACACCTATAGTCTTATACTAACCAAAGGTTAGGTTCCCTGCAGTTTTGTAGGAGGCCCAAGCCTAGCAATGGGACGTATAGGTATATGAGCTAAGATAATGAATAATGGTGATGATGATGATAATAATAATAATATCAATAATTATGATGATAATGATAATAATAGTAATGCTGATGATGTGATCACCTCTTACTTGCTTTGAGAGTTTTAAAAATCGACTGATTTTCTCATCAGGCAACAGGACAGCAGTATCTTTCTTTGTTATGGTGGAACTTTCTTCTTATTTTTTCTTTCGACGAGTCTTGACTGAGGAACCTTCAAGATCTGTAGTAACTAGGCAACTAATAACATTTAATATTTAAACTATATAGTTCAGTTAAAATTTGTTATGGAACCTGCTGATAATAAAACAAATAGTAATTTTACAAACTTACTGCTCTGCTTCTGGTCCATTGCTAATAATAAATTAGACCTGAGACTTATGATTACTCATCATCACCCTCTACTTATTCTAATTACTAGTGATAGACTTCTTCTGTCTGTCTTCATCATACATATTGCAAACTTTTTGGCAATAGTTTTATGACCAGCCACCCGCCTGACGTAAATGCGGGCATGTTCTCGTTAACCAAACAGCGTTAGATAGCGTTTCTAAAGCTGGATGTACATAGACTCACGATCACTAAATGATTTTAATATAGTTATTTGAAATCCATCAGAACAGTTTTTAAGTGAAGTTATGTGATACATCAAATTTCTTATTTAATTAAAGTTACTGCTTGATAATATAACCAGTTATCAGCCTTATTTTCAGCATATATACGCCCCATTATTAGGGTTGACCTTTTTTCACAAGAGGATAGAAATTCTTTTTTTTTTATTGAAAATACACCACCCAGCACTAAGGAAATAATCCTTGTATTGTGGGGGACTTTACAAATATGGAATTAACACAAACGAATTACACCCAGACTCAGAACAACACTTAGTGGATCGCACAAAGTATTGTCCTGCGTAAGAATGAAACTCACGGCTCTGGCGTGGAAGGTATTTTAACCATTACGTCATATGTGCAGTCAATTTTATCAAATTGATTTCAGTAAAAATCGATTTTAAACTATATTATAAGTATGTACGTTCGTATTCCTTTGATATGTATATAATTACCATGTCAATTGAAGTTAGCTATCAATATTAATTTTGTAATTATTGTTACAGGTATGTTGGCTTGCAATTTAATACAATCAACGTGGATTTATTAAGAGTAAGAATCTCGTGGTACGTAGAAATAATTTTCTCAATAACTGTGTTCGATAATTATGGTTGCTCGTTTTTATATCTCCAGGCGAATGTAAAAATATAGGGCTAAATTTTTAATGGCAAGTGCTGGGCTTGACTCCATCAAAACAGGAGGAAAGTTGACCTACTACACTACGCTAGTCAGACGTGTTGGTAAAGAATTTTATTACGAAGTAATAGACGTATCATTCTTAACCAGTATTTCTAAGATGCTTCACAGCGACACGTGCTGATCGTCGATGGCCTCCTTCTACGAGGTATTTGCTTCCGCAGACTAGCTCGACAGACGGCAAACATTGAGGGGAAGGCGTCTTACGCGCATCTTCCAACCTTGACCTTGACGGTGGACAGGACAGATGGCCTTACGTTCGGGTGTCGGGATAAAATGTAAATAGACGATCTCTTCTGCACCCCGTAAAAGTGAGGAAGGGTCTGCTATGGTTTTAGTGGGTATTTCGGTCGAAAAGTCGGCCGGCGAGTCACACACCCCCTCGTTCCCCCGGCGGGGGATAATGCGTAAATGCATTTTCAAAGCGTGAACAAAAAAAAAAGGGTTTTGAGTTTTCCGCTTCATAGATGTTATATGCATATTATATCCCTTAGTCGTCTCTTACTATCATCTACGGGTAAGAAAAGGGGTAAATTGTATTCTTACTCCGTCACCACACGAATGGTATATAAATATCAAAAAGAAAAAGAATTAGAACTTTATTTCTAAATTAGCGCGAAGAAATCCTTACTAATATTATAAATGCGAAAGTAACTCTGTCTGTCTGTAGCTCTTTGACGCCAAAACTATTAAACCGATCGAAATGAAATTTGGTACACAGATAGTCTAGAACCTGAAAAAGGACATAGGCTACTTTTTAATGCAAAAAAGGATTGTAAAGGTGGGATGAAAAGTTGTAACGAAATATCGTCATTTTTAAAACCAGAAGCTTATTTTTAGGCTATTGATTAGATATTATTTATATCTATAATAATATGACATTAACATTTTGTAAAAAAAATTACGTGTATATGGCGTGATGATATGTATGTATGTATAAAAATAGGGGACGACAAACTTTAAGAAAGTAATCTTTTACGCGGGCGAAGCCGAGGGCAGAAGCTAGTTATTAATAAACTTTTTATATCAAAATTTATATATGATTTCATTCTATCTAAATACTACATAATACACATCTGGCAATTGTACATGTTGATTACAATGTAAAAAGATGTACACATCAACTTTCTATTCGTTTTCATATTAATTTACAATACAACAGCTGTCAGTTCGATGAACCTTTGCATAACGGATAGAAAAAAAAAAAATGTTTGTTTAATATATTTCGATGTTTTACGCGATTACACAGAAATTAAACTGATTTTTTATATATGAGATTGGCGTATTGGTTAATTTATTTACGTATCTGCCATTGGGTTTTGTTGCCACGCACGATAATCCTTTGTGCTATTCACAAATTTATTGTGAGTCTGGTTGTAATTTGTGTCTGATAAATTGTATATTTTTAAAGTCTCTCCTAATACAAGGATTACTTACTTTAATGCTAATTCATCATTCTCCTACTCTTATCCCAATTACTTGGGGTCGATACAATATGTACTCTTCTTTCATAGTACATACTGTAAAAGTTATTGGCAATAGTTTTATGACCAGTCGCCTGCCAGACGTCAACCCTTATTGGGAATGTAATTGTTGATCAAACGGCATCAGATGGAGTTGACGTTATAAGGGTCTTAGTCGAGCATAGTAAGGGTTGGTAGTATTCGTAGCCGCTACTATACAGCAATGTTGCTGTCTCAGTAGTCATCGTTATAAGCCAGTTGTTGTCTTAAAAAAAGATATTAGGTATACAATTATGTGGCTATTATCTCAATAAATCACTTCAGTCAAAAAGCATGTATATCTTAGTCAAATACGTGTATCATGTAATATACAATGTATATTACATTTTAGTATTACATAACTGTATATAATAACTATACCTCGTCTATAATTAAAGTCTCGTTGAATTACATTTCAGTCCATTCAGATTTTAACTTTAAAATTATAACGGTGTTTATCGATGTCTTTGGCAGATATTTGTGTTTAATATTGTGTATTTTTGTTTAATATATCTATGTTTGAAATAAAGTTATTAGTAGTATATAAGTATTCCCGCGATAATGTAGTCTAGATAAGTGATTTTTAGGTCAAAATTTTTATGTATACGCCGAAAATTATGATTGAGATATCATTCGATTCGGAATGGCATGTAGATAGTTTTTGAGAAAATGCTAAGGGCGCTCGCAAAAATTGCAATAGTTATAAACAATTAAGTGACAAAAGGGGTTTTATTTTTTCGCCAATATCTCAAAAACTATTCAAGATAATTCGTATTGAAAAATGATTCAAAAAGAAGAAATTTCCTAAAATAAAATTTTCAAATTCCGGAACTGTAGGACCAATATTGGGGGATGGTACCCGAAAGGGTAACCCGCCGGGCTGGCCACGGAAGGCAAGGAAGCGGTACCGGTGGCCGGCCCAATGGCGATGGGGAGGGAATAAGGTGGGTTATGGGGCCACGCGTTCCCCTTCCGTCGCCCCGGACGGTGCGGGCGACGTGTGACCAGGCCATAGCCTACCAAAAAAAAAAAGGACCAATATTAATAATTTTCCCAGAGGGTTGAAAATACGCCCGAAATCGGGTACTCCGACTTGATTAAGCTACGCCTCCTTCAGAGCTTTAATGAATAATTATTTGTATTTTTTTTATTATGGTAAGTGGTATATTTGAGTTATTTTGGGCTCGAAGGACCACGTTTATACCGTTTTACCGCTAGCAACACACTGGTCATAGAACTCGGTATTTGATCATTGCGGACTTGCGTGTATTTGTAATAATCTGAGAATGCAATCAATATTTCTTATTAGCATAATTATGTTCATCATATATAAAGATTACTCATTATAAATATATTTGTATAATACATATATATTTATAATGAGTATATACATATATATAGTATATACATATCTTTAGCATTTAAAATTTAATTAAAAATGATTTGTAGTATGCGGATATCAACTTGTGGCGATAAGACACGAATATATGTTCAAATCTCTTGACTTTCGCGTGGGATCTATTAAAAATGGATGACGATTAATTAGAAGACAAAATGGGTTGTGGGGAATTATGTAGCACTTTTATGGGAAGCCTTTTGTCCAACAGTGGATGTCTAAATACGGATGGATAGATGGAAGTAGATATAGGTAATCTATCATTATTTCAGCTAATCTACATCCTATTGTTACTCTACCTTCTCCGTAAGGGGACAGAAATTGACCTATATCAATCTGGTCATAAGAGTTGGTGTATAATTTATTTTCAAGTTTTACTTCTCTTGCATATATATTATCTACATATCCTTTTATCCTATTTTGGTCCTTTAGTCGTCTAGCACAAGTAGTAGTTGTACAGCTGTGTGGTAGCGGCTACGAATACTACCAACCCTTACTTTGCTTGTGGATGTCGTATAAGACGACTAAGAGCTTTATAACGACCTGGGCCAACTCTATCTGATGTCGTTTGGTCAACAATTACATTCCCAAAGAGAGTTGACGTCGGGCAGGCGGTCGGTCATAAAACTATTGCCAATAACTTTTACAATATGTACTATGAAAGAAGAGTACATATTGTATCGACCCCAAGTAATTGGGATAAGAGTAGGAGAATGAGTCGTCTAGCACAATTTTACACACCATTCCGAGTGGAATTCTTGTAGGGAGGCCTTTGTTCAACAATGTATGTCAACGAACTGATGGATAGTCGTCTAACGACAATCACGTATTAAAAAATGGGATGGTGAATTTTATTTAAACTCCATCACCACTCATTCTATAATATTATTAGAAGAAGGTATTCTATCATTAATTAGGTAGAAGCTAGTATTATAATATATTAATTAGTTTATTCAATATTTTGGTTGAGATAGAAAATGGCTACGAACTGCATATGATAGTATAAATTAGAAATAGAGACTGAATCAAAGTTTACTAATTGAAAAGTAAGCAGCACCATCCTGGCATACTTATAAAATGAAATTGCAATTTTCAAGCGATGCCTTTGCTCTTTTGGAAGGCTTAAACGCAATAATGTTGGTCCATCATGAGAAGGATAATTATTTTAACTTAAACTACATTTTCGTCACCTTAATTAGGTATCTGAAATTTGGACCAATAATAAAATCACATGTGCCATTAATAAGCCACTTTAATTACATGAAAAATGGTCTAATAAACCATGGAGTAAATGAACATTAGTCAATATATCAGAAAGTAGTCCCATAACACCACATAGTCAATAGATTAGCCCTTTCTCAATAAGCAATTGAAGTATATGTTATTTGTGGCTATATATTCTGCAATATAGATCAATAAATAAAACCCGGAATCCAAAAATAACGTAAATAACAATCATACAAAAGTTGAACGCATTTTGAAGTGGTACGAAATCAAAGGTGTTCATATAACATACTGTAAATATAAAAATAAACTTTATTATTTAATATGTAAAGTTCAAAATTATTGATCGTATGTATATTTATAATATGTTTTGATGTAGTCCGTATTTGAAGAAAGCGGGGCTTGTTACTGACACTTGACACGGTGTGTTTCCATTGTTTTCAGGTACGATTTTTTTTTCAATTAAGAGCTTCGAAAGCTTTGTACAATAGCGGCTCTTTGTTTTTCATTTCAGTTTAAGGATCTCTTGTAAATTAATAGCTGCATTTGTAATGAATTGATTCCACAAATATATTGTTTATTCTCACACGTAAATTTCCTGATGTGTGATAGCGGTTATGAATACTATGAATCCTTACTTTAATGTTGTAAAAGACGACTAAGTGCCGTCTGATGACATTTAGTCAACAATCACGTTCCCAAAGAGGATTGATATCGGTCAAGCCGGTCATAAAATTAAAGCTTTTGCAATGTATAAGATGGAAGTGTACATATATTGTATCAAGCTCTAATTAGGATAAGAGCCGCATAATCATGATGATCAAAATCTCACGCTGGAAAATCAGTGATGACTTATTTAAATAATGTCTGAAGTAATATATCAGATATTAGCGAACTTTGATAAGTTTCCATGAATATCTAGCAAATCAACAGTTACAATTCAAGGAGATATTTCTTTTTATTTGTTTAATTTACTTTTTAAATACCTTTTACCACATAATATTCTTACTCCGTTCTCCAGATTGTGATATGCTCATTACGTCATTATCATTAGCTTACCCTCATTTCACGCTCAGCTCGATGTCTTTGCGTTCCATAGACTCCTGTCAGTCATATATGGACTCCCTGCTTTCATATCAATATCCTTATTAACACAATCCATTCAAATATTTTTGGGTCACTCAGATTCCTACGTCCATCCATACTGATATTGATGACCCGCCTTCTCATATAACTTTTATGCCCGTCATCACATGTCCATTACCAAATCCATTTCGCCTCCTAATCCTTTCCATTTAATAAATTTACGTAATAAATGCCATTTAATAAATTTATGTAATTAAATACATCATTTAAGTCGTAGTCAAACTGTTGTCGTAATTTATATAATACAATGGACACAAGCAACATTCAAGTGGCTCGCAGTTCTACGTGGCTCAACTGAGCTGAGCGATCTGTAATGTTAGAATTAATGGAGCTTATTCCGTTGTAATATAACTAAATTTAAAATTAAATGCAGCTGTTTTCTTCTAATATTACTAGAAATAAATATATGATTATATTAAAATAGAATCTTATCAATTCAGAATTTCTTCATTAACTTTACAAAAAAGAATTCATTAGCTCGTTGTTGTCCAAGCCGTAGGTACATTGATCATACGTTTGACTATTTACCAGGGTGTTAGAGAAACATCATAAAGATAGAAATAATAAAGTAAAGAAGACCAAGACAATAGCATCCGGCACTAAGGAATTAATCCTTGTATTACGGGGGACATGACAAACATACAATTAATGCAAACAAATTACACCCAGACTAGGAAACAATATTTTGTGACTGCACAAAGTATTGTTCTGCGTGGGAATCGAACCCACGATACTGTCATTGTAATCTTAACCACTACGCCATCTGTGCAGTCATGATTACTTACTATGTTGAAGCATCACCACTACATACTTGCCAGTGGGAGTCGTACAAAATGGATTAAGCATTTTATTTCGAGTGCTCCTTCTCTTGCATAGATGTTATATGCACAGTATATCCCTTAGTCGTCTTTTACTACATCCATGATCACGATAGGGGGGGTGATGAATTTTCTTGTATTTGTGCTTGCAACATGCTGAGATGGAGGCGTTTTGTGATGGGACAACATTGTTACATTTTTGTGTCCATTTTGTATGGTCGTTGCAATAAATATATAACTTTCTTTCTTTCTATTCTTTGAAAATCGAATAATAGAAATAGTTTAGGATGGTATCTCTAAAAAGCAATTCTAATTCAATTTAGTTGTGGACAACAGAATTGGTACCCCATATCGTATAACGGTACGCATTCAATATGTTATATTAAAATCTTATTGAACTTATGGATTTGAAGCACTTCAGCTTCGAGATAGACTTTAGATCTATGGTTTTGAAATACTTTTTCTTGAAATTTCCTTTACTTATTTGATATTATAATGACTTCTAATGTTTACGCGAGTATTACACATTTGAAATAAAACTACTTTTACGGATTCTATCGCGTTTGTATTTGATTTATAATTTCCCGACGTTTCGAACACTTTACAGTGATCATGGTCACGGGAGGACTGAGGTGTCTTACGTCCAATATGTCATTGTTATTACAGAAATTTATTTATATCTACCCTATATATTAAATTTTGACCCACATTTTTATACAAAATTAATACAATTCATTGCCAGTACAAAAAAGAGAATGATTCTATATATAAAATTTTATGTTGTTTATGATTTGTTATTATTAAGGTTTTTTAATTTATGATAATTATTATTGTGGCAATTTTACAATTTTTACAAAAATGACAAAAAAAAAAAAAAAAAAAACTTATTTGATATTTCTAAACATATCATCATTTTTCAACTCTTATCCTAATTGTTTGGGGTCGATACAATATGTACTCTTATTTCATAGTACATATTGTAAAAGTTATTCGCAATAGTTTTATGACCGGCCGCCTGTCAGACGTCAACCTTCCTTGGGAATGTAATTACATTCATCAAACGGCATCAGATGGAGTTGGTCCTGGTTGTTATAAGGCTCTTAGTTTTCTTTATCGATCGGAATAAGAGCAGGAAAATGATGATGATTATGCCAACCGCTTGTTTCATGATGAAGGAGGTTCTTGTTCAACTTTGTTTTATATATACAATACCAAAGTTACATAAATACAAACTATAGTTTCATCATCATCATCACAACCCATAAATGTCCCACTGTTGGGCTCGGGCCTTCTCCGTAATGGGAGGGAAATTAACATACTATACCGCGCTGGTCAGACGTGTTGGTATAGGGTTTTGTTACGAGTTTTCCTTCTCACGCATAGATGTTATATGCGTTTTATATTCCTTAGTCGTCTCGTACTATCACCCACGGGTAAGATGGTGGTGAATAGTATTCTACTTCGTCACTACACGAAGAAACTATAGTTTAGAAATATCATGTCTAACTGTGTGATAGCGGCTATGAATACTACCAACCCTTACTTTGCTCGTGGATGTCGTAAAAGATGACTAAGAGTTTTATATCGACCTGGGGCAACACTATCTGATGCCATTTGGTCAGCAATTGCATTTCTAAGGAGGGTTGACGTCGAACGGCCGGTCATAAAACTATTGCCAATAACCTTTGCAATATGTAGGAAGAGGGGGACAGCAGCAGGCGAATGATGTTCAGTATCTTCGTTTATTTTTAAGTCCCCTACGACCAAGTAAGGAATTGTAATATTTCTTAGTATGTTATCGAACTGTTATAAGACAATTATAATGCAAATTATTTCAACCTACATACAATATGGTGACGTCATTATTTTGTATTGGAAAAACAATACAATTAATATTTATAGGAAATATTATAAAATTTTAAATAATTAATTTGTTCTATGGGTTTATTATGGTTAAATCTTTATCAATAGTATACGGCTTATGTGTACATATTAATAATTATATTAATTTGTAATATTTTGTTATTTTCCTGTTCTCATTAAGTAGTAGTACATAGTTTAGTCCACCGAGGACAAGGTTTCGGTTCCAATCGACAGCGAAGATAAATGCCTCTATCTTCGACGAGGCAGGAAAATATAATGCGGCAGGTTTTGGAGTTACGTGATGTTTTCTAAGTCGCTTCGGAAGGAGTGTGATAGGAACTCTGTCAAAAAAAAGAGTCTAGAGGTCTTAAAATTTTGACCAATAGGTAGGTGTATTCCTTCTTTTTTTAGTTGTGTCAATCTGCAGAGAATATGCAAATATGAGCCCATTGTTCCAACTTAATTGTGAATTAATTTCTCAAGTTTTTATACTTTATTTTTTATCTATATGTCTGTTAGCAATTCAAGTCACGGTGTGAAGCGATAGTAATGCACTTTACTGAAAGGTTCCCTTTGACATTTGGCAGAATATGAAAAATATATAAAGTCCTCTGATATAACAATCACTAGATCTTAGCACTTTCTTTGCATTATATTTCATAAACATTAAAATTTAATACAATTTAAAACGCTTGTAAGATATTTTTACGTACCCTATAAAACTACTACATATTTTATTTTTAAGTCTACTAATGATGTGTCCATTTTAAAAAAAAATCATGCCCTTTATCACCAACCAGTCCTATATTTAGGGAACTCTCAACGTAACATAAACAACACATTAAGTTGATTTTACGTCTAATTTAATCTAGG
Source organism: Lymantria monacha (assembly GCA_905163515.2). NCBI lineage: Eukaryota > Metazoa > Arthropoda > Insecta > Lepidoptera > Erebidae > Lymantria > Lymantria monacha. The sequence goes on along the minus strand of LR991106.1, from coordinate 19,099,932 downwards.
CTTAGATTTCGCGTAAAATTTAACATTAATTAACAAGAAACAACAATCGTTTAGGAGTTACCTAAATTTAAGAGTTGTTCATAAAAATAGGCATCAGTTATTTTTAAAACATCTATTTATAGTAGTGATGTAATGCTGTCGAGTTTTTTTTCGGATATTTTTTTTCTATCGCAGACAAACCTTGGTCTATGATATGTTATCTGTGAAACAAGTTTACATTATCTATGTTTGTTCTACAAATATAGATGTGAAAGTTTGTCTGATTGTATGATAGTATGAAAGGTTGTCACTAACCACTGAAATCCAAATAACGATATTAGTGGACTACTTAATAGAAAGAAAGATAGAAAAACATTTATTTTGTTCTCGTTAAAGAGTAATGAAAATAAACAGAACTAAAGAAAACAACTACTGGTATAAAATGACATTAACGATAAACAAAAAAGACTATTGGCTTTGGCTATTTTATTAATAGGTGAAAATAGAAAATACAGGTTGAAAAATAGAAGCTACGTAGTTCGGAGTGAGACTGTGATATAACCACCATAAAAAAAAAGAAAATAACTTTGCGTTAATTCGTTAGGAAACATACTCGACTTACTTAACCTGTTTTAGGACTATTTAAAATATCAAGCATAAGGACGGAAAAGAGAATTAGGTCTTCTTTATGTAATAAACCTAAATTCATCATCAAGCTTTTTCTAACTTGTAGTTTGTACAAAAGAAACATATTATCGACTTCCTAAGTGAAAGCTAGAAGGTTGTGTTGTACACTAAGCATAGTCAACAAGGGGCGAGGGTGTGAAAAAAAAGGATCCCACATGGTACAGGCACGTTAACGCAGATGACATAATAGTCCAAATATAGAACTTCTATTGGCTTTGGTTTGATTCTCAGTTTTCCGTGACCAAACCTTGTACCTTCATAGCTAGTTTTACTTACGTGTACTTACAGGTTTGTATCTATTCATATACTGTATTAATCTTCTATTTTTCTGCCGTAAAAGAAATTAGTTATTAGTTCAAGAAGCTGTGTACAAAGAAAGTAGGGAAATGGTTACTGCCAAAAGCAGCCTTGCCTGTGAAAGCCTGTATCCAGGAGTACACTTCGGTTAGCTGATCGAAAGATGAACGAATCATATATTTGTAGTCTTCAGCGATACAAGATCTATCGTTTTAACTAAAAAGAAACGGATTAATAGAACAAAGAAAAAAAAAAAATTAAAAAGAAATATTAAAAAAGTATTCACGTGTTTTGTAGGTTGACCAGGCTGTATGTTATCAATGTACGTTTGGATAACACGTCCGGTATCAACAAATAATAAGATAACATGACTTCACGGAGACTCCTGATGGATCGTCATGTCCGCCTTGTATTATGGCCACAAATTACACTAGCGTCTAGGATAGATTTTGTTTTTAAATTGATTTTTTTATTTGTATTGTCATATTTGCTACAGAGGTCAAGGAATGGGCATGGTATGTTATGAGACCATGGTCATCCTTAGCACGAATTGAACGGAGTGTGCCCAGTGCGTATACATTGCCTAATAATGGTGAATTAAAAATATAATATCTCTTACTTTTCTGTATGAATCGGATAAGACCTAAGCATCGAGAATATGAGTAAAAGCGCTTTCTCAGGTAAATTTATAATAATAACTGCATTCAATAATCCGTTTCCTAAGCGATTGTAGTACTATCCATCTTGTGAAGATCTGTGTCCAAAATTGTACGTTATATTACTGATAGAGAAAAAAAAATAGATATCTTTTTCCCCGGTCTAATGTTTCAATGTTTTCCAATACGGTGATGGAAAAATACAATTGCATTGATCGCGTAATGATGAAGATACCGTTTTACCATACCAATGTTGTGAGTTCAATTTCAATGCACAATATCCAAAAATTGTTTTTTTAGTGTAATTTATGTTCATTAATTAGGTGTTTCCGTGCGGTGATGGAGTAAGAATACAATTCACCACCTCATATCTTGCCCGTGGATGATCGTACGAGACGACTAAGTGATATAAAACGCATATAATATCTATGTGGGAGAAGGAAAACTCGAAACAAAACACTATACCAACACGTCTGACCAGCGTGGTATATAGTAGACAAAATGTCTCTCCCATTATGGAGGAGACTCGCCAACAGTGGGACATATATAACCTGAGATGACGATAAATTATATATTTGTAAATTCTCTACAATATAAAGATATATTGCTAATTATTTTCTATTGTTTCAAAACAAAATAAAATGCCCTGGCAACGGCTATTGAGTAATAAACAAAAACCTAATTAAGGCTATAATTGTTTTATACAAAAACATTGCCGCTTAAACAACACGTGTTTCTTAGAATCGTTAAACGGTTGACGGAGAAGATTAACATAGAAAATTGGCAGAAGTTCAATTTCAATATAAACTTATATCATGTAATCTGTCGAATGGTTTCAAACGTTGTGGGTATAAAGACTTGTAGACGTATTAATCACATCAAAAGCTTTAAATTTTATCACTATTTTAAAAAAGAGCTTCAGTTTAAACAATTAGAAGTAAATTTAGTAAGCGTTCGAACTAATTGAAATGTTTCAGTGCTACGTTTATTGACGTATTTTTTAAACAAATAAAATATAAAATACAATAATACGAATTGAAGTTTTTAGAATTATTTATAACTAGCTTCTGCCCGCGGCTTCGCCCGCGTAAAAGGTTACTTTCCTAAAGTATTTGATCCTCCATTATTATTTTTGACCGTCGGTAATACAGTGCAACGGTATTACAATACTCAGGTTTGGAACTTCATTACTGGACTGCTAGATGGCGTTGAAGAAGCTAGATTTTGAGATTTTTTGACAAACAATTTTTTTATTTTTCATATAAAAATTTTGATTTTTTTTTTTAATAAAAAGTATCCTATGTTACTTTTAATACCTCCAAGAATATGTGTACAATGTTTCATGATGATCGGCTGAGTAGTTTTGGCGTGAAAGCGTAACAAACAAACTTACATTCACATTTATATATTAGTAGGGATTAGTAGGGATTTTTAAAAACTTCAGTTCAGTATTTGTGAGTATTTTTAAAAGAGATCAATTTGATTTCGTATAATAATTCTTTACTTTTAAAAATTATAGTAATTTCTTTTTCTTCTCGGCATATATGCGAAAGTAGAAGGATGTAGGTACCGGGGGAGACTGAGACTAACCTACCTAGACCAGGTCGGTCATGTATTGAAGGAAGGTGGAGGCAAGAGTCTCCAAAACCGGTGAGTGTGTATGAAGAGAATTATGAATGTTCAGGAAGCGTGTGAAGTATGCAAGGATAGAGTTCTCTGGCACTCTGTTCTCTCTGCCTACCCTACAAGGGACATGGCGTGATGGTATATATGTATGTATGTATATACCTACCATTGGACCTTTTATTGGACACGGGTTTCATTCAGTTGAGATAATTAGACCTTCTATATTACATTGGACAGACAGGCTAGATTTTATTTCAAGATTTTTTTATTCTTTACAGCTAAGATAGGGGGTGGTGAATTGTATTCTTAATCCATCACCACACGGATAGACAGATATAGCTATTACACGATATTAATAGTTTATCTTCTAGATATCATCTGTCTTTTGACAGGACGGGTTCATTGAATTAACGAAAATAGCAAATTTATAGACGGGACGCATAGTTTAAGATATCTTAATGTTATTTTATTAGCTCAATCATTTGCAAGATTGTTGTATAATAGAGAAAAATGTTTACTTTATTACGTCTCTTTGTAATCTAATAAATCCTGATGTTTGAATGTTATATGTATGAATAAAACTATTTTTACCAATTTTATCGCATTTGTATTTGATCTTTTACTTTCACTAATGTTTCGAAAGCTTTTCAACGTTTAATCATGAAAGATTTTTTTTAAATAAAGGAATAAGCCTTGTATTGTACCCTTGTCTTGTCCCTTAATAATCCTTGTACTGTCCCCTGCACTAAATAAATAATTCTTGTTATGCGGGGGACTTTACAAATTTGCAATAAATACAGACTAATTACACCCATACTTAGAACATTATTTTACGGATCGCACATAGTATTGTCCTGCGTGGGAATCGAACCCATGGCACTGGTATGGAAGGTCGGTATCTTAACCACTACGCCATCTGTGCAGTCAAATTCAATTAAGAGTGCTAAATATAATTCGTAAAAACAATTTTATTTTTAATTCAATATCCAAACTTGTTGTGTTTGGATATTGAATTAAATATGTTAAAATATGTTAAAACATATTAGGAGTCCTAAATAAAAATCGTCATTTTTTTAAAATTCAATATAATATTTAATATAGGTTACTAGGTTATTTATATAAACTTATAAGCGAAAATAATTATCACATATGGGACTCAAACACATAACTCTTGGAAATCCGTTCGAATCTTCCTACCGCTTAGACAAGTGTGAGCGTAATATAATCAACTTGCGGTATCTATCGAGTTAAGATTTTTCCTTTTTTTTTAAAACACCATAAAATGATATTATTTTTTGTGTGTAACCCCAAATCTACCGCATTTGGGCTTACGGCTCTCTCGCTCACCGAACGAAGCGCAATAAAACAGTGTCATTACTCAGACGTCGATCTTCTGCGAGTGTGGTACTACCCCGGATGAACCGGCCCGCGACTGTTAGCAGAAAACTGCCCACAGCGTGGTCCTACCACTATTAAAAGCGTGTGACTTTAACAAACCTATAATTAACGCAAAATATATCGAGACTCGTACCAATACTTTGTGGATCGCACCAGGTATTGTCCTGTTCAGGAATCGAACCTATGCCACAGAAACTGAAGGTATTTTAACCACTACGCCATCTGTGCAGTCTATAAGGTACATTTTATTGTTATTCTTTTCCGATTGGGTAATAGTTTTTAAGTCATAAATAACTGATATTAAAAACACCTGCGTACCTGATGGATTGTATCGATAATTTTATTTTATGTACTGATAATAAATTCAATAAATGTATGATGTAATATTTTATACAAATTACGTCACTGTTTTATATTAAAAAAAAACAAAATATATGAAATATATTTTTTCATCAGCTGATACATGCGCTATTACTCGGCTTGAAGTTCTTTGATATTATCATCATAATGTTACTCATATTTCAATTACTTTTTGGCTAACGAAGAGGATGTCCTCTTAACCGGACTCTCCGATATAAGCCATAATTTTATTTGCTAAAGCCCCATGGTTTTGTATCCGTCAACCTATAAGCGTACGAGAGGCTACGCTCATCGCGTTTATTCACGTCAAATATCTACAATCGTCGATTAAAATGTTCGTTTTGTAGTGTCTCGCGTTTTTATTCTAGTGTAATCAGTAAATATGTTTAAAATTTGTATATTACAAAAATATCATCTTTTGACATACATTACATTAATCTATAATACAATCCATTTTTAGGCATTTATAAATGAACATAGTTATTTCCACTAATTGAGTAAGTTATGTGTTACTTTATTTCAAAAATGTAACAATGTATACATATTGTTACCCATGACTGTATCTATTTAATTATTTTTTAGCTTTTAGTACATTTATCTGCAAAATTACCATGACTGTTTACAATAAAACCGTTAACTTAATTTTTTTTTACATTTTTTTGTTTCTGGCAACACTCGCGCAGAATATCCACTTATGAGAGTTTTGCCGCGAATGTGGAAATGTCAGGTCATGCTCTTGTATTATATTCATTTCTTTAGTGTTTTGTGGTGTTATATTGAATAATTTTGCTGGTATTTTATGCAATATGGTACAGTTAAAGTGCTGAAGTGTAGTGAATATGGTATAATAGTGGTTTACGTGTATTTTCATATTTGCCCAAAATTCCCAAAGAAAATCATTGATTTGGTTATCAGTGCCCGATTAATGGTAACGACTTGACTTACTGACAGACAATGACTATTAAGGCTACATAATATGAAGAAATGATGAACAATATATGAAAAATAATTAAATAAGACTTGGCTGTATGGACTTTGATCCCTTTGCCTGTCCGAATGGACGAACAGAACCAAAAAAAAAAAAAATACCTACTTATACACCGCCATCTCGTGCTTGCTTGTTCCTCGTCCTTAAGCTAGAGCTTCTATAGATCCGAATTACTTGGGATCAGTAAATATATTTTTACTTGTTTATATGCAATTGTTCTTATATTTTTATTCCATTCTACGTATTGTTATTATTTTTTAATAGTATCATGATCGGCCGTTGGCTTAACGTTCATCTTGCTTGAGAATGTAATTCTTCTACAGACGGCAACGAATGCATTTGATACAGTTCGATGCAATCTGGAGAATTCTTCGTTTATAATGCGGAGGAAATTCATTTAAGATATCAGACTGGGTTGGGTAGCGTTTTATTTCTACTGTATAACAAGTAAGGAAATTAGCTGACTTGTTGATTATATGGGTCAGTATAGAGTATTATTTCTAATTTACTTTTTATAACATAGATGTTAAATGCATATTATATGCTTTATCATCATTCTCCTACTCTTATCCCAATTACTTGGGGTCGATACAATATGTACTCTTCTTTCATAGTACATATTGTACAAGTTACAGGCAATAGTTTTATGACCGGCCGCCTGCAAGACGTCAACACTTCTTGTGAATGTAATGGTTGACCAAACGTCATCAGATGGAGTTGGCCCAGGTCGTTATAAGGCTTATTCGTCTCTTACGGCATCCACAAGCACAGTAAGGGTTGGTATTATTCGAAGCCGCTACCACACAGCTACATATTATATGCCTTAGTCGTGTTTAAAATAAAAATAAACGAAATTCTGCGAGAGTGTGGTACTACCGTGGACGGATTTGTCTGCGGCTGTAGATAGAAAACAGACGATAATGTAGTCCTACCATTATTAAAATATACATTGCTAACAACATTTCATAGCTATCTTTTATAACACACATGGTAAAAAAGGGGATGATAAATTGTATTCTTTTCCTTCATCACACAGAAATATCATCATCATCACAGCCCATATATGTCCCACTGTTGGGCTCGGGCCTTCTCAGTAGTGGGAGGGAATTAACCTACTATACCTTGCTGATCAGACGTGTTTTATTTCGAGTTTTCCTTCTCTTGCATAGTTGTTATATATGCGTCTTATATCCCTTAGTCGTCTCTTACGAATACACACGGTTAAGATAGGGGGTGGTGAATTGTATTCTTACTCCGTCTCCACACGGAAATATATTATTACTTTATTTTTTTTTTTGAAAAACAGCATTGCACGTAAGATATTAATTTTGGTATCGCAGCGGACTCTCTGAATATACAATTAACGTATGCAAATTACGTCTAGACTAAGAATAAATATTTGTTTATTGCATAAGGAAGTGTTTCGCGTGAGAATAAAAGAACGGGAAGTTTCTATCTATTTAATATGGCATACCTCATATCAGCTTATAGACGTTTCAGTACTGGGCTACAGTCTACTTCACGATGGGAGGGAGATTAGCCTACTAAAACAGGTGGGACAAACATGTTGAGGGGAAAACCTTATATGACACAACACAAGTTGTGTAAAGATGTAAAGATGCGAAAGGGAATGCTCCGATGGTTCGGACATCTGGAAAGAATGCCGAACGAACGTCTGGTTAAGAAGATATACAATGCGAAAGTGAAAAGATGTAGGTACCGGGGGAGATCGAGACTAACCTACCTAGACCAGATCGGTCATGTACTGAAGGAAGGTGAAGTCAAGAGTCTCCGAAACTGGCGAGCGTGTATGAAGAGAATTATGAATGTTGAGGAAGCGAGTGAAGTATGCAAGGATAGAGTTCTCTGGCACTCTGTTATCTCTGTTCTCCCTGCAAGGGATACGGCGTGATGATTCCGTCACCCCGGATGTAACGGACGGTGTGAGTCCAGACCATATAGCCTACTAATAAAAACAAAGCGGTCATGAAACTATTGCAAAAGATTTTGCAATTTATATGGTAATAGAAGAATAACTATTCTTTATCGCATATCGCATTAAGTAAATTAAATAAAAGCATAAAGATGATATTGAAATTTGTTTACAAAAAAAAGAAAAAGAAAAGGTATTTAATTGTTGTTAACAAAATTACGTACCTAGTAAATATATGTAAAACAAATAAAATTTGCAAATTGTTTGTATATGAATAATAACAGCAATTGAAAACAAGTTATTGTTCAAAATTTCTCTAAAGATTTGAATGAAGCCTTTTAAAATATCTCCTTTTGTTATAAATTTTCTATTATTCTATACAGACGATATAAAAAATATTTAAACAGGTCTGCTAATTATTCCTTTTTATTTTTTGCTATGGACGTGGTCGTGCCCCGCCACTTTGGTCATAGAACGCATATAGGCAACACGCGTCCCGCGAACGTCTTCTTTGCGGACCGTGAATGTTTTGTAAATAAATCATAAATTTATTTATTTATTTATTTTAAAACTTTTGCACAAATTAACAGTACAAGGCGGACTTAACGCCATAGGCATTATCTACCAGTCGACCTAGGGTGGAGCAGAAATAATGTAAGGTAGGTGCAATGTAAACAGAAAAACATTTAAAAACAATGGAAAAAAAAATAAAACGAAGGTGATTAAATGTATTTTTACCGTATGTTCGAATACCTAATAAATATATTCATACCTATATATAAATAAATAAGTATAAAACTATAAACATACATACACATATATACATATACATACATACACATACACACACATATATACATATATATATATATATATATATATATATATATATATATATATATATATATATATATATATATACACACACACACACACATACATACATGCATATATATATATATATATATATATATATATATATATATATATATATATATATATATATATGCAAATAAAATATATAAACCAAAGATGAGATAATCACAGGTGAGTTGACTCCGCTAAAAGGTCTGAATATAAATATCAAAATAAATGCATGAACGAACCGCGATCGACCATATACGGTATATTCTAGTATTAATATTACTAGTGTGGCGCGCATTTAATTTATTTCTCCCATACTCCACCCACTGCCATAGACCTACACTGCAAACACCTCTCTTCGAAGTGCGAGTAGACCACCGGTACCCGATCTTTGTCTTTGATGTCCTGCTAATTATTACTACGTGATGATGAAGTAAGAATATAATTCACAACCTCTTGGCCCTGGCTGTCGTAAAATACGACTAAGAGAAATGCTATGGAGATAACATATCCATGTTATCTCCATAGCCACAAGAAAAGGAAAACTTGCAGTAAAACCTATACCAAATCATCTCAAAAGTATTTTCTATTGCTCATGGTGGCATACGGGTTGAGAGCCCTCAGCGCTCACCCACAGTCCGGGTAAAGTTGTCATAGCCATCTGAGGCTAACTACTAAGTAACACAAAAAAAAAAAAAAAAAATATCATGGTGGCAGACGAGCAAGCAGCACACCTGATGGTAACTGTTTCTGCTATCCATGGCACTTTGCTAGGCCGCTGCCTATTATTACAATCCCCAATACCAATACAAACCCCAAATCTACCGCATTTGGGCTTCCGGCTCTGTCGCTCACCGAACGAAGTGCAATAGTACATTGCCATTACTCAAACGTCGACCTTTTGCGAGACTGTGGTACTACCACGGACGGAACCGGCTCGCGGCTGTAGACAGAAAACTGTGAACACCGTGGTCCCACCACTAATTAAAAAGTGTGGTATAGTAGGTCAATTTCTTGTCTATTGTGGAGGAGGCCCAAGTCCAAGAGTGGGAATTTTATTACTATCTATATACTCAAACACAGTTACTTAACTTCTGTGTATTTATATATTGTATTCAGTATCTGAAGAATACAATATTAGCAATATATTAAGTATTTTCTGTTGTTAAAATTTTGCGTGAATGTTTTGTATAAAAAAATATAGAAATAAGAATAAATACAATTGGCATTATAAACAATACAGTCAACAATACACGACGCATATCATTATCATTGAGAAAATATCGAAATTGTAATTCTCCTATAATATAAAGAGCGAGCGTATATATACTTTGATTGTATATAATATATTTAGTATTTTCCATCGTTACATTTTTGAATGAATGAGAATTTATGATTAAATTTAGAAAAAGAATAAAATACAATTACAATTATTATAAAATAATACACAACACATTGATACATACAGCATTAATGAAATGTCGAAGTTGTTATATCCGATGTAATATCCTTATTACATATGTATTATGTATGTTGTATATATATACATTTGTGTATAATGCGTTCAGTATCCGGTGCGAAACGTGTTCGTAAAACCGCGAACACATTCTGGTGACCGCATCGTGTCACTTTAATTATGGATCTGTGTCCATTGGCTTCGGATGAAACACTAGTTTCTACATGTGACTTCACTGCTATTATCATCCATCTAATTTTCCACCTGTCCTCTATGATACAAAGACTTACATGGTAATGTTTGACGATAAAATTGTTGACGGCATTAGACGAAATTTTTTTTTATTTCTATTGGTGGCAAACGAGCAAGCAGCACACCTGATGGTAAGTGTTACTGCCGCCCATGGACCTTTTGCTATACTAGTGGTATAGTTAGGCCGCTGCCTACCAGTATAAACGCCAAACCCACCCAGTTGGGCTTCCAGCACGTTGCCATTGCTTAGATATCGATCTTCTGCGAGAGTGTGGTACTACCCCAGACGGACCGGCCCGCGGCTGTAGACAAAATCTGTCAACAGCGTGGTCCTACCAGTAATATAGTAGTAGGCAAAGGCGTATGAAGCTCTTCATCATCATTATCTCAGCTATACGTCCGACCGTAGACCAGAGCCTTCTTCATATTAGAAGGTAAAATTGACCTACTATATCATGCTAGTTAGATGGGTTGGTGTATGATTGTGTGTTTTCTTGCATAGATATGTGCAATATTCATTAGTCAAATCCCTTAGTTCGCCTTTTACGACAGCCACGGGTAAAATAGAGGGTAGTAAATTGTATAAGAATACGATTTACTACCTATTTTACCCGTAAGTAAGATTTTATCACACGAAAAATGTTAAACTTTTAATAGAATTTTTTTTTAAAAGTCACCACCCTGCTCTAAGGAAATAATTCCTTGTATTGAGGGAGGGTTATATATATGTAATTAACGTATACAAATTACACTCAGACTCAGAACAACGGTTAATGGATCGCACAAAGTATTGTCCTGCGTCCATCGAAGCCACGACATTGGTACGGAAGATCGATATCTTACCCACTTCGTCATCTGTGCAATCAAACCTTTGATTTATATAAAGCTTAGTATTCATAGTCACACAGCAAAATTAATTAAAATTACTATATGTTTAAATTTTATAAGATGGTACATTCTCACGGTTTCTTGTTACAGAAGATAAGCGGTTAGCGTTGGAATTATATATTACTTTATATACGAGGGTATAAAATGACATTTATGAGGTGTGAGATGCTGTTTAAGATGGTTATACGTATAACGTATTAGTTTACTGAGGATTGTAGGTTTGATTACCACGTCAAAAAATCTGGACAATATGTAAATATTATACGAATTTATGAATAAATTAGCGGAATACAAGGATTATTTCCTTAGTCCAGGGTGGTGTCAAAAAAAAAAAGAAGATAATAAGCATCACCACCATGATTTCACATATTTTTCGTGTGGTGACGGAGTAAAAATACTATTCACCACCCCTTATGTCACTTGTGGGTGAACGTAAGAGACGACTAAGGGATACAAAACGCATATAACATCTATGAAAGAGAAGGAAAACTCTAAGGAAAACCTTATACCAATACGTCAGACCAGTCTGGTAGAGTAGGTCAATTTTTCTTCCATTATGGAGGAGGCTCGAGCCCAACAGTGGGACATATATAAGCTAAAACGAAGCATCACCACGGGGTTAAAGTAACACAGACAATACTTTGTACAATCCATAAACTATTATTCTGAGTCTGGGTGTAATTTGTCTACCACCGAAGACAAAGATCGGGTACCGGTGGTCCGCTCGCACGGTGAAGAGAGGTGTTTGCAGGGTGGGTCCATGGGGTTGCGCGCCGCCTCTTCCATCGCCCCGGGCCGATTTGCCGGGGCGCGACCACATCCATGGTCCCACCTTGCGAAAAAAAAAAAAAAAAAAGGGTGTAATTTGTCTGCGTTAATTATAAGTTTGTAAAGTTCCCCGCAATACATGGATTCTTTTCTTCCTATTAGATGTTGTCTCTTATTTGTTGTTGTGATTTAGGAATTTTATAATATCTTTATATAAAAACCCGATTACGAGTGAAAAATGATTGTCACAAGTGGGATTCGAACCCACACATATTGGAAATTCGTTCCAATCATGTTGCCACGAACCACCGTGAACTATTTGTAGGACATTCAATTCTCGCATCGTATTGTATTTACGTCTTTAAGGAGACGTGTGCCTTTTATCAGATTGTTTATACATTGTACGGGTTTAATACTCAAACTTTGCAGTTAGAATTGTATTAAACGATGACACAACCTTGTTATTCAAATTACTGAAATTTAGCATTTAATATGCTTGATTATTTATAAAAACCCGATTACGAGTGAAAAATGATTGTTACAATCTTGTGACAATCATTTTTTCGCTCGCAATAGGATTTTTTATAATAATCAAGCATATTAAATGCTAAATTTCAGTAATTTGCAAATTTTTATATTTCCAATCTTTTAAATTTACTCTTTTCAGTTTTGAAATTATCTCTTAATCCTCATTTATCGCCGCTTAATAGATTTTACTGCAATAATAGACTTTATATAAAATTACATCTAGATTATATCTTATTGGTTATTTTATAGTTGTCTCTGTCATTTGGTGAAAGCATGTACTTCGGTTTCAAGTTAAAGAGACCCGGTATTGTATATACTTATCTATGGTTGTTAAACTAGTAATAGTTGTACGATTGCTGGTGGGGATAAAAGTGGTGATTATAACCTGTGTCGAGTTTATAATGGCGGTGCGCTTGTAATAACTGTGTCTTACTTGTATGTTATCAAGATTTTTATTAATAAATATAATGTTATTTTTATATATATATATATATATATTTAATATTTGAATGATAGAACTGGGCATTTTCTTTATGTAAGTTTTTTTGGAAAAATATATTTAGGTCATCATCATTCTCTTACTCTTATCCTAATTAATTGAGGTCGATACAACATGTACTTTTCTTTCATAGAATATATTGTAAAAGTAATTGGCAATAGTTTTATGACCGGCCGCCTGCCAGACGTCAACCCGCCTTGGGAATGTAATTGTTGACCAAATGGCATCAGATGGAGTTGACCCAGGTCGTTATAAGGCTCTTAGTTGTCTTTTACGACATCCACGAGTAAAGTAAGGGTTGGTAGTATTCATAGCCGCTACCACACAGCATGGAAAAATATATTTAGGTACTAATAAAGAATCGATATACATATATTCATGAATGCTTTTTTTTTTGGCTGGCTATGGTTGGTATGGTACGATGGAAGAGCGGCGCGTAGCCCCAAAACCTACCGTATTCCCTCCCCATCGCCATTAGGCCGGTCACTGGTACCGCTCTCCGTTAACTCTTACATTCATGAACGCTTCTTAATAGTGGTAGGACCACATTGTTGATAGTTTTCTGCCTACAGCCGCGGACCGGTCCGTCGTAACCAATAAAAAAAAACATTGTAATGTGTTAGAAAAGTCAAGAAGTTAAATATCACAATACAAACACTAACTAGATCACCGAAGACAAAGATCGGGTACCGGTGGTCCGCTCGCACGGCGAAGAGAGGTGTTTGCAGGGTGGGTCCATGGGGTTGCGCGCCGCCTCTTCCGTCGCCCCGGGCCGATTTGCCGGGGCGCGACCACATCCATGGTCCCACCTTGCGAAAAAAAAAAAAAAAGGTGATCGAATAGATTTCTGTGTGAAAGAATTTCTATGTGGTGACAGAGTAAGAATATAATTCAGCACCCCTTATCATACCGTGTGGGTGGTAGACGACTTAGGGATATAAAACGCAAATAACATCCATATAAAAGAATGAAAACTCGAAAAAAAAACCCTATACCAACACGTCTGACCAGCGTGGTATAGTAATTTAATATCACTCCTGTTTAGAGGAGGTTCAAACCCAGTATGAGCTGAGATGATGATGATGAGATGATTAAAAAAATATCGATAAAATTATGATAGATATTCATAAACGTTGTAAAGTATTAGAAACTTCGGGAAATTAAAAATCACAATACTAATCTTCCTTTTCCCGTAGGTGATCGAAAAGAAACGACTAGGGGACCGCGAATTATATCTTAATCTGTCACCACATGGAAAATGCATACATACATACCATCACGCCACATCCCTTGCAGGGTAGGCAGAGAGAACAGAGTACCAGAGAACTCTATCCTTACATACTTCACTCGCTTTCTCAACATTCATAATTCTCTTCATACACGCTCGTCGGTTTCGGAGACTCTTGACTCCACCTTCCTTCAGTACGTGACTGATACGGCAAATGCTATTGCATTTATATGCAGTCAATTACTTGCAATCTTTTAAATTACTTACATTGTCACAGCTCTTGAATATCTAGAGTGATAATATAGGAGGATACAGAAAGTATTGTCATCAATAATGTAATTATTTTGTGACGTGATTATTCGTCATCTGAGTTTATATATGTTAGCGAATGGTCTCATCTTCGCTGGCCACCGAAGACAAAGATCGGGTACCGGTGGCCCGCTTGCACGGCGAAGAGAGGTGTTTGCAGGGTGGGTCTATAGGTTTGTGCGCCGCCTCTTCCATCGCCCCGAACCGATATGGCGGGACGTGATCCATAACCACCGCAAAAAAAAGGGTTTTAACTTCGCGTGTTCCTGCGCTTGAGGCCGCCTTAATCGAGAAACGGGTGATCGTACTTGGGATTAGTCCATCACCCGAGGAAAATCCGACATTGCGAGAGATATACTCCGATGATAGAAGTTGCTGAAGCATCTACATAAGATGTTATCCGAAGGACTAACTCGTGGGGCGGAATACCGAAGCTAGGGCCGGGTATCGGTGGTCTGCATACATACCCACACGGTAATAGAGAGGTAGTGCATAGTGGGTTATGAGGTAGCCCGCTGCCCTTCGTTACTTCGTCCCTCACTCTCCAAGTCTATCAAGGAAAAGAGCATCGCCCTAAAAAAATCAACATGACGTATTAATTGAGATGTAGAAAAAAAATTTAATTGATAGAAATACATATAGTAAAAATGAAAGAGAAAATCATCATTTATTTGGCTTGCTCTCAACTTTACGCGAAGTGGGGTCGACACAATATGTCCTTACCTTTCCCAGACATCTTTCATATGTGTTCTTACTCCTTTCATCTATTACACGTTCATTCATAATCATATTTATAACCCTTTGTCATACGCCTTTCATTCCTCCGTATCACATCTCCATCAAGACATCCTCGCGCTCCTAATCTTCTTTATCATCGTTTTCATGCTAATATACTTATAGAAGAAGTTAAGAAAAACAGCCTATATTTAAATATCAAATGAAACATCACGTTTATCAGATGATTGCACAATCTACGTTCCTGATACTCTGATACAAAATAGTAGCGCTCACGTGCCATCAAGGCAATTGGATAAGTGTCAGAAGCTTTGTGTTATAAATACTAGTTGAAAAAAACGAGGCCGTACTGTAAAAAAAAATAAAAATAGAATTCTTTATTTAAAAAAAATATTTGCGAGCGAAAAATTATTGCCGCTCGTGTGATTTGAATCCATTTCTATTGGAGATCCGTTTCAATTTTCTTATTGTAAATAACACCAACGCTAGTCTAATTGGTAAGACGATTGGAACGGATTTCTAATAGAGGTGGGTTCAAGTTCTATGCGTCGTAATAATTCATCGTTCGTATATTTTTTTATTATAATTTATCTGACACAATAAATGCTAAAATTAATTTAAATAGAAAGAAATAAATACTATGAAAAAGATGGAAATAAAAAGAACAACTAAACTATATGAAATAGAAGAGGACTATGTCCAGCAGTGGACATTTACGGGCTGATGGATGGATGGATATATCTATAATAGAGGATGTTTGTATATATAACATCGCTAAACTCAGAAACTATTGGAATCGGTCCAATTCAATCCATTATGAAAATTGATATGTATATATATATTTTCAAGGAGAAGGTTTATAGCTCATTGATGGAATTCGCCACCAGTCGGCGCTGTGTTACATCGACTTCTACAAATAAACCAACGGTCTAAAACTAAGAGCTTTGTAACGACCAGGGCCAACTCCATCTGATGCCGTTTGGTCAACAAATACATTCCCAAGGAGGATTGACGTCTGACAGGCGGCTGGTTATAAAACTATTGCCAATAACTTTTACAATATGTACTATGAAAAAAGAGTACATATTGTATCGACCCCAAGTAATTGGGATAAGAGTAGGAGAATGTTCATGATGACAAATAAACCAACGGGTTGGGCTTGCTAGTATTAATATACAGGTAGAAGTGGACCGCTCCCGAAAACGAAGACAGGTAACCCTATTAGTCCTACTTGAATGATAACGATTCAAATAAAAAAAAAAACTTTTCACAAAGAATTTGAATTTTTTTAACATTTTGTTATATTAGGACAGTGCCATGTAACGATAATTCCATAAAAAATACGTAACTTTACTCAGATAAGAAAAGACGCAATCTATTCAAAACTCACGATCATAATATGTTCAAGAATTCAACGACCTCGCATGGTTAAAAGATTTTTTTTTTCCTTCGAATCGATTTTTTTTCTAGCCTATCATTACAAGTAGGACTAGCAGGGTCCTTTGTCTTTGTTTTCGGGAGCAGTCCACTTCTATCCTGTATAGATGATAACTGTGTTCTTAGAAAATTAATAGTTAAAATGCGTATTCTACTTTCACCATGTAAATACTTGGGATATAATTTTATCACTAAACATAATAATGTTAGAACTATTGCTAATATCATGAATATGGCGTGCTTATCTAATATGCTAAGTAATTTCTACATATTTTATTAAGTATAGGTTTTAGATCAGGGTTGGCGAACTTTTTTCTTCTTTTATTTATTAAAAAGACACCTTACTGCACTAAGGAAATATGTGCTGCGGGGACTTTACAAACATACTAATTAACTAACAAATTACAAAAACAGAATATTATCTTGTGTGGATATCAAACCCACGACACTGACTTGGAAGCTTGGTATTTTAACCACTACGCCATCTTTTCAGTCAACGTCAATTTTTATGTATCAACTTGGCATTTTTTTTTTATTGCTTGTGATGGCAAACGAGCAAGTAATACACACTTAATGGTAACACTTACCATTAAGTGTGTATCACTTACTGGGGCTCATAGACATTTGCAGTACCAGTGGTCCAGGTATGGCGCTGCCTATCAATCAAAATCCACTCTGAAAGAGTAGGATGATGATTACCAATGAACTTTGTGATAAATGGCGTGCCTTTTTTTTTTTTTTTTTGGGGGGTGGGCTACGGTCGGCGCACTCCTCGCACCACTCCATCCGGGGTGACAGAGGGGCGTAAGCGCGCACACCCGTAACCCACCCGTGACGTCGCCTTCGTCGTTGGGCCGACCACCGGAGCAGAGTGACTTGACGTCAGTGGTCGGCCCGACGGAATACCCCTGAGGAGTACCCTCTCCTCGACCGACATCCCCCCCTCGGGTAGGATGTCGGTCTTTCCTCACGCGGTCGGCCTCTCGGCGGGTGACGGACTAATTCCCCGATCCAGTCACCCGCGGCCTCGGCTAGGGCGGCATCAGGCGCAGGTAATCGCGCCTGCGCCGCCCCAGTCGCCGGCGGCGGCTCGCGCCGTCGAGGAGACGCTCCTCGCGCACGCGCTCCGCCGCCTCCTTCCGCGAGACTACTGCCTCGCAGAAGGTTGCGACCGCGTCCCAGTTCCTGACGCTGTCGAGCATCGCCCTGGCGATGGTCGGCAGCGCCAGGTCGGCACCGATGATTGCGACGAGTTCACGACGCTGCTCTGCCCAAGCGGCACAAACCTCGAGCGTATGCTGCGCCGTGTCTTCGTCGCAATCGCAGTGGTGGCAGGACGGTGTACTCTCCCTCCTGACGACCTTGTGCAGGTATTTGGCGAAGCATCCATGCCCCGTCAAAACCTGCACCAGTCGGAAGGAGAGCACCCCGTGCCGCCGTTCCAACCACTGCATCAGCACCGGCCGGAAGGCCTCTACGGTCCGCACACCGAACCGAGGCCTCTCCAGCCGGACTGCCCAACGGGCAATGACATCTAGGCGGGCGTCAACGCGCCAGGCGGTGAGTTCCCTCAAAGAGACCACACCGCCCTCCGCGCGCACCCCCGACACCCGCCGATACAAATCGGCGAGCATTTCCGCCTCCAGGTCCCACGGGGGACTCCCGGCCAACAGGCACGCTGCCTCCGTCGCCACCGTGCGGTACCCGCGTACAGCCCTGACCGCCATGGCCCTCTGTGGTCGCCACAGAAGAGCCCTGAGTCGGACGGTCAGGGACCCCGCCCACACCGGTGCGCCGTACAGGGCCATCGACCGGACGACCCCCGTGTACAGCTGTCGGCACGTAGCGCTCGGTCCGCCCACATTCGGCATTAGCCATGAAAGGGCGGACGCCGCGCCGACGAGCCGCGGAGCGAGCCTGCGGAAATGCTCCCGAAACCACCAATGCCCGTCGAGCACCAGGCCCAAATACCTCATATGGGCCCGGATGCTGATGTCAACCGAATTGACGGTGATCGAAACGCCGATGGGAGGGCCCATGCGGGGCCCATGGAACAAGAGGGCCTCCGTCTTGTCCAGGGCCACCCTCAACCCCAGCGCCTCGATCCGCCTGACGATCTCTTCGGTGATAAATGGCGTGCCTAAAATATTGTAATGTATGCCATTAGTCCGCTATTAGATAATTATGACCTGATTATATTTGCAATTTAGCTAACCTGGATAACAGATTTATTGTATTTTCTTCTTCTTCTCAATTTGTTTTATATTCATTATTTGCAACCAAATTAAAACTCTAATTACAACCCTATTGAGAATAAAAAATTGCTGATCACACGATGTATGTCATGTCTTGCGCGGAAATCGAACCCATAGTTAGCCAAAAGGCTATTTATACAGTGAAATTCCGTAAAAAAAAACTGTGTATACTCTTCTATTAATAAATCTTGACATTTTCAAAACAAGTCTAAAATATATACGTTAAAATCGTAAAACAGCAATAGAACTTGACCGAAGGTACCATTACAGCCGACGGTACCAGACACCACACCATAAATTACTACTTTCGGCTTACAATTGACAAGTCATAAAAACATACAAAGCTGAACCACATATCCATAGTGATTATATGATAGAACTCGTAAAAGTAGCAATGGCATTTAATGTTCGGCGCACACTTGCGATTATTTTGCATGAGGTTTTATTCGTGATAAATATTCCGTGTGGTGACGGAATAAGAATACAATTCACCACCTATAATACTCTTGGATGATCGTAAAAGACGATTAAGGGATATAATATGCATATAACATCTATGCTAGAGAAGAAAAACTCGAAATAAAACCCTATACCAACACGTCTGACTAGCATAGTGTAGAAGATCAACTTCCCTCCTGGTGTGGAGGAGGCTCGAATCCAGCAGTGGGAGATATATGAGCTCAGATGATGATGTTGATAGAATAAGAATACAATTTTGTTTTATCCCTTTCTTTCTCGGGAGTGATCGTAAAATATGAATAAGAACCAAAAGCAAAATCAACATCACTGTAAAAGAAAAATATTAGTAATAAAACTATATACCAATACGTCTGACCAGGGTAGTATAGTAGGTTAATTTTCTGCTCGTTATGGAAGAAGGCTTGCCCAGCAGTGGATAAATACAAGTTATGATTATGATAATTTAGTTTAAAGTAATGCTTAAGGCAATTTTAATATCAATATCACATTTTGACTGACACTACATCAATCAATCGTTGAAAGTCGTGTAGATTATCTTAGGTGTTACTTAATACTTATAAGTTGTCAATAAAGCGACCAACAGCTGAGGGACATTCATATACAGAAAATAACGATAGTAAGATAAGGAAAAATCGAGATCGAAATTTATCGGAACAAGGCTAAACTATGAAAAGGTCCACGGGCCGTAACACTTGCCATAAGGTGTGCTGCTTTCTTTTCTGCCACCATAAGCAACAAGAAGAAAATATAATATGGAAAATCCCAAAGTGCACGCCTCATAATTTTATATTATTTATCATTTACTATAAGTCAATACCATAAATGAAAATTAACGATAAAAATACTTTTGAAGTTTCGTGCCATTCTCGATGTAGTGCCAAACATGGCTGTATATGCTGTATAGGATTTCTTTCCTTTGCCTGTCCATATGGACGAACAAAAAATGTAAACGAACCCAATTTTCATAAGGTATACAATTATACATACACTAACGACAGTTTAGTTTTTTATTAATTACAATTAAACGACAAAGAATTACCAAGCCATTTTTGAAAGGAAATAGCGCATTGCAATTATGAAGCTTTTAATAAAAGAAAAACTTTAATACATTAATTTTTGCGGTCGTGATTGTGCCAGATCCAGAATATTTAATCCGGACGTCCTTAAATATTTTTTTTAATCAACTATTTTCTTACTTTAAACAAAATAATTGCATTATAAAAATATCAGATACCTTTAAACGAATATTTTTTCTCGACATATGTATGATAATATTATCCTATAAGTGCAATGTGAGAAAAAAACAATCATTTTTAGGTTTGAAAAGTTCTTGATTTTCATATATCGATAATAAAGCAAGACCTCAACGGTTCGCTTACGAGGCGTGCAATATAAATATTTTTTTGGCAAGACACCATTAAAAAATATTAATTTTTACAGGGATAATAATCCTATCCTTAAAATATACGTTATAAGTAAGGACTTATAAAATCGCTAGTGCGCAAAGTTACTTAAACGATAACACTCATAAAACCGACAAAAACGTCGTAACATGCGCATGTTTATGCGAATTGTTTGTTCGTCTGTATGTTTAGTGACTTGTCTTTTATAGAGATGAAAGCAAACTACCAAGGATTAAAGATTAAATTGGTTTAAATACGGCATTTAATTATGTAGTTTTGCGACCAAGATTCTTGATTCAAAAGGCTTATTCGTGTAATAATATTTTATTACTATTAGATATTTAGTAGGAAGTGTAGTGCAACTATGTGTAAAATATGCTAATTAATAGTATTATAAATGAAAATTATAACTGTCGGCTTCATAAAAAGGTTTAAACTAGCTCAGCGTAATATGGAGAGGGCTATTCTTGGTATTTCTACATACATACTTACATATCACCACGCCATATCCCTTGCAGGATAAGCAGAGAGAACAGAGTGCCAGAGAATACTATCCTTGCATACTTCACTCGTTGCCTCAACATTCATAATTCTCTTCATACATGCTCGCCGGTTTCGGAGACTCTTGACTCCACCTTACTTCAGTACGTGACCAATCTGGTCTAGGTAAGTTAGTCTCGGTCTCTCCCGGTACCTACATCTTTCCAGTTTCGCTTTGTATATCTTCTTAACCAGACGTTCATTCGGCATTCTTTCCACATGTCAGAACCAACAGAGCATTCCCTTTCGCATCTTTACACCAATACTCTCTTTCATACCTACTCACTCTCTTACGTCTTGGTATTTCTATACGTAATTAAATCTCAGATACGAAAAATTCATAGAAGAATGGGTTAGCCAAAGAATTAGTACGTTGCAATGCAAGCCACAACGCTCGTCTAACCTTTAGCCGGTGGCGAAGACAGGTTCTCGAGTAACGACCACGAATCGGACCACGCTGTGTAGAACAACTCCCAACAATACAGATATTGATATCTCAAAAGTTGGGGTGCCGTTGACCGTAGGTATCACAGGACGGTTCTAAGCAGCACGTTTGTGAGGAGGCCTGTGTCCAACAGTGAATGTCTACAAGCCGATGGATAACTTTCGAGAATGATTTTTAAGATATAGAGGCGTAGGAATTATATATATCTTATAATAGATCAATTTAATGTTCTGGTGACCCATCAAATGATTTAAACGACTATGGGCAAGTAAGGTTTGGCGGCAATTGTATTCTTATCCTGTCATGACATGCGATGAAGATCCATTGGATATTATTAAGATAAATTCACAGGTGGCCAGGTATAAATTAATTCAATAATTTTATGCACTCATAGCGGCCAATTTTAACACCATGGCGTAGATCCACCATGGTAATGAGGAACCGATTAAAAGTATATTACGCTTATAAGCGACGGGACGTCTCCGATACGACTTCGAGTTGAGACACCTCAGCACTCAACCACAGTTCGGGTAAAATTGTCAAAGCCATCTGTAGTTAAAAATTAATTCACCTCGTTTTGAGCTGTTAGAATCTATTTAAATGAATAAAATTGAATTGTTTATTTATAATGAGTGTCAAATAATTACTATTATTTTTCATTAAAAATATAAAAGAACTTACAATAAAAGAAAATGTCTTTTTGTTTCCATTGATTTCGGAAACATCTGGACCGTTTTTGATAGTAATAGTTAATATAAACTATTATTTTTGTTATTAAAAGACGCCTACCAGCACTAAGGAAATAATCAGTGCAGTGAAAAGTCAGTTTTATTTCATGAATAAGAATATTACTTTCTGTGTGGTGACGGAGTAAGAATCCAATTCACCACCCACTATCTTATCCGTAGGTGACGAACGAGACGACTAAGGGATATAAAACGCATTAATATCAATGTGAGAGAAGGAAAACTCGAAACAGAACCCTATACCAACACGTCTGACCAGCGTGGTGTAGTAGGTATTATCCTCCCATTATGAAGGCGGCTCGAGTCCAACAGTGGGATATATATGAGCTGTGATGATGGAATAATGAAGAATTAAATATTATGATATTTATACACTAAATAATGTAATAGTTAAGGCCGTGGTTTTGTTTGCGCTAATAACTTAATCAATCTTACTGTGCCTCAGAAAGAGCAGTATTGTTTATGAATGTTGGGTATCTTATATTCTTTTCTTTATTTGTTTTAATATATATGTGAATTTTTAAAATAATTAATTGAGTAGCTAATACGACTTAGCTTAACAAATCATAACAAAGTTTATATACATACATACATATACACCATCACGCCACAGACCTTGCAGGGTAGGCAGAGAGAACAGAGTGCCAAAGAACTCTATCTTTGCATACTTCACTTGCTTCCTCAACATTCACAATTCTCTTCATAAACGCTCGCCGTTTTGGGAGACTTTTGCAACAAAGTTTATATAATAGTTATATATTTTCGCATTTATAATATTAGTTACAATTTGTTTCACGTTGCGTATAAAAACCCTTTATAAAGATGTTTCTGATCGATACATGTCGATACAGGTAATTTGTTCGGTTATTACGTATAATAACCAGGTATAAACCAGATACATTGCCTCGTTATGAACACTTTCTTGAGAAAAATTGTTGAAAAGATATTTTTCTTCATACTCCTTTTTGAAATTAATTAAAATATTCAATGTTTTGATATGTTATTTTAACATTATTATTCAGAAATAAAAGCATTGTACTAAAATATTTGTGTCTTGGCTGAAGTTTCAAATATACATTTAACAAAATAAACGATTTGCATACAAATTAAAATAACTATGTACGAACGAAAATTGTCACAAGAGGGATTCGAACCCACGCCTATTGGCAATCCGTACTAATCGTGCTGCCACCTACACCACCGTGAAGTATTGTAGGACATTCAATTCTCGCATCGTATTATATTTTTATCTTTAAGGAGACGTGTGCCATCTACCCGACATTGTTTACAGATAGGTGTGTGTTTTTATAAATAATCAAGCATATAAGAAGCTAAATTTCAATAATTACTACTGTACTACACAAAGAATTGTTCAGAATGTGATTAAAACACATGATATTTAAAACTGATGGTCACTTCTTAAAGCATTCCCACATCTATGCAATCAGGCAAACAAATCAAATTTTGTTATTTGTCTGGTCAGACGTGTTGGTATAGAGTTTTGTTTCGAGATTTCGTTATCCGATATATCGACAACTACAAACAAACCAACGGGCTGAATTTGCCAGTTTTATAATTAATTATAAAATAAAAGGTTTGTAGGTACCGGGGGCGACCGAGACTAACCTTAGGACCAGATTGGTCACTATTGAAGGAAGGTGGAGTCAAGAGTCTCCGAAACCGGCGAACGTGTATGAAGACAATTATGATTGTTGAGGAAGCGACTAAAGTATGCAAGGATAGAGTTCTCTGGCGCTCTGTTCTCTCTGCCTACCCTGCAAGGGATATGACGTGATGATATGTATGTATGTAGTTTTGTTTTTTGTTTAACAAATTATTATACCAATTTGGTAAATCCGAGTTGAGCGGCTATTATAAAAACAATTAGACCTTAAGAACTAAAACGATAACATATAAATATCATCAAAGCTTTAACAAGATAAGAATCATTCACGAATTAACGTGTAAATAAAACAGAAATACATCCTTTTATCTCCGAAAGATAATTTTGTAGACTGATGTTATTTTTGGACATTTCAAATTAGCCGTCGTTCTGTCCGTCTGTCATTTACAAAATTTAGTTTATAAAAACTTTTGTTAAAAAATGTTTATTTATAATTATTGTTTTTTTAATTGACATGATTATTTATACTGTATTTTAGAACTCATTATTTGGAAATTAGTCATTTTATATCTGAATTATTATATACATACATAAATATCATCACGCCATATCCCTTACAGGGTAGGCAGAGAGAACAGAGTGCCAGAGAACTCTATCCTTGCATACTTCACTCGCTTCTTCAACATTCATAATTCTCTTCATACACGCTCGCCGGTTCTGAGACTCTTGACTCCACCTTCCTTCAGTACGTGACTAATCTGGTCTAGCTAGGTGAGTCTCGGTCTCCCCCGGTACCTACATCCTTCCACTTTCGCATTGTATATCTTAACCAAATGTTCTTTCGGCATTCTTTCCACATGTCCGAACCATCGGAGCATTCCCATTCATTATATGCATTTACTATATGCATTTTGTATCCCTTAGTCGTCTTTTACGATCACCCATGGGTAAGATAGGGGGTGGTGAATTATATTCTTACTCCGTCACCACACAGATAAATATTAATCTGAAATATTACGCTAGCTTTAAATATACTGAATCGAATTACACAGGCGTAGTGACTTTACGAACTGTCATTGATTCAATGCACAAGAAAAAACATTTAATAGTTCTAAGGCCTCACTGTTGACAGTTCTTTGTGTACAGCCGAGGGCTGGTCCATCCGGGCTAGTAACATACTCTCGCAATGTGCTTTTTCGCTTCGTTTGGAGCGAGACAGCCAGCAATATAACTTTCTGAATGAGTTTAAAGTTTCCATTGGTAGTTAGCAACCTAGGTGTATCTATGGTATGGCCACCAAAGACAAAGATCGGGTACCGGTGACCCGCTCGCACGGCGAAGAGAGGAGTCCTTGCACGGTGGGTCTATGGGGTTGCGCACCGTCTCTTCCGTCGCCTCGGACCGATTTGACAGACTGCGACCACATCTATAGCCCACCGCAAGGGGAAAAAAAGGTGTATTTATGGTATTGCAAAGGTCCACAGGCGGCAATAATAGTTACCTTCAGGTGTGTTATTTGCTCGTTTACCACATAAGCAATAAAAAAAAAAGAAAACGAATAATACCTCAAACTCCATTTCTTCTGTAATCAAATATTGCCAACTCATAGGTGAAGTAAAAGACAACTAAAGCTTAATTTAGCGGGGTCAAGTCCATCTGATGAGTCTCGTTTACAATTATATTTGCAAGGAGTATTAATCTCAGGCTTTCCGTGTGGTGGACTCGCCAGCTGGCACTCGTACAGGTCGGACGTGTGCACTGGATGGAGTATTGGGTTAGGTCGGTCTTTGTCATCGAATTGGATTGTCGGGTTGTTGTCATTGTCTTGTCTTGTCGTTGTCTTGTCGTGTTGTGTCACTGTCTCGTCATAGTTGAGGGAGGGGAAGGGAGGGGTCACTTAGGAAGGTACCGGGACTGCGATCGTTCTGTCGTCGCCGTCGGCCGGTATTCAAAAAGTTGTGACCAGTTGCTCGTCGTGGCTGGGTCGTGTATATAAAGTTGATGAAAAACTTTGATATCGCGATTCAGCCGTGCTGATATTGTTTGAAAATTTTTAATATCGTGATTCAGCCGCTGTGTTGAGATAATTAAAATTAATATTTAGTGAAACTTCGTCTCACTAAATGGACGACGAATCTGAAGGAGATACGGACGCACGATCAGCTGTCGATTGCGACACGGACGCGCAATCGGCTGTTGAATGCGACACGGACGCACAATCGGCAATTGAATGTGACACGGGTGAAACAGACGCTACCCCCACGGGGAGGAAGCGTCACTATACAAAGGCCTGTCACTCTGGGTGGAAGGATGTGAGCTCTGACACTGAAGTGGAGCCTAAATCAAAGGTAAATACCTCGCGTCGGGGTAAGGCAGCACAAAGGGGCCATAATGTGGGACTAACACGTGCTAAGGCAGACCTCCAAAAGAGAGACGTTGAAGCCGAAGAGGTTGAATATGAGCGTGTGCTCAGAAGTCGTGCCTTTCGCAAGCCAGCTGTACAACCAAGGGTGGACTCAGCGGACACCTCGGCGTCGGAGTGTCCTGCGCTAGATAACCTGTCCGCTATAGGACCGGAGGAGATACGCGCCCGTGGGGGTCACAACGCAGCCATAATCCTGGAGGTCACGCGAAAATCTGGCCACCTCCAAGGTCCTTTTATAAAAAAGTTACGGGATGCAGCAGCAGAAATGCAAGCTATTATCGAAGCTTTATGCTCAAAATCGGAGGCGGAGGAGACACGTCGACTGAGAACAGAGAATAGCAGGCAGCGCCAGGAAGTAGAAGCCCTCAAGGCGGAATTGAAAGCATACCGCCGCGAATTTTCAGAAATGAGGGCTGCTACTTCTTCGTCTGGCATGGGGCTAGACACAATAGAGGATATCAAATCCTCTATTGTGAAGTCAGTTGGGGAGATGATAAACGCCCGGCTTGCGGGATTAGAGGATCGCCTTCTCCCCGCTAAGGTGAACCGTCCGCCTCTAGCTGCGGACAAAAAGAAGAGTGCAGCGGCTGCTGTGGCCACTGCTGCCGTCCGCACGGCCGCACCGGTGACTGCTATACAGCCAGTCCCTGGTCCTTCGGCAGTCACTCCTCCGGCCCCACCCGTGCCTGCAGACAGCTGGACAACCGTTGTGAGGAAGGGGAAGAAAAAGTCTTCTCCTCCTCCGCCACCTACAGCGGGTGCTGCGCCCACCTTGCACGTGGCTGTCTCGGCGCAGAAAAAGCTGAAGTCGGCGCTTGCTGCCCCCCGCACCCCGGCTGTAATCTTAAAATTGCAGCCGGAGGCTGAGAAATTGGGGGTCACATACGCCGATGCAATGCTTCGCGCCGAGCAGGGAGTCAATCTCCAAGAGATGGGCATTAAAGAGGGTCTTAAAGTTAGGCGCTCCATGACTGGGGCTAGGATCCTGCAGCTGCCCAAGTCTCAGTCGACAGAAGTCGCTGACCAGCTGGCGGCGAGATTGCGCACAGCGCTCGTAGGAGTGGCAGATGTGGTTCGCCCGGTCAAACGGGCCGATATTCGGGTGACTGGAATGGACGACTCTGCCACGGAGGAGAAAGTGCGTGCCGCGGTTGTCCGCACATGTGGCGGTGCATGTGATGCTGCGGATGTCCAGGTTGGAGAAATTCAGCGTGGACCCCGTGGTATGGGCATGGTGAAGGTGCGTTGCCCTGTCGCCGCTGCAAAATTGCTTGCCGATGCGGGCAGGCTTCTAGTCGGTTGGAGTTCGGCTGGCGTCCAAGTACTGGAGAACTTACCTTTAAGGTGTTTCCGGTGCCTTGAGCTGGGGCATACGGCCTTATTGTGCTCGTCTGCTGTCGATCGCTCTGCACTCTGTTACAGGTGCGGCGATAGCGGACATAAATCGGCCGCGTGTGTGGCCACGCCGCGTTGTGCAGTGTGCACCGCAGCTGGTCGCACTGCGGAGCACACCATGGGAGGGAGATTCTGCCGAGCCCCCTCGTCGAAAGGTAAGGTGGCCCCTGGACCTCGGGCCGCTGCATCCGTGAATGGCCGTAGAGGCCAGGAGGAAGCTGAAATGTCAACCTAAATGGGAGACAGAGTACGCTTCCTCCAGGCGAATTTAAACCACTGCGCCGGGGCTCAGGACCTGCTACTGCAGTCCATGGCGCAGTGGGAAATTGATTTAGCTGTGGCCTGCGAGCCCTACTTTATCCCTCACTCACCCAATTGGGTGGGGGACAATAAGGAAGAGGTGGCTGTCCTGTCCAAAGGATCTGTTGGCCCTCCCCTCTCTACACTGGAGAGGGGCAATGGTTACGTTGTGGTGGGGTGGCGAGACTTCGCTATCATCGGTATTTATTTCTCCCCCAACCGCGGTCTGGCGGAGTTCGAGTTATTCTTGGACTCCGTCAGTGCCGCGGCTCGGCGTCAGTCGCCTAGGAAAATTGTGGTTCTCGGCGACTTTAACGCGAAGTCTCGCGTTTGGGGGAACCCTGCCACAAACGCTAGGGGCACGGCCGTCGAGCAGTGGTCCCTGCTCTCCGGTCTGTCCCTACTTAACAGAGGGACGGTTCACACCTGCGTGCGACATCGGGGTGGGTCTGTGGTGGACCTATCGTTCGCCAGCCCCACTGTCGCTCGCGAGGTGAGTGACTGGAGAGTAGAAGAAGGGGTGGAGACTCTCTCGGACCACCGATATGTGCGGTTCGAGATTTCTGCCCCTCGGGGACCACCAGAGCCCCGGCGCGGAAGAAGGCGTGGACTCCCAAAGTGGGCCATTGGTCAACTTGACCTAGAAATGGCTCGGGAGTCTGCCATAGTACAGCGCTGGGGTAGGACAGGACAAATGCTACTTACAGATGTGGAGGGGCTCGCAGGTCAAATGAGAAGTGCCCTTGAGGTAGTTTGTGATGCGGCGATGCCGAGGGCTCAGCGAAAGCCGCCGCGTCGCCATAGCTAATCTTCGGGTGGCTGCCAATCGGGCGCAGCGTGCTTATGTTAGATGCCGACAGCGGGCTAACTGGGATGACGTCCTAGAGGGTCAGCTGCGGATGGAATATACAAGAAGGAAGAAAACTCTGCAGCTGGCCATCAGCCAGGCGAAGGAGAGGGCCCGTGAGGAACTCCTTACGGGCCTCGACAGGGATCCTTGGGGGCGCTCATATCAGCGGGCGCGAAACAAAATTCGCGCCTGTGGCGCCCCCATCGTCGAAACGATGGATCCGGGTTTCCTGTCGGGGCTAATGGGGGAACTGTTCCCGCGTTCTGCGGGACACGTTCCCCCCCGAATGGCTCCTTGGTCGGTGGTAGAGGTGGAGACCTCAATCCCACTCATCACCGACCAAGAAATGGCGACAGCCCTCTCCCGACTCCGCGGGAAGCGGAAATCGCCTGGTCCGGACGGCGTCCCAGGAATTGTACTCGGCGTCGCCGCGGAATACCTCAGGGGTGAGCTCCGGGAACTGCTCAATACGTGCCTGAGGTCCGGGCAGTTCCCGGAGCAATGGAAATGCGGCAGGTTGTGCTTGCTGCGGAAGGAGGGTCGCCCAGTCGACTCCCCTTCCGCATACAGACCGCTGGTGCTGCTGGACGAGACGGCTAAATTGTTCGAGAAGGTGCTTGCGGACCGTCTCGTCCAGCACCTCGAGGAAGTCGGACCGGGACTGTCAGAGAGTCAATACGGGTTCAGGGGTGGCCGGTCAACTATTGACGCACTGGCCGCCCTGAAGTCCTTGGCCACCGATGCCGTGGCCAGAAAGGAAGTCCTCCTGGCAGTTTCGCTGGACATAAAGAACGCCTTCAACAGCCTCCCGCATGAGACGCTAAAGGAGGCACTCCAGTATCATGAAGTGCCTCCTTACCTCTGGAAGCTGTTGGAAGCGTACCTCGAGGGAAGGCACGTGCTCTGGGAGGGGGGCGACGGGCGCATTCATCGTCATCGGGTGGAGTGCGGCGTTCCACAGGGATCGGTCCTTGGCCCGATCCTGTGGAACGTCGGATTCGACTGGCTCCTACGGGGTCGGCTTCTTTCCGGGATGGGGGTCATCTGCTATGCTGATGATACCCTCATCACGGTGAGGAGGCCTGACTTCCTGGGGGCTGCTCGATTGGCAGAAGAGGGGGTTGCGCTCGTCGTGGGCCGGATCAGCATGTTGGGCCTGAGGGTCGCGGTGGAGAAAACCGAGGCCCTCCTATTTCATGGCCCGGGTCGAGGTCCCCCCCGAGGAGCACACATCAGCGTGTCTGGGGTTGCTGTGCCGGTGCGGGCCCAGATGAAATATCTGGGTCTGCACCTTGATTCTAGGTGGAGTTTCGGGCCGCACTTTGCCCAGCTCGTTCCGAGGCTCATCAAGACAGCCGCGGCGTTAGGTAGGCTTCTGCCAAACACAGGCAGTCCTGGGTCGTCCTGTCGGCGTTTATACGCCGGAGTGGTGCGGTCCATGGCGCTGTATGGTGCCCCTATTTGGGCGGACTCTCTCACCGTCCGCAACAGGGCCCTTCTGCGACGCCCTCAGAGGGCCATGGCGGTGAGGGCTGTCAGGGGCTATCGTACGGTGTCATGGACCGCAGCGACGTTGCTGGCGGGCGACCCACCTTGGCCACTTGTGGCCGAGGCCCTGGCTGAGGTCTACCGCCTCCGTGTCGCGGCGCGGGCCAACGACGAGCAGGTCTCCGTAAGGAGACTGGGCAGAGTACTGGAAGTGGCCCGAAGGGGAGTCACTCAGCGGTGGAGAGAAGATCTGGAGTTCCCTGTAGCAGGGCGGGGGACTGTGGAGGCGGTTGCGCCACATCTCCACCGCTGGATTAGTAGAAGGCACGGCAGCCTAAGCTTTAGGATGGTGCAGGTGCTTACCGGGCATGGGGTCTTTGGTAAGTACCTGCACAGAATTGGAAGAGAAGGGGCCCCAGGATGTCACGAGTGTGGTGCGCCAGTAGATGATGCGCGTCACACTCTGGAGGTATGCCCTGCCTGGGGGCCCCAGCGCCACGTCCTATCGGCGGTCGTTGGGAGAGACCTGTCGTTGTCGACCATCATCTCGAAGATGCTTGACAGCGACAGGTGCTGGTCGTCGATGGCCTCCTTTTGCGAGGTCATCATGAAAAGGAAGGAGGCCGCGGAGCGAGAACGCGAGGCGCTTGCGTCAGCTGACTCGCTTCGCCGCCGGCGACCGGGAAGGAGGAGGCGCCGTTATGCGCACCTCCTCCCACCGCCTTGAGGGATGATAGGACGTGGCCAGAAAGCCAAGCGTGGGGGTGCCGGGGATCGAATGTCAGTAGACGATCTCTCCGGCTCCCCGTAAAAGCGCGGAAGGGGCCGCTGTGGTTTTAGTGGGTATTCCGGCCGCTAACATCTATGGCCGGCGAGTCCCACACTCCCCCTCGTCTGTCACCGGCGGGGGATAGCGCGCAAATGCGTTTCCTCAGCGAAAAAAAAAAAAAAAAAAAAAAAAAGGCTTTCCGTGTGGTGACGGAGTAAGAATACTATTCACCACCCCATATCTTACCCGTGGGTGATCGTATGAGACGACTAAGGGATATAAAACGCATAATATATAACAGCGAGAGAAGGAACACTCGAAACAAAACTCTATACCAACACGTTTGACCAGCGCGGTATAGTAGGTTAATTTCCCTCCCATTACGTAGGAGGCCCGAGCCCAATAGTGGGACATTTATGGGCTGTGATGATGACAATGATGATGATTAATCTCAGCCAGGTCATAAAACTATTGCCAATAACTTTTACAATATATACGGTGGAAGAAGATTATATATGACGCCAAGCAATTAGTATAGGAGCTGGATAATGATGATTATTTTAAACTCACGTAGCCTGTTTGCACTTAGAGTTAGCTTTACCGGACCGCTTCAACATCTGGCCATAAACGTTTACAGACAAGCCTATACATATCTATAAAACACATAATTATCTAAAAGTTTCCGTTTTATCTTTGTTAAGTATCACGAATGTTAATTTACACACAGACATTTCCGCGTTGAGTATGTATAACTCGTAGTCGCATCGCAATAAAACAGTTTAATTAATTTTATATAAACGGATTTTAAAGTATTTTTTATATATATATATATATATATATCTCCATTGTTATACGACATTAATCATTTAATTATTTAATTTTTCCTGTGTTAATTAAATTAATCATTTAATTTTCCGTGTGGTGACGGAGTAAGAACACACTTCATCACCCTCTATCTTACCCGTGGGTGATCGTAAGAGACGACTAAGGGATTTAAAACGCATTTAACATCTATGTAAGAGAGAGGGAAAACTCGAAACAAAGCTTATACTAACACGTCTGACCAGCGTGGTATATTAGCTCAATTTCCCTCTCATTATGGAGGCGGCTCGAGCCCAACAGTGGAACATATATGAGGTGAGATGATGATGACGATGAATCATTTAATTATTGAAGCAGAACTTCTTTACACAAGGGAGTAAGCTGGTGAATGCGTAACGAGAGGGTAACGACAAGTGTGTAAAAAAATTTAGCAGTATAGTATGAGAAAAATTGAGCTTAAAATATTAAATCTTATTAACTTCTTGCATTTTTTATATATTTTTTCATATTATATAATATTAAAATAATTATTTTTCTGTAGTGCCGGATTAAGAAAATAAAATGTTATCACCTCTTATCTCTCTATCTTGCAAGAGTATGATAAAAGAAAAATAAGATCGTCCCCTGCAATACAAGGACTATTTCCTTTGTACAGATCGTTGTTCTCTATAAAAAGAGAAAGATAATATCACTCATCATTCTCCTACCCTTATCCCAATTAATTGGGGACGATACAATATGTACTCCTCTTTCAGAGTACATATTGTAAAAGTTATTAGCAATAGTTTTATAACCAGCCGCCTGCCAGAGGTCAGCTCTCCTTGGGAATGTAATTGTTGACCAAACGACATCAGATGGAGTTGGCCCAGGTCATTATAAGGCTCTTAGTCGTCTTTTACGACATCCACGAGCAAAGTAAGGGTTGGTAGTATTCGTAGCCGCTACCACACAGCTCACTATGAAAAGGTAAATTCAAAACATTTTATACCAACCATCATATAGTAATTAGATTAAAATTTATTATTAAACGATGGGATATTTTCACTGAACGCAATGGGAACAGATTAAGGTATCGTAAACTAAATCACCAAGTGTTTTTATACATAAAAATAAATTACAATTCATTTTTGATGATTTCCGTAGACCTATCGCTTGGTTCTTGGTTAATTTGAATCTGTATTGTGAAATCATTGGGTCAAGTACCACCGTTAGAGTGAGAAAATTGATTCTATTTTCTCTGTCTTTATATCCATCCATTCGATCTGTCGACGTCCATCCGATCTGTTTGACTGTACAGGTGGCATAGTGGTTAAGATACCGATCTTCCGTGCCAGTGCAATGAGTTCGATTCCTATGTAGAAAAATATTTTGTGCGATTTTTAGTGTTATTCTGAGTCTGGGTGTAATTTGTCTGCGTAAATTGCATGTTTGTAAAGTCCCCTGCAATACAAGGATTACTTCCTTACTGCTGGGTGGTGTCTTTAAAAAAAAAAGACCATTATTGGATGTAGTGGCCGCCTACGCCGTATATGTCATAATAGGCTGGCTGGTTAATAATTGCAATTGGTATGTTTTTTTACCGCAGATTTGATGCTAGCTAGACCGAAATAGAATATTATTTTGGGTTTTCCTTGTAGTGATTTTATTTGGCTGTGTTATTTACTATGATAAAAAAGTGTGTGTCGGAGCTGACTCCGACGCACGACTGGAGTTTACTCCTTAAGTACGATTATCAAAACAGGCGCAAAAAAAGCTCATTTGGCTAAAAATAATATATATATTTTTATTAAAACTGTTCAGTGAAGTATTATCTCATGTCAGAAAGTGAAAGTTGCGCAGAATAGGTTGCGCACCAAAAACGTAACGAGGTCATTCGATCACTAGATTTTACGCCTCAAATTGTTCTCATACCGGGCGCCTTATATGAAAATTGATTCTTAAGGAGTAAACTCCAATAAACTTCAAAAAGATAAACAGAAATACGGTGATAATTTGAATGTTACCATTATAAAACAAAAACAAAAAAAATAACTAAAAAGTTTATTTATAACATTACAAAAAGTGTGCGTTGGCCGGGAATCGAACCCGGATCAACTGCTTGGAAGGCAACTATGCTGACCATTACACCACCAACGCATACAATTTTGATATTCAAAATCACTAAACCATTCACCAACCCGTTTAAGGTATAACAGATAGATGTATCTTTTTTCTTTTGATATTGGGCTATGGTGACGTCACACTCCGTTAAATCCTTCCGAGGTGACAAAAAGAATGCACGCGGCCCTATGGACCCGCTTTACAAGTACCAATCAAAGCCGTGCGAGTAGACCACCGGCACCTAGTCTTCATTGTCAGTGGAGACAAATGTCTTTACAGAGTAGTCTCAAGTCCAACCATCATCATAATCATCAAAGCCCATAAATATCCCACTATTGGGCTCGGGCCTCCTACGTAATGGGAGGGAAATTAACCTACTACCGCGCTTGTCAGACGTGTTGGTATAGGGTTTTGTTTCGCGTTTTCCTTCTCTCACATAGATGTTATATGCGTTTTATATCCCTTAGTCGTCTCGTACGATCACCCACGGGTAAGATAGGGGGTGGTGGTGATAGGGGGTATTCTTACTCCATCGCCACACGGAATTTCAAGTTCAATAGTACATACATATCATCACGCCATATCCCTTGCAGGGTAGGCAGAGAGAACAGAGTGCCAGAGAACTCTATCCTTGCATACTTCACTCCCTTCCTCAACATTCATAATTCTCTTCATACAAGCTCGCCGGTTTCGGAGACTCTTGACTCCACCTTCCTTCAGTACATGACCGATCTGGTCTAGGAAGATTAGTCTCGGTCTCCCCCGGTACCTACATCTTTAATATAATAAGTTCAATAGTGGTATATAATATCGGTAGGGAAACAAGTCTTTTCACATATAATCTATAATTAAACTTTTAATAAAATCTTTTTGGCTGTATTAATTGTATATGACTGGTTTTGATACCATTAAAAAGGTTAATATTTTTGATGAGATTGATAACTGGTGATGAAAAGTGGATCACGTACGATAAGAACTTGTGAAAAAGGTCGTGGTCAAAGGTCGGTCAGACATTATAAACTGTGACAAAATCCGGGCTAACTCGAAATGAGGTGATGCTATGTGTGTGGTGGGATTGTAAGGGTATTATTCATTATGAGCTTTTATCGCCAAGTAGAACCATCGATTCGGATCTGTACTGCCAGCAACTGATGAGAATAAAAAAAAGGGTGTGTATCAGCTCCGACGCACGACTGGAGTTTACTCCTTAAGTACTATTATCAAAACAGGCGCAAAAAAAAAGCTCATTTTTATTTACATTTATTAAAACTGTTCAGTGAAGTATTATCTCACGTCAGAAAGTGAAAGGTGCACAGAATAGGTTGCGCACCAAAAACGTAAGGAGGTCATTCGATCACTAGATTTGACTCCTCAAATTTTTCTCTTACCGGGCGCCTTATATGAAAATCGATTCTTAAGGAGTAAACTCCAACAAGAAATTGAAAGAAAGCGGCCGAAATTATCACGATAACGCTGGACCACACACATTTTTAGTCGCTCAGCAAAAATTAAGAGAGTTTAGTTAGAAGGTGTTAATGTATCCACCATAAAGCAGTGACCTTGCACCTTCATATTTCTACCTGTTTCGGTCTCTACAAAAAGGCATATACATATGTATTATAAACTTTGAAAAAAAAAAGAAATGTGGCACTCGGGGACTGCCGCGTTAAAGCTATTGCATAGCATTTTTTATCAACTTATGCAATTATAATTATTTATTTATGCAGTATTTCTTTTTTTATATTAATTCAAGTTTTTTTTTCTTTGATATTAATTCAAGTTACACCTATTTATTAAAACTACTAACTTATTAAAACATTTAAAGTACACGTTTTTAAACTGTTTTATTTATAATATTATTAAATTATTATAAATAAATTTTGCAAAAAGAGTTTGATGGGTTCGAACCCATGTCTACGGTGCCTAAAACCAGCGCCCTTAGACCACTCGGTCACGCTGCCTGCATATAGTCAGTGCAAAATTAACTACTGCTTTTCAACCATACAATCTTAGGTTTTATTTTCGTTACGGTATTTCTTGCTTCGGTCGCCGCGCTCAAAGCCCGCGATAAAAGCTATGCAATAGCTTAAAATGTCTTGAATTTTCATATAGAAATAATGCGGAGAAACTTTTTCCCTGACCTTATATACATATAAAGAAAACTATCAACCATATTGGTATCATCAATGCTTATAACAGGTGCAAAATGATAAATAAACAATATTGTTAACGTGACCTAACATCATCGCTGTTCAACGTATTTAAATGACCTTCAATTGAAGCTATGTTTTGACTAGTTAATCGAATAGTAAACCCAGATATACCGTACTTTAATAGCATCTACATATATACAAGATAGATGGATAGATAGATAGACAGTGTAAACAGTTATTGAAGCTTTGAAACTATTATACTCTTCAATAGTTGTGTCAGAATATAAAAGACTATTTTTACGCTTGTTTTCATTAGCCACTAAGTAAAGTAAAGACTTTAGGTGTTGTTTAAGATTTCATCATCATCATCATCATCACAGCCTATGTATGTCTGTTGGGCTCGGGCCTCCCCCGTAGTGGGAGGGAAATTAACTTACTATACCACGCTGGTCAGACGTTGTTAGATGCGTTTTATATCTCTTAGTCGTCTCGTACGATCACCCACGAGTAAGCTAGGTGGTAAATTGTATTTACTCCGTCACCACACGGGTATTTAAATGTCATTGATTAAAATTAATTTTTAAATTGCTTATAGTGGCAAACGAGCATGTAGCACACCTGATGATTTCTGTAGACCTCTGCCATTACCCCATGGACCTTTGCAAAATAAAAATAAAATCTCCAAAACCACACAGAAGGATTGGTTCCCGACTCTCTCGCTCACCTAACGAAGCGCAACAGTACATTGCTATTGCTGAGACGTCGATTTTCTTCGAAAGTGTAGTACTATTGAATACATTTAGATTTATACGTAATCCTAATATTATTAATGATTATTTTTATTTCCTTTCTTAAAACTTAACTTCTTTTGCCTAGGGATAAAATGATTGGCGTTATGATTTTTATAAGGTAAACGGACCGTTTGATTAATTCTTTGTGTGGCCACCGAAGACAAAGAATAGGTACCGGTGGCCCTCTCGCACGGCGAAGAGAGGTGTTTGCAGGGTGGGTCCATGGGGTTGCGCGCCGCCTCTTCCGTCGCCCCGGGCCGAATTGCCGGGGCGCGACCACATCCATGTTCCCACCTTGCGTAGAAAAAAAAAAAGGTTAATTCTTGTGTGGCGGGGAATTTTATAAACATACAATTGCGAAAGTGGAAGGATGTAGGTACCGGGGGAGACCGAGTTTAACCTACCTAGACCAGATTGGTCACGTACTGAAGGAAGGTGGAGTCAAGAGTCTCCGAAACCGGCGAGCGTGTATGAAGAGAATTATGAATGTTGAGGAAGCGAGTGAAGTATGCAAGGATAGAGTTCTCTGGCACTCTGTTCTCTCTGCCTACCTTGCAAGGGATATGGTGTGATGATATGTATGTATGTACAATTAACGGTATGGACGGGTTGTCATAATGTTTAATTACGAGATTTCCTTCAATTACAGTGACGTTATCAGCTTAATCTTATTGTGTCTGTGTGTGTGAGTGCGTGTGTGTGAGTGCGTGTGTGTGTGTATTTCAATCCTTGAATTGAAATTTGTAGTCAATTTCAGCGCTCTCCCAGCTAAATCATAACACCACATAAACTGCCATCACCCACCCACTTGCTAAGCGTGGCTATAGTAGATTGTTCTTCTTTTCGAAGAACAGGCCCTGTCTAACAGTAGCTGTAACTCGCCTAAAGATTGGATGTATAGATAGACAAGAGGGCCTGATTCAAACGCAGGACAGATATATGTATATATACATATATAAGATATATATCTTAATATATATAAACTACGCGTCACGTTGTTTGTCCGCGATGGACTCCTAAAGTACTAAACCGATTTTAATCAAATTTGCACAGCATGTGTAGTTTGATTCAACTTAAAAGATAGGTTAGGCTTCCATCTCAATTTATAGTCGCAATATTATTTTATTGCAAATTATTTGTCTATTATTTGCCAGTCTGTATCTGTTATCTCCAAACAATTCTAACAGATGGTGGTATCTGTTGACTGGATTGAGTAAGTATTTAATAGATGGCGCTACATTTAACGTAAAAACGTTTCATATAAGCTACAATTTATTAGCATAACCACCATGTGTTACTGAGGCTACCTTAGCCACAGCAAAGCGTGGCCGGGCCTGCTAGTATATGTATATATATATATATATATATATATATATATATATATATATATATATATATATATATATATATATATATATATATATATATATAGTCTCAAAAGAGAACAACTGAAAGACCAGAAGAGAGCAACTAAAACAAATATGTCCCAATAAGATTATTTGTAGCGAAAAATATCATGATACAAAAATCATCATTTTTATTTTAAGAAATGAAACCAGACCAAATCCTATAAGTAGAGCACCCAAATACTCATATTGTCTTAAAAAATAAATACATAAATCTACAAATCGCAAAACACATCTAAAAATACGACTCAACTACAATCCGAAACAAACTTTTGATTTATCAAGATAATTGAGTCGTTGATATAGGCTGGCTTCATTCTCACATCAACAACAACATCAAACAAAACTATACTACATATTTCCGTGTGGTGACGTAGTAAAATACAATTCACCACCCCCTATCTTACCCGTGGGTGATCGTAAAAGGCGACTAAGGGATATAAAATGCATATAACATCTAGCGAGCGTGTATGTAGAGAATTATGAATGTTGAGGAAGCGAGTGAAGTATGCAAGGATAGAGTTCTCTGGCACTCTGTTCTCTCTGCCTACGACGCATCTGCATATGACGTGATGATATGTATGTATATAACATCTATGCAAGAAAAGGAAACTCGAAATAAATTCCTATACCAACACGTCTAACCAGCGTAGTATAGTAGGGCAATTGCTCTCCCATTAGGAGGGAACTCGAGTCCAGCAAAGGGACATATATGAGCTGAGATGTCCGATTTTCCGTGTGGTGACGGAGTAAGAATACAATTCACCACCCCCTGTCTTACCCGTGGGTGATCGTACGAGACGACTAAGGGATATAAAACGCATATAACATCTATGCGAGAGAAGGAAAACTCGAAACAAAACCCTATACCAACACGTCTGACCAGCGTGGTAAAATTTATAATATGTGCCTTACATATTATAAATTTTACATTTTATCTGAAATCGATCCAATAATCTATCACTGATTCGGAATGCCGTAAGCTGAGAAAATGCGATAACAAATTCTTTGAAACAGGACAACAGTTATTATGAGATCAACAATGATTATTTTAAGCCTGTTATTTTTGTCAATTGTATGTTTGTAAGGTCACTTTCAAAGGACGTCCAAGATTTATTATTTAGAAGGGGATATTGTCTTATATATGCCCACTGTTGGGTTTGAGCCTCCTCCGTAATGGGAGGGAAATTAACCTACTATACCGCGCTGGTCAGACGTGTTGGTATAGGGTTTTGTTTCGAGTTTTCCTTCTCTTGCATAGATGTTATATGCGTTTTATATACCTTAGTCATCTCTTACGATCACCCACGGGGGTGGTGAATTGTATTCTTGCTCCCTCACCACACAGAAAGATTTAGTTTAAGTATAGATACATTTAGAGCTGAATGCTACAGCTATAGACTAAGAAAAACCTTGGTGAATATATAATTCTAGTTTACCATTGACCTGTTTACAACTTCAGTTAGGTATGTGGCGTAATTCAAGCTATACTGTTGGGAAATTTATTTATATCTTGTAAATTTAAAGAATTTTTTGCTTTATTTGTTGCTTTAAACTTTATTTAATAAATATTTTTTTCTTTTTTTTTTAGCTCGTGGATGTCGTAAAAGACGACTAAGGGCCTCATAATGACCTGGGCCAACTACATCTGATGCCGTTTGGTCAACAATTACATTCCCAATGAAGGTTGACGTCTGGCAGGCGGCCGGTCGTAAAACTAATGCCAATAACTTTTACAATATGTACTATGAAACAAGAGTACATATTGTATCGATCCCAAGTAATTGGGATAAGAGTAAAAAAATGATGATGATGATCTGGTGGTTGAAAAATATTGGATATATGACCTAAAGCATCGATGTAAAATGTTTTTGTGTAATTATGTAAAGAATTTATAAATAAAACTGAATTGAAAAAAAAGGGATATAGAGCTTCGTATCATATTTACGTCTTCAAGGTGAAGTGTGCCATCTACCGGACAATGTTTACACATTGTATAGGCTCAATACTTCAAACTTTACAGTTACAATTGTATTAAACGATGACATAACCTTGTTATTCAAATTACGCCACGCATCTACCTTTTAATAAGCGTAGTGATTATAATATTATCTTCTCACACCCTCCAAGGAAGCCTATATACAACAGGACATAGATTTTTGGTAAGAAACTACATTACAGTACGCTAACTTATTTTAAAATTTTTGCTACGATGTAAAAGTATTAAAATATTTTCTTGTGCCAAATTTATTCTTAATGAAACTGATATTTAATATACTTCAACAAAGATAATGTGCGAAAAGAAAATTTATCTTTATTTATTTTTAAAAATACGCGATAATCTGTAAAGCCAACGTGACAACAAATATTTTTAGCAATATTTATGAATGTTTTTTTAGGGCTTAGAAATGAGTTCACCGAATTCTATGTCGTTCCTCTCCTATCATTTGTATATGGGGTCGATGTCTTCTCTATTTACAAAATATTAAAAAAAAACATGTTCTAAATTATAGTAGTGGCTTTGGGTGTTCGAATTTGGGAAGAGCCCGCCAATTACAAGGGAGACGATGTTTCGGTGCCTTCTCGTCGGGTCGTTGGCAAAGCCAGGTATCTGAAAGTTTAACCCACTGATCAAGGATTTAGGATCAATAATAGATAAAGCGATAATATTATTTTTAGTAATACTTTCAGTGGAGTGCGATCTTAAAACCATTGCTTCATAAAACGTATGTTTACATCGGTGTGCCTGTCTTTTCATCCGGCCTCTATTTATTTACGAAAAGACCAAAATAACGCATTGTTTCATTACAAAAATAATTAACGCATCCTTCCCTCAACAATCAAATCTTATAATATATTTAGATAGATTTAGAAGGAATAGTGTAACTTTGAAGATGAAACTCTTTATTGAACTAAAAATGAAAATTACCGAAATTTAGCATTTAATATGCTTAATTATTTATAAAACCCGATTACGAGGTGAAAAATGATGTCACAAGCGGGATTCGAACCCGCGCCTATTGGGATTCCGGCCCAATCGTGCTGCCACTATACAATAACAATGTGTAAACATTATCGGGTAGATAGCATACCGTCACCTTAAGACGTAAATATGATACGAAGTGAAATTTGCATGTCCTACAATTAGTCACGGTGGTGTAGTGGCAGCACGATTGGGCCGGAATCCCAATAGGCGCGGGTTCGAATCCCGCTAGTGACATCGTTTTTCACTTCGTAATCGGGCTTTATAAATAATTAAGCATATTAAATGCTAAATTTCAGTAATTTAAATAACAAGGTTGTGTCATCGTTTAATACAATTCTAACTGTAAAGTTTTAAGTATTAAGCCTATAACAATGTGTAAACATTGTCGGGTAGATAGCATACCGTCACCTTAAGACGTAAATATGATACGAAGTGAAATTTGCATGTCTTACAATTAGTCACGGTGGTGTAGTGGCAGCACGATTGGGCCGGAATCCCAATAGGCGCGGGTTCGAATCCCGCTTGTGACATCATTTTTCACTTCGTTATCGGGTTTTATAAAAATGAAAAGTCAAGAGAGAGACATTTTTGGCAACATCTTCCTTCAAGAAGCAAGAATCAATCCTTGTATTGTGGGTGATTTTAAATCTTTATTAAAAGATTTTTATCACAATAAGAAATACTAGGCAACTGGTGCAGAATTCTGTAGTGAATGCCATATTGAATAATACTCTCTAAGATATCTTTATCATAAGTTTTGTATATAATGAAGGAACTGTAATTTAAAAAAGAAATATGTAAACACGAATATTCTAAGTTAATCTCTGATTCGATATTTATTGTTTCTCATTCGATATCAAGAGAAAAACCTCTTCTTAGACGTTTTTAAATTTCATATTTAAGAAAAATGACATATAATACTTTTAAACCATGGCTCTATTTTCGTATATCGCCAGCACGATATACTTTGAAATGAAACGTAAATAATAGAATAAGGAAAATCTCGCGGACCGAAATAAAAATTGGCTAGAGAAATATGTATAAGATCACTATAGAAACAAAACATACTTAAGGTTTTCAAGAGATAATGTACTAATTTATAATTAAGTGCTATAATAACAATAATTACTTTTTTGCAACTTATCGTTAAAACTTTATTACCGAATGGTGACGATTTAAGACTATAACTTACCATCTTGCCAATGGCTCTCGTAAAAAACGACTAAGAGTATTATATTATCTTTAAATTATCCTGTTAACTCTATTTATAATTTTACTAAATATGTTACTGTATGGTAAGAAAATAAGAATAAATTCAACATCACTGTCTTATCCGTGGGTGACGTAAAAGATACATACATACATACATATCATCACGTAAAAGATGAGTAAGGGATATTATATCTATACATATAACATCTATGCAAGAGAAGGATTAAGAAATAATTCCATTGGAAATAAAGCCATCAACCCGTCGGTGCATCGCAGTAAGTCAGTTTCCCTCTTATATCGCAGAAAGCTCGAGCCCAGTAGTGGGATGTATATAAGCTGAGATGATCATAATAATAATTTTATTGCTATAGATTATATCATCATCATCATCATCATCACAGTCCATAAATGTCTCACTGTTGGGCTCGGGCCTCCTCCGTAATGGGAGGGAAATTAACCTACTACACCGCGCTGGTCAGACGTGTTGGTATATGATTTTCTTCTCTCGCATAGATGGATGTTATATGCGTTTTATATCCCTTAGTCGTCTCGTACGACCACCCACGGGTAAGATATGAGGTAGTGAATAGTATTCTTACTCCGTCACCACACGGTAATAGATTATATACAACTGATAAATTCATCATCGATAGTCTAAAATCAAAGTCTCTAAGGAATCAATCTTTATATTACGTTGGATTTTAAAAACGTTTCATTATCATTAGCATCTAAGCTTTTTAGTTGTAAGAGAAATATTGATCTGCTATATCACGCTGATCAGACGGGTTATTCAAGTCAACCTTCTTCTTTTCTTTGAAAGACAGGACATATGGTCACACGCCACTAAGTATTTTAATAATATTTCATCACCTTCTATGAATACCCACCGGAAAGGAAGGGATGGTGATCATTGCATTCTTACTGCTAAAGA
This sequence comes from Lymantria monacha, assembly GCA_905163515.2. Lineage (NCBI taxonomy): Eukaryota > Metazoa > Arthropoda > Insecta > Lepidoptera > Erebidae > Lymantria > Lymantria monacha. Next base: position 19,055,923 of record LR991106.1, on the reverse strand, counting down.
TATTTCATTTCGGCTCATATACGTCCCACTACTAGGCTCAAGCTTCCTCCATAAATTGAGAGAAATTGTACAACTACATATATCACGCTGGTCAAACGAGTCAGTACAAAGTTTTCTATCAATATAAAGTTCTTTTAGTTTTTGGAGTTTACTCCTTAAGAATCGATTTTCATATAAGGCGCCCAGTATGAGAATAATTTGAGGAGTAAAATCTAGTGATCGAATGACCTCGTTACGTTTTTGATGCGCAACCTATTCTGCGCATCTTTCACTTTCTGACGTGAGATAATAGTTCACTGAACAGTTTTAATAAATGTAAATAAAAATATATATATATTATTTTTAGTCAAATGAGCTTTTTTTGCACCTGTTTTGATAATCGTACTTAAGGAGTAAACTCCAGTCGTGCGTCAGGAGCTGACACACCCATTTTTTTTTCTTCTGTATAGATGTCATATGCATTGGTATAATACCCCTTGTTTATCTTTTAATTCACCCACGGGTAAGTATCTTTTAGTAGTCTTTTACGTCACTCGCGGGTAAGATAAGGGGTGGTGAATTTATTCGTATCCCCTTACGACGCGCAAATATGTTTAACGAAAATTAATTATATATAACTTCAGAATAACAATTTAAATGGACACAAAGTTACTCTGTGTACGAATTGAATCTTCGATACTCGATACGAAATGTCATTATAAGCCAAGCTATTCATGCTCTGTATTTTTAAAACAATTAAACGGCTGTCAATAATCTTTTGATATATAGAATCTTGTGTCACGATGTTCGTTCACGCTAATCACAGAAACCGGCCAACCGTTTTCCATGAAATTTTGTTGTATTGTATAGTTAGTTACAGCTTAAAATATGAGATGGTTTTTTTTTTATTATTTGGACAACCGTGGGAAACTGGGCCATTCAGGCAGTTTTTAAATTATTTTAGCCTCAATGTCTTTGAAATAAAACTATTTTTACGGATTTTATCTCGTTGATATTTCATTTTTAATTTCTCAACGTTTCGAACCCTTTACAGAGTTTATGATCACGGGAGGACAGCCCTCCAGGGATAGTCCGACCGGCCACCGAAGACAAAGATCGGGTACCGGTGGCCCGCTCGCACGGCGAAGAGAGGTGTTTGTTTGGTGGGTCTGTGGGGTTGCGCGCCGCCTCGTCCGTCACCCCGGACCAATTTAGCGGGGCGAGACCACGTCCATAGTCCATTGCAAAAAAAGGGATAGTCCGACCACGGGTATTTTATTTCAAATATGTAATACGAGGTAAACATCATAAATCATTACAGCAATGTCTCAGCAATTACTTTCTTAGAGTTTATCATCTTTTACAACTGACTTAATTAATTTTAAAACGAAATTTTACATTAAGATTTGACGAGAATAAATTTAAAATAATAAATTCATAGATAGATTTTTAATTTTTAGATTTTTGGAATATGTACTTTACAGTGTGCATGGTCACGGAAGGACTAAGGTTTCACGTCCAACAAGTCATCGTTATTACAGAGATTTATATCTACCCGTTACAGTATTAGTTATAAAATTTTAACCCATATTTTTTGATAAAAATCATTGACGAATTTTCTTTTGATTTGACCAAAAGAATTGTTTAATTAATTTTGATCAAAAGAATTATTTAATTCTAAACAAAAATTATATTGTCTTTTAATTGATCAATTACGCGGCACTCACATCAATATTCCTTGTGAGATAAAACTATGAAAATAAGCGAAACAAAATATTCGATTTGATTTTTTTTTAATAGTAATGTATTGCACCAGAATTAAGACTATTCCATTATTTTCAATAAGAAAACTCCAATTAAATCTAGCAGTAAACAAAATAACGTTGTATCTTTTTACATCTTTCATATCAATGTTTTTAAGCGAACAAAATCTCGAACAGAAGCTAAGCTATATCTATAAAATACAATTCACGAAATAAAATAATCGGGTCAGTTGAAATGGGAATGCGGATGACTTGTTATACGAAGTGTGAATCAATTTATTTACAGTATCCTATGACTCACTACGTAAGAGTAAAATGCCTTCATAATATATAACAGAGACAGAGTTAAGATACTGACCTAACTTGCCAGTGGGTTGGATTCCTACGTAGGACAATGTTTTGTGCGATTCAAATATTGTTGTTCTGAGTCTGGGTGTAATTTGTGTGTATTTAATTATATATTTGTAAAGTCCCCCGCTATACAAAGATTATTTTCATAGTAGTGAGTTGACGTTTAAAAAAAATGATGACGTCTGTTTGTTTTTCTATTTGTACGAATATAACTGTAGTATTAATAATGACTGCATAGATGGCGTATTTGTTAAGATACCGATCTGCCGTTGTAATGGCTTCGATTCCCCGACTTTGTGCGCTCTACAAATTGGAATTATGAATCAGTGTGTAATGTAGCTGGTGTACGTTGTATGTCTCCCGCCAAACAAGAATTAGTTGTTCATTGTACGGGGTTTTCTTAAAAAAAATCTTTTATCTTTTTTATATGTGCTTTCTGTGAAAGAATTTCGTCAGCCGTTATTTTTAAAAATAATGCTAGAGCTTCGCATGAACTGACAGGATTGGAATACAATTATCGCCACCTTTTACTTATCTGTGATGTCGCATAAATCGGACAAGAGCTTCACTAGGAGGGTGGGCAGCACTCTGTCGATTCCAAAAAAGTTTTTTTTTTAAATACAATATCTAATAATTTCTTTGTTTTTTTTACGGCAATAAATAAACAATTTAGGGATTATAATATATTAATAAAATCTGTAAATGAGAAGGAAAACTCAAAATAAATTTCCTTTTTAACGAACGTCGGATATAATAAAGGAAACGAAGCCTCGTAATCAGCTGATAATTATATCAAAGAACTTATTCTATAACCCTAACCTATTACCTCTTTTGTTACAGATATCATCAGCAAAATATATCATCACCGAATCTAATTGAATTCTTGAATTCATAATCAAGTGAACGAACAGCCGTGTATATGTGTGAAAAGAAGTTTTGTGATCAGAATAGTGATAAGATTGGTGATAAAATGACGAACATTACACCGGAAACAAGAATTATGATGATGAGATCTACTGACGGTAGAAATAGCTATCGGAGACAAGTAAGTGTTATTTTATTTTATTATTTCGATGATGAAATAAGAATATGATTCATCGTTTGACCGTGTTTTTTTTTTGGGACTAATCTCACCACACATTTCTACCATTGTAACACCTGTGAGCCAGGATCCGCAATGGTCTTCATAAATTAATTATAAAAAGGTTCATCATTATCATTTAAGCCTATTGCCGTCCACTGCTGAACGTAGCCCTCCCTCATTATACGCCACAGAGTGCGGTCCTGTGCCGCCTGTATCCAACCACGCCCAGCAACCTTCACTAGGTCGTCTGTCCACCTAGTAGGTGGGCGTCCCACACTGCGTCGTCCGGTACGTGGTCGCCACTCTAGAACCTTTCTTCCCCATAAAAAGGTTAAAAGGGATGTAATCCGCCGTAGTATATTAGATTGATTTTTCTTACATTGTGGAGGAGGCTCCAGTCATTGGGAAGTATATAAGTTGAGATGAGTATAATAGTATACCCGTTCAAAAGAATATTTTGAATCCAGATAGGTATTTGTGCAAATTAATTGCGTATTTGTAAAGTACTCCGAGACAAATTGATTTATTTCTTAGTATATAAAAATACCAAATAGTTTTTAGTATCAAAATAACGAATATTTAAATTATAAAATAAAAAAAAAATCACTAATACCATGGCCTTTTTCCAACGAGGTTTAAGAAGAGCACTTTTTTCACGGTAAGCAGCGGCTTAGCTGTGCTACTGATGTTTCTGGGGTTCAACTATGCAGTAACACTTACTATAGGTGTACTGTTTGCTTGTTTTCCACCACAGGCAATAAGTAAAAAAAGTCTTATCTAACTACCAATGATTTTTTAACCGCTACCCTTCTCTTTTTTTTTCCTTGCGGTAGACTATGGATGTGGTCGCGGTCCGCTAAATCGGTCCGGGGCGATGCAAGAGACGGTGCGCAACCCCATAGACCCACCGTGCAAGGACTCCTCTCTTCACCGTGCGAGTGGGCCACCGGTACCCGATCTTTGTCTTCGGTGGCCCGCCCGGCGGTTTACACTCGCAGGTTCCTCTCGTAACCGCCACTCTACCAGACATCTCTACTTGATAGGAGAATTTAATGGCGGTTTTCTATAATAATCTCAAAAGTTAAGGTAACCTAATGCAATATAAATAAGATAATTTTTATATTATGTATCATTTATATCGTTTTTTTATTTGAGTGTTACATTAAATTTAAAATTTAAATTTTATTCCAATAAAATTGACTTAAAAGAAAATTAACCTCATAGCTATGTGTTTCACATTGCTTTGTCTTAGGTATTACTTCAAATTTAGAAGTCGTTGGTGAAAATGTGTATTAGATATTAAGTATATATTAAATGTTGTTAAAGAGAGAGCCGGAAGCCCAACTGGGTGGGTTAGGGATTTGTAGTGGTAAGCAGCGCCCTAGCTATTAAGCTATACTCTTGGTATTGCAAAGGTCCATGGGCGGCAGTAACACTTACCATCAGGTGTGCTGCTTGCTCGTTTGTCAGCAGACGCTTTAAAAAAAAAAAATTGTCGGTAAGGAAGTTGTCTCAGTTCGATATAGAGCTCTTAGTCTTTTACAACATCCACAAGCAAAGTACAGGATGGTAGTATTCGTAGCCGCTACCACACAGCTAAAGCAAGTCGTTCAAGTATCCATATAAATAAAAATAAATAGTTGAAATGTATGTACGTCCATAACTTCTGAACGAATGCACCAAAATGGATTATTTTTTCTTTTCTGTGTTCGTTATTATTAGGACAAGGATTTTATAAAAGCAAATTTTTAAAATCCATCTGTTTTTTTAGTCTCATCATACGTAGAGTGAGAGAATGTGATAGAAGGTTGTGAGATTTTCAATATATTGACAGAACATTGACAGATTGACGTATCAGTAAATTAGTCAGATTTGATAAATTAAAAAATATTGATAGTAAAGATAGATTGATATTAGTTCGATTATAAAATTAAATTAAATTATTCAATAAAATTATGAATTGATAAAATGCAGACGAAGTTGCGCGGGTTAGCTAGTGATTTTACAAATGTGTACTTATTACTCGCACCATAATTATAATTCTGTCTCTAAATGTCATTGAACTGAAAAGAATTTCAAACGTAAAAAAAAAATGGAAAACATAATAAAAAAAACATTCTATGAACAAAAATACTATAAACTTATTTCTATTTCAAATCTCTCTATGACCAATCGTAAACGTCAAAATAATACGTCAACTCGCAACCAGAATAGCTATATTATATTTTTTAATTATATTTATTAAATTAAACGGCCATAAAAAAAAGTAATAGTTTTAAATATAAAAATAAAATACATATTATTTTAAAAGAGATGCGTTCGTTTCACAATTCGTCAAAATCAGTGATATTAAGGCGGGCCCATCAATTTAATTTTAACATAAAACTCCGACCATTAAACTTTAAATACATTGTACATAAAGTTTAATTTGCCGTGAATAGAATGAATATTAGAATTTGTCTACGACAAATACGTTTTGCACTTGATTTAAATTTTACACCTATATATATAGGGTTAATATTCGCTTGTGTAAATGTATGGGATAATTTGTTTTTGGGGATAGAATGTATGGCAGTATGTCGGTCATTGGCCCGTTCAAATGCTTCACATAGAATAGGGTTGTACGGATGTGCATCGAGGTCGATTATCGTTCCAAAATAGAATACACTCGGGGATGTCGAAATATGAAGTAATTGTTTTTTGCTACAAATTTCCGTTTAGTATTTATTCTATTTTTAAATATTTCTGTGTTGTATTATATATATATATATATATATACTTTGGCTTTTTGGAGTTTAATCCTTAAGAATCGATTTTCATATAGGGCGCCAGGTATGAGAAAATTTTAGGAGTAAAATCTAGTGATCGAATGACCTCGTTACGTTTTTGGTGCGCAACCTATTCTGCGCACCTTTCACTTTCTGCCGTGAGATAATACTTCACTGAATAGTTTTAATAAATGTAAATAAAAATATATATATTATTTTTAGTCAAATGAGCTTTTTCTGCGCCTGTTTTGATAATCGTACTTAAGGAATAAACTCCAGTCGTGCGTCGGAGCTGACACACACACTTTTTTTATATATTAAGATTTATCTAATCGATTCAACTTAAGATTAATCTAATCGACACGAAATCTATACTATTGTAAGCCTGTACCCGCAGAAGTTTTTATAGATAAGACAGAGGAGGATCAAATCCTTAGAAGATTTCAACAAATAGTTTTTTAAATATGTAGTAGAATCCTGTTTATTTAGATATCGATTCGATCGTGCACAGTCGATTATTTAAAGGTATGTCCCATCTCTAAATGCTAATTTTCGATCTATTTGCTAATAACTAATTCCTAAACTACATTTATTTTTGGTCATAATTTAATCTCAATTATTTTAATATCCAATAAGATTCGTGTTTAATACACAAATAATAGAAATACTGATTAAATACAATAACTACTTTAATTTTAATATAAAATCTATTATAAAGGTGTGAAATGTGTAGCTATGTATATAGAGCCTACAGGCTCAGACTGGATTGAAACACTAAAACCCTACCCAAGTATTCTTATCATTGAAAAGATCGAATTAATTATGTCCCTATTACCGAAATCCATAAGTAGAATTAACATATATCATCAGCTCGTTTATCCTCTGTCATGAATTCATGATGTGCTGTCTTATTTACTATTAGGCGTTGTGTTTAAATGAATAAAAATAATCTACTGACTGGTACGCTAGCCAGATGGGTCGGTAATCAGTATAAGGTTTTAGTTCAAGGTTTTCTTTTCCTGCAGTAACCTTATCTGTATATATCTCTTCGCTCTTTTGAACGATATTTTAATTTATATTCTTAGTACATCACCATTAAACCAAAACATAATATCACATTATCATATATTTGCGATTATATCAATAAAAATATCGATATCGATTAACCCGGTATGATTACATCACTATCGAACCATTTATACATGGTGTTCGAAACATTGATCGATTCAAGCGTGCACGTTTTACTTATACGTCTATATGTCTTTGTATTACATGTAAGCAATGTTATAGGCGTGTATGTTTTTATAACGATGATAAAATATTCTTCAACAGAATAGATGAGAACAGAAAAGAATAGAATAGAAATACTGTGTGGTGACGGAGTAAAAATACAATACACCACCCCCTATCTTACCCATGAGAGATCGTAAGAGACGACGAAGGAATATAAAACGTATAAAACATCTATGCAAGAGATGGAAAACTCGGCACAAAATCCTGTACCAACACGTCTGACCAGCGTGGTATAGTAGATCAATTTCCCTCTCATTATGGAGGAGGCACGAGCCCAACAGTGGGACTACCAATGGAACATATATGAACTGAGTTAAGTAGTAGCTATGAATACTAAACTTTTAATCGGGTTGAGAGCCCTCACGTTCACCCACAGTCCGGGTAAAATTATCATAGCCATCTGAGGCTAACAACTAATATACAAAAATTAATAAACAATTACATTAGTCGTGGATGTCGTAATAGACTGACAGCTTAGCATTTGGCCGTCTTTTTCTGGTCAAAAATTACAATATTGTAGGACCACGCTGTGGACAGTTCACTCTCTACAGCCGCGGGCCGGTCCGTCCGGGGTAGTACCACACTGAGCAGAAGATCGACGTCTGAGTAACGGCAATGAGCTATTGCGCTTCGTTCGGTGAGCGAGAGAGCCGATATCCCAGTTGATGGACTATTGTCAAAACTTTACATTATGTAGGAAGCAGAGTACACACTGCTTCGACCACAAGTAATTGGGATAAGAGCAGGAGAATGATGATAATAAAATATTCTTAAATGGAGCGGGGAAACTTGTTAGGTATGATCTATATAATCAGCTCATATAAGTTTCACTGCTGAACTTGAGCTAACTCCAAAATAGGAGCGAAATTGACTTAGTATACCAAGTCCAATCAAATCAAATCATTCATTATGCATAAGCCCCAGCCCCATCAGAGCACTTACATTTTATCAATATTACATTTTATTTGAAATCAATACAAAATAATCTACCATCGGATCGAAACGCGGCTACAAACATACACGGCAAGAAACTCAGGGGACTCGTCATTTTTTAAGTTGTATATTTTAAATAACTGTGAAACTACTAATAGAAGGGCAAATTTCCATTTACCACACACTGGCCCACTCTACGCACTTCTGATTGGGGAAACAATGCTGTAATGGCCAAGCTTGGTAAGCGGATAGGCGATTGCAGTAGATGTTATAAAGTTTCCCGGCTGCTGTCCACTCACTCGGTGAAACCTTATACTCCCGATTCTTAGAAAACCCAAGTAAGTAAGGGATGAAGACATACATTTTATCCCGTCGCCACATGATTTTCATAATTAATTTTACTTTTTTTTTAAATTAATAAGACAATGACAGACTAGGATCGAATATTGAATTATTTCATCACAGTCATTCATAATAAAATTCCATAATAATTTTCCGTGTGGTGACGGAGTAAGAATACAATTCACTACCCCCTATCTTACCCGTAGGTGATCGTAAGAGACGACTAAGGGATATAAAACGCATATAACATCTATGCGAGAGAAGGAAACCTCGAAACAAAACCCTATATCAACACGTTTGACCAGCGTGGTATAGCAGTTCAATTACCCTCCCATTATGGAGGAGGCACGAGCCCAACAGTGGGACATATATGAGCTGAGATGATAATGAGATGTTCATAATAAAATAACTGTTACATCAATTTAGGTTATAATTTTCCCTGAAGCTATGTATCCAATATTAAACTCCCATACACTTAAATCCCATTATAAACCACACCTATTCCCCATAAATATTATTTATAACTTAACTATTAAGAATAGAAAATTATACTCCATTAAGGCATAATTAAGTGTTATTAGTTCAAAACTATAATATTACTGATGTTATTTGATAGTTTAAAATGTCGGTTAGTGATATAAATTCTTGAGACATCTGTTTTTTTATGGCTCAGATTTGATTACTGGGTTTGAATATTATTTAATTTGAATTAAATCAATTTATAAATATCAGCTGTGTTATTTATAAATATCAGATGTTTTTGCAAGAAAAAATAAGGTGATTTCTTTGCGACATGGTTTCCTTTTTCTTCGACTCGTCTCTTGTATTTAAATTGCTTATAGCATAGTCACAAATTTGATTTTACTAGGATATGTGTATAGAGACCTTTTAGTTAAGGATTCATTTCAAAATCACTTTTTTGGGGTGGGGCACATAAATGTTTTATTTTTTGATATTTTCTGAATATTTACTTATATTTCATGAAGTTCCTCACAAGTTTGAAGTTTAATATTTATTGTTGTCCGTGGCATAATATTACTTATTTTATTATTTAACTGCACAGATGGCGTAGTGGATAAGATACCGACCTTCCGTGCCAGTGCAGTGGGTTCGATTCCTACGCAGGACAATACTTTGTGCGATCCACAAAGTGTTGTTCTGAGTCTGGGTGTAATATGTCTGCGTTAATTGCATATTTTTAAAGGATCCGCTATACAAGGATTATTTCCTTAGTGAGGAGTAGCAAAAAAAAATATTAGATTTTCTATAAATATTATCGTCATCATCATCTCAGCTCATATAACCTTACACTGCTGAGATCAACGCCCCTCTATAGCAAGAGGAAAATTGACTAAAAGTATAGATATACGATGTATGTAAGCAAAAAATAGCAAACATTCTTTTTTTCCGATATTTAATGTATATCATACTTTTTCTTTCACAGATTCTGGCGGCGCTTGCTGTCTCCCTCGGACCTTTTGCTGCTGGTCTTAGCAAAGGTTATATGTCACCAGCTATAGCCTCGATGCAGGAATCCAAAACGCATGAAGGAGCATTCACTGTGAGTGATCAACAAGCCAGCTGGATAGCCAGCTTAAGTTTATTAGGTAAGTCACAAACTAAATATTTTCTTTTGTGTCTGTCTTTTAGTTGTTAGCCGCAAATGGTTGTCACAGCTTAACAAGGACTAAAACAATAAATTTAATATTAAATATTATTAAATAGTTAGATAGTTAAAAGTTATTACCGCGATTCAGAATATAGTAAAGTGTTTGTAGGTGAAAATTTATTCACTACTTATCTAGATGGCGCTATAATTTAATGTTGTGTTTATTGTTTTATAGTAATTTCAGCAGACCTTGCATCTTAAACTATTTAATCACTAGATTTATCTCGATATTGCTCTTATATTGGCATTCCAGCTTGCTTTCAGGTAGCATAGAACAAATCAACAAAATTTAACTCCACCAAACTAATTTATATAAAATTGACCATATCCCGCGCTTTTCATAAGTAGACAAGAGTCATTTCGATTATTTATTCATCTGAGTCAATCGCGAGATATTTTGTTTTACATGCTGACAGACTTGCGAGTCTAAATCTTGGATATAGTCTTCTCGACGAGATTGGATAGTGCTATAATCATAACAATTGTCAGATGAGTTGGTCAACGCAGTTAAAGAAAATTCTTGCTGACCATTCATGTTGTTATCCTTTAGTTGATTTTTGTGGCTTCCACGCGAAAATAGTGTATTGTGTCTTAATACAATTGTATTTTTAATCCAAAGGTAAATAAAAAAAAAAACTGACTTCAGAAAGCACAAAAGGCATAATACAGTAAAAAGCGTGAAATAACCAAAGGTAGATAGATTCAATTGAAAATACTATTAATAGAGAAACCGGTGTGTAAATATAAAAAAAAAGAAACATATATTCGAATATAGAACTTCCGTTTTTGTACTCGGTTAAAAATTGACGTATATCCGTTTCCTTTGTTTACATTTAATACGTCATAGGAGTCGTTACGTGCTTCGGAGCACTTCTCAGTCACTAATTACACTTCCACTTATCCTTTTAACTATTAAAAGCGTACTAAAAAGTAATAAAACTTAAAGAAATCCGTCGCCGGTAGAGCTGTTTATAGGGTTGCCAATTTTACCACCGAAGACAAAGATCGGGTACCGGTGGTCCGCTCGCACGGCGAAGAGAGAGGATTTTACGGTGGGTCTATGGGGTCACGCGCCGCCTTCTCCGTCACCCCGGACCGATTTGACGGGGCGAGACGCACCCATAGCCCACCAAAAAAAAAAAAAAGGGTTGACAATTTTCAGTAACCATAATAATGAAAAGGATAGAATGCGATGATTGTAAGCTTATTCCCGCAGCAATATATAGGTAAAGAATCACCATCACGGTGATCTTTCTCGTTTTGTATGGGTACGGGGAATTGTATTGAGAGTCTCGCATAACCTACTCGGTGGACGAATATTCACTGAGGATTTTCTTGCGTAAAATAATTAACCGAAAGCAGATATGTACTCTCTGTCACCATCTAGACTCCAACGTTAATTGCCAACGATTACTTGTTTCCGTGTGGTGACAGAGTAAGAATACAATATTATAACAGTTAATGATTCCCTTTGTTTTAGTATCATAAACATATGCTTTCTGATCATAAGATCTTGGATTTGAAGTATTTTTTTTTTGGACAGGTTATGGTCTGGTATTGTCCAAATTCAAGACTCTTGCGAGTCTTGCAACACTCGCAAATAATATATATATATGTGTGTCGAGTTACATCAATGGGGATACCCATTGTTGTATATATATATATATATATATCTTTATTTCTTTTTAAATTTTTTAACAAATTTGATGTTTCCTTTACATGGCATATCGCATTTTCAACCAGTTACCATACATACATAAATTTTCTTAACAAAAGAGAATCTACAGAACAATTAGTATATTTACTATGTAATTTCTCATTACACAATAAGACAGTTTGAAGTTTCAAGTATACGTTAATATTTACCGCCGCAACTTGGCAACTATGAAAACGTACGTTTCCTTATTGACATGCCATTTAAGCAATCATTTCTAAAGCATTGTATGTTTGTTTATGTTCATTTTACTCGGAAACAACTAAATCTTTACCAATTGTTTAACTAATACTGCAGTGCTAAAAGTTACGTAATGTTTTTAGTGTTTATATATATAGCCGTCATTGTGGTAACGGAGTATGAATATAATTCATACACTCCATTTCTTGCCCCTAGATGTCGTAATAGACGCCTAGTAAAGTTCATATTGGAATAAATAAAAAAAGGTTTATCCAATAACCTTCAACTAATCATAAAAAATCACCAATAAATTAAATTAACGCACATTTTAGCATTTGTCAATTTTCATCCTCTAAGGGTATGAAATAGGGAATAAAAATTTGTGGTGAGATGTTTACATGATTTATTGTTGAATTGAGAATTAGCATATGCATTAGACAGCGTATTTCTATTATTGTGACTCAATAAAATTATTCAAAAATGACTTAAGGAATAAGGTTTCTCTCTAAGGCAGTAAAATAGGAGATAAAATTTAACATTTTCACCTTACAATCCAAATAATGAAAATTGTATTTAAACGGTAAAATCACACATGATTTCTATAAAGAAAAATTCGCGGGCAAAAGTTAGAATTATTGTAAAGATAGTAACTAGATTTCATTGCGTTTGCTTCTGTTTTTCAATTAACAGGAAGACTCTCCTGGGATCGTGAACGCTGTAAAGACCTCCCGTGACCATGATCACTGTAAAGTGTTCGAAACGTCGGGAAATTAAAAATCAAATATAATCGCGATAGAATCTGTAAAAGTAGTTTTATTTCAAATGTGTAATACTCGCGTAAACATTAGAAGTCATTACGCTGTAAAGCATTAAAAAGTTTGGTAAATAAAAAAAATCATATGCAAATTCAATAAAATCTTAAATATGTTTTTAAAACATTGAATGAATACTCCCGCAAACATCAGAATTATCGTGTAGTGGTGGAATAATATCTAATACAATTCATCACCCCTTATCTTTTGCCTTTTTTTTTTTTTTTTTTTTTTTTTTTTTTTTTTTTTTTTTTTTTTTTTTGGTGGACTATGGGTTAGTCTCGCCCCGCCAAATCGGTCCGGGGTGACGGAGAAGGCGGCGCGTGACCCCATAGACCCACCGTAAAAACTCCTCTCTCTTCGCCGTGCGAGCGGGTCACCGGGACCCGATTTTTAACTTCGGTGACCCGCCCGGCGGTTCACCCTCGCGGGTTCCTCTCGTCGACGCCCCAACAGATTTCGCCGTCGGGGCGTCGCCCTCACGCGGTGGCCTCACGTCGGGTGACCGGACAATTCCCCGGTCCGATCACCCGAAGCCTCGGTTAGGGCGGCATCAGGCGCAGGTATTCGCGCCTGCGCCGCCCCGGCCGCTGGCGGCGGCCCGGGGCGCGCGAATCCTCCCTTGCCCGTTCCGCCGCTTCCTTCTGCGAGATGACAGCCTCGCAGAAGGCGGCGACCGCGTCCCAGTTCCTGATGCTGTCGACCATCGCCCTCGCGACGGCCGGCAGCGTCAGGTCGGCACCGATGACAGCGACGAGGTCACGGCGCTGCCGCTCCCATCCCGGACACACCTCCAGCGTGTGTTGCGCAGTGTCCTCGTCACTCCTGCAGTGGTGGCAGGCCGGAGTCCACTCCCTATACACGACCCTGTGCAGGTACAACCCGAAACACCCGTGCCCCGTCAATACCTGCACCAGCCGAAAGGTGAGGACTCCGTGCCGCCGCTCCATCCACTCTATCAATACGGGCCGGAGGGCCTCAACGGTCTCCACACCGTGCCTAGGCCTCTCCAGCCGCGTAGCCCAACGGGCGATGACGTCTCGGCGGGCATCCACGCGCCAGGTGGCTATCTCGCTCAACGATGGGGAGCCACCTTCCTCGCGCGCTGTGATAACCCGCCGGTAGAGGTCGGAGAGCATCTCCGCCTCTAGGTCCCACGGGGGTGTCCCGGCCAACAGGCACGCCGCCTCTGTCGACACCGTGCGGTACCCGCGAATGGCTCTGACCGCCATGGCTCTCTGTGGCCTCCACAGAACCGCCCTGAGCTGGGCGTTCAGAGCCCTCGCCCACACGGGTGCGCCGTACATGGCCATCGAGCGGATGACCCCCGCATACAGCCGTCGGCCCTCGAAACTGGGTCCGCCCACGTTCGGCATGAGTCGAGAAAGGGCGAACGCCGCGCCGACAAGCCGGGGAGCAATCTATCGGAAATGCTCCCGGAACCACCATCGCCCGTCGAGCACCAGACCCAAGTACCTCATATGGGCCTGGATGCTGATGTGGATGGAGTTTACCACGATCGAGGCGCCGATGGGTAGCCTCACACGGGGCCCGTGGAAAAGTAGGGCCTCCGTCTTGTTTAGGGCCACCCTGAGCCCCAGCGCCTCGATCCGCCTGACCATCTCCTCGGTGCCGAGAGTGGCCAGGCTCGCCGCCTCTTCGAGTATCCTGCCCCGGGCTGTGACGAGCGTGTCGTCAGCGTAGCACACCAAGCTCAGCCCGGGGGGGAGACTCCCTCTCAACGCCCAGTCGTACCCGATGTCCCACAGGGTCGGCCCCAGAACCGACCCCTGTGGAACGCCGCACGACATGGGCGTCCGCACAATGTCCCCTGCGGGACCCGCGCAGAGGATACTGCGGCCCTCCAAATAGTCTGCCACCAGCCGCCTGAGGTACAGGGGCACTCCATGGAACCGGAGCGCCTCCCTGATGCAGCCGAATGGCAGACTATTGAATGCGTTGGCGATGTCCAGCGACACCGCCAACAGCACTCCCTTCCCACCCCTTATCTTTTGCCTGTGGGCTTCGTAAAAATTGGCTAAGAGATATAATATGCATATAACATCTATGCAAGAGAAGTAAAACTCAAAACAAAAACCTACATCAACCCGTCTAATTATAGCAGAACAATTTCCTTTCTATTACGGAAGAGGCGCAAACGCAGCAATGGTATAAAAGAGGGATGATAATATGACTCAAATATTTATTCCAAAGATTAGTAAATTGTTGTCAAAATGTTCCAGAAAATATTCAATAAATCATATTGACAATTTGGAGCACGATAGCATGTCTGTAATTTTGTAGGCCAACGACCGGAATGCACTTGTCAATTTTCATTTATAAGCTTTGTAATATTGTATTGTTTTATATACGGAAACTCGCCCAACTTAACCGGTTAAGTGTGTCGAATTGGCACGTATAGTGCAGCGGTTTTAAGGACGATTTTCTAGTGTAACATAAAATATATATATACAGCGTGACTGGTAAAAGATTGTACATATTGAGGGAGGGTATTCAGTACTCGATTATGATACCGAATATATAAAAAAATTTATACTTAAATTTTGAACCAATTGTCCAATAAAAATGATTATTTACGTACACCTCCGCATAGATATTGAAATTGCATTAAAATAGTAACTAGCCGAGCGTGTGACCTTGACAACAGTGCTAAGTAGTGACTCCCGCGCAGACTCTGCCAAAAGGGATGTCCCCGGGGTGAGTGTCCGTCTGTGGTCAGCTGATCAGTCAAAGCGCGTGCGCCGTATCGGGTGTTTTGCATTTCCGTGTTTGTTAACCGACGCGTCTTTCGATTGCCCGCGTTTTGATTTCAACCGTGACTATTTGTGTGTGAAATGTGATAGAACGTGTTATTCGCACTAAGAGTGTTGGGAAATTGCATATGCTCGACCAAATGGCAATGTACGAGGTGCGATTGATTTGTATCGAGAAATGTTGAGAAGGTGACCATCTTTTTGAGAATCCTGACACACTAATATTGTTGAGGTTTACTATCTAGTTAATTAATTTTACCTTCTTATTATATTTTTATTTGTTACATGTGACCATTATCTATCGTCTCCTTCGATATGTACAGTCTTTAACCAGTCATTCTGTATATATATATATATATATATATATATATATATATATATATATATATATATATATATGTATATATATATATATATATATATATATGTATATATATATATATATACAGGGTGTCCCAAAATTCAACGATAAGCTGGCACCAGCAGGTGGACCTACATATGACTACTCGAGAACAGAAAAGAAAAAAATTCTACCTTGATTTTTTTTTTCATTATGACAAAAAAACCAAAATCTTTAAAAATGGACATCCTTTATTATATTATTAAGTGCTATTGCTACAGTTTTACAAGTAATTCTGTGATTTTTTTTGTATTGGCAAGGTAAGTAGCACTACTATCGATCACAGCCATTAAAAATTCCAGAATATCTATAGTTTTTACACAAAAATCAATCAAAACTATGTTTTTTTCATAAATTATGTAAGATTTTGACTTTCAGCTCACTTTCACTCATCATAGTGAAAAAAAAAAGTATGGACACTACTGTGGCAAATAGTATTAAAAATTGGCGCAACTAACTACAATTCTAAAATGGTATAACATTCAATGCAAACTAGCTACAAAAATATACTTAGGTGTACTATTTCAAAATAACAACCATATTTCGAAAATTGTTAGTGTTGATAGTAATCACTTTTACTAAGTAGCCAAAATGTTTTTGTAGCAAGTTCCCTGAATTTGAATGAGACATGTGCGTAGTCCGTAGATCCACACTCTGAATTATTTTATGGCGAAGCTCGTCCAAGTTTGCAATCGGTTTTGTGTAGACTCTGTCCTTTAGACAACCCCAATAGAAAAAGTCCAGGGGATTTAGATCGGGTGAACGGGGTGGCCACAAGATAGGACCAAGTCGCCCGATCCAACGCCCTGGGTACTCTTGGTCTAAGTACTCTCGCACAGGACGGGCATAGTGAGCTGGGCAACCATTGTTTTGAAACCACATGGTTTGCAAATCACTTAAGGGCACATCTTCTAATAATCCTGGCAACTCATTTTGTAAGAAGTTTAAATAACTATTGCCATCTATGTTTCCTTGTAACTCAAAGGGCCCTATCACTTTGCCATTTATTATGCCAGTCCATAGGTTAACCTTAAATTGGTATTGGGATTGTCTTCTCTCACCAGGTGCAGATTTTCATTGTTCCAGCTATGAAGATTGTGAAGATTTAAATATCCATCTTTCTTGCAGGTTGTTTCATCACGACGACGTGACGTTTTAAAATTCTATGTGCAGTACTTTTTGGGATTCCCGTTGCTGCTTGTACAGCACGTACAGAGGTAGTTGAATCGTTTTCTATTTCAGTGAGAACTTCTTCATCGTGTTCCGATCTAGGTTTTCCAGCGTTTCGCATGTCAGATGGTATACGATCCACCGAAAAAGCTTGATACACGTTAATAAATACGCGATAATCCGTATACCTTTGAAGATTAGGATACCTTGCTCGATATAATCTGCTAGCAGCGTTGGCATTGCATCGGCATTCTCCTTAAATTAGGTGCATATTAGCGTATTCTAACGCTGTGTATGGTAGCGGCATGATGAATGCTAAACACTTGAAAATAAGGCAAAACTTCTTTAAAGAAAAACACAAAATCACAGTCTAAAATAATGCCAAGTCAGGTCAATTTCCAGGTCACTTAATTCAATCCAAAAGTCGTCAGTACCAGAGCCACTTTAATTAAAACAGAACGGTGTGCAGTAAACAAAGAAGTAGAGCATACTGACTTGCTGTGCTGCTGAGGACATTAATTACTTCTCCACCTGCATTAATGTTACTAAACAATTAGCATCTATCTATCTCCCTCTAACGTATAATCTCTCTATCTCTGTCTAACTTATTTTATCTTATAGACTACGCACATGTCTCATTAAAATTCTGAGAACTTGCTACAAAAACATTTTGGCTACATAGTACAAGTGATTACTATCAACACTAACAATTTTCGAAATATGGTTGTTATTTTGAAATAGTACACCTAAGTATATTTTTGTGGCTAGTTTGTCTAGAATGTTATACCATTTTAGAATTGTAGTTAGATGCACCAATTTTTAATACTATTTGCCACAGTAGTGTCTATACTTTTTTTTTTCACTATGATGAGTGAAAGTGAGCTGAAAGTCAAAATCTTACATAATTTATGAAAAAAACATAGTTTTGATTGATTTTTGTGTAAAAACTATAGATATTCTGGAATTTTTAATGGTTGTGATCGATAGTAGTGCTACTTACCTTGCCAATACAAAAAAAATCACAGAATTACTTGTAAAACTGTAGCAATAGCACTTAATGATATAATAAAGGATGTCCATTTTTAAAGATTTTGGTTTTTTTGTCGTAATGAAAAGAAAAATCAAGGTAGAATTTTTTTCTTTTCTGTTCTCGAGTAGTCATATGTAGGTCCACCTGCTGGTGCCAGCTTATCGTTGAATTTTGGGACACCCTGTATATATATATATATATATATATATATATGTATATGTATATTTTATTACTTATGGTGACCAACGAGTAAGCAGCAAACCTTTGCAATGCGAACGGTACAGCTAGGTCGCTAACTTTCAATGACAATCCACCAACAATTTTGAGCTTCCGACTCTCTCGTTTACCGAATGCATTGCCACTGCTCAGGCGTCGATTATCTGCGAGAGTGTGGTACTACCCCAGACGGATGCCCCGCGGCTGTAGGCAGAGGATTTTTTTTTTTTTTGGTTCTGTTCGTCCATTCGGACAGGCAATGGGATCAAAGCCCATACAGCCAAGTCTTATTTAATTATTTTTCATATATTGTTCATCGTTTCTTCATATTATGTAGCCTTAATAGTCATTGTCTGTCAGTAAGTCAAGTCGTTACCATTAATCGGGCGCTGATAACCTAATCAATGATTTTCTTTGGGAATTTTGGGCAAATAGGAAAATACATGTAAATCACTATTATACCATATTCACTACACTTCAGCACTTTAACTGTACCATATTGCATAAAAAACAGCAAAATTATTCAATATAACACCACAAAACACTAAAGAAATGAATATATTACAAGAGCGTGACATGACATTTCCACATTCGCGCCAAAAACCGTAAACAGAGGACTATCAACAGTGTGGCCATACCATTATTAAATTTTAATGTTTAGTATATATCCATATCAACTGTTCTTCGATCCATCCAATAGTATCATCTGTCCACTTTGAATGTTGGACGTAAGCTTCATTAAGTGGTGATAATGATATGATCGCCATGTTTGAATACCGGGTTGGTGATAGTAATTGGTTTTATAGTTTACCTTAAAGAATTCTATAACTTATTCTCCTAATAAACCATCAGTTGTTTTTCACAATTCCTATTGGAAAGTTTGTCATGTATTTTCTTTTACTACCTAGTATAAATATAACACATAACTCCCATTCATTACATATCTTGCTGTGAGTATCGTGAACGACAAGAGAATATAATATGCAGGGCACATTTATTCAAGATTAGGAAAAGATGGAACAAAACCTTATATCAACCTGATCAGCGTGGCATAGGTCAACTTCCTTTCTATAGACAAGTAGGTACCAGCCTCAAAGTAAGAGAACGTATATCTGCTAAGATGGTGAGCATAAGATTTCATCATCATCGCAGCCCATATATGTCCCACTGTTGGGTCTCCATAATGGGAGTGAAATTAACCTACTATACCGCGCTGGTCAAACGTGTTGATATAGGATTTTGTTTTGAGTGATAGGGGGTGATGAATACGTGGTAATATATATATATATATATATATATATATATATATATATATATATATATAATATAATATATATATATATATAATATAATATAATATATATAATATATATATATATATATATATATATATATATATATATATATATATATATATATATATATATATATATATGTGTGTGTGTGTATACACGGAGCGTAAGATTTACTTCTTAATAAAAGCAGCGCTGCATACTATACATAAATCTTAAGTCATGATGCAATGCAATTAAGTATAAATTTAAAAACACAATAAATCATCATTCGTTCCAATACATTTAGACATTGCAAGCGATGATATAAGTATACGGAATCAATTACCTTGTATTTGTTTATTGAGGGCACTGTGGAGGGTCGGAGTTCTGGATTTGATTAAATTGAAACTTGTACTAATAAAATACTTTCTTTTTTTTTAACAGCACTATATACTTTCTATATAAGTTGACTGCACAAATATTATTATAGTGGTTAAAAAACCTAACCACCGCGACAAGTGTTCAAGGGTTCGACACTCACAATATTTTGTGCTATCTACAAATTACTGTTCGGAGTATAGGGGTGATTTGTGTTCATTTATTGTATATATCAGAAATCACTCCATCTATTACCGTTTTTTTTTTTTATTATTATTATTGGTGGGCTATGGATGCGTCTCGCCCCGCCGAATCGGTCCGGGGTGACGGAAAGGCGGCGCGTGACCCTATAGACCCACCGTAAAACCCTCTCTCTTCGCCGTGCGAGCGGGCCACCGGTACCCGATTTTTGACTTCGGTGGACTCCATCTATTACCGTGAGAGTTGTAAAAAAATATATTGGTTTATTGTATAATACACGTATTGAAGGAAGGTGGAGTCAATAGTCTGTGAAACCGACGAGCGTGTATGAAGAGAATTATGAATGTTGAGGAAGCGAGTAAAGTATGAGATATAGAGTTCTCTGGCACCCTGTTCTCTCTGCCTATCCTACAAAGGATATGGCGTGATGATATGTATGTATAATACAAACATAGGAAAAAATAAAATGAGAAATCACTTCATCTATTACTGTGAGAGTTGTAAAATATTTCTATTCGTTTATTGTATAATACAATCATTGTAAAGTTAAAATCAGAAATCATTCCATCTATTACTTTCAGAATCGTAAAAAACTACAAAGGGATTATCACTAAAATAAAAAAAACGACCCTGTTCTGGGCAATCTGTAACAACAACTATAATTGTCAATGTGTCCTCAAGAGCCTGTCAAAAGTAACAATCATAACGATATCTCTCCTTGTCAGGGTGTGTTGTTAGGTCCGACAATAAGCCGCTGGATAGATAAATATTTTTATTGTCTATTGTAGGCCAATAATGAAGCAGCAGACCTGATAGTAAGTGATAATGCCGCTCATGAACCTTAACAATACAAGGGTTACGCTTAAAGAAACTGCTTCTCTTAATATAATGATTTCTGATGTATACGCGAGTATTACACATTTGAAATAAATCTATTTTTACGGATTCTATCGAGTCTCTATCTGATTTTTAATTTCTCGACCTTTCGAACACTTTACAGCGTTTTTACTCCTCCCGTTATCAAACAAACGCCTTAGAATCCGTAAAAATACTTTTATTACAAATGTTTTTCTTAAATTTCGTTTAAAAATATTTTAATTATGATATATAAGTTCTACCATTACCATTTACCATCATGAATATTTTTAAAAACTAGCTTTAGCAATAGATAGATAGATATATTATTACGTTCAGTTAAACACTGACAAGATAAATCAGTGTATGTAGTAAATCATGTCAGAAGTTAAACAGCGAGCTTCGTCCAACAATTACGTTGTCCGCACCTAATATTTAAAGTTGGCTACGGTCAGCTAACAAAACACACGATACCTAGTGATGGGGATAAATGAAAATAGAGATACCGACTGTCGATAAGTTGACGAGAATTGAACAGCGAAATGAAAAGGAAATTGGAAAGTTGATAGCGAGTATTTGATAGCCCGTTTCGCGATAAATCTATTAGTATTTTTTATGAGCGTATTTCGATTATGGAAAACCTCAAAATGTAGACTTTTATTACTAACAATGAAACTAGGCGTTTATATTCAATCCTAAATAAAGGAAGTATGAAATTGTGTGTATAGATTTTTTTTGAATTTGTTTATGTAGAAGTTATAGAAATAATACTTTATATAAAAAAGTGCATTTTAATTAGAAAATCCTCACTTTATTATTCAGAATATATTCGTCCCATTATTCGGCATAAACCCTCTACAATAGGAGGGAGAGTAAAAAGCTAAAAGTATAAGCATGTGAAAATACATTCACCTAAATACATTCAATACATTAGAACACCATATGCAAAATATAAGCTAATAATTATAATAAGAGACGGTATGTCATAAAACATCTCGATAGAAATGAGACTTTTATATTACAGAGAAATATTTTAATTATTCATCAATCACTTTTGTATAGAATATATTGTGTTTATTATTCAATTATTTACATAAAATTGTGAAAGCGAGTTCAGCCTATGTTTATATCATCTCAACGAAAAAAAGAGCTTGAGTGACTACTGTAACAATTACTTATGCGTATCATACATGATTTATTTCAAAGTGACGAATATTCGTAAGTATGTGATATTATAGTTAATTACGCTCT
The DNA here is from genome assembly GCA_905163515.2 of Lymantria monacha. Classification (NCBI taxonomy): domain Eukaryota; kingdom Metazoa; phylum Arthropoda; class Insecta; order Lepidoptera; family Erebidae; genus Lymantria; species Lymantria monacha. The sequence continues at coordinate 19,033,486 of LR991106.1, read as the reverse complement.
TTTTCTCGTGAATTTTTGTCACATAAAAAGATTACTGATGGGAATTTTTATCTCTTTAAAAATCTTAATAAATCATCATCTTCCTGTTCTTATTACATTATAAATGGCTTCAGTATCACATATCATGAAAAATAAAACAGTTTAAATTTTTTAATAAATTTTGTGACTGATTTGCAACTGTCAACTACATTGGATAAGGTTAAATTGACTCAGTTTGATGTATTTATATTTATTAGCTTTTATGATAACAGCGATGTTGGTTTCGGTAGTATTCGTAAATGATATGACACGGTTTTGCGAAGAAAACCTGATTTATAAAAGCTACAATATAGACATTAAAATTTGTTTATTTTCCTATATCGTCCATGATATGTCGAAACGATTTAAATTTTCCATAAAATAAATATAGCATATAGTTTACTCATTTATACAATTAATTTTAAAAAATACTATTAATTTTTATTAATATTAAAATTTATCGATAACTTTAATATGAAAATAAAAAATTTAAGCACAGCCTGTCCCCTCACTATTTTACCACAAGTAAATATCCATAAATTGGCTACCAAAATTAAACAAACTAAAGATTTCGCCAGTTAGTACATAGTTTTAGTTTACAAAAACTTTTATAGAGTTGATGTTTTTAAAAACTGTTCAACGTTACATCGCGAAACCGTACGTCTAGTTAATGGGGTGATTTTGTTGAAAACTGACGACAGATTATTTTTACAGAATGATAATCTGGGTTTGTTTTTTCTGTTACTGACGGTCAGACTAATGTAAATATGTCGTAATTGCTGATAATAGATTTTGCTAAAATAATTTTAGAGTTAAACTAAATCGTTGAAATAAGAGAGAACTATTGTTATACGAGATCGATTCCTTTTCTTTTGGCAGACGAATCTGTATTTTCATTACAAGCCATAGAATATAACCTCTTTTTTGTGGTAGGCCATAACTTGAGTACTTTAGATCCATCCGGTGCGACGGAAGGGCGGCGTATGATTCCATACCCACCAATATTTCCTCCCTATCGCCATTGCTGAGATTGAGTTGATTATTCCGCGTAGTGACGAAGTAAGAATACTATTCACCACCCCATATCTTACCTGTGGGTGATCGTACGAGACGACTAAGGGATATAAAATGCATATAACATCTATGCGAGAGAAGGAAAACACCAAACAAAACCTTATACCAACACGTCTGACCAGCGCGGTATAGTAGGTCAATTTCCCTCCCATTACGGAGGAAGCCCGAGCCCAACAGTGGGACGTTTATGGGCTGTGATGATGATGATAGCCATTGAACTGGGTACCGGTAACGATAACTTGAAATCTGTAGCATAGAATGACTCCTTGGTGATATTTTTATGATAATTCAAATTGATATCTATACTAATAAACGGACGGTTTTTTTTTCGGCTATATCGCTAAAACTACTGAACCGATAGCAATAATAGTGATACAGTTCGTTTCGAAGAAAGTTTTAGTATATTATATGTTACATACATACATACATATCATCACGCCATATCCCTTGCAGGGTAGGCAGAGAGATCATATTATATGTTGATGATTAATTATCCGGATATGCTGTGTGGTAACGGCTACGAATACTACCAACCCTTACTTTGCTCGTGGATGTCGTAAAAGACGACTAAGAGCTTTAAATAGATCTGAGCCAACACCACCTGATGCCGTTTGGTCAACAATTACATCCCCAAGGCAGGCGGCCGGTCATAAAACTATTGCCAATAACTTTTGTAATACTCATACGTATTGCATCGACCTCAAGTAATTGGGACTAGAGCAGGAGAATGATGATAGTTACTTATCCGGATATGAGAGAAGCAGATGGAGGACAGCTTAATATAAAGACAAAATTTTATTTTATATACATATCTATTTATCACAACCCTTAGGGGACGCCCATTAATCACGTGAGGTTTGAAAGGAGCAGGGGGTTGTGGAGGGGTTTGATAAAAATCACGAAGGCCTAAAACTTCATAGTCTTAAACCTCATTACGTATCACCAAGGGGGAGGGGGGTCAAAAATGCTAAAAAAAAAGATCACGTGATTAATGGACGGCCACTTACCTTTCCACGCACACCTAAGAGACCTATTATAACACCAACGGGAATCGTCAACTCGTTTGCAAAGCTTGGCTTTTATAGCATTACCTCCGCTTTTAGTTAGGCCTATGCGTAATAGAATAAAATTAATTACAACATTATATTATTTTACCACTATTTTACCCAAGTTAGAAAATCTAGCCAATTTCCCTCCCATTATGGAGGAGGCTCGAGCCCAACAGTGGGATATTTGAGTTGAGCATAAGCTTAACACGCTTCTCTGCTGAGCTCAAGTCTCGTCCAAACCGGACGGGATATTAACTTACTATACCACGCTAGTCAGACGTGTTGGTATAGTTTTGTTTCGAGTTGTCTTTCTCTTACATAGATGTTATATATTTTTATATCTCTTAGACGTCTCTTAAGATCACCCATGGGTAAGATAGGGATGGTGAATTGTATTCTTACTCCTTCACCACAAGGAAAAATGTTAATATTGTTTTACCTAAATGTGATTACATATTTTACTTTTGACACAATAATTCTCACAAATTATATACTAAGACTAACTGTACAATTATTACTGTAAATAATTGTTAGATGTGATCTCAACGATTTGTCACGATCGATATAAAATCGAATTCGCAACTATAATGAATAATACACAGAAACTGGTATTTTGAATCGATATTATCCAGTCGATAATTTGCTTCTATAAATACATTAACGGGATAAGAATACAATTGTCGTTTTATTTGCCTCATCACTATCTTGTTGTTATCCCAATTTTGTATTTTTAATATACAACACGGCACTAAGAAAATATATGGACGGAAGAATCGTGGCAGACCCAAAAAGAGAGAGTGTAAAAGAGGATATGTGTATGAAAGTTGTAAGTGCAGATATGACGGCTGATAGAAGCGTACAGAAAGCTAGAACATGTTGTGCCAACCCCACCTAGATTAGAAGGAGGGCAAGCGAATGATGATGATGATGTGTATGTGTGACACGGCACAGAGGAAATAATCTTTGTAATGCGGGGGACGTTACAAACACTTTATTTAACGAACACAAATTACACTTTGAACAATAATCTGTGTATCATACAAAGTGTTGTTCTATTTAGGAATCGAACCTACTACACTGGTAGATCGGTATTAATTACTACACCATATCATCATTCTCCTACTCTTATCTCAATTGCTTGGGATCGATACAATATGTACTCTTCTTTCATTGTACCTATTGTAAAAGTTATTGGCAATAGTTTTATGACCGCCCGCCTGCCAAACGTCAACCCTCCTTGGGAATGTAATTGTTGATCAAATGGCATCAGATGAAGTTGGCCCAGGTCGTTATAAGGCTCTTAGTCGTCTTTTACGACATCCACAAACAAAAATTGATTAAGGTTTTTACTAGAAGTATCGCCATCTACTTGCTGGAAAGAAGCTGGAGAGTGATAGTTTTATATTCACTTTACATTCTCTGGCATGAATGTTATGTGCTTTACGTCATCCAAGAGTAAAATAGGTTATGTTAATTGTATTTATTACACCATTACATGGTAACTTCCTTTCTGGTAGCGGCTACGAATAATACCAACCCTTACTTTGCACGTAGAAGTCGTAAAAGACGACTATAAACTGAGCCAACTACCATTACATTCCCAAGAAGCGTTGACGTCTGGCAGGTGGCTGAACATCAAACTATTGCCAATAACTTTAATAATATGTACGATGGAAGAGGAGTACATATTGCATCGACCCCAAGTAATTGGGATAGGAGCAAGAGAATGATGATGATGATGTTACTATTAATTACACTAAAACTTCAACGCTTTTTTTTTTTTTTTTTTTTTTTTTTTTTTTTTTTTTTTGCCGTGGGCCATGGACGTCGCACCCCGCCAAGTCGGTCCGGGGTGACGGAAGAGGCGGCGCGCAACCCCATTGACCCACCCTGCAAGCACCTCTTCTTCGCCGTGCAAGCGGGCTACCGGTACCCGATTTTTGTCTTCGGTGGCCCGCTCGGCGGTATGCCCTCTCGGGCTCCTCTCCTGTCGACGCCCCGACAGCTTTCGCCGTCGAGGCGTCGTCCTCACGCGGTGGCCTCACGTCGGGTGACCGGACAATTCCCCGGTCCGATCACCCGAAGCCTCGGTTAGGGCGGCATCAGGCGCAGGTAACACTAAAACTTCAACTCTGGATTCAAAGCTATGACTGTATTATCTAGTGTCGTAATTTTAATCTATTATCAACTATTTGCAGAGACTAATGTTTAATCTCATTGCGTGTCCCGATGTCAGATAAGTCAGTTACAAATATATCATTGACATTTATAGCCCAAGGCTATTGTTCTAAGATCCTAGTTGTTCAATGACGTAATTAGCTATTACATTTTGTACATAGTAAGAGGCTTAAGTTATTATAATTATAAATTTGAAAGCATATTATATGTACATACATACCATCACGCTATGTCCCTTGCAGAGTAGGCAGAGAAAACAAAGTGCCAGAGAACTCTGTCCTTGCATACTTCACTCGCTTCCTCAACATTAAAATTATATTGCATTAAAACAAATTCCTGTATTTGAAGGAAAACTATTTTTATTGCGTTTTTATGTGTCCATGGTCTATTCCTAAGTAGGACAAAGATTGTTGTTCTGAGTCTGGGTGTAATTTTATGAATTGTATGTCTGTAAATTCTCTTCAAAATACAACGATTAGTTTCTTAGGGTTGCGTGTTGTTTTACAGACATAATGGATTTTGTGTCATATCTTCTTCCTTTATGCGTTACCTAAAATTTAAATCTGTATTTCGCCACTACGGACGTACTATCATGGGTCAGATTTAATTTTTATTACTAATAAAATCATTTAGTTAGCTATTACGACATACCTTAGTAAAGGGAAGGCGATGGTGACATAAAAATTCTTTAGTTGTGTTGTTATTGCCATATAAGGTGCATTAAGTTAGGCATTACAACTTCTAAGCTATGTTAGTTACGACTTATTTAAGCAAATTATAGACTTAAGTTCGCTTGAACGGTATTCACACTACTTATTATCGGTCGTTAAGTAAAATATGTTAATAACTTAACACTTAATCGTGCAGAAAAATACTGTTTGAAAACTAACAGATTTCGATATTATGATAGGAAATGCATATAACTATAAAATAATAAATATAAAAGAAATAGAAAAAAATATATTAATAAATAGATGGACAGACGAATTTTTCATATGGTGATAAATCACCATCTATTATCCACACCAGGTATACTAATACCACGCTGGTCAGATGGATTGACATAGGGTTTTATTTTGAGTTTTCCTTCTCTTGCACAAATTTAGCTGCATATTTTCTTTATCGTATTGTACGACACCTTTTTTTTGTTTCCTCCGCAAGGTGGACCATGGATGTGGTCGCACCCCGACAAATCAGTTCGGGAAGAGGTGGCACGCAACCCCATGGACCCACCATGCAAACACCTCTCTTCGCCGTGCGAGCGGGCCACCGGTACCCGATCTTTGTCTTGTCGGTGGCCGGCCCGGCGGTATACCCTTGCGGGTTCCTCTCGTGTCGATGCCCCGACAGCTTTCGCTATCGGGGCGTCGTTTATTTTTTATAATATATATGGCGTTATGTTTTTTTAAATATATATGGGTAAGAAATGGTTTATGACCTATTTCCTGTAGCAAACATCAAATGTCCTCCTGTGACCACGATTACTGTAAAGTATTCGAAACGTCAGGTTATTAAAAAATCAAAAACAAACGCAATAGTATACGTAAAAATCAGAAATTATTTAAAAAATATGTCTTAAAAATTAATAAAAATATCAAAGTATCAAAATATCAAGAAATTAAAAATCAAACACAAACGCGATAGTATCCATAAAAAATAATTTAATTTGAAATGTAAATAAAATACTCGCTTAAAAATCAGAAATTATTTAAAAAAATATTTCTTAAAAATGAATAAAAATATTATAGGTATATCTATCAAAATAAAATAATAAATTTAATTTCTAATATATAATACTCGCGTAAAAAATTGAAATTAATATAAAAAATATGTTTTAACCCTTCACGCCATTTTGGGACACCGTTTGACCCAAAAAAATTTGCTCAACGCGCTTTAGGATGCATAAAACTATTACCCTACGTGCCCGCAGACATGTTTATATAAAACACAGGAAATAATATAATATTCTGAAAGATTAGAAGTGATACATTACAGCCTATTTGTATGTTGATTACTTTATTGATAACCTATATTGAACTCAAAAGATAAACTAGCCGTTGTCGACTTTTACTAACAAACTAACATACCTAGTTTGGATTACATGAATATATTTATTTATTTAAATGCTCTAATATTTAACAAAAACTTGATTCATCATAATAATCAACTTATATATGACCCTTTTTTTTTTTTTTTTTTTTTTTTTTTTTTTTATTGGTGGGCTATGGGTGCGTCTCGCCCCGCCAAATCGGTCCGGGGTGACGGAGAAGGCGGCGCGTGATCCCATAGACCCACCGTAAAATCCTCTCTCTTCGCCGTGCGAGCGGACCACCGGTACCCGATCTTTGTCTTCGGTGGTCCGCTCGGCAACTTATATATGACCCACTGTTGGGCTCGAGCCTCCTCCATAATGGGAGGGAAATTTGACCTACTATACCACGCTGGTCAGAAGTGTTGCTATAGGGTTTTGTTTAAAGTTTACCATCTCTCGCATAGATGTTATATGCATTTTATATCCATTAATCGTCCCGTACGATCACCCACTATCTTCTTACTTCTATTCTATTATTTCTATTCTACGTATTCTTCTTACCGAACCAATTAAAATGATTCCAAGCAAATTTTTTTAACAAAGTAAATACTTTCTAATGAAAATATTATTCTCTACATATATAGATATTGTATTAAATCATAATACAGAATTTGATATAATACATATGTATGTATTTGACTCGAACAAAATATAATTATTTTCATCACGTAAACAGAAGCGAACGTTTGATATTAAGCAAACCGCTGGGATATATCTATTTGACATGGAAGTAGAAATTACAAAATTTTCTTAGAATTTATAAAAAACTTTTAATTCCTTATATCATAATATTATAAGTCGTTGTGTATTAGCGGCTACGAATACTACAAATTATTACTTTGTTCGTGAATGTCTTAAAATATGATTCATCATCATCATCACAGCCCATATATGTCCCACTGTTGGGCTCGGGCCTCCTCCGTAATGGGTGTGAAATTAACCTACTATACCGCGCTGGTCAGACGTGTTGGTATAGGGTTTTGTTTAGAGTTTTCCTTTTCTTGCGTAGATGTTATATCCGTTTTATATACCTAAGTTATCTCTTACGATCATCCACGGGTAAGATAGGGGGATGAATTGTATTCTTACTCCATCACCACACGGATTAATTCCTTATATCATAATATTAAAACTCGTTGTGTATTAGCGGCTACGAATACTACAAATCATTACTTTGTTCGTGAATGTCGTAAAATATGATTAAGAGTTTATATATTGACCAGGTAGATCTTCCGTGTGGTGACGGAGTAAGAATACAATTTACCACCCCTTATCTTACGCGTGGGTGATCGTACGAGACGACTAAGGTATATAAAACGCATATAACATCTATGCGAGAGAAGGAAAACTCGAAACAAAACTCTATACTAACACGTCTGACCAGCGTGGTATAGTAGGTCAATTACCCTCCCATTATGGAGGAGGCTCGAGCCCAGCAGTGGGACATATATGAGCTGAGATGATGAGATGATGATGATGATATCGACCAGGTCCAACCCGATGTTTTCAGGTCAACAATTACATTCGCAAAGAGAGTTGACATCAGAAAGGCGACTATTATTATCATCATCGTTATTTGTATTCTAAATTTAATAAAATGTTAGTTTCAACATCTATGTTTGAAAAATGTTCTTGAAAATACAAAAAAAAAATAGAAAAAAGAGCGAAAAAAGTAAACAGTCAAAAAGTGTGCGTTGGCCGGGAATCGAACCCGGATCAACTGCTTGGAAGGCAACTATGCTGACCATTACACCACCAACGCATATGAACCTTTGATTGAATTCCACAAACTAGATATTTTAATAAATAAAAAAAGCATATGTTCTTATTTACTTTCAAACAATAGATCGTAATTACGATTTAAATATCTATCTAACATATTTTTGATAGTTGTTTTTTTTTGTTATAAAGTTTGATTAATAATACCGGTTCCATAACAAAATTGATTACGCCATTTTGATTATTTTAACCCTTTAATAACGAAAAATAAGGAACTGTCTCAATATTAATATTTTTATTTAACAATAGAATTAAAAACTAGGGGTAAATAGACCGCAGGCACAATTTTATCTGAGTTTTTGTGTTAAATAGTTTCAGTATTTTTATTAAACTTTCATTCAACCATCCATGAGCCTGTAAACGTCCACTGTTGGCCTCCCATATGTTTTGGGGGTGGAATGATGCCATAATCGCCACGCTTGGCAGACGGATTGGCGATTAAACTTTACTAAAATCGAATTTGTTTTTCACCATTCTCTATGGCAAAAAAATAAACGAAAAAATCATATACTCGTAAAGTTTGATTATTGCTATTAGAACGGTTCTTATGATTAAAAAACTCTAGGGTTAATTATGTATTTACCCCAGTTAGTAATTTGCATATAAAAAAAATAAGTTTGTAGTTTAAGAAATAAAAATGCAGTTTAAAACTTACATTATGGCACACCATTTTATAGTTATTTGTTCAATTTAGCTATTATCGGTAACATTAAATAAAATAACGCTCAGAAAAATAGCGCCATCTGTTGACAAATCCTAATAAACATTATGATTTTAACAAAGTTTATGTATTAATTTAAAAAAGCGCAGATTCTAAAGAGATCATTGTTTCTTTTGGCAAGTTACTATCCGAATTCTCTCTTTTTATTGCCACTGACAAAGAGCTCTAATATCCAGTGTCCTATTAATCCTTCGACCGGGTATAAGAATTCCCACGAACAAGTAAGGTGTGGCGACACTTTGTATTATAACCCGTTACCACATAAATAAAGAATGTGCTTAATTTCAGTAAAATCTGACGTGCATACTTCGAATTTGAACTCAATACCTATGCTGTAGATATTCATAAAATAACTTCAATAGGCTAGTTTAGCTAATTTCTTAGGCTGATTGATCGTATTAGTAACGACGACGTAACAGAGCGAGTAGGTATGAAAGAGAGTATTGGTGTAAAGATGCGAAAGGGAATGCCCCGATGGTTCGGACATGTGGAAAGAATGCCGAACGAACGTCTGGTTACAAAGATATACAATGCGAAAGTGGAAGGATATAGGTACCGGGGGAGACCGAGACTAACCTACCTAGACCAGATTGGCCATATACTGAAGGAAGGTGGAGTCAAGAGTCTCCGAAACCGGCGAGCGTGTATGAAGAGAATTATGAATGTTGAGGAAGCGAGTGAAGTATGCAAGGATAGAGTTTTCTGGCACTCTGTTCTCTCTGCCTACCCTGCAAGAGACATGGCGTGATGGTATGTATGTATGTAACTTCAATAAAATTGAATGATATATTGCAAATATAAATTTCTGCTTCTAAATGAATTTCTAAAGTCTTGTATGACTACTTTCATAGTGAAATGTAGCGTAGTTGAGAATCTAACGTGGGTTTATAATGTGGGTTTTGTTTTACTATTTAATGAGTTCTAATATTTATTTACTGGAATAAATAATGTACTCGATTTATTTATGTGCTCTGTGAATATGTGTGAAAGCTGTTATATTATCATTCTCCTGCTTTTATCCCAATTACTTGTGGACGCAATATGTAATCCTTACTAATATTATAAATGCCGTAAAGTAACTCTGTCTGTCTGTCGCTCTTTTACGCCAAAACTACTGAACCGATCTAAATGAAATTTGGTACACAGATAGTCTAAAGCCTGATAAAGGACATATACCATTTTTAATGCAAAAAAAGGTTGTAAAGGGGGATGAAAAGTTGTAAGGTAGTATCGTCCTTTTTAAAGTCAAAATCTTGAAACTTATTTTTAGGTTATCGATTAGATATAAATAAATCAGTTGGAGTTAGCCGAGGATAATGCTCGTAGTCGTCTTGTACGACATCCACGAGCAAAGTCAGGGTTGGTAGTATTCGTAGCCGCTACCACACAGCACTGAAAGCTGTTATATATTGGATTATTTTTTTTATCGTATAACTTCTATATTTTATAGTATATAGATACTACTAGTAAAATTAGTCCTACCATGACTCTATAGTCAAGGCAGGACTAATCACTTTGTTGTCCATTGGAAATATTGGAATTACCAGATTTCTTTTCAAAGAAAACTTCTTTCACCAAATAAGTAATCCTTATATTTAGGGAGACTTTACAAACAATTTGCGTCTAGAATCCTATAAAGTAATAGTCCCATAAAAGTCTTCGATTCTTTTGTTTCATCGAACTCATGATATAAGCTATGTTAGTTCGGATTAAGATACCGATTTTAATGTACTGCGCCATCTATACAGGCAATTATTAGTTTCATAGGTCAATACTACCACCTATTCTTCAAGTTATCCCTCAATCAGATTTTCCTACTACCTCGTGATGTATTCTAAGCTCATCGCCATATAAAGAAGCATATATACCATACATCTTCTAAAACATTTTCTATAGAGCCTTTAGAAGTAACAAGTTTCTTCATTTTGTCTTCCTTGATCGTTAAAGTGTACTGTAATTAATAATTTACGATTTAGCACTGTCATAACTTCTACATGCTCTCTTCACCTTTTTCATAATATTGCTACTTGTAAAGACGTGGAACCGATATATTATTTTATAAAACAAGAGAATTGTATAAAAAAAAACAATAGGAAGATTAAGATTGATTACCGTAGAACACTTATTTAAAAATTACATTTGAAATTGTAATTTATTATCTGTAATTGATTTAAATTATTTGGCCCGAAGCTATTTGTAATGTAAGGTTATGTTCACACTATTTTGGTTTCGTTCTATTTAAAATTATCATTAAACGTTCATTCTTTGAGAATAACTACTCCATTTTCTCAAAAACAGAATAAAAAGGAGTATAATTGACGTAGGGTGAGTGTAAAACTTGAAAAATGGAAATATATTAAGGTGATTCAGCACGAATGCTCGAATGGAAATGGACATATTATAAGATGAGATTTGAGACACAAGTGGATGGAATATCCAACTAAAAATATTGATAATAAGTTTGATAAAAACATGGTAAGAGGTAAAGGATTTTGAAGAATGATTTGACCTCCTCCCGCCCTACCGTAAAACATCATAAAATTGCAACTACTCCGCCCTGCCCCTTAATAAGATTTTTTGTAAGACAAGGCCCTATTGATCAAAATATAAATCCGTTTATTCTGAAAATATCTTTTATTACAATCTTTTTACTACAAGTAGGTATCATTAACTCACTGCAATAACATTAATCTTATTAATCTATCACATTTTTGACTAAAATTAGTAAATTTCAATTACTTACGTAATTTACATTAATATTATGTTAAATTATTATTTATTATAAATTATTAAATTTAATAGGAAAAATGAAATTTACAGGCTTATTGAAAACACAAAGGAATTAAATTCAATTATCTACTAAAATGCCTATGATATATATAATTATAATATCAATTATATCAAAGGCTTTTATTTTTTTAAAACATAAATATCGCCTGATTCAAATCAAATCAAATCTTTATTTTAAAAAGTAAAAATAAGTACAAAATATCAGTTAGTACACTGTCTATTGTGTTAGTTAAAAACTGTGTTACAAAAGACAGGCATCTTCCTAATTAAATTAGAGCTATCTCTTAATATAAGGATTAATAATTAATGAAAAGTTAATAATATTACAAGTGCAAGTTTTAAATATAATCTAGATTACAAACTACACTGTGTGTGTGTGTGTGTGTGTGCACGCGTGCATGTAAGCATTTGTGCGAGTGTGTGATAGAGAATAGAAAGATATGTTAGAGAAGATAATCTGAAAATAAAACCCTTTACCAACCTGTTTCACCAACGTGGGTTGGTCAAATTACCTGCCATTGCGTAGCAGGTTCGAGCTCAGCAATGCTTCGTATATGAACTCTAGATATAAACGGAACTAAGCTAAAAATAAACTCAGCTATAACCAAACCAGTGTGACCTAACCTTATAACCAAATAAGTGTAATATGGTAATTTTCTATATAAATTATCGGCGTCGTAGTTATGGTAGCTATAATGTTAATAGCTTACCTTTAATATAACCGCACTTTCATACCGGTTTTTAATCAATTTACTCATCAAATCTGTAATCGATCATAAAAAAAATTATACAGAGTGATATTTTTAAAACATTTACATATTTCAATTAATTAATATAATAAATTTAGGGTATTTTAAGTAATTAACGAGCTAAGAAAGAAATTCTTAGGAGTAGAGCAGTTAGATACGTTTTCTGTCGGAGTAAGAATACATTTTATCATCATCACCTCAGCTCTTATATATGTCTCTCTGTTGAGCTCGAACCTCGTTCGTAATGGGAGGGAAAATTGACCTACTATACCACGCTAGTCAGAAGTGTTGGTGGGTTTTGTTTCGAGTTTTCCTTCTCTTGTATAGATGTTATATGCGTTTTATATCCCTTATATTATCTTGCGATCAGCCACGGATAAGATAAGGGGTGGTGAATTGTATTCTTACTCGGTCACTATGCGAAAAGAATACGATTCAGCACACCGTATCTTGCTCGTAAATATACAAAAAGACGATTAAGTAATATCATGGGTTTAAAATCTAAACAGGTGATGGAAAACTATGAAATAAACCTTTACATCAACCTGTCTGATCAGCGTGTAGTAGATTATTTTCTCTCTCATTATGGAAGAAACTTTGAATCTAGCAGTGTCATATTTATGAGGCACGGCAGCCTAAGTTTCAGGGTGGCGCAGGTGCTTACCGGACACGGGGTCTTCGGTAAGTACCTGCACAGAATTGGGAGAGAAGAGGCCCCAGGGTGCCATGAGTGTGGCGCGCCAGTGGACGATGCGCGCTACACACTGGAGGTATGCCCCGCCTGGGGGCCTCAACGCCACGTCCTGTCGGCGGTCATTGGAGGGGACCTGTCGCTGTCGACCGTCATCTCGAAGATGCTCGATAGCGACGGGTGCTGGTCGTCGATGGCCTCCTTTTGCGAGGAGGTCATCTCTACAAAAGAGGCGGCGGAGCGGGGACGCGAGGCAATTGCGTCTGCAAATTCGCTCCGCCGCCGGCGGCCAGGGCGGAGGAGGCGTCGATATGCGCACCTCCTCCCACCGCCTTGAATGACGACAGGGCGTGGGCCAATGGCCAAGCGTTGGGGTGCCGGGGATCGAATGTCAGTAGACGATCTCTCTGGCACCCCGTAAAAGCGCGGAAGGGGCCGCTGTGGTTTTAGTGGGTATTCCGGTCAGGCAGCTGGCCGGCGAGTCCCACACTCCCCCTCGCCTGTCACCGGCGGGAGATAGCGCGGAAATGCGTTTCCACAGCGTGAAAAAAAAAAAAAGTGTCATATTTATGAACTTGGACGTGACGAAAAGTGCTATAAGTGTTCTTACTTAAGACACCTTTCATCATCACCATCATCTCAGCTCACATATGTCCCACTGTTGAGCTCGAGCCTCCTCCATAAAGGGAGAGAAATTGATATTATTGATTACCATATCACGCTGGCCAGACTTGTTAGTATTTTTTTTAATGGGGTTTTGTTTCGAGTTTTCCTTCTTTTATATTGATGTTATATGCATTTTATATCCCTTAGTCACCTCTTACGATCACCTGCGGGCAAGATAGGGGATGGTAAATTGTATTCTTACACCTTCAACACACGGAAAACACTTGTCACTACAGCATAAATCCTTTAATCACGAGGGATTTGTAAATGTACAATTAAAGAATATAATTGACAACCTGACTTAGAACGGTCTATAAAAAAACAATTGTTCTGTGTCAGAATCGAGCACACAATATTATGGAATATATGTGTATCATTAGCTAAATCGTAGTGTGGTAGCGATTACGAATACTATCAACCCTTATATTGCTCGTTTATATTGTACAGTATGAATTTTACATCGACCTGGGCCAACTCTATCTGATGTCGTTTCGTCAACAATTACATTCCCAAGGAGGGCTGACGTCAGGCAGGCGGTTGGACATAAAACTATTACCCAATAACTTTTACAGTACCTACCCTATCTACCTATGTACCTAGTAGATACCCGTGAGGGTAGACCGCCGGGTGGGCCACTGAAGAAAAAGATCGCGTTCGAGTGGCTCACCCGCACGGCGTCGAGGCCATATTGTAGAGCGGGTCTACGGGGTCGTGCGCTACTTCTTCTGTCGCCTAGGAAAAATTAGGGAACCGTGACGTACCGTAGCCCGCCCGCCAAAAAAAAAACAATATGTAATGTTTAAGATAAGTATATATGAGACTGCTAGAACCACAGTGGCCTAACTGCATTTTTGCAACTATTAACCTAATTGTAATTTCATAATCTAACAAAGTTATTCTATAAAACCACAGCAGCCTAAAATTGTTTACAAGCTTATAATAATAGATAGCAATACAAGTACATTTTCGCCTTATGTTGAAATCGATTAAATTGAATTTTGTTTAATTTTAAATCCGTCCATATTGTAAAACATGTTTCTTGTAGTTAGGCCGCTCCATATTATGGTCTCTAGTTAAATCATAACATCTTTATTTATAGTTCGTATATACACGGAAATATAATAAAGAATGTATAAATTTATATAGTTTAATCACATCCAATAAATCTTTAATCCATCCTTATATATTTAAATATAACTTACGCTAAATAGTGAATTCATTCTGATTCATTCTCTCAACACGACTTAAAGATAAATCAGCCAAAAAATAAATCGCCCCGAAAACAGTACCAAAATGGCCGAATGCTCGATAAATCAATACGTTTTAAGACAAAGAATAAATGAACCTAAATACCGATGGCGGCAAGCAAATGGACACATTATTTACGAGCCTATACTGACATTGGTATTTTAAATTTTTTGACTGTAGAGTAATGCGTAGTGGTTATAAATACGTATCTAACGTGGCTAAGTCATGGGTGTGATTCTCGTGCAACACTTTGAGCGATCCAAATTGATGTTGTGTCTTTTTTTTTGTCGTGTGCGTGCTATGGCCTGGACATACACCGCCAAATCCGTCTGGGGGCGACAAAAGAGGCGGCGCGCGACCCCATAGACCCGCACCGCAATGCACCTCTCTTCGCCTAGCGAGTGGGACACCGGAACTCGGTCTTTATCTTCGGTCTATTGTTATTTATCTGGGTGTAATTTTTGTTTGTTAATTACATGTTTGTAAAGTCCCCCGCAATACAAGAGGCTTCATCATCATCATCATCACAGCCCATAAATGTCCCACTGTTAAGCTCGGGCCTCCTCCATAATGGGAGGGAAATTAACCTACTATAACGCGCTGGTCAGACGTGTTGGTATAGGGTTTTGTTTCGAGTTTTCTTTCGCATAGATGTCATATGCGTTTTATATCCCTTAGTCGTCTCGTACGATCACCCACGGGTAAGATATGGAGTGGTGAACAGTATTCTTGTTCTGTCACCACACAAGAGGCTTAGGCCTACTCAATCTGATGTATAATCAACAATTACATTCCCAAGAGTGTAATAACCAAAAGTCTACTATCACTAAGATAAATAATTCAAAAACAATATGTTCCTTATCATTCTATTTGCATATTTAGAAATATTTCAGCCGACATCATTAATTAATGTTAGCGTTTGCATACACTGGTGAATTTGCTGTATAATTATTTGTATACATTCATTTCCTCAACAAAATTTCATAATAAAATACACAAATTTCTTTTATTAAGAACAATTTTGACAATTGAAACGTCTTTTTAACTATAAACATAGCGCAGATGCCTTTTTTGTCCTTTTGGTTTTTAGAGGGCTATGGTCTGGTCACACCTCGCTAAATCCGTCCGGGACGACAAATGAAGCGGAACGCAACTCTAAAAATCCGCCCCGCAATGTAGCTCTCGACGTCGTGCGAGTGGGCCACCACCACTCGATCTTTGTCATCGGTGGCCACAGCGAAAATGCCTATTAAAATCGGCATACAGATCGCTTCGATCCCTATTTTCATAGGTTCAAATTATTATACTGAGTTTAGGTGTTTGTGTCTGTACATTGTATTTTCGTAGTCTCTGGCAATGCACAGATTTATTTCTTAATGTAGGTAAGTGTTTCTAAGGATTAAAAGAAAACCTGTTTACGAGCGAAAAATAAATGTCACACGTGGGACTCGAACCCACTCTCCGAAATCCGTTCCAATTGTCCTAACACTTAGACAAGTGTGAGCTGTCATATGATATTCAATTTGCAGCTCATATTATTTTGTCGTCTTATATGTCTTTATAAATTGCGGAAGTGGAAGGATGTAGGTACCGGGGGAGACCGAGACTAACTTACCTAGACCAAATTGGTCACGTACTAAAGGAAGGTGGAGTCAAGAGTCTCCGAAACCGGCGAGCGTGTATGAAGAGAATTATGAATGTTGAGGAAGCGAGTGAAGTATGCAAGGATAGAGTTCTCTGACACTCCGTTCTCTCTGCCTACCCTGCAAGAGACATGGCGTGATGATATGTATGTATAAATTGTAAACACTGTCGGATAGATAGCACACGTTTCCCATAAAGACGACAAAATAATACAACAGCTCACACTTGTCTATGTTGTAGCACGACTGGAATGGATTTACAATAGGTGTGGTTTCCAGTCCTCGTGTGACGTTATTTTTCGTAAAAAATTTTTTCATAAATAATCTAACATGTTCATCATCATCATCATCACAGCCCACATATATCTCACTGTTGGGCTAGGGCCTCCTCCGTAATGGGAGGGGAATTAACCTACTATACCGCGCTGGTCAGACGTCGATTTTGTTTTGAGTTTTCCTTCTCTTGCATAGATGTTATATGCGTTTTATATCGCTTAGTCGTCTCATACGATCCACCCACGGGTAAGATAGGGGTAGTGAATAGTATTCTTACTCCGTCTCCACACAGATATCTAACATGTTAAATACTAAATTTCAGTAATTTGAATTTATTAGGATTATTTACTTAATGAGGGATGTTGTATTATAAAAAAATCAAATACAAACTTGATAGAATCCGTAAAAATTGTTTCATTTTAAACAATTTTTTAGGCAAATAATCTACGGCCACGGAAGAGAAAAGCGGGTTTCGGTGGCCCACTTGCACGTAGTCGAGCGGTTTATTGCGGAACGTGTCTATAGGGTCGCGCGCCGCTTCATCTGTCGCCCCAGACGGATTTAGCGTGATGTGACCGGACCAAAGTCCGCTGCAAAAAAAAAAATAGGCAAATAATCTACGCTGGCGATGCTAGGTGGATAGTCTTCTATTGATACATAAATACACAAGTCTGCCTATAAACATACATCATTTTGTATATTATTGTTATACTTAAATTATAATTCCATTAAATATTTTTATTACTAAACGATGATTGGTATTATAAATAGTTTTTTGGAATTATTTGTTTTTGTATATAATTTGTTGGAATTTTACGTACGTATTATATTAGTATTGTAATCGAATGCATAGATGGTGTTGTGGTCTGATTATATCACTTGTCATAGATTCGATTCCCATTATGTAGCGCAACACTTTTGACAGTTTTCCGTCCCAATTTTCTGGGCGGGTTTGAGATTTTCTAAGAGAGGCTACTGTACAATCGCGTGTAAAACTGTAAAAGGCGTGTGACCTATCAATACAAAAAACACATTATTTTTCTGAATTTTGGTATAATTTGTGTCTATTAATTATATAGGTACATATTGCTAAAGTATTTTTTTTTATTTGCTAATGGTGACAAACGAGCAAGCAGCACACCTGATGGTAAGTGTCACTGCCGCCCATGGACCTTTACAATACCAAGGGTATAACTAGGCCGCTGCCTACCAATATAAACCCCAAACCCACCCAGTTGGGCTTCCGGCTCTCTCGCTCCTTTAACGAAGCGCAATAGCACATTGCCATTACTCAGACATCGATCTTCTGCGAGTGTGGTACTACCCCGGACGGACCGACCCACGACTGCAGACAGAGAACTGTCAACAGCGTGATCCTACCACTATTGAATAAAACAAGAACTTTTTTTTTTAGTCCAGGATGTCGCTTCTATTAAAAAAAAATAATTAAATGTAATATTATTATTAACATGAAAAAAAATAAGATATCTTTGTCGGTGTTATACAAGTAAATATACTTTGAAATCGAACGGTTGATCTGTGTAGACATGGCCGCTTCGTGTTTGAAATCATTCAAGGCGATCTGCAGACATAAATAAACGACATAAGAACAGACAGTAGTGAGTTATATATAGTTATTTATATCAATAACTAGTTAAATATAGTTAAACTTTGTTAAAAATATAGTTAAACTTAGTTAAACTTTTACCTACCTAGACCAGATCGGTCATGTACTGAAGGAAGTTGGAGTCAAGAGTCTCCGAAACCGGCGAGCGTGTATGAAGAGAATATGAATGTTGAGGAAGCGAGTGAAGTATGCAGAGATAGAGTTCTCTGGCACTCTGTTCTCTCTGCCTACCCTGCAAGGGATATGGCGTGATGATATGTATGTATGTGTATATATGTAAACTTTGATATTAAAGGAATATTTTGTAGTTTGATATGTTTTGAATGTCAACAATATTTTAATAGTTTTTCCATAATTTTAGTTTTTTTCCCATAATTAGTTTTCTTGTTATTTGTGATGCTGTAATACTAAAGCTAACAATAAGTTTTACCCATTAAGTATATTCTTCCATAATATTAAAATGAACCTTGTGATATTTTGTTTTAGTACATTCAGCAGTGAAAATGTTTTTGTGTTTAACAATATTGTTAGAAAAAAACCAGTAAGTTTACATATGATTTTGTTTTTCTAGGATGTATAATGTACATTATAAAATCAAATGTTATATTTATGACTAATAAAGATATTTTGAAATTAAAAAAAAAATAATACATATTTTAATAGTGTTAGGACTACGCTGTTGACAGTTCTTTGTCTTCAGCCGCGGGCCGGTCCGTCCGGGGTAGTACCACACTGAGCAGAAGGTCGACGTCTGAGTAAAGGCGGTGTGCTATTGCGCTTCGTTCGGTGAGTGAGAAAGCCGGAAGCCCAACTGGGTGGGTTTGGGGTTTGTAATGGTAGGCAGCGGCTTAGCTATACTGTTGGTATTGCAAAGGTCCATTCGCGGCAGTGACGCTTACCATCAGGTGTGCTGTTTGCTCGTTTGCCACCATAAGCAATAAAAAAAAAATGGCACAGATAAAGGCTACCAGCTATTTATAGTCTTGTATTGTTTGCTTTAAGCGTTCGTATTACCACCACACTATATATATATACACTACCGTCCAAAAGTTTGGAAGCACACCTGTTTTCAAACAAAACAAATAAATGCCGACTAATAGCGGTAAAAATTAGCAATAATCTTAAGTTTTACAACCTTTTACGACTGTCTACACAAACACAAAAGGATTATTATCCTACATTCATCAAGTTTTATGGAATTCCTTAATATTGACGAAACACGTGTTTTATGACTTAATCCGTCGGCTACTTTATCTTATGCAATGGTGTAGTTTTATTGATAATGTTTGCTGGTTTTAACTTTTTTAGACCTTATTCAGTCGCACTTGAGCATTGGCACGTGAAAGTTGTGATATTAACATTGTCTGTATTCGAAAGATATCGGCTACTACTTTGACCGTATTTTTTCTTCTGAAAATGGCAAAACGCAAGCAAATCACGCTTGAACAGCGAAGCGCTATTTGCACTCTACGCGAGGAAGGATACAGTGAACGTCAAATCGCAGAAAGGCTCGGAATTTCTTGTAAAGGTGTCCACTATACCCTTGCTAGAAAACAAGAAACGGGGAAAAATGAAGATAGAAAGAGATCTGGTAGGCCCAAATCCACAACAAATCAAGAGGACAACTTCATTAGAGTTCTTTCTAAACGGAATCGACGCTTAACTGCACCACAGATCACTGCAGCTCTGAATGATACGCGAGAAACACCCATTTCAACAACTACTGTTAAAAGACGCTTACTGTCTGCAGGATTAAGAGGATGTGTTGCTGCTAAAAAACCCAAACTAACAAATCGACATAAGAAAAATAGACTAGAATGGGCAAAAGCGCATAAAAACTGGACTATAGAACAATGGGAAAATGTCCTTTGGAGTGACGAATCAAAATTTCAGATTTTCGGATCCAATAGACGTGTCTTTGTACGCCGGTCAAAAGAAGAGAGGGCTTCAGAGGCATGTACAGTGCCTACCATCAAACATGGTGGTGGTAATGTCATGGTTTGGGGGTGTTTTGGCAACAGTAAACCCGGCAATCTTGTGAGGATAACCGGAAAATTAAACAAGGAAGGCTATTTAAAAATTCTCCAAGATTCTGCCATACCCAGTGGACTAAGTCTCATTGGTTCTGGATTCATTTTTCAACAGGATAATGATCCTAAGCATTCGTCTAAATTGTGCCAGAACTTTTTAAACAAGAAAAAAGCTGAAAACATTTTAAACATCATGCAATGGCCATCTCAATCCCCTGATCTTTCTCCCATTGAACTTGTTTGGGATGAACTTGACAGGAGGGTGAAAAGTCGTTGTCCTACGAGCTCAGAACATTTGTGGCAGCTATTAGAGAACGAATGGAACAAATTAGATAAAGATTATTTTAAAAAATTGATTAATAGAATGCCCAGAATATGTGAGAAGATTATAAAGGAGAAAGGTGGACACTTTGATGAAGCTAAAATTTAATCTAATTTACCATTGTATATTATTTTTTTATTTTGTTTAAGTTAGTTTCTGTTTGTTCTTTATTTTTTTATCAATACATTTAAATTTAAATGACTTAGTTTGGTTTTATTCGATTTTACCTTGCTGCTTCCAAACTTTTGGACGGTAGTGTATATATATATATGTAGGAATATTTTTTTTTGGACATTAGCATTAAGGATCATTGCAGTTCGAGGGACTAGAGACCAGACTCAGAATAACAATTTATGAATCGTACAAAGTTCCTGCTTTTAAATTATAAATCATCATCATCATTCTTCTACTCTTATTCCAATTGATGCTAAGTATATATAATGTACAGAGCGTTACAATTTTAGTACATCATCATCATGCTCTTATCCCAATTGCTTGGGGTCGATACAATATTCTTCTTTCATAGCACATATTATAAAAGTTATTGGCTATAGTTATATGACCGCCTGCCTGACGTCAACCCTCCTTGGGATATGTAATTGTTGACCAAACGGCATCAGATAGAGTTGACCCAGGTCGTTATAAGGCTCTTTGTCTTTACGTTATCCACGAGCAAAGTAAGGGTTGGTAGTATTCGTAGCCGCTACCACACAGCATTATTTAAATAAAGCAAGCAAATTATAATTTTAACAATTTAGTGTCATGTCAAAAGTGGTTCGAAATGGTTTGTGTAAACTTACACACGGTGCGTTTCGTCAATTTTCTTTGTCTGAACATGACTTGACATGCTCCCACTTGTTCTAAATCCGATAGTTACAGGTACTCGCGATATAAAGTTCATTTCCTTAACCTGGATTGTATTATTTTATTAATTGAGTTAAATATCAACATATCAAACGATATCTGTTGTATACATTTCGTATGTATACATGTATACTGTTATGTTTTTGTATACAAACGTGCTGATTGACGCATTATTCTCGTGAGTAAATCTTTTTAGTAAATAAATATTGAAATTATGTTTTGGAAGATACCCAAAAGTCAAGTGAGCTTTCAATTTGTCTGTATTGATTTAATTTTTAGGGTACCATACCCAATGGATAAAACGGAACTCTATTAGTAAGATTCCGCAGTCCGTCCGTCTATTTGTCCCTAGGCTGAAATATCATAAACCGTGAGGTTTAGACAGTTGAAATTTTCACAGATGATGCATTTCTGTTGCTGCTATAATAAAACACAGAATAGAATAAATATTAAAAGGGGGGCTCCATACAACAAAAATGATTTTTTTTTTCGTTTTTATAGATAATGGTACTGGACACTTCGTGCGTAAGTCTGACTCGAACTTGGCTAGTTTTTATAGTTATTTTTAGTTACTCTGTATGGGTAGAGTAAGATAGCTATTTACCACCCCTTTTATTACCTCTGGATGTCATAAAAAGCGTTTGAGGGATATAATATCCCGGCAAAGGCTAGCCCAATTTTCTGGGTGGGCTTTAGTTCGTAGGCAGTGGTCTAGTACCTACTTCTGATATCGCAAAAGTCTACAAGCAGCGATAGTAGTTACCCATCAGAGTAAAATTTCAAGGGACTTACATTCTTTAAAAAAGAAAGTAATTATTATTTAATTGTTAATTAAAACGTTTGAAAACAATAAGTTAATATAAAAAAAATGCAAAATAAATAGATAAAATAAATTTACATTCTAATACATACCCTCTTTTAAATGCATCAAGGAAATGATGATAAATTTAGTTATTTATAGACTCCAAATCTGGGAACGTTATTAGTAATTTATAAGGATTATTTTGTGGATCAAGGGATAGAAAAAGAGTAAAGATAGCTGTAATAAATTTAGGGAATTAATCTGGGTATATATTATTTTTAATAATAATAGTTTTTTATTATTTTCCTCCACAGATGTATCTTATTAATAATGTTACACATTAACTTATATAATACTAAGACCATTCTAACCCGTTCATTCTTACCACCTATCTTACCCGTGGGTGATCGCAGGAGCCGACTAAGGGATACAAAACGCATATAACATCTATACAAGAGAAGGAAAACTCGAAAAAAAACCACGTCTGACCAGCGTGATATAGTAGGTTATAATTCCTCCCATTACGGGAGAGGCTAGTGCCTAACAGTGGGACATATTATGAGCTGAGATGGTGAAGACCATTGTGGGAGACTAGTATCTGAACTAGGTTGCCCTGTCTTACAGATTACCAGGCTCCACTTGGAGCGCATTGATTCAAAACTTGCATAGCATAGCTGTGTTAGGATTTTTAATTAAATAAAGAAATGCCTACATAAAAGAAGAAGGCAAGAAAAGTCTAAATAAAAACAGAGTTGAGGCCAAGCGATTATCGCTTACCATCAAATGGGCAGATAGCACATCTGACACGGGTGGGCCACTGAAGACAAAGACCGGCTTCCGGTGGCCCGCTCGCTCGACGTAGAGAGGTACATGTAGGGCGGGTCTATGGGGCCGCTTCTTCTGTCACCCCGGACGGATTTAGCGCGGTGTGATCACTCCTTAGCCCGCCGCCAAAAAAAAAAACAAAAAAAAAAGCATATCTGACACCAAAAGTATTAAAAAAAACCAGTTAATTCTATATTGAATATTCTATGAATCAAATATAAAAAAAATCTTAAATCTAAGCGACATTTCGCAATTGTTTCCGTTACGAGTGACAAGAATTTTCCTTTTGTCATTTCATTTTGTCAAAGATTGGAAATATTTGTTCCGTTTGATAGTAACAATATGCTTGCTAAAAAAATACCGAAGTATTATTACAAAGCGATATTATTTAATGTACGTTAATAATTTCGGTAATTTCGATTTTTGTGTGGTGACTGAGAAAAAAGAACAATTCACCACTCCCTATCTTTCTACTATTCTACCTCTATTGATCGTAAGAAACTTATAAAAAACTTATAGTTGTGAAGTAAAATTAATGCGGTCGAAATGCGATCTCTGTGGAAAATCTGTGGAGTTAGGCTGACCGACCGCATTCGTAACGACGACGTAAGAGAGCGAGTAGGTATGAAAGAGAGTATCGGTGTAAAGATGCGAAAGGGAATGCTCCGATGGTTCGGACATGTGGAAAGAATGCCGAACGAACGTCTGGTTAAGAAGATATACATTGCGAAAGTGGAAGGATGTAGGTACCGAGGGAGACCGAGACTAACCTACCTAGACCAGATCGGTCATGTACTGAAGGAAGGTGGAGTCAAGATTCTCCGAAACCGGCGAGCGTGTATGAAGAGAATTTTGAATGTTGAGGAAGCGAGTGAAGTATGCAGAGATAGAGTTCTCTGGCACTCTGTTCTCTCTGCCTACCCTGCAAGGGATATGGCGTGATGATATGTATGTATGTATAGTTGTGAATTTCGGACGGCCTACCTAAGTTCGATTATTAAGGTATATTAGATATTTTTTTTATTGCTTATGATGGCCAACGAGCAAGCAGCACACCTGATAGTACCCTTTGCAATACCAAGGATATAGCAAGACTGCTGCCTACCAATACAAACCCCAAACCCACCCAATTAGACTTGCGGCTCTCTCACTCGCCGAACGAAGCGCGATAGCATTTTGCCATTACTCAGACGTCGATCTTCTGCGAGAGTGTGGTACTACCCCGGACGGACCGGCTCGCGGCTGTAGACAGAGAACTGTCAACAGCGTGGTCCTACCACTATTAAAATTATTGGAATATTTCTGATTGCTAATTTTCGAAGACATTCCAGTGCCAAGAACGAATTATGTAACCGTGCCCAGCTAACTAACCCAATTATTCTTATGATAAACAAATAAAAATTACCTAGTAATATATACTTTTTTCACTTGATTTACCTCTCCATTGAGGGCGAAAGGGCAATGCGGAGCTCTTAATGTAAACGCCACCACCTACCTGCTATGACCTTGCGGTATATAAACATGAACCCCTACGTAGAAAATAGCTAAATTATAAAGAATAGAAAGATAAAACTCGAAAACTTTTAAAATCTTTGATCTAATAAAGTTTCCTCGTAAATTTATCCATTTAAAATGCTTTACTAGCAAATTTTAAGATCAATAAAACAGATTGAAAATACTTCTGACCTGATTTATTTGTTTTAATGATCTCATTTAATCAAAAGAAGACAATGCATCATCGTTTAATAACCTATCTAAGTCCATTATTAGTGAGGTCCTCCTCTAAACATGAAGTCCAAAAGTATTTGTAATATCTAGATAGTAAATATTATTATTTCTGAGTGGCTTTGTCGTTTTAACTGGTAGGTCTAGCTCTATCCCTGGTTTGGCAAAGGTCCATGGGCGGCTGTAACACTCATCATCAAGTGGGTTGCTTGCTCGTTTGACATCATAATCAATAAAAAATATGACATCTATGGAAGAGAAAGAAAACTCGCCATTAAACCATATACTAATCCGTCGGACTAGCGTGGTGTACCTGATCAATTGCCCAATATTGTGGAAATGGATCAAACCCCTCAATGGGAGCATCAATTTCGTCTAAGTAACAATTTTCTCTAATTTAAGAAAGAAACAATTTATTAATATAGACTAAATTCATTGTTCGCAGGAGCATTTATTGGCGGTATCCTAGGAGGCTTCGCGATGCGCCTAGGCCGTCGTAACGTGCTGATCGCCACAGCTTTGCCGTACACCCTGGCGTGGTTAGCTACCTCGTTATCCACTGGAGTGCATATGATATCAGCAGCGTCTTTCTGCGGGGGAATGCTTATATGCTGCATCAATATGACTACGCAAGTATGTATAATACTTTATCTATTTTTGGAATGAAACTTCTTTCACAACCTTTGTGATGAAAAGTTCACAAGAAAAAGAGTTTAAATATATCACGTACCGCATTTTTGTGTAAAAGTGTAACAAAGGTTTGAATGGTATCCATTTTATTATTACATAGTCGCCACATGTTTTTTTTTATCTATTTTTTAACGAAGAAAGCCTTTTTTTTGTAATAGGCTATGGTTTGGATACATGCTGATCTTTGTGTCCGGGGTGACGAAAGGACGGCATGCAACCCCATAAATACACCGTATTCTTTTCTCATCACCATCGGAGTAGACACTGGTACCGATTCATTGACTTTGATGACCAGCTCAACAAGAAAGACCACCCTACACCTTGAAATAAATTCTTTTGTCACATGTAATACCCAGACTCTTAGCAATCATATTTAAATCGTACAAAATACTGTAACGCTGGCATCGAATCCACGATACTCGGCATGCAAGTACGCCATCGCATTCAATATTAATCGTAGATTTAATAATAATAATCATCATCATCACAGCTTATATATGTCCCACTGTCGGGCTCGAGCCTCCTCCATAATGGGAGGGAAATTGATCTACTATACCACGCTGGTCAGACGTGTTGGTATAGGATTTTTTTTCGAGTTTTCATTCTCTGGCATAGATGTTATATGCGTTTTATATCCCTTAGTCGTCTCTTACGATCACCCACGGGTAAGATAGGGAGTGGTTATTTGTATTCTTACTCCGTCACCGCACGGAAAATTTATATATTTTTAAATATGAATCGAAATTATTCTAAAAAGAACATTAAAAAGCTTTACTTTTTTAAATATAAATATCACAAAAATATCCATGATGATGAGACCATATGAAAAACATGTAACATTACCTTCAACGAAAGCCTTAAAGTTCTCTATATGACCAATTTAGGCTCCCTATAAAACCTTAGTGGCCATACAGAGAAGTAATGATATTACTGTGCTTTCAGTAACATTAAAATTGAATGTACGCCTTTCGTTTATCTAATGGTGTTAGGTCACCATAAATGGAAGGTGATATTCAATAGAATGAATGAATAGTGCATTACGCGTGCTTTTGTAGGAATATTGTTTAAACATATATGGCTGATGTTTAAGTAAAGAAAGTAAATAGGAAATAATGGAAATCTTTTGTATTTCTTATACGGCAATTTAATGTTAACGTTTTCCGTGTGATGACGGAGTAAAAATACAATTTATCAGCTACTATCTTAATCGTGGGTGATCGTAAAATACGACTAAGAGGTACATACATACATATCATCACGCCATATCCCTTTCCGGGTAGGTAGAGAAAACAGAGTGCCAGAGAACTCTATCCTTGCATACTTCACTCGCTTCCTCAATATTCATAATTCTCTTCATACACGCTCGCCGGTTTCGGAGACTCTTGACTCCACCTTCCTTTAGTACGTGACCAATCTGGTCTAGGTAAGTTAGTCTCGGTCTCCCCGGTACCTACATCCTTCCACATTCGCATTGTATATCTTCTTAACCAGACGTTCGTTTGACAACTAAGGGATAAAATATGCATACCGCCTTTTTCGCTTCAATAATGTTATCTACAAAAATATAATTTTAGAAGAGTGTTTTTCAAGATTCAGAAAATAATTGATATACAAATCTAATGATTTCTTATTATTTCATTAATCTATAGTTAAATCATCAATGATCTAAATCAGATTTGCGATAAAAAAAATATTCGTTGCGAAACAATTATTTATTATTTGAAATTTGATAAAGACTCCTCTAAAATGTCATTTTTCAAGATAAAACATTACTGAAGCAAAGAGGCGATATATCTAAACTCGAAATAAAACCATATACACGTGAACAGCATGGTGTAGTAGGTCAATTATTTTCCTAGTGTGGAAGAGACTTGAGCCCAGTAGTGGGAAATATATGAGCTGAGATGTTATCAAAATTAACAATATCTATAATTACTTTAATAATTTAAATAAATAAAATACATTTTATAGTCTGAGAACTAACATGGGCTGTTAAGAAAGAAAAAAATAAGAACTACTGCTTGCCATTATTTAGTTAAACGCTTTGTAGTCGTGTTTACGATTACTCTCAATTTTTAACTAACACTTAACATATCTATATAGGCCTGAGCTAACTCTATCTAATGCCGTCTGCTCCACAATTAAATTCACAAAGGGGTTGACATGAGATATGCTTATAAAAATATCGTAAAAAGTTTTAAAATGAAACAGTTATTAAGAATTTTGTCGCGTTTGTATTTAATTGTTAATTACCCTTCGACTCGAATTATTTATAGCGTTCGATATAACAGTTTATGTCTATTTGGTAACGGTGGTATTAAGAGAAAACCATTAGAATCACGCTTTGACAGAATTTTTTTTCTGTGTGGTGACGGAGTAAGAATACTATTCACCACCCCAAATCTTACCCGTGGGTGATCGTACGAGACGACTAAGGGATATAAAACGCATAACCCTATACCAATACCTTTGACCAGCTTGTTATAGTAGGTTAATTTCCCTCCCATTACGGAAGAGGCCCGACTCCAACAGTGGGACATTTATGGGCTGTGATCATGATGATTTAGCAGAAAATTTACGTCTGAGAGGTAGCAATTTATTACTGTATTTTATTTAGTAAACGAGAGAAATGGTAACCGAAATGCTATCTTATATTAAAGGTGCTATGGCTGTGTCGATGCAAAGTTCTACAAGAGTCAGACAATCAACATCAGATGGCCTTTTACTCATCTAACACCAAGTGCAATAACAAAAAACTTGTGTAAACTGTAAAGAAACAATATTAAACAAAGTCTGCTCTACTTGTTCTTTTAAAAATAAAAGTAAAACCCCCTTTCCATTGCCGTAACAAGCAGGTGTGCCATATACAAAAGTACAAAGAAGTTAAAGTTTACAAAACCATTATTTAACACATTGATTTTCTATTCTTGTGAGTTTTTGTTAAGCAAACTTTGAAAGAAAGTTTAACACATTTGAAATAAAACTATTTTTACGGTTTCTATCGTTTTTTTATTTAATTTTTATTTTCCCTACGTTAAGATGTCTTACGTCAAATACGTCGTCGTTATTAAGATTTATATCTACCCGCTACAGTATCAGTTATTAAATTTTGACCCACATTTTTAATACAAATTCATTGCCAGTACAAAAATGTGGTAGGACCACGTTGTTGACAGTTTTCTGTCTACAGCTGAAGGCCGGTCCGTTCGGAATAATGTTCGGAGTTATCTGAATAATGTGTAAACATTGTAGGGTAGATGGCACGTCTCCTTAAAAAAAAACGAAAATATAATACGAGCCGAGATTTGAATATCATACAATAGCTCGCGCTGGTGTAAATGGTAGTACGATTGGAACGGTTTGCCAATAGGTGTGGGTTTGAATCCCACGTGTGACAATCAATTTTCGCTCGTAATCAAGTTTTTTATAAATAATCAAGCACGTTAAATGCTAAATTTCAGTATTTTTATAGTTTCTATCGCGGTTCTATTTGATTTTTAATTTCTCGATGTTTTGAAGACTTTACGTCGTTCAAGGTCACGTTCTCCTGTGACCTTGAACGCTGTGAAGGATTCGAAACATTGAGAAATTAAAAATCAAACACTAATGCGATAGAATTCGTAATAATAGTTTCAAATTAAAATATGTATTAGATTTCAAAATAGTATATAAATAATCAATGCAAGATAAGCATCGTATACAACTAGCAATAATCTTACAAATTTACTGCCTACGACATTGCAATATTCTATGACCAGTTGATTCTTAGAAACGAAAATAATAAAAATATCTGTACAATACTAAACTTAAAAATGTCTATTTAAATGTTATTTATATTAAATAAATCCATTGTTTAACATTTTTATTATAGTATTTTATATGTGAATAGCAATAATATACAATGATTATTGATTTCTTTTGTATATCTTTAATATAATTGTGGGAATATTTGCGATGAGAAAATATAAATGTGTTTGAAATAAAACTACTTTTACGGATTCTATCGCGTTTGTTGCCCGACGTTTCGAACACCTTACAGTGATCATGTCCTCCCGTAACCATGATCACTGTAAAGTGTTCGAAACGTCGGGCAATTAAAAATCAAATACAAACGCGATAGAATCCGTAAAAGTAGTTATATTTCAAATGGCGGTCATAAAACTATTGCCAATTATTTTTTACAATATGTACTATGAAAGCAGGGCACATATTGCATGGACCCCAAGTGTTTGGGATAAGAGTAAGAGAATGATGATAGTTCACTACCTCCTTTCTTACCCGCCAGTGTCATAAAAACTGACTAAAGAATATAATATGCAGATAAGATATTATGATGCTATAGAAGAGAGATAACATCTATACAAGAGAAGGAAAACTTCAAACAACACGATATACAAATACATCTGACCATCATGATAATAGTAGGTCGAATATAATCCTTACTTCCTTACTAATATTATAAATGCGAAAGTAACTCTGTCTGTCTGTCGCTCTTTCACGCCAAAACTACTGAAGCGATCTAAATGAAATTTGGTACACAGATAGTTTAGAGCCTAATAAAGGACATAGGCTACTTTTTAATGCAAAAAAAGGTTTGTAATAGTGGATGAAAAGTTGTAAGGTATTATCGTCATTTTTAAAGCCAGAAGCTTGAAACTTACTTTTAGGCTATTTATTAGATATAAATAAATATGACATTAAAATTTTGTAAAAAATTTACCCTTAAGGGGTATTTTTTTTTTTTTTTTTGGTAGGCTATGGCCTTGGTCACACGTCGCCCGGACCTTTTACCCTGGCGAAGCCGCAGGCAGAATCTAGTTTATTTATAAATATAAACATATAATTACGCAAATAAATAACAGTCCCCTTTTTACTGGCAATGCAGTGAAAAGTATATAAAACTTTTACATTGAATTACATGATTTTTACACCAATTATAATTCTTATAGACAAGCGTGTCATGTTTTTGCATTAACAATGTTTTATTACACGATAATTACTGGTATAATAATGCTTATCAATCAAAAAAACTACCATTTTAATGGTAGCATTAATTAATAATAATTTATTAATTAATTTCTCTCTGAATAAATCAATTTGATAGACATTTAAGAGAATTTTTTCGTTGTAATTTTCTAGTGACTGCATAGATGGTGTAGTGATTAAGATAGTGAGTTATCTTGCCAAGTGTATCGGATTCGATTTCCACATAGGAAAATACTTTGGTCAATACAATTTGTTGTTATGAGTTTGAGTGCAATTTGCGTCTGTTAATTATAGGTTTTGGAAGTCTCGCGCAATACAAGGATTTATATCCTTAGTGCTGGGTGTTGTATTTAAAAAAAAGGATATTTTCTAATGTGGCAGAAAATCATCATTATCCTGCTCTTATCCCAATTACTTGAAGTCGCCGCATAATGTACTTTTCTTTCATTGTACATATTGCAAAAGTATTAGGAATAGTGAACGGTCGTTTGTCTGACGTAAACCTTCCATTGGAATGTAATTATTGATCACACGGCATCAGATCGAATTGTTTCAAGCTGATATAAAACTAGTTGCCCAAATGCAAGACTCTTGCGAGTCTCGCAAGACTTGACACTCTCGCTGTTGCAATAACCCAGAGACACTTGTTTTAATAGAAATGAAAAATCCACATAGAAATGAAAAACCTAACTAAATTAATGAAATTCCATTCATCTAGTGGCACTAACTGTACAACTATCAATAATTAGGTACATACCACTTAACGGGAGTGGGGCTATAACACCACACACACCTATCTATCATGAGACTGTTTAAAATAACATCAAATTATTTCCCCGTGTATTGGTATTAAGAATACAAAATGTTGACAATCCTTTTTTTGCCAAAGTAATCGCAAAATTCTGTCTAAGGAAGCACTGCGACACACTTGCATCGACTAGGGTCTTGTATTTGGGTAACACTTTAAAACTCATACTCGCCTTTTAAGACATCATACCCGAGAGGAAGTTTGAACGTTGCGCCAGTGACGGAAAAATTAAGGAGTGAAAGATTGACATGGTATGGACATGTGATGAGAAGGGATGAAAGTAATGTTGTGAGGAAAGCTTTAAGCATGAATGTTGAAGGCTTAAGGGGTAAGGGAAGACCGAAGAAAAGATGGATGAACTGCGTGAAACATGACATGGATAGACAAGGAGTGACCACAGAGATGACGTCTGATAGAGTTTTATGGAAGGAGAAGACATATTGCGTCGACCCCAAATAAATTGGGATATGAATAAATGCGTAACGCTTGTAATAAGAAAGTTAGTCGTTCACAGTTGAAAATACTATTAATATTACAATAGGCACGCTTGGCTGACGCGATGGCGATATCAGTTAGTGTTATAAAACCAAACGAGTCCTCTCAAAACCGTAGGATATTAAATTGAAAACAAAAAAAAATAAAATCCTTAAAAATAATTTCATTATTTGGTTAACCTGATGACTGCATAGATGGCGTAGCGTTCACGGTACCAGAACCATCGTACCGTGAGTACAATACTATGTGTTATCCGCAAATTGTTGTTCTGAGTCTGGGTGTTGTAATTTGTTTCCACGTAATGTAATTAAAGTTCCCCGCAAAACAAGGATTATTCTCTTTGTCTCGAAGGCGAGGTTCATGGGTGGGTTATGGGTGAGCGTGCTTACCCTCCCCTCTGTCGCCCCGGACAGAGTAGTGCGAGGAGCGCGACGACCGTAGCCCACCCCACAAAAAAGGGTGTCTTTTTAAAAAAGAAAATAAAACTGAGTCAGGGTGTAATTTTTGTCTATAGATTTATTTATTAGTACTAGATATTGTCTTAAAGACAAATTAATAATTAATACTTTTATTATATATTCCATTTTAATCCAATACGAGTATAAAATGTATTATTTCACAATAAATTGTTTTCTTGTATTCCACGCCATCTGTTGATTATATTGCGAATATATTTTATTAAAGTAACAAATAACAATGAATAATAATAAATTTTATTTGTTCACAGGTATATGTCACAGAAATAGCAGTTCCCGAGATCAGAGGATGCCTTAGCTCAGTTTTGAAGATTCTGAGCCAAATTGGCATACTCATATCATTCTCTATAGGAGCGTACTTCAACTGGTGTCAACTCGCCCTAATGATAGCTGCTGCACCAATACTGCTCTTCTTTGCTCTCTTTTTCATACCAGAAACACCTTCTTCTTTATTATTGAGAGGGAAAGAGCAGGAAGCAGAAGAGTCTTTACAGTGGCTTCGAGGCCCTGAGGCTGATATTCGACAGGAATTAGCTACGATAAGAACGAATATCCTAGCTAGTAAACTCAACAATGGAGGTCAAACAAGCAAATTGAAAGCTCTGCTGTCAAAGAGAATGACAAGACCTGTGCTGATTACCTGTGGACTAATGTTCTTTCAGAGATTTACTGGGGCAAACTTATTCAACTTCTACGCCGTTAAACTATTTAAGAAAACATTTAGAACTATGAATCCTCATGGAGGTGCTATTGCAACTAGCGTAGCTCAACTGCTTGCGTCATGTTTATCAGGAATGCTTATTGATAATATTGGCAGACTACCTTTACTCATGATCAGTGGAGTAATGATGTCAATAGCACTAGCAGGATTCGGCTCATATGCTTACTATGAGGATGTTATTAGAAACTCAACAGATATAATGCATTCAGAACCAGGATCCTACGATTGGATTCCACTAGTTTGCGTACTAACGTTTACTATAGCGTTTGCGCTTGGTATAAGTCCAATATCTTCTTTACTCATAGGAGAATTATTTCCTTTGGAATACAGAAGTACAGGCAGCGCTTTAGCAACAAGCTTCAGTCATCTCTGTGGTTTTGTAAACGTGAAAACAGCAGCTGATTTTCAAGACCATATAGGACTTTATGGTCTATTTTGGTTATATGCAGGCATTTCAGTTTTTTGTCTCTTATTTGTCGTACTCTTTGTACCAGAAACTAAAGGACGGGAGATTGACGAGATGAATCCGAAATACGTCGAATCTTTATGTATTAATCGATAGTTTTTAACGTAACTTTGTCAGGTCTTGTTTATTAGAAGACTGGAGTCAGGAGCCAATTATGTTAATTATTATCGCATATTAGCTGTTTTGCTAGTCAAAAGTCGTGCAATGGAAATATAATCGGTGTTGCAGCTCTTTTGCGATTATAAGTGTGTGCTTAAACTTGAGCGTGGCTCGTATCTTCCACCAGTATTAATGTTAGTATTTCGAAAGTGCCCTTGTCTAAGAGTTCCTTTCTTCACAAGACTTAAATGGAGTTGCATCGATTTCATAAATTTAGGTGCTAAAAATTATATACTAAAATTTATTTGTTAGTCTTTTCTAAAGCAAATCACTTTGTAATACATTGGGCAAAGCAATTGTAACAAGAATGATTAGTTTTGACGCTAAGATCGTCTAGATTAAAAGTTAGATCCGATATTGGCCCAATATTTCGTATTGGTTTTGTACTTCCAAATTGAGATGCGATTTCTAGTATTCGTCCTTTTACTTTTAAAGTTATTGAGATCTGATTAAACTCGGTACCTTTAGCATGTTTAACGATACTAGTGATATTTATTGTAAATAATATTTATATTTTAAGTCTAACAAAGTGCTGATTATATTAACTGATGTAATAGTAATAAATGTTGTAAGCATTTTTATATGTTTATTACAAACATGAGAGCATAATTTTGTATTTTTTACATATTATGAAGCATATTAAGTATTTTAGTTTATAAGAACTTT
The DNA here is from genome assembly GCA_905163515.2 of Lymantria monacha. Lineage (NCBI taxonomy): Eukaryota > Metazoa > Arthropoda > Insecta > Lepidoptera > Erebidae > Lymantria > Lymantria monacha. The sequence goes on along the minus strand of LR991106.1, from coordinate 18,998,850 downwards.
GAAGATTAGAATGTAGTTAAACTTATTTGACGATCTTAAGTTGCGAGCATTTTGTTGATTTTAGATAATCAAGTATATCATTGAGCAATATTTAAAGGCTGATTAAGGCGTTGATCTAAAAATTGCAGATGTTTCTGAAGTACATATAGAAAGGCACAAACCTAACTTATTTGGATCAAGTAGATTTATGCTTTAAGTATAAGATGCAATATGTTTACCTCAATATAATGATTCTGAAATGTAATTGTTTATAGATAAATTTAGAGTTACTTATATGATTTAAAATCAACAAAAGACTACGCAGAGGGTTTGTACGGGTATGTAAATGTACTGTCGCGAATACGACAGCTCACAAATATATATGTATATTCTTTTACAAGCGTTATGGTACGAAAAGTTTTTTTTAATCAAATATGACTGCGTAATCTCAATGTTATTATTTAAAATTATTTGTTACTGTTATAGAAAAAATGTTTTTATTATATTACCTTACGTTATATATCGTTAAAAATGTATTTTTTATACATATTCAAAATTAAATCAACTAGCATCAAATTTATTTCAAATCCAATTGATTTTCCTTGCATATAAATTTGAACAGTTAAATTTTCGCTATCGTTAATATTATAATTTTCGATGGATTTTGATGCTAGAGACTAATTTGTTAAAAAATAATAACGCAAAAATTTATTCATATTAATGTATTTTGATAATAATATTAAAATTTGCAATATTTAAATGAAATTTTGGTGCTAAACTATGGTGCCTTGCATTTTTAAGTGCTTTTTTTAAATATTTTATATAAATAAATATATAACGAGTGTATATAGAGCAGTATTATACATTTTGTACATACATATATATAGATATATATATAATTATTATATTTATATAGTAAGTAGTGTTGCCATAAAAGGAAGCTATTTGAAATTATATTTTGTACTTAAAAATTTGTTCGAATTTAAGTTTAGTGTTTCAATAAAATATTTGTGACCCTATAGTTTCTTATTTTATCATTATTACCTATATATATTATGCTGTGTGATAGCGGCTACGAATACTACCAGCCCTTACTTTTCTCGTGGATGTTGTAAAAGACGACTAAGAGTCTTATAACGACCTGGGCCAACTCCATCTGTTGCCGTTTCGAAAGAAGATTACCTACATATTATATCGACCCCAAGTAATTGGGATAAGAGTAGGAGAATGATGATGAAGATGGTTATAATTATCAGTGGTGATAAAAGTATGACACGGCTCCTGTAACTCGCATATTGTCCAACTTTAGCAGACCACTAACTAAAAGAGACCACCAAAATCAAAGAAATGTTACCGATGGTAAGGATAAAAAGTCAGAATATAGGTTACAAATCGCCGCGGAAAGTGTGTTCAGACAGTAACCTATAAAAAAAAACAGCCTTACCTTTCAGTAGCGGTTTATTTCTAAGCGGCTGTTCGTCTAAATTCCCCCTATACCCAGTAATATGTATGTGGGATAAGATATATGTACGTGGTAAGCTTTATTACTGGTGACAAACAGTGAATTCCAACTATGACAGTAGTTAGAAGTACATTAGGCGCAAGAAACGCCTGACGAAATTTAATATCAATTATCATACTTACATCACTGTTTGCTGTTAATATTTTATTATAGACTAGCTGATGCCCGTGACTTCGTCCGCGTGACATTCAATTATACTACGCACCCCTATTCGAAACTTAAAAATTCTAACTCGACCAAGTATTTGCGGCAGCCACTTGACCATTTTCATCAAGGAGGACGCTTTCTCCAATTTTCTTTAAAACATCGGCAAGTTCTTAAGCATGTGATATAGTGTTACCCAAATGCAAGACTTGCGAGGCTCGCAAATCTTGCAACTTTTGCTTTTAGAATAACACAATGTCACTTGTCTTGATAGAAATAAAAAATCCCCATAGACATTAAAAATCCAACTAAATTAATGAAATTCTATTCACTTAGTGGCAGTTAAATTCAAATTCAAATTCAAAACATTTATTATGCATAAACCCTGCGAGGGCACTTACATATTGTCATTTTTTTTTACATTTAAAGTTAATCTAATAAACTACCACCGGATCGGAATGAGACCGCTACTGAGAAGATCCGGCAAGAAACTCAGTGGGTTTGTCTATTTATATTTTGTCTATGTTATTATAATTTTTTTTCATTTTTTATATATAAAAAAAAAATAGTACATGTTTATTATTTAATTAGCTTCAGTGCGATGCCCTTCGAACGCAATAGTTAAAATACAATAAAGAAATACCATGGCTGGACCGGATCCCACAAGCGGCACCCGATCACGAGTTAACTACTAGAGCAGCCATCACTCCCCTCAACCACCTTGGAGGGAAGGGAGAGACCCGCTCCACGCAGCTACCGCAAGCGGACCTTTCAGTGAGCATGACCAATACCATGACGGGGCATGACGTAAATAAAATAAATGCAAAAAAGTCAAAATTCGTCAGGCAACACACGCTACGCTTTACAAGTATGTATAATTATTAAAATGAAATAGTAACTAAACAGTTTAAAAAAAAAAAATAATGTAGGTACCTAATTGCTGAAAGAGGAGCTGCTCATAGCCAGTCTGAACTATCACTTAGATAATCTGAGATTTTATAATAACCTTTTTTACAGAGTCTGTTCTTGACAGCCCTTTTAAACTTGTTCACAGTCATATCTCGGATATCTTTTGGTATTTTATTATAGAAGCGTATACATTGCCCCATGAATGACCTATTAATTCTTTCAAGACGCGTACTGTGTACAACTAATTTGTCCTTATTCCGAGTATTCACACAATGAATGTCACAATATCTTTCTAAGTTACTGAAATTTCTTTTTACATACAAAACATTTTCGTATATATATTGTGATACAACAGTCAGAATATTCACCTCTTTGAATTTCTCTCGAAATAATAATCTAGGCCCAAGAGTTTCACACTCTTGGGCCTAGATTATAAATTGCGCGGATAGCCCTTTTTAGTAACTGTACACCTATCAATAATTAGGTACATACCACTAAACGGAAGTAGGGCTATTATTCTTCCGTGTACTGGTATTACTCGTGAGAATACGAAATGTTAACAATCCTTTCTGTGCTAAGAAAATCGTAAAATCATGTCTAAGGGAGCACTGCGAAACTCTTGCAGCAAGTCTTGGTCTTACATTTAGGCAACACTAATGTAAATGGTGACCTTGGGTTTGCTTGCATGTTGATGGTTAGGGTCAACTTTCCTACTTGGGGCCACAGATAAGAACACTTCAGTGAAGCATTGATTTCATCAGTTCTATTTCCTCGAGTTTTAACAGGAAGAATTTGCCGAAAATCTCCAAAAAAAAAGCACCATTGACTTTTCATTACGATCTCGTAGTGCTCGATCTACGGCCTCTACGATTTTTTTTTATTTATCATTGTCCAATCAACGCAAACGATTAGACATAAAAACACTAATAGTGGTAAAGCCACAGTTGATAGTATTCTTTCTACAGCCAGTGTTATTGAACATCTCGGTGTTTCATTGCTTTATAAATCTATCGGGTTTATAAACAATGTGCATAAATCTATCTGGTTTTTAAACAAAGCTCTTTTACCACCAAGAAGCAGCAGCTGCAATTTCTGACGTAGTTACTTCCAAAGTTATTTTACGCTGTCTCCTCATTTTAGTAAGATTGCTCTGCTCAGATAAGTCTTTTCAGGGCTACGTGGGGACATGGACATCTATCATCTTAGCTTATATAAGTTCCACTATTGGGCTTAAGCCTCGTCCGTAATGGAAGGGAAATTGACCTACTATATCACGCTGGTCAGATGTGCTGGTATAGGGTTTTGTTTCGAGTTTTCCTTTTCTTCCATAGATGTATGATATGTATGATGTCCTTTAGTCGTCTCGTGGGTGATCGACCCACGGGTAAGAAAGCGGTTGGTGAATTGTATTCTAACTGCGCAACCGCACGGATTAATATATAATAAATGGCTTTCATTACGAAAGAATTAATAAAAATGAAATTCTTGGTTCATGTCGCGTTTTAGTAGCGTAGAATATCTTCAGATGGATATCTTTTATATTTTATAATAATGTTAAGGGATTTGAAAGACTGTAAAACAATAACATCGTTAAAAGCAAAAGACTCAAACGAATGGGGCTATGACTATTACTGGCCTACTCAAGGGTGTCATCTCAGCGTTGATCACCTTCAAGTGCTCTGCAAGCTGCTTGAAACGTACTCTATGCTATCAACAGTGTATAAAAATGTAAAAAAGTAGGCCCTTGCACAATATGCAGCAACAGGCGGCAGTAACAGCACTATTGCTAAAGTGACTGGTGTAGTGATGGGGAAAGGTTGCTTCGGCGTGTACCTGCTCACGGTCGCAAGGAGGGAGAGCACACCGTCTAACCACTACTGCGATTGCAAGGTGGACACGGCGCTGCAGATGCTTAAAGTTTGCGTGGCCTGGGCAAAGCAGTGCCGTGCACTCATCGCAATCATCGGTGTCAAACTGGCACTGTCGACTATCGCAAAAACTATGCTCAATAGCGTCAGGAACTCAGACTCGGTCGCCGCCTTTTGCAGTCAGACAGTCGTCCCACAGAAAAAGGCGGCGGAGCGTGTCACAGAGGAGATTCTCCATGCTGACACACTCTACCGCCGGCGCATCGGACGTCACAGGCGCGGTACCTCAGGTACCGCGCCTGTGACGTCCGATGCACCTGCACCTGTTGCCATCCTAACTGAGGTCGCGGGTAGATGGACCATGGGAATTAATCTACCACCCGCAGAGACACCGACCGCGTGAAGGCGATACAACACTGTTGTTTGTCGGGGTGTAGACGGAGACGATACCTGGAAGGGTAAACCCCCGGACCGGCTACGGATGTCAAGTATGCGGTACCAGAGGCCAGCCTGATGGTTTGGGCAGATAACACGATGAGTTATGGAGCCACACGATGCCCATCTGTTACCAAGAAGGAATGGCTGTGTCCAGACCATAGCCTACCAAACAAAAACAAAAAAGGGTGCACTTTTCATACTCGCTTCAAAGTAGCATCTTAACTAAGAATGTACGTTTTGTACGCTCTATGATGTGGACTTTACTTTTATTTTTCGTGTTTGATTTAGTTGTTAGTCGCAGATGGCTATGACAACTTTACTCGGACTGTTAGGTGAGTGCTGAGAGCTTTCTACCCAAAGTACCTTTACTAAGTTCAAGAAGTTAATGTAGTAGCTTTTGAAAATATAACGAAAAAATTATTTAAAGTTTTAAACGAAATTATAGCGCCATCTATTGCTCATTTAACAAACTAAATAAATCATGCATTTTATTAATTTATAGCTAAATTATATATTATTAACATTATTTTCTATCACAAATAGTTTTAATAGTTATTTTGACTACCTGACTAATGTTATGTATTATGTCAACTTCCCTTCAACTTTGAAGAAGGTTTGAGCCCAGCACGGGAGGTATATGAGCTGAATTGATGAAACTATTATATATTAAGTAATACAAATACTTTCCTTACACTATAGATAAATTAAATAGTTATTTTGAATTGAACCTTCTAGTGACATAAAAGGCGAGCGGTGATTTTAAAAACTTAAATGACCATAACTTTTTTTACAGACATCAGATTTCAATGAAACAAAGACTAAATGTTGCTCTGAATTGGGCTTAATCTTTTTATCAAAACTGCTAACCAATCCGTTCAGTAACTTCGGAGATTAGCGATTACAGACATACAGACAGACAAGAAATGCCAAAAAATGTTTTTTGTTTTCTGTTAGTGTTTTCTTACTGCCTAGATTCATTTTTTAATAAATTTATCAAATGTACAGACACGGGATTCCTACTGATTTATTATATGTATAGATAGATATGTATAGAAGATATATATAGAAGATATATATAGATAGATTAATAGGATGGTATTCATCGTATTCATCATCATCATCTCAGCTTATATATGTCCCACTGTTGGGCTCGAACGTCCTTCGCAATAGAAGGGAAATTGACTTACTATAGCATGCTGGTCAGACGTGTTGGTATAGGGTTTTACTTCGATATTTCTTTCTCTTTCAGCAATGCTATCTTTTTGCATCCTTAATTGTCTTTTTTATGATAGTAAAATTAATGCGGTCGAAATGCGATCTCTGCGGAAAATCTGTGGAGTTAGGCTGACCGACCGCATTCGTAACGACGACGTAAGAGAGCGAGTAGGTATGAAAGAGAGTATTGGTGTAAAGATGCGAAAGGGAATGCTCCGATGGTTCGGACATGTGGAAAGAATGCCGAACGAACGCCTGGTTAAGAAGATATACAATGCGAAAGTGGAAGGATGTAGGTACCGAGGGAGACCGAGACTAACCTACCTAGACCAGATCGGTCATGTACTGAAGGAAGGTGGAGTCAAGAGTCTCCGAAACCGGCGAGCGTGTATGAAGAGAATTATGAATGTTGAGGAAGCGAGTGAAGTATGCAGAGATAGAGTTCTCTGGCACTCTGTTCTCTCTGCCTACCCTGCAAGGGATATGGCGTGATGATATGTATGTATGTGTATTGTCTTTTAAGATCAGTATGGGTAAGAAAGAAGGTGGTGAATTGTATTCTTACTTGTTAAGAATATTCTTCATTATAAAGATGCTTTCCAAGGGTGACATGATCGCTTTGTGATCAAACCCTACTTTTTGGTAAATAAAGAAAGAAAAAAAAATAAAAAGATGCTTTCCAGTTTATATGCTTTCTAGCCACCGAAGACAAAGATCGGGTACCGGTGGCCCGGTCGCACGGCGGAGAGAGGAGTTTACATGGTGGGTCTATGAGGTCACGCGCCATCTCTTTCGTCACCCCGAACCGATTTGGCGGGGCGAGACTCAACCATAGTGGGGAATTGTTTCTCTATAACAATAAAGTTAAGTGTATTCTGTGTGGTAGCGGCTACGAATATTATCAACCTTTACTTTGCTCGTGGATGTCGTAAAAGATGACTAAAAGCCTTATAACGATCTGTGCCAACACTATCTGATGCCATTTGGTCAGCAATTGTATTCCCAAGGAAGGTAGACGTCGAACGGCCGGTCATAAAACTATTGCCAATAACCTTTGCAACACATATGAAGAAGGGTACATATTGCGTCAACCCCAAATAATTGGAACAAGAGCAGGAAGATGATGATGATGATGATGATGATGAGATTTTCATTTAAAATCAATGATCTCCAAATAAATTACATTGAAAGTAATTATGAAACATTTAAATTGAAAATAAATCCAGTTGAAGATACTTGAAACACTTCAGAGATAAAACAGATTTGGGTGGCAGCCTCAAGTGCTAAACGAACTGAGTAACAGTTTATAATTAAAAAGTAACGTAAATTTCTATCAGTTGAATATTTACGGCGTGTTTTTTTCAATCTGTACCTGGTGAATTAATCCTATTTGGAATCATGAAAGTATATTTTTTTTAACTGCTCTGGTAAGTAAAGCAAAAAAAAAATATGACTTTTTTTATTTTTCTCGATTGGACTTTGTATTTTTACTCCTATAACCATCAATAAATATTATGCAATCTTTTTTTTTTGGCGGGCTATCATCATCATCACCACAGCCCATAAATATCCCACTATTGGGCTCGGGCCTCCTCCGTAATGGAAGGGAAATTAACCTACTATACCACGCTGGTCAGACGTGTTAGTATAGGGTTTATTTTCGAGTCTTCCCTCTCTCGCACAGATGTTATATGCGTTTTATATCCCTAAGTCGTCTCGTACGATCACCCACGGGTAAGATATAGGGTGGTGAATAGTATTCTTACTTCGTCATCATACGGAAAGCAGCGGGCTGTAGTCTGGTCAAACCCCGCTAAATCTGTCCGTTGTGACAGATGAAGCGACGCGCGACTGCATAAACCCGCCTAGCAATATACTTCCCCACGTCGTTCGAGTGGGCCACGGGAACCCGGTCTTTCTCTTTGGTGGCCCATCCGGCAAATATTATACAAGTCTATAGATGCCAATACGTAGCCAAGGGATTCGTCGTCGTGACAAACCTGACGATTCGACAATTCGACCAATGAGCAAATCGACGTAAATATTATCGAAGCTACCATCACTCTTCGAACATCAGAATGAATGAATTTGTACGTGGATTTTGACGAGAATCGAATTGATAATTAATTTCCAGCAAATAAGAATATGCCAGGTCGTAGATATGGCATTGTGGTGAATGATGAGCCAACGTCGTATTAATTGCCAACATTTTTTTTTGGGCGTGGGCTACGGTCAGTGCACTCCTCGCACCACTCCGTTTGGGGCGACAGAGGGGCGTAAGCGCGCACATCCCGTAACCCAGCCGTGAACCTCGCCTTCGTCGTTGGACAGGCCACCGGAGCAGCGTGAACTTGTCGTCAGTGTCCCCCTCGGGGAGGACGTCGGTCTTTTCCTCACGGTGAGCCTCTCAGCGGGTGACGGACTAATTCCCCAGATTAATAACCACCCTAAAGAATAAACGACGAAACCACACGACTAAAGAATATTCTTAATGAATAACCCAAAAAAATACAGTAGAATCCATTTATAATAACACAAGCTCTTTTATATATATATAGATTGAAGGGAAATGACAAACACGTCAGGTATGATTCGCTTGGATGTTGGAATTATTGTTACAAATGTTCACAATAATCCAAATAGACAGAGAACTGTCCACAGCGTGGTCCTATCACTATAACTTATTTTTATTGTGCACGCTGTGAGGAAAGTTGGTAAAGAAATAGCGGTTTGAATACGCTTCCTTAGGAAATCACGAAGGATCTCATAATAGCATACACGTCACCACGTATTACGCGTACCACACAATTGCTGCTGTCATAATAACGAGTGAGATAAAAAAAAATTAAATCAAATTCTCAATGACATTTATGGATATTATTAATTTTATAAATAAATTACATCATCAAATTTAGTAAAATTTAGTAAAAATGCCATATAATTTAGAAATATGTTGCAAAAATATGCGTTGGCCGAGAATCGAACTCGGATCAACTGCTTGGAAGGCAACTATGCTGACCATTACACCACCAACGCATACGAAACCTTTATGAAATAACTATCAAGAAGGATGCTATTTTATATTGACACAGCTGTAAATGTCTGAAAAAAATCTGAAGAATATTCATAGATTAATATCTGGTTCTATAGTTACCAAGGGTTTATCAAAATAAATATAAAAACGTTTCTACCCCAAAGGGTTCAAACATGTATATAGTGTCTAGAGTGTACTCTAGACAGTGGGGCTGCAGTGAAGTCCAACTGGGTGGGTTTGGGGTTTATACTGGTAGGCAGCGGCCCAGCTATACCCTGGTATAGCAAAGGTCTATGGGCGGCAGTGACGCTTACCATCAGATGTGCTGTTTGCTCGTATGCCACCTAAACAAAAAAAAATAACAAGACAGAGTGTATATACTATAGTATTTGCCCCCTTTTGAAGTTCTCCTCTGATTCTGTTGCCGCTCCAACCTTATTTTCAGTTTTGGAAAGATGTGGTGGTGGTGGTACCTAGGGTACCAACATATGATGCGCTCCATACCAAAATAAGATCCATCTTCCACGGAATTAATGACATACTCAAGTCTTTTACCATCAGCGCGAACTAGGCCACAAGGTTCTAAAGTAGTAACGCAGTTCGCGCTGGTAAAAGCCTGATCGATAACAGAGCTACATGCGATCAAGCGTAAACATGCTGCAATACGGAAAGAAGAATTAATTAGCAAAGGTTGTCATCATGTAACATAATAAAATGAAAAAGTAACATAATAAAAAAATGTGCGTTGGCCGGGAATCGAACCCGGATCAACTGCTTGGAAGGCAACTATGCTGACCATTACACCACCAACGCATATGATACAGCTATCAAACATATACATTTAATAAACTGAAACTATTTTAATTAAAGATATTTTTGCTTAGCAAACAGTATTCAATGAAGACACAATAGAATATAATTACGGCTTAAAAACAGATGATTGTCTGTACAGTTGGATAACGGACGATAATTTCACGTGATAACGTTATAAAAAAAAAACATTGATGAAAAATGCCATACTTTTATGAATTGAACAAGTATAAGAAATGGAAACCACATTAAATTTTCACTTCAATTTATAAACAGTTCAGCAAGAACGCTTAAGCCAATCGTACCTCTATCGCTTGTTCCACGTTCTCGCTTGCACTCGGCTCAGGCGGAACGTGATACTTTTCGTGCGTGTAATGAGCACTGTTAGATATAAGAGCCTTATCACAAAAAAGCAATGTCTTAATTCCCACTATTAGCGAGAGCGCTGACAATCGCAGGCCTTCAACTTTCTCACGATAGCACTGCCGGTTACTCTCCTAGTTCTTCCTCGCATGTTAAAGGGCTCCTTTACTTTCACCACAGACACCCAGAATTGCCTTCTTCTCCTCTTTTCTTTATTATGATAATCAGCTACTAACACATACACTTTGTTGTCAGTGACACATTATTATTTAAAAATCATGTTTCTTTCGGTTCTCGGTTACATACGTTATTTTATGTATTTCCATATTCTATTTCGCAGAGTAGTTCCAGGCCCACTCAATAGAACGCCGAGAGATTTATCTGTTTAATTATCCGGGAATTATTCTAATTACTCCATGCAATGCTACAAATAATAGAATTTACATAAGTACGTACTTTCCATCATCATTCTTCTACTCTTATCCCAATTACTTGGGGTCGATACAATATGTACATCTTTTTTTTTTTTTTTTTTTTATTGCTTATGGTGGCAAACGAGCAAGCAGCACACCTGATGGTAAGTGTCACTGCCGCCCATGGACCTTTGCAAAACCAAGGGCCTTAGGCCAAAGGCTTAGGCCGCTGCCTACCAATAAAATCCCCAAACCCACCCAGTTGGGCTTCTTTCATAGTACTACTCTTATCCCAATTGCTTGGGGTCGATACAATATGACAATATGGACTCTTCTTTCATAGTATATATTGTAAAAGTTATTGACTATAGTTTTATGACCGGCCGCATGTTAGACGTCAACCCTCCTTGGGAATGTTATTGTTGACTAAACGGCATCAGATGGAGTTGGCCCAGGTTATTATAAGGCTCTTAGTCGTCTTTTACGATATCCACGAACAAAGTTGGTACTATTCGAATTCGCTACCATACAGCTACGTACTTTCCATGTCGAAATTAAAATACAATTCACCATCCCTTATTTAGCCGTTGAATGTCGTAAAAGAAAAATAAGTTATATCATCATCATCATCATCTCAGCCCATATATGTCCCACTGTTGGGCTCGAGCCTTCTCCATACTGAGAGGGAAATTGGCCTATTATACCACGCTGGTCAGACGTATTGGTATAGGGTTTTCTTACAAGTTTTCCTTTTCTTGCAAAGATGTTATATTATACGTTTTATATCCCTTAGTCGTCTCTTACGATCATCTACGGGTAAGATATAGGGTGGTGAATTGTATTCTTACTCCGTCACGACACGGATTCGTATAATGTCTATTATAAGAGAAGGAAACCTCGAAATAGGGGGCATAGTCCGGAGCGTGCTCGTCGCGTCCCCTGCCAGTCTAGTTAGTCGAGATTAGCAGACGCTAATCCGGCTCGATATGCGTACTGCAGTGCGGGTTAGGGCGTCCCCCGGAGGCGACGTGTATCGACCCGCCCCCGTCGGTACGAAAATCAGTAGATGCGGCGATGGGGGCCGCCACCCATCACGCCTTGCCCAGTTAGGCGAGTCGAGGAGAGCAGAGTGCCGGGTGGGCACGTGGAATGTAAGAGGATGTGTAGAAGGTAAGTTGCACGAGCTGATAACCGTCATGGCGGACAAACAGCTAGACGTGCTCTGTGTAGCAGAGACCAAGCGAAGGGGCAGCGACGTCTGCGATCTTCCTGGTGGCGGGATGGCTCTGTGGTCTGGTGTACCACAGAGTGATCGAGCCAGCATGGGAGTAGGAGCGCTGTTGTCCTCTCGCTTGGCCTCAGGTGTGAAGGATTACGGAATGTATGATCCCAGACTTCTTTGGGTCCGTATAAAACTAGATGTCACCAAGGTATTCATGGTTGTAGCATATGCTCCCGTAGGATCCTCGGTGGCATCAGACCTAGAGAAGTTTTGGGATAATGTTAGGGAAGTTCTGGATATGGCAGAAACCAGTGAACGCGTGATTGTATGTGGAGATTTGAACGGATGGGTGGGGACCAAGCGTCCGGACTATGAGGACGTACTTGGCTCATTTGGTGATAAGAGAGTGAACGACGCAGGTAGGCTCATAGCGGATGAATGCATGGAGAGAAACCTTATTGTGTCAAACACATTTTTTCAACATAAGGACATCCATACGTATACATGGAGACGGAATGAACAGAAACAGAAACGACAGAACAGAGAACAGAAACAGAGAAGAAACAGATGTACTGGAGCAAGTGGATGAATTTGTATATCTTGGATGTGGATTTAGCCGAGATGGAAGGTACACCACTGATATAGAGCGAAGAGTGAATGCGGGAAATAGAGTGAACGGAGCGTTGAGGCAACTTCTCAGCAGCCACCACCTCAGCCAGAAGGCAAGTGTAGCAATACATAATGCAGTGCTTGTTTGGGAGACCGAGACTAACCTACCTTTTTTTTATTTTTTTTTTATTGGTGGGCTATGGGTGCGTCTCGCCCCGCCAAATCGGTCCGGGGTGACGGAGAAGGCGGCACGTGACCCCATAGACCCACCGTAAAATCCTCTCTCTTCGCCGTGCGAGCGGACCACCAGTACCCGATCTTTGTCTTCAGTGGTCCGCTTGGCGGTTTACCCTCGCGGGTTCCTCTCGTCGACGCCCCGACAGATTTTGCCATCGGGGCGTCGCCCTCACGCGGTGGCCTCGCGTCGGGTGACCGAACAATTCCCCGGTCCGATCACCCGAGGCCTGGGTTAGGGCGGCATCAGGCGCAGGTATTCGCGCCTGCGCCACCCCGGCCGCTGGCGGCGGCCCGGGTCGCGGGAGTCCTCCCTGACTCGTTCCGCCGCCTCCTTCCGCGAGATGACAGCCTCGCAGAAGGCGGCGACCGCGTCCCAATTCCTGACGCTGTCGACCATCGCCCTCGCGACAGCCGGCAGCGCCAGGTCGGGAACCGATAATAGCGACGAGGTCGCAGCGCTGCCCGTCCCAGCCCGAGCATTCCTCGAGCGTATGTTGCGCCGTGTCCTCGTCACTACTGCAATGATTGCAGCCCGGAGTTCACTCCCTGTACACGACCGTGTGCAGGTATTTCCCGAAGCACCCGTGCCCCGTCAACACCTGCACCAGTCGAAAGGTGAGGACCCCGTGCCGCCGCTCCATCCATTTCATCAATACCGGCCGGAAGGCCTCGACGGTCATGATACCGTGTCTAGGCCTCTCCAGCCGCGTAACCCAACGGGCGATGACGTCTCGGCGGGCGTCCTCGCGCCAGGTGGCTATCTCGCTCAACAATGGGGAGCTACCCTCCTCGCGCACTGAGGTAACCCGGCGTCGTCGGCCTCCCGGTCTTGATCTGGCGAAGCCATGACCGGGGGCGTGTGTCCCGACTGCCGTGGAAATAGCTCCTCGATCACCCTACAGAGGAAGTCGGGCTGGAGGGTCTCGGTGAGGGGGAGGGGCCCTGTGCGCGAAGCTTGTTCAGCGACGCGCGATACGGGCGACCCCAGGGGTCACGGTCGAGACCGTCCAACATCTCCTGCCAACTCGCATCCTTGGCGGCTCGGATAGCCAGCCGAAAGGCAGTCCGCGCACTGCGGTACGCCTCGTACAGCTGGCCCTCCCGCTCAGCGTCGCGGTGACGCCGCCGGCTGCGGGTGTAGGACCTTCGGGCACTAATGCACGCCGCACGAAGGTCTGACAGTCTTGGGGACCACCAGTAGATCCCCTGCCTCGGCGGTAGACGCCGCACCCTGGACATGGCCGCATCGCAGACCTGCGTTAACACACTGCGGATGCGGACAGCCTCAACGTCCACTCCGTCGGCTGGGGGTGGTGAGGACAGCCACGTGTTCACGATGGCTGCCTCCGCCAGTAGGTCCCTACTGCAAGTCCTACCTACTCTAGGCAGAGTACACATACCATCACGCCATGTCCCTGCAGGGAACATGGCATGATGGTATGTGTATGTGTGTGTGAAAACTCGAAATAAAACTCTAAACTAAATCTATCTGATAAGCGTGGTATCAATTAATTTTTCTCTTGAAGTGAATGAGTCTGGAGGCTAGCTGTGTGATATGTACGAGCCAAGATGATGTTGATGAAGTACGTGTGAAGCAATGTTCATCTACCTGAACTGGCTTAGTATTTTTGATGTAACGTCTTATAAATCGATGAACGCTGGTTGCACACACGAATAAGTGACAGCGCGGAACAAGCGATAGAGAGGCACTATTGGCTTAAGCGTTCTTGCTGAACTGTTTATAAATTGAAGTGAAAATTTAATGTGGTTTCCATTTTTATGTTTGTTCAATTCATAAAAGTATGCAATTTTTCGTCAATATTTTCTTATGATATTCTTCTTCTTCTTATATATTGGCAATCAGCTACATATACGAGCTATTGGTGCCAGTGTCAAGTTATAAATATTTTCACGTTTTTATTCTTTCAAGTCAGTCGTTGTCTAAGTCAAATTGTCACCATTAATAGTGCAATGGCAGCACTGTTAATGGTATCTTGTGGGAATTTTGATGGAAAACGAAAACGTTGTAAAGCACTTTTATATGATATTCACTACATCCCAGTATTTCCGCACATCACATTACATAAAATGCCATCAAAATTATCTAATATAACACGTTAAAACACTAAGATATCGAATATAATACAAGAGCACCACATAACGTTTTCAAATTCCCGTCAAAAGTCTCTTATGATATTATCAAGTAAAATTATTACCCGTCAATCAAATTTACAGACAATCATCTGTTTTTAAACTGTAATTATATTCTATTGTGTCTTCATTAAATACTGTTTGCTAAGCAAAAATATTTTCACTGACAATAGTTTCAGTTTATTAAATGTACCTATATGTTGCATGAAATTCGATAGTTGTATCATATGCGTTGGTGGTGTAATGGTCAGCATAGTTGCCTTCCAAGCAGTTGATCCGGGTTCGATTCCCGGCCAACGCACATTTTTATTATTAATTTTTATTATTTATTCCAATTTTTCTTGTGATTTTTTTATTCGTATGCTGACATTTAGAATGGAATATTAATATTTTTTTTATTATTTATTATAAACTTTATTTGCGGTTTATTTTTATTCGTATAGTGACTTGACTTGACTTTCCGTGTGGTGACGTACTAAGAATACTATTCACCACCCCATATCTTACCCGTGGGTGATCGTACGAGACGACTAAAGGATTTAAAACGTATATAACATCTATGTAAGAGAAGGAAAACTCGAAACAATACCAACACGTCTAACCAGCGTGGTGTATTAGGTAAATTTCCTTCCCATTATGCAGGAGGCTTGAGCCCAACAGTGGGACATATATGAGCTAAGATGATGATAATGATGAGATGATAGTGACCTGTGACGTGACATGAAGAAAGCGATATGAACTTGAGGATGAACTAGATAAAAAACTATGAAAATGGACAGCAGTACACTCCTAGGAAACTTTTAGCACCAACTGCGATTTCCATCATGCCTACCAAGCATAGCGATTAATGTACAGTTTTTCACAATCTTAAACTACTCAGTTGCCACGATTGTTAGTGACAACATTGAAAAAGTAGAACCTCTGAATCACCGCTTTTTGAAGGGTTTTTGCGTTTTTTGATATCGTTTCTATATATATATACATTTGCACCTTAATTATGACTTTCTTCTTCTCCATGATTCTGAGTTTGATGGAAGAGTAATGGCCTTAATATTATATACTTGACAGATGTGAATATGACATAGTGGTTAAAATTCCAACCTACTGTTACAATGTCATTGGGTACAATTCACACGCAGAACAATGCTATGTGCAATCCAAACATTTTTGTTGCGAGTCTGGATAGTATTTCCGTTAAAGTTATAAGTTTGTAAATTTCTCTGTAATGCAAGGATTATTTCTTTAATTCAGGGCGTTGACTTCAAAAAGAGAATGACTAAAAGATAAAATTAATTTCCTTTGGAACACAATGTTCTCCAAAAATAAAAATAATAATTAATCCAATATGGCTATTCACAAACAATTAACAAACACTCTGTATACAGCCGTTAAATATAAGGACACTAGTCAAAAAGACAAAGATAGAAAAAGGTAAAATTAATTTGCTTTTAAACATACTTGTCTTTAAAAAAAAAAACATAATAAATCCAATATGGCCATCCGCAAACAATTAACAAACACTCTGTATATAACTGCTAAATATAAAGATACTACACGACAACTCATTTGGCACGAGGGACAACACTAATCCGACGTAAGCCTCTCCAGATGTATGTAGTACTGAAGCTAATTGGTGTACTAACTTCTTAGTACAGTTTGACTCTAGAGGTACGGACTGAATAAATATGTGTTTTATGTGTTTATATTGAATATACAGCGTGTTCATAAAATATTTTTATTGAAAATTTCTCGTTTTTCTCCGTTATAGGTTAATTAAGATATAGAAGAGCTTTTTCTCCACGGTAGGCAGCGGCCTCACTGTGCCCTTGGTGTTGGTAGGTCCACGTGCAACAGTATCACTTACCATCTGGTGTTCTGATTGCTCGTTTGCCATTATAGCCAATAAAAAAAACAAGAAAGAAAAGATGAGCAATAGATGATATTAAAAAAAAACAATAAATAAATATTAAAAAAAAAGAATAATAAAAAGTAGATTTCTAAGTGTCATTGAAGAGTTAAATAATTTGGAAAATCCAAAAGTACACGCCTCATATTTTTAATATTATTTATCAATTACTATTTGTCAATGCCATAAATAAAAAATAAAAGAAAAAAAAAAAACTTTTGAAATTTCGTGACATTCTTGACGTAGTGCTAAACATAGCTGTATAGGCTGTATGAGATTTCTTTCCTTTGCCTGTTCGAATGATCGAACAATAAAATGTAAAAGAACCCAATCTTCATAAGGTATACATACACTAAAGACTAAGCAGTTTAGTTTTATATTAATTGCAATTAAACGACAAAGAATAACCAACTCATTTTCGAAAGGAAACAGCACGTTGCAATTATGTAGCTTTTAATAAAAGAAAAACTTCGATACATTAATTTTTACGGTCGTGATTCTGCCAGATCCAGAATATTTTATCCGACGTCATAGAATTTTTTGTTATTCAACTATCTTCTTACTTTGAACAAAATAAATGCTTTTCAAAAATATCAAATACGTTTAAAGGAATGTTTTTTCTTGATATATGTATGATAATATTATCCTATAAGTGCAATGTGAGATAAATACAATCAATTTTAGGTTTGAAAAATGCTTGATTTTCATATATAGAGAGTAGAGCATCACCTCAACGCATCGCTTATGAGGCGTGCAATAATTAGTTCGTCCAATTCCACCTGATATCGTTTGGTCAACAATACATTCCAAATGTGGAGTGACGTCTGGCAGGCGGCCGGTCATAAAACTATTGCCAATAACTTTTTTAATACATACGAAAAGGCGTACATATTGACTTTGACTCAAATTTATTAGGATAAGAGTGGGAGAATGTTGATGATGATGAAAATATTAAATAAATTCATAGTTCAAATCAGAACCTGGTTGCAACAAAATACTTTTTATTCTATCAAAGATTTTTATTATTGCTTATGATGGCAAACGAGCAAGCAGCTCACCTGATGGTAAGTATCATTGCCGCCCATGGACCTTTGCTATAACTAAGGCTTTAGCTAGACCGTTGCCTACCATTATAATCTCCAAACCCACCCAGTTGGGCTTACGGCTCTATCGCTTACCTAACGAAGCGCAATAGCACATACTCCACCATAAGCAATAAAAAAAAATCTCAGCTCATATATGTCCCACTGCTGGGGTCGAGTTTCCTCCAAAACAGGATAGAAATTGAATTTCCAGTTATCCATATCTTACATAGATATTATCTGCATATTTATATCCTTTAATAATCCTTTGCAACACCCATCATTCTCCTACTCTTATCCCAATTACTTGGGGTCGATACAATATGTACTCTTCTTTCATAGTACATATTGTAAAAGTTATTGGCAATAGTTTTATGACCGGCCGCATGCTTGAACACCCACGAGTAAGAAAATGGTATTAATTATAAATTTACTTACTCTTATCTGTGTGGTGACGGAGTAAGAATACAATTCACCATCCCCTAGTATAGTATAGTAGGTCAACTGCCTTTCTATTATTGAGAAGGCTTGTATTCTGTAATGATATTTATATGTGCTGTAATTATGAATTTTCCGTATGGTTAAGGAGTAAGAATACAAATTCACCATCCCCTTTCCATCTTACCCGTGGGTGATTGTAAGTGATGACTAAAGGATATAAAACGCACATAACATCTATGCATACATACATACATACCATCACGCCATGTCCCTTGCAGGGTAGACAGAGAGAACAGAGTACCAGAGAACTCTATCCTTACATACTTCACTCGCTTCCTCAACATTCATAATTCTCTTCATACAGGCTCGCCGGTTTCGGAGACTCTTGACTCCACCTTCCTTCAGAACGTGACTGATCTGGTCTAGGTAGATTAGTCTCGGTCTCCCCCGGTACCTACATCCTTTCACTTTCGCATTGTATATCTTCTTAACCAGACGTTCGTTCGGCATTCTTTCCACATGTCCGAACAATCGGAGCATTCCCTTTAGAATCTTTACACCAATACTCTCTTTTATACCTACTCGCTCTCTTACGTCGTCATACATCTATGCAAGAGAAGGAAAGCTGGAAACAAAACCCTATACCAATAGGTCTGACCAGGAAGGAAGGTTAATTTCCCTCCCATTACGCAGGAGGCCCGAGCCCAACAGTGGGACATATAATATATGAGTTGAGATGATAATGAGTATTGTTATTCCATCCACAAATATGCGTCCGTCCACCACAATGAGGTTCTTTCCTTTAGAAATAAATAAGTTATTCTGTAAAGAATGTTAGAAATTTTATTTCTATCTTGCAGTTTTCACAGTTCCAACTTTACCAACTGTTATAATTACCAAACGGATTAATTCCGCTGGTATGAACTTCGGGTATTCTTTAATTTCGCTGACTTAATTCATGCATATCTAAGTGGATTAAGTTACAAAGGCTGCCTATCAATTAATTCTTTGATTAAAATACTTTTAATTATTTTTTTTATATCTTAAAAAAAATCTGCGTGTTGATGGAGTAAGAATATGATTTATCATCACCTATCTTACCTGTGGGTGCTGTAAAAAACGACTCAAGGATATGATATGCAGCTATCATCTTCATCATTACAGCACATTTAAATCTCACTACTGAATTTAAGCCTCCACAAAAATAGAAATGCTGGTCAGACATATTGGTATAAGGATTCATTTCGAGCTTGCCCTCTCTTGTATATGTCATCATCATCATCATCACAGCCATCAATATAAAATCCCACTGTTAGGCTCGGGCCTCCTCCGTAATGGGAGCAAAATTAACCTACTATACCGCGCTGGTCAGACGTGTTGGAATAGGGTTTTGTATCGAGTTTTCCTTCTCTCGCATAGATGTATATATGCGTTTTACATCCCTTAGTCGTCTCGTATCGTGTAAGTTATGGGGTGGTGAATAGTATTTTTAGTCCGTCACCGCACGGAAATATATGTATATGTCATAAGTTTACTATATCCTTTAATGACTGTCTATAATATCCACGGGCAAGAGAAAGGGCGAATTGTATTCTTACTCCGTCAGTATACGGCAATAGCTAGCATTAGTGTAAGCGAATGAAAAAGTCCATGCCAACCTATTCGATCAATTTGGTTCAGTATAATAATTTGCATCGCATTCTGTAGAAGGCGCGAGTCCATTTGTAAGACGTACCTATATAAGAAAAAAAATAAGAAGAAGAAGAATCTTATGAAATCACCTTGTAATTCTTGATCTGACGGAATCAAGTGGAGATAGCCCAGGATGATATAAAGCGGTCACCGAAGACAGATCGGGAACGGGTTGAGAGCCCTCAGCGCTCACCCACAGTCCGGCTAAAGTTGTCATAGCCATCTGAGGCTAACAACTAAGACACACACAAAAAAAAAAAAAAAAAAAACAGATCGGGTACCGGTGGCCCGCTCGCACAGCGGACAAAGGAGTCCTTGCAGGATGGGTTTATGTGGTTGCGCACCGCCCCTTCCGTCGCCCCGGACCGATTTGACGGGGCGCGACCACATCCATAGTCCACCGCAAGGAAAAAAATATAAAGCTCTTAGTCATATTTTACGATATCTACGAGCAAATTAAATGTGGGTAGTGTAGTGTATGCGTGTAATATTAGAATTACACGCTTAACTTCTAGACACGTTTCACACTATTGCACGACCGTACTCAACGATCCGCAACGCACAAATGCCCCGCGACAAGTCTCTACAGAGCTCTTATACCCATATTATTCGATCTACCCGCATTAACGAATTATATTAAATGTGCATACACTACATCTCCCCCTTGTTTTAATTTGTTTTTGTTATGTTAGTCGAAGTTATTAATTACCGTGTAAGGAAGCAGACATCCCATTTAAATACATTATACTTTTTCCAATATTACTTTTGTTTAAAATCTACATTTACTATTTGATTTTAAATTTAAATGAATATTCTATTTTAAAATTAAATTTGCTAAGAAAGAACTTGATCAATCTTCTCTGATGGTTGCAATATCTGTACTACGATTACTAGACTAGTTTACTACGATTACTAGATTGACAGATACAGCTCTTTAGAGAGAATTACCACATCATGAAACTAAATACTGTAAAGACGTACGATGCCAGCTCTGGTTCACTATCCTCTATTTTACGACATAGCCCTCTCCCTTTAGTTTACTCTTAAAGAAGTTTGTGTGAGAGATACATACCACATTTGAACAATACATTAAATAATACAAAACCTCAAATTAAGAATCAAATAGATTGTTTCTGGAAGACCACTCGCAGGTATCGAATCCAGGACCTTCTAGACTGTACACCAGCGCTGTGAAATCTGTTCGGTCTTATAATTAGATGCAAAAGTAGATTAAATCTAGAATCTAACGCTGCTCTGCAGTATCTAGATGGTCTTATAATTTGTAGTCTCAATTATCTTTTTGATTTAACAGAAGACTTACAGATCACCAACTCATCTAAAACGTCATCTACGCATATATTGTAACCACACACATCACAATCGTTTTTAAAGAAAGCTTCAAATCGCTAGGCTTTGTAATGACACCGTGGATTCAGTTTCTTTCATTTCTAGATTAGAGGTGTACTTTTAGCGCGTTGTACTCCTCCTCCATTCGCCTTATTATGGAATGATGTACTTTATAACCTGGGACTCTCACGTGATGAAGTATAACGCGAGGGCAGAACGTGTGCCGAACCATAGCACCAGTCAACTGTTGTGCAAAGACAACTTGATATACGACTAGATATAATCAATAATAAAATAGGGAAAATTCAATAAATATGTATACACAATGTGCATAATACATCATGCTCCACACCTCTGGCCAATTGAACATAGTTCACAAAGTTGTGAAAACGTGAAACAATATTATGAAGTCTCACCAACCGAAGACTGCAGCATCTGCATACCAATGACCTCAAATTTGCACTTATCAGTAAAACTAAAAAATAGAATTGCCCTCGCCTATTAATGCAAGGAATTAGAAATTATTATTTAAACATTCTTTTTTCAGGTTTCTTTTTCTATTCTACATTCTTTCAAAGAATTATTAGGCTCTTCCTCCGTTTACTGCTATACACAAAATATGGTAGCTAAATTTCATACAAATTACAGCTTCATCATTTAAGTCTAATTCTTTCAACCACCATGCCGCTGTAGAATTTTAACGTGTTTACTTCTAAGGATGTGGGCGTATTAATTATATTTTTCTAATTATATACTCTTGGCACTATATATCTGAAAGTGCGGCTGTGGAACTTTGCCACTATCTTAGAATGTAACGAAAATCGGTGGACGAATAGAGGTATTAACAATTCATAAGCAATACTTTCTTCAAAGAGTTTGGGATTTCGCAATATACATCGCATGCTTATTTTTCTTTTGAAAGTTGTAAAGACAAAACTCGTATAGAGGAGGTTGTACAAAATTTAAATATGCTGTGCATTTGAACTTTGCCTTATTATAAAATGGTCTACAATTAGATATATTGGCTGCATTAGAGTTCTTACATATATTGGCCTCAACATACTGCAACAATATATAGTCAGCAATTTATTGAAACAATACACTGTCCGTAGTGTGAACGAATCACACTGTTGACATGGTCAACAATCTGCTATATTTTTTTTGGTGTAGTTCAGTTTGTTGCCATGAATATAACTGGCTCAACCCTTACAGTTTTAAGTAAATTTATATTTGGGACTATCCATAAACAACTAAATTGATAGTTTTGTAAGTAACGTTCTAGTATTCATAGTCACTTAATGAAATTTTATATGTATGGTTTCGATTATTATCGAACTACTCGTTTGTCTTGGTTTTAATTTTGCTTTTATTAGTGCTATACAAATGGTCATCCAAGTAATATTTGGCGAGCCAAACTGCCCGTCAACTTTCAACATCAACCTTAATTTTTGTCAAAAATAATAGAGAGTTATTATTTTTATTTTGTTTAATCTCTATGTCACATAACGGCTTTTTTTTATCGAATACATTTATGTTCAAATCATAGTTATTTATTTATTAATTTCTCAATCAATTTTCTTATTGATAACAGCGTATCAATAAGAAAAGCAACGTATTAACCTACAACCCGATTTTAAGCTTATTTGAACTTTAAACAATCAAGACGTAGGTATAAAAATTGTACAGTTTAATGATACTTTATGCCAGAAATTTAGAAATATATATATATTTATTTTTCCATGTAAAATAATGTTCATATCCAACGACAACCTGTCTACAACTGTAAACACGTGCGCGTCATTGTCGATCGACCACAGTATAAAACCACTGTTTTAGGAGTCCGTACTCATATCTTGGCTTTAGCTACGGAAATATGTGCAATTAATTACCACCTAAATCGTTTTTATGAAGAGAATTATGAATGTTGAGGAAGCGAGTGAAGTATGCAGAGATAGAGTTCTCTGGCACTCTGTTCTCTCTGCCTACCCTGCAAGGGATATGGCGTGATAATATGTATGTATGTACTAAATCGTTTTTTCTTTATGGCATTCTGGCCGACCAGCACAACAGAAACTGAATTCCAACGGATTATTTGTATTTATTCATTTCAATACTTATTGTTACTTTAAAAAACTTTAACCAATAAAATTATAACTGTTGTTCTTAGTTTAACATACAGAGACTATATATTATTTAGGTATTTGTGCGCATGCGAGTTTCATGTGTAATTTATTTTATTCTGTTTAATACATTAAAATATTGATTTAACTGCTCTAAATTCCACACTCGCATCTGCCAGTAAACGTTTTTACATCATATTTCGATATTTTATTCCTGGCTATTAGTTGGTAAATATGAATGATACTAAAATCAAATATATTGACTTGTTTGCGTGGCTTTTACTGAAAATAAGTAACCGTATTACAACAGCATAGCCCTAATTTTATATTTTGGTAATTTGACATAGTTTTTACTGAAAATTAATAATACTTTTATAAAATGAACGAGTCAAATATATTGTCTCATATTTTTGAATGACTTTTACCGAATATCAACAACAGTATTTTAACTGCAAAGCCATATTATATTTTTATAATGCGTAAGTCGTAGACTCTTATTCTTGCGTGGCTTTTACTTGAAATCAATAATATTATTTTAACTGCATAGCCATATTATATGTTTAATGCGCGAGTCAAATATATAGACTCTTATTCTTGCGTGGCTTTTTACTTAAAATCAATAATATTATTTTAAATGCATAGCCATATTATATGTTTATAATGAGTGAGTCAAATATATAGACTCTTATTCTTGCGTGGCTTTTTACTTAAAATCAATAATATTATTTTAAATGCATAGCCATATTACATGTTTATAATGCGCGAGTCAAATATATAGACTTTTATTCTTGCGTGGCTTTTTACTTAAAATCAATTATATTATTTTAACTGCATAGCCATATTATATGTTTAATGCGTGAGTCAAATATATAGACTCTTATTTTTGCGTGGCTTTTTACTTAAAATCAATAATATTATTTTAAATGCATAGCCATATTATATGTTTATAATGCGTGAGTCAAATACATACCTACTCTTATTATTGCGTGGCTTTTTAACTTAAAATCAATAAGTATATCAACTGCATAGCTATATTATATTTTTATAATACCGGATTTAAATATATTGACTTTATTTTCTGGTTTTGACGTGACTATTGTCAAAGAACGAAACCAACAATGGTCTTACAATTGCATTATATTTATATGTTTATAAGTACTCATTGCGTGGACTTAATTATAGTTTTGTGTTTATGTTAGATAAACGTCTTATTTAATGAATTATAAAAGTTAATGTGTGAGCATAGTTCTTAACATAGTCAATTGATCTACGTGGCTTTTATTGAAATTTGACTGTGTTACATTTCGGTAAGCAAATATTTATGGGGTAGACCTAATATAATTTGGTAATTATGTTAAACGTATATAGTCCTTAAAATTGTCACTTAATTGACTTTGCGTGACTTATTATAATTCGTCGCTCTTATAATTTAAAAGTGCTTATGGCGTGGACTTTTATATAATACAGTCCCTTAAGGTTATTGATTGATATGCGTGGCCCTTTTTTTTTTTTACACATTGGATAGCTTTTAAGTAAAGCTATTTTGATTCACTTAAATTGAGCTAACATGCGAATAGAATTATATTCGCGTCTAGACAAAATTGAATAATAATTCAATAATAATTTAACTGTCATTATCTAAAGACGCGTTTAATAATAGAATAATAAATATGGCATTAAAATAAAATTTAAAATTTAGGTGCTCAAAATGCCAACTATTACGTATACAACGACAACATATTACGTTGGTATTTTTTTTTTCATTTCTTATGGGTAGTTAAACAACCATAGTTTTACATGACCTTATTTTTGATACAAAGCATGGCCCTTAGTAAGAAAGGATAGTAGTAAGAATTTGCTTGTCAGAAACAATTGTTTACGTATCATCTTTCGTGTCAAAAGCTATTTATAATTCATTGTATAATGAGCATTCATTAATTTTAAATCAATATTTATTTTATTATAATACCACAATTTCTAATACGCTATTAGAAACGTGGCTATACGTAAACCACCGACAGGCAATCATTACCTATTCCTTCCTTAATTTTAATATTTTTTACAGTGTACTCACGTTTATCCTCGTCGCCATTTGTAGTGTATGCGTGTAATATTAGAATTACACGCTTAACTTCTAGACACGTTTCACACTATTGCACGACCGTACTCAACGATCCGCAACGCACAAATGCCCCGCGACAAGTCTCTACAGAGCTCTTATACCCATATTATTCGATCTACCCGCATTAACGAATTATATTAAATGTGCATACACTACAGGTAGTATTTGTAACCATTCATCATCATCATCATCATAGCCTATAAACATCCCACTATTGGGCTCGGGCCTCCTCCGTAATGGGATCAAAATTAACCTACTATACCGCGCTGGTCAGACGTGTTGGTATAGGGTTTTGTTTCGAGTTTACCTTCTCTCGCATAGATGTTATATGCGTTTTATAATCCCTTAGTCGTCTCGTACGATCATCCACGGGTAAGATATGGGGTGGTGAATAGTATTCTTACTCCGTCACCACACGGAAAGTTTTGTAATCGTTACCATATAACAAACCCATCACTTCTAATGGTAATTATTTATTAAAATAACTAAAATATCTTTTCAAAATACGTTAAAATATTATTATACCTTTGTCTATTAGTTATACACACCTTATGTTAATCTAAGCAGATAAAACAGATCATTAACTTCAAAACGGAAGACGGGGGATGACACCATTTTTGTGACGTTAAATCATCCCTTACCTTATCCTCTAGGGAGGGGTAGGGTACATTATCGACTGATGTTACACCCCGTGAATTCTGCTGGGAATAATAACATTGAAAGTAAATAGTTATTGATTAATAAACAAATAAATGAGCCGTAGATTAAATTCGCTATTGAACTCAAGTAGAGTTCAAATATTTCTTATTTTTATAATTAAATTTATTTTCCTTTTTTTGATCTGTGGTAGGTAGGTTACGAATATTACTGCTATAAAGAAAAATAAAAACAATTAAATTTGGGTTTTAATCCAATAATATAATTGTAAAATATAACTTACTTTGCTCGTGGATGTCGTAAAAGACGACTAAGAGCCTTATAACGACTCGGGCCAACTCCATCTGATGCCGTTTGGTCATCGATTACATTCCCAAGGAGTTGTTGACGTCTGGCAGGCGGCCAGTTATAAAACTATTGCCAATAACTTTTACAATATGTATTATGGAAAAAGAGTATATATTGTATCGACCCCAAGTAATTGGGATAAGAGTAGGAGAATGATGAATATAATTGTAAAATAATGACAAGTGTGAAATTTTAATAGTGGTAGGACCACGCTGTTGACAGTTCTCTGTCTACAGCCGCGGGCCGGTCCGTCCGGGGCAGTACCATACTCTCGCAGAAGATCGACGTCTGAGTAATGGCAATGAGCTATTGCGCTTCGTTCGGTGAGCGAGAGAGCAAGAAGCCCAATTGGGGTGTGTTTGGCGATTGTAATGGTAGACAACGGCCTAGATATACCCGTGGTATTGCGAAGATCCATGAGCGGCAGTAACACTTACCACCAGGTATGCTGTTTGCTCGTTGTCATAAAAAAAAAACAATAGTTTTTAAGTATATAATTGTATAGTTAACTAAAGAGTATTTACATCACAAATACCAATTCTTAAACTGCTCGTGGACATTGTCCTCCCTCATCATTCTCCTACTCTTATCCCGATTACTTGGGGTTGATACAATATGTACTCTTCTTTCATAGTGCATATTGTAAAAGCTATTGGCAATAGTTTTACGACCAGCCGGCTGCTAGACGTCAACCCTCCTCGGGAATATAATTGTTGACCAGACAGCATCAGATAATGTTGGCCCGAGTCGTTATAAGGCTCTTAGTCGTCTTTTACGACATCCACGAGCAAAGTAAGGGTTGTTAGTATTCGTAGCCGCTACCACACAGCTACATTGACATTGTTCTCCCTAAATGGGGATAATACCAAAACGGTCAGATTTTGGTAGGCTAGTTAATAATCACAGTTAATATTTTTTTTTTTAACGAAATACAGAATGGTAGCGGTTACGAAAACTACCAAGCCTTACACAGCTCGTTATTATGGTAAAATTATTATAAAGACGTTTACATCTACGTGGACTAATTCCATCTCATACCGTTTGATCAAAAATTACATTCCCAAAGAGGGTTCAGGCAGGCAGGCAGTCATAAAATTGCTGCCAATAACTGTTTGCAATATGTACGATGAAGGAAAAGTACATATTAAGACAGAACAGGATGATGGTGATCATAATGACGATGATGATCGTGAGTTGAGTTAAAAAAATTTCATATAATTTTTCTTTCTTTTTGTAACGAGACTACCTAATCAACCCTTGTGTTGTGGGGAACCCCACAAGTATACAAATAACGCAGAGAAACCACACCCAAACAGAACAACAGTTCATGGATCGCACTAAGTATAGTAGGTACTGCATAGGAATCGAACCTACTTTACTGGTAGGGAAGTTCGGTGTCTTAACCACTACGCTATATGTCCAATCAATTAATATTGGTTATTTTAGATAGCCTTGATTATTAGTGAGTTATCCATCCGCTGGTTACAAATAAACTTATTACCATCCACCCATTAGCTTATAGGACATAAACCTCCTTGTTTTAAAATCAACATTCTTGGGTAATGAAATAGTTCTTGTATTGCGGAGCATATTACAAATACTATAATATTTGTTCGGTTGGACGCGCTAATCTCAGAAACTACTAGCTCGAAGTGAGAAATTATTTCAGTATTGGATAGCCCATTTATCAAGGAAGATTATAGGCTATATCACGCGATGACTAATAAGAGCTGAGCAAAATGTTTAAAAAATGGGGCAAATTTTTTACCTTTTAAATGTTTTCATTACGTGTGCGCAAATATGATGCAAAGAAAATTACGCGAGTCAGCTAGTATATAATAAATGGACACAAATTACACCCACACTGACATAAATTTGTGGATCACACAAAGTATTGCCCTAAATGGGAATCGAACCCACGGCATTGACACTATAGGTATGTATTTTAACCACTACGGCATCTGTGCAGTCAAGAAACTGGGTCAGGAATAGAAAAAAACGTCGATTACATTGACCTGATTTGATGTTACTATAATTAATTAACTAGAGCAGTCCTCTACCTTTCTCCCAATGTGGATGAAAGAAGTCATAGGTACTCTAGTTAACTCTTGTTTGGGTGCCTTTTTTGGGATCTGGTACAGCTATAATTCATTACACTGTATTTAACAAAATTTCGATTGCATAGATGGCGTAATCGTTAAAATACCAACCTTCCTTGTCAGTTGCGTGGATTGAATTTCTACGCAGGATAATACTTTGTGCAAATTACACACTATTGTTCTGAGTCTAAGAATAATTAATTTGTCTACGTAAATTATATGTTCGTAAAATCCCCTGTACTACAAGTATTATTTCTTTAGTGCAGGGTCTTTAAATAATCACCGAAGACTAAAATCGGGTACCGGTGGCCCGCTCGCACGGCGAAGAAGAGGTGCTTGCAGGGTGGGTCAATGGGGTTGCGCGCCGCCTCTTCCGTCACCCCGGACCGATTTGGCGGGGTGCAACGTCCATAGCCCACGGCAAAAAAAAAAAAAAAAAAGGGTCTTTAAATAAATAAATTATGCGTGCGTACAAAGTACACATATCAAGAGTGAAACTTTGGCAAACAATTTTTTAAATCTCGTTTACATACATTAACCAATAGCGTGTACTCTCTCTCTCTCTCGCTCTCACTGACTCTCTTTCTTCCCCCCCACTTTCTCTCGTGTCGCGTTTCATCTGTAAAAAAATTACCCTCATGCGCGCAAAATAGTTTCCCTTCAAAACAAGATAGCGCGTAACGAAAAAATGTGACGCGTAACCGAAAAAATGTGACAATAATTTTTTTTCCAACGCCGATAAAGAATCTTTACTTCAAAAATATAAAAAAAAGATATCCTGTTTTATGGACATCACGCTGAAGTTAATACTTACTGAATATTTTGTATATAATGTAAAAAATCCCGTTGAGTTTATTGGCAACATCTAATATAGTAGTACCAAACAAATGCCATACACCTAAACCTCCATAACTACATATAACTTATTAACAGGCTTTCTACCATAGATTAGATATCGCAATAGAATCCTGGCTACGCGTCTGTAACCGCTATTTATACCCTATTTTACGCTATTTTTTCGCCACGAAACCACTCAACCGTAACGCTAATGTTGCCAGAGCACACTCTTGGGATCGCCGCACCTTTTGATGGGCGATAACACATCTACTCAGCTCGCGACCGAATTTGAATCCGGTAATAGATTAATTAATTTTATACAGAATATAAAATTGACAATACGTGTCTTTACATATTTCTGTGTGGTAGCGGCTACGAATACTACCAACCCTTACATTGCTCGTGGATGTCGTAAAAGGCGACTAAGAGCCGTTATATCGACTTGAACCAACTCGATCGATGGGGTTTGGTCAAAAATTACATTTTCAAAGAGGATTAACGTCAGGTAAACTAATGACAGTAAATTTTGAAATAAATACGATTGAAGAGTATATATTAAGTCAACCTGGAATGGGGATATGAGCTGATGATGATGATGGAAGTTTCCTTACAGGGTTTTTACATAATAAATAATTTAAATTTGACTAAACTCTTCTGTAGTGGATTTATTCCTTTGATTATCTTAAGTAACTTACAAAATTAGATCTTTTTATTACTTACTAGCTTCTGCCCGCGGCTTCGCCCGCGTAAAAGGTTACTTTCCTAAAGTTTTTGATCCCCTATTTTATTTTTGACCGTCGGTAATTGTATGGCTCGTCGTATTGTATACCGTCGGTAATGGTAAATTGTATGGCAATGGTATTACAATACTCAGGGTTGGAACTTCATAACTGGACTGCTAGATGGCGTTGAAGAAGCTAGATTTTGAGATTTTTTGCCAAACAATTTTTTTATTTTTCATACAAAAATTTTGATTTTTTTTTTAATAAAAAGTATCCTATGTTACTTTTAATACCTCCAAGAATATGTGTACAATGTTTCATGATGATCCGTTGAGTAGTTTTAGCGTGAAAGCGTAACAAATAAACTTACATTCACATTTATATATTAGTAGGGATTCTTTTTATTACTTATGGTGGCAAATGAGCAAGCAACACACTTGATGGTAAGCGTTACTGCCGCCTATGGAGCTTTGCAATACCACAGGTATATCTAGCCGCTGATTACTAGAAAACCTCAAGCCAACTTAGAAAGTTGGATTATCGGCTCTCTCACTCACCGAATAGCACACTCCCCTGCTTAGACGTCAATTTTCTGCGATGGTGTGGTACTACTCAGATGAACCGGCCCGCGACTATAGACAAAGAACTCTGGTCTGGATACACGCCCTCCATTCCATCCAGGGAGATGGAAGGCCAGCGCGTGGCCTTCTAACCCACCGTATTTTCTCCCCATCACCATTGGGTCGGCCACGGGCACCGAATCCTGCACGTCCGTGGCCACCACGTGGTGGTGGCGTTTGTATGTATGATTATGTAAGTGTATGTTTATAAATACAAAAATCAAGAAAATAGCCAGTAAATTATAATGAGAAAAATAATAAAGACAGTTGGTGTTAATACATCAGGGTTGGCCGCAGTGAATCGCGTTTGCAATAATAACATCCGTAGCAATTTATATTTTATACTTATACTCGGGACTAAGGCCTCAACGCACAGAGTAATAATAAACAGAGACTACAAATAAAATAAGGCATTGTTTTTGTAAATTTATTTCCTAATTTAATTTTTGATTTTTATTGCTTATGGTGGCAAACCAGCAAGCAGCAAACGTGATGGTAAGTGTCACTGCCGCCCATGGACCTTTGCTATAACTAAGGCTAATAGCTAGGCTGCTGCCTACCATTATAATCCTCAAACCGACCTACTCACCACAGTCGGGCTTTCGGCTTTCTCGCTCACCGAACGATGCGCAATAGCGCATTGCCATTACTCAGACGTCGATCTTCTGCGAGAGTGTGGTACTACCACGGACAGACCGGTCCGAGGCTGTAGACAGAGAACTGTCAACGGCGTGGTCCTACCACTATTAAAAACTACACATTTTCTATTCATTTAATCATCCAGATTATCAATGTTCTTAGACGTAGGCATTCCCTTGAATATTGGCTGTCTAGCCTCCTCACGAAGGATTTATAATTACAAAATCACGCTTAGCTAGCAGGTCAAAGTACATTTTTTGGAGTTTACTCCTTAAGAATTGATTTCATACAAGGCGCCCGGTATGAGAAAAAAATGAGGAATAAAATCTAGTGATCGAATGACCACGTTACGTTTTTGGTGCGCAACCTATTCTGCGCACCTTTCACTTTCTGACGTAAGATAATACTTCACTGAACAGTTTTAATAAATGTAAACAAATATATATATATATATATATATATTATTTTTAGTCAGCTTTTTTTGCGCCTGTTTTGATAATCGTACTTAAGGAGTAAAACTCCAGTCGTGCGTCGGAGCTGACACACACACTTTTTTTTTCTTATACCTATGGTAGTAAACAAAGCAAGCAGTACAGCTGATGGTAAGTGTCACTACCGCTCATGGACCTATTCAATACCAAAGGTACAGATAGGCCGCTGCCTACCAATCAAAACCCACCTATAAAGTTGGGTTTTCGTCTCTCTCATTCACCAAACGAAGCGCAACAGCACAGCGCCACTGCTCAGTATTCTGTGATAGAGTGGTATTATCCCGGACGGACTATCCCATGTCTGTAGAGTCTGTAGACAGAGAACTGTTAAAAGTGTGGGTCTGTTACCAAGCCTTATATAATAATTGACCATACCACACTGATCAAACGAGTTGATGTTATACGCGTATTATAACCGTTCATCAATCTTTTACGATCCCCACAACCAATAAAGGGCGTGGTGAATTGTATTCTTATTTAGCCAATTAAATTACACGGAGGAAAATTGTAGATGTAAAAATAAATTATATTATTAAAAAATATGCGTTGGCCGAGAATCGAACTCGGATCAACTGCTTGGAAGGCAACTATGCTGACCATTACACCACCAACGCATATATTAAAACATTGAAATTTGTTATTGAATTAAATATACATAACTTTTTTATTTACACAATTGTTATAATATTAACATATGTACATACTATTAGCAAATCCAGCGTATTGGTTTGTTTGTAGAAGTTGATATATCACAGCACCTCCTGGTGGCGATTTACATCAATGGGGATAGCAAATAAACATTCTCCGTGACATCAATTTTAAAATACATATAAATTTTTATATAAATTCAATAGTTTCTGAGTTTAGCGATTTCCTATATACAAACATCGTCTTTTATAGATATAAATAAAACAAAATCGCTTCTCTTGTTTGTACGCTAAGATCTTTTAAACTACGAAACACATTTTAATGCAGTTTTCATCAATA
Organism: Lymantria monacha; assembly: GCA_905163515.2. Classification (NCBI taxonomy): domain Eukaryota; kingdom Metazoa; phylum Arthropoda; class Insecta; order Lepidoptera; family Erebidae; genus Lymantria; species Lymantria monacha. Next base: position 18,965,826 of record LR991106.1, on the reverse strand, counting down.
GATAGAGCGATTTAAGAGAATGATTTATGTGTATAACACATGCCTATTATATTAGTATTTTCCGTGTGGTGACGGAGTAAGAATACAATTCACCATCCCCTTTTTTACCCGTGGGTATCGTAAAAGACGATTAAGGGATATAATATGCATATGGCATCTGTGCAAGAGAAGGAAAACTTTATATAAAATCCTATACCAACAAATCTGACCAACATGGTATAGAAGGTCAATTTCCCTCCCATTAAGGAGGAGGCCTGAGCCCAACAGTGGGACATATGTGAGCTGAGATGATGATGATTATATTAGTAAAGAACCTAGAATTTAAAAGATTTGTAATATGATATTGCAAAATATCATGTAAGACATGGCGCTGGCTAAATAGCTGGCCTTACGGCATATAACAAAACTAGCTTCTGCCCGCGGGTTCGCTCGCGTAAAAGGTTACTTTCCTAAAGTTTTTCATCCCTTATTATTATTTTAAGGGTAAATTTTTACAATATTTTTAAGGGTAAATTTTTTACCGGATGTGCCTCGGACACCGTCCGGATTGGCACCATCCGTCCTGGTCCGGGCGGCGTCGGTGCTGTCTGGGTGCAGTGCCCGGTGGAGTCGGTCAAGAAATTGGCCGACTCAGGCAGGCTCCTCGTGGGCTGGAGTTCGGCGCGGGTAACTGTGCTGGAGCCCCGGCCCGCGAGGTGTTTCAAGTGCATGGCGGTCGGGCATACCCAACCGACGTGTCGCAACTGCTTTGACTGCAGCGGGCTATATGCTTCCGCTGCGGTCAGGCTGGGCACCAGGCGGCATCGTGCTCTGCAGTGCCCCACTGCCCCGCGTGTGCGGCGGGCAATAGGCCTGCCAAGCACCGCATGGGCTCTGGGGACTGCAGACCCCCGGCATCGGCCCCAAAGGGGCGGGGGCGGCCCATCAACCGGGCTCCTCCCGCTCCGATCGCGACCCGATCGCCCGTTAGCGCGGAGGAGGAGACAATGGATACGGCCCGTTAATGGACCACGAATCCATCCGTCTCCTCCAAGCCAATCTCAACCACTCCGCCGGTGCACAGGACGTTTTCCTGCAAGCCATGGCGGAGTGGATGATAGGAGTAGCCGTAGCCGCAGAGCCGTACCTGGTGCCCGACCGACCTAACTGGCTGGATAGCACCGACGGCACTGTGGCAATCGTCGCCTCCACGTCATGGCCTTCGTCGTCCCTGACCCTTAGGGATAGGGGCGTCGGATACGTCGCGGCGGGGAGAGATTTCGCTTTTCGGAGTATATCTCTCCCCTAACAGGAGCGTGACTGATTTTGGGGCCTCCCTCACCATCTTGGGGGCCTCGTTACGGTAACTGGCACCGCGCCAAGTCTTTGTGAGGAGCTGGTGCGTCGCGGATGAGGTTGAGACCCTATCGGACCACCGGTATATCTGGATGGAGGTCTCCCGGACCCTCCCGACGCCCGGCAGGGGTCATGAGGCGGACGGACGTCCCGTGTTCACGCGATGGGTTGTGGGTCGTTTAGACCGGGACCTGCTGGCGGAGGCAGCCATCGTTCACTCGTGGCTGTCCTCTGCCCACCAGTTGGACGGGGTGGACGCCGAGGCTGGCCTCATCCGCAATGCGTTGACGCAGATCTGCGATGCGGCCATGCCCCGTGTACGGTGTCTGCCCCCGTAAAGGGCTGTCCACTGGTGGTCCCGGGAGCTGGCGGATCTTCGGGCCGCACGTATACGCGCCCGGAGGGCCTACACCCGCAGCCGTCGGAACCAGCGCGATGAGGAGCGGGTGGGCCGGCTTTATGAGGGCTACCGCAATGCGCAGTCGGCTTTCAGGCTGGCTGTCCGTACCGCCAAGGACGTCAGTCGGCAAGAGACGCTGGACGGTCTCGATCAAGACCCCTGGGGTCGCCCCTATCCTGCGGCGCTGTAAGCTCCGCGCGCGCCAGAGTCGACCTCGGCCTACAGGCCTATCGTGCTGCTCGACGATGCGGGCAAGCTATTGGAGAGGGTGCTGGCTGCCCGCATCGAGCGACACCTCGTCGGCACGGGGCCCGATCTGTTGGACGCCCAGTTTGGGTTCAGGAGGGGTCGTTCCACGATCGCGGCTCTGCTGCTCTCTGATTTTTGATAATTAAATTTCACTATTAAATAATGATGAATTTCAAATATAATTGTATAGGTATGTTTTTTAAGCAATAAAGATTACAAAAAAAAATATTTTGTTCATTTTGGAGTCACGTGCATATTCCCTATTAGTCCGTCACCCGCCGAGAGGCCGACCACGTGAGGAAAGACCGACATCCTACCCGAAGGGGGGACGTTGGTCGAGGAGAGGGTACTCCTCAGGGGTATTCCATTGGGCCGACCACTGACGTCAAGTCACTCTGCTCCGGTGGTTGGCCCAACGACGAAGGCGACGTCACGGGTGGGTTACGGGTGTGCGTGCTTACGCCCTCTGTCACGCCGGACGGAGTGGTGCGAGGAGTGCGCTGACTGTAGCCCACCCCAAAAAAAAAAAAAAAAAAGGGTAAATTTTTACAATATTTTAATGTTATATTTATTTATATCTAATCAGTAGGTAGCCTAAAAATAAGTTTCAAGCTTCTGGCTTTAAAAATGACAATACTTCCTTACAACTTTTCATCCCCCTTTACAACCTTTTTTTTTATTTAAAAAGTAGCCTTTATCAGGCTCTATACTATCCGTGTACCAAATTTAATTTAGATCGGTTCAGTAGTTTTGGCGTGAAAGAGCGACAGACAGACAGACAGAGTTACTTTCGCATTTATAATATTAGTAAGGATAATTTACTATGAAATTATAAACCTTAAAAATATTTGTAAAAAAGTCTGCAATATATATCTTTTATTTGTTAATGATGGCGGCAAACAAACAAACAGCACACTTGATGGTAAGTGTTATTGCCGCCCATAGTACTTACTAGGCTTACCAATAAAATCCTCAAACCCACCCAGAAAGTTAGACTACCAGTTGTCTTGCTCACCGAACGAAGCACAGCAGCTCACTACCTACCATTGCTCAGACGTCGATTTTCTGCGAGAGTGTGGTACTACCCCGGACGGACCGGCCCGCGGCTGTAGATAGAGAGCTGTCAACAGTGTGGTACTACCATAAAAAAAAATAACAAAAAATGTCTAGATATCCTATCCTGCTGGACGGGCCACCGAAGACAAAGATCAGGTATCAGTAGCCCGCTCGCACGGCGAAGAGAGGAGTTGCACGGTGGGTTTATGGGGTCACGCGCCACCTCTTCCGTCACCCCGGACCGATTTGGCGAGGCGAAAGGCATCCATAGTCCACCGAAAAAAAAAAAATTCTATCCTAACAAAAATAACTGTATTTATCTATGACATATTACTAAAAAATTATGAGTTATTTTCAAAACTATCTTAAACAATACAGTATTATATTTTATCCAATAAAATTAACTGCACAGATGATGTGTTGATTAAGATACCGACCTTCCATGCCAGAATAATACTATGTGCGAGCCATAAAGTGTTGTTCTGAGTCTGGGTGTAATTTGTCGGCGTTAATTATATGTAAGTCCCTCGCAGTACAAGGCTCATTTCCTTAGAGCACGATGGTGTCTTAAAAAAATACATTAGGAACGTTGGCGCCTAAATGCACCATGAATGGATGTAGATCACAATTACCATTTACAGTATATCAAGAGTATATATCTTAGAAGTTACTAGCAGACCCAGCAAACTTCGTTCCACCTAACAGTCAATGTACATACATACATACATATCATCACGCCATATCCCTTGCAGGGTAGGCAGAGAGAACAGAGTGCCAGAGAACTCTATCTTTGCATACTTCACTCGCTTCCTCAACATTCATAATTTTCTTCATACACGCTCGCCGGTTTCGGAGACTCTTGACTCCACTTTCCTTCAGTACATGACCGATCTGGTCTAGGTAGGTTAGTCTCGGTCTCCCCCGGTTCCTACATCCTTCCACTTTCGCATTGTATATCTTCTTAACCAGACGTTCGTTCGGCATTCTTTCCACATGTCCGAACCATCGGAGCATTCCCTTTCGCATCTTTACACCAATACTCTCTTTCATACCTACTCGCTCTCTTACGTCGTCGTTACGAATGCGGTCGGTCAGCCTTACACCACAGATTTTCCGCAGAGATCGCATTTTGATGTATGAAAAGTAAAAAGCCTGCAGTCGACAGTCGACAGTCAATGTATGAAAAGTAAAAAGCCTGCAACTCGATCGCAGCGCTACCTAGTCCAATGCGAATCTAAACCACTCTTGAATCCACTTGAATACATACAATAAATTTCAAGAAAATCCGTGTAGCCGCTTAGGAGGAGTTCAATGCCATGCACACATACCTACATAAAAATTATATATATAAAGATTAGAGATTTAAAATTCAAGGTTAGAGCGACCGAAAGTGAGGCAAAGCGAGGGCGGATCACTAGTATTAAATAAATATTTATATTTGATTATTTTCCGTGTGGTGACGGAGCTTAAGAATTCTATTCACCAACCCGGGTCTTCGTCTATCTTACCCGTGGGTGATCGTATGAGACGACTAAGGGATATAAACTTATATAACATCTCAGCAACAGAAGGAAAACTCGATACAAAATCCTATACCAACACGCCTGACCAGCGTGGTATACCTAGTAGGATAATTTCCCTCCCATTACGGAGGAGGCCCGAGCCCAACAGTGGGACATATATGAGCTGTGATGATGATGATGAATTATATTGCATTTGCATCAGCCCGTAAACGTTCACTTTTCCTGTGCCACCTGCATCCAACGGCTTCCTGCAACTTTCGAGATGTCATCATTCCACATGAAGGTATATGATAATGGAATTCATACAAATAGTTTTGTTTCAAATGTGTAATACTCTCATATGTTCTGTATGGTAGCGGCTACGAATACTACCAACCCTTACTTTGCTTGTGGATGTCGTAAAAGACGACTAAGAGCCTTACAATGACCTGGGCCAACTCCATCTGATGCCGTTTGGTCAACAATAACATTCCCAAGTAGAGTTGACGTCTAGCAGGCGGCCGTTCATAAAATTATTGTATTAATTTTTACAATATGTATCATGAAAGAACAGTATATATTGTATCGACCCCAAGTAATTGGGATAAGAGTAGGAGAATGATGATGATAATATGTAATACTCTCATAAATAGCAAAAATTATTACTCAATGCATACTCTGATTTAGGATAATTATAAGTGCATATAAAAAAATATGAATTTCGTATGCGCCAGCCGTTTACAAGGCTGCTCTTTTCACGGAAAAAGCCAACGTGATCTCTAAATCAAAGCCTACTCTATGCCCACCCCATTTAAGATGTAAACACATAAGTATAGAGAGGTAGCCCTCTCCCACCCCCCATGGGGTGCTCGCTAGTCAGTTGAAGCGGCCAGACGCCGCGAAGCACACGTGTGCTACATTCAAGCTCCGCAAAAAAAAATATCCAATAAAATATATATTATTTGATTTATTTTTCTTAAAATCTTTTAATTTTCTCCTTTAAATGTATGGTAATTAATTATTTAATTTGAAATTTAAGCCTCAAATAACGCATTGCGGTGCCTGGAAGTACGGTGTCGACTGTTTTGAATAGTTTTGTGAGCCAAAAAAATTCCTTTCTCCAAATGTTTCCTTCCATTTTATTTTTGGTTCGTTATTTTTTTATGTAGAGTTTCAGTGCAATGCCGTCGATTCTGTATGCCTATTGGATTGTAGCGGATTAAGCAAGTGAGTGGAATATCGATTGTAGCTAATTTTTTGATTATTTGCTTATTATTCAATCTTTATCGGTCCTCAGATAAGAATACTATTGTCGCTACCCCTTGTTTGTCAATCGTAAAAATTGGATTAATGTATCACCAGGGGCAGAGATAGAATCTATCTCCTGGGAAATACATACATACAGTTATTTTTCTATGTCAAAAAAATGAGAGTATTCTATCAAAGAGAAGACCTACGTCTAAAAGAACGGCCGAAAATTGAAGAATTGCTATGATGTTAATTAAATTTTATCAATGCTTACCGTTTGGTAGGGAAGTAAGAATACACAGCACGTCCTTTCTTAACCAACGGATAAGAAAGTATAATAAGGATTATGACGTGTAGATAATATCTATATACAAGGGGATAAACTCAAAATAAAACTCCTACACTGACCAGTCTGATCATCGTAGTATAGCAAGTCAATTTTCCATCATATCGTGGAGAAGACCTGACCCCTGTGGGACACAGTCAGACTGGAAAATAATTAAAAAACTGCATGGGTAATGACTTCTAATGTTTACGCGAGTATTACACATTTGAGATAAAACTACGTTTACGGATTATATCGCGTTTGTATTTGATTTTTAATTGCCCGACGTTTCGTACACTTTACAGTGATCATGGTCACGGGAGGACCAAGGAGTCTTACGTCCAATATGTCATTGTTATTACAGAAATGTATATCTACCCTATAACATATTAAATTTTGACCTACATTTTTAATACAAAATTAATACAAATTCATTTCCAGTACAAAAAGAGAATGATTCTATATATAAAATTTATTATATTTATTTTTATATTATATTTTATATATAGAATCATTTTTTTTTGTAATGAACTTAGAAATGAATGCGTAAAAGTAGTTTTCTCTCAAACTGCATCGGCTTTGGATTGATTTTTTATTCCTTTTAATCTAGTTTTCAACTAGTCAAAGAAATTGGTGGAGTTGGAATTTCAAGATTAAAAACCAATTTTGTGATATTTATTCATGATATTATAATATTATTTATTATATATTTTTTTATCAAATAAAATAACTATCATTTGAAAGTAAAAAATATTCTATTATAGATACAAATTTCTTGTGTGTCTAAGATTTATTTTGGCTTCAGCCAACTCTTGTAAAGAAAACATTCTTAATAAAACCGACTTCTTGCCGATTTTTTGCATAAGTTGGTCGGTCTGTCGTATTCGTGGTGCTGTACTGCTTCGTTACTGTTCATCTTGTAACTGTAATTTTTCTTATTTATTAGTAAATTTCTTGTATAACAGAGAAGTGGGCTATTTTCTTACTCCTGTTTTCTTCTGTTCACTTCCTAAAGTTCAAATTCTTTTTGTAATCAAAATCATTATGAATATGAAATAGGAGTTATAGTTGTAGTATGATGCCATTCATCATCTTTATCATCATCTCAGCTCATATATGTCCCACTGTTGGGCTCGAACCTCCTCCATAATGGAAGGGAAATTGACCTACTATACCATTGCTAGTCAGACGTGTTTGATATAGGATTTTGTTTTGAATTTTCCTTCTCTTGCATAGATAATATATACGTTTTTTATCCCTTAGGCGTCTTTTACGTTACCAAGGGTAAGATAGGGGGTGGTGAATTGTATTCTTACTCCGTCACCATATAGAAAATGATGATACCATTAATCGTAATTTAAAAAAAATAAATGCGATCTCTAAGGAAAATCTGTGGAGTTAGGCTGATCGATTGCATTCGTAACGACGACGTAAGAGAGGGACTAGGTATGAAAGAGAGTATTGGTGTAAAGATGCGAAAGGGAATGCTCCGATGGTTCGGACATGTGGAAAGAATGCCGAACGAACGTCTGGTTAAGAAGATATACAATGCGAGAGTGGAAGGATGTAGGTACTGGGGGAGACCGAGACAAACCTACCTAGACCAGATCAGTCATGTACTGAAGGAAGGTGGAGTCAAGGGTCTCCGAAACCGGCGAGCGTGTATGAAGAGAATTATGAATGTTGAGAAAGCGAGTGCAGTATGCAAGGATAGAGTTCTCTGGCACTCTGTTCTCTCTGCTTATCCTGCAAAGGTCATGGCGTGATAGTATGTTTTATGTTTTAAAAAAATAAGATAAAAAAGAAACAAAAAGTATATTAGTACTGAGCTATGTGGATACTGTAGCGAGGGAATTACTAAACTGAGACTAGATCATACCAGCTTAGAAAAAATAGGTCTCAGCATTAGCAACTCGCATCTCACATTACAGGCTAGTTACCGCACTACTAAAGAAGATTACGGCATAGCTATAACTTCGCAAGTACCTACGCACCATTGTCTTATACCTTAGTTGGTTACCCGTCCTTGATTATGCGGGTAGATAAGCTTCTAACAAGTTAAACATTACATATATTTATACATTTAATTCTATTATTTTTAAATGAAACATCAATTCAATTCAGATTTCATATTCCTATATTAAATCTAACTAGCGAAAGAGAATGCTCCGGTTGTTCGGACATGTGGAAAGAATGCCGAACGAACGTCTGGTTAAGAAGATATACAATGCGAAAGTGGAAGCATGTAGGTACTGGGGGAGACCGAGACTCGCCTACCAGAATTGGTCACGTACTGAAGGAAGATGGAGTCAAGAGTCTCCGAAACTGGCGAGCGTGTATGAAGAGAATTATGAATGTTGAGGAAGCGAGTGAAGTATGCAAGGATAGAGTTCTCTGGCACTCTGTTCTCTCTGCCTACCCTGCAAGGGATATGGCGTGATGATGTGTATGTAGGTATGTATGTAAATCTAACTTTCAACATTATTATTATCTTACTATACTGCCAACCCTTACTTTGCTCGTGGATATCGTAAAAGACGACTAAGGGCTTTATAGCGAACTAAACCAATTCCATTTGATGTCGTTTGGTCAATAATTACATTCCCAAGGAGAGTTGAGGCAAGCGGTCGATCATAAAACTATTGTCAATAACTTTTGCAATATGTATGTTTATATATTGCGTCGACCCCAGGTAATTGGGATATGAGCAGAAAAATGATGAATAGAATACGTTTATTATGGCAAAAGGACACTAATTAAAACATAACTTTAGAAATAATTATTAATTTAATCAAGCAGTGTTTATTTTTGGCCACAACCCGGTTCTAAATCACCAATTTGTTGGCTATAGGTAACCAATTCTTACTTGCCGTTAATATTGCTATGTGACAAACATTACGCATAGGTCTTCTTAACGAGGGCAATAATAAATACACTTTATTTGGCAGGCAGATGGGTTAATTTTTCTTTTTCGTCTGACAAATTTTAAACACATTGACGAGCCAGTCGAGCATTACTGCTAATTACTTGGATGAGCTTTTATTTATTTTTTACGAATATCATACCAAGTGTGGTGACGGAGTAAGAATATGATTTATCACCTCCTTCATCATCACTTTCTTGACCTAAGTATCATATAGGATGATTAGGAGATATCATATGCATATAACATTTATGTAAGAGAAGGAAAACTCGAAATAAAAATCTATATCAACCCGTCTTACCAGCGTGGTATAGTAGGTCAGTTTCCTTCATATCGTGGAGGAACCTTGAGCCCAATAATGGGAAATAAATGTGGCAAGGAAATCTTCAAAGTTAGCTAAAGAATCATCAATAAAGGTCTATTTTTTATTTTTTGAGGTAGGCAATGGTGTGGTCTCACCGAGTTAATTTCGTCCGCGGTGACAGAAAAATGGCTAGCGACCTTATCTATCCATTCATCCATCCATCCATCAGCCCATAAACGTCCACTGATCCTCCTGTGCCACCTACGTCTAACTGTACTGTGTCACCTGCATCCAACGGTTTCGTGGTCGCCACTCGAGATCCTTTCTTCCCCAACGGCTGTCGGTTCATCGAGCAATGTATCTTGCCCATTGCCACTTCAACCTGCTAATTCTTCGGGCTATGTTGGTTACAGCTGTTAGCTTCTAGCTAGCTTCTACAGATTTCCGTATTCTGGATTTTATCAGGTAGAGAAATACCGAGCATAGCCCTCTCCATAGCACGCTGAGCGACTTTGAGCCTTTTTTTGAGGCCGGCAGTGCCGCGACTCTATAGACTCGCCTTACAAGTACGCCACGCGGATCGGCCACCGGTACTCGTTTCTTTTATAAAGAAAGGTATGCAGCTCTTTCCGGAACAAAAATTGACATAATTTAAATTTTAATTGAATGTTACTTCCCATGGGGAGGCGTTTGCCCAACAGTGAATATTGAAAGCATCGATGATGATGATGATGATGAGATGTAGTTTATATTCTTTTACGAATTATAATAAATATTTCCTTAGAATATTAAAAAAAAAACATAGACGCATTTTGTGTAAAAAAGTGTGTGTGTCAGCTCCGACGCACGACTGGAGTTTACTCCTTAAGTACGATTATCAAAACAGGCGCAAAAAAGCTCATTTGACTAAAAATAATATATATATATATACAGGGTGTCCCAAAATTCAACGATAAGCTGGCACCAGCAGGTGGACCTACATATGACTACTCGAGAACAGAAAAGAAAAAAATTCTACCTTGATTTTTTTTTTCATTACGACAAAAAAACCAAAATCTTTAAAAATGGACATCCTTTATTATATTATTAAGTGCTATTGCTACAGTTTTACAAGTAATTCTGTGATTTTTTTTGTATTGGCAAGGTAAGTAGCACTACTATCGATCACAACCATTAAAAATTCCAGAATATCTATAGTTTTTACACAAAAATCAATCAAAACTATGTTTTTTTCATAAATTATGTAAGATTTTGACTTTCAGCTCACTTTCACTCATCATAGTGAAAAAAAAAAGTATGGACGCTACTGTGGCAAATAGTATTAAAAATTGGCGCATCTAACTACAATTCTAAAATGGTATAACATTCTAGACAAATTAGCCACAAAAATATACTTAGGTGTACTATTTCAAAATAACAACCATATTTCGAAAATTGTTAGTGTTGATAGTAATCACTTTTACTATGTAGCCAAAATGTTTTTGTAGCAAGTTCTCAGAATTTGAATGAGACATGTGCGTAGTCCATAAGTCCATAAAATAAGTTGGATAGAGATAGAGAGATTATACGTTAGAGGGAGATAGATAGATGCTAATTGTTTAGTAACATTAATGCAGGTGGAGAAGTAATTAATGTCCTCAGCAACACAGCAAGTCAGTATGCTCTACTTCTTTGTTTACTGCACACCGTTCTGTTTTAATTAAAGTGGCTCTGGTACTGACGACTTTTGGATTGAATTAAGTGACCTGGAAATTGACCTGACTTGGCATTATTTTAGACTGTGATTTTGTGTTTTTTTTAAAGAAGTTTTGCCTTATTTTCAAGTGTTTAGCATTCATCATGCCGCTACCATACACAGCGTTAGAATACGCTAATATGCACCTAATTTATGGAGAATGCCGATGCAATGCCAACGCTGCTAGCAGATTATATCGAGCAAGGTACCCTAATCTTCAAAGGTATCCGGATTATCGCGTATTTATTAACGTGTATCAAGCTTTTTCGGAGGGTTGTATACCATCTGACAGGCGAAACGCTGGAAAACCTAGATCGGAACACGATGAAGAAGTTCTCAATGAAATAGAAAACGATTCAACTACCTCTGTACGTGCTGTACAAGCAGCAACGGGAATCCCAAAAAGTACTGCACATAGAATTTTAAAACGTCACGTCGTCGTGATGAAACAACCTGCAAGAAAGATGGATATTTAAATCTTCACAATCTTCATAGCTGGAACAATGAAAATCTGCACCTGGTGAGAGAAGACAATCTCAATACCAATTTAAGATTAACCTATGGACTGGCATAATAAATGGCAAAGTGATAGGGCCCTTTGAGTTACAAGGAAACATAGATGGCAATAGTTATTTAAACTTCTTACAAAATGAGTTGCCAGGATTATTAGAAGATGTGCCCTTAAGTGATTTGCAAACCATGTGGTTTCAAAACGATGGTTGCCCAGCTCACTATGCCCGTCCTGTGCGAGAGTACTTAGACCAAGAGTACCCAGGGCGTTGGATCGGGCGACTTGGTCCTATCTTGTGGCCACCCCGTTCACCCGATCTAAATCCCCTGGACTTTTTCTATTGGGGTTGTCTAAAGGACAGAGTTTGCACAAAACCGATTGCAACCTTGGACGAGCTTCGCCATAAAATAATTCAGACTGTGGATCTACGGACTACGCACATGTCTCATTCAAATTCTGGGAACTTGCTACAAAAACATTTTGGCTACTTAGTAAAAGTGATTACTATCAACACTAACAATTTTCGAAATATGGTTGTTATTTTGAAATAGTACACCTAAGTATATTTTTGTGGCTAGTTTGCCTTGAATGTTATACCATTTTAGAATTGTAGTTAGTTGCGCCAATTTTTAATACTATTTGCCACAGTAGTGTCCATACTTTTTTTTTTCACTATGATGAGTGAAAGTGAGCTGAAAGTCAAAATCTTACATAATTTATGAAAAAAACATAGTTTTGATTGATTTTTGTGTAAAAACTATAGATATTCTGGAATTTTTAATGGTTGTGATCGATAGTAGTGCTACTTACCTTGCCAATACAAAAAAAATCACAGAATTACTTGTAAAACTGTAGCAATAGCACTTAATAATATAATAAAGGATGTCCATTTTTAAAGATTTTGGTTTTTTTGTCGTAATGAAAAAAAAAATCAAGGTAGAATTTTTTTCTTTTCTGTTCTCGAGTAGTCATATGTAGGTCCACCTGCTGGTGCCAGCTTATCGTTGAATTTTGGGACACCCTGTACATATATTTATTTACATTTATTTAAACTGTTCAGTGAAGTATTATCTCACGTCAGAAAGTGAAAGGTGCGCAGAATAGGTTGCGCACCAAAAACGTAACGAGGTCATTCGATCACTAGATTTTACTCCTCAAATTTTTCTCATATCGGGCGCCTTATATGAAAATCGATTCTTAAGGAGTAAACTCCAATAAAAAATACATTTTGTGCAAAAAGAAAATTGTAATTTTCGTCCCTACGCCTTAGAAATGTATATTTAGATAATTAAACTCTGTAAAACTTTCTACTTCATTTTTGGAAGCCTAAAATATAACTTATTTATTCAAAGCCTTCATTCTATTACAAAAAAGTTAGACTGTAAAAAAGTTTTTCTGAAACGCAGTCGACACATAGTGATTTATGTCTAAAACTTGACGTCCTATTTCAAATGGTAACGACGGTGATTTCGATTCGGAAAGTTTTATGTAAGTAGATTAAGTTGTTTTATTTATTTTAATTCATCATCATCATTACAGCCCATATATGTCCCACTGTTGGGCTCGAGCCTCCTCCGTAATGGGAGGGAAATTAACCTACTATACCACGCTGGTCAGACGTGTTGGTATAGACTTTTGTTACGAGTTTTCCTTCTCTTGCATAGATGTTATATATGTGGTAAGATATGGGGTGGTGAATTGTATTCTTACTCCGTCACCACATGGAAAATTATATTAATTAATTCTGCGTATTTCTTATATAACTTCTGGTACATCAACATCATTAAAAATCCTCTTTTGAGCTTCTTTGCCTTTGAAAATTTGGTGTAAAGACAGATTCTCATATCTGCTATTATGCTATGCATGACGACTAAAAGCATAGAAATATACCAACTGCATTTGACGTCCACTGGTAAATTACTTCATCAAGTAAGATTGTTATCAGGCAGGTGGCTGATCATAAAACTATTGCCAATAACTTTTGCAACAAGAACAACAAGTAATTAGGATAAGAACGATGATGATAATGACCAATAATTCATATATAAAATTTATTTTATCATTGAACCGTTCAACATCATCATCTCGGATCATATTATATCCCACTATCGGGCTCGAGCCGCCTCCACACTAAGAGGGCAATTAATATATTACACCACGCTGGTCAGATGTGTTAGTAATGGTTTTATTTCAAGTTTTCTATTTCTTACATAGATCTTATGTGTTTTATATGTATCACGGGGTGCCTGTATACCTAAGATGGCTGGTGCAGACTATTTGGTGGGGGCACAGCGTCCTCTATAATAACCGAGCAGGGGACGTTGTGCGAACGCTCATGTAGTGTTGTATTCTGCAGGGGTCGGTCTTGGGACCGACTTTATGGAGCTACGGCTACGGCTGGGCGATGAGAGGGAGCCCCGGGCTGGACGTAATCTGTTACGCCGATGATACACTTGCCACAGCCCGGGGTGGGACGCTGGAGGAGGCGGCATGCCTGGCAATCTTGGCACCGAGGAGATTGTCAGGCGGATCGAGGCTGGGGCTAAGGGTGGCCCTGGATAAGACGCAGGCCTTATTATTCTCTGGGCCTCGCACCAGTTCACCCACCGATGCCTCGATCACCGTCAATTCGGTTCCCATTAGCATCCATATGAAGTACTTGGGCCTGGTGCTCGACGGGCGATGGTGGTTCCGGGAGCATTTCTGTCGACTTGCTCCATGGCTTGTCTAGGCTTTCCGGCCGGTGCTGATGGAGTGGTTTGCATTATTGCACCATATAGCGTGGCGGTGTGTCGTTCGCCACGGCCTGTCATACCACGCCAACAATCAGTTTATCCCTCGCCTATATGTGTTTTACATAAAAAAATTGTTTTATATCCCTTAGTCGTTTCTTACGATCACCTGCGGGTAAGATAGGTGGTGGTGAATTGTTTTCTTATTCGCCACACGAAAAGCCATTATTGAATTAATATTCAAATTTCTCTATTTATTAAGAATATTTTTCTTTTATAAAATAACTTATTTAAATTATTACACATAAGTTTCAATTAATACAATTTTGAATTAACATCTAGTTCTACCAGTCATTAATAAATTCTTCAATATATCTAACTAGTGCCATTTATTGCTTACTCAGTGTAGATTTTAAATTATATTATTGTGACTAAAATAATTCTGTATGCATAATCGATTGTAAGATTAATTCAAATTAAAACTTATGTATTACGTATTAAACTCTTTGGGGCACTTACAATCTAATTATCTACCATCGCTTCAAAACGCAGCCGTTAATTGAAAGATCCGGCAAATAACTCAGCAGACTTATGTTATTTTTTATTTTAAATTAATGATCTTCATCCGACAAGAGCGCTGACTTGAACATGATGGACATAAAACAGCTGACCCCCCATAGCTAAAACGTCATAGACAGCGTTAGGGAAAACATAAAATATTCTCCAGAAAGAAAGAAATAAATAATATTGACAGGACCATGCTATTGACAGTTCTCTGTCTACAGTATCATTCTCTCGCAGAAGATCGACGTTTAAGTAATGGCAATGTACTATTGCGCTTCGTGCGGTGAGCGAGAGAGCCGGAAGCCCAACTGGGGTGGGTTTGGGGTTTGTAATGGTAGGCAGCGGCCTAGCTATACTCTTGGTATTGCAAAGATCCATGGGCGGCAGTAACACTTACCATCAGATGTGCTGCTTGCTCATTTGCCACCATAAGCAATAAAAAAATATTCTAATTAGAATTGACTAGAAGATATTTTTTAATATTTTGCGCCGTTATAAAATTAATTTTTTTCTTTTACTTGTAGCTATCTACTT
The DNA here is from genome assembly GCA_905163515.2 of Lymantria monacha. Lineage (NCBI taxonomy): Eukaryota > Metazoa > Arthropoda > Insecta > Lepidoptera > Erebidae > Lymantria > Lymantria monacha. Next base: position 18,950,408 of record LR991106.1, on the reverse strand, counting down.
ATTTACTGTGTAAGTTTTTTTCTATAAATATCATAATCTCAGCCCATATATGTCCCACAGTTGGGCTTGAGCCTCCTCCATAATAGGAGGGAAATTGGCCTACTACACCGCGCTGGTCAGACGTGTTGGTATAGGATTTTGCTTCAAGTTTTCCTTCTCTTGCATAGATGTTATATGCATTTTATATCCCTTAATAGTCTCTTACGATCATCCACAGGTAAGATATGAGGTGGTGAATTGTATTTTTACTCCATCACCACACGGAAAGCTGTCTCTATAAATATCATAAAGTTAAAATCTATTTTTCTAAACGTTATTTTTTCATTATGGACAATAGTTAAAATGTATATATATAATAACCAGATGGCGTGTTGGAATTTAAGTTTTAAACTGTAATTTTATTATGGAGGTTATATTTCGGTAAATTTACTTACGTTCCATAGTAAATAATCTTCAAAATGATGTATAAAATATTAATATTGATGTAACATCATCATAATTATCTTGCTTTTATCCTAATTACTTGCGTCAACGCAATGCGTAACTACTCTTCATCTATTGAACAAAATGCTGAAATTATTGGCAATAGTCTTATAACCGGCTGCATGTTGAACGTCAACACTCCTTGAGAATGTAATTGTTGACAAGATGGCATCAGATGGAGCTGTTCTAGGTTGATGTAAAGCTCTTAGTTGTCATTTACAAAACGCACAAGCATAATATTAATAATTGATTAGTAGTATGCTTAGCTGCCATATACATACACGTCATCACGCCATATCCCTTGCAGAGTAGGCAGAGAGAACAGAGTGCCAGAGAACTCTATGCTTGCATACTTCACTCGCTTCCTCAACATTCATAATTCTCTTCATACACGCTCGCCGGTTTCGAAGACTTGACTCAATATAGATATATTATTATCAAAAAAAAAAAACATAAACCCAAAATAATCAATTTATCATCGCCTTTACTTACCCGTGGGTGATCGTAAAGAATAACAAAGGGATATAATATGCATATAACATCTATGCAAGAGAAGAAAGATTCGAATTAAAACCTTGTACCAACCTGTCTGACCAGCATGGAATTGTATGGTCAAAGGACCAAGCCTTTAGAGCAGTGTAAAATATCCGAATAGTTAATATACTGAAAACAGTATAAACGCTATAACTAACGCTAACTTCTCTAAATTACTTTAATTTTCACTGTACCAGATGGCAAAAGTACTTAACATTAAATATTAAACTTACTTAATCATTATAGACTTGACTAAATAGCGCAATTTGGAAAAGAAAATGAAACGACATATTTTCTCTCGAAAAAATTCATCCTTCTTAAACTTTTATAGCAATTTATATTTCAATGCTTTGGGTACAAACGACCAGTCTTTAGAATGCTTTCGTCTCTTAAGTGAAATACTTTTCATTCATACAAAAATGTACCATTTAGAGAAATTTTGTTAATTTAATGGAGCATATTAAGGAATTCTTATCTTGCAAAGAATGATCTTTTCATGCCTACATTATAAATTTAAAATTACAACTGTCTTCTCAATTATAATTTTTTATACAATGATTTTTAACGTTTCGTTTACGCGAGTATTTGAAATAAAACTATTCTTACGTATTTATGCCCAAAAATCGCCGTGTATCGACAATAGTGGTAGGACCACGCTGTTAACAGTTTTCTGTCTACAGCCGCGGGCTGATCCGTCTGGGGTACCACATGAGTAAATAAACGTACAGAGACAAACATTCAAACAATCGCGCCACGGTAGGTACATCACCACAAGTATGATGCGCGTGTGTGCGTGAGCACTGGCGGCTCGTCACGTACGGAACGAAACCTGTTTAGGCTGGTTCGGCCAGTGCTCAAACAAAGGGCTCACTCACCGCTGCGCATCGCGTCGTGCGTGTTTGTTTAAATTTGAAATTTGAATTAATTAGAAAGAGTGTAAATATGGTTTATTGTACTGTGTGCATGTGCAACAACAATCGAAAAAATAAAAACATATCTTTTTTAATTATATTAGATTTAGAATTTATCATTCGATTAAGATATATAACAAAATAATAATAATAATATATATATATATATATATATATATATATATATATATATATATATATATATAACAAATTATTAAAAATCAAAAATTACAAAAAAAAACTATTTAGAGTAAACAATTTGTAAAAAAATATCCATACATAAAAAAGCTGACAAACGTTTTGTGTATTTATATTCATCCTCATGGGCCATCCCTATCAGAATAGGTAACAATTTTGCTCGCTCCTTAGAAGCTTGGTCTCTGTACGTTTATTTCCTCATGTGGTAGTACCACATTCTCGCAGAAGATCGACGTCTGAGCAATGCCATGCTATTGCGCTTCGTTCGGTGAGCGAGAGAGCCGGAAGCCAACTGGTTGGGTTTGGGGTTTGTATTGGTAGGCAGTGGCCTATCTATACCCTTGGTATTGCAGTGGTCCATGTGCGGCAGTAACACTTAGCATTAGGTGTGCTGCTTGTTCGTTTGCTACCATGAGCAATAAAAAAATACTTGTCAATTATTGATCTATGTGTTGCCAATTGTAGTTTAAATGATTATTATATTATTTGGAATGACAACACTGCTATTTACCATGGTATTTAAAAGACACTCTTAAGACTGTTTTCTAAAATTAAAATAATAATAAAATGGAAATGTTTGATTTATTTGTTTAAATATTAAAATTATTACGTGAATGTTCAAAATAAAATCTATTAGTATTAATATAATTATTTGTAACTATAATATATGTTCAGTTGTTTTTACGCAATAAACATTTGATTTTAAACAACTATGTATATTCAGTTGTTTTTAGTGTTTTTACGCAATAAACATTTGATTTTAAACAACTATGTATATTCAGTTGTTTTTAGTGTTTTTACGCAATAAACATTTGATTTTAAACAACTATGTATATTCAGTTGTTTTTAGTGTTTTTACGCAATAAACATTTCAATTTATTTTTACTCACAGCGCCATTTGTTGAACAATATATAAGAATAATATTCCCTTTAATTACACGAATGTTAATTGCATAAAATAGACTATTATGTTAAATGTATTAAAATATTTGTCATTATTATTTAGCTATTTATTTTGTAGTTTCGATAATTATTTTATAGTAATTTTATTCGTTTGTTATAAAAAGTAGTTGTTGTTACTAAGACCGTTACCGTTTCATTGTAGAGTGGAGGGTATAAAAGCGCTGTAAGATTGGAATAGAATTGTCCGGGTTGAGAGCCCTCAGCGCTCACCCATAGTCCGGGTTAAGCTGTGACAGCCATCTGCGGCTAACAGCTAAAAGCTACACAAAAAAAAGGCATGAAATTCAGTTTACTTCACTCACTTCTCCGATAATTATTTCTAATATATACAGTGATTGTAAATTCGCTATTTTATTATGGACGCCCAATTTCTTGGCCAAACGCTGACATATTCTATCGCTTTTGTATTTGATTTTTAATTTCCCAACGTTTCGAATACAATACAGCGTTCATAGTCACGAGAGGAATAAAGTGTATCACGTCCAACAAGTCATCGTTATTACAGAGATTTATATAGCTTGTCGTTATTACATAGGTTAGGAAGTCTATGTGACGTATTTATTTAAGAAGATTGATTTATAAACATTTGAATGAAATTTAATTTGAACACGAAGCGCTCACCGAGAATGTACATACATACATACATATCATCACGCCATATCCCTTGCAGGGTAGGCAGAGAGAAGAATGAGAATGTAACTTCAGATAAAACAATTTAAGATAATTAAAAATTATTAATAATAATAATGATGATAATTTAACTTCAGAACAATTTAAGATAAAACAATTTAACTTCAGATAAAACAATTTACGAGAATGTAACTTCAGATAAAACAATTTAAGTTTGTAAATTTATTTTCAACCCAATCTTATCAGTCTAAATAAAGTTATTTTACGTAGTAGTCTCATCATTCTCCTACTCTTATCCCAATTACTTGGGGTCGATACAATACGTACTCTTCTTTCATATTGTAAAAATTATTGGCAATAGTTTTATGACCAGCCGCCTGCCAGACGTCAACCCTCCTTGGGAATGTAACTGTTGAACAAATGGTATCAGATGGAGTTGGCCCAGGTCGTTATAAAGCTTTTAGTCGTCTTTTACGACATCCAAGAGCAAAGTAAGAGTATCAATGCATGAAGCATGATGTAAATAGAAATGGTGTGAACGTAGAGATGATATCTGATAGGTTTGTGTGGAGATAAAAGAAGATATATGGCATCGATTAATAAGAGCGGTGATGATATCAAATAAGAACATGAAAATAGCCAATGTGAGGGAGATAAATATAATATTTCTTTTTTTTTTTTTTGGTACGTCAACTAACAGGTTTCATACGACACCAGTCGGTAGTGGTTATCCATCACCAGAGAGAAAAGACTATTATAATTTTCTAATAATTAATTAGCTAATTATATGTCCATCGATCAGCCTAACGGCGTCTTTTTTTTATTGCTTATAGTGGCAAACGAGCAGACAGCACAGCTGATGGTAAGTGTCACTGCCGCCCATGGACCTTTGCAATACCAAGGGTATAGCTATGCCTTTGCTTACCAATACAAACCCCAAACCCAACCAGTTGGGCTGCCGGCTCTCTCGCTCACCGAACGAAGCGCAATAGCACGCACGCACGCATCTAAGCTTAAATTATCATTGATTTTCAATGACAAAAAGACGAAGTCACCGGTTTTAAAAACGGATAGATAATCGAACGTAGCAATATAAGTTTCCCAGAAAAGTATTGTTAGCCATTAGTTTGGTGATTTCTTAATCACTAATTCAATCAATCCATCAATCAGCCTCTTATCCTGAACTATTACATTCATTATTTTTTTTAATTTTGCTTTAGTTTTTTTTTATTATTTTTTATTTTGTTTTTAAGTATTGCTTTGGTTTATTTTTATTTATTTTTTTCTTTTCGTGACTAATGTCTTCTTATAGAAAATCTCTTAGTTCAGTGTGCCTCTTGGCATAGGCCTCCTCTAACATTTTCCATTGCTTTCTGTCTTTTGAAACTCGCCTCCAGTTGGTCAGGTCTAAAATCACTAATTAACACATTCTATTCTTAACACGTAACCATAGTAGCAGAAACTTTTTAATATAGGTCAAAAATAAATTGGAAACATTACCCAAACATGCCTTTAAGCCCCGAATGCCTTAAAAAACCTTTAGGCCTTAATTACATATTGCGGTCAGCTCTTAAGGGATAACCACAAATTTTTGCACCCTCACTCCCTTATTTTAGATGAAAAAACATAAACGCTCGTTGTATATTCCACCTGATATTAAAAGCAAATTTCGCATAGAAAACAAGCGTACCATTTATAATATGGATGAATCGCTGAATATTTTCCATGGCTTGACGAGGGACTGCGCCAATGTATCATTTCCCCACTTATTATCATTACCCTGTTTCTATCCTAATTACTTGGGGTCGCAATATTAGTCTTCTTCCATCGTTCATATAGCAAAAATATAGTATAATAACCGGCTGCCTGCCTGTCGTCAAACCTCTTTAGGGATGTGATTGTTCCAACGTCCTCCCCGAGGAGGGAACGTCGCTCAACAAGACGATGACAGTGGCCGGCCCGATGGAATACCCCATAGGGGTATTCCATCGGGCCGGCCACTGACGATAAGTTCACGCTGCTCCGGTGGCCGGTGCAACGACGAAGGCGAGGTTCACGGGTGGGTTACGGGTGTGCGTGCCTACGCCCCTCTGTCGCCCCAGACAGAGTGGTGCGAGGAGAGCGCCGACCGTAGCCCACCCCCAAAAAAAATAAAAAGGGATGTGATTGTTCACCAGACGGCTTCAGATAAACTTGTCTCAAGTCAATGTAAAGCTAGTTCATCTTTTACGACAGCCATGAAGAATGTAGTCGTTGGTAGTATTCGTATCTACTATAACACAGCAAATCACTCACTTGTCTAGTGATATTGTAAAAGACAAATTGAGGTCATTTATCATCTCAGCTCATATATGTCCCACTATTGGGCTCGAGCCTTCTCTATAATGGGAGGGGAATTGATCTACTGTACCACTGGTGTGTGCTGGTGTTAGTGTTAGTATAGGATTTAGTTTCAAGTTTTCTTTCTATTGTAATCAAATCAAATCAAATCATTTATTATGCATAAGCCCTAAAAGGGCACTTACATATTGTCAATATTACATTTTTTTTTTTTAAATTAATCTACCACCGGATCGGAAAGCCGCCACAAACTGAGAAGATCCGGCAAGAAACTCAGTGGGCTCGTCATTTTTTTTTTAAATTATATGTTTTCTAATATTATTGGATACATGTTTAATCCCCATTAGCTCCAGTGAGATGCCCTTCGAGTAAAGATTTATTTTTTAAAAGTTAAATACACCATTAACAAAAAACACAAAAAAGAACAGAAATGGTTGGACCAGATTCCACAAGCGGCACTCGATCACGAGTTAAAAGAGTTAAAAGAGAGAGTTAAAAGAGTGTATAGATGTTATATGCATTATATAACCCTTAGACGTCTCATACGATCACCCACGGGTAAGATATGGGGTGGTGAATTGTATTCTTACTCTATCACCACACGGAAATTGAGGACGTTAGCAGATAAGATCTATGTTAAAGATGGAAATTTAAAAAAGCATATGACTCTATGTAAAGGGCAGTTTAAGAGTTTAACTTCCGTTCCAAAATTTAGAGAGACTCGACAATAAAAAACATATGTAGAGCTAGACAGAGCAGAAAAAAAGAAGAAAATGTTATATTTATTTGAACAAAAACAATTTTTCATAACATTACTAAAGAAAACGCAATTTATAAAGGCACCCACAAAAAATGCTGGTATAAACTTGAGACAATTTATATTATAGGTCGCAGCTGGTAGTTAGGCGTGCACCTGTGTCTGCTTGAATATTATAAGGCTTATATACACTCTTGTAAAATTAGAACCACGTGTAATGGGACATCAGGCAGGCGGCCGGTCATAAAACTATTGCCAATTACTTTTGCAATATGTAAATCAAATCAAATCAAATCATTTATTTTGAGAAATATGGGTATAAAATATTAGTTATTACAGGTATTCAATGTATCACCATATTTGACCGTCAAGCGGCATGCAAAGCGGCATGTAGGAAGAGGAGTACATATACGTCAACCCCAAGTAATTGAGATAAGAGCAGGAGAATGATGATGATGATGAGTAATGAAATTTGGAATACTTTGGTGAAAATAACTGTCAAACTAATATTTGATTGCACAAATATCAGAGTGGTTCACATAGTTACTTAATATGCCAAGTGCCGTGTATGCAATTGCTACGCAGGGAGGCAATATTTTCAATGGGGTTGCGCGCCGCCTCTTCCGTCACCCCGGACCGACTTGGCGGGGTGCGACGTCCATGGCTCACAGCAAAAAAAAAAAAAAAAAACCGTGGACATACTTTTTGTGATTCAAAATTTTTTTGTTCTGAGTCTTGGTGTAATTTGGCTTCGTAATTTGTATTTTGTAGAGAAGGTTATATATTAGCGCTCGGGCAACACCGGGGCAAGTAGGTAATTCTAGATCATTGATATTTGTGTGTCCCACTTTTAGCCACGATCTTTCTTCAGTTGAACGAAATTGGCTTACTATACTATGCTGATCAGATAATTTATTATTTTATTTATTATGGTGGCAAACGAGCAAGTAGCACACTTGATGGTAAGTGTCACTATCGCCCATGGACCTTTGCAATACCAAGGATATAACTAGGCCGCTGCATACCAATACAAACCCCAAACCCACCCAGTTGGGCTTCCGGCTCTCTCGCTCACCGAATGAAGCGCAATAGCACGTTGCCAATACTCAGACGTCGATTTTATGCGAGAATGTGGTACCCAGGACGGAATGGCCTACGGCTGTAGAGAGAGTACTACCAACAATGTGGTACTACCACTGAAATTTAATTTTCTTACAAAGCTGTAGAAAATATTTTGAAATTTGTGACCTATATCAAGTGTCACATAAGTTCCTGACACTTAAGTCAGAAGGCTTTACAATATTAGAAGCTTTCAGTTGCGGTTCCTGAAGCTTGAAATATATATATATATATATATACGAAAATGTATTATGCGGTAAATGTTGAATTATGTTCATTTTCACTTAAATTGGTGAAGGTATGAAAATCTGTATGTGTAGACATATTGCGTTTAAGTCTGCTATTGAATACAGGTCTCTCTATGAATGATGTATGATGCTGTCATCGATGTGCTTGGCAGGTTGGTAGGTTGGTAGGTTTCACTGTAGGTAGGTAGGTTTCACAGTAGGTAGGTAGGTTTCACAATAGGTACGTAGGTTTCACACAATTGGTACGTAGGTTTCACAGTAGGTACGTAGGTTTCACAGTAGGTAAGTAGGTTTCACAGTAGGTAGGTAGGTTTCACAGTAGGTAGGTAGGTTTCACCATAGGTACGTAGGTTTCACAGTAGGTAGGTAGGTTTCACAGTAGGTAAAAAGGCAGGTTTCACAGTAGGTAGAAAGGTTGATTTCACAGTAGGTTCGTAGGTTTCACACTAGGTAGAAAGGTAGGTTTCACAGTAGGTACGTAGATTTCACACTAGGTAGAAAGGTAAGTTTCACAGTAGGTAGGTAGGTTTCACCATAGGTACGTAGGTTTCACAGTAGGTAGGTAGGTTTCACAGTAGGTAGAAAGGCAGGTTTCACAGTAGGTAGAAAGGTTGACTTCACAGTAGGTACGTAGGTTTCACAGTAGGTAGAAAGGTTGATTTCACAGTAGGTACGTAGGTTTCACACTAGGTAGAAAGGTAGGTTTCACAGTAGGTACGTAGGTTTCACAGTAGGTATTTAAAAAAGTTTCACAGTAGGTAGGTCGCTGGATACTAGTCTAGTAGGTAAGTTTCTTAGTAGGTAGATAGATTTCATAGTAGGTAGGTGGGTTTCACAGTAGGTACGTAGGTTTCACAGTAGGTATTTAAATAAGTTTCACAGTAGGTAGGTCGCTGGATACTAGTCTACTAGGTAAGTTTCTTAGTAGGTAGATAGATTTCATAGTAGGTAGGTGGGTTTCACAGTAGGTACGTAGGTTTCACAGTAGGTATTTAAATAAGTTTCACAGTAGGTAGGTCGCTGGATACTAGTCTACTAGGTAAGTTTCTTAGTAGGTAGATAGATTTCATAGTAGGTAGGTTTCACAGTAGGTAAGCAGGTAGGTTTCTTAGTTGTTAGGTAGGTAGGTTTCACAGTAGGTATTTAAATAAGTTTCACAGTAGGTAGGTCGCTGGATACTAGTCTAGTAGGTAAGTTTCTTAGTAGGCTATCTGAGAGAGAGCTCTCACCCGCTTTTTCTCTTTTGTTCTTACTCCATCACTACACGGATAACCCTAATGCGCTTTACACTTCAAAATAAATATGGCGCGTAACAGAAAAATGTTACAATATAAAATTTATCCCATTCGTCGATAAAAAAGTTTCACTTCAAAAAGCTAGAGAAACGGAAACAAAATACAATATTTTTATGATACTGAAGTTAACAGACATGTGACAATTTTTTATTATTTAGTTTATCATTTACTATTAGTCAATGCTATAAATGAAAATGTAAAAAAAGGGGGGCATAGTCCGGAGCGTGCTCGTTCGCGTCCCCTGCCAGTCTAATTAGACTGCTAATCCGGCTCGATATGCGTACCGCAATGCGGGTTAGGGCGTCCCCCGGAGGCGACGCGTACCGACCCGCCCCCGTCGGTACGAACATCGACAGTTGCGGCGATGGGGGCCGCCACTCATCACGCCTTGCCCAGTTAGGCGAGTCGAGGAGAACGGAATGCCGGGTGGGCACGTGGAATGTAAGAGGTTGTGTGGAAGGTAAGTTGCACGAGCTGATATCCGTCATGGCGGACAAACAGCTAGACGTGCTCTGTGTAACAGAGACCAAGCGAAGGGGCAGCGACGCCTGCGATCTTCCTGGTGGCGGGATGGCTCTGTGGTCTGGTGTACCACAGAGCGATCGAGCCAGCATGGGGGTAGGAGTGTTGTTGTCCTCTCGCTTGGCCTCAGGTGTGAAGGATTACGGAATGTATGATCCCAGACTTCTCTGGGTCCGTATAAAACTAGGTGTAACCAAGGTATTCATGGTTGTAGCATATGCTCCCGTAGGATCCTCGGTGGCATCAGACCTAGAGAAGTTTTGGGACAATGTTAGGGAAGTTCTGGATATGGCAGAAACCAGTGAACGCGTGATTGTATGCGGAGATTTGAACGGATGGGTGGGGACCAAGCGTCCCGACTATGAGGACGTACTTGGTCCATTTGGTGATAAGAGAGTGAACGACGCAGGTAGGCTCATAGCGGATGTATGCATGGAGAGAAACCTTATTGTGTCAAACACATTTTTCCAACATAAGGACATCCATATGTATACATGGAGAAGGAATGAACAGAAAAGCATAATAGATTAAATTTTGGTAGACAGTCGCCTCCGAAGCAAAATATTGGACGCAAGAGCCTACAGGGGCCCCACAGTCGACACGGACCACTATCTCGTTATTGCGAGATTTAGTGGTCTGTTCAGAAAGTGGAGGCACTGGCGAGAGCGTGTCCACTTCGGAGGGCTTGAAAGAATAAAGGTTGAAAGGTTGCAAGAAGAGTGTGTAAGAGAAAAGTATGCAGAGGGTGTCCGAGAACGGCTGACGATGGCAAGCCAGCCGCAATCGCACATTGAAGAATGCTGGAGAGTATTGAAAGAGAGTATGGTAGATACAGCGAAAGAAGTATGTGGAAGTTCAAAGAAGCATAGAAAAACAAATGGTGATGCATGGTGGGATGCGGAAGTGGCAGCTTCCGTAGAGCAAAAGAAGAAAGCGTGGCTGGACTATGTCTCTTCTTTGAATCTGAATGACAGTATGACTGAACAGAAGAAAGAAATATATCGGCAATGTAAGAATGACACCAAGGCCTTAGTGAAAGAGAAACGGGATAGAGCAAGTATGAGTGCAGAAGATAGGCTGACTAAAAACTTCGAGGGTAACACCAAACTCTTTTGGAGGGAGGTGAAGAAGTCTCGGGGTGGTTGGTCAGCCTTCAGAATGAATAAAATAAGGTCTAAAGGTGGAGACGTTCTTACACAAACACAAGACGTGTTAAGCCGATGGAGTGAATATTTTGGCGATATGTATGCGGATGCTACGGTTGGCGCCGGTGTTGGATGTGGTTTGGTAGATCAACATTCGACAACGGCGTCCTCCGATGGCATCAGTATGGATGAAGTTGAATGGGCGATAAGAAGTTTGAAAAATGGTAAGGCAGCGGGCATTGATATGGTGTCTGCCGAGATGATCAAGCTTGGTGGCTCTTGTGTCTGGGAGGCGTTCCTGTTGCTCCTCAATCTATGTTGGAGCTCAAGAATGGTTCCCAGGGACTGGAATAGCGCAGTCATCGTGCCTTTGTTTAAAAACAAGGGTTCACGTTATGACTGCGCAAATTACAGAGCCATAAGCTTGACCAGTTTGGTAGCAAAAGTGTATGGAAAAATTATTGAAAGGAGAATGAGGATGGTGTCCGATGGTTTACTGTGTGAGACACAAGGAGGTTTCAGGAGTGGAAGGGGATGCATGAATCAAGTGTTCTCTCTGCGCAACATTGTGGAGAAGCATCTGGCTCTAGGTCAGAGGGTTTTCTGCAGTTTTGTGGATCTGGAGAGAGCTTTTGACACGGTTGTACGAAAGGAACTTTGGGACATTTTACCGGAGTATGGTATTAGCGGTAAACTGCTACAGGCTGTGCAGTCCAGTTATATGGGCTGTAGAGCCTGTGTGCGGCTGGATGATGGAATGTCGCCTTGGTTTGACGTCAATATCGGCGTTAAGCAGGGGTGCGTTCTGTCAGCCAGGCTGTTTATCATATATCTGGATAAATGTCTCCAAAGGTTGAACGATATGAATGTGGGAGTCCAGATGGGCGACTCAGTGGTCACTGCTCTGCTTTATGCAGATGATGCAGTCCTGCTGGCACAGTCAGCGACTGACCTGCAGACCCTAGTCCACACAATGACAGAAGATTGTAAGAAAAGGGGTCTACGCGTGAATGTGAGCAAAACCAAAATAATGGTCTTTGAAAGAGATAAAACCAGAACAGATGTAAGAGTAACAATAGGTAATGATGTACTAGAGCAAGTGGATGAATTTGTATATCTTGGATGTGGATTTAGCCGAGATGGAAGGTACACCACTGATATAGAACGAAGAGTGAATGCGGGAAATAGAGTGAACGGAGCGTTGGGGCAACTTCTCGGCAGCCACCACCTCAGCCAGAAGGCACGTGTAGCAATACATAACGCAGTGCTTGTCCCAACATTACTGTATGGAAGCGAGAGTTGGGTATGCAGAAAAGAGTATGATAGTAAAATTAATGCGGTCGAAATGCGATCTCTGCGGAAAATCTGTGGAGTTAGGCTGACCGACCGCATTCGTAACGACGACGTAAGAGAGCGAGTAGGTATGAAAGAGAGTATTGGTGTAAAGATGCGAAAGGGAATGCTCCGATGGTTCGGACATGTGGAAAGAATGCCGAACGAACGCCTGGTTAAGAAGATATACAATGCGAAAGTGGAAGGATGTAGGTACCGAGGGAGACCGAGACTAACCTACCTAGACCAGATCGGTCATGTACTGAAGGAAAGTGGAGTCAAGAGTCTCCGAAACCGGCGAGCGTGTATGAAGAGAATTATGAATGTTGAGGAAGCGAGTGAAGTATGCAGAGATAGAGTTCTCTGGCACTCTGTTCTCTCTGCCTACCCTGCAAGGGATATGGCGTGATGATATGTATGTAAGAAAAATTTCGTGCCATTCTCGACGTAGTACTAATCATAGCTGTTCGTTTACATTAAGCTGTATGCGATCTACTTCCTTCGCCTATCCCAAGGGGTGGACAAAAAATGTAAACGATCCCAATTTTTATAAAGTATACATACACTAATGACTAAACAGTTTAGTTTTTTATTAATTGCAATTAAACCACAAAGAATTACCAAGCCATTTTCGAATGGAAATAGCGCGTTGCGATTATGAATCTTTTAAAAAAATAAAAATTTTGATTCATTAATTTTTACGGTCGTGATCCTGCCAGATACAAAATATTTTATTCGACGACCTCTAATATTTTTTTTAATCAACTATTTTCTTACTTTAAATAAAATAATTGCTTTCTTCTTGACATATGTATTATAATATTATCCTATAAGTGCAATGTGAGAAAAATACAATTATTTTTATGTTTGAAAAGTGCTTGATTTTCATATGTCGAGAGTAGAGCAAGACCTCAACGCTTCGCTTATGAGGCGTGCAATATGCCGTATTGTATATTTAGAGTCTACATGTCTTTTGAAAACGTCGTATAATGTATTCAGTACACTCGAATTTAAGCTGTGTGGTAGCGGCTTCGAATACTACCAACCCTTGCTTTGCTCGTGGATGTCGTAAAAGACGACTAAGAGCTTTATAACGACCCGGGTCAACTCCATCCGATGCCGTTTGGTCAACAATTACATACCCAAGGTGGGTTGACGTCTGACAGGCGGCCGGTCATAAAACTATTTCACAATATGTACTATGAAAGAAGAGTACATATTGTATCGACCCCAAGTAATTGGGATAAGGGTAGGAGAATGATGAGTACACTCGAATTTAAGTATTAATATAATATGACAATGTTTGAAAGAAGAACATTTTTTTTTCACTCCATGAATCATAACGAGGCCTTTTAGAAAGGTTTTACTTAAAACCTCGGCACCAATTTAGATCTTAGATAATGAAATAAATGGGACGTTTGCCAAAAGGTTTTTATTTGTTAAGAGTTTCGTTGTATAATATTGAATATACTTATGATGATTTTACTAAGATTTACTTAACTTCAAATTACTGAAATTTAGCATTAAATATGCTTAATTATTTATAAATACCCGATTACGAAACGAAAAATGATGTCACAAGCGGGGTTCGAACCCGCACCTCATTCATCCCGCACATCATTTTTCGTTTCGTAATCGGGTATTTATAAATAATTAAGCATATTTAAAGCTAAATTTCAGTAATTTGAATAACAAGGTTGTGTCATCGTTTAATACAATTCTAACTGCAAAGTTTGAAGTATTAAGCCAGTACAATCTGTAAACATTGTCGGGTAGATGGCACACGTCTCCTTAAAGACGAAAATATAATACGATGCGAGAATTGAATGGCCTACAATAGTTTACGGTGGTGTAAGTGGCAGCACGATTGGAACGGATTTCCAATAGATGTGAGTTCGAATACCACTTATGACAATAATTTTTCACTCGTAATCGGGTTTTTTATAAATAATCAAGCATATTAAATGCTAAATTTCAGTAATATGTTGTATTAAGTAATTTTGATGGCATTTTATGTTAAGATTTGGCTTAAAGGTCTAGGTAGATTTGGCTTTGGTAGATTTGGCTTAAAGATCTCTAGGTAATCAAGTTATAAACTCAAAAAAACCGGAGGTGTCAAAGGACACCCGGATGGAACGAAGTTCTATTTTAATTATATAATTTTTTTCTGCCTTAAGCGATTTTTATCGTTATATTTTAGCCAATTTGCAAAAAATATCTTTATAAATTATAGCCTATGTGTTATTCTGATGTGCAAGCTATATTACTATAAACATCAAAATCCATTCAGTAGTTTTTACGTGAAAGAGCAACAAACATGTTCACATCCATACATTATTACAAACTTTCACGTTTATAATATTAATAATAGGATATACAATTCCATTAGACTACCAAAACTTTTCGGCCCCGAGCTCGAACGCGAGCCGGCTACGCGGCCCGGTCACGGGCGAAAATAATTTCGTTGCGCATTATTTTGATTTTGCTATATCTCTTAAGGTATTGATTTAATTTGCATGGTATGAAGGAAAAAAATATCTTCATGCAATGCTCAAGCCAACTAATGTATTTAAAATGATAAGGATTAATACAGTATTTGTGTAAATAGCTTTTCAATTACCGTTTTATAATAGAACATTTTTTAAAGTATTAAAATGGATATAGTATGTTATCCTTAAGAGATAGATATATACCATCGCGGACTTTTTTGTAGGCCTTTTTAAGCTGTATAATACTGTAGTACTTTATTTTGATCTATTTCGTGGGGTTCAGCCAGCGTTTGCAATGTAAGCGCAAAATAATGTGTTTATTTACGACATCACATTAGAAACCTCTAAAATTATCAGTGTTTCTCTAGTACATTATGCATATATTATACATATAAACCTTCCTCTTGAATCACTCTATCTATAAAAAAAATCGTCGCGACACCACACTGTTCAATGCGAAATAGAAATGAAAATATCTGGCTTGCTTTCTATAAGAGAGAGAGAGACAGACAGAGAAACATGCGACGCCGCACAGCTTACAATAGCTTACTATAGCAAAAAGTGTCGTGACAACTTTTCGTAAGAATTTTTTCCGTCTAGCCCCCTTTCACAACGCGCGATAAGGAACTTCGTTCCAAAAAAAAATAGAGAGAGAGGAGTTTTAGCGGGAAAAGAAAAGTGTCTCGTGGTTCTCTTGTATTATATTCAATATCTTAGGGTTTCAATGCGTTATGGTATATAATTTTGATGGCATTTTATGTAATTTGATGCGCAGGAAGTACCGAGGTGTTGTGAATATGGTTATCTGTTATAACTGCTTTACATATGTTTTCGTTTTCCACCAAAAATTCCCAAAAGATTTCAGAACAGTGTGCTGTTAAAGGTGACCACAGCCATGCCACTGTTAAAGGTTTCGAACACTTTGCAGTGATCATGGTCCTCCCGTGACCATGATCACTGTAAAGTGTTCAAAACGTCGGGAAATTAAAAATCAAACGCGATAGAATCTATAAATAGCTATCTTATAATTGCTAGTATGGATTACGTATTATTATCCATCTCATCCTTTTCCTACTCTTATACCAATTACTTGGGGTCGATACAATATGAGTACATATATATATGCACATACATATATGCATATATATATATATATATATATATATATATATATATATACTTTCAAAGTACATATTGTAAAAGTTATTGGTAATACTTTTATGACCGGCCGCCTGCCAGACGTCAACCCTGTGGAATGTAATTGTTCAGTAAACGCCATCAGATGGAGTTGGTTCAGGTCGTTTAAGGCTCTTAGTCGTCTTTTACGACATTCACGAGCAAAGTAAGGGTTGGTATTATTCGTAGCCGCTACCACACAACTCATTATTAGTTTAAAAACCTAATAAATCTATTAAACTACCACTGGAACGAAATGCAGCCACACTTTTTTTTTTTTTTTTTTTTTTTTTTTTTTTTTTTGGTGGACTATGGATTAGTCTCGCCCCGCCAAATCGGTCCGGGGTGACGGAGAAGGCGGCGCGTGACCCCATAGACCCACCGTAAAAACTCCTCTCTCTTCGCCGTGCGAGCGGGTCACCGGGACCCGATTTTTAACTTCGGTGACCCGCCCGGCGGTTCACCCTCGCGGGTTCCTCTCGTCGACGCCCCGACAGATTTCGCCGTCGGGGCGTCGCCCTCACGCGGTGGCCTCACGTCGGGTGACCGGACAATTCCCCGGTCCGATCACCCGAAGCCTCGGTTAGGGCGGCATCAGGCGCAGGTATTCGCGCCTGCGCCGCCCCGGCCGCTGGCGGCGGCCCGGGGCGCGGGAATCCTCCCTTGCCCGTTCCGCCGCTTCCTTCTGCGAGATGACAGCCTCGCAGAAGGCGGCGACCGCGTCCCAGTTCCTGATGCTGTCGACCATCGCCCTCGCGACGGCCGGCAGCGTCAGGTCGGCACCGATGACAGCGACGAGGTCACGGCGCTGCCGCTCCCATCCCGGACACACCTCCAGCGTGTGTTGCGCCGTGTCCTCGTCACTCCTGCAGTGGTGGCAGGCCGGAGTCCACTCCCTATACACGACCCTGTGCAGGTACAACCCGAAACACCCGTGCCCCGTCAATACCTGCACCAGCCGAAAGGTGAGGACTCCGTGCCGCCGCTCCATCCACTCTATCAATACGGGCCGGAGGGCCTCAACGGTCTCCACACCGTGCCTAGGCCTCTCCAGCCGCGTAGCCCAACGGGCGATGACGTCTCGGCGGGCATCCACGCGCCAGGTGGCTATCTCGCTCAACGATGGGGAGCCACCTTCCTCGCGCGCTGTGATAACCCGCCGGTAGAGGTCGGAGAGCATCTCCGCCTCTAGGTCCCACGGGGGTGTCCCGGCCAACAGGCACGCCGCCTCTGTCGACACCGTGCGGTACCCGCGAATGGCTCTGACCGCCATGGCTCTCTGTGGCCTCCACAGAACCGCCCTGAGCTGGGCGTTCAGAGCCCTCGCCCACACGGGTGCGCCGTACATGGCCATCGAGCGGATGACCCCCGCATACAGCCGTCGGCCCTCGAAACTGGGTCCGCCCACGTTCGGCATGAGTCGAGAAAGGGCGGACGCCGCGCCGACAAGCCGGGGAGCAATCTGTCGGAAATGCTCCCGGAACCACCATCGCCCGTCGAGCACCAGACCCAAGTACCTCATATGGGCCCGGATGCTGATGTGGATGGAGTTTACCACTATCGAGGCGCCGATGGGTAGCCTCACACGGGGCCCGTGGAAAAGTAGGGCCTCCGTCTTGTTTAGGGCCACCCTGAGCCCCAGCGCCTCGATCCGCCTGACCATCTCCTCGGTGCCGAGAGTGGCCAGGCTCGCCGCCTCTTCGAGTGTCCTGCCCCGGGCTGTGACGAGCGTGTCGTCAGCGTAGCACACCAAGCTCAGCCCGGGGGGGAGACTCCCTCTCAACGCCCAGTCGTACCCGATGTCCCACAGGGTCGGCCCCAGAACCGACCCCTGTGGAACGCCGCACGACATGGGCGTCCGCACAATGTCCCCTGCGGGACCCGCGCAGAGGATACTGCGGCCCTCCAAATAGTCTGCCACCAGCCGCCTGAGGTACAGGGGCACTCCATGGAACCGGAGCGCCTCCCTGATGCAGCCGAATGGCAGACTATTGAATGCGTTGGCGATGTCCAACGACACCGCCAACAGCACTCCCTTCCCGGCGACGGCCTCCGCGGCCGCCTGCCTCAGGCGTAGTAGGGCCCCGATGGTCGAACGCCCCCTCCGAAACCCATACTGAGCGTCCGACAGATCGGGCCCCACCTCCTCCAGATGTCGGACGATGCGGGCAGCGAGCACACGCTCCAGCAGCTTACCCACATCGTCGAGGAGCACGATGGGCCTGTAGGCCGACGGCAAATCCGGGGACCGTCCCGGCTTTGGCAGGAGAACCAACCTCCCTTCCTTCCAGCACTCAGGGAACCGTCCAGACGTCAGACAGGCGTTGAACAGCTGCCTGAGGCGAGGCTCGAAGTGCTCGAGGAGCGTTGTCAGCACCCGGACTGGAATTCCGTCCGGGCCGGGGGCCGTGGTGGCGGAACGGATCTTCGCCACGGCCGCCCCCACTTCCGACTCCGTCACGGGCGGAACACTCTCGTCGTCGTCGGCCTCCCGGTCCTGATCTGGCGGAGCCATGACCGGGGGCGAGTGCTCCGACTGCCGTGGAAACAGCTCCTCGACCACCCTACGAAGGAAGTCGGGCTGGAGGGTCTCGGTGAGGGGGGGGGCCCGCGCGCGAAGCTTGTTCAGCGCCGCGCGATATGGGCGACCCCAGGGGTCACGGTCGAGACCGTCCAGCATCTCCTGCCAACTCGCGCCCTTGGCGGCACGGATGGCCAGCCGAAAGGCAGTCCGCGCACTGCGGTACGCCTCGTACAGCTGGCCCTCCCGCTCGACGTCGCGGTGACGCCGCCGGCTGCGGGTGTAGGACCTTCGGGCACTGATACACGCCGCACGAAGGTCCGCCAGTCTTGGGGACCACCAGTAGACCCCCTGCCTCGGAGGTGGACGCCGCCGCACTCTGGGCATGGCCGCATCGCAGATCTGCGTTAACGCACTGCGAATGCGGACAGCCTCAGCGTCCACTCCGTCCGCTGGGGGTGGTGAGGACAGCCACGTGCTGACAATGGCCGCCTCCGCCAGTAGATCCCTATCAAGACGACCCACAGCCCACCGCGGAAACGCGGGAGCTCCGTCCGCCCTGTGACCCCTACCGGGTTCCCGGGGGGAGACCTCCATCCGGATGTACCGGTGGTCCGACAGGGTCTCCGCCTCCTCCAGGACACTCCAGTTCCTCACCCGTGGCGCGACAGCGGGGCTAGCGAACGACAAGTCCACTATCGACCCGCCCTGCCGCCGCACGCACGTGTTCACCGAGCCTCTGTTCAGAACACAGAGGCCCAGTGAAGCCGCCCACTCGTTGACCGCCCGCCCGCGGTCGTCCGTCGTAGGGGACCCCCACGCCGTGGATTTGGCGTTAAAGTCCCCCAGAACCAGGACGAGGCCCGGTGCCAGTCGCCGTATCGAGGCCTCCAAGGTGGTGAGTGAGGCCCCGAAATCGTCCATCCTCCTAGTGGGGGAGAGGTATACGCTGTAGAGCGTGACCCCTCCCCACTCCGCCGCGACAAATTCCTCGCCCCTATCCAAAAGGGACAAGGACGGGAAGTGCCGCTGCGTTGAGACGACGATTGCCGCGGTACCGTTTCGACTGACCACCCAATTGGGGCGATCAGGCACGGCGTACGGTTCCGCGACTACGGCAAATGCAGCCACACTGAGAAGAGCGTAAATATCAGGAATCATTATATCAATTAAGTTTTGTAATTTAATTTGTAAATATCAAAACATCTAAAGAAAATTAAATCATTTTCAACATATTTAGCAGAACAAAGAGCCGTGGTACATTAAACAAACAAAGAACAACCTGACACGAATTTTCCCTTCAATCAATATACGCAGCTCGATCGACAAAGCTTGGATACAATAGATGGTTTATTTGACTGTTCATAATTAATCGTGGCGATGAAAAATTGGTCTTTTTTTTGTCACGTCTATAGGAAATATGTCAAGGCTTCTCTTTATTATACTGTAATAAATTGTAATTAACTTTTAAATTATTTATAAAAACAAATAATGATTTCTGATTATTACGCTAGTATTACACATTTGAAATAAAGTTATTTTTATGAATTCTATTCATTTTGTATTTGATTTCTATTATAGGAGATTTGATTCTTCAAAATCACTTTTTCATCATTTCAGTTCATATATGTCCCACTGCTGGGCTCGAGCCTCGTCCACAATAGAACGTAAATTGACATACTATACCACGCTGGTCAGACGTGTTGGTATAGGGTTTTGTTTCGAGTTTTCCTTCTCTCACATAGATGTTATATGCGTTTCTATATCCCTTAGTCGTCTCGTACGATCACCCACGGGGTAGATAGATAGGGTGTGGTGAATTGTATTCTTACTCCACACAGAATTAAATATATTATACACATATTATATAATTAATTCCTCGCCTACGGTCTACTCTTCTTCCGTCTTACGAATTTTCGATCAAATCACGTGTCCTGACGCGATATTAACATTTTTTACCCATCCCAAAATATTGCATAACACCGCTAATGAATTTTACTTTAAAAAAAAATCCCATCTCCCAATTGAAACGACTGTGGAACTTTAAATTACTGAAATTTAGCATTTAATATGCTTAATTATTTATAAAACCCGATTACGAAATGAAAAATGATGTCACAAGCGGGATTCGAACCCGCGCCTATTGGGATTCCGGCCCAATCGTGCTGCCACTACACCACCGTGACTAATTGTAGGACATGCAAATTTCACTTCGTATCATATTTTACGTCTTAAGGTGACGGTATGCTATCTACCCGACAATGTTTACACATTGTTATAGGCTTAATACTTAAAACTTTACAGTTAGAATTGTATTAAACGATGACACAACCTTGTTATTTAAATTACTGAAATTTAGCATTTAATATGCTTAATAATTTATAAAACCCGATTACGAAATGAAAAACGATTGGGCCGGAATCCCAATAGGCGCGGGTTCGAATCCCGCTTGTGACATCATTTTTCATTTCGTAATCGGGTTTTATAGACTCGAACTATTAATGATTTTTAGCATGTTGTGTGAATGTGTTCGAAGTGAAAGTTGTAGTAAGTCATGTATGGAAACGATTAAATGCAGCGATGCAACTTTATAATATTTTAGAATATCCTACATCAAAATGATGTTGGTATTAGTTAGGCCACCGAAGACAAAGAGCAGACAAATCATTATAGAGGAGGCCTGAGCCCAATAGTGGGACATATATGGGCTGAGAAGAATATATTTAATATCTGAATTTATTGTATGGTCACATCCATATTCCCTGGGGCACACTTTTTATATTTGTTTTTTTCATTCATTCAGGTTTTCACTTCTGTCGGCAGTCCTCGTTACTGCTTTATATTTTTATTTTTCATTAAAATTCGAACTTGTTAAACCAATAATGATGTCTAGAAATCTAATATAATTCTATGAGCCCTGATTGATCCTATTAACATTAATATAAAACGATTCTAGTCTTCATTGAAACTAAGTACTACAAATTACTTATGATATACGCTAATTATAAATAAGGAAATACAAAGATATTCGTTTGCTGAGAATCAAACATTGATCAAATGTTTGGAAGGACTCTATGTGTTTTTATCGCTTGCAAACGAGCAAGCAGCTCACCTGATGGTAAGTGTCACTGCCGCCCATGGACCTTTGCAACACCAAGGGTATAGCTAGGCCGCTGCCTACCATTACAATACTCAAACTCACCCAGATAGGCTTCCGTCTTTCTCGCTCACCGAACGAAGCGCAATAGCACATTGCCATTACTCAGACGTCGATCTTCTGCTCAGTGTGGTACTACCCCGAACGGACCAGCCCGCGGCTGTCGACAGAAAACTGTCAACAGCGTGGGCCTAACACTATTTAAATTTAGTTGTATTTAACACAACATACTATTTTATAATATAAATCAAATATTTTATTGTCTATTTTTTTTCCTACACTTTGAGTAATTAGGTGGGCCCCTAAGAAACATAAACCTGGGGCCATCTAAACTCACGGTCCGGCCCTGAGCACCAATAGGACTTGTAACAACTGAGATGATGATGAAGTAAATAAGCTAGTCGATTGACTCATCAACGCCAAGCTGAAATTATTGTAGCTGGAAATATAAAATTTGAACAATAATTTTCTGGCGTATTGACTCAGAAGCAATTTTACGAAATTGAACCCGAAAGGGGGTGAAAGATAAGCTTGTATAGGAAAAAAATATATAGTGTAATTAGAAGTAATTTTAATTCTTGCTGTGTGGTATCTGCTACGAATAGTACCAACCCTTTCTTTGCTCGTGGATGTCGTAAAAGACGACTAAGAGCCTTATAACCACCTGGGCCAACTCTATCTGTTGCCGTTTGGTCAACAATTACATTCCCAAGAAGGGTTGACTTTTGGCATGCGGCCGGTCATAAAACTATTGCCAATAACTTTTATAATATGTACTATAAAAGAAGAGTACATATTGTATCGACCCCAAGTAATTGGGATAAGAGTAGGAGAATGATGAGTGTAATTGGAAGTAAAAATAAATAAACATCTATCAGAATTTGTCAATTGTCATCCTCTAATCACAAGAGGCATGCACGGATGAAATAGAAATTCTAATATTCCTGGGCTATAGAATTCGTTCAGCTTTGCCTTTTATTCAAGTCTATTGATTTGTTACTATACAATGTTAGACATATATGCTTTCCAGAGGGAGACGGGATAACGCCTCAATCGCCACGCTTCAAGTTAACGATCGCAATTGGTGTAACAAATTATCTAGGAGAGTGCTAACCTTTATTCTATTAATGGAGTGATGTCATTTTATAGCATTATAAATCATCATACAAGGAAAACTCTTCCTTTTAAATGTTATCAACTTATGATTGCTTGCGTTTTTTAGTTAATTTTACAACGTAAATTGAAGAGAGGAAGACAGAGACATTAAATTCTTAGTGTTTATTTGAAAATATGTATTACAAAATCATTTAATAATAATGGCTAATTAAAATTAAATAAATTTAAAGTAATGCGTTGGCCGGGAATCGAACCCGGATCAACTGCTTGGAAGGCAACTATGCTGACCATTACACCACCAACGCATATATTAAAACTTTCAAATATATGATTACTATTCTTAGTATTATGTAGTGACCATCATAAGTAGAACCAAGACTGAGTGATATCGCAAGCACTGGAAGGTTCGATGTAAATATAAAAAAAATATACAAAACATTTGAGTAAATATTTCCTAATGACCTTTTGTCTGTTAGTTGTATTTGCTCAGTTCATGTTTTTATGTCATTGGTTAGGAATACAATTTTGTTGTACTTATTACTCTCCCGTGGAAGTCTTTCAACACTCGCTTCTTTTACAAGCTTTTATTTACTTTCACCTGTCTCGTTGTCTCTAATCAAATCTTGCAAGTTAAATTTGATCCACTGCCCGGTTTCCGATTGAGCTGAAATTTTGCATGCATATATAAATCGGATGACGACATTCCCAATTTTAGAAAATAAAAGCGTGTTACATTTTGATGCTATAATTAAGAACATTTAGCACCTTCTTTTTCCTCTTGCTATTACAATGTAACACGCTTTTATTTATAAAATGTGGACTGTATGAAAACGGGATGCTTTAATAATTAAGGTGTAAAGTTTTAGTGTTAAAAATATATAATTACTAGCAGACCAGGCCACGCGTTGCTGTGGCTAAGGTAGTCTCAGTAATACGTGGTGGTTATCCTAATAAATTGTAGCTTATATTAAACGTTTGTACGTTTAACATAGCGCCATCTATTAAACACTTACTCAATCCAGTCAACAGATACCGCCATCTATTAGAATCATTTAGAGATAGCTGTGACTCAAATAATAGACAAATAATTAGCAATAAAATAATATTGTGACTATAAATTGAGATGGAAGCTATACTATCTTTTAAGTTGGATCAAACTGCACATGCTGTGCAAATTTGAATAAAATCGGTTAAGTACTTTAGGAGTCCATCGCGGACAAACAACGTGACGCGTAATTTATATATATTAAGATAAGATGTATGATATGGAATTATTTTGTCGTAGACAAAGAAACTTAATTATCGTATCAATCATCATATCGGTTACAATGAACTTATAAAGTGTCATATTTCTTATTAAACTTAATTTATTTTTAACTATTTTATTAACAAATAATAAAAGCTTGTTTTTGAAAAAGATTTTTTTTTTAATTTTTTTACACTTCGCCATTACGTTTCGGGGCGACAGAAAGGCAGTATACGGCTTCATAATCTGACGTTGTTTAATTTTGATTTATATAAAAAAAATTGGATCAAAATTTAATAACTGACACTGTAGCGGGTAGATATAAATAAGCTCTGTAACAACTATGACTTATTGGACGTAAGACACATTAGTCCTTCTTTTATGACCATGATCACTGTAAAGTATATGAAACGTTAGAAAATTGAAAATCAAATACAAACGCGATAGAATCCGTGTAAGTAGTTTTATTTCTTTTTTTTTTATTACTTATGGTGGCAATCTTCCGTGTGGTGATGGAGTAAGAATACTATTCACCACCCCATATCTTACCCGTGGGTGATCGTACGAGACGACTACAGGATATAAAACGCATATAACATCTATGCGAGAGAAGGAAAACTCGAAACAAAATCCTGTACCAACACGTCTGACCAGCGCGGTATAGTAGGTTAATTTCCCTCCCATTACACCTGGTGGTAAGTGTCACTGCCAGCCATGGTCCTTGGGCCGCTGCCTACTAATACAAAACCCAAACCCACCCAGTCGGGTTTCCGGCTCTCTCGCTCACCGAACGAAGCGCAATAGCACATTGCCACTATTCAGACGTCGATCTTCTGCGAGAGTGTGGTATTACCCCGGACGGAATGGCCCGTGGCTGTAGACAGAAAACTGTCAACAGCGTGATCCTACCACTATTAAATGTGTAATACTCGAGGAAACATCCTAAATCATTATACCAGTCCTTATCCGGGCGCAGTCTTCTAAAAAGCTTGTAAAATAAATAATTTTGACCATAAAATATCATTATGAACCAGTATAATAAATAACCATCACCCACTCTCATTTGAAATCCAATGCGATATTCAGCTGTATTATTACTTCGTATGTTCATATGTTCTCTGCTTCGGTAGCGGTAGGTTTATACCTTGTATCAATAATGCCTACTGAAATTGAATTTACGTCGACTCGATCGGAATGTATGAGACAATATGTCTTGTTAGATGGATATATGTCTATATCGCAGAGCGTGATATTTAAAGGACGATAATAATGGAATCATTGGAGGAGGCCTTTACCTGAGGGGGGTTCCAGTAGAACAATATGTAATTACCTACCTATTAAAATACATACATACATACGTATCATCACGCCATATCCCTTGCAGGGTAGGCAGAGAGAAGAATTAAAATACATTTTTGTTAAATTATAATTAAATATATATGAGTGTGCATGTGTATGTTGATTGTTGTGCATATACCTTTGTATATATATGTGTGTGTATGCGTGTATGTATGTATGCATGTATGTGTATGTATGTGTATGCATATGTGTGTATATGTATGCGCATGTGTGTATATATATGTATATGTGTGTGTATGTATGTGTAAGTGTGTGTATATATGCGAATATATGTATGTGTGAAAATATGTATAATTATGTGTGCGTGTGTGTGTATGTGTAGATATGTGTGTGGGTATGTATATAGCTAACTAAGATTACACATATTCTCTTAGGTACTTTGTTGTTATCCAAGTACAAAAAGGTAGTAACAAATACTTTCTTATGCTAATTTTTCAATACTGGAAATAAAAGGCTTTTTTATTTTTATTTTATTTATTTATTTTAATAATGGAATGTCAAGCAATCACTTTGTCATTATTTTAGTTATCCGTTTAGTGTAATAATTTTGATTATTGCTTGAGTGTGTTTAGTTGTGACACGATTAAAGATGATAGAGGATAGTTATAAAATAAACAACCGTCAAATAGTTTACCTGTGAAGAGTGTGAAGTGAGACGTGACTTCAAATCAGTAATCTGTAGAGATGGGCGTTTTCAGATTTTTACGCAAACCGATACAAATTCGATTTCTGATATTGAAATCGATTTAAAAAACCGATTTCAGAAATCGATTTCCAGAGCGATTGTCGGAGCGGATTTACCTTAGTCTCGATCGATATTCGATGGTTTTAGTTATTTTAGCGTTGCAAACGAAAAACGCAAACGAACAAACGCATTCAAAATATTTTTCTTTAGTTTCTTTGTTGATTGGATTTAGGTGTACGATTTTCCTTCATGCTTTATCTAGGCTTAACTAGAGTACTAGACTAGCAAAAATGTTTTGTTTTGAGTGTGATACAAAACTTTCTGGCGTATTTAAAAATCGTCATATTTACAATGATTTCATGATTATATTATATAATGTACATTTTTAGTATGGTTTTTTTTCTTACCATTTTACATTTAATAGTTATTTCTTATTTATCATCAAATCGTATGTACGATACTAACATACGTTAGTATAGTATTGAATCATAAAATACCTATATAATTATATAGTTCACGAGAACACAAAAATAACATTACGCGCACACTGCACGTATCACCAAGGTCAAGTGTGGATCAAAACTCTCCAATAATTAAAAAAATCTATTTAACAAACGCAAAACTTAAACGTATTGCGTAATATTATCATGGAAGTAGTTGCATTCTGATATAGATCTTATTCCCTGTCCCGTGTAATTCTGTTTCGTATCAATCTGCCATTCTTAGTTTCTTAGAAACCGCAATTCTCTCCATCTCTTTCACTGCACTAAACGATCGCTTAGTTAGAATGAAAGGAGGCGAATTTGAATGAAATTCGCTTTCTCTCATTCTGACTAAGCGATCGCTTAGCGGAGTGAAAGAGATAGTTAGTAAGTTTTCAAATATTGGTTTGGTTTGCAAAACTAGCAATAGAAAACGATTGCGCGATGATTAGATTTATTATTAGTTTGCGTTTTCGTCGTTCTGCCTGCATACGGCCTATCATGACCTATGCCAGCGTAGTGTTCGCACACATTAACCCACCAAGGATCCGCAGGTTATAATCACTACAAAACCGGTTCATGCGACGAGCCACGGGGGCACCGTGGTTCATTCGAAATGTCGACCTTCACGTTGACCTAGAATTGCCGACCATCAGGCAATACATGAAGCGGTGCTCCCAGAGGTTCATTGACTCTGCCATGATTCACCCCAACCAACTAGTGGTTGAGGCGGCTAACTATACCCCATTAAAAATATCCGCCATCCGACGTCCTCGACACGTACTGACCGACGTTGACGACGAAATTACTATCGCTCAAGAAAGAGCCAACACGGCCCGCGCGGCCATAACACATAATCACTCGCGCTTTCGCCTCCGCCGCCGGGGAAGGAAGACGCGACGCGTAAAAATCAATATTCCAAACGTGGGCACACCCACTTTGCCACCAGCGACGCCCCGAGCCGAGGTCCGTTCTCCACAGGGAGAGCCCTCGGGCGTAGTCGCTTAAAAGCTATTCCGGGTTGAGAGCCTTCAGCGCTCACCCATAGTCCGGTTAAGCTGTCAAAGCCGTCTCGGCTAACAGCGGTCGCAGTGGAAAGAGTTTAGTGGGTATTCTAGTCACGGGGCTAGCGAGTCCCACACTCCTCGTCTGTTTTTCCGACAGGCGGGGGTTAGTGCGCAAATAGCATTCTTGAACCACTGCGTTAACAAAACAAAAAAAAAAAAAAAAAAATCGTTTTGTTTTGATATGTGTTGATTTAGTTTCTGCCGAAATACGTTTTCTAAAATCAGTTTGTATAGTGTTGAATATCGATACGATACGATTTCTGACTGAAATCCGATTTCAGATTCGTTTTGATATATCGGACGCATACCTAGTAATCTGTGAGCGTTAGTAGCGATCGGTTGTATCGAGTCATAACTAACCTCATTGCATTCCATGTTATTATTTTATATGATGTTGGTGATAATATTGTGTGCCTCCTAATTTATTTTGTGATTAAAGTTAATTGAACGAACTTGAAAATGAAGATCTGACGCGCTCCCGCTGACTTCTATATAAAATGATCGGTCTGAAATAGGTATACAAAAACTTCTTTGGATCATAAATTTCCTACTCTTAGGCATAAGATACCTTGGCCACCGAAGTCAAAGATCGGGTACCGGTGGCCCGCTCGCACAGCGAAGAGAGGAGTTTTACGGTGGGTCTATGGGGTCACGCGCCGCCTTTCCGTCACCCCGGACCGATTTGGCGGGGCGAGACGCATCCATAGTCCACAAAAAACAAAAAAAAGGCATAAGATACCTTCATAATAAAAAGAACATTAACTTATGATACTACTCTTTTTTGAAGTGAAAACTACTTTTGGCGCACCTCACATAGATTTGTTCACGTCTCACGTCACGAGCTGAGGTGAAAAGCTTGATCGGTTGATCTCGGGACCGCCGAGTGTGCCCTTTCGGCAGGTCATGCATTAGTCTTATTTTAGTCTGCTACTGATCCTTCAGGCTGTTGTGGTCGTATACTTTTTGTATCGTTTTTGCTAAACTATTGTTCATGTTGAATTGACCACTATTTCTCTTATATCTTTTATAATTATTATTGTGTATACCTCTTTATTTTTTCTATTAAGAGTAATTATACTCTTGTTTAAGAGAAGCAATACTCGAAACAAAACCCTATACCAATACGTCTGACCAGCGATTAACCTAATATACCAATATTAGGTTAATTTCCCTCCCGTTACGGAGGAGGCCTGAGTTCAACAGTAGGACATATATGGGCTGTGATGATGATGAATATATTCTTGTTTATTATATAATAATTACCTTTAGCATAGAAGTCATTTCTAATGTTTACGCGAATATTACACATTTGAAATAAAACTACTTTTACAGATTCTATTGCGTTTGTGGTTGATTTTTAATTTCCCGACGTTTCGAACACTTTACCGTGATCATGGTCACCGGAGGACTAAAGTGTCTTATGTCCAATTTGTCATTGTTATTATAAATTTCTAGTAACAATCAAATAAAAACGCGATAGAATCCGTAAAGATAGTTTTATTTCAAATAATTTTAGCATGTTTGACGCCGAATAAATGCATTTTCTTTCTTTCTTTTCTTTAAAAGTCATAAAAAAAAAATCCCATATTATCTTTTACGATATTCACGAGCAATGTAAGGATTCGTAATATTCGTACTCACCATACAACAAAGTTCAGTATTCATGATATAAGATAGAAAATGATGTTATCCATGAAACATAAAATATATTTGCCACAAGTTTGGTACCTGAGTTGTATAAAGCGGTCACTTTTTGTATCCAAGACCCATTTATCAAATGTCTCGGACAACGAAATAGGGATTTGATGGAACATCTAAAATTACTTAGCGGTGAGAACGAAGGATAGAGAGAACGAAGGACATATTGATTAAGGTAATGGGTTGTTTAAACTTTAATTAATGTCTTGTTTTAATTGAAAATAATTGGATATTATTTTTTTATAATTTTTCTTTCCGTTTGATAAGGGTATTACCATCTTTCGTCTTGTTCATAGATGTCATAAAAAACGATATAGGGATATAAAGCGCATATAAAATTAATTTAGAAGAAGGAAAACTTAAAACAAACCTCTATATTAATACGTTTGATTAGCGTGATATAGTATTGTTCGATTATCAATGGCTATTGCTAGATATACCTTTTTCTTTTTTTTTTTATTGGTGGACTATGGATGCGTCTCGCCCCGCCAAATCGGTCCGGGGTGACGGAAAGGCGGCGCGTGACCCCATAGACCCACCGTAAAACTCCTATCTCTTCGCCGTGCGAGCGGACCACCGGTACCCGATCTTTGTCTTCGGTGGTCCGCCCGGCATTGCTAGATATACCTAATACTCCCCAAATGAGAATCCGTTGATTGACGATCGTAGTAGTTTAATTTCCCAAGACGACGCTGGTGCTTTTTTATGACCTCCATGGTATAGTCCTATTTTTTACGGATTCTATCGCGTTTGTATTTGATTTTAATTTCTCGACACATTACAGTGATCACGGGAGGACCAAGGTGTCTCATTTCCAATAAGTCATCGTTATTACAGAGATTTATATCTACCAGCTGCAGTCATCATTTATCATTCTCCTACTCTTATCCCAATTACTTGGGGTCGATACAATATATACTCAATTCATAGTACATATTGTAAAAGTTATTATCAATAGTTTTATGACCGGCCGCCTGCCAGACGTCAACCCTGTGGAATGTAATTGTTGATCAAACGTTATCACATGGAGTTGTCCCAGGTCGTTTAAGGCTCTTAGTCGTCTTTTACGACATTCACGAGCAAAGTAAGGGTTGGTAGTATTCGTAGCCGCTACCACACAGCCACAGTATCAGTTAATAAATTTTGACCTATATTTTTAATACAAATTCATTGCGGATCTATAAAGAGAATGGTTCTATATATAAAATGTTATATTGTTTATGATGATTTTTTATTAGGAATAATTCCATGACACGTTCCCGCCACTGTAGCTCCTGTAAGCCAGGATCCGCAATGGTCTCCGTATAAAACACCGAGGTTTGACCATCGGGAAGCCCCGGAAAACGCATTCAATTGTCTAAAGACCCGTAACAAATTTTATTAGAAAAGATAAAACAGAAGGAGTTGGATGAATTTTATTTCACTTCACTCCTATGTAAAGCGGGAGATATGAAGCAAAAAATGGCTAATAATATAATACTAGTACGTGAAGCGCAGCAACACTACACCATGGATATGGCAGAGCTTGTGAAACATCACGTATGTGAATTATTAAAAAAATGGTGGGTGTTTTAAAAAAGGGGGTGGTAAATTCACCACCCCCTATCTTACCCGTGGGTGAATGGTAAGAGACGACTAAAGGATATACAATGCATATTACATCTATGCAAGAGAAGGAAAACTCGAAACAAAACCCTATACCAACACGTCTGACCAGCGTGGTATAGTAGGTTAATTTCCCTCCCATTACGGAGGAGGCCTGAACCCAGCAGTGGGACATATATGGGCTGTGATGATGATGATGATTATTTTGTGGTAATTTATTAGTTTAAAATTAATAAATTACCACAAAATAAAATAATAAATTTATTCAGTTGCCATCGGATCGGAACGCAGCCACGCTGAGAAAGATCCGGCAAGAAAACTCAGTAGGCATTTTTTTTCTTAATTGTCTTTTACGACATCCACGAGTGGAGTAAGTGTTGGTAATTTTCGTTATCACAGAGCATTCATTTATATTAATAACTAGTTTCTGCCCGCGGCTTCGCCCGCGTGAAAGGTTACTTTCCTAAATATTTTCATTCCCTATTTTTATTTTACCCCTTAAAGCTAAATTTTTTACAAATTTTAATTGTCATATTTATTTATATTTACTCAATAGCTTAAAAATAAATTTCAAGTTTCTGGCTCTAAAAATGACGATACTTCCTTACAACTTTTCATCCCCCTTTACAACTCTTTTTTGCATTAAAAAGTAGCCTATGTCCTTTGTCACGTTCTATACTAAATTTCATTTATATCGGTTCGGTTCTTTTGGCGTGAAAGAACGACAGACAGACAGAGTTACTTTCAAATTTATATTATTAGTAAGGATTTAATGATTTCAATAATTACTGTAACTCCTTTGCTTTTTTATAGAAACTTGTTTAAGAGCGAAAAATGATTGTAATACATGAGATTCGAACCAACACCTATAGGAAATACGCTCAATTTGGAACGTATTTTCAATAGATGCGGGCTTAAATCCTATGCGTGACATTCATTTTTCGCTCGTAAACAAGTTTTTGTAAATAACGTAGCATGTTAAATGTTATATCCGTATGATAACGGAGTGAGAATACAATTCATCACCCCCTATTTTACTCGCGGGTGACCGTAAAAGACAAGTAAGGGATGAAATATGCATATAACCTATCCTATAACCTGACTGACTAGCGTGGTGTAATAGGCGAGCTTCCCTTCTAGTGTCGACGAGGCTGAAGCCCAGCAGTGGGACATATTTGAGCTGAGATAGTGTTAAATTTCCCTAAAATAAATAATTAATAGCATACACAACTAATATTTAGAAACAAATAATTATTACTTTCACATTTTCCGTTCAGAAACATATTCATATGAGCTAATCCAATCGAACGTGGCACGGATTAAAATTGAAAATAATCCGTTGATGGACGATTGACGTCAAACGAAGTACCAATCATAGTTACGTACGTCACCGGTCGATTTAATATCCGGATATAACTGGATTATAACCAGATTTGACTCGATTAAACTGGTACGTGTTAATTTGCAACGTGTCTATTTTGCATCATGATTTTATTGATGTGCAAATAAGTGTGCAGATTTTAATGTAGGATTAATTCACATGCGTCCCAATGCTGGGTGAAAGTCTTCTCCACAATTAGAAGGCAAAGTGACCTACTATACAATAAAGGTTAAAGGGGGTTTGGGAATCAAAATCATCTTCATCATCATCTTGCTCTTATTCTCATTATTTGGGGTCGACACAATATATTTTCTCTTGCCATACAATCCTACCAGACGTCATCTTTGTGATCACTCCCTCTTAATCCATGTCTTCACGCAGTTCATCCATCTTTTCTTTGGTGTTCCCTTACATCATTCATATTTAAAACGATCATTACTTTCATCCCGTATCATCACATATCCATACCATATCAAGTATTTACTCCTTAACTTTAAATCATTCAGTCCGTCCGGGTTAGTATTAGAGTTTTATTTCGAATTTTCCTTCTCTTGCACAAATATTAAACATCATCGACATACACGAGCATGATAGGTGAGGAATTATTCTTACTTCGTCACCATAAAAATATGAATGTGGGATAATTGATAAAGATTTCCAAGTACATACCTATAATATTATAGTCATATATCAATCTTTTATAATCTTTTCGTGACTATAATAGCTCTTACCAAGAAGTTACTATGTGATAGCGGCTACGAATACTACCAACCCTTACTTTGCTCGTGGATGTCGTAAAAGACGACTAAGAGTTTTACGCCGACCTGGGCTCCTCTGATACCGTTTAGTCTAGTTAGTAACAATTCTATTCTCAAAGAGGGTGACGTCAGGCAGGTGGCCGATTATAAAACTATTGCCAATAGCTTTTGCAATATATAGGATGGAAGACATATTGCATCAACCACAAATAATTGGGATAAGAGTAGGAGAATGATGATGATTAGTTCTTACTAAGAGAAGAATAGGCCCTAAAGACATTAATTGTTGCATGGGTTAGTAATAATAAACGGAATTACAAATTCTCAAGAAGAATAATGTCTTCTTTGACTGATATTTTCTTTTAGAGCGGTTTCTTTTTTTGTCGTTATCAGGTCAGGTCATAAATTAACCCTAATGGATACAAGCTTTTGCTGCAATATGAGGAAAATTGACCTATTAACCACCAACAGGGGGTGACACGGCTGATATAGGGTTTTGTATACAGTTTCTTTGTCTTAAATTATATTATATTATATTAAGAAAGACACCTCCCTGCACTAAGGAAATAATCCTTGTATTGCGGGGGACTTTACAAACATGCAACTAACGCAGACAAATTACACCCAGACTCAGAACAACAATTTGTGGATCGCACAAAGTATTGTCCTGCGTGGGAATCGAACCCACGACACTGGCACGGAAGGTCGGTATCTTAACCACTACGCCATCTGTGCAGTAGATGACATATCCATATTACATCCGGTAGTCGTCTTTTACGTACCCGCTTATAAGATAGCAATTCATGAATTGTAATCTTTCTCCGTTACCACACGAAAAATTATTCTATAAATGTAGAAAGAATAAAAATTTAAGTCCTTTTTTAACCCCTTTATCTCTAAAAGCAATGAACTCCAAGTATAGTATAATACATTCTACTTACATCATTCTTTACTCTTTCTCTCTCTACTGATCAAGATTATGGATGCTATGACAACAAAGTCCTCATGTCAAAATTCAATGAAGTCTCATTTCAACTCAAAAAGTATATTCATGGCCTCTTAGTCAGTAAACAAATGCGCACAGTTTTAGAAAAAATAAAAAAAAATATTAGAACAAAAATAAAGAAAATCTTGGAAATAGTTAAAAATAAATATTTATCAAATTTGTAAATTAAGAAAAAAGAATGTGCGTAGGCCGGGAATCGAACCCGGATCAACTGCTTGGAAGGCAACTATGCTGACCATTACACCACCAACGCATGTACTAATCTTATCAAAAACAGTGATAATTTGATTCCATTATCATTTACATTATATCTGGGAAAAGAATTTGTATAACAGTTGTTTTTTTTTTTTTTTTTTTTTTTTTTTTGTTTTAAAAAGCGAAGTATCAATGCGTTGTCAGCTCTTATTTTCCAGTCATCATCTGATGATGATCACCATCATCACACTGCTTGCCACAATTAGTAATAAAAAAAAACATTTTTTTTTTTTTTTTTTGTGTGATTAGTTGTTAGCCTCAGATGGCTATGACAACTTTACCCGGACTGTGGGTGAGCGCTGAGAGCTCTCAACCCGTAAAAAAAAAACAAAAAATATTTATCTTATAAACCAGTTAAGAGATAAACAGGAGAGTGTACACCAAACTCTTCTAAAAAAATAGCACTAAAGTGATCCTAATTTAGCAATCTTGGACCATAAGTGAAGTGAAAGTAAAAACGCCGCTGGTAAATGCCATTAATTTAGATTATTCAAGGTTTTATATAAAAAAGTACATGAAATGACATTAAAATTGTACCGGTACATATCACATTTATTGTATTATGTTGCTATGTAGATATACCTAGGCACTTTTAATATCCGGGCGGGCCACCGAAGACAAAGATCGGGTACCGGTGGTCCGCTCGCACGGCGAAGAGAGGGGTTGCACTGTGGGTCTATGGGGTCACACGCCGCCTCTACCGTCACCCCGGACCGATTTAGCGGGGCGAGACGCATCCATAGTCCACCATAAAAAAAAAAACTATGCGTGCGTACAAAGTACACATATCAGAAGTGAAACTTTGGTAAACTAATTTTTAAATCTCGTTTACATACATCAACCAATAGCCTGTGTACTCTCTCTATCTCTATCTCTCTCTATCTCTCTAGTGGGAGGTCAGATAGTGGGGATGCTACGAAGAGTCGCACAAAGAGGAGACCGAGAACGTCTAATGTGTTCTATCTCATTCTCTCGCCGGCTGAATCCTATACATTTATTATGACTTATTTTTTCGTTCTACTTATTTTTTTGACTGCACAGATGGCGTAGTGGTTAAGATACCGACCTTCCGTGCCAGTGCCGTGGGTTCAATTCCCATGCGGGACAATACTTTGTGGGCTCCACAAAGTATTGTTCTGAGTCTGGGTGTAATTTGTCTGCGTTAATTGCATGTTTGTAAAGTCCCCCGCGTCACAAGGATTATTTTCCTTAGTGCAGGGAGGTGTTTAAAAAAAAAAAAACTTCAAAAAGGCACTTTCAATATACAGACCACGCATTACAAGTCATGCCTTCAACTAGTCTCTGTTATAGAACGTAGAAATAATGGGCATATTCTGTTGACTTCACAGATGTGTGTGTGTGGTGTGTAGTGGTTGAAATACTGATTTTCCATACCAGTGCCGTGAGTTCGATTCCTGTACACGAACTACAAAGTGTTGTAATGAATCTGGTCGTTATTTATTTGCGTTAATTATATGTTTTGTAAAGTTTCCTGCAATTCAAAGATTATTTTAATAGTGGTAGGACCACGCTGTGGACAGTTCTCTGTCTACAGCCGCGGGGCAGTCCGTCCGGGGTAGTACCACACTCTCGCAGAAGATCGACGTTTGAGTAATAGCAATGTACTATTGCGCTTCGTTCGGTGAGCGAGAGAGACGGAAGCCCAACTGGGGTGGGTTTGGGGATTTTATTGGTAGGCAGCGGCCTAAGGTATATCCTTGGTATTGCAAAGGTCCATATGCGGCAGTGACACTTACCATCAGGTGTGCTGCTTGCTCGTTTGTCACCATAAACAATAAAAAAAAGGCGTCTGTTATCGAACGTAGAAATAATGGTCATATTCTGTTGCCTGAACATATGTCATAGTGGTTAAAATACTGACCTTCCATGCTAGTGCCGTGAGTTCGATTCCTTTATACGATATACAAAGTATTCTGTATCTGGTCGTAATTTATTTGCGTTAATTATATGTTTGTTGTCCGTGTGGTGACGGAATAAGAATACAATTCATCACCCCCAATCTTACCTGTGGGTGATCGTAAGAGATGACTAAAGGGATATAAAACGCATATAAAATCTACGCAAGAGAAGGAAAACTCGAAACAAAACCCTATACCTACACGTCCGATTAGTGTGGGCCAATGGTGGTATAGTAGGTCTATTTCCTTCCCATTATAGAGGAGGCTCGAGCTCAACAGTGGGACATATATGAGCCAAGATGATGATGATGATATGTTTGCAAAGTCCCCCGCAATTCAAGGATTATTTCTTTAGTGCAAGGAAGTAACTTTTAAAAATAATGTGGATTATATAAAGTATTGTTCAGCATGGACATCAAACATATGACATTTCGCACTGTTAATCGTGCTCTTAGCTATTACGCCATCTGTGTATTACGTAAATAATCTTTCTCTGTTTTGTACACAGATTGATTGCTTCGCAGTCGTTATTAAGCTTGAGGTCGAGACAAACCAATACCATATGTACCTTCCTCATTAAACAATGCCTGTCATTGACAATAGACCCCGTAAATATCGTTAATCAATATTGTTTATTATTAGCTATGATATATGTAGGTTTTATTTACTTTATTCTTCTTCTTCTATTGCACGCCTCATAAGCGAAGCGTTAAAGTGATGCCCTACTCTCGATTAATGATAATTAAGTACTTTTAAAAACTAAAAATGGCTGTATTTTTCTCATACTGCACTTATAGGATAATATTATTATACATATGTCAAGAAAAAACATTCGTTTAACAAAGTAAGAAAAAGTGTTCCGTGTGGTGACGGAGTAAGAATACTATTCACCACTTGTCTGTGGGTGATCGTAAGAGACGACTAAGGGATATAAAATGCATATAACATCTATGCGAGAGAAGGAAAACTCGAAACAAAACCCTATACCAACACGTTTGACCAGCGTGGTATAGAAGGTTAATTTCCCTCCCATTGCGAAGGAGGCTCGAGCCTAACGGTAGGACATTTATGAGCTGTGATGATGATGATGACGTTCCAATATTGGGCGCTAGCCTCCGTAGATGACGATTTTTTTTTATTTAATGTCTTTAAAAGAGTGATTCTTTTATAATTATTTTGAATAATTTTGCAACTCCATAAAAAGATGCCGGTCATAAAACTATTGCCAATAACTTCTACAATATGTACTATGAAAGAAGAGTACATATTGTATCGACCCCAAGTAATTGGGATAAGAGTTGAAGAATGATGATGATACATATATGTTTTTTTATTCGTTTTAATATGTCTAAATATATTTTTTTTTTTTTCAAAAAATATGATTTAATAAAAATTAAATACCGAGCTAAGCTCTCTCATTCAGAGATTTACTTTCATTGGCAGACAAATAAGCAACATACCAGCTGATCGGTGATAAATGCCTTTGATGGAGTCTAGCAGTCATCACAGCCCATAAATGTCCCACTGTTGGGCTCGAGGCATCTCCATAATGGGAGGGAAGTTGACCTACTATACTACTCTGGTCAAACGTGTTGGTATAGCGTTTTGTTTCGAGATTTCCTTCTCTTGCATATATGTTACATGCGTTTTATATCCCTTAGTCGTCTCGTACGATCACCCACGGGTAAGATAGGGAGTGTTGAATTGTATTCTTACTCCGTCACCACACGGATAAGTTTAGCAATACCAACTGTGAATTACACCTTTACGAGCTATCTATCATGTTATACATTGTACCTATTTAATACTCTAACGAATGACGAGGTAGATTTACTACAATAGATGTGAATTCAATTCATTGATTTGTCAAATAGTTACGGAGCCGGGCCAGCGGGCTGTGGTAAAGATATTTAGGGGGATCTTCTCGCCCAATACATCGAAATGTCTGGCAATAAACTCCAATAACTAGCGATGATATATGGCATCATCATCACAGCCCATAAATGTCCCATTGTTGGGCTCAGGACTCCTCCGTGATGGGAGGGCAATTAATCTACTATAACGCGCTGGTCAGGCGTGTTGGTATAGGGTTTTGTTTCGAGTTTTCCTTCTCTCGCATAGATGTTATATGCGTTTTATATACCTTAGTCGTCTCGTACGATCACCCACGGGTAAGATAAGGGGTGGTGAATTGTATTCTTATTCCGTCACCACACAGAAACGGATATATGGCATAGAAACGTCAAATCAAATGAAATCATTTATAGTGCATAAATAAGGGCACTTACATATTGTCAAATTTATACATTTTTTAAAAATTAATCTAGCACACGATCGGAACGGGGCCACAAACTGAAAAGATCCGGCTAAAAACTCAGCGGGTTCATTATTTTTAATTATTTTTTAATTAATTATCGTATTATTAGTCGCAAAAAACGTAGTCGAACGTGTATACCACGTTTTTGGGGATCAGTACTCGAAGGATAAAACGGGACTCTATTATTAAAACTCCGTTGTCTGTCCTTCCGTCTGTCACTAAGCTGTATCTCATGAATCGTGAATTTATACTCGGCCGCTTGATAACTTCGTTTTTTTTATTACTCTTGTTGGCAAACGAGCAAGCACCAGACCTGTTGGTTATAGTTACTGGCGTCCATGGTCCTTTGCTATACCAGGAGCATAGCTAGGTACATTGCCTACCAATATAAACCCCAAACCCACCTAGTTTGGCTTTCGGGTTGAGAGCCCTCAGCGCTCACCCACAGTCCGGGTAAAGTTGTCATAGCCATCTGAGGCTAACAACTAAGACACACAAAAAAAAAAAAAAATGGTTTGGCTTTCAACTATCTCGCTCACCGAACGAAGCGCACACATTGCCGTTGCTCAAACGTTATTCTTCTGCGAGAGTGTGGTACTACCCCAGCTAGGCCTTTGCCTACGTGTGGTTCTATCACTATAAAACCTTTACGATTTTAATGATATTTTTTCGTATATATAATGTACAGACAGTTTTACAATTTTATTATTATTCGACTGCACAGGTGGCGTAGTGGTTAAGATACCAACCTTACGTGCTAGTGTCGTGGGTTCGATTCCCACGCGGGACAATACTTTGTGCGATCCACAAAGTGATGTTCTGAGTCCGGGTGTAATTTGTTTGCGTTAATTGCATGTTTGTAAAGTCCCCCGCAATACAAGGATTATTTCCTTAGTGCAGGGAGGTGTCTTTAAAAAAAAATAAAAGAAAAAACATTACATCATCATCATTCTCCTACTCTTATCCCAATTGCTTGGGGTCGATACAATATGACAATATGGACTCTTCTTTCATAGTATATATTGTAAAAGTTATTGACAATAGTTTTATGACCAGCCGCCTGCCAGACGTCAACCCTCCTTGTGAATGTAATTGTTGTCCAAACGGTATCAGATGGAGTTGGCCCAGGTCGTTATAAGGCTCTTAGTCGTCTTTTACGACATCCACGAGCGAAGTAAGGGTTGGTACTATTCATAGCTGCTACCACACAGCCCTTTACAATTTTATTACATATAGAGTCTATGTCTTTCATACATTACTTACCTCATTTGGTGTTACATTTAGAAATCTCGTAAATGAATATTTACAAAACATTATTTAATCAAATATACTTTCATATAGGGTGACCATGTTCAAATATATATTTAATTTTATTCATCGTTTGAACTCATAGTGTCCTAAATTTATTCTTGAGCCTTTTTATTGCTTACGATGGTATACGAGCAATCAGCGAATATAATGGAAAGTATTGCCGTCGCTAATGGATCTTTACAATGCTGGAGCTACAGTCACCAGCGCACAAAAGCGCTCAAAGCGTACCAATATATTGCATCTGTTCAGATGTTGATTTTTTGCTAAAGTATGGTACTGATGAATACCAGATGAATTAGCCCCGCGGCTGTAGACAAGAACCTGTCAACAAAGTGGCCCTACCATGCAAAGTTAAAATAAAACCTTATGCCAAACTGTTACCTGGTCAGCTCGGCGTGATGAGACAGGTATGTGTCCGAAAGGGTAACCTGCTAATAGGTCACCAAAAATAAAGAACTTGGTAGTTGTTGTCAGCCAAAATACCCATAAAGAGATACGTCAGGTTATGGAGTGACATGCGGTTCCCTACCACCAAATGGTTAGGGTAGGATATAGACAGACCCATAGCCTATCAAGAAAAAGTTGGCGTGGTACAACTACGCATATTATATTAATTTTACTGATAATTTTTTTGAATGATTGACGCATAAAATACTGTTCTGCAAAGACACAAAAAGAAACGTTCATTTATATAAGATTTTAAAAAAAGTGGAGATTCTCAATTGCAAGGCAAACACACAGACACACACAAACAGGCACGTCAAATTTTTAACACTCATTTTTTGGAGTTAAAAGTACAATAAAAATATATTATTAATAAAATGTCCTTACGAAATTGCTGGTATCCCTACTTATTTCTAAAGCGCTTGTGTCCTTATAAGGAAATGGAAAATAAAATAAATCTTTCAATACGCTTTCCATTGAACGTTTTATTTGATTAAATATTTTGTGTTTCCTTTTAAATCGTATTGACATAGTATAATGTATGTAAAATTATTACTGATATAGCCATATTCATTTTTGGTTTGAGAAAATGGTTGGTTATTTATTAAAATTGAAATACGGGTGTTTCGTGTAATGACAGAGTATGGATGGAATTCGCCATTCTTTTTCTTGCCTTTAGGTGTCGTGAAAGAAGACTAATTATAATCTTCTAATTACTTTTCCGTATGGTAACGGAGTAAGAATACCATTCAACACCCCATATCTTACCCGTGGGTGATCGTACGAGACGACTAAGGGATATAAAACGCATATAACATCTATGCGAGAGTAGGAACCTCGAAACAAAACTCTATATCAACACGTCTGACCAGCGCGTTATAGTAAGCTAAT
Organism: Lymantria monacha; assembly: GCA_905163515.2. NCBI lineage: Eukaryota > Metazoa > Arthropoda > Insecta > Lepidoptera > Erebidae > Lymantria > Lymantria monacha. The sequence goes on along the minus strand of LR991106.1, from coordinate 18,909,048 downwards.
TTCCCTCCCATTACGGAGGAGGCCTGAGCCAGCTGAACAGTAGGACATTTATGGGCTGTGATGATGATGATGATGAATTACTTGGGATCGATGCAAAATATACTATTCTTCCATTATACATATAGGAACATTTTTGGCAATAGTTATATGACCGGCCTGCCCAACTTTAACTTTACTTAGGAATGCAATTATTGACAAGATAACATCAAGAAGAGTTAGCCTCCATGTATGATTCCTACTCATCTTTTTAAGAATCAGGTCCAATTCGGGGTTAATTTACTGCAAACAGCCAAAAGTGGACTTATTCATCCCCCACGTAGAGCAGAATCAGTTTACAGTTGGAGCTCCAAATCCGCTCCCTCTACTTTCCTGTCCTCATTGCGTTCTCTAATTCCATACTTTTACGGTATACAGCGGTTTTGTCGTAACCCTGACAATGCTCAAGTCCATGGTCAAACACCGAACAACAGAGTAGGTACATTAGATAAGAACTTTTAACCGCTGTGGAAAGCTTTTACGCACTATCCCCCGCCGATGACAGACGGAGTGATGTGTGTACGACTCGGCAGTCATTGATGTTTGCGGCCGGAATACCCACTAAAACCACAGCGGTCCCTTCCGCGCTTTTACGGGATGTCGGAGAGATCGTCTATTGACATTCTATCCCCGACACCCCTACGTTAGGCCATCTGGCCACGTCCAGTCGGCATTAGAACTGTTTGACTAGAATATTACTTAACTCTCAATTTACAAAGATCAGGTTGCAATCATTCCTTAGAAAAATACTATTCTGTCGAAATTGCTTATACTAGGAATGCGACGCCAATACAGTTGGGAATAATAAAAAATCGTAGGATTCATATTAATTCATTTTGTCTGAGCGACGGTTAAACGAATCTAATAATATACTATAAAGCTGATCTTAAAAGAAAATTCGAGATTCGTATCTTTTTATTCGCAATTTCTATAATAGAATTGATTGAATTACAAAAAGAAAAAGCTTAGACAAAAAATGTGTTTAATAGATTAAACGTTCTTTAATACTTAGAAAAAAGAAAATATCTCGCAGTAATAACTTAGTTTCTATTAAATCTAAAATATCTGGACCATTGAGCCTTTTTTTTTGAGCTATGGTCTGGATACAACCCGCCTATTCTATTCGGGGCGACAGAATGGCGGCATACGGCCCCACCGTATTCCCCTTGGCCATCAGGCAGGCCACTAGTACTGCTTCCTTAATATCCGTGGCCGACCCAACGGGTCACCCTTTTGGATATCGTCTCCAATCAATGCCCCCACAATATAAATAATAAAAGAAAAGCTATCTTGATTAAGCGCTGACTCGATTGCAACTCAACTGAGTAATTTTAATTCTTGATGGCAATTGCTAAATTTTCCTTCATATTCTAATAATATTTTTTTTATAGGCTGAAAACACTAAATGAAATTTTCTATAAATGAAACCTAGTTAAATCGATTTATCAGCGCCCGAAATCTCCTACGGATTTCATATAAATCATTGGAGCTGTTGCCTAGATTCTGAAAGAATAGAAAAACAGAAATATACTAAAATTGCTCATTAAAAAAAATAGAAATCATGTGCAACAAAGTCAAGTATTCTGTGCTGTATTCAAGGTGGCTGCGTCTATATCAATTCTAAAAAAATATAGCATAATTCTGTTTCTGTTGTATAAAGAGGTTTACGTATAATGTTAGTGCTTTTATGCTATTTATTAATTAAAAATAAATCAAATACAGTATCAACTAAAAAAAATCGTTACGTTTATGGTTACAAAAAGAATCCTTTCGAGACTATGAATGCTAGATGACAGACGTCTAAAACGTCGAAGGAATTTAGCAATCAAAGACAAACGTGAATGAATTTGAGAAAAAAAAAATTCAAGTTTCAGTTGACGCTTGGCGTTAATGAGTCAGTTAAAATGCGTCTTTATATATAAAAAAAAAAAACAACAATAATATAATAAATAACATAATAATATAGAATTGTTTCTATTAAATCTTAGTTTTCTTTTTTTTTATAGCTTTTGGTGACAAACGAGCAAGCAGCACACCTGATGGTAAGTTTTACTGCCGCCCATGGACATTTGCAATACCAAGGGTATAGCTAGGCCGCTGCCTACCAATACAAACCCGAAACCCACCCAATTGGGCTCCCGGCTCTCTCGCTCACCGAACGAAGTGCAATAGCACATTGCCATTACTCAGACGTCTATCTTCTGCGAGAGTGTGGTACTACCCCAGGCGGTTCGGCCCGTGGCTGTAGACAGAGAACTATCAACAGTGTGGTTTGATTATTTTCTCTGGTAATAAACACCGCAAAGAATCGCCGTAAACCCTAAAGACAAACTAAGGAGTCGATTCTATCCATTTATTTGCTGTTACGGTAATATCCTGGCTATGCAAGAGCATCACCAAGAGGTGATATATATATTCCGTGTGGTGACGGAGTAAGAATACTATTCACCACCCCATATCTTACCCGTGGGTGAACGTACGAGACGACTAAGGAAAGAAAGAAGAAAGAAAATTATTTATTACTCCCCTCACGGAAAGGACATACAATGGTTAATATTAGTAACTGTTTAACAATTAATAAATGAACATACAAAGCACTAAATCATAAGAATACAGAGAAAAAAAGAAAAATCAATTATAGAGTATTTATATACCTAATGACAATGGCGTCCCCTCCGCAAATGAGGAAAAGGACGGTTGCTCAGCTTAATGTTGTGGTATCTACTATAGAAGTGATACCACGAAACTGTTATTCTGCAGCGTCCTACGACGCCTGTCAGCAAAGAAGCAGCAGTAAAATAAAAAAGAAATAGAGGTTCTAGAAATTACATACCCACTTATATTATATTATATAAATATTATTACTATTACTACCAATATTATATAAATTATTAATAACATAGCTACATTAATATAACATCTAAAATTTAAAAATAATAAAATTGATTAACAATAAATATTTTACAATGTATATTAAAATAAATTATTTTTTATTAACTAATTTAACAGGCAAAGGAAACAAGGTCCATCCAGCCAATTTATACACTCTCCTAAACAAATCATTATTATTTCTTAGTTGTTAAAGAATTTTTATATTTACTGTTCACCAGTCAGTCAAGCTAACTAAAGGATATAATATAATATAACTAAGGGATATAAAACGCATATAACATCTATGCGAGAGAAGAAAAACTCGAAACAAAACCCAGTACCAACACGTCTGACCAGCGCGGTATAGTAGGTTAATTTCCCTTCCATTACAGAGGAGGCCCGAGCGCAACAGTGGGACATTTATGGGCTGTGATGATGATGATGATGATCTTGATACTGTGGATCAAGAACGCTAGTTACTACATACCACTAATCGATCTAGCATAACATAAGTAATAAATAAAAATCAAACACGAGAGAGTATAAAATTCCTAACAAGATCCCAATGTAATATATAAAATAATAAATTGTCAACACACAAAGTCCGCATTGAGGAAAGGAGAAAATAAAAAATAAGTTCACGATATGGTTCACTCAACAAAACCCTTTCCACAAAGAAGGCGGAAATAAAATAAAAGGAATGAGTATTTGTCCAGTATGAGATACCGGATGAATGTTGGTATGAAACTATGAGGGCTTTATATGTGTTGCCAGTATATTGAATTTAATATTCTGACATAGAGTAAAAATTTAGAATCAAAATATATACAGAGTAAAAAAAAATTATAATATGTTTTGGATTGTTGGCTTATATTTTGGCTTACTTTTCTAATAATGAACGTCTACCCATTTTCATCAACGACATGTAAATTTTAAGTAACACCTAAGCTAATTTTTTAATCATAGTTACATGTAGAATGGCAGAAAATATTAATCTGAACAATAAAGTACCACATGTAGAGTATAGTATCTCGCAGAAAATTGATGTATGAGCAGTGGCAATATGCTGTGTTGCGCTTCGTTCAGTGAGCGAGAGAGCTGGAAGGCCAACTTTCTGGGTAGGTTTGGGTTATTAAGCAGCAGCGTAGATGTCGAGCTGCTTGTTTTGTTCCCTAACGAAGTAAGTATACAATTCACCACTCTCTATCTTATGAATGGGTGATCGTAAAAGACGACTAAAAGATACAATAGACTGCACAGATGGCGTAATGGTTGAGATACCGACCTTCCGTGCCAGTGCCGTGGGTTCGATTCCCACGCAGGACAATACTTTGTGTGATCCACAAAGTATTGTTCTGAGTCTGGGTGTAATTTGTCTGCGTTAATTGCATGTTTGTAAAGTCCCCCGCAATACACGATTTATTTCCTTAGTGCAGGGTGGTCTTTTTAAAAAAAAAAAAAAATATGCATATAATATCAACAAGAATCTTGCATAGGCAAGAGAATAAAAACTCGAAGCGAAACCTTATAGCAATACGTCTGTCTATCGTGATAGAAGCAGTCAATTTCAGCAGTATATATGCCGAAGCTGAGATGATGATGATGAGCATAGATGTACCTTTGATATAATAAAGGTCCACGAGCGACAGTAACACAATCGCAAGTGGTATTTGCTTTTTTTTTGCCACCACAAGCTAAAAGAAAACCCTATACCAACTTGTCTGACCAGTGCGGTATAATAGCTAAATTTCCCTCTTATTCTAAAGAAGGCTCCAATCCAGCAATGGGGTTTATACAAGCTAAAATCATGATGAGGAAATAAGTATTAGTTAAATTGTTAAAAATAATATGCCAGCTATATTTAATGGAAGCGCGAAAGCATAATATAGTTATACGAAGTAATTTTGTCACTCCACCTTCAAGGTAACAATTACAATTAATATTATAACGGAAACAATTCGCCAATTTGGCAGAAACTCGATGTCGCATTGCGACAAATGCTACACAGCATATATTTTTGTGAATATCATTATTATTTCTTACTTTATTTATATATACATATATATATTTTCTGTGTAGATACGAATATCACTAAACTTGAAATTACTTTTGTAGGTCTTCTTCTTCTTCTCTTTGTATATTGGCAATCAGCTACTTATACGAGCTATTGGTGCCAGTGTCAAGTTATTATTATTTTATGTTTATAGTCTTGTCAGGTTAGTCATTGTCCAAGTCAAATCGCCACCTTGAATAGTGCAATGGCCACACTGTTAATGGTATCTTGTTGGAATTTTGATGGAAAACGAAAACGTTGTAAAACACTTTTATATGATATTCACTACATCCCAGTAGTTCCGCGCATCACATTACATAAAATGCCATCAAAATTATCTAATATAACACGTTAAAATACTAAGATATCGAATATAATACAAGAGCACCACATGATGTTTTCAAATTACCGTCAAAAGACCTTTGTATGTCTTAAAAAAATGACTAAGAGTTGATATGGTCTCACTGTTGACAGGTTTCTGTCTACAGCCGATTCGTGCAGCAAAGGCAATGTGTTGTTGACTTTCGTTTCTAGTTGAGTTTTAATTGGTAGGAAACGTTAACAAAAGTTCTATAAGCACTTACCATCAGATATACTACTACTACTGCTTGATTGCCGCAATAAAATCCGTCTGGCCAAACTGCATCTATTGTCATCATCTGTCTGGTCAACAATTACATTCCCAAGGAGGATTGATGTCAAAAAAGTCGCTGATCATAAAACTGTTATCAAAATTTTGCAATATGTACGTTAACAACGAAGTACTTCAAATTACTGAAATTTAGCTAAATGCTAAATTAAAAAAAATTCGGCCACACGATTGGGACGGATTTCCAATAGGTGTGGGTTCGAATCCCACTTGTGACATAATTTTTGGCTTCGTAATCGGGTTTTTATAAAAAATTAAGCATATTAAATGCTGAATTTCAGTAATTTGAATAACAAGGTTGTGTCATCGTTTAATACAATTCTAACTGCAAAGTTTGAAGTATTAAGCCCATACAATGTGTAAACATTGTCGGGTAGATGGCGCACGTCTCTTTAAAGACGTAAATATAACACGAAGCGAGATTTGAATGTCCTACAATAATTCACGGTGGTGTAAGTGGCAGCACGATTGGGACGGGTTTCCAATAGGTGTGCGGGTTCGAACCCCACTTGTGACATCATTTTTCGCTGCGTAATCGGGTTTTTATAAACGAAGTACTTATTATGTCGACTCCAAGTATTTGGGATAAGAACTATGTATCTAATATAAAATGTTTCTCCCCTTATAAGTTTTGAAACCATCTAACCAATGTACTCCAGACTGGTTTCATTATATAAACATACTATAGGTTTTTAACTCTTTAAGAATGAATTAGGACCAAGTAGGTGGCACTGCAATCAAATTCAAGGAATTCTGTTTCTTTTTGTATTTGTACAAAACAATGTCTATTTGGACTAGCTAGTAATTTATATAAATCCTACAATTGGGCACATGATAGCTTTTTTTTTTATAGTAGACTTTGTACTAAGGAAATAATTCTTGCATTACAAGAGACTGTACAAACATGTAATTAACAAACATAAATTACTCCTAGACTCAGAATAATAAACAATTGGAGTATCTTAACAGCCACTTTTACGAACAATATTTATCACGCCATCTATCGAAAAAAGATAGAATTCCCTTATAATGCCCTTATAACGCCCATGCTCGTTAACTGGTAAGACGATTCAAATGTAATGCCAGTAGACCTGGGCTGTAGTATCTCTTTTATGACAATCATTTTTCGCTCGCAAAAACGAATTTCTATAAATAACCTAGGATTTCAAATACTACATTTATATATAATAATTTAGTTGCTCTGTCTAATAAGCATAAAGAATATGTGTCAGCTAAGTATGAGAATTGAAAGAGCAAAACGTAATTATACCTTTTATATACTTCCATCGAGAATCAACTCTAAAAAAGGAACATTTACAAACGTTGTTAGTATTTACGATACTATATCTGAAACTAGAAAAGTTTTACATCCGATTTTCAGTTAGTTTAGTTTACAGCAATGGATAGCCATTTGTTGGAAACTTTTCATGTAACTAGGGCTGTCAACTATTACATAAAGAAATATAATTCTATTTATTATGCTTCGTTGAATGTTTTAAATGAAATAGAATTGAGTGCAATTTTCTTTTGGTGATAGCAGTCTCGCAAGCCTTGAGCCGACCAGGGGAATCAAGAAATCGGTATGAGTGGGACCTCATGGCGCCTTTTCGTCACTCTAAACAGAATGGGTGAGGTGTGTCCAGACTACGAGAAAATAAAAAAAAAATATTTCCCAAGACAACCCAGATGGGTTATAGATAGGTTCAAATGACCAGGGTAGTATAGTAGATTATTTGCCCTTCTATTATAAAGGAGGTTTAAACCCAGCTGGGACGTTCTCGTATATGGACTGAGGTGATGATGATGGCAGTTTATAAACTTGTGCTTACCACTCCTTTCTGCATGTGAATATTTTAAAAGATTTTTCATCAGAAAACACTCCGTACTTATCTTTGTATAATTTTGTAATTTTTTTTTTATAAATACCCGATTACGAAACGATTAAATGCTAAAAATTTCAGTAATTTGAATAACAAGGTTGTGTCATCGTTTAATACAATTCTTACTATAAAGTTTGAAGTATTAAGTCTATACAATGTGTAAACATTGTCCGATAGATGGCATACGTCACCTTGAAGACGTAAGATATAATATGAATCGAAATTTGCATGTCCTAAAATAGTTCACGATGGTGTAAGTGGCAGCACGGTTGGGCCGGATTCCTAATAGGTGTGGGTTCGTACCCCGCTTGTGACATCATTTTTCGTTTCGTAATCGGGTATTTATAAATAATTAAGCATATTAAATGCTAAAAATTTCAGTAATTTTAATTTTGTAATTTGTTAAAGGTCTGTATCAATAAATTTTTTCTTTCTTTCTTTACTAAGGAATTAATATTTTTATTTCACTTTCATCATCTTAATATCATATACATCTCACAACTGGACTAGCCTGTTCTGCGATGACGGGGCAATTGATCAACTATACTCCGCTGGTCAGCGGGTTGTTGTAATCTTGACAAGTATGCAAAATTTTAAAATTACTATGTCGTTTTGCATTGCACAGTAATTAAATTCAAAAATTCCGTTACACACATGAGTAAGGTGGTAGCGGCTACGAATACTGCCAAACCTTACTTTCCTCATGGATGTCGTAAAAGACAACTAAGAACCTTAAAAGGGTAGACGTCAAGCAGGCGGCCGGTCATAAAATTACTGCCAATAACTTTTACAATATGCACTATGAAAGTAGAGTATATATTGTATCGACCCCAGTAATTGGGCTAAGGCTTTAATTAGCAAGGCTAACTAAAGCTTATAAAACGGTTCACAATTAGTTTTCTTGCCAGTGGGTTTCTTAAAAGATGACTAACGGATATATTATGCAGATAACATCTATATAACAGAAGAAAATGTCAAAAGAAGAGTGAATGCGGGAAATAGAGTGAACGGAGCGTTGGGGCAACTTCTCGGCAGCCACCACCTCAGCCAGAAGGCACGTGTAGCAATACATAACGCAGTGCTTGTCCCAACATTACTGTATGGAAGCGAGAGTTGGGTATGCAGAAAAGAGTATGAAAGTAAAATTAATGCGGTCGAAATGCGATCTCTGCGGCAAATCTGTGGAGTTAGGCTGACCGACCGCATTCGTAACGACGACGTAAGAGAGCGAGTAGGTATGAAAGAGAGTATTGGTGTAAAGATGCGAAAAGGAATGCTCCGATGGTTCGAACATGTGGAAAGAATGCCGAACGAACGTCTGGTTAAGAATATATACAATGCGAAAGTGGAAGGATGTAGATACCGAGGGAGACCGAGACTAACCTACCTAGACCAGATCGGTCAGGTACTGAAGGAAGGTGGAGTCAAGAGTCTCCGAAACCGGCGAGCGTGTATGAAGAGAATTATGAATGTTGAGGAAGCGAGTGAAGTATGCAGAGATAGAGTTCTCTGGCACTCTGTTCTCTCTGCCTACCCTGCAAGGGATATGGCGTGATGATATGTATGTATGTATGTATGTAAAATGTCAAAATAAACCCCAATGCCAACTCTTTGAATCAGAGTGTAGTAGGGATTTTCTTTCCCTCTTATCACGGACGAATCTCGAGTTCAGCAGTGACATAAATATATAAGCTGAAATAATTATGATTATAATAAATAAAAATGTGTCAAAAAAAGAAATCATTGCACATGGAGGACAATGTAGCTTCAAGTAATTCACCGTATTTCCTTTCCGGCTATCAAACAGACCACCGAAAGAAATAGCTAACCCTGATTGTAAGTTTCAAACCACAAGGGCTCCCATTAAATCGTAGAATTCCTTTATATTTAACAGTTTGTAGTTTTGGGTCCATTTTAAGGTCAATATTGTTATCAATTGAATAGTTTGTTTTAGTTTATCTAACGTTAAGGCTTCAATTATGCGATGTTATTTGTTTAATCCGTGTGGTGACGGAGTAAGAATACAATTCACCACCCCCTTATCTTACCCGTGGGTGATCGTAAGAGACGACTAAGGGATATAAAACGCATATAACATCAATGTGTCATCTCAGTGTCTGAAAACACAGGTCTACAACCAGAGTGTGTGTTACCAGAGATGACTTACGGCACGGAAACGTGGTCCCTAAATGTAGGCCTCATAACCAAGCTCAAAGTCGCTCAGCGTGCTATGGAGCGAGCTATGCTCGGGATTTCTCTGCGTGATAGAATCCGTAATACGGAAATCCGCAGAAGAACGGGTGTAACCGACATAGCACGAAGAATTAGCACGCTGAAGTGGCAATGGGCTGGCCACATCGCTCGAAGAACCGACAACCGCTGGGGAAAAAAGGTTCTAGAGTGGCGACCACGTACCGGACGACGCAGTGTAGAAGATGGAGCGTCGATGGATGCAGACGGCACAGGACCGCACTCTGTGGCGTACCATGAGGGAGGCCTATGTCCAGCAGTGGACGGCGATGGGCTGAAATGATGATAATATCAATGCCAGAGAAGGAAAACTTGAAAGAAAACCCTATACCAACACGTCTGACTAGCGTGGTATAGTAGGTAAATTTCCCTCCCATTACGGAGGAGACCCAAACCCAACAGTGGGACATACATGGGCTGTGATGATGATGATGATTTGTTTAATAGATTTCTTCTTCTTAACTTAAAATTATTAAAGAAAAATTGCTTAAGGAGACGGCTTTTTTTCGAAGTCATGAACTTGGGATCAGTGGCCCGCCCAAATGGCGAAAAGGAGCTATGGTACGGCGGGTTATGGGAATGCACGCCGTTCTTTCGCTGTGGGTTGGACTGGATCATAGCCTATCTTAAGAAAATAGGGAATATAGTATTGAATATTCAGACTTTCTTTGATTCAAATGAGTTAAAAAAGATTCAAATGGTCAAAGAAAGTAATAATATTCAGAATTAGTTTTTTTTTTGGCGGCGAGCTATGGAGTGGTCGCATACCGCAAAATCCGTCCGGGGCGACAGAATAAGCGGTGCGCGACCCCATAGACCCGCCTTATATGTACCTCTCTTCGCCGAGCGAGGGGGCCACTGAATCCCAGTCTTTGTCTTCGATGGAAAAGGGCATTCTTTTTTCCAGATAATGACACTTTCTTTCCAACAGGCGTCAACGTCTTGGTAACGATACACCTTATCTATTTTTTTGACAAGTCACATTTGGTTCCTCATCATCACACTTTTAACTCGTGTGTCCTACTACTCGATTTCAGTTTCCTTCACAAAAGAAGATACATTGATCCAGTATACCACACGAACAGTGTGATGTTGGGTTAGCAGTTTTATTTCGAGTTTTCCTTCTCTTGTATATATATATATATATATATATGTTATACACATATTATATCCCTTAGTCATCTTTTACGAAAACTACGGACAAGGAAGATGTATGGTGCATTGTATTCTTACTCCGTCACCACACGAAAACAAAAATAATAATCCGCAGTTATATAATTTTGAATTATGTGGCAGATAATATTCAAAACATGTGGTGATATGAATTAGGGCAGTGACAATAAGCGATGTTGTATCAGTGAAACGTTCGTAAAGATTTATCGTTGGACCGGCTTGTACCGCACTGCGCCAGACGGAACAACGACTAGTGATGTGACGATTGTATTTATCGATACTTTCATATTTGTATGTAATCATACTTTTTTATATACTCATTTAGTTACAATGGTGGTAACGAATACTACTATCTAAATTCACTACAACGACTAAGCTAATGCTACTTTTTTATTGCTTATTAATGGCAATAGTGATAAACAAGCAAACAGCACATCTAATGATAAGTATTAATGCCGTCCATAAACCATTGACTAGAACTCTGCCTACCAACCACCACCCATCCAAGTTGCGCTTTTGGCTCGTTCACGGAACTATAGCATATTGCCATTGCTCAGACGTCGATTTTCTGCGAGAATGTGGCAGTGCCAGAGAGTCGTCTAGAGTAGTGACTATAGATGTCTTTTAAAGTGGTAGGACCAAGCTGTTAGCAGTTTTCTGTCTAATACCGCGGCCCGGTCCGTCCGGGGTTAGTCCACTCTCTTGCAGAAGATCGACGTCTGCGTTCCTGCAGAAGATTGACATGCAATGGCATTGTGCTGTTGCGTTTCGTTCGGTGAGCAAGAGATCCAGAAAGCCTAACTGAGTGATAGAAGTTCACTTAAATATTTAAAAAGCTATTAATACGCCTGATCTCCTTACAGCGTCGGAATAAGAATAAAAATGTCGCAACCTTACTTGCCTATGGTAGTCGTAAAAAATGACTCATCAGCAGAGTGTGCAACAGCTAGAAAATCAGTTATCGACTCGATATGTTATTATATCGATAATTCATAAAATTATATTCACGTACATCACTAGTGCACCCATAGTTTGTGGCGTACGGGACAGTCGTACACAAAATGAAGTGTTATTATATTAGAGAGGTTATTTTGCATGCAAAAATTATTTCTGTTATTATTTGTTTCTGTTTTTGTGTTAAGCAGAGTTTCCATATTTCTTTTTACTTTTTGCACATGATCATTTTCTATGTGGTAACGGAGTAAGCCAACATATTTTATTCCCATACGACTATTATTATTTTTTTTTTTTATAGCTTATGGTGGCAAACGAGCAAGCAGCACACCTGATGGTAAGTGTCAATGCTTCCCATGGACCTTTGCTATACCAAGGGTATAGTTAGGCCGCTGCCTACCATTACAATCCCCAAACCCACCCTGTTGTCTGCCGGCTCTCTCGCTCACCGAACGAAGCGCAATAGCACATTGCCATTACTCAGACTTCGATCTTCTGCGAGAGTGTGGTACTACCCCGGACGGACCGGCCCGCGGCTGTACACAGAGATCTGTCAACAACGTAGTCCTACCACTATTTAAGGATATAATGCATCCATTATATATATATATAATGCATATATAATTTGTGCAAGAGAAGGAAAAACGTGAAACAAAACCCTATATCAATCCGCCTGACCAGCGTGCTATATTAGACCAATCCCCTCTTTTTAGATTGTTGTGATTTGTATTTAGTATAGCATATATAATTGTTTAAAAAAATCTAAATAAACATTTAAAATACGTGCCCCGAATTTCCCGTTTAAAAGCCTTAAAATATTTATATTTGTACCGAAAATTTTGTTGTACAATATATGATGTATGAGCAAGAAGGTACATAATAATATCCTCATGGCCCTTCGGGTCAAGTAAAGGGTTCTATGGTACTTGTTAACAGTCCTCTACTACAATAAGCCATTATATATTAAACTTATACCTATACCTTTCATATCTCACTTAAATATTACGTCACACTTTAAGGTAAAAAGGTTTTGGGCTTATATTCTTTACATTTGCCATTAAATATATCATTTAGGTAGTTGATTGTATAAAATTGTAGGAACATTTGATGTCATATAGAAATACATTTTATCCATTATTTTATCACTAGCTATCCCTCATCCGCTTTCCTCCTTTTCGGAGTAAGTAATTATCAATATATCATATACTAAATCTTCTCCGAAATTCACTGCCTCTCATGGTATAAGTAATATTCCGATCGGTTAAGTAGTTTTCGCTGTATAATCGCACAAACAACCGGCTCTCCATTTATTAGTAAATATATAACTGAGTTGAAGGCGTAATGGTTAAGATAGTGACTTAACGTACCACGTGCCGTGGATTCGAATCCCACGCAGGACAATATTTTGTGCGATTTACAAATTGTTGTTGAGTCTAGGAGTAATTTTTATCCGCCAATTGTGTTTATAAAGTCCCTTCACAATGATTATTTCCTTTCTGCAGGGAATTTTCTTATAAAAAAAATAAAAAAAAATGTATATCTTTTCAAACTTGCTGTGTGTTATCTACGAATATTACCAATACTTGTATTGTTTACATGAACCTGAGCCAACTTCATCTAATGTCATCTATTCAACAATTACAGTCCTAAGAAGAGTTGATGTCAGGCAGGTGGCCGATCATAAAACTATTCCCAAAAATAGCGATATGTACGATGAAATAAGTTTACATAAGAAAGAGCCGGCAGCCCAACTGGGTGGGTTTGGGGATTGTATTGGTAGGCAGCGGCCTAGCTATACCCTTGGTATTGCATAGGTCTATGGGCGGCAATGACACTTACCATTGAGTGTGCTGCTTGCTCGTTTGCCACCATTAGCAATAAAAAATAAAAATAAAACATAACATAATATTATACGTTATATTACAGGCATAGGCTGTTTTGCCTTTTTTAATAAGCTATGAACAGGTCACAAAATCTAAACTAACTCGCTAAAACCGTTCGGAGCAGCGGCAGGGACGCGTTTTCGCCTATAACTTATCATAAACGGGCCAGCTCATCCGAAATACTACCACTCTCTCGTAGAAACTAATTTCAATAATAGCACTACATTTTTTGCACTTAATTATATAAATGTTGTACTATTAATATTATTTTAATTAGTATTTGTATTATATGTAGCGGTGTATATTTAAATATTGTATTCTTAATACTTGCCCCACACGGGACTCTGTGGTATGAGATTTCCGAGCTTACTATCGAAAATTACCAAAGAAATTCCTTGACTATAGAGCATAACCCCCAAGAACCTGTACTTTATGATCATGGTTTATATTACTGACATAAGATGATTTAAATAATAATCAAAAAGTTTTAAAATTAATTTAAGAATAATTTAAATTAATTATGTACCTATCTTAACGCAATGCGTTTTTATTACGAATTTATCCAGCGAATGCATATGGTAAACATAAAAGGGTTTTTTTTTTGTATAATATGTACCTTGCTAATACGCTGAAACGTAAAAAAGAATATAAAATACACAGGTACCTGTATTTAACTACCGTTTTACACCCTAATAATGCCGTCGTAAAACTGAATACGAAAGTCGCTCAGACCCTTGGTACGTTTAAACCCCCAAATGCGTTGAATCTCGTTGATCCCTCATTAATATACAATTCTTTTTTTCAGACTCGAAAAATCTAATAAGGAGACAATGGCCGGCTCCCGCGAGAGATTGCTCTATGAAAAGAGGCCTGATTGCGAATATGAATATGATTTTAGACAACGATACGGACCCTACGATAGAGAAACCAATCGATATAGGCAAGAGAGGCGGCGCGACCTGCATGATCGTCCCAGACGTAAGAACGGATACGTATATGAAGATATTTATTCAGATTTCGACGAAGCACAAGGTCGTTTATCCCTCTTCAGACCTATCAGGCCCGAATATCTTAATCTACCTACAACATATGACATCAAATATAATTCTTTACCTAGAAATTATTATAATTACTACGAAAGAAATAATCGTAGATATAAAAAGGACCATTACGATTTCCGAATCGATAACGAAAGACGGACGCGCGAATCTTATGAACATTATAATAAACACGTTACAATTAGATCTAAAGATATAAAACCAATACAAATTTCTTCGAATCATACGAAAAAAATGGTGCCATCAAATTCTTTAATGCCAGCATCTAATCATTTAAGCAATACATCGAAATCGTTATATCCAGTAAAAGATTCCTTGAATGCTAATAAAAAACCTTTACATACATCAAAGGATCCTAATGCACCACCAAAAAACGTTGCAGTTTGTAAACCACATCGGATCTCGGATAAAAGTGCACGTTATTGGACATCCGATTCGCCTTATAAAACTCGATCTCGTCCGAGAAAAACTGAAGAGCCTAAAAAGAATGTGAAATTCTCCGAAGTATCTGGTTGTAACAGAAAAATGGTGGTCGATGACCCTATATTTGGCAGAAAAATTGTTCCTGTACGCGAATTGGAAGTTTCTTTGGACCAAATGATTCAGAATGGATATTTTGAGAAACATAATATTCCTATATCGAAGCCTATAGATATTGTAAAGGAAGAGATAAAAGGCACAACTTCGGGCAGCGCCGTGCCAAACGGGAAATGCTTATCGGGAAACGGGAAGGAAAACCAGGCGCCGAGGAAATCAAGACATCTTCCGCAGGTAAGTTATGAATAAATTTATTAAGTTAAAATTGTATCAAACTGGTGCAAATATACTGACTTCATAAGAGCAAGGCTTTTATAGATGCTGACTTGTGCCACTGTTCCATGTGCTAGATTAAGAAAACTATGTGTTACTTCCCCTTGCTTATATATCTTAATATATAATTCTACTGTACGTGTATGTCACTGAACTCCTCCTAAACGGCTGGACCGATTGGAATGAAATTTCTTGTGTGTGTTCGAGGGGATTCTAGAATGGTTTAAATTCGCAATTGGACCTGATAGGTGGCACCATTGTTGGTATGTCAAACGGCTGGACCGATTGGGATGCAATTTTCTATGTATATTCCAATGGGTCCCTGGATGATTTTAAAACACAATTGGACCCGGTAGGTAGCACTGCTGTTGGCATATCACTTAAAGCTTTTTCAGACAGGACGACGTATACCGGCACAGTTAGTATACTTATATATATATACAGAACCTCAATAATAAAATAACACTAATAGACGCGACTGCTATTCTGGCGTCCAAGTGTAGACGTTATGGCATTATTCTTCTTTCAGGGGAAAAGCTATATCCAATAGCGAATCTCGATAGGATATAATGGTCAAATGGAACTACATCCTCATTTCAGTTCATATAGATTCAACTGTTGAGCTCGAACCTTCTCCATAATAGGAGGGAAATTGACCTACTGTGCTGATCAGATATCCATCAAGTTTTTTACTATATCCTTTGATATGGCCTTTTTAAATAGAGTATAAATTAAAAAAAAAATTGCGATCGAAACATGATTACCACATGCGGGAATAGAACCTATATCTATTAGAAATACAGTCCAAACATCTTTTCTGATTCATTCAAATATATTAGAACTGATTTCTAATAGATATGGGTTCCATCCTCAAATGTTAAATATCATTTTTCGCTCGCAAAATAAGTTTTTATAAATAACAGCATATTAAATTCAAAAATTTCATCAATTTAGAGTATTCATATTAAATATTTGAATGGTATCTTAAAATTACAGAAGTTAAGTTCTGTATTTGACGTAGAAAGTGTCAAAATATAGGCTATTGTTTTGGCAGTGGGGTGCAATCACAATGGCCTGATTAATATCCGGCTGAGAGGCGGTTGGCCTAGTGATCAAAGTGGATGCAGTACTTCAGATTCCAGCTTACTGAAACAGCTTACGTGCTTTCAAAAGTAGTTTTAGGTTAAAATGCATTTTATATAAAATTTTAATGAATAGATTTTTAAAGATTTATTACTTTTTTAGTCCGTCCTATCCGTGTGGTGACGGAGTAAGAATATAATTCACCACCCCTTATCGTACCCGTGGGTGATAGTAAGCCGACTAAGGGATATAAAAAGCATATAACATCTATGCAAGAGATGGAAAACTCGAAACAAAACCCTATACCAACACGTCTGACCAGCGTGGTATATAGTAGGTCAATTTCCCTCCTATTGCGGAGGCGGCTCGAGCCTAACAGTGGGACGTATATGAGCTGAGATGATGATGATGATGATATTTTTTTAGTTGCATATGAAAAAAAATATGTGTGCGTTATATACATCAACCAATAGCGTGTATTCTCTCTCTCTGTCTCTCTCTATCTATATATATATATATATATATATATATATATATATATATATATATATATATATATATATTATATATATATGTATATATATATATATATTTATATATATATATATATATATATATATATATATATATATATATATATATATATATATATATATATATATATATATATACATATCTGTCACGTGTCGCGTTTCATCTGTAAAAATTTTACACTCACGCGCGCAAAGAAGTTTCACTTCAATATGGCGCGTAACATAAAAACGTTACTTTTTTTTTCTCCCATACGTCGATAAAGATTTTTGTAACATAAACAGTTACGCTGGATCGTTAGATTTAATATAATAATGTGTTTTATCAATAAATATAGCCAAATTAGTGAACATGTGGTTTCATGGATCCATTTGGTGATAAGAGAGTGAACGACGCAGGTAGGCTCATAACGGATGTATGCATGGAGAGAAACCTTATTCTGTCAAACACATTTTTCCAACATAAGGACATCCATATGTATACATGGAGAAGGAATGAACAGAAAAGCATAATAGATTTAATTTTGGTAGACAGTCGCCTCCGAAGCAAAATATTGGACGCAAGAGCCTACAGGGGCCCCACAGTCGATACGGACCACTATCTCGTTATTGCGAGATTTAGTGGTCTGTTCAGAAAGTGGAGGCACTGGCGAGAGCGTGTCCACTTCGGAGGGCTTGAAAGAATAAAGGTTGAAAGGTTGCAAGAAGAGTGTGTAAGAGAAAAGTATGCAGAGGGTGTCCGAGAACGGCTGACGATGGCAAGCCAGCCGCAATCGGACATTGAAGAATGCTGGAGAGTATTGAAAGAGAGTATGGTAGATACAGCGAAAGAAGTATGTGGAAGTTCAAAGAAGCATAGAAAAACAAATGGTGATGCATGGTGGGATGCGGAAGTGGCAGCTTCCGTAGAGCAAAAGAAGAGAGCGTGGCTGGACTATGTCTCTTCTTTGAATCTGAATGACAGTATGACTGAACAGAAGAAAGAAATATATCGGCAATGTAAGAATGACACCAAGGCCTTAGTGAAAGAGAAACGTGATAGAGCAAGTATGAGTGCAGAAGATAGGCTGACTAAAAACTTCGAGGGTAACACCAAACTCTTTTGGAGGGAGGTGAAGAAGTCTCGGGGTGGTTGGTCAGCCTTCAGAATGAATAAAATAAGGTCTAAAGGTGGAGACATTCTTACACAAACACAAGACGTGTTAAGCCGATGGAGTGAATATTTTGGCGATATGTATGCGGATGCTACGGTTGGCGCCGGTGTTGGATGTGGTTTAGTAGATCAACATTCGACAACGGCGTCCTCCGATGGCATCAGTATGGATGAAGTTGAATGGGCGATAAGAAGTTTGAAAAATGGTGAGGCAGCGGGCATTGATATGGTGTCTGCCGAGATGATCAAGCTTGGTGGCTCTTGTGTCTGGGAGGCGTTCCTGTTGCTCCTCAATTTATGTTGGAGCTCGGGAATGGTTCCCAGGGACTAGAATAGCGCAGTCATCGTGCCTTTGTTTAAAAACAAGGGTTCACGTTATGACTGCGCAAATTACAGAGCCATAAGCTTGACCAGTTTGGCAGCAAAAGTGTATGGAAAAATTATTGAAAGGAGAATGAGGATGGTGTCCGATGGTTTACTGTGTGAGACACAAGGAGGTTTCAGGAGTGGAAGGGGATGCATGGATCAAGCGTTCTCTTTGCGCAACATTGTGGAGAAGCATCTGGCTCTAGGTCAGAGGGTTTTCTGCAGTTTTGTGGATCTGGAGAGAGCATTTGACACGGTTGTACGAAAGGAACTTTGGGACATTTTACCGGAGTATGGTATTAGCGGTAAACTGCTACAGGCTGTGCAGTCCAGTTACATGGGCTGTAGAGCCTGTGTGCGGCTGGATGATGGAATGTCGCCTTGGTTTGACGTCAATATCGGCGTTAAGCAGGGGTGCGTTCTGTCAGCCAGGCTGTTTATCATATATCTGGATAAATGTCTCCAAAGGTTGAACGATATGAATGTGGGAGTCCAGATGGGCGACTCAGTGGTCACTGCTCTGCTTTATGCAGATGATGCAGTCCTGCTGGCACAGTCAGCGACTGACCTGCAGACCCTAGTCGACACAATGACAGAAGATTGTAAGAAAAGGGGTCTACGCGTGAATGTGAGCAAAACCAAAATAATGGTCTTTGAAAGAGATAAAACCAGAACAGATGTAAGAGTAACAATAGGTAATGATGTACTAGAGCAAGTGGATGAATTTGTATATCTTGGATGTGGATTTAGCCGAGATGGAAGGTACACCACTGATATAGAGCGAAGAGTGAATGCGGGAAATAGAGTGAATGGAGCGTTGGGGCAACTTCTCGGCAGCCACCACCTCAGCCAGAAGGCACGTGTAGCAATATATAACGCAGTGCTTGTCCCAACATTACTGTATGGAAGCGAGAGTTGGGTATGCAGAAAAGAGTATGATAGTAAAATTAATGCGGCCGAAATGCGATCTCTGCGGAAAATCTGTGGAGTTAGGCTGACCGACCGCATTCGTAACGACGACGTAAGAGAGCGAGTAGGTATGAAAGAGAGTATTGGTGTAAAGATGCGAAAGGGAATGCTCCGATGGTTCGGACATGTGGAAAGAATGCCGAACGAACGCCTGGTTAAGAAGATATACAATGCGAAAGTGGAAGGATGTAGGTACCGAGGGAGACCGAGACTAACCTACCTAGACCAGATCGGTTATGTACTGAAGGAAGGTGGAGTCAAGAGTCTCCGAAACCGGCGAGCATGTATGAAGAGAATTATGAATGTTGAGGAAGCGAGTGAAGTATGCAGAGATAGAGTTCTCTGGCACTCTGTTCTCTCTGCCTACCCTGCAAGGGATATGGCGTGATGATATGTATGTGTAATTAGTGAACATGTAAGTTCGTCATTTTTCTTTCTTTTTATTTGGAGTTTATGGCTTAGTTACTAAGATTTTTAAAGCTAATTCTTTGTTTATAAATTGACTTCTTCTTCTTATATAATGGTAATCAGCTACATATACGAGCTATTGGTGCCAGTGTCAAGTTATAGTAATTATTACGTTTATAGTCTTGTCAGGTTAGTCATTGTCTAAGTCAAATTGTCGCCATTAACAGTGCAATGGCCACACTGTTAATGGTATCTTGTGGCAATTTTGATGGAAAACGAAAACGTTGTAAAGCACTTTTATATGATATTCACTATATCCCAGTACTACCGCATCACATTACATAAAATGCCATCAAAACTATCTAATATAACACGTTAAAATACTAAGATATCGAATATAATACAAGAGCACCACATGACGTTTTCAAAGTCCCGTCAAAAGTCTAAATTAACTACATTTAAAGTCATCGTCTGTCAGTAAGTCAGATCATCGCCATCAACAGTGCCATGGACACACCGTTAAATGTATCTATTGGGAATTTTAGTGAAAAAGGAAAACGTATTAGTGGTAGGACCACGCTGTTGACAGTTTTCTGTCAACAGCCGCGGGCCGGTCCATCCAGTGTAGTACCACACTCTCGCAGAAGATCGACGTCTGAGTACTGGGCATATGCTATTGCACTTCGTTCGGTGAGCGAGAGCGCCGGAAGCCCAACCGGGTGGGTTTGAGGTTTGTATTGGTACGCAGCGGCCTAGCTATAACCTTGTTATTGTAAAGGTCCATGGGTGGCAGTAACACTTCCCTTCAAGTGTGCTGCTTGCTCGTTTGCCACCATTAGCAATAATAAAAAAAACATTTGTAAAGCACTGTTATATCATATTAACTACATCTCAGTACTCCCTGCGCATCAAATTACATAAAATGCCATAAAAATTACTTAATATAACACGTTAAAACACTAAGATATTTAATATAATACAGGAGCACCCACATGGCAATTTATCTTTCCCGCTAAAACTCCATTCTACATTGTTTTTCTTTTATCACAGATTAATTATATTCGGGTAAAATCCCCTTCAATACAACGATTATTTGCCATAGTATAGAATATTATCATTAAAAAAAAAAAACAGAAAAATAATATAATATTTATAATTTAGTATATTAATAGTATGAATTGCCCTGGTGTATGGCATTTTAGCCAACAGACTGTTAAAAAGTGAGTCTCACCGTGATCACTCGTAGTAAGAGACAGTTAGTCAATATATAGTACCAACTAGAGGCTACGTGAGGTGAATCCCCAAAGGGAACATTATTTAGAATAGGGTAAGGTGAGATAGGAACGAAGTTATATACTTAGCTATATAACTAAGACTTATTGCATTGCTATATTAAGTTATACACTATGAGCGTTATACTGCTTTTTTCTTTTTTTTTTGCGTTGGACTATTGATTGTCGTTCCGCCCCGCCAAATCGGTCCGGGGTAACGGAAAATGAGGGTTATACTCAACATTTGTCTACGTGATAAAATCAATACGGTGAAGAATGGGCGTAAACGACACAGCCTGAATAATTAGCAAGTTAAAGTGCCAATTGGTAGGCCACATCGCTTGTGAAACAGACAACTATTTCAGAAGAAAGGTTCTCGAGTGGTGAGTACCAAATATGAAGCAGCGTAGGACGACCTTTTATTTTCTTGCGTTACGTGGACTATGGATGTGGTCGCGCCCCGCTAAATCGGACGGGAGAGGCGGCGCGCAACTTTATAGACCCACCCTGCAATAACACCTCTCTTCGCCGTGCGAGCGGGCCACTGGAACCCGATCTTTATTTTGGGCGGCCAGCGTAGGACGACTTCCCACTAGTTGGACTGATGGTAGGTATATCGAAAGTCGTAGGAAGTCGTTACACGCAGATGCCACAGCATCGTTCTGAGTATTATTCTTGTACGGAAGCTTCTGTTCAACGGTAGACTTCTACGTGCTGGATGATTAAACGATATCAACAATATTTTTTTTATTGCTTATAGTGGCAAAAGAGCAAGCAACACACCTGATGGTAGTGTCACTGCTGTCCATGGACCTTTGCTGTACCAAGAGTTATAGCTAGGCCACTGCCTACCATTACAGTCCCCAAACCCATCTAGTTGGGCTTCCGGCTCTCTCGCTCACCGAACGAAGAGCAAAAGCACATTGCCATGACTCAGACGTCGATCTTCTGCGATATAAGAGATTTCCACCTATGTATTGACTCATCACGATATCTCTGAAACCATAAGGCCTGCCCTAAATTTGGTAGGAATATTCCTTTCGCCAAGAAGAGGTCAGCTAAGAACGGATTTTACGAAATTCCACCCGCAAGGGGGGTTACTGGGGTGTAAAAAACATATTTAATTTTTTTTTTAAATATAGCTCCTACAGACTTGAATTTCGGTAGGCTTATTTGTGTTCCGAGCGCTACGTGCCGACAGCTGTACATGGGGGTCGTCCGGTCGATGGCCTGTACGGCGCACCGGTGTGGGCGGGATCCCTGACCGTCCGTCTCAGGGCTCTTTTGTGGCGACCACAGAGGGCCATGGTGGTCAGGGCTGTACGCGGGTACCGCACGGTGGCGACGGAGGCAGCGTGCCTGTTGGCCGGGAGTCCCCAGTGGGACCTGGAGGCGGAAATGCTCGCCGATTTGTATCGGTGGGTGTCGGGGGTACGCGCGGAGGGCGGTGTGGTCTCATTGAAGGAACTCACCGCCTGGCGCGTCGACGCCCGCCTAGACGTCATTGCCCGTTGGGCAGTCCGGCTGGAGAGGCCTCGGTTCGGTGTGCGGACCGTGGAGGCCTTCCGGCCGGTGCTGATTCAGTGGTTGGAACGACGGCATGGGGTGCTCTTCTTCCGACTGGTGCAGGTTTTGATGGGGCATGGATGCTTCGCCAAATACCTGCACACGGTCGTCAGGAGGGAGAGTACACCATCCTGTCACCACTGTGATTGCGACGAAGACACGGCGCAGCATACGCTCGAGGTTTGTGCCGCTTGGGCAGAGCAGCATCATGAACTCGTCGCAATCATCGGTGCCGACCTGACGCTGCCGACCATCGCCAGGGCGATGTTCGACAGTGTCAGGAACTCGGACGCGGTCGCAACCTTCTGCGAGGCAGTAGTCTCGTGGAAGGAGGCGGCGGAGCGCGTGCGCGAGGAGCGTCTCTTCGACGACGCGAGCCGTCGCCGACGACTGGGGCGGCGCACAGTGGGAAAATCGCGTATGTTTCGTCTCAAAACTCCGTATCTCAGTTGTTTCAAAACTAAATGAGCTGTAATTTTGCACACATATACTTGAATGTTTAAGGTTTAAATGAAATAACTTTGATTTTAAAAATTCTGTTTATAAATTAATTTAAAAAAATAAAATAAAAAAGACATGCATTATATAAGAAAAAAATACAAAATATGCTTGTTTAATTTAGATAAAATGGTAGAACATAGTACCAAACTAGAAAAAAAAAATTATATACACAATTCAGCAAGCTCCTACAGATTTTCATTGACAGCAAGAAGGGCCTTGGCTTCATCTAATATTTCTTTCGATATTGTTTCTGAGGTATTTCTCAAACTTGATATATATGGATCAGAAGTGTACAATAAGGTATGGAACACGTCTTCATTGGTAGCCGCTCTTGAACACTTTCTAGAATGATGCAGTCTAAACTTTTTGTAATCCTTATTTCGGGATTCTTGCGCGTCTTCGGACAATTGACCGATAGGTAAAATAGCATAGTACTCAATGATTTTTTCTCCGTGAATAAGTATTTTATGTATGGAAGAAGGTATATAATACCAATTATAATTATTTACGTATAGTTGGGCTGTACTATATGCGTATTCACTGAAGTTTTTTGAATCAATAGCCATACCAGATGACATAGTTTGTAGTATTATGTACATTCGTTTTATAAGTTCTACGTCTACACCTGTAATGTTTGCAGAGCACGAGTAATTCTGAAAAAATGTCCGAGCGGTGTTTCCGTCATTACTATTTCCAGTGCCTTGACGAGGTTTATCGACAAGCAGTCCCATTTCTTCCCTAAACCGCTTTTGCACCAGTTTTTTCTTTTCGTCTTTGATTTTTTTATTTTCAGGTGTAGTAGCTGACCACTTTTCAAAAGACAAGTTATAGGAAATGTGTAAGATCATCTCCATACTCCTAATCCAAGCATGTAGTGTTGACAGTCCGTATTGAAATGAACTTTCGTTAACATCTCGTGTCCTAACTGCCTCTAAGTTATTCATTTGCCGAGGAGTAGCTCCACAAACTGTACAAGAAGCGCTCGAACGAGTTTCAGTTAAAACTTGTGCCACTTTACCATCAATCATGGTTAAAAATAGGTCATGCGTAATTTCGATTACCTCACCATTCTTATTTATCAGGGAAGGAGACAGTTTTTTTTTGATCGTTGATATCAGCCACAACAGACGTGGTTTTTTCAGGAGTTTCTTTGGCAAACTCTAACAATATAGGTCTGCAATATCTAACAGATGAGCAGGTTTCATTCTTCCAAACAACAGTATTAGTTGTCTCATCTATGAGTCTAATGGGTACAAGTGAAGCAATAAAAAGGTTTGTATCTGATATAAAATCGCTTTCTTCGGGCAAAACTTGCTTGTATTCACTCTGCCCTGATGACCCGTCACAACCCCATTTACAGAATAGTTTCAACTTTCTTAAACCGTTTTTATAAACTGAACCAATTTGTAATATACGTGCCACAGTATGATCTAACAAGTCTTGCAGATTCACTTTTGCACTTATGTTAGTAATGGTTATGCTCGAATCTGGTAGGTAACACATCTTCTTCGCTTCGAGTAAAGTTGGATAAGAAGGAAACACTGAGCAGTTTTTGTCCTTCAAACAAAGTCGAAGTTTCCCATACTGTTCTTTGTTAAGGTCTAAGTCAAGAAATGTCCGTAGTGCTTCTTCCTTTGTAAAAGGTGTAACGTCTTCAGGGTTCTCAGTTATATATTTAAGAAATTTGTTCTTATCATTTCTTGATGAAGTTCGTATAATATTAACGATTGTGGCCTCCTCCGTCTCACCCATAGACCGTAACTCTTGAGCATATGCATTGAGCACACAGTCCAGTCCGTACTCTTTTATCAATTCCATGTTTTTTCGTTTCTTTGTTTTTTCTGAAGATGCTTCGTATGGTTTCGAAGGTCTGCCACCACCACCACTTCCAGGCGTTTTAGGGTCAGTAACTGTGACTCGACACTCTAGTGGAACACGAAATTGACCATCTAACCAGTTGGCGTTCTTACTTTCAAAGCGTTCTTTTATTCGAGATGCATTTCTCCAGCGTTCGTTACATTTAGATAACAAGTTTCTTTGAATGTAGGAGACCACAGTAGCCATATCCTCTGGTGACAGATTGAAATTTTCTTGTATGTAGTCTTCTATGTTATGACCATTTATCAATAAATTGCACAACTCTCGTTTGCTACAAACAAATTCACCCATTTTTCAAATCAGTCAACTTCTGCCAATATTTGAAAATAAGTGCTTCTGCTTTTTAGGGCAACTGAATGTCTAACCAACAACTCAGAATGTTTCAAGGTTCGCCTTCCTTTTATAGGCCAATGAAATAGTGATATGTGCAAAAACTACTAACTTGCACTCTTCCCATAACCTGTTTTCAATTTGACCTTAATAGATAATAAGTGACCATAAATTATCAAGTAAAGTGGTCAAAACTGTATCAAAACCACAAAAACTGTACTGTAATCAATTTGACCTTAATAGATACACAATAATTTTATGAAAGATAAAACAAAATTGATAATTTTTTTTTATTACGCGATATGTTTTGGCCCCGTGTGTAAAAAGGAGCAAGTATGAGCAAAATTTTTTTTTCGCCTTGCATTTACTAATGTATAAAGATCTTAAAACAATAAATATCTCGACAGCGGCAAGCAGCGGTAAAGGGTAAAAGTCTCGTTAAAAAAAAATGAACACTAAAAATATACCTTCTTAAACTATGTTGGTTAATTGTATTTTATTAAACCAATATTTATAATATTAATTATGAAACGTTATGAGGAGATCATAAGCATTCCAAAAATGTATAATACTTGTATATTTATATGAAAAACTTCTGAGTAATGTGGCGTTGAATTGTAGTAACGTATTGCGTCAAAATTACGTTATTAAACATGAGTTAGCTTTGATGCCTATTTATATACATTATGATTAACTAAAAAAAACTAAAAAATTGCGAAAAGAAAGCTTATTTATTAGACTATATTAATTTATTAATTTTATTCTATTACAACGCCTTTCACATGAAATGGTTTTGAGACGGCTTTGTATGGGGCTTGACCATAGTGCGCAGGCGCGATTACCTGCGCCTGATGCCACCCTAGCCGAGGCCGCGGGTGACTGGATCGGGGAATTAGTCCGTCACCCGCCGAGAGGCCGACTGCGTGAGGAAAGACCGACATCCTACCCGAGGGGGGGACGTCGGTCGAGGAGAGGGTACTCCTCGTCAAGTCACTCTGCTCCGGTGGTCGGCTCAACGACGAAGGCGACGTCACGGGTGGATTACGGGTGTGCGTGCTTACGCCCCTCTGTCGCCCCGGACGGAGTGGTGCGAGGAGTGCGCCAACCAAGGCCCACCCAAAAAAAAAAGGCTTATTTGTGTTACGAAACAGAGGTAAACTAAGAACAGTTTTTTAAAAATTCCACTCCTAAAGGGGATTGCGTAGGTGTTAACCCAAAAAATCCACATTTTCCAATACTGCCCCTACAGACTTGGAGTTTGGTGTGGACTTTCTTTCTACCCTGTAAAAGTCAAATACAGTGGGATTTTAAGAAATACCTTCTCCCACAGGTATTTCATGTCGCGAAAGTAAACTACACAAGTGAACTGACGTAACCGAAGCGAAGCGAGGGCGGGTCGCTAGTTTAGAATATATCTAAAGATTTGAATAGATATATGTTGTACTATTAGGGACTATTAAGACATAAAAGCGATATTGTACTTGGGTTACAATCCGTCTTTAATGTTACAATTAAGTACAATATACACCCATTTACTATTACATAATTGTACTAACATCATATTCTAAGATTATTTGATCTAGAATATATATAGCTACTGAATATCTCGTTGTAATTTAGTGGTACTTTTAGGGTTGTCAAAAACAAAACGGATAAATTTAATAAAAAACTATTTATACAGATTCTATTGCATTTGTATTTGATTATCAACTACTCAACGTTTTGAACACTTTACAGCATTCATGGTCACGAGAGGATAGTCCTCTTGTGACCATGAATGCTCTAAATAGAAGAAACGCGTAAAACCGTTTTATTTGAAATGGGTACACAAGAGTAAGTAAACAAGAGAAATCTTTAAAAGAGATAGATATATAAGTACTTCGATTTGGGAAAACTCATAAAATACATACTCATGAAGGTTTCACGTCAAGCTGACGGTCCTTCATAAAATAAATATTACGTAAACTTATGCAATACATACTGTGAAAGAGGAGTACACGTGCGTGAAGCCCAAGCTATTGGGATCGGAGTAGGACAATGACCAAAAACAAAAAAAAATCAGTGAGTAACACCGATATTCTGGCTTTTATAAAATCTTTACCGACGGATCAAAAGATAAAAATTTAGGCGGAGCTGCTTTTTTAGATCCACAGCTAAATAAATTCTGTAAGTTTGCAATAGATTCGAATATATCTATAATGCACATAGAACTAGTAGCGATAGCAAAAGCCTTATCGTATATCGAATCCATTGATTGCGATAGATTTGTTATTTTAACTGATTCGAAAAGTTCTGTGCAACATTTAGCTCGGTACACCTCGCACCTCACCTCGGGCGAGGTAACCCTGTAGCTTATCGGATATATGAATCCATCTTAAATGAGCGAAACTCCAAGGCTATTTTCATTCAATGGATCCCGTCTCATATACAATTAAAAGAAAATGATGAGGTAGACGTGTTAGCTAGGCAAGCTATGGTTGATGGAATTCCCTTAACCCTTTACACTCGAGATTATACAATCGTGAGTTTTGACTTTGAAAAATTTTATACTCTACCCAAAACTATATTTGCAAACGCCACCCATATCGATACACCGTGAGTCTATCTTAGAGTATAGAAAATTATAATGACTTCTAAAAAATTATCTAGAAAATTATACTTTATTAGCATAGAAAGAAGTTCGGACACGTCAGTCATTGAAAGGAAGCGGCAAGGATGGCTGCGTTTTTTGACAAGAGCCCCCGTTCAAGTAAGTACCTCCTATTTGACGAAATTGTTGAGATTTTGAGACATTTTTTTCTTAATATTGCTTAATTATTAGTTGTTAAAAATGTAAACATGTGTTTTTAGTTCATTACGTAAATAGTTTCAAGAGAACATGCTTTGAAATTTAAACTAGCACGATCGTGGCATATCGGTTGTAATATGTGAACTTAATGTAAATTATTTATATGCGTTTTTTGTTCTTTTGTTATGACATTAAAATATATTTATTTTATCACTTTTAGGGCGTCCGCTCTAGGAAGATGCAATATGTGACTTATTAGAAAATGGTAACATTTCCGAGATCGAAGATTTGGATGATGACGACGTGGAATTCGATGCTGACTTCTTATTTCGACAAACAGCTAACGAAAACGTAACTGAAGAGGGGCAGGACGACGCAATTATCAATGACAGACCACCTTCGGTATCTCCCTCAGCTTTTCCATCACTACAGCCGCCTTCACTGCCGATTGAATCACCAATTGTGTGTACATCAAGAGCTACTACCCGAGAGACAAGAAGTTCACGTCCAAGGCCTTATCGTTCAACTTCTGTCCCTAGTGATAGATTCATATCACTTACAAGTTATCTTGGAAGAGCTAATACTAAAAGAAATTCAAAATCACTACCCAGGGTTACAAGGAAGCGTATTTGGAAGCAAACTGGTTTCACTGAAAAGCCCCATCAGTATCCTACCTTACCAATAAAGCTGGTAAGACGGTTGGACTATTTCAATGATTACTTTGACACCGAGTTTATAGAAAAGATCTCTCACTGTACAAACTTATATTACCTACGCACAACTGGTCGTGAACTCAAATTGACAGGCACGGAAATTGCTAAATTGTTTGCAATACATATTATCATGGGCATTCATGCATTCCATATCCTCGAGTACCATGCTATTGGAGAGCTGGTACAAAACTAGGCCTGATTAGTGAACTGATGACAAGAGATAGGTTTCTTATACTCCGCAATGCTTCATGTCGTCAATTCCGATTCCCCAGCTGCAAATGAAATCGAAAACCCACTATAGAAAGTGCAACTCATGATTGACAAGGTAAAAGACACTTGTAACAAACTGGAAAGAGTTTCTAGTTATTATTCAGTTGATAAACAGATGATACATTTTACAGGTCGCTGTAAGTTACGCCAATTGGTTAAAAAACCTCAAACCTGTTGGACTAATTTTTAATTCTACCTAATCTTATTGTAACGGTTAATCTCTTTAAACTTAAAACTAATTTTTAAAATAAGTTGATTTAAGTGTATATTTTATTAAAATCTATAATGCAAAATATGTAAAAGGAGGTTGTTTTATGTTAAATAAAAAATATAAACGTAATACATTGTTTTATTTCCATTATTCAATATAATAGAACCTGGCGATGATACAGATTCACGAATGTGCCACTTACAATTATTTCCTGAAACTCACGATCGTGAGGGTCTGATTGCTGGAGACCAGCACCAACAGGATTTTTTTATTGATTTTTCTTTAATTATAACGACACTAAGAAAACCAAGTAACCACATATTGGCAGTATTCAAAAGCATTTCACCTCTCGTATAAATTAGTAATTAAGATAATTTATCTATTAATTCTGTAATTTTACAAGGCGGTATTATCGCTAAGCGACAAAGCCTTCTTTAAATAAAAAAAAAAATCAGTGAGTATATTTTATACGTAAATATTTTTTTATAGTTCTTATAGGGAATAGGAATTTCAATAGTAGTAGGACAACGCTGTGGACAGTTTTTTGTCTACAACCGCAGGTCGGTTCGTCCGGGGTATCACACTCTCGCAGAAGATCGACATCTAAGTAATGGCAATGAGCTATTGCGCTTTATTTGTTGAGCGAGAGAGCTGAAAGCTCTGGAGAGCCCTAACTGGGTGGGTTTGGGGTTTGTAATAGTAGGCAGCAGCCTAGCTATACCATTAGTATTGCAAAGGTCCATGGGCGGCAGTAACACTTATCATCAGGCGTGCTGTCTGCTCCTTTGCCACCACAAGCAATAAAAAAAGAGGAGTAATATATAACACCTACTTCTTCCTTATATAATAATATTTCTTTTTTAAATAAGTAACTAGAGGATTTTATTAGGATAGTAACACTGGTAGATTAGATTTTCATTCAATCATCTTAGCACATTAAGGTTTGAGTCTTCTCTACAACGGGAATACAAACGACTTATATTACGCTGGTCAGATGGTTTGGTATAGGATTTAATTTCTAGTTTTCCTTCTTTGAAAAATGAGAATAGATTATTTTAAAAGAAAAGGCCATAAGACCATTTTGAATAATTTGGTTTAGTAGACATTTTCTAACTATTACACACCTGGTACCTAATATTGGAGATTTAAAATTGACAAGAAAAACAAAATAATTTCGTTGTGTTCTTCGAAGAAATAAATTATTCTTTTCTTATTTTTGCCCTTTTTACAGTATTTTTTTATTCATATTAGATTGCATTTGATACGTCTGTCAGTCCGCAACCTCTGTTGGGTTTAGCCTCCCCTATGAGGACAACACTTAGATCACTACTGCGTCACTTGCTTGTAATGGTTCTTCTTCATCATTATCATCTAAACTCATACTCGTCTGCTCGACTCTAGTCCCTTCCACAATAAGAGAAAAATTTATCTACTATGCAGCTCTAGAGAGACTTATGCAAATTAGGGTTTCGTTTCGAGTATTCCTTCTGTGTATAGATGTTAGCTGCATATGATATGCCTTAATCATCTTCCGCGATATTTATGCCCAAGAAGAGCGTAATTGTTTTCTTACTCTTAAAGGAGTTGGCTGTTACTTTTTACGATGTTGTTAATCCAACTTCTGGAAAGCCATTATGCGTTGCATCATCATCATCATTACAGCCCATATATGTCCCACTGTTGGGCTCGGGCCTCCTTCTTAATGGGAGGGAAGTTAACCTACTATACCGCGCTGGTCAGACGTGTTGGTATAGGGTTTTGTGTCGAGTTTTCCCTCTCTTGCATAGATGTTGTATGCATTTTATATCCCTTAGTCGTCTCTTACGATCACCCACGGGTAAGATAGGGGGTGGTGAATTGTATTCTTACTCCGTCATCACACGGATAGCTACGCTGCATCATCCAATTCGAATAAATTTTATTCTTGTAACGATTAAAAGATCTTTGACTAAGAAAATTTATGATACAGTAAAAAGTGACAGCCCTATTTTAGGTCGGGACTAAACATTATTCAGGCGAACGAAGGTCGCCGTTAAACGCACACGCTGTTCTAATGGCCCCCAATTATTTTCAACTGACATACATATCTGTTGTAACATAATATACATTTTAATATTTAAATGTATTCATACCACGCAAATGGAGATACCGATGTGGTGGTTGAATATAATTTTAATTTAGTGGTAGGACTACGCTGTTAACAGTTCTCTGTCTACAGCCGCGGGCTGGTCCGTCCAGGGTAGTACCACACTCTCGCAGAAGATCGACGTCTGTGTAATGGCACTGTGCCTTTCGTTTAGTGGGAGAAAGAGCTGGAAAGTAGGCAGCTGGGTGGGTTTGGGGTTTGTATTGGTAGGCAGCGGCCTAGCATCACCTATAGTATTGTAAAGGTCCATTGGTGGCAGTAACACTTACCACCTGGTGTGCTGTAAGCTCATTTAGCACCTTAAGTAATAAAAAAAATGTCGCTATACTTTACTTGCCCTTGGGATACATAGATACATAAATATAGGTTGAAGGTTTCACCAGTAGAATATGCCTTTCTGTTATGGAAAACGTGCACTATACTGCAACCGCCCATTCCATTGCCAGATATAGCCATTATGATATCATCCCATGTCTCCACAAGGTGCCCGTTTCGCGTGACACATTATATAGTGCCTGGCTATTATTATTGTATTGCATATCGGCGCTTGGAAAGAGAAAATCGGCTAATTTCGACTTCGTAGAGTGCTGTCCATATGGTGACGGTGTAAGAATACTATTCACCACCCCATATCTTACCCGTGGGTGATCGTACAAGATGACTAAGGAATATAAAACGCATATAACATCTATGCGAGAGAAGGAAAACTCGAAACAAACACTATATCAACACGTCTGACCAGCGTGGTATAGTAGGTTAATTTCCCTCCCATTACGAAGGAGGCCCGAGCCCAACAGTGGGACATTTATGGGCTGTGATGATGATGATGATGAGAGTGCTGTCCATGTCGCACACTATACATTCTAATCCAAATCCTTAAATATGCTAAATCAAATAATCAATCAATCGATTGAAAACATATATTAAGTACAACATAATGGTACTTATGAAGAGAAGCTGAAGCTGAGGAGAATGAAAGAAAAATTAAACTTTTATTGATTCAATCATTTACGAACGGTCTACGCGTGAATGTGAGCAAAACCAAAATAATGGTCTTTGAAAGAGATAAAACCAGAACAGATGTAAGAGTAACAATAGGTAATGATGTCCTAGAGCAAGTGGATGAATTTGTATATCTTGGATGTGGATTTAGCCGAGATGGAAGGTACACCACTGATATAGAGCGAAGAGTGAATGCGGGAAATAGAGTGAACGGAGCGTTGGGGCAACTTCTCGGCAGTCACCACCTCAGCCAGAAAGCACGTGTACAATGCCAGTAAGCAATACATAACGCAGTGCTTGTTCCAACATTACTGTATGGAAGCGAGAGTTGGGTATGCAGAAAAGAGTATGATAGTAAAATTAATGCGGTTGAAATGCGATCTCTGCGGAAAATCTGTGGAGTTAGGCTGATCGACCGCATTCGTAACGACGACGTAAGAGAGCGAGTAGATATGAAAGAGAGTAGGTGTAAAGATGCGAAAGGGAATGCTCCGATGGTTCGGACATGTGGAAAGAATGCCGAACGAACGCCTGGTTAAGAATATATACAATGCGAAAGTGGAACGATGTAGGTACCGAGCGAGACCGAGACTAACCTACCTAGACCAGATCGGTCATGTACTGAAGGAAGGTGGAGTCAAGAGTCTCCGAAACCGGTGAGCGTGTATGAAGAGAATTATGAATGTTGAGGAAGCGAGTGAAGTATGCAGAGATAAAGTTCTCTGGCACTCTGTTCTCTCTGCCTACCCTGCAAGGGATATGGCGTGATGATATGTATGTATGTATCATTAACGAACCTGCACAGGTTTACTTTCTAGCCTTTTTTTTTTTGGTGGCATCCGTCCGGAGCGAAGATGAAGCGGCGTGCGACCCCGTAGACCCACCCAATGACGTATCTATCTACGCCACGCGAGTGGGTCACCGGAACCTGGTCTTTGTTTCTGATG
Source organism: Lymantria monacha (assembly GCA_905163515.2). Lineage (NCBI taxonomy): Eukaryota > Metazoa > Arthropoda > Insecta > Lepidoptera > Erebidae > Lymantria > Lymantria monacha. The sequence continues at coordinate 18,875,299 of LR991106.1, read as the reverse complement.
GCCCACTCGGCGGTCTACCCTCACTAGTATCCTCTCGAATCGACGTCCCAGTAGCTTTCGCCGTCGAAGCGTCATCCTCACGGTGACCTCACTCCGCGCGACCAGACTTAATCTCCGGTCCGGTCACTCGCATTACTTTCTAACCTGCCGGTTGCCTGAAAATTTCATCAAAATCTGTCCAACAATTTTAGTATATAGCAAAATACATACATACTCGTACACTCTATGATTTTTTTTTATATAAACAGTTTAATTTGTATACTTTGCTGTGTGCTAGCGACTACAAATACTACCAACCCTTACTTTGCTCGTGTATGTCGTAAAAGACGACTAAGAGCCTTATAACGACCTGAGCCAACTCAATCTGATGCCGTTTGGTCAACAATTACATTCCCAAGGAGGGTTGACATCTGGCAGACGGTCGGTCATAAAACTATTGCCAATAACTTTTACAATATGTTCTATGAAAGAAGAGTACATATTGTGTCGACCCCAGTTAATTGGGATAAGAGTAGGAAAATGATGCCACAAGCGGCATCCGATCACAAGTTAACTACTAGAGTAGCCATCACGCTCCTCAACCACATTCGAGGGAAGGGATAGACCCGCTCCACGTAGCTGCCGCAAGCAGAGACCTTTACAGTGAGCATGACCACACCATGATCTATAAATTGCAATCAAATAGCTTAGATAAATAAATAAATAATTCGTTAGGCAAAACACGCTACATTGTACAATTATGGCAATGAAAATGTACACAATTCAGTTGACAGTGAGGATCAGCGCCAAAACACTGTAAGAGTTAAAATGATATAAAGGAATTGCTGGGAGCTGCTCATAGCCATTCCGTATTATTATTTAGATAATACAAAATGTTGTAATATCCTTTTTTGCAAAATTTATTTTTGATAGCCTTTTTAAACTTATTTATGGGCATATCTCGGATATCTTTGAGTAGTTTATTGTAAAAGCGTATGTATACATTGCCCCATGAAAGACCTACTAATTTTTTGTAGGCGAGTATGATGTATAACTAGATTATCCTTATTCCTAGTATTCACGTGATGACTGTCACTATATTTATCAAATTTATCAATATTTTTTTTTACATATAATATGTTTTCGAATATAAATTGTGATACAACAGTTAGAATGTTCATTTCCCTAAATTTTTCGCGCAGTGACGCTCTTGGGCCTAAATTATTAATCGCAGCGGACAGCCCGTTTTTGGAGAACAAAGATGTTATTTAAATCTGCAGAGCATCCCCAAAGCAGTATGCCATAAGACATAAGACTGTGGAAGTAAGCAAAATAAACAATTCTAGCAGTTTCAATATCGGTTAACATTAGAATTTTTTTTACCGCATAAGCCGCTGAGCTTAGCCTACTTGATAATTTCTTAATATGTGGGCCCCAATGGAGTTTAGCATCAATAGTAATACCTAAGAATGTGGTGGACTCCACAATTTATATTTATTTTGAACTCATTGTTTGTAAATGGTGTAAATAAAATTGCTTGGTAAATGTATTGTGAGGGGTGAATACGGTCATTAATATAAGCTGTCGATACCAGAGGGGTTAACTGTTAATAATCTGACTAATATAATGAAATATGAATAGCTTTATATGTTAAAAGATTTTGCTTCGTTACCTACATCAGTTTTACTTAGTAGTAGGACTATGTTGATAGTTCTTTGTCTACAGTCGCGGGCCGGTCCGCCCGGAGTAGTACCACACTCTCCCAAAAAAATTACAACAGGCAGTCATGGGGACTGGCGATAGAAGTGAAAACTATTAACTTAAGACTAATTGAAATAATAATAATATTCTAATTTTTATATAAAATTAAAAAATATTATCGAACATCTAGGAATCGGTTTTACCACGCTAGTAAGATAACCTTTAAACCACAATGATCAACGCAACGCGCCTAAAGAAGTTTTCATATACTATTAGCATTAGCATGTCGGTGACGCGAACCTATAAGTTTTCCCCTCCAAAAACGCTCAACGCGCCTAAAGAAGTTTTCACATAGCTATAGATATACTATTAGCATTAGCATGTCGGTGACGCGGACCTATAAGTTTTTCCCCTCCAAAAACGCTCAACGCGCCTAAAGAAGTTTTCGCTTCAAAAATCGACGTAATATAATAACTATTGCGCTTCGTTCGATGAGCGAGAGAGCCGGACGTAGTATTGGAAAGGTCTATGGGCGGCAGTAACACTTACCATCATGTGTAGCTGTTTGCTCGTTTGCCACCATAAGAAATAATAAAAAAAAAGAGTCAACATTCTAAAGTTGTTGTTGTTGTTGTTTAGTACTTATTTATACTTATTTTTAATTTAATAAGAAATCAAGTAAAAGTACCTGTTAATGCAAGGTTGAATTTTATTTTTTACACCCTTAGAGGATAAAAGTTGAGAATCGCTAAAATACGTTTTTATTTATCTCACATATCCGCTCACATACATCCCACTGCTGGGCTCGAAAGCTTTTTGTGGAGGATTTTTAATCTAATAGTCTTTTCATTTTACAGTCTTTTTTTATAAAATGGTAGGTAGCGGCTAAGAATACTACCCACTCTTTCTTTGCTGGTGAATGTCGTAAAAGATGACTAAGAGCGTAATATCGATCTGAGCCAACTCCATCGGATGCCGTTTGGTCAATAATTACATTCCCAAGGAGAGTTGACGTCGTCATAAAACTATAGCCAATAACTTTTTGCATTGTACATAAACGATGGAGGCAGAGTAGGTACATATTGTGTCGACCCCAAGTAATTGGGATAAGAGCAGGAGAATGATGATTCTTTTTAAAATATAAATCGTCAAAATTACATACTTTTAGTTTCGTAATATTGGCTCGGCATTGATGAGGCAATCAAATAATTTCTTTATACTATACGTAGAAGATTTAGAACCTCACACATGGTTTCTACAACAGTCTTCAAAGGCAGCGGCGCACGAAAAGACGTAGTTCGATCCACTCATCGAAAAATCATTTTAACTGAAAAAAACTGACTTTTAAAAATAATAACTCATACAGTTAGAATTAACAATGTTATTTACGGTCAACGCATTTGACTATCATAACTATAATTCATAGACTCAAGAATATACATTTACATGGCTTCAAGCATAACCCACTTCGACTTGTCTTTACTCTAGTTTTAGTATGGGTTTTATATATTTTGATATTTTAAAAATTTAAATAAATAAAATATCGATATCCCTATCCCTATCCCTACTAATATATAAATGTGAATGTAAGTTTGTTTGTTACGCTTTCACGCTAAAACTACTCAACCGATCATCATGAAACATTGTACACATATTCTTGAAGGTATTAAAAGTAACATAGGATACTTTTTATTAGAAAAAAATCAAAATTTTTATAGGAAAAATAAAAAAATTGTCTGTCAAAAAATCTCAAAATCTAGCTTCTTCAACGCCATGTAGCAGTCCAGTAATGAAGTTCCAACCCTGAGTATTGTAATACCGTTGCACTGTATTACCGACGGTCAAAAATAAAAATAGGGGATCAAAATCTTTAGGAAAGTAACCTTTTACGCGGGCGAAGCCGCGGGCAGAAGCTAGTACTAAATACCGGAAGTATTTGTATATATAATATCTATTAGTAGTGACGGAGTAAGAAGACTGCACAGATGGCGTAGTGGTTAAGATACCGACCTTCCGTGCCAGTGCCGCGGGTTCGATTCCCACGCGGGACAATACTTTGTGCGATCCACAAAGTGTTGTTCTGAGTCCGGGTGTAATTTGTCTGCGTTAGTTTCATGTTTGTAAAGTCCCCCGCAATACAAGGATTATTTCCTTAGTGCAGGGAGGTGTCTTTTAAAAAAAAAACAAAAAAAAACTACACACCACCCGTGGGTGATCGTACGAGACGACTAACGGTTAAGATACTAATCTACTGTGCCGTGGGCTCGATTCTCATGCAGGATAATAGTTTGTTTGCTACACAAATTTTTGTTCTGAATCTAGGTGTAACTTGTGTCATTTAAATTATATATTTATGTGGTCACCCAATAGAAGGATTATTTCTTTAGTGTCGTTCGTCGTTATTATCAAAAAAAAAAAAATAAAGATACGTAACGAAGTTTACAAAGTTTTTGAATTGATAATTTCATGACACGACTTTGAAATTACGATTAGGAAGAGTTGGATACACTTACTCTCTTCTCGTTTACATAAATATCATCATTCCCCTACTGTTATCGCAATTACTTGGGATCGATACAATATGTACTCTTCTTTCATAGTACATATTGTAAAAGTTATTGGCAATAGTTTTATGACCGGCCGCCTGCAAGATCTCAACCCTCCTTGGGAATGTAATTGTTGACCAAACGGCATCAAATACAGTTAGCCCAGGTCGTTATAAGGCTCTTAGCCGTACTCCTATCCCAATTACTTGGGATCGATACAATATGTACTCTTCTTTCATAGTACATATTGTAAAAGTTATTGGCAATAGTTTTATGACTGGCTGCCTGCCTGACGTCAACCCTCCTTGGGAATGTAATTGTTGACCAAACGGCATCAGATAGAGTTGGCCCAGATCATTATAAGGCGTTTTTTACGACATCCACGAGCAAAGTAAGGGTTGGTAGTATTCGTAGCCGCTACCACACAGCCAACGTCTCGTTTACATAAATGTGTGTAAATAAATACATAATAAGCACAGTCTACGCATGGTATTCAAAAATGTTTGATTCATCAACATCATTATTCATAATTAAAATATTTCCTTATAATATGTATCATTTCTATCAAGTCTTTATGTATCATGTCGTTATACTTTACGACAAATACTGTCTTTATTTTTAATGTTAATGTTACAAACTTATATCCATGTGATGACGGAATAAGAATACAATTCACCCTATCTTACCCGTGGGTGATCATAGTCAAGGGAGGACTGAACATGATCACTGTAAAGTGTTCGAAACGTTGGGAAATTGAAAATTAAATACAGACGCTATAGAATCCGTAAAACTAGTTTTATTTCAAATGTGTAAAACTCGTGTAATCATCAGAAATCATTATGCGATAAAATACGCCGTAATAGTTTTATTTCAAATGTGTACTCGCGTAAAAATCGGCAATCGTTGTTCGGTAATTATTTGTCAGAGACACAAGGATTTATTTTGGGAGGATTTTCTCTTAATGCCTTTTATTACCTTATAAAAAAATTGATAGGCCACCTATCTACTATATCACGGTGGTCAGATTTGGTATAAGGTAATATTGAGTTTTCCTTCTCTTGATTATATATTATCTGTCTTTAGTTATCTTTTATAATCACCCACGGGAAATTAAAACGTGATTGACTATTATATTTTTACTTAGTACGAGAATAAATAAACAATCACTTTTTTTTTTAATTTCAAGCAAATTCAAAACGTTTAAATTCATGTGGTGACCGAGTAAGAATACAATTCACCACCCCATATCTTACCCGTGGGTGATCGTAAGAGACGACTGAGGTATATAAAGCTCATATAACATCTACGCAAAAGATGGTAATCTCGAAACAAAACCCTATACCAACACGTCTGACCACCGTGGTATAGTAGGTCAATTTCTTTCCCACTATGGAGGAGGCTCGAGCTCAAGAGTGGGACATATTTAAGATGAGACGAATTAATGAATGAAATTCAAAACTAGTAATTATAATTTTCTTCGTCGTCATCATCATCATCTCGGCTCATATATGTCCCGCTGTTGAGCTCGAGCCTCCTCCGTGACGGGAAAGAAATTGATTTACTATATACCACGCCGGTCAGACGTGTTCGTATAGGATTTTGTTTCAAGTTTCATTCTCTTGTATAGATTTTATATGCGTTTTATATCCCTTAGTCGTTTCTTACGATCAACCATGGGTAATATAGAGAATGGTGAATTATATTCATACTTCGTCACCAAATGGAAAATTAGAATGCTTTACCATCTGGAAACGTATTTTTCTCAAACATGCCTGAAAATTTGAGCATTATTTTGACAACCTTCTTCGAGATAAATCGTAATTGCTGTACTGACCAAATACATGCGAGCAGCGGCCGGCAAAGTATGTATGAAAATCCATATCTGTCGTGTGTACGGCCAAATAAATATATATGTAAATTCATATCTATCGTGTATTTTAAAAATGGAACGATTTGTTACTTCAAATTCTAGTAACCATATATAGGCAACTTATTATATCAGAGTTGTATTTGAATTTCAAACTGGCTTGAAAAAGAAAGCTGTTTAATAATGAAAAAAAAAACAAATGAACCCTGTAGCACGTGAAAAATGGTGTTTGTTGTTCGTCATATACCATATATAGTTCTACTTTATACTACTTAGTTTTGATTTCAGCACATTATTTGAAAAAGCACTATACAAGCCTTGGCCACAACTATAGGAATTGATGGACTTTACACATTCGTCCATCTAGACCTCTTTTGCTGGCCGCTGCAGTAATGAACTATTAGTTATCTCCATGTTGAATGTCGTAAATATGGTTTAGACAAAAAAAAAAGCAACGTAATCATTAGGTTTCAAATAAAATCGAACTAACCCTAGCTTAACTATGACTCCCGACCTCGTTTAACGTCAACAGTTTTTGGAACTTTTATTAGCCCTTTTATACAGCTTAAAAGCTTTGAGAGCGAAGGCTTTTGAATTGTGTCAAACTTTATTTGACAGCCGCTACAATATTTGGAATGATTTATATTAAATTCTTCGTTTAAGCATAAAGAGTAAAGAATATTTTTAGTGTGAAATTACGATTATTTATTCCTTGTAATCGTTTTAATAGTCTTCTATTTTAAAATATTCTTTAATAAAATTATATATTTGTGACGGAGTAAGACGAACGATAACCGTTGGGGAAGAAAGGTTCTCAAGTAGCGACCACGTATGTATCAGACGTCGCAGTATTGGTCGAACCAAGTGGACTGACGACCTGGTGAAGGTTGCTGGGAGTCCTTGGATGCGGGTGGCACAAGACCGCACTTTGTGGCGAAATATGAGGGAGGCCTACGTCCAGCAGTGGAAGAGAAAGGGCTGAAATGATGATGATGATGATAAGAATACAATTCACCACCCCCTATATTGCCCGTGGGTGATCGTAAAAAACGACTAAGGGATAAAGTATGCATATAACATCTATGCAAGACAAAGAAAACTTGAAATAATAGTGTATACACGCCGTTGACAGTTCTTTTTCTACAGCCGCGGGCCGGTCCGTCCGCGGTAGTACCACACTCTCGCAGAAGATTGACGTCTGAGTAATGGCAATGTGCTATTGCGCTTCGTTCGGTGAGCGAGAGAGCTGGCAGCCCCAAGCCCAAGGATTTAAAAGTCCATGGGCGTAAGTAACACTCGCCATCAGGTGCGCTGGGTGCTTGTTTGCCACGAAAAACAATAAAAAAAAAACCAACACGTCCGACCAGCTTGGTATAGTAGGTCAATTGCCCTCCTAGTGTAGAGCAGCCTCGAGCTTAGTAGTGGGACATATATAAGTTGAGATGATGATGATGGTTTGAACATACGCCGTCCATTCCTTCCGGGGCGAACGAAGACGTGTGGCTCTATAAACAACCGTATTCCCTTCCCAGCACTTTTGGACTGACCACTGGTACCGAATCCTTGACGTACCTCGGTCCTTGGAATTTTTATGCCCTAGAGGCAAGGCATATGTGAATTGACTATTATTATATAGCACATTACTGCATCGGCCAGCAAAAGAGGCATTGACGGATTAACACATAAATGATGGACGAAGGCATACATACGTAAGCTCATCAATTCCAAGTTGTGGCCAAGGCTTGTATAGTACTTTTCTCAAATACTGCGCAGAAATTAAAACTAAGTAGTACTGTATACACGACGAACAACGAACAACATTTTACACGTGCTAAAGGGTTCATTTGTTTTTTTTTTTTTCATTATAAAACAGTATTCTTTTTCAAGCCAGTTCGAAATTCAAATAAAACTCTAATATGTTGCCTATATGGTTGCCATATTTTGAAGTAACAAATCGTTCCATTTTTAAAATACACGATAGATATGAATTTACATGTATATTTATTTGGCAGCTAAAACACGATAGATATGGATTTTCATACATTTTTTGTCGGCCGCTGTTCACATGTATTTGGTCAGTACAGCAATATCGATTTATCTCGAAGAAGGTCGTCAAAATAATGTTCAAATTTCCAAGCATGTTTGAGAAAAGATCATTTATTAGATTTTTGTTTTTATACATTATTAGTAACATTATTTAATCCTATAAAGCGGCCATACAGACTGGTGTCGTTACGCGTTACGTAACGAAGCAGTTTATGGGAATAAGAAGTTGTCACTTCAAAAAAATTGTATATAAACAATCTATATTTAAAAATCAATATAATATTGCAAACAAAATCACCATTTCAAAAACTGTACGCAAACAAAATCTTTACAGAAAAAAAGAGCCTTTTCATTATAAAAACAAGCGTCGGGTATCAGTGAATGATCACGTTTATTAACACGAATTGTTTACTGAACGTGTTTGTAAAAATATCTAGTAGGTACACATTTTAGGGTTCCGTGAGTAAAGTTTAAGAACGGCACATTATTAATCCTTTGAGTAGGCAGGTATCCTTTTTAAGTCTGTGATAATAAATTTAAATAATTTGGAAAATATTATTATCGTTTACTTATTAGTCAATGCCATAAATGAAAATGAAAAAAAAATACTTTACAAATTTTGTGCTATTCTCGACGTAGTGCTAAACATAGCTATATAGGCTATATGGGATCTGTATCATTTGCCTGTCCGAATGGACGAACAATAAAATGTAAATAAACCCAATTTTCATAAAGTACAGTAAAGACCAAGCAGTTTAGTTTTTTATTAATTGCAATTAAACGACAAAGAATTACCAAGCCATTATCGAAAGGAAATAGCGCGTTGCGATTATAAAGCTTTTAATAAAAGAAAATCTTTGACAAATTAATTTTTACGGTCGTAAGAGTGCCAGATCCTTACGGAAACATCCGGACGTCCTCGAATATTTTTATTAATCAACTTTTTTCTTACTTTAAACAAAATAATTGCTTCTTAAAAATTTTAAATACGTTTAAATGAATGTTTTTCTTGGCACATGTGTGATAATATTATCCTATAAGTGCAGTGTGAGAAATATACAGTCATTTTTAGTTTTGAAAAGTCCTTGATTTTTATATATCGAAAGTAGAGCATCACCTCAACGCTTCACTTGTGAGGTATGCAAAAGAAATTCTATATTTATCGTAAGAATAAAATAACGACATAACATATAAATAACGATAAAGAGTAATGATAGAAGTGAAACATATTTTAAGAAAACGAATTTGAATACCAAAGATTGTTTTGTCGTTGTCTCAGCTAATTTATGTCCCACTGTTGGGCTCGAGCCTCCTTCATAATAGGAGGAAAATTTAACTACTATACCACGCTGATCAGACATGTTGGTATAGGGTTTTGTTGCGAGTTTTTTTTTTTCTCTTGCATAGATATTATATACATATTTCATCCCTCAGTCGTCTTTTATGATCACCCACGGGTAAGATAAGAGGTGGTGAATTACACCTAGATTCAGAACAAAAATTTGTGGAGCAAACAAACTATTATCCTGCATGAGAATCGGGCCCACGGTACAGTAGATCAGTATCTTAACCATTTCGCCATCTATGCAGTCAATATTACAGTAAATTACCAACAATGAGATTAAGAAAGTGAAAATTTAATTATTCACTTAAGCAGCACTCTAAGGGTGATCTACGAAATATTGCCGTTGTTTTCTAAGCAGGCTCTTCGATACTTCCATTCATACTGGCACATCTGTCTATCATAATAATTCCAGATGTTTACACAAGTATTACAGATTAAAAATAAAACAAAGCAGTCATGAGGACTGCTGACAGAAGTGAAAACTTAAAACTATGAAAATAATGAATATTATAAATTAAAATAGAACAACAAGTATGTACGTATTTTAGCTAATTTCACGACGCTCACACTGTTTACTTCGCTGCATAGCAAGAATACTACGAGCATGTGCTTGGGATCTACCGACTCACTCTCTTTCTCTCTCCTACCTTCTACGTTTGTGTATCTTTTTTTCTCTCTCCGTCTTGCGTTGGAATATTGGACGCTAATCGTTGCTAACGCTCGCGCTGGCCTGTAACAGGTATACCACGCGCGAATGCCATTGTGTTAAACATTTAACGCAACCTTGTTGGAAGTCGCATTAAAAGATTCACTTCAAAAAAAAACTATTTTTACAAATTATATCACGTTTGTATTTAAATATAAATCTTTTTAATAACGATGACTTGTTGGACGTGTAATACCTTAGTCCTCCCATCTCCATAAACGCTATGAAATGTTCGAAACGTTTGGTAAAAAAAAATTAAATATAAAGGTAATAGAATTCATAACCGTTTGTTTATTAGAAAAGCAGACTGTGCTTAGAATGATATTATGGTACGGAACCCATCGTGATCAAGCCCCGGCTCACGCTTAACCTTTACAATACCTATGCAGTGTTGGTTGAAGAAAGGCACGTACGGCCGCGATGGAATAGATTGTGTTTACTTTAACGAAGTGTATTATAAGTTTATTACCTGTGAAATAAGATGGCGCTATTATGTTGATTTTATATGCGCTTGCAGTTTAGCAAAGAATTCTGATTGTGGACGAATATTAAATAAAGCGAAAGTTTTGAATATTTTTTTATAAATAGCTTTGCATACAAACATATTTTATGAGTGACAAAAAATGATTGCGACGCGTGGGACTCATATTTATTGTGAATACGTTCGTTTGGAACTTCTCTCTTACCAATTACACCAGTGTGGGTATGTCCATCTACTCTCAATGTGACTGATCAAGAATATGATGTGTGTATGAGATGTTACCACCCCGTTAGTATTTGTAACAACTGACTGAGGGATGTTTAGACGAAATGACAGACAAGGCCACAGGATATTTATTATTCCCGTTTGGGGCAGCCTTCGTCCGAAAGATGTTTATAAGCTAATGAAGGGAGATATATATATATATATATATATATATATATATATATATATATATATATATATATATATATATACACTCATTTGCAAAAAAAACGGGCACCTAAGCAATGAACCATTTCAAATGTTAATATTTCTTTGTTTGATAATTATAGGTAGTTTTATCCACACAATTTGGTAAATTAATAAGAAAATAATCGTTTTCATCAGTATTTCATAAAATTTAGATACAATTTATGGGAAATAATGCTAAACCTCGCTAGTAGTGTATATTCGCTAGTAGTGCATATGCTCATGAAGTAAAAATAAAAAAGTTTTTTTGTTTGTTTTTCTTTAATAAAGTAAAAGCAGATAAATGTTTAGTATCGAGTGTGACCCCCTCTAGCTAAAATCACAGCTTGAATTCGTCTGGGCATGCTAGCGAGTATATCCCGGATACTTGCTTGCGGAATACGTTCCCACTCCGCAGTAATCACATTCTTCAGCTCTCTGATGGTCTGCGGAGCCGGGTGTACTGATCTCACACGCCGTTTCAGAACGTCCCAGACATGCTCTATGGGATTGAGGTCGGGACTTCGAGCTGGCCAATCCAAACGACGAATGCCGACCTCTTGCACATACGCATTAACATCGCGGGATCGGTGGGCGCGAGCATTGTCGTCCATAAAAATCGAGTCTTCACCTAGAGCGGCCAATGCGGGTTGTGCATGAGAAATTATAACTTCCGTTATGTATCGATGCCCAGTCAGTGAGCCGTTTTCAATGAAGACTAACTCTGTACGATCCATTGAATTTATTCCTGCCCAAAACATAACAGAGCCCCCACCATAAGGTGTGATTTCTTCGAAACATGCCTCTGCAAAGCGTTCTCCTTGTCTTCTTAGCACTCGCCGACGTCGATCTTCACCGAACAGAGATATCCTGGCTTCATCAGAGAACAAAACCCTATTCCAATCGTCTTGAGTCCATGATTCACAATTTCTAGCGAACCTAAGCCTGTGAACTCTGTGCTCACGGAGTAATTTGGGGCCGCGGGCCGGGCGGTGACTGCGTATATTGGCAGCGAGAAGCCTCCTCCTGACCGTCCATAGACTAATATGCACATTTCTTACTTCTTGGAGGTTGTTCTTAAGATCCACATACGAAGATTTGCGATTTCTCAATGCGCGACTCACAAGAAAACGATCATCCCGTGGTTGGGTACATGGTTTTCTTCCAGAACCAGGCCTTCTCTCGACGGAACCAGTCTCCTGATATCGCTGCCAGGTCCTTTGGACTGTCGAGCGACTAACATTTAGCCTCCTAGCCACGAAACATTGGCTGCAACCCTCTTCAAGCAGCGCGATAATTTTGGTAGCTTTTACCACTTTATCTACCATTTTTGATACAGCCAAACAGCATTAAATAAAGCTTTGACAGTCAAGGATATGAAATTAATCGATAAAAATTGAATAAAAGTTATGAAAGTCGATGTTAACTTCTGGAACTTCGCGCCAAAAATGTAGGATAAAAAGGGGTTTTCTGTAAAAATGAACATCAAATGAAAAATTGAATTTAGAACGTACTTTTTTAAATACCACAGCATTTTTAAAACCGGCCAGTAACGTGTACAAACGATTGAAACCTTTTTGGTATTGTATCTTTTTAAATATGAATGAAAATCTAAACCGCCCGTTTTTTTTGCAAATGAGTTTATATATATATATATATATATATATATATATATATATAATCCAGCTTTAATAATGGTAGGACCACAAGACTGATAGTTTAATGTCTACAGCCACGGGTCGCTCTGCCACGGTAATACCAGACCCTCAGTGCGTGACGAGGGTGGCTCCCCATCGTTTAACGAGATAGCTACCTGGCGCGAGGACGCCCGCCGAGTCGTCATCGCCCGTTGGGTTACGTGGCTGGAGAGGCCTAGATACGGTATTGTTACCGTTGAGGTCCCTCCGCCCCGTACTGATGGAGTGGATGAAGCGGCGGCACGGAGTCCTCTCCTTTCGGCTGGTGCAGGTATTGTCGGGGCACGGTTGCTTCGGCTTGTATCTACACACGGTCGCGTATAGGGAGTGGACTCCTTCCTGCCACCATTGCAGTAGTGACGAGGACACGGCGCAACATACGCTCGATGTATGTCCAAGCTGGGACGGGCAGCGCCGTGACCTCGTTGCTGTTATCGGTGCCGACCTGACGCTGCCGGCTGTCGCGAAAGCGATGGTCGACAACGTCAGGAATTGGCACGCGGTTGCCGCCTTCTGTGAGGCTGTCATCTCGCAGAAGGAGGCGGTGGAACGAGTCCGGGAAAATTCCCGTGACCCGGGCCGCCGTCAGCGGCTGAGGCGGCGCAGGTGCGAATATCTGCGCCTGATGCCGCCCTAACCGAGGCTTCGGGTGATCGGACGCGGGGAATTGTCCGGACACCCGGCGTGAGGCCACCGCGTGAGAGCGACGCCCCAACGGCGAAAGCTGTCGGGGCGTCGACACGAGAGGAACCCGTAAGGATAAACCGCCGGGCGGGCCACCGAAGACAAAGATCGGGTACCGGTGGCCCGCTCGCACGGTGAAAAAAGGTGTTTGCAGGGTGGATCCATGGGGTTGCGCGCCGCCTCTTTTGTTGCCCTGGATGGATTTGTCGGGGCGCGACCACATCCATGGTCCACCGTGCAGAAAAAAAAAAATCTCGCAGAAAATCGACGTCTGCCACCGCTGGCAATGTGCTTTTGCGCTTCGATCGCAGAGCGAAAGTGCCGGCAACCTAACTTTCTGGCTGGTTGTGGGGATTTCATTTCTAGGCAGCGGCCTCGCTGTATTCCTAGTATTGCAAAGATCCATGGACGGCAGGAATGCTTACCATCAGATGTACCTACTGTCTGCTCGTTTACCACCACAAGCAATAAAAAGATGGTTTGCTTGCGCTAGTTACATGGAGCGGTGTACTAGTTACGTCTCTCCTTTCTCTTCAAGGTGGTTGAGAAGAGTGATAGCTGCTCTAGCAGTTAACACTTGATCAGTTGCCGTTAGAAGAATTTGTGCCATCCATAACCTTTTACATATTTTGAGAATAATCTTTAAATAAACGAAAAGAGAACAGAAAATCTCGCTGAGTTTCTTGCCGGCTCTTCTCAGTAGCGGTCGCGTTTTGATTCAGTTTATTGGATTGATTTAAGGAATAACAATAAATTTGGTCTAAATGTCACCTTGAGTATTTAGGCATGATTTTTTGTCTTTCTTCTAATAGAACAGAAGACATAATGGAGAATCTTCTATTTCAGGTGCTAGCCGCACTGGCTGTATCTCTAGCGCCGTTTTCAGCTGGTCTCGGTAAGGGTTATAGCTCACCAGCCATTGCATCACTCCAAGGTCCTGGAGCCAATGCCACACGGAGAGATTTCCATCTGACAGATCAACAGGCTTCCTGGCTTGCATCACTGTCGTTTCTAGGTGAGTTTTAGGTTTCTTTTTTGTATTTAAAATTTTATAACTTCACTACTATAAGGGATAGCTGTGTGGTAGCGACTACGAATACTACCAACACTTACTTTACTCGTGGATGTCCCGAAAGACGACTAAGAGTCTTATAACGACCTGGGCCAACTCTATCTGATGCCGTTAGGTCAACAATTACATTCCCAAGGAGGGTTGACGTCTGGTAGGCGGTCGGTCATAAAACTATTGCCAATAACTTTTACAATATGTACTATGAAAGAAGAGTACATATTGTATCGACCCCAAGTAATTAGGATAAGAGTAGGAAAATGATGATATGAGAAGGAAAAAAGAAAACTATATACATAGGCAAATGGTGTCATACGAATGTCACAGGATCGATTCCTTCCTTTTTTCCTTCTAACATATTTATAGATATTATTTTATTAATTCCAGGTGCTCTTTTCGGTGGTATGGCTGGTGGTGCCGCCATGCGTCACGGCCGACGGAGGGTTCTCTCTCTGGCTGCTGCGCCCTGCAGTCTATCCTGGTTGCTCACCACTATAGCTACTTCAGTCAGGATGATGTGTATCACCGCATTTCTTGGAGGATTCTGCTGTTCGATACTCACTATGCTGTCACAGGTGAGCTGGATATAATTTTCGTCCTCTTTATATCCAATTATTTTAAACAGAGACGTATATAATAATGTCAGCTCATATATAGCTCTCACGGCTTAGGTTAGTATAGGGTTTGATTTCTAGTTTTACTTCTCTAGCATAAATGGTTTGGAAACTTTTTTTTTTTTAGAATTTCAAGATATGGTTACAAAGAACTTTACGCCAAGTCTTTATTCAATATCAATGATTTCATCTGGTAATTTTGATGGAACACGAAAACGCGCATAATACATATATACATACATATCATCACGCCATATCCCTTGCAGGGTAGGCAGAGAGAACAGAATGCCAGAGAACTCTATCCTTGCATACTTCACTCGCTTCCTCAACATTCATAATTCTCTTCATACACGCTCGCCGGTTTCGGAGACTCTTGACTCCACCTTCCTTCAGTACCTGACCGATCTGGTCTAGGTAGGTTAGTCTCGGTCTCCCTCGTGCGTAATGCACTATTATATCTGATTCACAACACTTTAGCACTTTCTTTGCATTACATTATATAAAATCTAAATTATTCAGTATAATATTTGAAATAAAACTACTTTTACATCATCATAGTCATGGGAGGAATGATTACTGTAAAGTTTTTGAAACATCGGTAAATTAAAAATCAAATACAACTGCGATAGAATCCGTAAAAGTAGTTTTATTTCAAATGTGTCATACTCGCGTAAACATCAGAATCTATTCAGTATAATACCTTAAAGTACTAAAATTATGAATAAAATAGAAGAGCGCTAAATGATACTTTCAAATACCCGCCAAAAGACAAAGGGTTGAAAGTAAAAATGTTGCCATCTCTTACTTTCCCGTGGCAGTCCAAGAGAGTAAGCAGTAATGTTTTGATTTGATGAAAAAAGACTGTACGGTATGCACAGCCTGCAGTGGACTGTATGAGGTAAGTTTACTGAACTAGGTGAGGAACTGATATTATCCTATCCCTGCAAGCCGCGAAGAAGTAATTAAAAAATACTCCACCAACCTTTCATCCACTTTCGCCGAGGGCAGTAGTGTCGTCGCAGTAGGCTCGCCAAACCGCGCAGTCAGCTTCACTATATTCTATACAACTATGCAGTTCACAGCACCACAAAACACTATTATGGTGGTTCCAACAGTTCCGTTAAACAATGTCCTACCAAGGATTAAGCAGGTGCGGCGATTACGAATACACCGAGTGGCACAACCGCCTGGCGGACCGAGTTGTCTCAAATCTTCTACTCAACT
This sequence comes from Lymantria monacha, assembly GCA_905163515.2. Classification (NCBI taxonomy): domain Eukaryota; kingdom Metazoa; phylum Arthropoda; class Insecta; order Lepidoptera; family Erebidae; genus Lymantria; species Lymantria monacha. The sequence continues at coordinate 18,858,890 of LR991106.1, read as the reverse complement.
CTCCTAACGACGGTTGCAGAATCGAAGTTGTGAAGTTTCTCCAAATACCCTCCACATAACTTGCAAGGACCGAACATACCCCTCACCGAATTCAACATGATGAATTCCCCATTCTAAATTAAAAAGCAAGTAAGGGATATACAATCCACTAACCTATGTAAACAAAACACATAGAATAAATAAACCTTTAGTGAGGTATATTTTTGAAAAAAAAGAATAATAATAATTAATTAATCTAGATAAACAATAAAATTTAACCTAAGAAAAAAATAAAAGGTAATTAATTTGCATACGGTAATGGACAAATTTTATTCACCGGTCTCTTAATTAGACCATTTTTAGTTCTCAAAGTAACTACACGAATAATGCCATCAACGCCCTCGTGTGTTGTTTCAATTCTACCAAGAGGCCACTGCAATGGGCGCGTCAAATTTGATTTCAGTAAAACTAAATCACCAATCTTTACGTTAGGAGGTGAGGCAAACCACTTCTCTCTTTGTTGCAGAGTATGAAGATAGTCATTTGACCAGCGCTTCCAAAATAACTGTGATATTTTTTGAATTGACTGCCAACGAGATAATCTATGTTGAGGAACGTCCTCATAATTATATTCAGGCACAGCCACTAAGCTTTGTCCTATCAGGAAATGACCAGCAGTTAATACATCGAACTCGTTTGGGTTTTCAGATAGTGTACATAAAGGGCGTGAGTTTAATACAGCCTCTATTCTGCAGAACACAGTTGACAACTCTTCCAGAGTGAGACTTCTATCACCTACAATACGTTGTAAAATGTGTTTCGTACTTTTTATCCCGGCTTCCCAAAGTCCACCCATGGAAGCTGCGTTAGGAGGATTTGTCCTCCACTCTACTTGCCGCGCGGTTAATCCTACGAGTACCTCGTCATGAATCTTATTACCATTTAAAAATCTAAGTACCTCCTTGAGATGCTTGGCTGCCGATACATAATTCGTCCCGCAATCGGAATATAAACAAGTACTTAATCCGCGACGGGCTACGAAACGGTCATATGCAGCTAGAAAACATTCAGCTGATAAATCAGTTAACACCTCGCAGTGTACTGCTTTTGTTGAAAAACATACAAATAGGCATAGATAAGCCTTGTATATTTTTGCGTTACGACGTGTACTTTCTTTTACAAGGAATGGACCACCTATATCTGTACCTACATGGCTGAATACCTTATCAACCTTAAGTCGGGACATGGGCAACGTACCCATTTGAGGTTGTAATGCAGTAGGTCGGCATTTAAAACACACCTTACACTTTGTCAGTACCGATCGAATGATGCTACGAGCACCAACGAGCCAATAGTTTTGACACATTAGACCTTGTAATGTACGAGGCCCTACGTGTAGGTATTTTACGTGCAAATATTCGATTAATAATTTACTTGTATGGCATTTTGGTAGCAAAACCGGGTGCTTCGTATTGTACGGAAGGTCAGATTGTGAGATACGACCCCCCACCCTGAGGACTTTATTTTCAACGAAGGGTGATAGTTTACGTAAAGAGGCTACAAACTTACCCTTTTCTAACGCTACTATTTCAGATTCAAAGTGATTTTGTTGAATAATTCTAATAATTGAATCATGACCTTTGCGCAACTCAAGGGTCGTTAGAGGGCCTAAAGACCGATTTGAAATTTTACACTGAAGATTTATAATAAATCTATGACACCATGAAATAATACGCTGTAATTTATTAAAAGAAGAACACTTATTAAATATTTCTTCAAGGTCATTTTTAATTTCAACCTTTAGAGAAGAATTAAAACTAAATGTTGCACTATTTGATTTAAGTTCGGGAATCTTGAAGTTATGATTTAATAAATATGGTTTTATAGGCCACTTTTGTTGGTTATCATATAGCCAATCGGGGCCGTGAATCCACTCTGTAGCTCTTTCCACGAAGTGAGCAGGCAACGTTCCACGTGAACATATGTCTGCAGCGTTATTTTCGCCCTTCACGTGATACCAACAACTAGGTGGTACTGCGGCAATAATGCGACTAACACGGTTAGCCACAAAAGTTTTTAACGTGTATGGTTGTGTATGTATCCAAGCCAAAACATTTTTCGAATCGCTGAGCGCAAATATAGAAACAGATAAATTATTATCGCTTAAGTTTTGGACGACAAAACTTACAACCTTCGATAGCAGCACGGCTGCTTCGAGTTCGAGTCTAGGTATAGACAAGAGTGGGTTTAACGGCGCAACCTTTGACTTACTAGTCAGCAGTCGAACCTTCACTTCACCTATATTGTTTATACTACGTATATATAAGCACGTTGCGTATCCACGGGATGACGCATCGCAAAATGCTATTAATTGTATTTCACTAAAATTAGGTATTAAGATGTGACGCTCAAAACGCAATTCACTCAAAAGTGGTAGATCGGAGATGAATCGATTCCACTGTGAGCACGGCTCAGGTGGTAGTTGCTCATCCCATGCGACTCCCATCTTCCAGAGATCTTGCATGATACACTTTGCGACAAACGTACATGGTGAAATAATACCTACAGGATCGAATATGCTCGCCAGTAGTTTTAAAACTGATCGTTTGGTCTGTTTATTATCAGTCATGTTATAGGAAAACGCAAAACTGTCACAGGCAGGTAACCATGTCAACCCTAACACCTTAAGGGAGGATGATAACGTATCATCTTGAAAATCGATGGTTACAACTTGATTTGACTGCATATGAGTAAGTAACTCGGGACAGTTGCTAGCCCATTTTCTTAAATCAAAGCCACCACTTTTAAGAAGTGTCAGCAAATCATCCTGCAACGTGCAGGCCTGTTCTAATGATGGGCAGGACCATAATACGTCATCAACGTAGAAGCCTTGTTTGAGCACCTTTGCAGCCTCTGTACGCGGACGTTCAGCATGAGTGAGCTCATCCTCAGCTAGCTGATGCAGCGTGCGCACAGCTATGTAAGGTGCACTACGGAGACCGTAGGTATTCGTTCGAAGTTCGAAGACGCGAACTGGCTCCGTTGGAGATTCTCGCCAAAGAATGTGCTGGTACTTCCTATCAGCAGGATCAATCAGAACAGCCCGATACATCTTTGACACATCAGCAGTGAAACAAACTTTATATAACCGAAAGCGAATTATAATCTTTAGTAAGTCTGGATGTAGTTTTCTGCCTGTCAAGAGTGCATCGTTAATTGAAATACCATTCTTAGGTTGTGCTGAACCGTCGTAAACAACGCGCAGAGGTGTACTTACGGACGATGGACGCAGAACACAATGGTGCGGTATATAATATCCTGACTGCTCAGGACCTTGATATAACTCCATGTGTCCAAGAGATTCATACTCTCGCATGAAGTCAACATAAGACTTATGAAGGTCTGGCGATCGCGCCAGGCGGCGCTCGACCTGTTTAAGCCTTGTTATAGCCACATCATAAGAATCACCAATAGGTGCATGGTGTGGGTTTAATAAAATGGGAGAAACATAACGACCATTCTCATCACGACAGTGTTTTTCTGTGTACATTTTTTCGGCTAACTCCTCCATAGGATCCGTTGGAACTTCACACGGTAAAGATTCCAACTCCCAAAACCGTTTAAGTGTATCATTTAAATAATTATTTTCAATTGTGTACGACACAAATGACGTTGCACACGGTACAACATCGAGACTGCTAGAGCAATTTTTTAACCCTAGTCTCCCAGTTATGACGTAACCAAATATGCTCCCCAATGCCACTGGTACATCTTTATTTATTATAAATTTTGTCCCGTCATAAATATAGGGAAACACTTCACCCGATAAAATAATGTCAATCGGGGACGTTGTATAAAAATACGGATCAGCTAATTGTAAATCTTTATACTTAGTAATCAACTTATCGGGAATAAGTACGTTTGGCAAATCGGATGTAATTTTAGGTAAAATTACAGCATCAATGTTAAACACCGGCGTGTTATTGTAGCGCGGCTGAATAACACACGAAGCCATTCCATAATTTTTTACATATTCGCCACCTAGTCCGAAGATATTATATGGACATTTATTAGCTGATAATCCTAACCGTTGAAAACAATCTAACGTAATAAAATTACTTTGCGCCCCAGAGTCAATTAATACGCGCACGGGCTGATAATTATTAAACGCGTTCAAAACATTCACAACAGCTGTTCCCAAGATAACTGTACAGTTAGAAGTATGCGTAGACGTCAGATGACACACCGTACTGATAATTGATTGTTCGTCTCCCTTGCACGGCGCAGGAGCGGTCTCAGTCGAAATCAGCTGATTCGAACACGGTTTGTTATTATCTATCGCGCTAACTTCACGATGTAACAGAACATGATGCGGTAAATTACAGATTAAACATTTAAAATTACTTTTACACGCCTTAACGGTATGATTTGATTTTAAACAATTATGACATAATTTTAATTCATTCGCACGGCGAATACGTTGCTCATTAGACAATTTACGAAATTGTTCACAACGGAAAATCATATGATTACTATCACAATGTACACATAAACCCTTTAACCCAGAGCGTGTAGAAGATAGCGAATGCTTTTTTGTATCCTTTTGTCGCGAATCATTTTGTTGATATCTATTAGAATACACATTAGAATATGACGCAGAATGATCTAGAACTTTTATTTGATTATGTATAAATAATGCTAATTCATCGAAGGTAGGAATGGAATTTTGATCTAATTTTTGTTCAAAATATTTTCGAGTTTGTGGATCTAATGCCCTTAACGCAATATGACACATTACATAACTGCTTAAATCTTTAATATTAAGTGCCTGTATTGCCTTATACGAATGTTCGAAGTTCTCAATAAACATGTTCAAATCAGCAGACGATTCCTTGCGTAACGGTGAAAAGTTTAACATTTTATCTAGGTACCTACCAACTAACAATCTATTGTCTCGATATTTATCAATTAAACTCTGCCAGACGAGATCGTAGTTATTGGCGGATATCGGTACACTTTTAACCATATTTAATGCAGAACCTTTCGTGCAAGACAATAGATAATGAAATTTATCAATTTTTGGAATGTGCGGCTGATCATGTACTAACGAGCAAAATGTTTCATAAAATGTATTAAAATTCTCAATATCCGAATTAAATGTAAATAATTCAAGTTTAGGCAGGCGAGGGCGGGACTCCATGGTAACCAAGCGATTCTCACCGTTATTGCCGATGCGTGCCGAGCTATATTTCGAAGCACATAATTTCACTCGAAAATATAGTTCATCAAAACTTTGTAACTCTTGACTTCTAAGTATTGACTCAGAATCAACTAAAAGTTCTTGTTCGAATATATCGAATATTATTTTTTCGAATGAACTACGTAGGTCACTAATTTCAGAGACGTGCAATAAAAACAATTCTTTCGTATCAGAATTCGATAAATCGTGGGACATATCATATACCTTTTGCATTTGTGAAAACAAGAGTTGTTTTCGTTGAATTAACACGGTTAATTCTTTGGGTAATGGATGTTTCTTATCACTAGAAATTTTTGCTTTAGGTGCCGCCATCTTGTGAAACAACACACGTAGCCCAATGAAATTATAAAATTAATATTATATTACTTTCACTAATACTTGTTACCTATACAATTTAATTATATAACACTTAGCTGAATAATTGTACGACAAATAATAATTTATGTGTTTTGTTTATATTGTATACTTCGTATAGTGGAGAAAAGTAAAGTAAGTACATAAGATATGTATAGAACGTCTACACAATGAAATTATAATTTCATTAAATAATGGGGAATAAGAAGTAATTGGCACGGCCAATATAAATAAATTATATGCTAAGAACGTCTTAACATATATGATATTTATTGGGAGGTATTCTAACACGGTTAGAAATAACGGTACAGAACGTCTGTACTGTCTAAATACCTGGGAATTACGAATTCCTAGGTGAGGTATGAGACCTTAGGAGCGGTATCCTGGGTCGAAGTGACCAAAAAAAGACTGTACGGTATGCACAGCCTGCAGTGGACTGTATGAGGTAAGTTTACTGAACTAGGTGAGGAACTGATATTATCCTATCCCTGCAAGCCGCGAAGAAGTAATTAAAAAATACTCCACCAACCTTTCATCCACTTTCGCCGAGGGCAGTAGTGTCGTCGCAGTAGGCTCGCCAAACCGCGCAGTCAGCTTCACTATATTCTATACAACTATGCAGTTCACAGCACCACAAAACACTATTATGGTGGTTCCAACAGTTCCGTTAAACAATGTCCTACCAAGGATTAAGCAGGTGCGGCGATTACGAATACACCGAGTGGCACAACCGCCTGGCGGACCGAGTTGTCTCAAATCTTCTACTCAACTCTCCTAACGACGGTTGCAGAATCGAAGTTGTGAAGTTTCTCCAAATACCCTCCACATAACTTGCAAGGACCGAACAAAACTTTTAATACATGAATACACACGCTTAGATTACATGCATTTATCATCATCATCTTAACTCTTATATATCCCACTCCTGGGCACAGGTCATCCCCCTCTCTTCTCTCTCTCTCATATGAAAACAATTTGCCTGCTATGCCACGCTGAGCAGATAGTTTGGTTTCAAGTCTTCCTACTCTTGCAGTGGTATTATGTGCTTAGTACACCATTTTTCAGGTTTAAACAAGTAAGGCAGCTGTGCGAATAGCGGATACGAATATTACCAACCCTTACTTTGCTCGTGGATGTCGTACAAGACGACTAAGAGTCTTATAACGACCTAGGCCAATTCCATCTGATGCCGTTTGGTCAACAATTACATTCCCAAGGAGGGCCGTCTGGCAGGCGGCCGGTCCTAAAACTATTACCAATAACCTTTACAATACGTGCTATGGAGGAGGAATACATATTGTATCGACCCCAAGCAATTGGGATAAGAATAGGAGAATGATGAAACAAGTAAGGCGACCACTTGTTAATCATTGTATTTTTATGGAGTAACTAAACGGACTTTTTAATCCTTTTATTGCAATCAATGGACACAAATTTCTAAAAATAACCTACATTCGGAACAACAATTTGAAAATCATATAAAATATTGTCCTAAGTGAGATTTAAACCCTCCCAAGAATCAAATTTTTGGCACTGTAAACCTATTGACTCACGAAGTTATCTGTACAGTTAACTAGACTTACTCCATAAAATGTTCAAAGATACTTTATACACAAAAGTTATTTTTCAATTATAAACATACACATCTTTTATGTTTCTGCAAGTACAATATGAGTAAGGCGAATAGGGTGACTCATAATTGACAAAGCCTAAAACTTTGCAAAAGTTTTATATTTGAACGTAATACCGTCGGCTCTCGCTAATTTAGAAAATTTTCGTTCAAAAGGAAACTTTTCACGATAGAAATTACTCATTTATTAGTTCAAAAGCGGTTAAAATTTAATTAAATCGTCATTTGTTTGATGTATTTTAGTAATTATGATCGTAACTAAATGGTTTATTCAAGTTTAGGAAAATTTTATAATTTGTACCTATTAAATTTTAGAATTGAGGACCATATTGTTTTAGAGAACACAGCTGTAGAACCAATTGCCTAACAATATAAAAGAGCGTGTTAGTATGTATAGGTATTTATAAAAACCCGATTACGAGCGAAAAATGATTGTCACAAGTGGCATTCCAACCCACACCTATTGGAAATCCGTTCGAATCATGCTATATGTATAGATATTTACAAAAAGAAATTAAAGGAATATGTAATTATATGATGATCAAGAGGCAGGCCGATAACAATTTTTACAGGAACGTAAAAATTTCATGTAACTCTTAAATTATATTAAATACTTTAGCGTTTGTGATATTACATTAAATAATTTTTCTTATGTTATACAGAAAAAGTGCTAAAGTAAATACGATATGATAGTAGTTTATGTATTTTCATGCTTTGGCAAATTCGATGACTTGAATTACTAACGGACAGTGATTATTAACGAGCTATTGAATAAGAGCAAATAAATTATTCTATAAACTATGAAGAAGATCATAGGGGATAGGCATTATATGCAGGTTTTTAATATTTTATCGATTTAAAGGAATTTTAAATCGAGGAAAAAAACATTTAAAAAAGTAGAACCAAGATTGATTGTACCCTACCTTTGAGAAATACGCCATCAAATATCTAGGTTATTTATATAATGAAACCATTAGGTACACTTTAGAATGTAAGTTAACGTGATTATGACGTATATTAAAAATACATATACCTATATGAAGAGGAATATTGCTGGTAGCGGCTAAGAATACTACCAATCCTTACCTTGCTTGTGGATGTCTTAAAAGATGACTAAAAGCTTTATATCAATCAGGGCCATGTCCACTTGACAGCGTCGGATCAACAATTACATTACCAATGAGGGTTGACGTGAGACAGGTCACAAAACTAGGGCATACCTTGGTCAGGATGATGATATATAAGTAGGAAAGTCTCAAATCCGTTGACCCGAATTTTGAAGATCCGATGCTCATCACGGCGATTGCGTATCAACATCTAAGTTCAAAGCATGAGCTCAGTTTTATTGCCAATTTTATAAAAAGGCAAATCCTGGTCAAAAATCATAAATTTCATCAGCCGTAAATGGCATTTAAAAAGTGGCAAAAAAAAAACATTTTTAGCATTAAAAAATATCACAAGCAATGAGTCGATTAAATTGGGAAACATTTTAAATTCGTCGTAGATAAAATCTTCTCGAGTGTATCAATAGCAAAATACAGCATCATTAAAAATTAGGAAAAATTGAATGAGACTAAATTCTTTTAGAAGCATTCAATAAATACATACCTTTATAAAGACACTTAAGCCCGTATTTTTAAGTATTTACTTGCAATGCCTTATTTGAAAGGTTTTTATCTAGTAGGTATTTTTAGTTGTGACCCTTACACAATATAAAGCATACACACCATTCTAATAAACAAATAAGTATCAAGTTTTTATTATGTATTTAACTACTGTATCATCGCTTAGACTTTTTCATTGTTTATTGTATTCTTACGTCTTTAAGGCACCTATTGAAAATCTGCATTCCTCACATCCTTTTGTTGCTTCAGATGGGTCAGATCAGGAATATAAGCAATAACTTGCCATAAAAGCATAACATACTAAAGGGTCGTTAACTAAGTCATCTCTATATTAAAAATAAATTTTAATATTGTTATTCTATTATATTTCAGGTCTACATAAGCGAGATATCAGTCCCAGACATCCGCGGTTGCCTCAGCGCTGTGCTCAAAATTGTCGGCCACCTTGGAGTCCTCTTCAGTTTTACTATTGGAGCATATCTAGACTGGCAACAATTAGCACTTTGTATATCTGCAGCTCCTTTACTTCTATTCTGTACAGTTCTATACATTCCTGAAACACCGAGTTATTTAGTTTTAATAGGCAAAGACGAAGAAGCTTACAAAAGTCTCCTATGGTTACGCGGTCCAAATTCTGACGTAGCTCAAGAACTGGCGACAATACGCACAAATGTTTTAGCCAGCAAAAACTTCAGTCAGCGTCAAAGTCAAATGTCTGGAAGTCAACTAATTAATTCTTTGGACGTTAGAACTATGAATAGATTGCTAGGGCCTATACTTGTAACATGTGGTCTTATGATGTTCCAAAGATTTTCTGGCGCACACGCATTCTCGTTTTATGCTGTACCGATATTTAGAAAAACGTTTGGTGGTATGAATCCGCATGGAGCTGCTATCGCTGTGTCTTTTGTCCAGCTACTTGCATCTTGTCTTTCTGGCTTATTAATTGATACTGTAGGACGTTTACCGTTATTGATAGTGAGTTCTGTGTTAATGTCAATGGCTTTAGCTGGATTTGGAAGTTATGCGTATTATGAAGAAGTACATCGAAATCAGAGAATTCAGAATGTAATGTTTCATCAAACGATTGGTCAAAATGATTGGATTCCTCTGCTGTGTGTTTTGGTATTCACTATAGCATTTTCTTTAGGTATGAGTCCAATATCTTGGCTTCTTATTGGCGAGTTGTTTCCTTTGGAGTACAGGGCTTTTGGTAGTGCGATGGCAACTGCTTTTAGTTATCTCTGTGCATTCGTTGGTGTTAAAACGTTTGTCGATTTCCAACAAGCTTTAGGATTGCATGGCGCATTTTGGTTATACGCCTCAATAAGTGTTGGTGGTCTCTGTTTCGTGGTGTGCTGTGTACCGGAGACCAAAGGTAAAGATTTGGATGAGATGGACCCAAATTACGTCCAAAGTCTTTCTCCAAAGAGGTAAAAATTTTTTCAATATTTTCGTGTTTACTTTAAAACTTTTGATTGTAGATTAATATACCTATATTGTAGCAAGATATTAGTTATGAATAAAATAGAAGATATTATTTGATATATTGAAGGAAAAGAAATAAAGGCAAAAATGTAACGAGTTATCTTAGATAAGTGAAATAATAACACTAAAAATGTCAATTACATGGATAGAATTGTTGGCTTTCGATCGATATTTCAAAGATACGTTTGTTGAGATGAGTGATGACCATTTTCACCAGGGACCCCCTATAGTTTATGTAACCAATTAAGGCAATACAAATGGAACATAATCTTGATGGTAATTGTGTTTGGATAAATGATATTCAAGTAAATATTGAAATGATTTTTACGTACCTTTAGTACGTACCTTTTCCTATCTATTTTTTTTGCTTAGGCTATGGTCCGGACACACGCCACCCGTTCCGTCCGGGGCGACGGAAGGGCAGCGCGTGACGTCATAACCCACCGTATTCCATCCCCATCGCCATTGGGCTGACCAAGTACCTACCTACCTAAATTTTATACGCAACATTATTATGTGTCATTTATATTCATTTATATAAGTGTTACTTAAAATTTAGAAATCATTGATGAAAACGGATATAAAATTCTTCAGAATTATTTTAATATTTATCCTGCAGATTATTAAAATAATGTAATTTTTTCTTTACAAGCAACTACAGAAGAATTCGATTATACAAAGACATTAAAAATGGAGACTAACAAATAATTTTCTATTTGATTACTACTCCAATTTAATAATTATTTTTATTCAGTGTCTATTAATATGAAAGTTACGCCAGTGACAGAAAAGTTAAGGAGTGAAAAATTGACATGGTATGGACATGTGATGAGACGGGATAAAAGTAATGTTGTGAGGAAAGTTTTAAATATGAATGTTGAAGGCTAGGCTAGGGGTAAGTGAAGACCGAAGAAAAGATTAATGGACTGCGTGAAACATGACATGGATAGACAAGGAGTGACCATAGAGATGTCTGATAGAGTTGTATGGATGGATAATACATATTGCGTCGACCCCAAATAAATTGGGATAAGAGCAAGTTGATGATGATGATGATAAGTTGACTATTATGGAAAAAATTTGCAAAAATCAAATCAGCTCGATTAATCATAAGGAAATAAGTTTTGAAGTTAGGAATGTCACAAGAATAATGGAATCCAAGATTGATATAGGCGTTATGGAATATGAAACACCATTTGAAAGGCCTTTAAGAAAAATTGTATGTAGTTACTTAGAATATAGAATAGGAACGACATTCTGTATGGACAGTGGCTTAAATGCTGAGTTTTAAGGTAAACGCGAAGAAAAAAAATATTTACGTAGGAACAAATTTTTAACTATCGAATCCACCGCGAAATTTTGGCTGTGCTTATTAACATTTTTTAATAATCAAAAAAAAATGTCACCACGCCATTTACCGTGGTCAATCTTTAATATTTAGAAATTAGTAAAAAAATAAAAATTAATATATATACCCGCATATCCTAAATTCATATCTTCGTATAGTTTCATTAAATAATAGTTCATCAAATATTACAGTGGTCCATATTTTATCTTAATATTTATTATTTTATTTAGATGATAAAATATAAAACATATTTTTCCTTCATGAGAACAGCGAAGATCTATTGTAAATGTACTGGATAATATTTTATCGAGCTTTCCTATCTTATACTATGACAATAATAATTAAGACAATAAATTATATAATAAAGAAAATTTACTTATCTAGTTTAGTAATTATTTTTATTATAATTACCAAAATAGAAAAAAAAATGAGTGAATGGTTATTCAGTACTAGATGTAGAATATATTCTTGGAATCCTAAATATCTAACTCATCATGCAAATTAATTATTGTAAAATATATTTCAAAAATGTAGACGGTAGGGAAACAGAAAATACAAATATTTTTTTCATAAGAGACATATATTGGAAAAGCTTTTCGTAATCTAGAAACTATATTTATTATCTTTTAAGATATTTATTTTCCAGAAACCAATCGAGGTTAGATACATATTATAAATTATTAATTACTCAATTATATCATAATTTAAAATAATTAATATATATTATTTAATTATTATATTAACAACAGAATGACGTAAAATTAATATAAGGATAATTAATAATTCAATAAAATTAGAAGGCCTATATCCCCACAGTAAGATTTAAATAATGGAATTATATTTAAAATTATTTGCTAATAGTTTAATTAGAAAAAATATTACCAAATTGTTATTAATCATAAAGATTTTAATCAAACGGATTAATAATAGACAAATTTAATAGGTTGTGAATTTATACATTTTTTAGATTTTTTATAATATTGAAATGAAATAATGTAAAAAATATAGCTGCTTTTTATTAAATATAGATGGTAAATATATTGATACTTTAGCTTGCATTAGAATTGTATCTTGCTATATGCTTTAATATTATGAATGTGAGTTTAATGAAATATGAAGTAACAATTTATTATGTTATATTAATTTCAATTAATAATAACAGATAATTAATATATATTATATTATAGTTAATTATCTGTCTTATACAATAACTTCTGCTTGTAATAGTTTTATCTAACAATTATTATTTAGCATGTTAAAATTTAAGTAACTTCAGTGTACATGGTCACGGGAGGACTGTGATGTCCTCCACATCAGGACGCTGGCCTCCCGAAACTATGAACGTTGCAAAGTATTTGAAACATCGATAATTTAATAATTAAACATCATCATCACAGGACCATATATGTCCCACGATTGGGCTCGGGCCTCCTCCGTAATGGGAGAGAAATTAGCCTACTATACCGCACTGGTCAGACGTGTTGATATAGGCTTTTGTTTCGAGTTTTCCTTCTATCGCATAGATGTTATATGTATTTTATATCCCTTAGTCGTCTCATACGATCACTCACGGGTAAGATATGGCGAATAGTATTCTTACTCCGTCACCACATGTAAAATTTTTAATAGTATTTTATATTATTTAACATTAATTTGTTAAACTATATAATAATTGTTAGACATACTATATAAGTTATATTATATTGTTAGACAAATAATAAATAATTTTAAGAAAACTAATCTTTAATAATTATAATCTGTTAAATTAATAATTTAAATTATGTTATTAAAGATTTTAATTATTAATCGAACAGTAAACATGGTTATAATTTTAATTTTTATTTAGAAGAATTTATAATTGGTGTTCGCTTGTTTAGTGTAAAAGGTTAATATAAAAAAATAACTTAGTTTAAGGCTTAGCCGTATAGCTACGTGATGTGTTAGTCGAGTGTGCCTGTATAGATTCTATTCCGTTTCTATTTAAGCTATAATACTTACGATAATTTATCTTAATTTAATACAATAGAATACCTGAACGATCTTATTCGATTCGTAATAATATTTCAATTACTTTCATGAAAAATAAAAGCCACGATTAGCAAGTCGGTTGGCGATATCCTAAACACTTCAAGGGAGATAGCGATTGGCAATTCCCCTGGTAAGACCCTTAGCTAATTATTACTATAGAATTTATGTAACCCATATTCTATAGTATAACGGATACTTCTTAAGCGTTTCATCCTAACATCATCATCATCATCATCACAGCCCATATATGTCCCACTGTTGGGCTCAGGCCTCCTCCGTAATGGGAGGGATATTGACCTACTACACCGTGCTGGTCAGACGTGTTAGTATAGGGTTTTGTTTCGAGATTTCCTTCTCTTGCATAGATGTTATACGCGTTTTTTTTTTTATTAATTTATTGTATATCCACAGACGTCTGTCCGTGCCTTTTTTATGTTTATCTATTAATTGTTATGTTGATACTATATAATTCAAGTTTGTTCTTAAAGTGGCGTTATTAGATAAAGATGAAAAGGTTGAAAAATTGAAAAGTTGCGCTTCGTTGTTTTTGTCTCTCTGTCTCTTCTTCTCTATGTTAGTCTTCATATTGTTGTTGGTGGCAATCTCTTGTTTACTTTGAGTTATATGCATTTTATATCCCTTAGTTGTCTCGTACGACCACCCACGGGTAAGATAGGGGGTGGTGAATTGTATTCTTAATCCGTCACCACACGGATAAGCATCATCATACCCGACTTAATATATACTCATCTTTCATAGTACATATTGCAAAAGTTATTGGCAATAGTTTTATGAACGGCCGCCTTTCTGACGTCAAGCCTCCTTGGGAATGTAATTATTAATCAGACGTCATCAGATGTATTATTTTACGACAGTCATGAGTAAATGTAAGTGCTGGTAATATTCATAGCTGTCACCACACACCAAATGTTAGTTTCATGCTTCCATACCACAAGAAAGGATTTTCCTTTATATCTTTTTTAAAGTCTTGTAAGTTAATTCTGAATTTTCTACCTTTTTTTACCTTGTGGTATAGCGCTGAGAATTCAGTTATTTGTTTTTTAATACTTATGATGACAAATGAGTAGACAGCACACCTAATGATATGTGTCAATTGACATTTGCAATACTAAGAGTATAAGCTATGCCGCTGCGTACCAATACAAACCCCAAACCCACCCCAGTTAGGCTTCCGGCTCTCTCGCTCACCGAACGAAGCGCAATAGCACATTGCCATTACTCAGACGTCGATCTTCTGCGAGAGTGTGCTACTACCCCGGACGGACCGGCCCGCGGCTGCAGACAGAAAACTGTCAACAGCGTAGTCCTATCACTATTCCATACCACAGTAATTTTCCTTTATATATTTTTTTCATTTGTTTATTATATATTGTTTTGTTCATATTTTTAAAAGTCTTGTAAGTTAATTGAAGAAAATACATTTCTAGCCTTGTCTTTCTACCTTATGGTGTAGCGATGAAAACTTAGTTATCGTCACTTCTTACTTATCCGTGGCTTTTATTAAAATCATCTGAGAATTCATTAGGAGAATACTCAACAGTGCTCTCTTGGTAGACGTATAACAACTTATTAGAATCGCCGACCCGTTTGTCAAGCATGATGATCATGACAGTCACCTCTTTAATAAATAATTGCGCCAAGTAGCGTTCTGTAGATGAAGCCTGACGTCCAGCAGTGGAAAATTGAAAGTATGTCTTTCCTCATTCATAACCTAATCTGCATTC
This sequence comes from Lymantria monacha, assembly GCA_905163515.2. Taxonomy (NCBI): domain Eukaryota; kingdom Metazoa; phylum Arthropoda; class Insecta; order Lepidoptera; family Erebidae; genus Lymantria; species Lymantria monacha. The sequence goes on along the minus strand of LR991106.1, from coordinate 18,843,433 downwards.
GTTTTTATTCTCTATTCGATTTTAAGACCTAGTATTCTTGTCATCATCATCAGCTATGCGGACGATTCATCATGATTTATCACGTCAAGCTAAAATTTGAGCTATGGTTAAAAAAAATCGCTAATCCTGTAAGTATTTTTGGTGAAACTATTTAAAATTATTGCATTGTCATCGGTCTTGATAAGCCGATAAAGGGCGTGAAAATTGCAGTCAATCTTTCCATTGCCTAAATACAAAACCAAGTAAATACAAGAGTGTTTAAAATGTCAAAATTTTACAACTTAAGCCGAATTTACATTACGAAATTAGTGGCATAAAATTTTTTCATGACACTAGTTTCATAAATAATTTCACGTGTAAACATCAAGTTTCACAGTGCATGCGTTAATTTCATAACACTAATTGTGTCGCGTCCCGCGCGATTTTTTGGGTAAACTAATGTCGTGCAACTAATTTCACCGTGTAAACTTGACGTGAAATTAGTGTCGCGAAAGCGTTTGCGTGGAGTGGACGTATGTTTTTTTAGGTTATAGGCGTCAAAAATGGCGCACCAACGTTGGCCGGCCGATAAAAACATACAATTCATTAATATCAATATAGCCAATCTTTTTTTAATTTTATATATTATCATCTGTACGAAAACGCTTTGCACTGCTAAACAAAGCTTCGATGGCGACGGAGCCATGATAACAGCAATACTGTCCATTTCACGACATTAATAGGTACTTTAACGAAACAAGTTTCACGAGTACTGCAACCAGTTTCATGAAAGTAATTTTATCATGCATGCCACTAATTTCGTTATGTAAATTCGGCTTTAATCATTGTAGGTGTGAAAACGTCTTTAAAATATAATTTGTAATACTGTAAATGCTAAAAACAGATGCTTGTCTGTAATATCGATTTGAGAACGCTAATTTTACGTTGATAAAGTCATAAGAAAACATTGATGAAAATTTCATACTTTTATGGATTGATCTAACATAAACAATGGAAACCATATAAACTTTTCACTTCACTATAAATTCTTAAAATACAAGAACGCTTAGGCCGATCGTGCCTCTATCGCTTGTACCGCGCTCTCACTTACACGCTTGGCTCGAGTGGACCGTGACAGTTTTTTGTGCGTGCAACCGGCGTTCATCGATTTGTGAGACGCTATCACACAAAAATCATTAGGTACTTACACTAAAATAAATATTGCAACATATCATGCCATTATATCATTTTATATATAGAAGCCGATTCAATATTTTTAAATAATAACCATAAAACTCTTCCCAAATAATTTATACTACAATGTTACAAATTTTTTTTAATTACAATAATACTTCTATGTAGTTTAAGATAGAAAGGCTTTAATTAGCTTAGTGTCTTAAAAGACTAGATTGTACAAAATATATACAATACTAAATTGTAATAAATTTATTAAAAAGCTATTATCATTTCCTCTTTGCAACGAAACTAAAAATGTTTGAATTGATAATAATAGTTATAGATAACAACAATAGATGGCGCTTTTATAAAATACATTCAAATGTATATTGCAAATGTTTTTTTATATACAACAGTGATAGAGACAACACAAGAAGACTAAAATTATATTACATAGAAAGTTAAAATAAAATTAAAACATACAAACATTTTAATGTATATTCTCCATAAACTGATGAATTGCAGGACCTCCCCTAAACAATTTGGTGAAGATTGTCTTATATATATTACCTATTACAATTATGAGGCGTATATATTAATATTATTGGAGCAAATAATAAACTTCGCATTAAAAAATAATCGTGCAATATACATATTTAAAAATGTGCTTACAGCGCTATCTATTGTTACGTTAAGTACTTAGTGACAAAGAAAATTTTGAATAGCCAATGAATGTTGACAATAACGTTATTAATATTGTTTAAAAACTTTTCCTATATCTTAGTGATGTAAGTCAAAATTGAATATTATAAAACAATCTTTTAGTATGTTTTATGTAATGCTGGACATATGCCTAAATATATGAATTATTAGATTGATTTTTAAAATGCATTATTGTTTTATTTCGCTCCAAATCGAAAAACTGCACTATTTTTTTTAATTAAAAATTGATTATTTAATGTTATTGAAGAATACCAATTTAATTAAATTATTTTTATATGAATTTTATAACTAAGAGTAGGTAAACTTGAAGTACAATTTTGTACCAACACATCTCACTGACCTGGTAAAGTAGGGGAAAAGCAGTCGCTTAAGCTCTTTTTTTCACGGATTTTTCAATCAGATGATATTTTAAGTTATAGTACCTATGTTTTTTATAGGATTTAATACGCATCCCCTAATATCTTATTAAAGATGTTCCACATGCTATGATGTTCTAATTGCTATGGAAGTGGAGTGGAGGTAAATCAAAATATTAAACTTAGATGGAAAGTCCTAAATATTATACATAGTTGTAATTTTTAAGTTTTCTTATAACATTTAGATAACAGCGCCATCTTTGTATATGTTAAGGAATTTACACGCATTCTACGTCTTCAGTTGTTCATTACATATTTATGTTAATTGGTAAGTAAATGATTTACATATGCTTCTACAGATGGCGCAGTAAACTAGTTTTCTTCTCGTAAGGCAAATCAATATCTTCGCAATATCAAAGCATTCTTATCTTCGCAATTCACAAATGCACCATTTGTGAATTGCAAAGAATACAATATTTTTTTTTTGGTGGACTATGGATGCGTCTCGCCCTGCCAAATCGGTCCGGGGTGACGGAATGGCGGCGCGTGATCCCATAGACCCACCCAAAGAGTAAAATTATATTAACTGAAAAAGAGTGGCAACTCGATGGTAAAATATGCATGTATGGAAAGTGCTGCTACCTAGAGCTAAGACGGTGAACTAAAGTTGAAGTAATATACATATATAGGTACCTACCTACGTATCTATATATTGTGTGTATGTAATTGTATAGGATTTTTCTTTACTATGAAACCTACCCTGAAATATAAAAATAACATATCAGCCGTTAACGAAACGGCAATAGTATAAACTTAATAATGAAAATTGAGATAATTTCCAGAACGAACATTAATAACCAAAAATAGATTATTGACAATAAGTACATACGCTAGGAACAAAAAAATAATAATTCTCAGTTGTCAAACTTTTGACAATTACAACAAAATGGCAGCTATGTTTGTACAAACAATCTGTAGGCGGCGCGACGATCAGTAAAAATAAGTAATGTTTTAACTGTGCCCCCCCAGGACCCACCGTAAAACTCCTCTCTCTTCGCCGTGCGAGCGGACCACCGGTACCCGATCTTTGTCTTCGGTAGCCATAACATATACTACCTGAATGTATGTATGCAATATTGTACCTACTACCTGCATAAGCATATTTTAGTCTATAATTTCAAAAGTATCTTATGACCAAGACAACTGAGATGCCGTTTTTGTAGTGGAATTAGAACTTTACAAGAGGGCTGCTTAAACGACTGCTATTCGGGTTGCGAGTCCTCAGCGGTCACCCACAATCCGGGTAAAATTGTCATAGCCATCTGCGACTGACAGCCAAGTCACATACAAAAAAAAATACTACTATATGGTGACGTAGGTATATTCATCAAGTCATCTCTGCAAAGGAGGCCGCGGAGCGGGAACGCGAAGCACTCGCGTCTGCGAACTCACTCCGCCGGCGGCGGCCAGGGAGTGGGAGGCGCCGCTACGCGCACCTCCTCCCACCGCCTTGACGGCTGACTGGTCGTGGCCAGATGGCCAAGCGTAGGGGTGTCGGGGATAGAATGTCATTAGACGATCTCCCCGACATCCCGTAAAAGCGCGGAAGGGACCGCTGCTGGTTTTAGTGGTTATTCCGGCCGCCAACATCTATGGCCGGCGAGTCCCACACAGCCCCCCCTCTGTCACTGTCAAAAAAAAAACAAACCAAAAGGTTTTTCATCAAACATTTTGAATTGAAAAGTATGTGATAATGCGCGTAAGTACGCGAGGCAGCAGTCACTTAGGCTCTTTTTCTTACGATCTGAGGAACAGTAGGTAGGTTTACTTCTGACCTGCAACACTTCTGACCTGCAACCGTTTTGGATTAAAAAAAGCTTTAGTGATATCGATTAAATTGGGACCAGTCATGCTTGCTATTGTATAAGCCTTTGAATACGAAAGAGTTTTTATAACTCTTAGTGGACGATATCATTATATTCAATGGCGTAATTATATTATCTGAATAAATTTATTATATAGGAAATTCCTAGTGAAAATAGGCTCTGCCGCCGACACATCAAACACAGGTAGGTACTTCGTGCCTCTAACTTCTTGACGCCGTAATGTGTCACCGTGGAGTCCTCCCTAAACCACCCACTCCACCGCCTCCTTTCGCAAGCCGACTACATCGCAGAAGGCAACGATCGTGTTCTAGTATCTGATGCTATTGACCATTGCTCTATCGACGGCCGGCACCGCTAGATCGCCACCGATGGTTGCAACGAGTTCCTGGCGCTGCTCTGCCTCACACAGACCTCGAGCGTGTGATTAACTTTTTTCTTAATACAAAAAGTACAAAATAAAGGGGTCATTCATTAATTACGCAAGGATGATTTTGACTCTGTGGTAATATAATTGTTGCCCAGACGACATTAAGCGGGGTTGGCCCTGATCGATTAAAATTAGTCATCTTTTAAAACACCTACAAGCATTGTAAGCGCTGGAAGTATTCGTAGCTGCCACACAACACGTTTACTTACTATTCATTTATGTACATGAACTTATGAAAACGAGAAGAACGGGTGTCTCATTTATGTAAATTGCGAGAAGAATGCTTAAGTGATTGCCAAAAGACTGTGGAGCAGAATCTCAAACTCCTTTTTTTTTTTTTTTTTTTTTTTTTTTTTTTTTGCGGTGGGCTATGGACGTCGCACCCCGCCAAATCGGTCCGGGGTGACGGAAGAGGCGGCGCGCAACCCCATTGACCCACCCTGCAAGCACCTCTTCTTCGCCGTACGAGCGGGCCACCGGTACCCGATCTTTGTCTTCGGTGGCCCGCTCGGCGGTATGCCCTCTTGGGCTCCTCTCCTGTCGACGCCCCGACAGCTTTCGCCGTCGAGGCGTCGTCCTCACGCGGTGGCCTCACGTCGGGTAACCGGACAATTCCCCGGTCCGATCACCCGAAGCCTCGGTTAGGGCGGCATCAGGCGCAGGTACTCGCGCCTGCGCCGCCCCGGCCGCGGGCGGCGGCCCGGGTCACGGGAATCCTCCCGGGCCCGTTCCGCCGCCTCCTTCTGCGAGATGACAGCCTCGCAGAAGGCGGCGACCGCGTCCCAATTCCTGACGCTGTCGACCATCGCTCGCGCAACAGCCGGCAGCGTCAGGTCGGCACCGATGACAGCGATGAGGTCACGGCGCTGCCCGTCCCAGCCCGAACATACCTCGAGCGTATGTTGCGCCGTGTCCTCGTCGCTACTGCAATGGTGGCAGGACGGAGTCCACTCCCTCCGCACGACCGTGTGCAGGTACTTGCCGAAGCAACCATGCCCCGACAAGACCTGCACCAACCGGAAAGAGAGGACTCCGTGCTGCCGCTCCATCCACTCCATCAGTACGGGCCGGAGGGCCTCAGCGGTAATAACACCGTATCTAGGCCTCTCCAGCCGCGTAGCCCAACGGGCGATGACTTCTCGGCGGGCGTCCTCGCGCCAGGTGGCTATCTCGTTGAACGATGGGGAGCCACCCTCTTCGCGCATTGAGGTAACCCGCCGGTTGAGGTCGGAGAGCATCTCCGCCTCTAGGTCCCACGGGGGTGTCCCGGCCAATAGGCACGCCGCCTCTGTCGACACCGTGCGGTACCCGCGAATGGCTCTGACCGCCATGACTCTCTGTGGCCTCCATAGAACCGCCCTGAGTTGGGCGTTCAGAGCCCTCGCCCACACGGGTGCGCCGTACATGGCCATTGAGCGGATCACCCCCGCATACAGCCGTCGGCCCTGAAAACTGGGTCCGCCCACGTTCGGCATGAGCCGAGAAAGGGCGGACGCCGCGCCGACCAGCCAGGGAGCAATTTGACGAAAATGCTCCCGGAACCACCATCGCCCGTCGAGCACCAGACCCAAGTACCCAAGTATATGGGCCTGGATACTGATGTGGATGGAGTTGACGACTAACGAGGCGCCGATGGGCAGCCTCACACGGGGCCCATGGAATAAAAGGGCCTCCGTCTTGTTTAGGGCCACCCTGAGCCCCAGCGCCTCGATTCGCCTGACCATCTCCTCGGTGCCGAGAGTGGCCAGGCTCGCCGCCTCTTCGAATGTCCTGCCCCGGGCTGTGACGAGCGTGTCATCAGCATAGCAAATAACGCTCAGCCCGTGGGGGAGACTCCCTCTCAACGCCCAGTCGTAACCGATGTCCCACAGAGTCGGCCCCAGAACCGACCCCTGCGGAACACCGCACGACACGGGCGTCCGCACAATGTCCCCTGCGGGGCTCGCGTAGAGAACACTGCGCCCCTCCAAATAGTCTGCCACCAGCCGCCTGAGGTACAGGGGCACTCCGTGGAACCGGAGCGCCTCCCTGATGCAGCTGAATGGCAGACTATTGAAGGCGTTGGCGATGTCCAACGACACCGCCAACAGCACTTCTTTGCCGGCGACAGCCTCCGCGGCCGTCTGCCTCAGGCGTAGCAGGGCCCCGATGGTCGAACGCCCCCTTCGAAACCCAAATTGAGCGTCCGACAGATCGGGCCCCACCTCTTCCAGGTGTTGGACGATGCGGGCAGCGAGGACACGCTCCAGCAACTTACCCACATCGTCCAGAAGCACAATGGGCCTGTAGGCCGACGGCGAATCCGGGGGCCGTCCCGGCTTTGGCAGGAGAACCAACCTCCCTTCCTTCCAGCACTCAGGGAATTGTCCAGACGTCAGACAGGCATTGAACAGTCGCCTGAGGCGAGGTTCGAGATGCTCGAGGAGCAACGTCAACACCCGGACTGGGATTCCGTCCGGGCCGGGGGCCGTGGTGGCGGAACGAATCTTTGCCACGGCTGCCCCCACTTCCGACTCCGTCACGGGCGGAACACTCTCGACGGCCTCCCGGTCGTGATCTGGCGAAGCCATGACCGGGGGCGTGTGCTCCGACTGCCGCGGGAACAGCTCCTCGACCACTCTACGAAGGAGGTCGGGCTGGAGGGTCTCGGTGAGGGGGGGACCCTGCGCGCGAAGCTTATTCAGCGACGCGCGATACGGGCGACCACAGGGGTCACGGTCAAGAATCTCAAACTCCTGGCATAAGAAAATTTATTTAAAAAAAAAAAAATAATGTAGTAACCGAATTACAGAACACAAATTAAAACTAAATCATAGGTCTAAACTAATAACAATTCGTATTAATAAATATTATCACTCTGCACCATGCATTAAGGGGCTTATGTTATCAATAACTTTGTTCCCATGGGGTATTAACGCACCCCAAGCCATCGTGATTGAAAGTCAAGTATTTTGAGGTCTAATAAGGGCGCGTGTGAGGGATCATTTGAAAGGGATTGTGATAAAATACGTTTATAAAAAAAAAATTAAAAATAATCTTCAGTTTGGTTTTAAAAAATAAATAAGCTTTTTAAATAATATTTAAGGTTTATACGAGAAAGATTTTTATCGCAAAAGAGTTTGAGTAGCGAGATTTTCATCTCTGAATCTAGCGTAGGCGTTGTCCTCGCCCTAGCCGAGGCATCAGGTGACTGTACCGGGGATTAGTGCGGTCGCCCGAAGTGAGGTCACCGGGTGAGGACGATGCCCCAAAGGCGAAAGCGGCCGGGGCATCGACTCGAGAAGATACCCACAAGGGTAAACCGCCGGGCGGGCCACCGAAGACAAAGGCCGAGTTCCGGTGGCCCGCTCGCTCGGCGTAAAGAGATACATGTAGGGCGGGTCTATGAGGGTCGCGCCGCTTCTTCTGTCGCCCCGGATGTATTAGCGGGGCGTGACCACTCCATAGCCCGCTGTCAAAAAAAAAGGCACATGGCTGAGTCATCGATTCTAGTTCCACTCAAGATACTCCTTTATGCAATTAATTGTTCTAATAGTGGTAGGACCACGCTGTTAATAATTTTCTGTCTACAGCCGCAGGCCGATCCATCCAGGGTAGGACCACACTCTGACAGAAGATCGACGTTTGAGTAATGGCAATGTGCTATTGCGCTTCGTTCGGTGAGCGGGAGAGTCGGGAGCCCAACTGGGTGGCTTTAGGCTTTGTATTGGTAGGCAGTGGCCTATCTATAACCTTGGTATTGCAAAGATTCATGGATGGCGGTAACACTTATCATCAGGTGTGCTGCATGTTCGTTTGCCACTATAAGCATTAAAAAAAATCACAATTGACTGAATCTAGGTATAATTTGTATCTGTTACTTGCATATTTGTAAAGTTCCAAGCGACTTGAATTTATTAATTACTGAGAATTATTCTTCAAAAATAATACAATTCCGTGTGGTGACGGAGTAAGAATACTATTTACTACCCCATATCTTACCCGTGAGTGATCGTACGAGACGACTAAGGGATATAAAACGCATATAACATCTATGCAAGAGATGGAAAACTCGAAACGAAACACGACACCAACATGCCTGACCAGCGTGTTATAGTAGGTCAATTTCCCACCTATTACGGAGGAGGCTCGGGCCCAATAGTGGGACATATATGAGCTGAGATGATTATGATGATCTAATTGACGCTATCCAAGGAATGGCTTTCATATCATCATCATCATTAACTTGCTCATATCCCAATATACTTCATTAGTACATATTGCAAAAGTTAGACAATAGTTTTATGATCGGTCGCCTGCCTGACGGGAAGAGGGTTGACTCCTTGAGAATATAATCCTTGACTAGACATCAACAGATGGCGATGACTCAGGTCGATGTAAAGCTCTTAGTCATAGTATACGACCGCCTTTTTTTTTTTTTTTTTTTTTTTTTTTTTTTTTTTTTTTTTCGCTGAGGAAACGCGTTTGCGCGCTATCCCCCGCCGGTCACAGGCGAGGGGGAGTGTGGGACTCACCGGCCATAGATGTTAGCGGCCGGAATACCCACTAAAACCACAGCGGCCCCTTCCGCGCTTTTACGGGGAGCCGGAGAGATCGTCTACTGACATTCGATCCCCAGCACCCCCACGCTTGGCTTTCTGGCCACGTCCTATCGTCCCTCAAGGCGGTGGGAGGAGGTGCGCATAACGGCGCCTCCTCCTTCCCGGTCGCCGGCGGCGAAGCGAGTCAGCTGACGCAAGCGCCTCGCGTTCTCGCTCCGCGGCCTCCTTCCTTTTCATGATGACCTCGCAAAAGGAGGCCATCGACGACCAGCACCTGTCGCTGTCAAGCATCTTCGAGATGATGGTCGACAACGACAGGTCTCTCCCAACGACCGCCGATAGGACGTGGCGCTGGGGCCCCCAGGCAGGGCATACCTCCAGAGTGTGACGCGCATTATCTACTGGCGCACCACACTCGTGACATCCTGGGGCCCCTTCTCTTCCAATTCTGTGCAGGTACTTACCAAAGACCCCATGCCCGGTAAGCACCTGCACCATCCTAAAGCTTAGGCTGCCGTGCCTTCTACTAATCCAGCGGTGGAGATGTGGCGCAACCGCCTCCACAGTCCCCCGCCCTGCTACGGGGGACTCCAGATCTTCTCTCCACCGCTGAGTGACTCCCCTTCGGGCCACTTCCAGTACTCTGCCCAGTCTCCTTACGGAGACCTGCTCGTCGTTGGCCCGCGCCGCGACACGGAGCCGGTAGACCTCAGCCAGGGCCTCGGCCACAAGTGGCCAAGGTGGGTCGCCCGCCAGCAACGTCGCTGCGGTCCATGACACCGTACGATAGCCCCTGACAGCCCTCACCGCCATGGCCCTCTGAGGGCGTCGCAGAAGGGCCCTGTTGCGGACGGTGAGAGAGTCCGCCCAAATAGGGGCACCATACAGCGCCATGGACCGCACCACTCCGGCGTATAAACGCCGACAGGACGACCCAGGACTGCCTGTGTTTGGCAGAAGCCTACCTATCGCCGCGGCTGTCTTGATGAGCCTCGGAACGAGCTGGGCAAAGTGCGGCCCGAAACTCCACCTAGAATCAAGGTGCAGACCCAGATATTTCATCTGGGCCCGCACCGGCACAGCAACCCCAGACACGCTGATGTGTGCTCCTCGGGAGGGACCTCGACCCGGGCCATGAAATAGGAGGGCCTCGGTTTTTTCCACCGCGACCCTCAGGCCCAACATGCTGATCCGGCCCACGACGAGCGCAACCCCCTCTTCTGCCAATCGAGCAGCCCCCAGGAAGTCAGGCCTCCTCACCGTGATGAGGGTATCATCAGCATAGCAGATGACCCCCATCCCGGAAAGAAGCCGACCCCGTAGGAGCCAGTCGAATCCGACGTTCCACAGGATCGGGCCAAGGACCGATCCCTGTGGAACGCCGCACTCCACCCGATGACGATGAATGCGCCCGTCGCCCCCCTCCCAGAGCAGTATACGACCGCCTACATGTAGCGCAAAAAATAGTATATACTATTAGCAAGAACCGCCACGTTGATAAACGATATTTTAATATGTTAGTTAATATTTTTTTTAAATTAAATAGTAGCCATATGACATATAAATGGCAATAGACTCACGCGTTAGGATCGATTATGTCGACACGGGTTTTGAGCATATTTGATGCTCATCATTAGGATGAGTGCGCAATCGCGTCTGCGAGCCCTCCTCGTGCACTCATTGCAAAGTCGAAATAATCGATCCCAACGAGTGAATTTATTGCCATTTATATACATTTTTGAAGTTATAATTCTTTAGGTGCGTTATGAAAAAAATATGAGACTGAAATTTTAAGATGCGCACGCTATCATTATCACACAAAAGTAATAGATTGAAGTTGGCCGCAAATAAGATGCGCGCGCATCACTGTAACACAAAAGTAAAACAAGTTGAAATTGGACGCAAAACCGCCCATTAGGTTTCGAAAAAAGCTACCAACAAAATAGAAATAGAACCTCTTTCAAGTGTCTACTTTCACAACACGTGTTTTAGTTTCATACAAGTCCGAATTATATAATATGTTAATAAATTATATTCAGTAGCTATTTCAATTGAATATTTTGATTAATATTATTTACTATTCGTAAATATATCCGTGTGGTGACGCAGTAAGAATACTATTCACCACCCCCTATCTTACCCGTGGGTGATCGCACGAGACGACTAAGGGAAATAAAACGCATATAACATCTATGCGAGAGAAGGAAAACTCGAAACAAAACCCTATACCAACACGTCTGACCTGCGTGGTATAGTGGGTTAATTTCCCTCCCCTTACGGAGGAGGCCCGAGCCCAACAGTAGGACATTTATAGGTTGTGATGATGAAATATAAGTGAAAAAAAAATATCCTATCCTTTTCCAGACTTTTAATTTTTTAATTATAATTAATTATTTGCATGCAATTAAAAACTATTTCTTAATGATGGCAAAGAAGTATAATTTCTCACGCACGTACATAAAAGTACACGCATCCATTTCTTTTTTTTTTTTTATATAAAAGGCACCCTGCATTAAGAAAATAATCTTTATTTTCCGGGGGACTTTACAAACAAAATAAACACAGACCAATTACACTCATAATGTCTAATGTGTGCCGAACTCACGATATAAATTTATTACTAAAATCCATAATCTAGGATATTTAAACGAATATAGAGGAAACGCATCTAAATAGCTCACATATATTGTATTCATTTAAAGACGGAATTTTTAGAGAAAGTTAAAAACTTAACAAATCTCCTTAGAATTTTTTAATCGCATTTTGACGGAGATAACAAGTATAACTAAAGCCGTTACGAAATGATCGTTGATAATTTAAACGCTAATCCTATATTAACTTTTGGATTAAATTATCTTAAAAAGTTGTGCCTTTTTAACGCTCGAAAGAAAAAAAGAGGGGTTTTATAAGTTTGACGTAGTCACATCAAATACACTTCGGGTTGAGAGCCCTCAGCGCTCACCCACAGTCCGGGAAAAGTTGTCATAGCCACCTGAGGCTAACAACTAAGACACACAAAAAAAAAAACATCAAATACAGATGTATCTCAAATCAAATCATTTATTTTGCATAGGCCATAAGAGCACTTACATATTTATAAAACCCGATTACGAAGCGAAAAATGATGTCACAAGCGGGATTCGAACCCGCGCCTATTGGGATTCCGGCCCAATCATGCTGCCACTACACCACCGTGACTTATTGGAGGACATGCAAATTTCGCTTCGTATCATATTTACGAAATATGTATTATATTACTATAACAATGTGTAAATATTGTCGGGTAGATAACATACCGTCACCTTAAGACGTAGAAGGAAACTCGAAACAAAAATCTATACCAACACGTCTGACCAGGCGCGGTATAGTAATGGGAGGGATATTAACCTATAATATCCCTCCCATTACAGAAGAGGCCCGAGCCCAACATTGGGACATTTATGGGCTGTGATGATGATGAATGAAAAATGATTTCAACACTGAGGTTTAGTCACTATAGAATATCGTCATTATCTTGTGATATATAAAACCTGATATCAATATATCCATCTTCTTTTAACATCCATAGTTCTAATATGTGAGTAATAAAGATAAATATAATAATTAATTTTTCATTAATTGCCTCTTTTTATATTCATATTCTTAACAAGACCTATTAAAATTATTACAACAAAGCGAATGCATTATAATGTCTTTGACTTTAGTCCGAGGTTGTTAGTGAAATATTTTTTATATTTAAAATCAAGTTTATTTTAAATTTTTATCTATCGGGGAAACTATCTCGCTACGTCGCTAGATATATAAGCTAAGCATTTAAATTGTCTAATATGGAAAACTTTTTAATATTTTTCATAACATCTTTTGTAATAACGATTACTTCGGCCCTCACATTAGAAGAAAGGGATGCAGCAGTCTGGGCACAATCGATATATGAACATGATACCTCAATAAGACCTTTCAATATAACTTGGTCAGAACATGTATGTATTATTTGAACTTTTATTTCATTAACGTTATCAGGATTTAATTTGCTTGAAGGTGTTTCTTTCATTATTGTGTGGTGAAAGGCTTAGAGTGCAACATGTCCCCTCCAGAGCAAGGTTTCTCAAAGTGAGATACGCGAACCCTTAGGGGTCCACGACAAGATTTACGTGATGGCAGCTTAATGACTGGCACGATAAAAACGAAATAAAGAAATCGACTTGATATCGAGTCAGAATTAAGGTTAAAATATTCCAAAATTACTACAAAAATTGACTCAATTTGCGATAAGAAACAAACCCACCCATCACATTCGAGGGTCGTGGATCAAGGGTTCGTGAAGCCAAAAGTCTAAGAAACCCTGCTCCAGAGCAATGGAAGGGTGTATGATCCCATAAACTGTCGTATTGCTATCCTATCGCTATTTGGGCTGACCGCCTGGCCAGCCGGGTGGTCTACTCTTTCTGGTAATTTGATGCCCCTGGAACACAACAGCGTTACTAGGTTCTTTGGGGGTGGCAGACCACTTGCGATATCCGCCGGTGGCTAAGCAGATTCTCGTATCTACTTATTTAATCGCTGGAAAGATAGGATTGTGATATCGCAGCTAGAATCACTCTGCCGGGCGATCGACTCGTTCCCAAAGGTAATTAGGAGCGGATTGGTGAAGTTACGAATTGTATCGTTACTTCATCAACACATGGATAGTTAATTTTAGTTAATTAGTACTTAATTATGTATAATATAATAAGAACGGAAATTTAATTAAACGTTAAAGCAATTACAGCATACTGAGAATAGATCAAGGCAGACATTTAAATAGTAATATATATATATATATATATATATATATATATATATATATATATATTTTAATGCTTACCCAGCTTTTACGATATCGCAAGTCGGTTTGATGGACCTTGCGGGGAATTTCACGCTCTTCAAAATATTCTTAGAGGTTTTTTGTGTAACTCGCACTGGTTCACCAGTAGGAGTCGTCAAACTACAGTTTTTGATAAAAATATATTTTTTTTAATTTTTCGCGCAAACCACCAAAATTAGGAAGAAAAAAAGGAATGACTCATAAAATAAAAGTTATCCAACCAATATTTAATGAATTTACAGGCATTTTTATACCGGAAAATGTAAGAAATTGATAAATAATAACTCACAATGTTATTTAGATTCATTTTTTTTTTATTTATTACCATTTTATTTCTTTATACTACGAACTTTTTCAAAATTAGTATGATTTTTTACTCATAATGAATACAAAAACAACACATGAATTCATAAAAAAACTACAAGAATAAAATTGTAACATAGATCTTGCAATTATTCAACATTTCTGTCGTTTAGCAAAAAAAATTAAAATGATGATTATTCAATTTTTTGTAGCGAAATGCCAAAATTAGTAAATTGGTACTTGAACGAGAATCTTACAGGCTTAGCGCTTTTTGATCAAAAACTATCCCGAGAAGAAAAATTAAAAATAGTTGATTCTATTAAAAACAAAAAATCGAGCAATAGTAAATATCCTCGATTTACTTTAGACAGCAAAAAGCTTGAAATAATGTCGTCTAAAAGTATAAGTGATTTTGTGAGTCAAGAATCTCTCACTACATTCAATAAGTTTAATTTGACGTGTGAATTCTTAGATATCGACCCTGATTTCTGGGAAACGGATCAAGAATACATTACTTGCTGCGAAACTTTTAAAAAATTACGTGTTGTTAATGACACTTTTTTTTTTTTTTTTTTTTTTTTTTTTTATTGGTGGGCTATGGGTGCGTCTCGCCCCGCCAAATCGGTCCGGGGTGACGGAGATGGCGGCGCGTGATCCCATAGACCCACCGTAAAATCCTCTCTCTTCGCCGTGCGAGCGGACCACCGGTACCCGATCTTTGTCTTCGGTGGTTTGTTAATGACACTGCTGAACGATGTGTTGCACTCTTTGAAAAAAAAAAAAAAAAAAAAAAATTAACGAGTTTGGGACATATGACGAAGATTAGAAACAATATTTATTATTAATGGTTCAACAATGTAGAAAAGAATTTCCAACGTGCGCCAAAAAGCATTATTCAGCTTTAAAATCTTGATGTGTTTTCAATAACATTATTAGTTATTTGAAATTTGTTAACATGTTTTTTATAACTATTTAGATGTTTATTACATTTGAAGTATGTTATATAATAACGTAACCTTTTTTATCAATTCATATGTTGTTTTTGTATTCATTATGAGTAAAAAATCATACTAATTTTGAAAAAGTTCGTAGTATAAATATAATGGTAATAAATAAAAAAAATGAATCTAAATAACATTATGAGTTAATATTTATCAATTTCTTACATTTTCCGGTATAAAAATGGCTGTAAATTCATTAAATATTGGTTGGATAACTTTTATTTTATGAGTCAGTCCTTTTTTCTTCCTACCTTTGGCGGTTTGCTCAAAAAATTAAAAAAAATATATATATTTTTATCAAAAACTGTACTTTGACGACTTATACTGGTGAACCAGTGCGAGTTACACAAAAAAACTCTAAAGATATATTGAAGAGCGTGAAATTCCCCATAAGGTCCATCAAACCGATTTGCGATATTGTGAAAGCCGGGTAAGCTTCTTCTTCTTTTCCTTTGCCTTATCCCATTTATTTGGGGTCGGCTCTCCTCGTTCTCATGCGCCAGGACTGTCTATCCTGGGTTGTCGTTGACGTCATCTGGGCGCGCTCCAAATCCCTGGACACCGTGGACCACCAGGTAGCAGGTGGGCGTCCAACACCTCTTTTGTTATTGGGGAGGGCTAGCGCTTTTTTGACAACATGATCGTCGCCACGTCTCATGACATGTCCATACCATCTCAACCGCTGTTCCGTGAGTTTTTCCGTGATAGGCGCAACCTTGAAACTTCCTCTGATGTGTTCATTTCTCACTTTATCGAGTCTAGTTACACCTGCTGCCCATCTCAGCATTTTCATTTCATTGGTATGAACTTTCTGTTCGTGCACTTTTTTGATCGCCCAACACTCAGCACCATAAGTCAAGGCAGGTCTTATAGCCGTTTTGTATACTTTCCCTTTGGTTTTTATGGGCATGCGTTGATCACAAAGGACTCCTGTTAAGGCACGCCATCTTTGCCATGCAACGTTGATGCGATGGTTGACATCAAGATCGATGTTTGCATCTGATGTAAGCACTGACCCAAGATACTTAAATTGTGACACCTTTGGAAGTGGTGTTCCCCCCAGACGTATACGTGAGCCTTGCGTATCGGGCTGGTATAGACATTCTAAATGCTCAGTTTTACTTCTGCTGATTCTTAGACCGTTACTCTCCAAAGCATTTCTCCAGGCTTCCAGGGTTATCTCCAGATTTTGTGCACACTTGTCCACAAGCACCACATCGTCAGCGTACAGAAGGCACCAAGGAAGAGGTGACTGAATATCTCTGGTGAGAAAGTCCATTACGAGGTTGAAAAGTAAAGGACTCAATGCCGAGCCCTGATGCACCCCCACGCTCACCTCAAATGACTCGCTGACTCCCGCTGGACTTCTTACTCTAGTATTGATACTATCGTACATATCTTGGACAGTTTTGATGAGAAGTTCAGGTACTCCTTTCGTTCTCATAACATGCCAGACTAGCCTTCTAGGTACTCGATCAAACGCTTTCTCTAAGTCTATGAAAACAAGGTGCAGGTTTTCTCGGTTGGAACGATGTTTTTCCATTAATATTCTGATCGTCTGGATAGCATCGGATGTTGATTTTCCAGCACTGAAACCAAACTGATTGTCCGATATGGATACTATGGCTACGAGGCGCTGGTTTATTATCCTTTCCCATATTTTAAAAGTGTGAGATGTCAGCTTAATGCCCCTGTAATTTCCACATGAGCCGACATCACCCTTGTTCTTGAAAAATGGTACTAGGAAACTCAGGCGCCAGGAGTTCGGGATATTCATGGTCGTCAGTATCACGTTGAACAGCTTTGTGAGCCATTTCCATCCGGTACAAAGCCGGGTAAGCATTAAAAATTAAAAAAAAAAAATTTTTTTTACTTGTATTTCCTTTTTTTTTCTCTTTATTTATTATTAGGGACTTTTATACAAATGTACATGCCAGTCCCATCGTATATCAATAATTACATACTACTTAAAACGTAACATAGCAAACTTAATTAACTTATAGGCTGCTTCAGAACTAGGTGATGACAATATGTGATGAACCATCCCTATATTACTCACATTTACATTTAGTTCCATAATTAAATTTTCTTTAGCAGACTGAAATCTAGAGCACTCCGACAACAAGTGAATGACATCTTCTACAGTGCCACATACGTCACAATTCGGCGAAGTACTTTTTTTCATAAGATAACCAAACTTGTTGAGCGGCAGGTGCCCAGACCTCAGTCTGTGAGCTACCACGACATGTTTCCTACTTAGTTTAGTGCTTATGAACCATGGAACATGAGGAGGTTCTGATACTATGGACTTATACCAAATTCCTTTCTCTTTAGATCGATCATTGAAATACAAAGAGTATTTTCCAAAGCTCATAGCATTTATTTTTATATTTAGGTAATAGTTCTACATAATTAGTTTCAATGTGTAATTTTTTTCCAAATATTCTCCCCCATTTCGCCAACCGATCAGCTTCCTCATTTCCTTTTATGCCCACATGTGATGGAATCCATTGCAATTTTAGACTGACCCCGTTTTGGATACTTGTATTTTAAATAGTAAAACTTTAAATTTAAACTTAATATTAAGATCTCAAATTTGGTGAAAATTTTTTTTCTATGTGTAGATTAATATTTTGCATGAGCAACGGAAAAAGAATTGCGCAAATGAATCACCCTAATATACATATATATACATATATATATATATATATATATATATAAATTACGTGTCACGTTGTTTGTCCGCGATGGACTCATAAAGTACTTAACCGATTTTAACCAAATTTGCACAGCATGTGTAGTTTGATCCAACTTAAAAGATAGGATAGCTTAAATCTCAATTTATAGTAATATTATTTTATTGCAAATTATTTGTCTATTATTGGACACTCACAATTATCTGTTATGTCCAAACGATTCTAACAGATGGCGGTATCTGTTGACTGGATTGAGTAAGTATTTAATAGATGGCGTTATGTTAAACGTAGAAACGTCTCATATAAGCTACAATGTATTAGCATAACCACCATGTGTTACTGAGGCTACCTTAGCCACAGCAAGGCGTGGCCGGGTCTGCTAGTATATATATATATATATATATATATATATATATATATATATATACTATATATATATATATATATATATATATATACTATATATATATATATATATATATATATATATATATATATATATATATATATATATATATATATATATACTATATATATATATATATATATATATATATATATATATATATACTATATTATTAATAATAAGAATGAATGCGGCAAATAGAGTGAATGGAGCGAAAGAAAAGAGTATAAAAGTAAAGTTAATGCGGTCAAAATGCGATCTCTACGGAAAATCTGTGGAGTTAGGCTGACCGACCGCATTCGTAACGACGACGTAAGAGAGCGAGTAGGTATGAAAGAGAGTATTGGTGTAAAGATGCGAAAGGGAATGCTCCGATGGTTCGGACATGTGGAAAGAATGCCGAACGAACGTCTGGTTAAGAAGATATACAATGCGAAAGTGGAAGGATGTAGGTACTGGGGGAGACCGAGACTGACCTACCTAGATCAGATTGGTCACATGCTGAAATAAGGTGGAGTCAAGAGTCTCCGAAACCGGCGAGCGTGTATGAAGAGAATTATGAATGTTGAAGAAGCGAGTGAAGTATCCAAGGATAGAGTTCTCTGGCACTCTGTTCTCTCTGCCTACCCCGCAAGGGATATGACGTGATGATATGTATGTATGTATATATATATATATATATATATATATATATATATATATATATATATATATATATATATATATATATATATATATATATATATATATATATATATATATATATATATATAATAAAAATGTAACGGATCGCTGTCTGTACATGGAAGATATATGAGAAAAAATATTACTGGGACCTTTATCAACACAAATAGAACCCAAAACAATGATTTTTAAAATTTTTGTCCGTTTATCTGTTTGTCTGTGCGTTTGTGCACGCTAATCTCAGAAACGGCTTATCCGATTTAGACGCGGTTCACTAATATATTGTGATAAGCTTTACTTAATATTTAGGCTTTATTTTATGTAAATTTGTATATAAATAAAAAAGTTATGTTAATTTAAAAAATGTTCGGAGAAAAAAATCTTTATCGATTCTTTTCAAATTACCTACAAATTATCTTCAGTAAAAATAAATAAACACGTGTTTCAGCATTTATTGATTTTCACCCTCTGGGGGTTGGACGACTCATTAAGTCATTAGCGCCAAGCCGATATTATTGAAGCTGGCAACTTGAAATGTTGACAGTGGTTTCTTTCTATGACATAGAGATTTACTAAGAAAGGATTTTAAGAAATTATACCTCTAAGGGGGTGGAACAGAGTGGCAAAGTTTGTATGGGGCGAAAAAAATCTTTATTGACTCTTTTCTAATTACGAGTCGAATCAAATATTCTTGAGTAATATCCGGCATTTGTCAATTTTCACCCTCTGGTTGTGTAAATTAGGCCTGTGAAGCGGGTTGAACGACCCATTATCGCCAAGCCGAAACTATTAAAGCTAGAAACATTAAATTTTGAAACACGTTTCTATTTATGACATAGAAATTCAATATGAAAGGATTTTATGAATTCCGACTCTAAGGGGGTGTAACAAAGCGGCAAAGTGTGTATGGGGAGAAAATTTCTTTATTGATTCTTTTCAAATTACGTACAAATATTCTTCGGTAAAAATAAATAAACACGTGTTTCTCTCTCCCTCTCCATCAACCCCGCACCAGTGCCGTTGTGGTGACCAGTGCCGGCGTGAGAGCTCACACGAGTACACAGTAGACGGTAATAGGTTCTTGCCTAATGGTTTAAGATACATGTTAAGTTTAGCTTCAAAAATGTTCACTCTATAAATCAAATAATAAATCATATCTGACGAGGTCGCAACTCTGCTCGTGAAACAAAACAGTCAAATAAAGGGTGGCAATAATTATATTTTTTTCCCATGGTCATACCGTAAATAGTATACTAATGGCAATATAATTTCTTGAATGAATAGAACTTTGAACCACCTTTTTCTTTAGTGACCAGCTATGGTATATAGACACGCGCGACGTACACATACATCTACGTTGTGCGGGCGGGCCACCGCAACCGGGTATCATCTCGAGTCGAAGCCCTAATGCAGTGAACCTCAATACAGGTACTCACCCTTACGTCGCCCAAAGCACCGACGGTAGAGCGTGTCAACCAAGAGTATTTTCTCTCGGACCTACTCTATTGTCTAATTCCGTTGGGCAACTAACTCGCAGAAGGCGGCGACCGCATCCCAGTTTCTGACGCTGTTGATTATCGTCCTAGCGACAAACCTTCAACACCCTGCATTACTTTTTCTATTTAACTCTGTCAGAGATGACTTCTGCGTGGACGAAGTCGCGGGCAAAAGCTAATATATATATATATATATATATATATAATCATTTTTTTTCTATTACAAGTAGGACTAGTAGGATCACTAGTCTTTGTTACATATACATATATCATCATCATCACCACCCATAAATGTCCCACTGTTGGGCTCGGGCCTCCTCCGTAATGGGAGGGAAATTAACCTACTATACCGCGCTGGTCAGACGTGTTGGTATAGGGTTTTGTTTCGAGTTTTTCTTCTCTCGCATAGATGTTATATGCGTTTTATATCCCTTAGTCGTCTCGTACGATCAGCGACAGGTAAGATATGGGGTGGTGAATTGTATTCTTACTCCGTCACCACACGGATAGATATACATATATAGGTATATACATTTCTATCCGATGTCATCTCTGCGTTCACTCCCTTTTTATTCATATCATGCTTCATGCAATCTATTCATCTTTACTTCGGTCTTCCCTAACCCTTAAAGCCTTCTCTATATATGTGTGTATAGGGGAGTCTAAAAATACTAGTAAGGTTTTTACTATAATAAAATCACCTAAAATTAAACTCCTTTTCCCCTTTTTACCACTAACTCTTCAAATGTCATTTCATTTGTTCAGGATATAGCTGATCTGAAATATCGTCTAATGAACACAAGACAGGTAAATCCACCATTAGAAGGAGATGTTGGATTCACTTATGGATTTAACAGCAAAATTTTGGCCTGCTGGCTGAAGTATTGGGCTGAAAAATACAATTTCGAGGAGCGTCTGGCATTAATCAACCAATATCCGCAGTACAAGACTAATATTCAAGGCCTGGATATTTATTTCTTATGGGTGAAACCTGAGGTATTTAATTTAATATCGAATTGTAATGTTTTGCTGGTGAGGGGTAATGCTGGCAGCAGAAGCGGCTCTAGCACATGTAGCGCCCGGGTGCAATCAATAACCTGGCGCTCTTTTGTATCAGAATGCGTGAACAAAATGGAATAGGTTGATACTAACAAAACGTTCGACTATACTCCGAACCTCGCTGGAAAGCGTTGTCGCATGCTTAGTCTTGTTGTTTTGACACGAAACCAAGTAAATGCGATCGGATTATGAAGTTACAGTGAACATGGCGACAAAGCAAACTACCCGAACTAGTCAAATAATTCACCCACTACGTTTATAAATGGTTAGGCACTCGCTGCATAAGGTGCTCCCGCTTCGTGCGAAGCGTTACAGTGGAGGCTCTGTATCCCGAGCAACTCTCGGCGTCCCCTAACACCCGGCGCCCGCATGCACTACACCCTCTGCACTATAGGTAAAGCCGCCCCTGGTGCCAGATGGTAAAATGCTGAATGGTAATGACTTTGTCCGTAATTTCATGGGTCTTATTTTTTACACGTGAAACTTTTTCGTGAGGGGACGGAATAAAATTTACCATTACTTTTTGCTCGAGGGTGTCGTAAAAGAGCCAGGCGGGCAACCGAAGACAAAGATCGGATACCGGTGGCCCGCTCGCACGGCGAAGAGAGGTGTATGCAGGGTGGGTCTATGGGGTTGCGCGCCGCCTCTTCCGCCTCGGACCGATTTGGCGGGGCGTAACCACGTCCATAGCCCACCGCAAAAAATAAATAAAAAAAAGGGTGTCGTAAAAGACGACTAAGGGGTATAATATGCATATAACATCTATGCATGAAAAGGAAAATTCGAAATAAAACAACAGGCTGTTGTCAGTTGTTGTTTTTAGGTCTGCTCCATTACGTAGTCAATATAAAAACCTGCTAGGTAGTTTTAAATGTAAAACAACCCTAGCAAGAAAATGTATCTTAGGTATGGCTCTACGAGTTTATAACAAGTTACTAGAAGAAACGAAGTCCCTCGATATCATTCATTTTAAAATAAGACTAAAATATAATTTGGAAAATCCAAAAGTGCACGCCTCATATTTTTTATATTATTTATCATTTACTATTAGTCAATGCCAGAAATAAAAATAAAATTAAAGAAAAAAGCCTTTTTTAAAAACAAGCTTTTATTATTTGCTAATAAAATAAAACAAAAAGTTAAAAATAAATTAACTCTAATAAGACATATACCACTTTATAAGTTCATTGTAACCTTTAACGATAATTAAGCTTCTTCGTCTACTACATAATAATTCCATATCGTACATAATTATATGTTTTTAACACGAAAACTTTACATCATAATTATTAAATCTTCCCGTTTCTATCACAGTCTCAATTTTATAAATAAAACGTGTTACATTTTGATGATATAATTAAGAATATTTAGCACCTTCTTTTTCCTATAGCCAGCTTCCAGGTCCAACATCAGACCCTGGTTACCATATAGTATCAAAGTACTCGTCAAGACGAATCAAACGAGTCCAAACTCGATGGAGTTGCGTCGTTTAATTACGGAGTTCCTATGGCCCGCTTCCAGGTCGATCATCAGACCCTAATTACTATATAGTATCAAAGTACTCGACAAGACAAATCAAAGGAGCCTAAACTCGATAAGGTTGCGTCGTTTAATTACGGAGTTCCTATGGCTAGCTTCCAGGTCCATGATCAGACCCTGGTTTCCATATAGTATTAAAGTACTCACCAAGACGAATCAAATAAGCCCAATTTCGATGGGGTTGCGTCGTTTAATTACGGAGTTCCTATGGCCAGTTTCTAGGTCCATCGTCAGACCCTAGTTACTATATAGTCTCAAAGTACTCGACAAGACAAATCAATCGAGTCTAAACTTGATGAGTTTCGTTTAATTACGGAATTCCTAGGGCTAAGCTTCCAGGTCCATGGTCAGATCCTGGTTTCCATATAGTATCAAAGTACTCGCCAAGACGAATCAATTAAGCCCAATTTCGATGGGGTTGCGTCGTTTAATTACGGAGTTTCTATGGCTAGCTTTCAGGTCCATCGTCAGACCCTGGTTACCATATAGTATTAAAGTAATCATCAAGACAAATCAAATGAGCCCAAACTCGAAAGGGTTGCGTCGTTTAATTACGAAGTAACTATGGCCAGCTTCTAGGTCTATCATCAGATCAGCTCTATGTCACAATAGTATTGCATTGTCATCCGATTTATATATACATACATACATAGCTTCACGCATGTTTCCCAGAGGCGTAGGCAGAGACTACGGATTGCCACAAACCACGATCCTGGCATACTTCCATCGCTTCATTCACACTCATAACAGTCTTCATGCATACTCTACGATTACGCATACTCTTAATATGACCTCTCGTCAATACATCGCTAATTTGATCCAGAAAATTATGACGAGGTCTTCCCCTTGTATTCGTCCCACTCACGCTTGCTTTATATATTTGCTTCGTCAACCTCTCATCACTCATTCTTTCTAAGTGTCCAAACCACCCCAGCATACTCTTTTTAATCTTTGTCACTACTTCTTCATTCACACCACAGCGCTCTATTATAACACTATTCCTAATTTTATCTTTCAGGCTCACATCACACATACTACGCAGAGCTCTCATCTCTACAGCATTTATTCTACTTTCATGTCTTCTCTGTCAAATCCAACTTTCACTACCATACATGAGGGTAGGTACTAATACTCCCTTATGCATAGCTAGACGTGCCTTTTTGGACACATTTCTGCTTCTCATAAAGGTGTACAGTGCCCCATTCACCCTATTACCAGCATTTACTCTTCTTTCAACATCATTATCATTTTTACCATCTCGAGTAAATAATACACCCAAATACAAAAATTCTTTCACCTGTTCCAATTCCTCACCATTTATACTATTTTTTTTTTTTTTGGTAACGCAGTGGTTCAAGAATGCATTTTCCGCACTTACCCCCGCCTGTCGGAAAAAACAGATGAGGAGTGTGGGACTCGCTAGCCCCGTGGCTAGAATACCCACTAAACTCTTTCCACTGCGATCGCTGTTAGCCGAGAGGGCTTTGACAGCTTAACCAGACTATGGGTGAGCGCTGAGGGCTCTCAACCCGGTATAACTTTTAAGTGACTACGATCGAGGGCTCTCCCTGTGGAGAACGAACCTCGGTTCGGGGCGTCGCTGGTGGCAAAGTGGGTGTGCCCACGTTTGAAGTATCGATTTTTTCGCGTAGCTTCTTCCTTCCCCGGCGGCGGAGGCGAAAGCGCGAGTATTTATGTGTTATGGCCACGCGGGCCGTGTTGATTCCGTCGTACATTTATCCTTTTCAAAAACAATTATTTTCGTCTTACGTACATTTACTTTCATGCCTTTTCTTTCAAAAGCTTCATGCATAGTAGTTACCATCGCCTGTAAATCCTCAGCCGACGATGCAAGTAATACCTGATCATCGGCATAAAGAAGACATTTGATGAGTAACTCATTCATTCTTAAACCACAATCATTATCTTTCAGATCCTTCAGACAACTATCCACGAATAGGTTAAACAGCCACGGTGATGCTACACATCCCTGTCTAACACCTTTATCAATATTATAACATTCCGTGTAGGATCCGTTTATTCTTACGCACGCCCTGGAGTCCTTATAGATGGATTTCAGAGCGTGAATAAGATGGCTGTCCACCCCATACATAGACAGTACCGACCACAGTTCATTCCTCCTCACTTTGTCATAAGCCTTCTCCAAATCAATAAATGCGCAAAAGATTTTCTGACCTTTAGCCAAAAATTTCTGCGTCATGCATGTTAAGGAGAAGACTTGATCCGTACAACCCATACCTTTTCAAAAACCCGTTTGTGCGTCCCATATTTTCTTGTCAGTTACTTTCACTACTCTTTCAATCAATACTTTCGCATACAGTTTGCTGACAATGCTAAGGAGGCTTATGCCCCTGTAGTTTGCACAATCTTGCTGGAAACCTTTCCCTTTGTACAGAGGTACAATAACTGCCTTACACCAGTCGTCAGGTACTTGGTCATTAGTCCAACAGAGGTTGAAGAGCTGGTATAGCATGTTAGCTATGATATCTTGTCCAGCTGTCAGCATTTCAACTGTAATCCTATCGTATCCTGCAGATTTACCCACTTTCATACCTTTCAGTGCGTTCATAATTTCCACCATAGTTATACCTTTTCCATCCTCAAGATCTCTTTCACTCTCAGATGACAGGTCTTGTGACTCTTCTCTTTGAAATAAGCTTTCAAAGTATTCCTTCCATCTCTTTAGTACACATTCTTCTCTATTCACTATCCTTCCATACTTATCCATGATCGAGGCAAGCTCTGTACTTTGAGCTTTACCTCGAGCTGATCTTATCGACTTCCAGAAAATCTTTAAGTTGGATTGATAATCCTGCGATAATCTTCTATCATACTCGTCTTTTTGATTCTCTTTCTTTCTTCTGACAATTTCTTTCACTACTCTTTTTCTTCTCTTGTACTCTTCTTTAGCTGTATACATATCATCATTCGTTGCCTTTTCCATTCTCTCATTGGCTCTGCTGGCAAGCCAATCTATCCAGGCTTTCTTCTTCTCACAAACTGCACTCTGCACATCTTTATCCCACCATACATTCTTCATCTCATTTACTTTCCTTCTTCTGGTCACGCCACATATTTCTATAGCAGTATTTATCACATTCTCATTAAAAGTTTTCCATAATTCTTCCATATCACTAATATTAACCGAATCATACAACTTTTCTCTCCGTTTACTTTTGTACTCCTCTCTAACAATCTCATCTTGCAAATTTTCTACTTTTATTCTTTCTTTCTTTCTAGTACACTTGTCGGGTTATGTAGCCGGTTTCGCCACATTTTTATGAGACCACTTATTCTAGTCATTACTAGAAAGTGGTCTGTATGGATACCAACACCGCGATACACCCTAGTGTCTAGAACTTTGCTTCTAAGTTTTTCATCTACTATTATAAAGTCAATCATACTCTTTTTTACATTCTTTGCTTCACGTGTACACATATGGATCTTTTTGTGTTCAAACACAGTATTTGTAAAACAAAGATTCCATTCCAAGCACACCTCTAGTAAACTTTGACCATTTTCATTCACACTTTCATCACCAAACCTTCCTAAAACCTTTTCAAATCCTTTTCGACCTATCCCTACCGACCTATTCCTACCCATCCATTAAAATCACCTAGCAAAATCAACCTTTCATTCAACTGACAAAATCTCAAAACATCTCTTAGTTCTTGCCAAAATTTCTCTCTCACATCCTGTTCAGATTTATTTTTAGTCAAACCCGTGTTTACTGGAGCATATACTCCTACAACAAAAATACGGGTCAGACCCACTTTCATTCTTAACCATACTTATCTAGCATTCACACAATCATACTCTTTAACACATTGAGCCATTCGAGCAGAGAGAAGGAGACCAACTCCTTGGCAGGCTCTAGTAGTCATTGATACTCCAGACCGGTATGCCGTGTAAGGTCCATGACTAGTTACCTCACATCCCTTTCGCTTTGTCTCATTCACAAAGAATGTCAATCTTTTTATCATCCATCATTTGACATACCTCATTTAATTTATCTTTCATTCCTCCTCCTACATTTAGCGTGGCAAAGCGGCACTCCGTAGACCGCTTTAAGACAGACAGGTAAAACTAAATATAAGCTTGTAATGAAAGAAAAGAAATACTTTTGAAATTTCGTGCCATTCTCGATGTAGAGCTAAACATAGCTGTATAGGCTGAATGGGATTTATTTCCTTTGCCTGTCCGAATGGACGAACAAAAAAATGTAAACGAACGCAATTTTCATAAGGTTGTATACCTTATACTAAAGACTACCCTACACTAAAGACTAAGCAGTTTAGTTTTTTATTAATTACCATAAAACGACAATGAATCAATGAATTACCAAGCCATTTTCGAAAGGAAACAGCGCGTTGCGATTATGAAGCTTTTAATAAAAGAAAAACTTCGATACATTCATTTTTACGGTCATGATCCTGCCAGATACAAAATATTTTCTCCGACGTCATCGAATATTTTTTTTAATCAACTATTTTCTTACTTTAAACAAAATAATTGATTTTTAAAAATATCAAATACGTTTAAACGAATGTTTTATCTTGACATATATATTATAATAGTATCCTATAAGTGCAATGTGAGAAAATTACAATAATTTTTATGCTTGAAAAGTGCTTGATTTTCATATGTCGAGAGTAGAGCAAGACCTCAACGCTTCGCTTATGATGCGTGCAATTATTATTGACCTTTTTTTTTTTTTTTTTTTTTTTTTTTTTTTTTTTTTTTTTGCGGTGGGCTATGGACGTCGCACCCCGCTAAATCGGTCCGGGGTGACGGAAGGGGCGACGCGCAACCCCATTGACCCACCCTGCAAGCACCTCTTCTTCGCCGTACGAGCGGGCCACCGGTACCCGATCTTTGTCTTCGGTGGCCAATTATTATTGACCAAGAAATGTTTATTATAGTATTGACGAATATTTAAATGATGAATTTATATGACATTATAAATAAATAATTTCAATTTTTACATTAACTATGCATGGGAGACTCCCAACTTAAAAATTGTCTAATTTTAATTATGTTTGCTATGAAAAATTTATATGACATTATAAAAAAATAATTTCAATTTTGACATTAACTATGCATGGGAGACTCCCAACTTAAAAATTGTCTAATTTTAATTATGTTTGCTATGAAAAATTAATGTTATTATTATTTGAATTTTAAATATTTAGACTAAATATTAACAAACTTGTACTGCCTCGATAGGCGTATAAATTTTGTTGCATGCACCGGCATGACATAACGAACTCCATAATAAAATGTTATCACCTGAAATGTTATATTACCTATGTTATACAAATTAATAAATGATTTGATATGATTTGATTTGTTATACAATTTACAGGAGAGAGCTGGTGCCCATATTCCGGGTGAACTCTTAGTCGACATTTATGACTGCAACGGCCAAGGAACAGGTGGCAACAATTCTGTTTTTATTCAGTCGACACACGGAAATTGTTGTGTGTCTTCAAATATACCTAAGTTAATACATGTTTATACGTTATTGGCAGCATCTGTTTAAATTTATTTAAGTAAGTAACAGATCACCTTGATCTTTTCTTTGTTGTCTGCAACATCTTCATCAATACCTATCATTTCAGCTCATATAATCTATTATCCTCCTGGATGCCGTAAAATAAAATATAATAATAAATCAGTACACAACAATCATTATAAATAAACGTGTATTCGATAAAATAAAGATTGAGATGAAAAAATTAATGTAGTTAAAATATTAAACTTTATACCAAGCATTTTATATATTATTACCTACCAAGATAAAAGTCTAAATATTCACTGTTTTTCTGCTCTTAAATACGAGTATAAGCCGCTTTTATGTTGGTAACAGATTATTTTAAATTTTTAAATTCTTTACCAAAATATTTTTTTTTTACATACATACATACATACATATCATCACGCCATATCCCTTGCAGGGTAGGCAGAGAGAACAGAGTGCCAGAGAACTCTATCTCTGCATACTTCACTCGCTTCCTCAACATTCATAATTCTCTTCATACACGCTCGCCGGTTTTGGAGACTCTTGACTTCACCTTCCTTCAGTACATGACCGATCTGGTCTAGGTAGGTTAGTCTCGGTCTCCCTCGATACCTACATCCTTCCACTTTCGCATTGTATATCTTCTTAACCAGGCGTTCGTTCGGCATTCTTTCCACATGTCCGAACCATCGGAGCATTCCCTTTCGCATCTTTACACCAATACTCTCTTTCATACCTACTCGCTCTCTTACGTCGTCGTTACGAATGCGGTCGGTCAGCCTAACTCCTCAGATTTTCCGCAGAGATCGCATTTCGACCGCATTAATTTTACTATCATACTCTTTTCTGCATACCCAACTCTCGCTTCCATACAGTAATGTTGGGACAAGCACTGCGTTATGTATTGCTACACGTGCCTTCTGGCTGAGGTGGTGGCTGCCGAAAAGTTGCCCCAACGCTCCGTTCACTCTATTTCCCGCATTCACTCTTCGCTCTATATCAGTGGTGTACCTTCCATCTCGGCTAAATCCACATCCAAGATATACAAATTCATCCACTTGCTCTAGTACATCATTACCTATTGTTACTCTTACATCTGTTCTGGTTTTATCTCTTTCAAAGACCATTATTTTGGTTTTGCTCACATTCACGCGTAGACCCCTTTTCTTACAATCTTCTGTCATTGTGTCGACTAAGGTCTGCAGGTCAGTCGCTGACTGTGCCAGCAGGACTGCATCATCTGCATAAAGCAGAGCAGTGACCACTGAGTCGCCCATCTGGACTCCCACATTCATATCGTTCAACCTTTGAAGACATTTATCCAGATATATGATAAACAGCCTGGCTGACAGAACGCACCCCTGCTTAACGCCGATATTGACGTCAAACCAAGGCGACATTCCATCATCCAGCCGCACACAGGCTCTACAGCCCATGTAACTGGACTGCACAGCCTGCAGCAGTTTACCGTTAATACCATACTCCGGTAAAATGTCCCAAAGTTCCTTTCGTACAACCGTGTCAAATGCTCTCTCCAGATCCACAAAACTGCAGAAAACCCTCTGACCTAGAGCCAGATGCTTCTCCACAATGTTGCGCAGAGAGAACACTTGATCCATGCATCCCCTTCCACTCCTGAAACCTCCTTGTGTCTCACACAGTAAACCATCGGACACCATCCTCTTTCTCCTTCCTTCAATAACTTTTCCATACACTTTTGCTGCCAAACTGGTCAAGCTTATGGCTCTGTAATTTGCGCAGTCATAACGTGAACCCTTGTTTTTAAACAAAGGCACGATGACTGCGCTATTCCAGTCCCTGGGAACCATTCCCGAGCTCCAACATAAATTGAGGAGCAACAGGAACGCCTCCCAGACACAAGAGCCACCGAGCTTGATCATCTCGGCAGACACCATATCAATGCCCGCTGCCTTACCATTTTTCAAACTTCTTATCGCCCATTCAACTTCATCCATACTGATGCCATCGGAGGACGCCGTTGTCGAATGTTGATCTACTAAACCACATCCAACACCGGCGCCAACCGTAGCATCCGCATACATATCGCCAAAATATTCACTCCATCGGCTTAACACGTCTTGTGTTTGTGTAAGAATGTCTCCACCTTTAGACCCTATTTTATTCATTCTGAAGGCTGACCAACCACCCCGAGACTTCTTCACCTCCCTCCAAAAGAGTTTGGTGTTACCCTCGAAGTTTTTAGTCAGCCTATCTTCTGCACTCATACTTGCTCTATCACGTTTCTCTTTCACTAAGGCCTTGGTGTCATTCTTACATTGCCGATATATTTCTTTCTTCTGTTCAGTCATACTGTCATTCAGATTCAAAGAAGAGACATAGTCCAGCCACGCTTTCTTCTTTTGCTCTACGGAAGCTGCCACTTCCGCATCCCACCATGCATCACCATTTGTTTTTCTATGCTTCTTTGAACTTCCACATACTTCTTTCGCTGTATCTACCATACTCTCTTTCAATACTCTCCAGCATTCTTCAGTGTCCGATTGCGGCTGGCTTGCCATCGTCAGCCGTTCTCGGACACCCTCTGCATACTTTTCTCTTACACACTCTTCTTGCAACCTTTCAACCTTTATTCTTTCAAGCCCTCCGAAGTGGACACGCTCTCGCCAGTGCCTCCACTTTCTGAACAGACCACTAAATCTCGCAATAACGAGATAGTGGTCCGTGTCGACTGTGGGGCCCCTGTAGGCTCTTGCGTCCAATATTTTGCTTCGGAGGCGACTGTCTACCAAAATTAAATCTATTATGCTTTTCTGTTCATTCCTTCTCCATGTATACATATGGATGTCCTTATGTTGGAAAAATGTGTTTGACACAATAAGGTTTCTCTCCATGCATACATCCGCTATGAGCCTACCTGCGTCGTTCACTCTCTTATCACCAAATGGACCAAGTACGTCCTCATAGTCGGGACGCTTGGTCCCCACCCATCCGTTCATTTGAACGGAGTATGCGGAGATTTCTCCGCATACAATCACGCGTTCACTGGTTTCTGCCATATCCAGAACTTCCCTAACATTATCCCAAAACTTCTCTAGGTCTGATGCCACCGAGGATCCTACGGGAGCATATGCTACAACCATGAATACCTTGGTGACACCTAGTTTTATACGGACCCAGAGAAGTCTGGGATCATACATTCCGTAATCCTTCACACCTGAGGCCAAGCGAGAGGACAACAGCACTCCTACCCCCATGCTGGCTCGATCGCTCTGTGGTACACCAGACCACAGAGCCATCCCGCCACCAGGAAGATCGCAGGCGTCGCTGCCCCTTCGCTTGGTCTCTGTTACACAGAGCACGTCTAGCTGTTTGTCCGCCATGACGGATATTAGCTCGTGCAACTTACCTTCCACACAACCTCTTACATTCCACGTGCCCACCCGGCACTCCGTTCTCCTCGACTCGCCTAACTGGGCAAGGCGTGATGGGTGGCGGCCCCCATCGCCGCAACTGCCGATGTTCGTACCGACGGGGGCGGGTCGGTACGCGTCGCCTCCGGGGGACGCCCTAACCCGCATTGCGGTACGCATTTCGAGCCGGATTAGCAGTCTAATTAGACTGGCAGGGGGCGCGAACGAGCACGCTCCGGACTATGCCCCTCAATTTTTTTTTTATTTTTTTTTATATTAAAATATTTTAACTTTTAGCAGCAGTACAGAATGTACTGGTAAAATAACTAACATAGAAAATGTTTGATTTAATTTATCAATGTTTTATTTTAATTTATAAGACTATAGTTAAACTATACAATTCTATTCCTTTCGCGTCACCACCACCTGACGTTTGCAAACTTTTCTTGTGATATAATTAAGTTTGTCGTTTTCTTCATTCAATTTCTTTCATTTTATATTAAAGGAAATTGTGGAGAAACATTAACGCATCAGTTTAGAGTGGTAGTAATGTGAAAATTATGATATTGAGTATTGCAATCAGAACAAAGGTATATACAAAATTTCTGGTCAATCCGACGTCGAGAAGTGTGTCAAATTTAATGTGGAAGATTTCATTATGGACATGTAGACAGACATCGAGAATGATGACATTAAATAAAAGTTTGTAAAAAGGATGGTCTAAGGCGCAATGTGGACCAATTAGAGCACAGTATCACATAATTATACCGCACGCTGATTGGCCGTCAATGTCACGACTCCCCACCCCGTACGGTAACAAACAAAGATCAAAAAATTATTATAAAAAGGTAAAATGTTTTGCTTTTTATTCAGTACGAAATTTTCTTGTACTGAAAAGTGATAAAAAAATCGTTCTAAATTTAATCAAGTTATATAAATTATCCAAGCATTTGAATTATCCAATATGGATAACTTTTTTTTTTTTTTTATAATATCTTTTGTAGTATCTATTACTTCGGCCCTCACTTTAGAAGAAAGAGATGCAGAAGTATGGGCACGCTCGAAGTATGAAGATGATACTTCAATAAGACCATTTAAAATAACTTGGTCAAAAAATGTAAGTACTAATTTCATCTTAATTTCAATAATGTTCTCTGACTTCCTTTTTATTAGCCTTGATGCCATTCCTGTGTAGTGACAGGCTTAGAATACAATGTTTCATTATACTTGTCCGGGAAATTGCAAAAATCAGCCTAGGAAACACTTCGCATGGGGTACGATCCCAGAAACCTCCACGCGGTGTACCCTGGGTGCGGGCGTCGAACTGTCGCCCGTAGCGAATATCTGCGCGATTTCGCTCCTTACTCTACTACAATAGTAGTAGAGGTTATAGGACGCGAAATACTGGGACGGGCTCAGTCACTCATTCATTTGAGGGCTGGGCAGGCATATGCCACCGCCCACATATCGTAAACCTGATTCTTTGCTTGTCTTAGTTTCAGGAGCGAGGGTCTTGGCTTAACCGCCCGGACCGCGAGGAAGACAACCTCTATAAAGAATTACCCAGAATCTTAAGTTCTGGCGTGCGGCGAGAAGATGCATGGCAGATGGGGTATTCTGTTCTCAGCACGCTCCAGCCAGGGTACCGGCTGCCCCCCTGGTTGGTAAATGTAGGCTTGCCCGGGTACAGGGATCTCTGCCCGGGTCGACGGAATGTATCTCCCATACTCGTGGGATTCATTATGGATACTGGACATTTAAAAATTAATAACGACGGGGATCATAATGATTCCCACCTCAAGGCCTTGTCAAGCCAAAGCAAAACTGACACAAACGACGCCTCGTCCTCGCGACTTGAGGCGTCCGCCGAGGGCCCGGCACCAGCAAAAGAGGCCCCAAAGAGGAGGAAGAAGAGCAGGCGGATGCTAACTCCGCTTGGCGAGCGCGCTAAACGGCGCGCCAACCGCCTTAAGAAGGAGAGGGAGGCGCTGGAGACCGCGGCACGCCGTGAGACCAGCGTTCCCAGCGACGAGGGCGGCACAATTGCCGCAGAGCCGTCGCATACGGATGGTGGTAGCGCCGCAGGACTGCCGCGGAGGGAGAGCGGCGGCGGGTGTGTGTCCCGGGACGAGGGCGACGATGTCGCAGAGCCGTCCAAAGAGGGGACGAGAAGTGGCAGCTCAACGGAGCTGTTGAGTGACGAGGGCGGATCTACCGCAGAGCCGTCGCGGAGTGAGGGTGGCAGTAAAGCCGCAGGGCCGTCGTCGGAGAGCGCCAGAAGCTCCGACACCGACACGGCCTTGGAAAAGTCTTCGGACGAGGGCGGGAAGGCCGAAGAGCCGTCCGACGAGGAGGTCGGCCGAAGCCGGGACGAGGGGCCGTTTAGCATGGAGGAGGGCAGCTCGGCTGCCGAGGCCGCCGAGGAGTCTGAGCCGCACACTGCGGCGAAGGCTCTGACGGCGGCCATAAATGTCAGGGAGAGGGAAGAGGTCCTCCCCCCGAGTGTCCGCAAGCGCCCCCTGCATAAGGGCGGCAGCTCCGACTCGGAGGGGAGTGTCGTCATGCCTCCTCCTAAGGTCCCCACCGCGCGTCGTGGGCGTAGAGGTCGTGGGTCGGCGGTGGCGGCGAGGCCGGTTCCGGGACAAGCCGACC
This sequence comes from Lymantria monacha, assembly GCA_905163515.2. Taxonomy (NCBI): domain Eukaryota; kingdom Metazoa; phylum Arthropoda; class Insecta; order Lepidoptera; family Erebidae; genus Lymantria; species Lymantria monacha. Next base: position 18,808,711 of record LR991106.1, on the reverse strand, counting down.
AAGGAGGTGAGGTGGCGGCCCTGCAGGCCGCGAACGCCCGCCTCAGTAGGGAGGTCTCCGGCCTGCGGGAGCGCAACCGGAAACTTGAGTCGGAGTTGTCGGCGGTGCGGAAGGAGAACCGCGGGTTGGCCAAGAACATGGCTGACCTGCGGTCTCAATTTGCACTTTTAGTGCCAGCCGCGCCGCCGACACCGGTTTCGCCGCCGAAACGGGTTTCGCCGGGGAGGGCGGGCCCGTCCTCTGCGCTCGTAGTACCACCTACGTCCGTGGCGCCGCCTGCGCCCGTGGTGCCTGCTGCGCCGGTTGCGCCTGCGGCGTCGGCCGTGAGCGCCGCCAGGAAGCGCGGAAGGCCCAAGAAGGGGGAGGAGCCGCTGCCTGCGGTGCACGGTGTGCCGGAGGAGGCGATGCGCGTCATCTTCGCCAAAATTGAGTTGATGATGGACGCGCGCATCCAGGCCGTGGCGGATCGTCTTCCGCCCGAGGCACCCCTCCGACCGCCGCTCGCCGCTGACAAGGCGAAGCGGCCGCAGGCGCCAGCCCCCGCCTCGCTGCCATGTCAGGGTGGCCGCGTGGTGACCTACGCCGCGGCCGTAGGCGGGCCCAAGGGGGCCAAGAGGAAGGCTGGCACGGTGCCGGCTCCCGCTATGGCCGGGCAGTGGCCGGCGCCAGCGGCTACACTGCAGGCTCCGGCTGGCGCACCCGCGACTGTGCCTGCTGCGCCCAGCGCTGCCGCCAGGCTCGAACGTGAGGAGCTGGCGCGTCGCTGAGGAGGTTGAGACCCTATCGGACCACCGATATATCCGGATAGAGGTCTCCCAGACCCTCCCGACGCCCAGCAGGGGTCACGGGGCGGACGGACGTTCCGCGTTCCCGCGATGGGCTGTGGGTCGTTTGGACCGGAACCTGCTGGCGGAGGCAGCCATCGTTCACTCGTGGCTGTCCTCTGCCCACCAGTTGGACGGGGTGGACGCCGAGGCTGGCCGCATCCGCAAAGCTTTGACGCAGATTTGCGATGCGGCCATGCCCCGTGTGCGGTGTCTGCCCCCGAAGAGGGCTGTCCACTGGTGGTCCCGGGAGCTGGCGGATCTTCGGGTCGCGTGTATACGCGCCCGAAGGGCCTACACCCGCAGCCGGCGGCACCATCGCGACGAGGAGCGGGAGAGCCGGCTTTACGAGGGCTACCGCAATGCGCGGTCGGCCTTCAGGCTGGCCGTCCGTACCGCCAAGGACGTCAGTCGGCAGGAGATGTTGGATGGTCTCGATCGTGACCCCTGGGGTCGCCCCTATCGCGCGGCGCTGAGTAAGCTCCGCGCGCGGGGCCCTCCCCTCACCGAGACTCTCCAGCCCGGCCTCCTCACCAGGGTCGTCGAGGATCTGTTCCCGCGACGGGCGGAACACACGCCCCCGGTCATGGCTCCGCCAGACACCGACCGGGAGGCCGACGATGACAGTGTTCCGCCCATCACGGAACCCGAGATGGGGGCGGCGGTGGCGCGCATGCGCGGAAAATCCACCGCCCCTGGGCCCGACGGTGTTCCCAACCGCGTGCTGGCCCTGGTCCTCGACCACCTGGGTCTCCGCCTCGGGGGGCTGTTCGACGCGTGCTTAGCGTCGGGGCGGTTCCCTGGGTGTTGGAAGGAGGGGAGGCTGGTGCTCCTGCCGAAGCCGGGACGGTCTCCAGAGTCGGCCTCGGCCTACAGGCCCATCGTGCTGCTCGACGATGCGGGCAAGCTATTGGAGAGGGTGCTGGCTGCCCGCATCGAGCGGCACCTCGTCGGCACGGGGCCCGATCTGTCGGATGCCCAGTTTGGGTTTAGGAGGGGTCGTTCGACGATCGCGGCTCTGTTGCGCCTGAGGGACGTGGCGACTGAGGCCGTCACCGGCGGGGGAGTGCTGTTGGTGGTGTCCCTGGACATCGCCAACGCATTCAATGGTCTGCCATTTAGCTGCGTCAGGGAGGCGCTCCGATATCACGGAGTGCCAGTTTACCTGAGGCGGCTAGTGGCAGACTATTTGGAGGGGCGCAGCGTCCTCTACACCAACCGAGTAGGGGACGTTGTGCGAATGCCCATGACGTGCGGTGTTCCGCAGGGGTCGGTCCTCGGACCCACCCTGTGGAACATCGGCTACGACTGGGCGTTGAGGGGGAGCCTCCCGCCCGGGCTGGGCGTGATATGTTACGCCGACGACACGCTCGTCACAGCCCGTGGTGGGACGCTGGAGGAGGTGGCAAGCCTGGCGACTCTCGGCACCGAGGAGATCGTCAGGCGGATCGGGGCGCTGGGGTTGAGGGTGGCCCTGGACAAGACGGAGGCCCTCTTGTTCCATGGGCCCCGCATGGGCCCTCCCATCGGCGTCTCGATCACCGTCAATTCGGTTGATATCAGCATCCGGGCCCATATGAGGTATTTGGGCCTGGTGCTCGACGGGCGATGGTGGTTCCGGGAGCATTTCCGCAGACTCGCTCCACGGCTCGTCGGCGCGGCGTCCGCCCTATCATGGCTTATGCCGAATGTGGGCGGACCCAGCGCTACCTGCCGACAGCTGTACGCAGGGGTCATCCGGTCGATGGCCCTGTACGGCGCACCGGTGTGGGCGGGATCCCTGACCGTCCGACTCAGGGCTCTTCTGTGGCGACCACAGAGGGCCATGGCGGTCAGGGCCATACGCGGGTACCGCACGGTGTCGACGGAGGCAGCGTGTCTATTGGCCGGGACCCCTCCATGGGACCTGGAAGCGGAAATGCTCGCCGGTTTGTATCGGCGGATGTTGGGGGTGCGAGCGGAGGGCGGTGTGGTCTCGTTGAGGGAGCACACCGCCTGGCGCGTCGACGCCCGCCGCGACATCATTGCCCGTTGGGCAGTCCGGCTGGAGAGGCCTCGGTTCGGTGTGCGGACCGTGGAGGCCTTCCGGCCGGTGCTGATGCAGTGGCTAAATCGGCGGCACGGGGTGCTCTCCTTCCGACTGGTGCAGGTTTTGACGGGGCATGGATGCTTCGCCAAATACCTGCACACGGTCGTAAGGAGGGAGAGTACACCGTCCTGCCACCACTGCGATTGCGACGAGGACACGGCGCAGCATACGCTCGAGGTTTGTGCCGCTTGGGCAGAGCAGTGTCGTGAACTCGTCGCGATCATCGGTGCTGACCTGACGCTGCCGACCATCGCCAGGGCGATGCTCGACAGCGTCAGGAACTGGGACGCGGTCGCATCCTTCTGCGAGGCAGTAGTCTCGCGGAAGGAGGCGGCGGAGCGCGTGCGCGAGGAGCGTCTCCTCGACGACGCGAGCCGCCGCCGGCGGCTGGGGCGGCGCAGGCGCGATTACCTGCGCCTGATGCCGCCCTAGCCGAGGCCGCAGGTGACTGGATCGGGGATTTAGTCCGTCACCCGCCGAGAGGCCGACCGCGTGAGGAAAGGCCGACATCCTACCCGAGGGGGGGACGTCGGTCGAGGAGAGGGTACTCCTCAGGGGTATTCCGTCGGGCCAACCACTGACGTCAAGTCACTCTGCTCCGGTGGTTGGCCCAACGACGAAGGCGACGTCACGGGTGGGTTACGGGTGTGCATGCTTACGCCCCTCTGTCACCCCGGACGGAGTGGTGCGAGGAGTGTGCCGACCGTAACCCGCCCCCAAAAAAAAAAAAAAAAAAAAAGGAAACACTTCGCATTTTGTTGTGCCCTGCGCCGTTGGCAATGTGACTTTGTTGTAGATCGGCTCGTGCACCAAGACTTCTGCGAGTGAGAAAGAGTGTAAGTAGAATTACCCCCTAATATAGTCTTAAAGATATCCTCTATAGATAGATAGCTTTTAAGAGCACGAACTATCTATTTTAGAATCTTGCGACCTAATTCATGCTGATGGTAAAAGACCCGATGGTATGACATGAATTCCGTGGAAGATGGGTTTGCTTTTGGTATGGGACGTAACATGTGTTGATACCCTAGAACCATCATGTCTTTTTTGAACTCAAAATAAGGCTGGAGCGGCAGCAGAATCGTGATCAACATAATGGCTTTTACTTGGCACAGAGGTTAAGGATTGCCATTGAATGTTCCATATTGCCTACTTTTATTTATTTGAATGAATTAGTATTAAGAAAATACATGTATATATATATATATATATATATATATATATATATATATATATATATATATATATATATTCTTAATACTAATTCATTCAAATAAATAAAAGTAGGCAATATGGAACGTTTCATGGCAGTCCTGAACCTCTGTGCCAAGTAAAAGCCAGTATCTTGGTCACGATTCTGCTGCCGCTCCAGCCTTGTTTTGAGCCACGACAATTAAAACTACTCGTTTATCTGTCGTCGCGACAAAGTGGGAACGCGCCCTAACAATATTTAAACGAAACAATTTAGATATCATGTACCATTACCACAATAAAGCATACTTTGCATAATGGCCCCGTGCAACAGCTTGGATTAAATAATTAAACTTTTTATAAAAAAAAATGTAAACCGACTTCAAAATAGGATCAGCCAAAAACCATACTTATATAAAACACTAAAAACCGAAAAATAAGATGATCTATTTAATTCTTGTCTAATTCTAATTATGTATTAATTTTTATAAAATATAATTACAATGTATGCTAGAAATCCACTAACACGATTTGAAGTCGGTGCCAAGCCAAATAGGTATACTATATCGCATTCAAACCATACCGCGCTTGTGACTGAAGTGATCTAAACGATCACTTCAGTCTCAAGCGGTTGAGCGGTTTGATCCATACGGGCAGAAGTCGTTGACGGTTGTGTCAAATGGTATTAAATTTGTTGCGTTATAGTGTTCTGAATGCATCTTTTAATTCTTATTCCCTTTAATAATTTGATTTTTGTTAATTTTTCACCCTGTGTGTATATCATTAAGCTTATTGTTTTTTGTTAATTTAAGCTTGGCACCGACTTCAAATCGTGTTAGTGGATTTCTAGCATACATTGTAATTATATTTTATAAAAATTAAAAATTAATACATAATTAGAATTAGACAAGAATTAAATAGATCATCTTATTTTTCGGTTTTTAGTGTTTTAAATAAGTATGGTTTTTGGCTGATCCTATTTTGAAGTCGGTTTACATTTTTTTTATAAGAAGTTTAATTATTTTTGATTTTTAGTGTAAATAATCGTACTTAAGTAATAATTTTAACTAGTTCATATAAATTAAATTATTTATTAAATATAGCACTATGAGTTGATCGACTAAAAAAATGCACATGGCACGAGGAAGAGTAGAAGTAGGGAATCAAAATAAAAAAATAAAGAACGTATCTCGAAAAAATGAAAACGAAATGCTGTATCTCGTTGCCAATGGTTTAAATTTCACTGTTTCAATCAATTCGCATATAACACCATATGTGCTATCGATACGTCACGTGAGGGAACAACTTAGGTATGAGATACTACCAACGTCCAAGTGATGTAAATAATTGTGACGGTTTGATGCAATTGTTAAAACTAGACATAGGCTCCAAAGTCATGGTAGGATACAATATCTCTGTCATTAAGGGCTTGGTAAGCGAGCAATACGGTCTCGACCGTGACCCCTGGGGTCGCCCGTATCGCGCGTCGCTGAATAAGCTTCGCGCGCAGGGCCCCCCCCTCACCGAGACCCTCCAGCCCGACCTCCTTCGTAGAGTGGTCGAGGAGCTGTTCCCGCGGCAGTCGGAGCACACGCCCCCGGTCATGGCTTTGCCAGATCACGACTGGGAGGCCGTCGAGAGTGTTCCGCCCGTGACGGAGTCGGAAGTGGGGGCAGCCGTGGCGAAGATTCATTCCGCTATCACGGCCCCCGGCCCGGACGGAGTTCCAGTCCGGGTGTTGACGTTGCTCCTCGAGCACCTCGAACCTCGCCTCAGGCGACTGTTCAACGCCTGTCTGACGTCTGGACAGTTCCCTGAGTGCTGGAAGGAAGGGAGGTTGGTTCTCCTGCCAAAGCCGGGACGGCCCCCGGATTTGCCGTCGGCCTACAGGCCCATTGTGCTTCTGGACGATGTGGGTAAGCTGCTGGAGCATGTCCTCGCTGCCCGCATCGTCCAGCACCTGGAGGAGGTGGGGCCCGATCTGTCGGACGCTCAATTTGGGTTTCGGAGGGGGCGTTCGACCATCGGGGCCCTGCTACGCCTGAGGCAGACGGCCGCGGAGGCTGTCGCCGGCAAAGGAGTGCTGTTGGCGGTGTCGTTGGACATCGCCAACGCCTTCAATAGTCTGCCATTCAGCTGCATCAGGGAGGCGCTTCGGTTCCATGGAGTGCCCCTGTACCTTAGGCGGCTGGTGGCGCCTATTTGGAGGGGCGCAGTGTTCTCTACGCGAGCCCCGCAGGGGACATTGTGCGGACGCCCATGTCGTGCGGTGTTCCGCAGGGGTCGGTTCTGGGGCCGACTCTGTGGGACATCGGTTACGACTGGGCGTTGAGAGGTAGCCGCCCCCCCGGGCTGAGCGTTATTTGCTATGCTGACGACACGCTCGTCACAGCCCGGGGCAGGACACTCGAAGAGGCGGCGAGCCTGGCCACTCTCGGCACCGAGGAGATGGTTAGGCGAATTGAGGCGCTGGGGCTCAGGCTGGCCCTAAACAAGACGGAGGCCCTACTATTCCATGGGCCCCGTGTGAGGCTGCCCATCGGCGCCTCGTTAGTCGTCAGCTCCATCCACATCAGTATCCAGGCCCATATGAGGTACTTGGGTCTGGTGCTTGACGGGCGATGGTGGTTCCGGGAGCATTTTCGTCAAATTGCTCCCCAGCTGGTCGGCGCGGCGTCCGCCCATTCTCGGCTCATGCCGAACGTGGGCGGACCCAGTTTCGAGGGCCGACGGCTGTATGCGGGGGTGATCCGCTCGATGGCCGTGTACGGCGCACCCGTGTGGGCGAGGGCTCTGAACGCCCAGCTCAGGGCGGTGCTGGGGAGGCCACAGCGAGCCATGGCGGTCAGAGCCATTCGCGGGTACCGCACGGTGTCTACCGAGGCGGCATGCCTATTGGCCGGGACACCCCCGTGGGATCTAGAGGCGGAGATGCTCTCCGACCTCTACCGGCGGGTTACCTCAATGCGCGAAGAAGGTGGCTCCCCATCGTTCAACGAGATAGCCACCTGGCGCGAGGACGCCCGCCGAGAAGTCATCGCCCGTTGGGCTACGCGGCTGGAGAGGTCTAGACACGGTGTTTTTACCGTTGAGGCCCTCCGGCCCGTACTGATGGAGTGGATGGAGCGGCGGCACGGAGTCCTCTCTTTCCGGTTGGTGCAGGTCTTGTCGGGGCATGGTTGCTTCGGCAAGTACCTGCACACAGTCGTGCGGAGGGAGTGGACTCCGTCCTGCCACCATTGCAGTAGTGACGAGGACACGGCGCAACATACGCTCGAGGTATGTTCGGGCTGGGACGGGCAGCGCCGTGACCTCGTCGCTGTCATCGGTGCCGACCTGACGCTGCCGGCTGTTGCGCGAGCGATGGTCGACAGCGTCAGGAATTGGGACGCGGTCGCCGCCTTCTGCGAGGCTATCATCTCGCAGAAGGAGGCGGCGGAACGGGCCCGGGAGGATTCCCGTGACCCGGGCCGCCGTCCGCGGCCGGGGCGGCGCAGGCGCGAGTACCTGCGCCTGATGCCGCCCTAACCAGGGCTTCGGGTGATCGGACCGGGGAATTGTCCGGTCACCCGACGTGAGGCCACCGCGTGAAGACGACGCCTCGACGGCGAAAGCTGTCGGGGCGTCGACAGGAGAGGAGCCCGAGAGGGCATACCGCCGAGCGGGCCACCGAAGACAAAGATCGGGTACCAGTGGCCCGCTCGCATGGTGAAGAAGAGATGCTTGCAGGGTGGGTCTATGGGGTTGCGCACCGCCTCTTCCGTCACCCCGGACCGATTTGGCGGGGTGTGACGTCCATAGCCCACCGCAAAAAAAAAAAAAAAAAATGGTAAGCGAGCAATAGGGATAATATCCATACTTGTTGGCTTCCCCTTCGTTGTGACCAAATTGAAACAGGCTAGTTACCTGATTTGGTTATTATAAAATTTAATGACAACACTATTGGCACGAAAGTGAAAGACAGTGACGGGTTAGTTGCCATAGCGCCTGTGTCAACCATATATCAGGCAACGAAAGGTTACGGGATAATGAACGGAAAATGCTTCCGCTACTCCTCTGTTGGGCGGTTACGGTATATAAACTGTAGGGTACTTCACAAAGCCTTAAACAAAGCTGTCATTGATTTAGGCAAAAATAAATTGGCAATGATCAGTTTTATATTGCACTGAGTTGTGTAAAGACTCTAGAGGGACAGCTTTTTGCGACTTAAGGTCTAATAAACGACTCAAATCAAAAGACTATACCAGGAGAAAGCGTAAGCCAAAGAATAAGACGGTTCTAAATAGGTACGATACAATTATCAAATACGGCTGGATCTTATCATCTCACCTAATATATCTGTGTCTGAAGGCACAAGTCTATGAACAGTGATGATTAATGACATTAAAATGTGGTCTCTAAATGTGGGTCTCGTAACAAAGATCATATATCGGCAACATAAAGAATTACCTAACTCCTAATCGTTATGGAGTAGTACCTTACATTATCAGCTTACGTGATTAATTTGAAAGAATACAGTTAAAGGTCTGTGCGTGCATATGATATTGAAAGAATTGTCCTCCAACTCCTAACCGCTAAGGAGATGTACCTTCCATCATTAGCTCACCTAAATGAGTTTATCACTGTCAGATGCAAATATTTGAAGAGCTTTTGAAAATATATGAGACACGTAATATGTGCCTATAAAATTTGAGGCCCTCAATTTCCATAACTTCCCATCATCAGATCATGACTTGGTGACAATGGGACCACATCTGGAGTATACCATTTAGAAAGAAAAAAGAATTTTGAAAATCGGCCCACGATAGACAAAAATATCGCTGAACATACATAAAATAAAAATACATACAATGAAACATAGAACCTCCTCCTTTTTGAAGTCGGTTAAACGCATGGTTCCTCTCATAAATGCACTTCAAGCATTTTCACCTCAAAAGGTCATTTAATTTTTACAGGAAATAGCTGATCTGAAACATCGTCTAAAGAATACAAGAAAAGTTAATCCACCATTGGAAGGAGATGTTGGATTCACTTATGGATTTAACAGCAAAATTTTGGCCAACTGGACGAATTATTGGGCAGAAAAATACAATTTTAGGAAACGTCTGGCATTAATCAATCAATATCCACAATACAAAACTAATATTCAAGGCTTGGATATTCACTTTGTATGGGTGAAACCTGAGGTACTTCCTTTAATACCGTAGTCAAGGAATCCACACCAATGACCCACTCAATTGACAGAGATAGCTAATATTATGGGGCCGCGGGCTGACCTCTTGTTGGCTCGGACACTTTGAGCGGAATATGCTGAGCCCATCTCTATCTCAGCTCAAATGCCTGATGTTGAAGCTGCCTCTATAGCGGGAGGAAATTGAACTACTATATATACCACGCTGGTCAGACGAGTTATTTTTTGATCTAAAGAAAAGTAGTCGAAGTTACTCTTCACTATATCAGTTATCTAACAGTAAAATTTTCTTCAAAATCGATGCAGTGGTTTCAGAGATGACCCTATAACAGGCAGACAGATTTTTTTTTTATTATTCTAATGTTTTATTATTCATGTGTTGTAATAATTATAAAATTAAACTTATTTTTTTTATAAAGGTGAATAGCAAGTGTACTGTGCTACCACTTCTTCTATTGCACGGATTTCCTGGATCAGTTAGAGAGTTCTATAAGACAATACCCATGCTTACTAGTTGTGCGAATGGTATTGCATTCGAAGTGATTGTACCAAGCTTACCTGGTTTTGGATATTCCGATGTAAGTCAAACATTTAATATGTAAAGAGTATAATGTCAAACACTTGACGGTAAAATGAAAAGGTAAGTCTAGTTTCTACTAGACTGGAGATGACGCGTGGGTTACCTCCGCTGCAAATATTTGCATCTAATGCTATCTTATCCTAAGCAGTGGATGATCTGATTGAGGATTAGTCCTTCATCCGACGTTTGGCAGCGCGAGGATAATTGTTGGCGCCATCTATCCGGATGTCCCAAAATTTATGTATATAGAATTATATATGTCCGATGGTTTACTGTGTGAGACACAAGGAGGTTTCAGGAGTGGAAGGGGATGCATGGATCAAGTGTTCTCTCTGCGCAACATTGTGGAGAAGCATCTGGCCCTAGGTCTAGGGTTTTCTGCAGTTTTGTGGATCTGGAGAGAGCATTTGACACGGTTGTACGAAAGGAACTTTGGGACATTTTACCGGAGTATGGTATTAACGGTAAACTGCTGCAGGCTGTGCAATCCAGTTACATGGGCTGTAGAGCCTGTGTGCGGCTGGATGATGGAATGTCGCCTTGGTTTGACGTCAATTAAGGGCGTTAAGCAGGGCTGCGTTCTATCAGCCAGGCTGTTTATCATATATCTGGATAAATGTCTCCAAAGGTTGAACGATATGAATGTGGGAGTCCAGATGGGTGACTCAGTGGTCTCTGCTCTGCTTTATGCAGATGATGCAGTCCTGCTGGCACAGTCAGCGACTGACCTGCAGACCCTAGTCGACACAATGACAGAAGATTGTAAGAAAAGGGGTCTACGCGTGAATGTGAGCAAAACCAAAATAATGGTCTTTGAAAGAGATGAAGCCAGAACAGATGTAAGAGTAACAATAGGTAATCATGTACTAGAGCAAGTGGATGAATTTGTATATCTTGGACGTGGATTTAGCCGAGATGGACGGTACACCACTAATATAGAGCGAAGAGTGAATGCGGGAAATAGAGTGAACGGAGCGTTGGGGCAACTTCTCGGCAGCCACCACCTCAGCCAGAAGGCACGTGTAGCAATACATAACGCAGTGCTTGTCCCAACATTACTGTATGGAAGCGAGAGTTGGGTATGCAGAAAAGAGTATGAAAGTAAAATTAATGCGGTCGAAATGCGATCTCTTCGGAAAATCTGTGGAGTTAGGCTGACCGACCGCATTCGCAACGACGACGTAAGAGAGCGAGTAGGTATGAAAGAGAGTATTGGTGTAAAGATGCGAAAGGGAATGCTCCGATGGTTCGGACATGTGGAAAGAATGCCGAACGAACGTCTGGTTAAGAAGATATACAATGCGAAAGTGGAAGGATGTAGGTACCGAGGGAGACCGAGACTAACCTACCTAGACCAGATCGGTCATGTACTGAAGGAAGGTGGAGTCAAGAGTCTCCGAAACCGGCGAGCGTGTATGAAGAGAATTATGAATGTTGAGGAAGCGAGTGAAGTATGCAGAGATAGAGTTCTCTGGCACTCTGTTCTCTCTGCCTACACTGCAAGGGATATGGCGTGATGATATGTATGTGTACCACCGAGTGAGCCACTCAAATCAAGTAATTATTATCGACAGCCCAAGAATATTGGATTCGATGTCAGTTGATTTGTTGCATTTACTTCAGATAACATATTCTATATTTTACGTGAACAAAAGTAATTCTTTGTAAGCTATACCGAAATAACTAGGGTCCATAATTTTTTTTTTTACTATATACTTATCGTTGGATGCAAGCGGCACAGGACCGCACTCTGTGGCGTAACACGAGGGAGTCCAGCAGTGGACGGCGATAGGCTGAAACGAACTATATGGAGTACCATAATAAAGAAAGTGTCCTCTCTGGATGGATAAATAGGTGTACTTTAAATGAAATACACTATTTCAGATCTTAAAATATTACATTAATTATTAAATATTTTTGTATTTGATCGGTGTAGTTATTACATTATTAATTAATTAATTTTTTTCTTATATTAAAGGCATTACCAACAAGCCAACATAAATTTCATTAATGTATATTTATGAGGAATTATATACTTTGATTTTAAAACTTTTAAGTTTTCAGGCAGCAACACGACCAGGATTAGGAGCTGCAGAAATGGCCACTGTGATGAAAAATTTAATGTTAAGGCTTGGTTTTAACACGACCTATCTCCAAGGTGGTGCATGCGGCAGTATTGTTGGCTCCCTAATGAGTACTCTGTATCCTGAGGTAAGGAGAAATACAGAACATCAGTATTCGCGCATATACATGCATATACATGCATATATATACATATATATATATATATATATATATATATATATATATATATATATATATATATATATATATATATATAGTTATATATACCACACAATAGTCTCCAGTACATATGTATGTCTAGAATTTTTTGAATATTTCGCAGGTCATCTTAGGATTTCACTCAAATTTCCCGCTAGTGTTTTCTCAATTAAGTCTCGCTTTATGGGCAGCCGGTTCTATTGAACCAAATTTGTTGGTTGAAGACTCATTAAAGGACCGAATGTATCCTCTGTCAACAATTTTTAAGAAGAACATGGAATTCACGGGCTATTTTCACATGCAGGCCACCAAGCCAGATACACTTGGTGAGTATATTGTTATTGTAGTCATTGAGTCATCATTCTTCAATCATCCATCAGCCACATCGATATCCCCTATTGGACGTAAGACTTTCCAAGTTTATTCCCTACTTTCCCATGAGAGACAAAAACCACCTCAGTGATCAACTTACAACGTTACAACACCGTATACCAAACCGTCTGTCAAATGTGACGTCTATGTCATCACCACTTGAGTAGTAAGAAAGCTTATGATAAAGACTGATGAATGGATGGAAGAATAGATGGAGATATCTTTATCTTCTTATATATTTTACAGGTATAGCTATGTCGGACTCCCCCTCAGCTCTTTTAGCGTACATATTCATGTTATTCTCTATATCACGTAATGATAATATTTACAAAGAGGATGGTGGTCTAGATGATGGATTGTACACTCGTGATGAGCTAATTGATAATTTGATGATGTACTGGATGCCAAACAAATTTGCTACGGCTGCGAGATCGTATGCAGAGAGTTTTAATGTAAAAGCTTTTACAGATGGATTACACAGGTAAGGTGACAGAACAAACTTTGTTTTATCCATCTCCTCATCTATAAGAGTAAGAATACAATTCTCATTTTATCTACTCACTACATATAATGCAGTGTAATATAATAAAATTATTAACTGCGTAAATACAGACGTGCACCCGCAAACTCTTTTTTACCCGACTGCGCGACGCAAAGGAGTGGTAATGTGATTATCAGTCCATGTATCATCATTCTTCTACTCTTATCCCAATTACTAGGGGTCGATACAATATGTACTCTTCTTTTGTAGTACATATTGTAATAGTTATTGGCAATAGTTTTATGACCGGCAGCCTGCCAGTCGCCAGCCTTCCTTGGGAATGTAATTGTTGACAAAACGGCATTAGATGGAGTTGGCCCTGGTCATTATAAGGCTCTTAGTCGGCTTTTACAACATCCAAGAGCAAAGTAATGGTTGGTAGTATTCGTAGCCGCTACCACACAGGTATATCAGTCAGTCTATGTATATATGTATGTATTTACGTTTGTATGTTCCTTTGAAGTACTATACGGACCAAACGACTGGGCAGATTTTAATGATTCATGCGTCAATCGATTCCTCTTAGCACGACGAGTATCACTATAGACACGATGTTTCTGAATATTCAATATGGTGACTGCTGGACGCCATATTGTGAAAATAAAAAAATCAACAAACAATGTCAAGTGGGGTATCATCCTTCATCATCATCATGATGAAGTGGGGTATCGTTAAATAGATATTTAAAAATCATTTATAGTTTTCCCTCAACATTTTTCAATTTGACTGACCGTTTAGGATCTGTATCGATTTAAAGTTGCCTAACAACCATTCTCACATATAGCTTTTCAGACAGTAGAAATTTACGATGAAAAAACGAGATGTAGTACTGATGCTGATAGGAAATTCAGTCTGATAAATAGCTAGCTAGGTACTTATGACTAAAAAGTATATTTTTCATTATTCGACAGCAAATCTAATTTTTCAATGGATCCCGACTGTCCAGTTGATATGTACCATTATTAAAATATATTATATTTTCTTCAACAGTATTCATTCAATAATACGTATATTATAGAATTCTAGACCACCGGATATCTAAGCTAATCGAACAGGGCATCGTCGTCGGTGGCCTATCTGTTGTATTACGCTTTGGGGTATTCTCTTCGGTCATTGCCCCGACAGCTCAGACGCTCAAACTACTGTTTGGTAGCGGCGAATACTACCAACCCGTACTTTGTTCATAGGTGTTGTAAAAGACAGCTAAACGCCCTATTTCTACCTGGGCCAACATAATCGGATGCCGTTTGATTAACTATTACATTCCTGACATCAACCCTTGATGTCAGGAAGGCGACCGGTCATATAAACCATTGCCAAAACTACTGCAATATATCGGCAAATAGAATGAATGAGGACAGGGCTAGGGCGTACTCCGCAGGCGACGCATAGGGGCAGCACCCGGTCTCTGTGGAAAAAGGACAAGGGTTGAATAGAGGAGTGGTAAATTATATTCTTACTCCGTCACCACACGGAACGATATGCATAGACAGGAAGTATAAGGGAGGACTGTATGGAAAAAGAGGACATATTGCATCGACCCCAAGCAGTTGGAATAAGAGCAAGACGATGATAAATACAATAAACAAAATCTCAAAAAATATTCGGCTCAAATTTATAATGATATTTTTTTTTCAGTAAGCCCACATTCGTGCCGACTTGGATTTTAAATGGCTTGCATGAGTTGGTTTACTTTTCACCTACAATTATGAAGTTGAAATATCCGAATCTCATTAATTCAACAGTATTTGATGACTACGGACATTTCTTTGCGCTGGAACAGCCAGAGATATTTGTCAAAGATGTTTTTTCGGCCGTATCAGCATTTGAATTATATCATAAGCAGACTCTATCTGTACAATGTACTAATTAATATCCAATTCTTCATTTTTTTAAAGAATTATTTTTCTTTCCTTGATACTTTGTCTTCCTTAATAAACCCTTAGCAAAACGTTTTTTATTTTTATTGAAAACACTTTGTCGTTATAGTCTTAGGTTTGTTGCAAATCATTATTGAAATGTACGAAAACTTCCTTTATTTTTTTTTAAACTACGAGGATCTAATTCAAAATGTAAACTAATCCTGCTTACAAATCAAAAACCTTAAATTTACTAAAATTTTGCATTTGAGATGCTAGTTTATTTTTAAAAACTTGTCTACGAGCGAAAAATGAATATGTTGGGACTCTGAACTACGCCTTTTGGAAATCCGTTCCAATCGACTACCACTTAGACAAGTTTGAGATATCGTATGATGTTCAATTTGCAGCTCACTATTTTGTTGTTTCTGTGGGAGGCATGTATGAGGACACGTCTCCCATATTTACCCGAAAATGTTTACACCTTAAACAGCTTTAAGAAAGTAAAGTTAATAAAAATCGTTTGAAAAGGCCTAATGCAATTGGTCGCTTAACTCTAGAAAATGCTGTAAATAATATACTATGTTTGAAAACTAGTCTGGATTTTAAGTAAACCCCAATAGATTCGAACATTAGTCTTTGAGATTTGTGGAAGCGCAAATGCATATTTAACGAGCAATTGATGACTTTATATGGTGCGTCATAGTTAAACTTTTGATGCGCCAAAGGTTAGCTTTATCGTCTTGAAAATAGACCATCAACATCGCTTAATAGAATGATCTAATAACTCGGTTTTATTCGCAACTATATAGGCATACAACAAAAATCTTTGTCTAGCACTATTTGTATTCTACTGAAAGTGATGATTTGTTTTTGAAAGTGCTCATTTTCAATTTATTATTATATAAAAAAAATCGGCAAGTGCGAGTTGTACTCGCGCACGAAGGGTTTCGTAAAACTAAAAAAATATTTATGCAGTAGTTTTTTTTTGATATTAAATCAAGTTTTTTTTTGTGCTGTGTGGTAGCGGCTACGAATACTACCAACCCTTACTTTGCTCGTGGATGTCGTAAAAGACGACTAAGAGCTTTTAACGACCTGGGCCAACTCCATCTGATGTCGTTTGGTCAACAATTACATTCCCAAGGAGGGTTGACGTCTGGCAGGGTCCGGTCATAAACGCTCGTCACAGCCCGGGGCAGGACATTCGAAGAGGCGGCGAGCCTGGCCACTCTCGGCACCGAGGAGATGGTCAGGCGAATCGAGGCGCTGGGGCTCAGGGTGGCCCTAAACAAGACGGAGGCCCTTTTATTCCATGGGCCCCGTGTGAGGCTGCCCATCGGCGCCTCGTTAGTCGTCAACTCCATCCACATCAGTATCCAGGCCCATATGAGGTACTTGGGTCTGGTGCTCGACGGGCGATGGTGGTTCCGGGAGCATTTTCGTCAAATTGCTCCCCGGCTGGTCGGCGCGGCGTCCGCCCTTTCTCGGCTCATGCCGAACGTGGGCGGACCCAGTTTTCAGGGCCGACGGCTGTATGCGGGGGTGATCCGCTCAATGGCCATGTACGGCGCACCCGTGTGGGCGAGGGCTCTGAACGCCCAACTCAGGGCGGTTCTGTGGAGGCCACAGAGAGTCATGGCGGTCAGAGCCATTCGCGGGTACCGCACGGTGTCGACAGAGGCGGCGTGCCTACTGGCCGGGACACCCCAGTGGGACCTAGAGGCGGAGATGCTCTCCGACCTCTACCGGCGGGTTACCTCAATGCGCGAAGAGGGTGGCTCCCCATCGTTCAACGAGATAGCCACCTGGCGCGAGGACGCCCGCCGAGAAGTCATCGCCCGTTGGGCTACGCGGCTGGAGAGGCCTAGATACGGTGTTATTACCGTTGAGGCCCTCCGGCCCGTACTGATGGAGTGGATGGAGCGGCAGCACGGAGTCCTCTCTTTCCGGTTGGTGCAGGTCTTGTCGGGGCATGGTTGCTTCGGCAAGTACCTGCACACGGTCGTGCGGAGGGAGTGGACTCCGTCCTGCCACCATTGCAGTAGCGACGAGGACACGGCGCAACATACGCTCGAGGTATGTTCGGGCTGGGACGGGCAGCGCCGTGACCTCGTCGCTGTCATCGGTGCCGACCTGACGCTGCCGGCTGTTGCGCGAGCGATGGTCGACAGCGTCAGGAATTGGGACGCGGTCGCCGCCTTCTGCGAGGCTGTCATCTCGCAGAAGGAGGCGGCGGAACGGGCCCGGGAGGATTCCCGTGACCCGGACCGCCGCCCGCGGCCGGGACGGCGCAGGCGCGAGTACCTGCGCCTGATGCCGCCCTAACCGAGGCTTCGGGTGATCGGACCGGGGAATTGTCCGGTTACCCGACGTGAGGCCACCGCGTGAGGACGACGCCTCGACGGCGAAAGCTGTCGGGGCGTCGACAGGAGAGGAGCCCAAGAGGGCATACCGCCGAGCGGGCCACCGAAGACAAAGATCGGGTACCGGTGGCCCGCTCGTACGGCGAAGAAGAGGTGCTTGCAGGGTGGGTCAATGGGGTTGCGCGCCGCCTCTTCCGTCACCCCGGACCGATTTGGCGGGGTGCGACGTCCATAGCCCACCGCAAAAAAAAAAAAAAAAAAAGAGTCCGGTCATAAAACTATTGCCAATAACTTTTACATTATGTACTATGAAAGAAGAGTACATATTGTATCGATCCCAAGTAATTGGGATAAGAGTAGGAGAATGATGATGATGAATTCAAGTTTCTTTTTTCTTTGATATTAATTCAAGTTACACCTAAATTAGTAGTAAATAAAAATTAGTAATTTTAATAAATATTAAAACTACTAATTTTTAAAACATTTAATGAACACGTTTTTAAACAATTTTATTTATATTATATTATTATTATATTATATTATTATAATATTATATTATTAAATTATTATAAATAAATTTTGCAAAAATAAATAGCAAAAAGAGTTCGGCGGCGGTGAGATTCGAACTCGTGCCTACGGTACCTTAAACCAGCGCCTTAGATCACTCGGTCACGCTGCCTGTTCATTGTCAGTGCAAAATTAACTGCTGCTTGTTAACCATACACGTTCAGGTGAAAAGGGGTAGTGAGTTTAAAATGATTAAAATATTTTTTTTATATGATGTAATCAAAAATTTACAGTTTTCACAATTTTTCCTTAATCTGTGCTATAAGACGTTGCTTCGTTCCAAATTTCAAGATTCTGAGTTCACGGAAAGTACCCTGTAGGTTTTGATTCCCGTGCGAGTGTCGAAAATTTGCAGAAATTTGCAACATAAATAGCTATCTATATCTTTTGATTGCGTTAGCTTAAAAATTTGATTTTTTCACAGCTCTAAGGGACAGTAGACCTGAGTATTTGATATAAATTTCAGCTTGATACCTCCACGCGTTCCTGAGAAAAAGAGTCTTGACAGAGAGACAGACGGACAGACGGACGGACGGACAACAAAGGGATCCTATAAGGGTTCCGTTTTTTCCTTTCGAGGTACGGAACCCTAATTATCAATGTTTGGCAAATCATATTTTGGAAGCACTCGGATCGGCCTCGGAGCTTCATCAATATGAAGAATTTTTGTTTCTCCTCGGTCTTTAAAACAGTTAGGTCGAATATTTGACGAGACTGAATCTGGTGGTCAGTTTTACTAGCACTAGGTCCAGTAAGCACATCATTCATCATTCTCCTGCTCTTGTCCCAATTACTTGGGGTCGACGCAATATGTACCCATCTTTCTACATATTACAAAGGTTTGGCAATAGTTTTATGACCGGCCGCCTGCCTGACATCAACCCTCCTTGGGAATGCATTTGCTGACCAAATGGTATCAGATAGTGTTGGCCCAGGTTGATATAAGGTCCCGGGCCACCGCCCGTGGCCGGGGCGGCGCAGGCGCGAGTACCTGCGCCTCATGCCGCCCTAACCGAGGCTTCGGGTGATAGGACCGGGGAATTGTCCGGTCACCCGACGTGAGGCCACCGCGTGAGGACGACGCCTCGACGGCGAAAGCTGTTGGGGCGTCGACAGAAGAGGAGCCCGAGAGGGCATACCGCCGAGCGGGCCACCGAAGACAAAGGTCGGGTACCGGTGGCCCACTCGCACGGCGAAGAAGAGGTGCTTGCAGGGTGGGTCAATGGGGTTGCGCGCCGCCTCTAGACGCATTTTTTTTCAGAGATCATATTATTTATAGCTTAAAACGGAATTAAAGACTGCTTTTACTTTTTTCTTAGTAACATTTACTCTTCTAATGCTAATTCATTCGTGTTGAAACGCTCTTAATTATCTTCAAGATCATAATTATTATTCGTCGGAGCCAATTTTTTTTACCTAATATTGAAATTTACGGCCTTCCATTGCTCAGTGTTTAATTTCCAGTTAATAATTCTGAATAAAAATGCAATATTTTTTATAGACAATCTATTTCACCAGATCGCATAAATAAAATCTATCAAGAAATTTTCTAACACTTCTCACAGAATTGCCAAGACTTTGAATTTTCAGGAAATACTTAACTTATATTTGAACGAAAAGGCTTCTTATTGCTCCAGGTAATTTAATACAGGCTCTCCTAAACCTACCATCTATTGTTTACCGTCGTAGGGTAAGCAGGGTTGTTTACATACATACATACATATCTTCACGCCATATCCCTTGCAGGGTAGGCAGGGAGAACAGAGTGCCAGAGAACTCTATCCTTGCATACTTTACTCGCTTCCTCAACATTCATAATTCTCTTCATACACCTTCCTTCAGTACGTAACCAATCTGGTTCCGGTAGGTTAATCTCGGTCGCCTATACCATACCATACTATATATACCTACATCCGTCCACTCAGGGTTGTTTATATGATTAGTATTGGATATTTGTATTCGAAGGTGTATAAAACGATGATGCATATTTTATATAGTGTAGTTACAAATGCAAGTGATAAAGTTTCGTTTGGGAACGAATCCAGTCTCAGTCCCAAGTGTCACTCGAAGTCGTGATCTGATGATGGAAATCGAGGGCAACCCTTAAATTTTATAGTCACATATTACGTATCTCATATATTTTCTAAAGCTATTCAAATATTTGCATCTGACAGTGATAATCTCATTTGGGTGAGTAATTTTCGGTTCGTCAAGCGATGTCGCGTGTTTATTGCCTCTTAATGTGGTAATTCTTCGTGATATTTAGATTGGACCCGTTCTTGTATGGATTGGCGTATTTAGGAAGGATCCTAAATACGCGGGGTTTGCTCGCAATTTCACAGAAATCGCGAGCATACCCCGCTAATGTATATGGAGCGCCATAGTACGTTGAGCGACTTTGAGATTTGTTACGAAGCCCACATTTAGGGACCACATTTTCACATCGTAAATTATCACAGGTCATCGACCTGTGTCTTCATACACTGACGTATATAAGATGAGAAGATCCTCTTAAATTTCCGTGCCCAGCCGAGTTGGATAAAAGATATCAAAATTTTCTAATTTAGATACGTACCTATTTACAACTAGCTTAATCTTTGCATTCCGAGCAATGCTTTCTCATCGTATGGTCTTTTGAATAGTTTATTAGGCTCTAATTCGCAAAGATCTAACCCTCTAGCTTCTTTACACAACTCAATGCAACATAAACCTGACCTTTGACAATTTTTTTTTGCCTACATCAATGACAGCTTTGTTTAAGGCTTTAAAAAGTACCCAGGAGATTATATACCATAACCGCCCAACTGTGGATTAGTGGCAGCATTCTCCGTTCAACATCCCCGTAACCTTTCGTTGTCTGATGTATGCTTAACACAGGCGCTGTGGCAACTATTTTATGAAAACCAAATCCGATAACATGCGTGTTTCAATTTCGTCACTACGAAAGAGAGGTCATTTTAGTTTGGATATTATCCCCATTGCCCGTTTACAAAGCCCTTAATGATAGAGATATTGCATCTTAACATGACTCTGGTGCCTATGCCCAGCTTTAACAATTGTATCAAACCGTCAGAATGATTTAAATCAATAGAGAAAACATTAGTTGGTCGTTTCTCATAAGTGCTGCCTCTCGTGTTGCATCGATGGGACCGACTTCAAATGGTGTCAGTGGATTTCTAGCATACAATGTAATTATATTTTATAAAAAATAATTGGTAATTCATATTAGACAAGTAGTGTAATATTGTAAGTTTGTAAACAAATATTATAATTTGTAAATACAACATAAATATATTATGTAGCTTGATTGATAAGAACATTAATATTGTATAGGTTTATTTAGAATATTATTATTTGAATTAAATAGTCATTTTATTTTTCGTTTTTCAGTGTTTTAAGTAATTAGGGTTTTTGGTTGATGTTATTTTGAAGTCGGTTTATATATTTTTTTAAAGTTTAATTACTGTTTTTACATCATTAAAGTGTTAGAATTAGAAATCAGGTTTAACGAGTACTCATAATTTGCTTATTGCTTGGTTTTATGTAAATTGAAAGTGATTGGGATAATTAATATTTCTGTGTTGCACATTAAAAAACATTTAGTTGTTTCTTCTTTATATTAAAATTCCTTGGTCTGCCAAAACTATCTACTAGCGTGCCTATCAAAATGTGGTCGCTAATATTTTTAATTAAATTATTATTAATAATAGAGCATACTTATCTTACGGTCGAATCTCGTACTAATTCTCGTAATTTTTCTCGATTTTTAAAATGGTTTAGCGATAAAAATATGCTAAATTCTTTACTTAATATGAAAATAAAGTTGAATTTGTTATTTTAGAGTGAATTTGCTCCGGACTAATGAATATGCCAAAATCAGCTAAATCGCCCTGGATTCGATCTAAATTTGCAATCTGAAGATATACTGGTGCCAGTCATGGAACTCGATAACTTTTTTGAATTTCAAAAGCAAATAATTGCCAGGATACTTCTGGTGGTGTAACACAACATCCTTCAATGTATGCATTTGATTTATGCTAATCTTTATATATAAAATTCTACTGTACGTGTGTATGTCAATGAACTCCTCCTAAACGGCTGTACGGATTTTGTTGAAAAATTTTGTGTAGACTCGGTAGATGACGATGCGATTGAGTTGTGGCATTTTTACTTTTCGTACACTTAGATGGAACGAAGGTTTGTACTTTTGTAAGATTCGATATAAAAAATTATCTATAAAAGTACTAGTATGATATTGATAATTCTTTCACGATTAGAAAGATACATTATTCCTAATTATTATATACATACATATCATCACGCCATATCCCTTACAAGGTAGGCAGAGAGAACAGAGTGCCAGAGAACTCTATCCTTGCATACTTCACTCGCTTCCTCAACATTCATAATTCTCTTCATACACGCTCACCGGTTTCGGAGACTCTTGACTCCACCTTCCTTCAGTACGTGACCAATCTGGTCTAGGTAGGTGAGTCTCGGTCTCCCCCGGTACCTACATCCTTCCACTTTCGCATTGTATATCTTCTTAACCAGACGTTCGCTCGGCATTCTTTTCACATGTCAGAACCATCGGAGCATTTCCTTTCGCATCTTTACACCAATACTCTCTTTCATATCTACTCGCTCTCTTAAATAAAATAGTTCTAAATTGTGATATTACAACAACTACAGTAAAGTCACGTATCTCTAAATAATTATGAAGTTCTAAGTTCGATATCTTTGTTCTTCTAAACGGTATTCTCCTTGTTAATCATTTTCAGAGATCAAACGTTGTGCCACACGCTGTCGTTGTTCGTAATTTTCAGTGGCTTTATGCCTCAAGCCTTCACAAATACTCTAGTCATCGCTGCCGTGCCTAGTTTATTTCAATAGCAACACGTTGTACTGCGCCTTGCCGCAAATATTATAGACGACGTGCCTATTTTTCATCATTTTCTCTCAACTTTAATATCTATACTCTCCTAATAAAATAAAATAAAATAAAAAATAAAAATAAAAAAGCCTTTATTTGACCGTGTTACATATTGAATCTTAGTAACTATTTTGATTTTTATTTTACTAATAGTAAATGACTTATTTCTATAGTTAACTCTAGGTTTATATGTATACTATATCTATAGGTTTTTATTATTATGTGAGGTCCCCTGTTGGGTAAAGGCCTCCTCCAAGGATGTCCATTTTTTCTCTATCCTGTGCTATTTGCCACCAGTTTGAGCCAGCAACTTTTTTTCATATCGTATACTATCGGGTAAAGAGTCTTCCTCTCTTTGCTTTTCCTTGAGGTCCATTCCATATGGTGGTAATGTAAGTCCATCTATTGCCAGTTAGCCTAGCTACGTGACCTGCCCACCTCCATTTAGATTTTTGTGCGAAGCTCAAAGCGTCAGTGGCTTTTGTTATTCCTCTTATTTTTAGTGTGCCGTATCTTATCAAGTTTCTTAACCTTGAGCATGCTTCTCTCCATTTCTCGTTGACATTTTGAAATTTTGTGCTTGGCTTTTGAGGTAAATTTCCATGTTTGGCAACCATATGTCAAACACGGTAGTAGGCATGAGTGAGTAGAATCTTGGTTTTCAGATCTATGTTCATGTTACTTTTGAAAACTTCTTTCAGAATGACAATATACTCTCGCAAAACATCTCAATCATGAGGTGCTTAGGTTTCGGGCTCTTTCTCTCAATGAACGAAAAATAACAGTATATTGTTACTGATCATACGTCAATTTTCTGCGAGAGTGTGGACTTTTTTTGGGGACAGGCTATCATATAGTCACACTTCGTCAAATCCGTCCGAAGCAATAGAAGAGACGGTGCATGATCCTATAACCTGCAATACATGTACCTGTATACTCTGGGTTATGTGGGCCACTGGAACCGGGTATTTCTCATGATGGCTAGTCCGGTGGGTTACCCTTTCGGGTACCATCTTGAGTCAACGTCCCGGCAACTTTCGATGTTGGCCCAAATATCTGGCATTAACACTATTAAAAGTTTTATGAAACATTTCTTGAAATGAGCCTTGATAATGAGACGTTCGAAAACTTTTGATTAAAATACATTCAAAAACACTTCATCAGGTTTTATTTAAAACGTTCTGGAGACTTGTTGCATTTTCGTGGTGTTTATAATCGCTTTTTAGGTACTTTTAAACGAATACGTTAATCATAAATACAATTTTTTTATCAATAGCATGAATAAGGAATTTGATTTTCTTATTCTTATTTCAAACCAATAGAATAATTGTACTCCAGTTAGATTTAACAACGAATATAATTTGTACTATTTTCTGAAATGTGTGAGTGTGTCAAAAATAGCTCAGTTATACTTAGCTACAAAAATCTGCCCGATACACAAAAATGCAACACTTAACAATCGAATAATCAAATGAAACATTCGATACGTGTTTAAAGTAAAAATTCCTTGTTGCATACACCAAATTGTCTATTTTGGGATTCATTGAATTTTATAATATAATAAGTTTATTTTAGAAAGTGCTCTTTTAAAAATGGCTGCCTAAACAAGTCATCCATTTATCCATCAACTTGGATGTTGGACATAGGCCTTCCTACGAGAATACAACTCAGAACATACTGTGCCCAAGCATCCAATGGCTTCGTAAGACTTTCATAACCATCATTCATTCATAATGTCATTCATTTCATAATGTCGTCAGTTAATCTGGTGGCCTAAACAAGTAGGTAACTTTATTAGGTTTTAAAAGTCGATACGCGATACAGCTTTAGTATTACTGTATTTTATAAGTTTTATTTTAATGTAACTGAATTGATTTAAACGTATTAATAGCGCCATCTATTAGCAATTAACTTTAGTATTGCTGTTGTCTCCAGGCATGAGGCTTCGGGTGACTGGACCGGGGAATTAGTCCGTCAACCGCCGAGAGGCTGACTGCGTGAGGAAAGACCGACGTCCTCCCCGAGATGTGAGTTGGGCGACGTCGGTCAAGGAGAGGGTACCCCTAAGGGGGGTATTCCGTCGGGCCGGCCACTGACGTCAAGTTCACGCTGCTCCGGTGGTCAGTCCAACAACGAAGGCGAGGTGTCACGGGTGGGTTACGGGTGTGCGTGCTTACGCTCCTCTGTCACCCGGACGGAGTGGTGCGAGGAGTACGCCGACCGTAGCCCACCCAAAAAAAAAAACAATAAAAAGAAAGCTTACCGCGTGAGAGCGACGTCTCGACGGCCAAAGCCGCCCAGGCGGCGATACTTCAGTTAAACTACCTGGCGTCGACTAGATAGGACAATACGACAAGTTACTGAATGGGCCGGTGGCCCTTTCGCACAACGTTGCGAGGTATTTGTTGGACGGTTTATGGGGTCACGTGCCGTTCCTTTTATCGTCTGGGACGGATCGAACTGGCCATATCCTAACACTAAACAAAATAGCTTTTTTTAGCCACTAATAAAATGGAACGGAACGGAAAACATCGATATAAGGTTTTCTATAAATGAAACCGGTGTTGATTGATTTATCTCTCCCGGAACCTCGTGCGCGTGTGCATGTTTGTGTGCGTGCGCCTTTGTTTTTGCAAAGTTTGTGCGTGCGTGTGTAGTATACCTCGATATATCGATAGTTCAATTTTTTTTTAATAAAATTTGTTCAACTCTTTAATTATAATGGTTAATTGATAAAACTTATAACTTTGTAAATTTACAGTTTACAGTACAATGACCCAAAAGTATTACTATATCAATTAAAAAAAAATGCCTGTCTTATGCTAATAAAACAAGTTTTAAATAGAAAACTGAAATTAATTATGTTTTACGCATTTTAACTACAGATTATA
The DNA here is from genome assembly GCA_905163515.2 of Lymantria monacha. Lineage (NCBI taxonomy): Eukaryota > Metazoa > Arthropoda > Insecta > Lepidoptera > Erebidae > Lymantria > Lymantria monacha. Next base: position 18,783,024 of record LR991106.1, on the reverse strand, counting down.
CATATATATCTGCGCAAGGCTTAGGTTACCGTCTGGAATCCATAATTGGACCTACCACGTAAGATACTCGTCCTGAAGTACACCTTTAGACGAGATCGCGGATGGATGTACTAAGGATTAGCCCTCCATCCGCATAGAGGCTGACTCCTTAAGGGCGACGCTCCGGCAATGCTGTTATTTCTTGCTGGAGTGTCAATGTAGATGGTACCTGAAAGAATAACCGATAGAAAAAACAGAAGGAATGGATATCAGTGGTCGACCCAATAGCGATAGGGAATCAAGAGATAGAAGACAGAGAGTTAATTTCGCTCATATTATAGAGAAGGTTCAAGTCCAATAATATATACATAGGCTGACATAATGATGATGATTATATCCACAGTAGCGATAATCGACCGGCCGGTCATAAAACTATTGCCAATAACTTTTACAATATGTACTATGAAAGAAGAGTACATATTGTATCGACCTCAAATAATTGGGATAAGAGTAGAAGAATGATGATGTGTAATACTCGTCTGAAGATAGTATTTATAATGTAGATGCATTTATAAATCTATACCTATACAAAATTTGATGCCAATAGTTGCAGTTGTTTTTAAGTTCCAAGATATAAATTCTATCTTTATTTATCTCCATCCCAGTGGATAATGAAAGTTGTATAACATATTCAGAAATATTGAACTAATCAGTACATAACTATAGGTGTAAGCGAAGATGTGTTCGATAAAATATAAGTCCAATCTAACGAGCCAATGTAAATGTAGAAAACAAATTAAAAATCAGCTTTTATTTAGTTAAAAGAATACTAAAAAGTTAAACATAATTTCTTACCAGAATAAAAGCGAGTTACACTCTTTGTTTCGCTGTTTTTAAATGTAAAACGATTTTTTTTAGTAATAGATTATATTTTACATCTTTTAATACTTTTCAACAAATTAATTTAATTTATTTTCATTTATTATTTTACGTTAGTTATGTATTAGTAAAAAATAACAAATTTAATAAATTTATTATCATTATTATATATTTATTTATGAGAGAAGAAGAGGAACTCTGTTTACAATCTTGTTGCTTTTGCATTACGGCACCATTACCATCTGAGTTTAGAATATTTTATTCAAATTCCAATAAATGTATTCTGTCTTCTACCTTTTTAAATACAGTAAGATGACGATGTCAATAAAATATTATGTGCCGATAATATTATTCCGATATTGAGTAGGTATTGTATATTACTTTGTCATTAGAACTACAGGTGTATACTACATTTCAGATCACTCGAACATCGAAAAGTGTGTTAAATTTAACATACAAAAATTGATTACAGAGACAAATATATTGAGAAAGATGATACTAAATGAAAACTCATAAAAAGGGATGGTTTAAGTCACAGTCTGGCCGAATCAAAATGTAGTTAGTATCGTGTCATTCCAGCGCGCATTAGCTGGCTGCCAATATTACAATCCCCCACTTTAATATAGTACTAAACAAGGACCAAAGAATGCTATAAAAAGAAATATATTCCAATGTTTTTGTATTTAGTACAGTGCTATATTGGACTGTAGTGCTTTAGCAAAAAAAAAATCTAAAATAAATTTAAGTTATATAGCAATTGGAAAAAATTTCTCATTATATAAATAGCCTAAGCATTTGAATTTTTAATATGGATAACTTTTTAATGTTATATATAATATCTTTTATGATATCTATTACTTCGGCTCTCACATTAGAAGAAAGGGACGCAGCAATCTGGGCACGCTCGAAACATGAAAATAATACTTCAATAAGACCATTTAATATAACTTGGTCAGAAAATGTAAGTACTAATTAAATTATTAACGGTATCTTTCTTCTGTTTTATGTTAGTCTTGGTTCCATTCTTATGTGGTAGCTTAGAAACTAATCAGCCCGTGGGAGACGTTATTGTGGTAGGACCACGCTGTTGACAGTTCTCTGTCAACAGCCGCGGGCCGATCTGTCCGGGGTAGTACCACACTGTCGCAGAAGATCGACGTCTGAGTAATGGCAATGTGCTATTGTGCTTCGTTCGGTGAGCGAGAGAGCCGGAAGCAAACTGGGGTGGGTTCGGGATTGTATTGGTACGCAGCGGCCTAGCTATACTATCGGCAAAGGTCCATGGGCGGCAGTGACACTTAACATCAGGTGTGTTGTCTAATCATGTGCCACCATAAGCAATAAAAAATAATCTAAATCAGCTAAGCAAACATTAAAATAGTGCATCGCAACGTTATCTTGCATGGCATTGTAATAGTCAACTCGCCTGTCAAGCGTGACGATCAAGGCATTATGCCTGCTCTAATGGATATTTACGTCCAATAGTGGGCGTAGTGCTAATAAATACATGGATTCTACTTAATGAAATTTGATGTAATAAAAATATTACAGCCTTCTGAGTATAGATCAATGTTTTTGATAACAATTCGTAATTAAATAAATTATAAACTGACTCCGTATAAAAATCAAACAGCAGTATAATCATACATTATCATTCTCCTACTCTTATCCCAATTACATGAGTTCGATACAATATGTACTCTTTTTTAATAGTACATATTGTAGAAGTTATTGGCAATAGTTTTATGACGAGCTGCCTGCCAGACGTTAACCCTCCTTGGGAATGTAATTGTTGACCAAATGGCATCAAATGGAGTTGGCCCAGGTAATTATAAGACTCTTAGTCATCTTTTACGACACCCAAGAGCAAAATAAGGGTTGATAGTATTTGAAGCCGCTACCACACAGCTATACAGCAGTGTATTCATACATGTATTATATCTATATTTACTAACTCATACTTGTTATTATGTTCTTGAAGCGGGACTCTACTTTAGAGGTCAAAGTTTTTTATCTAAATAATTCTGTTGGTGGGCAGATTTCTAAGACTTCAACACGCTATTAATATTTTCATCGTGTTTTAAATTTTTCGTATGGTGATGGAGTAAGAATAAAATTCATTAACCCCCTAATCTAACCTGAGTTTTGTATAAGATAACTAAGGTATATAATATCATCTATGCAGGAGAAGGAAAAATCGAAACAAAACCTCATACCAATCCGTTTGACCAATGAGGTGTGGTAGGTCAATATTCCTCCTACGGGGTAACAGTGATAGTATAAGCTGAGATAATAATAATAATAATTATTATGATTATTTTGCAATTTTCATTACGTTCCCGAAGAGGAGCGCTGTTTTGGGACGAGACTTTCAACTTAATTATGTATTAAAATGTAATTATTAGTTTCAAGTTATATAGTCTAATTCTGGCCAAATTTTCAAACTTTCAACTCGCTCGTTATATATTTTCATCATAAGCATAGTATTCTTGCACTAGCTAAAAGGATGCTAGTTTTTTTTTTTGATATATTTTTGCTAGATTTTTTTATCTTAAATGTACTTAAATAATTATTGACTATTATCTATATCTTATTATTAATCTTATTATAACTATTAACACTAAAATTTAGGGTGAATTTGAGGTTTTTCAAAAGAACTGAAAAATGAAGTAGTAATAAAAATCGTTGAAAAGTTAATATATAGTAGAAATTTAGAAAAGTAAGAATTAATAACTTCATAAAATGAATAAATACCAGATTATTACACATAGCAATCTTTTGACAGCATAGTTTGGAGCTACGAAGACGAATTGTTCAACTTAACTCGTAGACGACTCTTCTACGTTTACTTAATCTTCTTCTTCATCATTCTCCTACTCTTATCCCAATAACTTGGGGTTGATACAGTATGTACTCTTTTTTCATAGTACATATTGCAAATGTCAATAGTTCTATGATCGGCCGCCTTCCAGAAATCAACCCTTCTTGGGAATGTCATTGTTGACCAAACGGCATCAGATGGAGTTGTCCCAGTTTGTTTTTCGACATCCACGAGCAAAGTAAGGGTTGGTAGTATTCAAAGCCGCTACCACAGCTAATCTGTTACTTAGTATTTTTTATAGCTACTGCAGTATAACAGACTCATTTTCTTGGCCTAAAGTAGGCTATTATGGTTTAGTGAGACGTATATATATGAGCTGAAAATGAAAAGAAAATACATGACATTAATTTGTAGATGCGTAAGTGAAACTAGGGATTTTAAAAAAAAATTGCTGAATCCATTTATATAATATTTATGTATACTTCGTGTATTAACAGAGTGTAATAGTTTACGTTGCAAAAATAGTAACGCTATGAATTTACGCTTTAAAAAAAAATCCTTTAATTTTTTCAGGATATAGCTGATCTGGTATGTCGTTTAAAGAACACAAGAGAGGTTAATCCACCATTAGAAGGAGAAGTTGGATTCACTTATGGATTTAACAGTAAAATTTTAGCCAGTTGGGTGAAGTATTGGGCTGAAAAATATAATTTCAGGAAACGTTTGGCATTAATCAACCAATATTCGCAATTCAAGACAAACATTCAAGGCTTGGATATTTACTTTTTATGGGTGCAACCTGAGGTACTTCATTTAATACTGAAATTAAGAAATTCATACCGGTGGCCCACTCCATCAGTGGCGAGAGGTATACCACACATTATGGGGCCGCAGACCACCCTTAGATCCACTCTGCTTAAACCATCCGAGTCAACCTCGAATGGTTTAAGCGGAGTATCTTCAGACAATTATAAAAAAAAAGAACAAAAGAGAGAAAAGTATTTTATTTCGCAAACCACATAAATTAATTTAGAATATAATGCAAGAAGCAAATATTAGTTAAAAGCACATGAATCAAAAATGCACGAGTCTAAAATATCGTACCCATCTTAATTACAGCGTTGATGGTTTGACGGGCCCTTACATTGAAATCGCAAATGTCAAGCAACAATAAAATATAAAAAAAAAGAAAAACAATAACATTGTATATTAGTTTAAGAATAACATGAAATATATTATACCATTTCACACTTTAATTAATTTAATTTTAGTAACAGAATCACAATTGTCATACAGAATAATAAAAAAAAGAAAGAAATGGGTGCGTGTATTTATCTACGCACGTAAGAAGTTATACTTCTTTGGCAACATTTAAAAATTACAATAAAATAATAAAACGACTGGAAAAGGATAGGTTAATTTTTCTCACTAACATTTACAAATAGTAAATAATATTAATCAATATTTTGACACCAGGAAGATAGTACGACGACACCTCTATGATTTAAGATAACCGTGTGTAGATGTAGAAACATTTTTTAAATAGCTTCATATAGGCTCCTTTTGCGTGAAAAAGAAAGGATTCATTACAATAATCATCATTCATTATCATAATTCTCCTACTATTATCCCAATTACTTGGGGCCGATACTATATGTACTCTTCTTTCAAAGTAAATATTGTAAAGTTATTGGCAATAGTTTTATGACTGGTCACCTGCCTAACGTCAACCCTCCTTGGGAATGTATATGTTTTATACGGCATCAGATGGAGTTGGCCCAGGTCCTTATGGAGCTTCTAGTAGTCTTTTACGACATCCACGAGCAAAGTAAGGGTTGGTAATATTCGTAACCGCCACCACACAGCTTTTATTACAGCAATTTAAAGTATAATATTAAAACCCAAAAGACGGCGCTTGTGTTTATCGTACCTGCTAAACGGAAATATGTTAACAACAAGTGTACTGACCACGCCATCTAGCGCTTCATTCAGCTACCACCACGCAAACTACAAAATATATAAACTACCCGCTTCTACAGAAGACAATACAATTATATTAATTAAGCTTAAGGCAACTGATACAGCTGTAAGAGCTACGAAACATATCGAATAGATTAATGTGAATTTAAATCAGTTTTTTTTTTATTTTTTTGTTTTATTGCCTATGGTGGCAAACGAGCAAACAGCACACCTGATGGTAAGTGATACTGCTGCATATGGACCTTAGCAACACCAGGGGCACAGTTGAAGAAAGCGCTCTTCTTAAACCTCGCTTGAAGAAGGACATGTCATAGCGCTCGGGAAACACAGCAGCAGGTAGTTGTGTGTGCAAATAATGCGATGAAAAACTGGAACTAAATAATACACCTTTAGAAGAAATTGCAGAAATAGGAATAATTAGTAAAATTTCTAATAAGAACAATGCAACAATATTAATAAGAACACTGTAGGCAAAAAAAAAAACATTTTGAGAATTTAATTATATTTATTTTCCGTGTAGTGACGGAGTAAGAATACAATTCACCACCCCCTATCTTACCTATGGGTGATCGTAAGAGACGACTAAGGGATATAAAACGCATATAACATCTATGCAAGAGAAAGAAAACTTGAAATAAAACCCTATACCAACACGCCTGACCAGCGTGGTGTAGTAGGTCAATTTCCCTCCCATTATAGAGGAGGCTCGAGCCCAACAGTGGGACATATATGAGCTGAGATAACGATGATGATGAATTATATTTATATTATATAGTCCCAAGAGTCTTTTCCAAACCTATCTTTCGGCGAATACGCTCGAATATACTCTGTCCTCTTTCCTCACGAAGATGTGTTCGTCCTTGGTACACACATAATTGTTATAATAATAATAATAAATTATTTATTTCTCAGAATATGGTACATTTAGTTGTTAATAAATTTTGTGTCTCACATATTCCACCGTGTATCGGTGTAGAAATATTAGTGCTTCTATAAAAATACATTTCATTTAGTCACTATCTCTATTAAATGTCCATTAATTATTAATAACTACATTAAATTAAATTCAATCATACATTTATATAATTACAAATAAATAACAAAAATAATCAATGTCTAAATTAATTTTTTTAAACAATTACATTAAAATTTATGATCCAAGAATTCATTGACCTTATAGAAACCTTTGTCCAATAACCAGTTAAATAAATATGTCCTAAATTTATTAATAGGTAACAGAGTATGAGAGTGTAGTTATGGTACCTCGCCATTTCTTGAGTTTTATAACATAATATTCTGTTAGAACTACTCGTAAGATTTTAATTTATATAAATCTTAGCGAGTGGCTCTCGCATGTTGATATCAGCGGTTATAAGTTCACATCGTACTCGGGCAAGCGCCTAACAGTTTATTACGAGTATCGCACTGTATATGACATGCAAGTATTTTGCCTGGATGGTATGGTATGGCGTTATCAACGTTATAATCACGATCATGCCAAGCAGCTGCCACGCATTGCACATGAACTATATCCTCGTTGAGATTAACGAACAACTTTAACGCGATAGTGTCCAGCAAATGGCTAGAGTTTTTATCCCGCGTTATTGGCGCCTCTGACATGAGAAAATCGTTCAAAAGTAGCTTAATCTCATTTATTTAATTGTGCTTGTACATATTGTAGCATCCACAACGCTGTAGTTCGTTGACGCCTTTTCGTCCACCAAGGTTCGTCAATCTTTTGTTCAACAACTCCACTCGTTCAACCACTCTCTGTTCCGCTAGTTCTTCACACAATCTGCCAAATAAATACGAAGGTAGTTTATACTAATCACAGGTACACAACCTTCATATTTTTAGATTTTTAATAAGTTATAACATTGTAAAACCACAAGTTAACAATATATGTAGCATAATATATTATAATATTAATTTAAATCGCAATTTAGATATATTTTTTTTAAGACACTACCTGCACTAAGGCAATAATCCTTGTATTTACAAATATGCAATTTACGAAGACAAATTACACCCAGCCTCAGAACAACACTTATTAGATCGCACAATTATTTAATTAATAAAGCACTTCATAAATTAAGTCACTTATAATTGAGTGAATTATGTGTTAAATGCATGGCGGAAATCCATTATTATCTCAAAATGGAGTAAAGGAAGGAAGATCCACCACTTTCCCACAGTTAGTCAATATACCGTACTCCTCAAGAAACAGAGGAATACGGGATGGGATCAAGTTGGAATAGGATATAAGAAAATCTTACTCCTGTGATGAGCACTCTCCAGAACTTCAACTTGCAATTTTCCGCAGAACTTCAAATAAAGATTCGACACGGGTTCGGGTCGCCTCTAAACGAGACATCCGCAGGACGGTTATTCCCGTATTCCTTCCTTTCTTGAGGTGTACGGTATATTGATTAACCGTGGGAAAGTGGTAGGTCTTCCTTTCTTTCCTCCATTTTAAGATTATTAAATCACTGTAAAATATAATCATATCATAGAACATTACATAGTTCATTTGCTTACATGGAACTGGGCTGGGAATGATTGAATAACAAATTATTATAATTACATATGAAGAGTGTTATGAGAAAACTACGTATTTAACTGCCATATTGCATAGACTTATATAATGTTCCACTCTCGCTGTTCACTTGCACGCATTCCTATTTGATCCACTTGTAAAACACTATTTAGTGATATGTAATAATTATCTACGTAAATGCAGATAAGCAAACTCGGACGATTTTTTAAAGGAATTTCCGGCATGTATTTGTAGAAATTATTATTAATAATACGTATTTAAAAGTAGTAGGACTACGCTATTGTCAGTTTTCTGTCTACAGCCGCGGGCCGGTCCGTTCGGAATAGTACCACACTCTTGCAGAAAATCGTTGCCTGAGCAGTGGCAGTATGCTGCTGCGCTTCATTCGGTGAACGACAGAGCCGAAAGCCCACCTTTCTGGGTGGATTTGGGATTTTTATTGGTAGGCAACGGCCTAGCTATACCTCTGGTATTACAAAGATCGATGGTCGGTAGTAACACTTACCATCAGGCGTGCTGCTTGCTCGTTGGCCACCAAAAGCAATAAAAAAAACATTTACGACAAGCCAGGGTTTAACACTTCAAATTACTGAAATTTAGCATTTAATATGCTTGACTATTTATAAAAACTTGATTTATTAAATGATTGTCACATATGGGATTCGAACCCACACCTATTGGAAATCCGTTCCAATCGTGCTACCACTTACACCAACGTGAAATTAATCTTCGTATCATATTATATTTTCGTCTTTAAGGAGACGTGTGCCATCTACCCGACATTGTTTACACATTGTACAGACTTAATACTCTAACTTTGCAGTTAGAATTGTATTAAACGATGACACGATCCTGTTATTCAAACTACTGAAATTTAGCATTTAATATGCTTGATTATTTATAAAAACACACACAACGGTACACGTTTTGGATACATCACCAACTCGGGTAAGTGAAATTTACGACAACCTAATACCTAACCAAGACGTAGAAGCGTCTTAGGCAAAAATTACTGCTGTTACTGTTAATTACTCTTATTAGATGGTATATAGTGATAATAATTACTTGTAAGTCAAGCAACAACTCGTCATAATGACTTAATATTTCCACATGTCAAATATTTTAACATAATTTGATTGCATAGATATATGTTTACTGAGCTGTGTGGTAGCGGCTACGAATACTACCAACCCTTACTTTGCTCGTGGATGTCGTAAAAGACGACTAAGAACCTTATAAAGACCTGGGCCAACTCCATTTGATGCCGTTTGGTTAACAATTACATTCCCAAAGAGGGTTTATGTCTGGCAGGCGGCTGATCATAAAACTATTGCCAATAACTTTTACAATAAGTACTATGAAAGAAGAGTATATATTGTATATATTGTTGAGTATTATCGACTCCAAGTAATTGGGATAAGTGTAAGAGAATAATGATGAGATATATGTTTACCTACATTTCATTTTCCGCATTGTCACGGTGTAAAATACAATTCACCATCCTCTCTCTTGCCTGTGGGTATCGCAGAAGATGATTAAGGGATATACTATGCATATGACATTTGTGCAAAAGAAGAAAAACTGGAAATAAAACCCTATACGAAAACGTTTGATCAACGCGATACAGTAGCTGCATTTTTCTTTCTGCAGGAGGCCCTAGCTTAACAATGGGACATATTCGGGCTGAAATGATAATGATATGTAATTATATTTATTTGAAAACATTATATAACGCGAGTATAAAAGTGTTTAATAAACTATTGTACTTTGAATTACTTGATTCATGAATATGTTCATATTTTAGATTAAGATCTGACTGCTAAGGATATTTTAATAAGCTAATTATTAAGGATATATTAAAGACTCGACATATAACGTCTTCAACACTAAAAACAAATTAAGGGCATTATTATAAGGTAATTAATAATAATTATTCTTGCACACAATGTGTTCTTGCAAACATTTTTTTTTATCTATAACTAAATCTAAATGCGATGGTAAGAACTGTCACTGCTGAAAATGTAGAACAGATTTATAACTGATACTACTAGAAGGTTTGCGAATGCCTTTAATGACTATTTTGCAAATAAAAGCGTAAATCTTTTAAAACAATGAAATGAATGAGTGTTGATGTTGGATTTAGTCCTACGAATCTTTCTATATCTATGACCTACTATACCTAAAAAAAATAGATAAAGTTAGTCTGAAGAATAGTATTAGTGATAGCATTTCAATTAAGGTAGTAAAATATGTTTTTAACACTATATCTGAGTGGTGACAGAGTTATACTACATTTTACTACGCCCTGTCTTACCCGTGGGTGATCGTAAGAGACGACTAAGGAATATAAAATGCATATAACATCTATGCAAGAGAAGTGAAATGTTTGACCAGCGTGGTATAGTAGGTCCATTTCCCTCCCGTTGTGGAGAAAGCTCGAGCCCAGCAGTGGGACGTGTTTGAGCTGAGATGATGATGATGATGATTATACCCTCTGCTAGTAACTCTACAATAAATAAAATAGCATCAGTAAATGAACATACCTCGAAAATTCATAAAGAAATACATTTAAAATCATTGTTCGAAAATAATAAATATGAAAAATTTTAGGTCAATTTTTCTTAGACTAGTTATTTCAATGATGTTTGAGATAATAATTTATGGAGCATTATTTTCTTATTTTGAAACACATTTTTGGTTATGAGCAAAAGGCATCAAGTATAAGGCTCCAGAAAAGGCATCTCAATGAAAAGTGATAGACTAAAAATATCAATGATTTCTGCTGTACATATGGATATGAGAAAAGCTTTCGATTTCGTAGATCATAACTGCTTCTAAGAAAACTTCATTCTTTTGTTGGAGATATTACTCTATGTTCAGTCTGACCTTAGTAATAGCACACATAAGTATAACAACCAGAAGATATGTAAAGTGTATGTGATCAGAATCTATTATATTTAATGGAGTGCCACAAGGTAGTGTTCTGTTGTTAATGTACATAAATGACTTTATAAAACAAATAACGCGACTTTTAATATTATTCAATAATTTTAAAATTTGCAAGAAATTGTTCTAGCCAATTTGACAATAACAATTTCAAAATATAAACAAATTTAACAAAAAATTTAAATAAAAGTTCTTCAAAATCTTTCAAAGCTCAAGTTTTATTATTTGTAACAAAATGCCCATTAAGTATTGAAAATTTCAGCCGAAATATTAAAAAAGATTACATTTTTCATTGAAAATAATTATTCTAATAGAGGCAGCCTGAGAAACGGCGAAAATACAGAAAAGGCAAAGAAAAATAACATATATATTATATAAATATAGAGAAGACGCGTAAATTATCCACTGCCATCATAAGGAGGTAGTTACAACGTCGATTAATTATCGTTAAAAATTCAAAATCATCCTGCTATTTCAACTAAAAGTAAATAATAAATAATAGCTTAGAAAAAAAGACTATTATAAAAAAAAACACGTAGTTGTATATCTAATAACGAACTAAAAAGTAAGAAATAACTTCATTATCATCATCTCAACCCAAGTATGTCCCACTGTTGAGCTCGGGCCTCCTCCATAAAGGGAAGGAAATTGACCTACTATACCGCGCTAGTCAAACGTGTGGGTACAGGATTTTATTTAGAATATTCCTTCTCTTGCACACATGATATAAGCATATTATATCCTTTAATCGTCTTTTACGATACCCACGTGTAAGAAAAGGAGTGGTGATCTGTATTCTTGCTCCGTCACCTCACGGCAAATAACTTACATTAAATTTAAATTAAGAATAGACTTATTAACAAAAAAAAATATTTTTTTGGAATAAAGCGTCGGATTAGGTTAAGTTAGTTTGCCACTACTTTTACATATATTTGTCAATAAAAGGCAAGAAAGACAATTGGCATCAAGATATCTAACAAAATAAAACGTTTTTCTCTATATACAATTTATTAAAATAAAGTTTTTTTAATGCCACTCAATACTATATTTATAATTCATCAGTCCATTTCGTGGTAATTATATATTTACTTCTATTAATATTTATTTAATTTCAATTCTACTACATTTATTCCCAGCATTAAAATAAAGTCAGCTTGATTAAAAATTAATTAACAATAGTGTTAATTTATTTCTATATCTCAATGCTTTCTATGCCATCTTCTGAATGCTGCTATTGCTTTTAATACGTCATCAGCAAATATTTCTGGTTCTTCAAGTGCAAGGAAGTGGCCAGCACCTGGTAATATTGTAGAGTGTAGTAAGTTTGGATATTTAACCTTCAGCATGATAGGTGATTGGTATATTATCTCGTCTTTAGCATGAATAGTCCAAGTCGGTACTGGTGTTGGTATCCTAGAATTAAGAGGTAATTAAATTACATTAACATTTTCTGTTGGCACTGGTGTAGGTTTGACGGAATTAAAAGGTACACATACATGCAAGGACTACGAAATTTTATAAACCACGACCTTAGAATACCACCTCTACGGCAATGGGTACTCTTATTCTGACCTAACGGTAAATTAAGAGGCAAATTATTATAATTTTGTCCAAGATCTGAAGTCTCTATTATCTTTTCTTCTTCTGTAATTGCAAGATGAGTAGGCTGTACAGACAAACGTTTTAACTTAGTTAAGAACCACTGGTTTATATCAAGGATATCAACTACTTCCATAATTTAAGACTTTCTTTTTTGAAACGACAACTGAAGATGCTTTAAATTTGAAAGTCAAGTACTCACGCATAAATTCCTCTAAAGAGATTCTTTTTATTTGCCGTTTCCGCATATATTCTGCTTGCAGTGGTGAATGAGTTTGGAATCCAATATAACATGATGTTATTCAAGAGTTCATCACGAGTGAACAAGTCATCTAAACCCCCGTCTGCTCTCTGCACATATTTTCTACGACTGCCACTTGAGAATAATTGCAAAACATAGGCTAAAAGACCTGAAGGTGAATCTGACATGGCTACTCCTGAAAAATATAAAAAAATTATGAGACAATCTTATCCAAATCAATCTCACTCTTGATTCTAAGTAACGGTATCTGAAATTGGGACCTAGGAATTTACGGTCAAAAATGAACCAGCTAGCATTTAATTTGTCTTAACATCATATCAGACCAAAAGTATTGTAAAAGATGTATGTAATGTAAATGCTTATGAAATAAAAAATACACACATAAAAAATCCAAATATTATAAACTCAAAGATTACTTACCAATAGTATCGGGCTTAGTAGCTTGAATGTGAAAATATCCTGATTCTGTTACTAGTAATTCAAGATAATTTAGAATTGGATATGCTCTATCTATAACCGCCTTATCCATTACCAATGGCGGATATACGGAGCCTAGAACCCATATAAGCAAGGATTTTGCTGCTAATGATACAGCTAAGTTTGTGTGGTAGCCCAAAGTTTCCTAGAAAAAGAATAGGTTTATAAGAAAATACAGTATTTTTTTAAGATTTATTTAACTAAATTTATTTAATTTAAAGTAACTTATTTACTATGAATAATCATGATGAATCATCATCTTCTTTAGTTTAATAAATCCCAAAGTTGGAGACAAATCTGATCCGCAGTGGGAGTGTAGTTTATCTACTACGCTGGTTACACGGCTTATTATAGGGTTTTACTTCGAGGGGATAGTTAATTGTATTCTTTCTCCGTCATCACATAAAAATTATGTATGTTAAAAGGTATTAACAACATACTGTAAAGAGGTATTATCCTTTCTCAGACGAGAACTACTTCTTACTCTCGTGGTCCCTTGGCTGATTTTTATTAGTCCTACAGGCAAGTGGTTTATGGCCAAAATTGTATTCGTATTCCCTTACGAAACAGATTCTACGTTTGGTGTTGAATCATAATGTACATATTAGCCATAACGGCCTCTAAAAACAGATATTAAACAACTACTAAAGAGATCATGACTGCGAACATGATAAATACAATATTTTTCTTCAATTTCATAATCCGAAAACTGGTCTAATTTTGGGTAAAATTTAGATTTCAGATTGCTGTTTGCGTATTTAGAAAAACAACTAATAATTATTTATTTTTGATTAACAATTCATGTACGCATGTCGCACTTCTGGTCTAAAGCCTCAATAACGGGAGAAAATTTACCTGTTATATCACATTAATGGACAGGTTAAATATTATGTTTTTTATTTTTAGTTTTCCTTCTCTTACAGTGATGTTATCTGCTTGTGTCATGTTCTCGTTTTTAAAGATTATCTATCGAAAAGGAAAGGTTGATGACACATTGTATTCTTACTCCAAAACCACACGCAATTTTTTATTAGATATAATTAAATCATCAGCAAGTTCAGTGGATAAATCTATTCATGGTTTTTACCAGATATTACTTTGTTTATTATACTTAACATAAGTTCTATATTTTACTAGAGATCAAAACAAACCTCTGGATATAAAGTTGCTATGCTGAATCCCACGTAAGCACCCCAATCACCACCTTGTACGTAGAATTTCTTGAAGCCTAATCTATGCATTAAATTTCTTAACACAACTCCCATTTCAGTTGCTCCTAAACCTGGACGAATGGCAGCCTGTAAATAATATAAATTGTAAAATAAATTCTGAATTATGTGGCCAGTTGAGGTGACTTTCTTAAAGTTCACGGGTATAACTATTAATGTTATCCATCTTCATAATCTCAGCTTATATACGTTCCACTGTTGGGCTCGAGCCTCCTCCATAATCGGAGGGAAATTGATCTACTATACGACGCTGGTCGTTCGTGTTGGTATAGGGTTTTGTTTCGAGTTTACCTTCTCTTGAATAGATGTTATATGCGTTTCATATCCCTTAGTCATCTCTTATGATCACCCACGGGTAAGATATGGGATGGTGAATTGTATTCTTACTCCGTCACCACACGGATATTATATTTAATTAAGTTAGTATTATATTTAATTAAAAAGTTTAAGATAAAAATGTTATAAGTAGTGGCTCTGAAATTAAAACTTTATGTGATAAAGGTTTATTTAGTTGTATGTTCAATAATATATCCGTTTTCTAGTGTTAAGAATATACTTACATCAGAGAAACCAAATCCTGGTAAGCTTGGAGCTATTACTTCTACTGCAAAATCTCGATCTTTTGATACAGAAGTAAGCAATGGTATCGTCTTATAGAACTCGACAACTGATCCAGGAAAGCCATGAAGTAATAAAAGTGGAACTACTTTCACATTAGGAGGAACCTTAAAGAAATCATTTATTTATTATTAGATTTATTTATTTATTTTTTACCTTGAGTGGATATCTATTGCTGGGGCAGAAGGTTCCGTTACTTATTTGTACACAGTATCTTCAAAATAATTAAATGCATACTTTTGTGTATTTAGAAATATATTAAAGTTAACTTAATACAACGTCTTATTTCATTGAAATCTGATCTCGAGTAAAGAAAGTTATCATCGTCTTTATCTTCCTTTCTTTACATATAAGTCGGTCGGAGGCATCAGATCTTCATTTTCTAGTTCGTCCATCTAACTTTAGTCACAAAATAATTTTTTCACAATATTATCTCCAACACCATATAAAATAATAACATGGAATGCAGTGAGGTTAAGTGTGCTCGATACAACTGACCGCTACTAACGCTCTCAGATTACTGATTTGTAGGCACGTCTCACTTCACAAGTAAACTATATAACGGTTGTTTATTTTTTAACTACCCTCTATCGTATTTAATCGTATCACAACTAAACACACTCGAGCAATAATCAAAATTAATAAACTAAAGGATAACTAAAATAATGAAACTGATTGCTTGCCATTCCATTAATATCGACCTTTAAATATCACGCTCGCCGACATATAATAGAAAGTTACTTCCGTTGTCTATACGTCTAGATATTTTAAATTACGAAGCGGATTTCAATGAAAATGTGAAAATTTCAACAAATTATAAATTTAAGTCGTTAAAATTATATTTTTGTTCCGTTACATAACAAACTCTGATTAAACTTTAAGAGATAGTTCAATATAATATAGGTACTATAAATTTGTATATCTTAAAATTAACAATAGGTCAGCAACGATAAATTTCTATTACCTAAGATCATCATTCTCCTACTATTATCCCAATTACTTGGAGTCGATATAATATGTACTCTTCTTTCATAGTACATATTGTAGAAGTTATTGGCAATAGGTTCATGACCGGCCGCCTGCCAGACGTCAACCCTCCTTAGGAATGTAATTGTTGACCAAACGGCATCAGATCGAGTTGGCCCAGGTCATTATAAGGCTCTTAGTCGTCTTTTATGACATTCACGAGCAAAGTAAAGGTTGGTAGTATTCGTAGCCGCTACCACACAACAATGTCTATTACCTAAGAGTAATGTAGTAATCATTTTTATCTTTCCATATTACTAAAAAATAATAGTTCATTTACGAAGACAATACTTTACTACTACTTATTTCTTATCTAATTATATACATTAGGTATGTGATGTTCCATAAATATTTTTAATGTAGATAAAATTGCTTTTTACGGTATCATTAAAATAAATATCGTACAAGTCATCAGAGATTTGAAATACATGGTCAGAGCGACCGACAGAAATCTGAGAAATTATTGCACGCCTCATAAGCGAAGCATTGAGGTGATGCTCTACTCTCGATATATTAAAATCAAGGATTTATCAAAACTAAAAATGACTGTATTTTTCTCACATTGCACTTATAGGATAATATTATCATACATATGTCAAGAAAAAAACATTCGTTTAAACGTATTTGATATTTTCAAAAAGCAATTATTTTGTTTAAAGTAAGAAAAAAATTGATTAAAAAAATATTCGAGGACGTCCAGATGTTTCCATAAGAATCTGGGACTCTCAGGACCGTAAAAATTAATGTATTGAAGTTTTTCTTTTGTTAAAAGCTTCATAATCGCAACACGCTGTTTTCTTTCGAAAAGGGCTTGGTAATTCTTTGTCGTTTAATTGCAATTAATAAAAATCTAAACTGCTTAGTCTTAATATATGTATATCCTATGAAAATTAGGTTCGTTTACATTTTTTGTTCGTCCATTTAGACGGACACAGAAAACAAATCTCATACAGCCTATACAGCTATGTTTGGCACTACGTCGAGAATGGTACGAAATTACAAAAGATTTTTTTTCCATTTTAATTTATGGCATCGACTAATATCAAACGATAAATAATAAAAAAATTATGAGGCCTGCACTTTTGGATTTTCCAAATTATTATTTTTATTGGTGTATTATTATATATTATTTGTAATGACGTTATCATTCTCCTACTCTTATCCCAATTACTTGGGGTCGACACACAACATGTACTCCTTTTAACCAAACATATTGCAAAAGTTATTGACAATAGTTTTATGACCGGCCGCCTGCCTGACGTTAACCCTCCTTGGAAATACAATTTTTGACGAAACGGCATCATATAGAGTTTGCCCAGGTCGATATTAAGCTCTTAGCTGTCTTTTACGACATCCACAAGCAAAGTAAATTTTGATAGTATTCGTAGCCGCCTCCACACAGTACTTATATATAACGTATAAGCATTTTATTCCTAATCTATATATGTATAACTTGACTAATACTCACATGCGGTTTGACCCAGAGGAAATGGATATCAAGACCTTGAATGTTAGTTTTGTACTGCGGAAAGTGATTTAAAACTTTCTCTTGATGTTTAAAATCGTAGTCATTAGCCCAATAGTCAACCCAACCATGTAGATAGTCAGTATTGAAGCCATAATCAAATCCTACACTTTCGAGTGGAGGAGTGAACGGCCGGTGATGATGAAGACGGTATTTTAGATCACTAATCATCTGAAACAAATTGTAAGAGATATGAGACAATAGTCAGTGGGGATATTTTAGTGATAAATCACATTGTTTTTAGATTTTTTTTTTTTTTATTATAGCCATAAATGGTCGAGCTCGCTCATCATCCTAGCACCCTCTTGCAGTAAAGTAGCGTTTGAATTGTGACGAAGAGATCATATTTAAAAGATATAAATAAATACACACACCACTGATATAGAGCGAAGAGTGAATGCGGGAAATAGAGTGAACGGAGCGTTGGGGCAACTTCTCGGCAGCCACCACCTCAGCCAGAAGGCACGTGTAGCAATACATAACGCAGTGCTTGTCCCAACATTACTGTATGGAAGCGAGAGTTGGGTATGCAGAAAAGAGTATGAAAGTAAAATTAATGCGGTCGAAATGCGATCTCTTCGGAAAATCTGTGGAGTTAGGCTGACCGACCGCATTCGCAACGACGACGTAAGAGAGCGAGTAGGTATGAAAGAGAGTATTGGTGTAAAGATGCGAAAGGGAATGCTCCGATGGTTCGGACATGTGGAAAGAATGCCGAACGAACGTCTGGTTAAGAAGATATACAATGCGAAAGTGGAAGGATGTAGGTACCGAGGGAGACCGAGACTAACCTACCTAGACCAGATCGGTCATGTACTGAAGGAAGGTGGAGTCAAGAGTCTCCGAAACCGGCGAGCGTGTATGAAGAGAATTATGAATGTTAAGGAAGCGAGTGAAGTATGCAGAGATAGAGTTCTCTGGCACTCTGTTCTCTCTGCCTACCCTGCAAGGTATATGGCGTGATGATATGTATGTATAAATAAATACTGGAATAGGAAATTTAAAAAAAAATACCATCAGGAACACGTTTGACTAGATGAGATAATAAGCTAATAACTCTGAAGTACATAGAACCAGGACTCAATTTGCGGTGGCAATGATCAAATTTGTATTAATGGTAGAACCACACTATTGTCAGTTTTCTGTCTACAGCCGCGGGCCGGTCCGTCCGGGTAGTACCACACTCTCCCAGAAAATCAACGTCTGAGTAATGGCGATTTGCTATTGCGCTTCGTTCGGTGAACGAGAGAGCCGGAAGCCCAATTGGGTGGGTTCGGGATTATTGGTAAGCAACGGCCTAGGCCTATACCTTTGGTATTGCAAAGGTCCATGGGCGGTAATATACGGTGTGCTGCATGCTCGTTTGCCAACATAAGCAATAAAAAAAAATAGGACAAAAACAAAAAAAAATATAACTTTTAGACAATGTTATAACATTTGTCTCGTACATCCGCGAACTTACTATAACCTAAAAATATACTCTATGAAGGAGCACAGCTTTACAAAAAATTAACGTATAATATTAAAAGAACTATGAAGTACCACGTTCTAAAAGAATACATATGTACATACATACATATCATCACGTCATATCCCTTGCAGGGTAGGCAGAGAGAACAGAGTGCTAGAGAACTCTATCCTTCCAAACTTCACTCGCTTCCTCAACATTCATAATTCTCTTTCTACACGCTCATGAAACTCTTGACTCCACCTTCCTTCAGTACGTGACCAATCTGGTCTAGGTAAGTTAGTCTCGGTCTCCCCCAGTACCTACATCCTTCTACTTACGTATTGTATATCTTCTTAACCAGACGTTCGTTCGGCATTCTTTCCACATGTCCGAACCATCGGAGCATTACCTTTCGCATCTTTACACCAATACTCTCTTTCACACCTACTCGCTCTCTTACGTCTTAAAAGAATGATTAGATACTAAAAAAAAAAAAAAAAAAAAAAAAAAAAAAAAAAAACTCTAATAAATGGCGGAAATTAAAACTAAGTAGTACTAAGTAGAACTGTATACATGACGGACAACGAACAACATTTTTCGCGTGCTAAAGGGTTCATTTGTTTTTTTTTTTCATTATCAAACAGGTTTATTTTTCAAGACAGTTCGAAATTTAAATAAAACGCTGATAATTTGCCTATTTGGTGACCATATTTTCAAGTAACAAATCATTCCATTTTTAAAATAAACGATAGATATGAATTTACGTATATATTTACTTAGCCGCTAAAAGACGACAGTTATGGATTTTCATACATTTTTTGCCGGATGCTGCTCACACGTAAATACGTGTCAGGTCAGTACAGCAATTTCGATTTATCTCGAAGAAGGTTGTCAAAATAATGCTCAAATTTCCAAGCATTATTGAGAAAATATATTTTTCTCGGAACGATTTGTTACTTCACAATATTGCAACCATATAGGCAACTTATCAGAGTTTTATTTAAAATTCGAACTGGCTTGAAAAAGAAAAATGTTGTTCGTTGTCCATCATGTATACAGTACTACTTAGTTTTAATTTCCGCGCATTATTTGAGAAAAGCACTATACAAGCCTTGGCCACAACTAGGAATTGATAGACGTAAGTCTATCAATTCCTAGTTGTGTGCCTCGGCTACGCCTCGACCCACATTTACATATTCAACCATCAATACCTCTTTTGCTAGCCGCTGCAGTAATGTACTATTTCTGTAATTTTCTAATAGTAATCATAATTTAGTATTATATTTATCATCATAAATACTTAAAGTCTTTATGATGATAAATATTATGTTATATTTTCATAAACCAGTTACTTATAATTGTTAACAAGTTACCATTCGTATTCGAATACGTAATAGAGCATGTTATGTGTATTACAAGTTTATTGCAAAATATCGAATTATATTAATGTACCAATAACCTGAATGTTCATAATTGTGAATTAGTATTTAGATACTGTGATTTCTTATTAATAAATATATTATTCTACCATTGAGATATGAATACCTTAAAGTAGTAATTATTCTCCTACTCTTATCCCAATTACTTTGTGTCGATACGATATGTACTCTTCTTTCGTAGTACATAATGTAGTTATTGGCAATAGTTTTATGACAAGCCGCCCGCCAGACCCTCCTTGGGAATGGATTATTTACCAAACGATATCTGATAGAGTTGGCACATGTCGTTATAAGGCTCTTAGTTGTCTTTTACGACATCCACGAGCAAAGTATGGGTTGGTAGTATTCGTAGCCGCTACCACACAGCATATCTTAAAGTAGTAAATTAAAAAACATATAATGTCTGGTGATGATGACTGTGTAAATGGCGTAGTGTTTAAAACACCAACCGTACCAAGTATCTATGGTATGGTGTAAGCAATGTCGGGTAGATGATCACCTTACCGTGAACTATTATAGGACATTCAATTCTCGCATCGTATTATATTTTTGTCTTTAAGGAGACGTGTGCCATCTACCCGATATTGTTTACACATTGTACAGACTTAATACTCAATGGTGGTGTAAGTGACAATAAGGCAAGACAAGTGGGATTCGAATCCACACGAAATCCGTTCCAATCGTGGAACGGATTTCGTGTGGATTCGAATCCCACTTAATCGCTCGTAATCGAGTTTTTATAAATAATCAAACATATTGAATAATAAATTTCAGTAATTTGAACGATTACTTATTGGACATGAGATAACTTATTCCTCCCGGACCATGAGCGCTGTAAAGTATTCGAAATATCGCGAAATCAAAAATCAAATACAAACTGATAGAATCTGTAAAATAATTTAATTTCAAACGTGTAATACTCGAGTGTGTAATACTCTACTAAACATCAGAAATCATTATATTTTTTTATTTCATAACAAAATTGCATAGTTGTTTTAATTTAATAGCTCCCAATAGATCAGACTTGTAGTGATTCGCGAGACGGCGCACTGGTGGCCTACGACAGGGAGAATGTGAAATTAGCAGATTCTCATCGATATGGCTGTGGATCTGTAATATATTTTAGCTTAGCAGATGTACGTGCAGCATAGGTTACGAAATCACTCACCGCTCCGTACGAATCGGATGGAAAGTGACTATACTATAGCCTGCTACTAAAAAAAACATCTCTCAAGCTGTTCGACCACACTATGTAGATAAAAAAATGTACACCACATAGTTTTTTTATTGCTTATGGTAGCAAACAAGCAAGTAGCACACTTGATGGTAAGTGTCACTGCCGCCCATGGACCTTTGCTATAACCAAGACTGAAGCTAGGCTGCTGCCTACCATTATAATCCCCAAACCCACCCAGTTGGGCTTCCGGCTCTCTCGCTCACCGAACGAAGCGCACATTGCACATTGCCATTACTCAGACGTCGATCTTCTGCGAGAGTGTGGTGCTACCCCGGACGGACCGACCCGCGGCTGTAGACAGAGAACTGTCAACAGCGTGGTCCTACCACTAGCAACATAGATGAAGTCAACAAAACTATTGAAATTATAAATTAAATATAAAAATTATAAATTCAATTAACTAAAATTTAAACATATAACCTTGCAATCGATGTTTCAAAAATTAGAAACTAATGTCAAAATAAGACCTAGTTTTTATAAAAAGGCAATAATAATACTATTAATTAATAATAATTATTTGAAAGGAAAATCTCCGCAGGAAATTATTAAAAATAATTATTATATTGTATGATTACCGGTAACATGTAATAATATGTTACCGGGATGATAATTATCACATAAGTACTTGTGTTAATCGTTACATTTTTTTTTGTAAACTCACGTTTATGAATTACTAGCTTCTACACGCGGCTTCGCCCGCGTAAAAGGTTACTTGCCTAAAATTTTTCATCCCCCATTTTTATTTTACCCCTTAAGGGTAAATTTTTACAACATGTTAAAGTCATTATTTATTTATATCTAATCAATAGCTTAAAAATAAATTTCAAGTTTCTGGCTTTAAAAATGACGGTACTTCCTTACAACTTTTCATCCCCATTTACAACACTTTTTTGCACTAAAAAGTAGCCTATGTCCTGTATCAGGTTTCAAACAGAGTTACTTTCGCATTTATATTATTAGTAAGGATTGGCTAAGTGCAAAATTAAACCTAAATACTACTCTTATCCTAATTACTTGGTATACAATTGCAATATGTATATTTTTTGGACCATACATAATACCTGAATGGGATTTTCTATTTAGTGTGTTTTGGAAGATATATTTAATTTTTTGCTGTGTGGTAGCGGCTTCGAATACTACCAACCCTTTCTTTGCTTGTGGGTGTCGTAAAATACGATTAAGAGCCTTATAATGACGTAGGCCAATTCCATCTAATGCCGTTTGGTCAACAAT
Source organism: Lymantria monacha (assembly GCA_905163515.2). NCBI lineage: Eukaryota > Metazoa > Arthropoda > Insecta > Lepidoptera > Erebidae > Lymantria > Lymantria monacha. Next base: position 18,759,767 of record LR991106.1, on the reverse strand, counting down.
TACATTCCCAAGGAGTGTTGACGTCTGGCAGGTGCGGCCGGTCATAAAACTATTGCCAATAACTATTACAATCTATACATATAATAAATGAGTAGAAACTGTGTGTCTGTAAATTTGTTAAAGTTATTAAAAAATGAGTATAGTTAGTAAGAAAAACCCAACAGTACAAAAACATTTTATGGAATTTTTTGTCTGTCTGTGTGTCTGTACATCTGTATGTATGTACACGCTAATCTCTAAAATTACTGAGCGGATCTTTTCTTAGTTTCACAAATAAATTAAGCTCGGCGCAGAGCAACATTTAGTTTTTGTTTCATTAAAATCTGATGTCGGAAAAAAGTTATGGTCATTTAAATTTTAAAAGGCATCGTTCGCCTTTTATGTCACTACAAAGGTCAATTCAAAAATATTAAGCGGACAAAGTCGTGGGCATCAGCTAATATGTACTAAGAAAAAAGAGTACATATTAAATCGACCCCAGTAATTGGGATAAGAGTAGGATAATGGTGATGAATGATGGAAGATATATTTAAATGTAATAAAAATAATTAATAAAATAATAAAACAATAATAAAAAAGGGTAAAGATCCGAACCAAGCTCCGATTTGTCTGGATTAGATTGTTCGATTTTCCAATTGAACTATTCTTAATGACCGCGTCAAAATTTGCCTTGATATTTTAATAGTTTTCAGCCAACGAAAAATATATATTTTTTCATACATACATACATAGCCTCACGCCTGTTTCCCAGAGGGGTAGGCAGAGACTACGGATTGCCACAAACCACAATCCTGACATACCTCCATCGCTTCATTCACACTCATCACAGTCTTCATGCATGCTCTACGGTTACGCGTACTCTTAACCTGACCTTTCGCCAATACATCTTCAATTTGATCCAGAAAGGTACGACGTGGTCTTCCCCTTGTAAACGTCCCACTCACACTCGCTTTGTATACTTGCTTAGTCAACCTTTCTTCTCTCATTCTTTCCACGTGGCCAAACCACCTCAGCATTCCCTTTTTTATCTTTGCCGCTACTTCTTCATTCTCACCACAGCGCTGTCTTATAACACTATTCCTAATTCTATCTTTCAGACTTACACCACACATACTACGAAGAGCTCTCATCTCTACAGCATTTATTCTACTTTCATGTCTTCCCTGCCAAATCCAACTTTCACTACCATACATGAGAGTGGGCACTAATACTCCCCTATGTACAGCTAGGCGTGCCTTTTTAGACACATTCCTACTCTTCATATTATTTTTTCATTGCCTGAAAATATTGACATTACAATATTTTCTACAAATGAAACCTAGCTAGATCGATTAGTCGTCCCCGGAACCCGCTGCATGCTAAATTTTATGAAAATTGTTGGAGCCGTTTCCAAGACTCAGTCTATATACAAGAATTGCTTGTTTAAAAGTATTAGATTGCAAACATTTCGGCAGTTGTTCTATTAACAGCCGTTTGCCTGACGTCAACACACTTTGGAAGTTGTTGATCATACGACATCCGATAAACTTGCCATAGGTCGATGTTTTACGACATGTAAGAGTGTATATAAGAGTTGGTAGTATTCGTATCCGGCACCGTATAGCATTTGGTATATATAAGTACATAAGTTGTAAAAATATGATCCTTCTCCCTTTCTAATGTCAGACTGCACAGAGGATGGAGTTATTTAAGTGCCAACTTTTCGTTCCGAATGTAATTGATTCGATTCCCATAATTAAAAATTACTAGGGCTGAATATAATTTAAGTTTCATTTTTGTGAAGTCCCGAACAAACAGGATTTTATTCAAAAATAGAGTAACCTGTTTTTAAAAATAAAAATAAATAAAGTAATAAAAATAGCCGTGTGGTGACGGAGTAAGAATACTATTCACCACCCCATATCTTACCCGTGGGTGATCGTACGAGACGACTAAGGGATATAAATGCATATAACATCTATGCGAGAAAAGGAAAACTCGAAACAAAACCCTATACCAACACGTCTGACCAGCGCGGTATAGTAGGTTAATTTCCCTCTCAGGAGGAGGCCCGAGCCCAACATTGGTACATTTATGGGCTGTGATGATGATGATGAAAGTAATAAATATTTTAAGGAAAAAGAAACCGAATTCAAAACAGCACAATCATAGTTAATCAAATATAAATTATTAATACATACATATTACATACATATCATCACGCCATATCCCTTGCAGGGTAGGCAGAGAGAACAGAGTGCCAGAGAACTCTATCTCTGCATACTTCACTCGCTTCCTCAACATTCATAATTCTCTTCATACACGCTCGCCGGTTTCGGAGACTCTTGACTCCACCTTCCTTCAGTACATGACCGATCTGGTCTAGGTAGGTTAGTCTCGGTCTCCCTCGGTACCTACATCCTTCCACTTTCGCATTGTATATCTTCTTAACCAGGCGTTCGTTCGGCAATTATTATCGTAAATTTTAATGGTTATTTAAAAATGATTAGTCAATCTATATCAAATTTAAATGGCAGCCCATAAGAAGCACCAACTTACAACTAAAAAAGCATCATCAACATCGATTCACAGAAAAAAAATCTGTGTTAACAAAAAAAAAAGCGTGTGCGTCTCGGGACGCCCGATAGAAGTAATAGCTTAAATTAATCTGAGTTAAACTGTTTAATATTGAAATTGTTTAACTTTTTTTTTTTTTTTTTGGGGTTGGTTAAGGTCGGCGCACTCCTCGCATCACTCCGTCCGGGACGATAGAGGGGCGTAAGCACACACACCCGTAACCCACCCGTGACGTCGCCTTCATCGTTGGGCCGACCACCGGAGCAGAGTGACTTGACGTCAGTGGCCAGCCCGATGGAGTACCCCTGAGGAGTACCCTCTCCTCGACCGACGTCCCCCCCTCGGGTAGGATGTCGGTCTTTCCTCACGCGGTCGGCCTCTCTGCGGGTGACGGGCTAATTCCCCGATCCAGTCACCCGCGGCCTCAGCTAGGGCGGCATCAGGCGCAGGTAATCGCGCCTGCACCGTCCCAGTCGCCGGCGGCGGCTCGCGTCGTCGAGGAGACGCTCCTCGCGCACGCGCTCGCCGCCTCCTTCCGCGAGACTACTGCCTTGCAGAAGGTTGCGACCGCGTCCCAGTTCTTGACGCTGTCGAGCATCGCCCTGACGATGATCGGCAGCGTCAGGTCAGCACCGATGATTGCGACGAGTTCACGACGCTGCTCTGCCCAAGCGGCACAAACCTCGAGCGTATGCTGCGCCATATCCTCGTCGCAATCGCAGTGGTGGCAGGACGGTGTACTCTCCCTCCTGACGACCGTGTGCAGGTATTTGGCGAAGCATCCATGCCCCGTCAAAACCTGCACCAGTCGGAAGGAGAGTACCCCGTGCCGCCGCTTTAGCCACTGCATCAGCACCGGTCGGAAAGCCTCCACGATCCGCACACCGAACCGAGGCCTCTCCAGCCGGACTGCCCAACGGGCAAGGACGTCTCGGCGGGTGCTTCCAGGTCCCATGGAGGGGCCCGCTAAAAGACACGCTGCCTCCGTCGACACCGTGCGGTACCCGCGTATGGCCCTGACCACCATGGCTCTCTGTGGTCGCCACAGAAGAGCCCTGAGTCGGACGGTCAGGGACCCCGCCCACACCAGTGCGCCGTACAGGGCCATCGACCGGATGACCCCTGCGTACAGCTGTCGGCACGTAGCGCTCGGTCCGCTCACATTCGGCATAAGCCATGATAGGGCAGACGCCGCGCCGACGAGCCTCTCCTCGGTGCTGAGAGTCGCCAGGCTTGCCGCCTCCTCCAGCGTCCCACCGCGGGCTGTGACGAGCGTGTCGTCGGCGTAACAGATCACGCCCAGCCCGGGCGGGAGGCTCCCCCTCAACGCCCAGTCGTAGCCGATGTTCCACAGGGTGGGTCGAGGACCGACCCCTGCGGGATACCGCACGTCATGGGCGTTCGCACAACGTCTCCTACTCGGTTGGTGTAGAGGACGCTGCGCCTCTTCAAATAGTCTGCCACTAGCCGCCTCATGTAAATTGGCACCCCGTGGTATCGGAGCGCCTCCCTGACGCAGCTAAATGCCAGACTATTGAATGCGTTGGCGATGTCCAGGGACACCACCAACAGCACTCAACCTCACCTCAATCCGGATATATCGGTGGTCTGATAGGGTCTCAACCTCTTCCGCGACGCGCCAGCTCCTCACGCGTGCGGCGACAATGGGGCTAGCGAATGACAAGTCCACTATCGGCCCGCCCCGCTGCCGCACGCACGTTTGCACCGAGCCCCTGTTCAGCAAAGAGAGGCCCAGTGCCGCTGCCCACAATTCGACCGCCCATCCTCGGTCGTTCGTCACGGGGAACCCCCACGCCATGGACTTGGCGTTGAAGTCCCCCAGAACGAAGACTTGGCGCGGTGCCAGTCGCCGTAACGAGGCCTCCAAGATAGTGAGGGAGGCCCCGAAATCAGTCACGCTCCTGTTAGGGGAGAGATTGACTCCGAAAAGCGTAATCTCTCCCCATTCCGCCTCGACATATCCGACGCCTCTGTCCTTAAGGGTCAGAGACGGCGAAGGCCACGACGTGGAGGCGACGATTGCCACAGTGCCGTCGGTGCTACCCAGGCAGTTAGGTCGGTCGGGCACCACTTACGGCTCCGCAGCTACGGCTACTCCTATCAACCACTCTGCCATGGCTTGCAGGAAAACATCCTGCGCACCGGCGGAGTGGTTGAGATTGGCTTGGAGGAGACGGATGGATTCGTGGTCCATTAACAGACCGTATCCATCGTCTCCTCCTCCGTGCTAACGGGCGATCGGGTCGCGCTCGAAGCGGGCGCAGGCTGGTCGATGGGCCGCCCCGCCCCTTTGGGGCCGATGCCGGGGGTCTGCAGTCCCCAGAGCCCATGCGGTGCTTGGCAGGCCTATTGCCTGCCGCATACGCGGGACAGTGGGGCACCGCAGAGCACGATGCCGCCTGGTGTCCAGCCTGACCGCAGCGGAAGCATAACCCGCTGCAGTCGAAGCAGTTGCGACACGTCGGTCGGGTATGCCCGACCGCCATGCACTTGTAACACCTCGCGGGCCGGGTTTCCAGCACGGTTACCCGCGCCGAACTCCAGCCCACGAGGAGCCTGCCTGAGTCGGCCAATTTCTTCACCGACTCCACCTGACACTGCACCCAGACAGCACCGACACCGCCCGGACCAGGGCGGATGGTGCCAATCCGGACGGTGTCCGAGGCACATCCGATACACGCCACAATGACCTCCCGAACGTCCTCCACCGTCACGGAATTGTCCAGACTCGTGAGGCGCATTTCTGCGCACTTGACGGGCCTGGCGATTCGGACTCCATCCTCCGGCCCGAACAGCCCCTCAGCTTCAAGGCCACACTATCAGCCGCCTTGACACCCTCGGCCCCAGGGAACTCGAGAATACGAGCCCCGAAATTGTTTAACTTGAGAAATGCTTAGTAAGCTTACTTAAATTTTATGTACCTATATTAATATGTACAATGTAAGGAAAGGTTGTCCATTATTAGTATTATTATTTAATCCTATAAGGCAGACAGCTACACTCTCCTATAAAAGTTATCACTTCAAAAATACAGTCGAATTGAAAACTTAACTTAATAGTGGTAGGACCACGCTGTTGACAGTTCTCGGTCTACAGCCGCGGGCCGGTCCGTCTGGGGTAGTACCACACTCTCGCAGAAGATCGACGTCTGAGTAATGGCAATGTGCTATTGCGTTTCGTTCGATGAGCAAGAGAGCCAGAAGCCCAACTGGGATGGTTTTGGGATTTGTATTGGTAGGCAGCGGCCTAGCTAAACCCTTAGTATTGCAAAAGTCCATAGGCAGCAGTGACTCTTACCATCAGGTGTGCTGTTTGCTCCTTTGCCAACACAAGCAATAAAAAAAAAACAAAAAAATCCTAGACCATCATCATTCTCCTACTCTTATCACAATTACTTGGGATTGATACAATATGCACTCCTCTTTCAGAGTACATATAGTAAAAGTTATTGGCAATAGTTTTATATCCGGCCGACTGCCAGATGTTAACTCTCCTTGGGAATATAATTGTTGACCAGACGGTATCAGATGGAGGTGGTCCAAGTGGTTATAAGTCTATAAGTCGTCTTTTACGACATCCACGAGCAAAGTAAGGGTTGGTAGTATTCGTAGCCGCTACCACAACTTTTCATTGCCATAGACCATATCAATAAATCTTGTGATATTTTCTACATGCCTCATTAAATCAAAGTATGTATATTCTTCTTCCTGGCATTATTTACATGTAAATATTTGTATATTTATTAAATAAATGCATTGACTTTTGCTCGCATACTGACGTGCGAATATATTGTTTAACGCGTAAGTATTCATTACTTAACTAACACAATACGTACAAACACACGTTGCGGTCAGTTAACGGGCAAAAATGTGTTATAGAAGTTAAAAGTACCGTCTTATTTCGAACCCATAACCACTCCACGCATAGCAACATCCGCAAAAAAATATTAATCTCCCCTTTTCTTGTATGTAGGTGTATTAAAAGATGGCTAAAGAATATAATATACAGATATGCAAGAATATAATATACTCTATGCAAGAGAAGGAAAACTAAAAATGAAGTTTTATAATAACCCGCCTGACCCATGTTCTATAAGTAGGTCAATTTTCCCTCCTATTTTGAACGAGGCTCGAACCCAGCAGTGGGGCATCATGTTGAAATCCAACCGTGGATATGTTGATATATGATAAATTGAAACTTGATTACGAAAGAAAAATGATTGTCACACACGGGATTAGAACCCACACATCCGTTCCAATAGTGCTACCACTTACATCAGCGTGAGCTGTCGTATGACATTCAAATTTCGCCTCGTATTATATTTTCGTCTTTAAAGGAGACGAGTGCCATCTACCCGATAATGTTCACAAATTATACAGATTTAATACTCTAACTTTGCAGTTAGAATTTTATTAAACGATGACACGACCATGTTTACTGAAATTTAGCATTTAACATTCGTGATTATCTATAAAAACTTGATTACGAGCGAAAAATGGTTGTCACAGATGGTATCCGCTTCAATCGTTTTATAAATAATTAAGCATGTTAAATTTCAGTAATTTGAATGATACATTGTTATAAATATATACTCACCTGCTGATCAAATTTAATATGAAATGGTTTGATGCTGGTATCATTTGAAAGTCTCTTGTGTACAGGACCCCACCATTCTTCATCAAATTGTGGCAACATTGAAACAACACCTACTATTAAACTATTAATAGCAATACAAGAAAATACAATAACTTTTAATATGAAACTCATATTAATATCGTTAAATATTTTTAAATAATAATCAAACAGTAAATAAATAAACACGTTTAGAATATGAACAAGTAGACACGGCTGTATTGCACTTCGAGTATCCAATAATAAGCTGTTTTCCTTCGTTGCATGCTATAAATGCAGTTAGTAGATATTATTATATATTAAATTACCTATAACCTACTATGAACAATTAAACTGCATGTATTTTAAAATAAATATTTTAACTAGTAGATACTGTAAACAATTACATTGCATGTATTTTAAAATAAATATTTTAATGGAAACTTTTTTATTATAGGGGTTATCCCCTAAATACTGTAAACAAAAATTAACTATTACTGTAAACAATTAAATTACATGTATTTTAAAATAAAGATTACGATGGAAACTTTTTTATTATAGGGGATAATATGTAAACTGGTTTTTTCGTTATGTATTTTTCGTTAAAAATCTTGCTTATGTTTTTTTTTTGTATTGTAGATATAATTTAAATTTAGAATTATGCTCGCTGATAATAAAAATTCAAACTTCTATGTTGATCAATTACATGCTGAAATTTCAGTGTGTTGTTTCTCTGCCTTTTATTTATGCCATGTGAAGCTGAAATTATAAAAAACGTAGTATATATTAATATATCCATCCATCAGCCCATAAACGTCCACTGTTGGATATAGGCCTCCCCACGTGTGCCTCCTGCATCCAACGGTTTCCTGCAACCTTGATAATATCATCAGTCCACTGAGTGGGTGGTCGTCCTTCGCTGCGTAGTCCGATTCGTAGTCGCCACTCGAGAACCTTTCATATTAATAAATGTTATTCTACAATTATTTTCTTATAGTTTCTTTATTTGTCACAGTTGTATCATCGTAATGCTCGTATACATCGCCATAGTGGTCTCCACAATAAAAAGGAATATTGACCGGGTTGAGACTCCCTCAGCGAGGGTAAGCCTCAGTCGGGATAAAGTTGTCATATCCATCTGCGGCGAACAACTAAATAACATAAAAAATTAAAAAAAATCCTATATGAATTTGGTCATTAGATTTTATTTCGAGTTTTCCATCTCTTGCATGGATGTTATATGCAACTTACATCCATTAGTCGCCCTTTACTACATCCACGGGTGAGACAGGGAGTAGTGAATTGTACTATTCAAAGTATTGTTCTGAGCCTGGGTGTAATTTGTCGGTATTAATTGCATGTTTGTTAAGCCCCCCGCAATACAAAGATCCTTAGTGCAAAAAAGTATTTTAAATTGGCAGTACTAAAACGGAATACAGTGTTGTGGAACGGATTTCCAATATATGAATAAATAAATGATTTAAGTTCCTACAGTAATATTCTTTCGATTTGCAAATGGCTTTCACAGTTTACCACTTTTCACTCCGACCTTCGTAGAAACTTTACAGCAAAAATTACAAATCACCAACTTTCCGTAGCAGCTTTTTAATCGGTTTTTGGAAAGATAACGAATAATTTTACAGTTAATTCGGTACTTAAATTATAATCTTGATGGATTATATTGTCTTTCAGAGATTTACCAGTATTAGGAATTTATATCTTTTTTTTTTTTTTTTTTTTTTTTTGGTAGGCTATGGCCCGGTCACACGTCGCCCGTACCGTCCGGGGCGACGGAAGGGCAGCGCGTGGCCCCATAGCCCACCGTATTCCCTCCCCATCGCCATTGAGGAATTTATATCTTAAAAGAATTCTGAAATTTTCAACGCTTAAGTACAGTTGTTATTGTTTTTAGTAGTAGACTGGCAAGCAGCTGCTCTAATGGTAGTTATACCTACTGGTCAGCGGTCATTTGTCAATTTGGGAAGAAATGAATAAAGACAAAAAGGAAAGTAGAGGGTTTGGGCCTCCTATAATGTCGCTCAATACATAAAACTCAATAGTAAATTTCGAACTATTTAGACTATTTTCTACTTCACATACATCACACAAAAGTGCGAGTTTTCTTTACAATAAGAGAGAAATTGACCTACGAAATCGCTGTTTAAACGAAATGATATGGAATCTTATTTAGAATATTTATTTGCATAATATATTATTTCTTCGTCTTTTACGAAATCCATATCCAAATTAGGAGCGGTGAATTAGTATTATTACGTCATTGTCTTATCTGTCTTTCTCTTCTTCTTCTTCTTATGTATTGGCAATTAACTACATATACGAGCTATTGGTGCCAGTGTCAAGTTATAAATATTTTCACGTTTTTAGTCTTTCAAGTCAGTCGTTGTCTAAGTCAAATTATCACCATTAACAGTGCAATGGCCACACTGTTAATGTTATCTTGTGGGAATTTTGATGGAAAACGAAAACGTTGTAAAGCACTTTTATATGATATTCACTACATCCCAGTATTACCGTATATCACATTACATAAAATGCCATTAAAATTATCTAATATAACACGTTAAAACACTAAGATATCGAATATAATACAAGAGCACCACATGACGTTTTCAAATTCCCGTCAAAATTCATCTGTCTTTCTCTTTTTTCTTTCTAATTCACCATCACTTGGTGACTTTGATGTATGACGTCGGAAAAAAAAGGACATTGCTGAAATTTAGCGTTGTGGTGTTACAGTGTACAGCGTTGTGGTGTCACAACAACTGCTGAGCAATTCGTAATCGGGTTTTTATAAATAATTAAGCATATTAAATGCTAAATTTCAGTAATTTGAATAACAAGATTGTGTCATCGTTTAATACAATTCTAACTGTAAAGTTTGAAGTATTAAGTCTGTACAATGTGTAAACATTGTCCGGTAGATGGCACACGACACCTTAAAGACGTAAATATGATACGAAGCGAGATTTGCATGTCCTACAATAGTTCACGGTGGTGTAAGTGGCAGCACGATTGGGCCGGAGTTAATAGGTGCAGGTTCGAACCCCGCTTGTGACATCATTTTTCGTTTCGTAATCGGGTTTTTATAAATTGCTGAGCAGTTATTCTTTTTCTGCCGCATTCTGCCGCAGCTGAGACGTTCACTCGATCATAATTATTATGTCTTCTTATAAAATAAACTAATTATAGATTTTATGTGTTTTTCATTTATTGTAAGGTATTTTTTTTTTGTTTTTTTTTTTCTATGTGTTTCTAACGTCTCTCCTTTGTAGTACAAAATAAATACTTTTCTTTCTTTCTTTATGGATAAAATAAAATATGAAACAGTATAATAGGCAGACATGTTGAAATTTATTGATAGCAAAGTCAATGACCAACGTTTCATGCATACAATTTCTAAGCAAGAATTCCTTAAATATAGTATTGACTATTCAAGGTGACCAGATGCATGTATCGTTTGTACTATTTTGACGTTTCGAATAGTTTCTAGCGTCCATGATCATTGAATATTTAGCATTATATCTAAGAATTATAGGTACTAGCAAACTCAGCTCGTTGGTTTGCTTGTACAAGTCGACATTTCGTAGCGCCGCCTGGTGGCGAGTTACGTCACATAGGGATAGCATAGGATCGCCTCCTGATCCCGAGTTATATCAATGGGGATAGCATATAAACCTTCTCGTGAAAACAGCACATGTACATATTAATTTTCATATTGGTCGGTCAAATAGTTTCTGGGTTTAGAGATGTCATATACACAAACATCCTCTTTTATAGATATGGATATATCATGGTTTAAAGAGACTCATACTTTTATGTTTTATTTTTGTTTACTTTATGGCAATTGTATTTATGAATTCCCATTATCATTATCCATTCATTGCACATTAGAGCAAATGGGTATGTAGGATTCGCCGATGCAGGATGTCGGAATATCGATTAAAAACCAACAGTACCCTACTACCTCGTATATCGTGAAATACCGAAGGGTTGCCTTTTGGGTATGCGACTTTGACGTCCCAACGATCGGCCATGTACTAGATTTAATCTATTAAACAAAGTGGAGACGCAAAAAAAAAGAGAATCACACTGAGGTTAATTACTAAACATAATTTATTTTATACGATTTTATATAAAAGATAAAATCATGACTTCTAATGTTTACGCGAGTATTACACATTTGAAATCAAACTACTTTTACGGATTCTATCGCGTTTGTATGCACTGTGAGCACTTATTCTATAGATTTGACAAACAATAATAGTTAAAAAAAAATAATTTAATTAATTTTAGTAAGATAAAGTAGGCCGCCACTCAAAAATTCAATAATAAAATTAGTATCATGCCTCCTGAGTTTTCTCGCCGGATCTTTCTCAGTGTGGCCGCGTTCCGATCCGGTAGTAGCTGAATAGTTATTTGTTAGTTTTATAAAAATTGTAAAATTGCCACAATAATAATTATCATAAATTAAATACCTTAATAATAACAAATCATAAACAACATAAATTTTATATATAGAATCATTCTCTTTTTGTACTGGCAATGAATTTGTATTAATTTTGTATAAAAATGTGGGTCAAAATTTAATATCTTATAGGGTAGATATAAATAAATTTTCTGTAATAACAATGACATATAGGACGTAAGACACCTCAGTCCTCCCGTGACCATCATCACTGTAAAGTGTTGGAAACGTCGGGAAATTATAAATCAAATACAAACGCGATAGAATCCGTAAAAGTAGTTTTATTTCAAAAGATAAAATCAGTAAAAAAATAATAGATAAACCCGCTGAGTTTCTTGTTGAATTGAAACAGTAGCGGTCCGCGTTCCGATCCAGTGATATTAGATTATTAGATTAATTTAAATAAAAATATGTAAATGCCCCCGCGAGGTTTACACCTATTACATGAATTTGAAGTTAAATTTTGAAGACCCTCTAATGGTAGGAAAGTTCCTCTATCTTCATGAACACTGAATAATATTCAAAAGTCACGGATCGAGTTCAACATCTCCTGAGCAATGTTAACGCGATGCTGTTTTTGGTCGAAATGTAGCACTCTATCGGCTCTTTCACGGGGAGTGCTCTGAGGAACTGTTTGACTTGGTACCACCGTCACGGTTTTACCATCGTACCATTCGACACCGCAGCAGGATTCATCCATTTTATCTGGAAACGATACGGTCCTCGACTGTACGTTTTCAGCGAACTTTTCTCCCACGTACGTGCAAGATTTGGAATGAACTACCGGCTGCTGTGTTTCCCAAGCGCTATGACATGTCCTTCTTCAAACGAGGTTTAAGGAGAGTACTTTCTTCACGGTAGGCAACGGCTTAGCTGTGCCCCTGGTGTTGCTAAGGTCCATGTGCAGCAGTATCACTTACCATCAGGTGTGCTGCTTGCTCATTTGCCATCGACGGAAATAAAAAAAATAAAAAAAAACAATTTTGGCATGAATTTTGCGGCGACCCGACTCATGCCCAAATCATTGGTTAAAATCGAATGGCACGAGCCAATCGATACGTTTAGATCCTCAGCAACTTCTCTAACGGTGATTCGTCGATTGGCCAGTACTATTTTCTTCACTTTATCAATGTTTTCGTCTGTTGTTGACGTGCTCGGGCGTCTGACACGATGTTCGTCGTTCACATCTTCTCGGCCCTCTGAGAACATTTTGTACTACTGATTAACGTTACTTTGGGCCAAGGTAGCTTCACCATATGCCACATTCAACATTCGGTATGCGTCCGCACACTTTATTTTGTTTTTCACATAAAATTTGATACAGATTCCTTGATTCATTTTTTGGAATAGGTAAAAATCGCAGACGAGTCAAAACACATCCAAGCACAACAGTTGTCAAAAATTAACTAAACATTCAAAATGGCTGATCGACGAAGTACCAACATAACGCTACAAAAAAAATTCAAAAATCAAATACACGTAGCCAGCGGAAATTCAAAATTCGCGATACTTTTTGAACAGACCTCGTATAATACTTTTTAAAGCATCAAAAATCAATATATCAGACCTATGCATCAGTAGAATTGCAAGTGGTTTGTATAAGTTTATAGTACTAAATTGATACTGACAGTTATGTCGTCATTATAAATCACAGCTATTATGTTACAACGTTCAGGAAATGACTTATACAAACTGATAATTCCATTTTATGTAGTTAGTATTTCATAATTATTGATTAATTTTGTTAATTTTTTACTTTCCGTGTGGTGATGGAGTAAGAATACAATTCGTGGGTGATCGTAAGAGACGATTTATGGATATAAAACGCATGTAACATTTATGCAAGAGAAGGAAATCTCGTAACCAAACACTATATCAACACGCCTGACCAGCGTGGTATAGTAGGTTAATATCCCTTTCGTTTGGAGAAGGCTCCAACTTAATAGTGGGACGCGTTTGAGCTGAGATAATATAGCCGTGACTTGACGACATCATAGGAGTCACAGGAAGCCGTTAGATGCAAGTAGCACAGAATCGTTCTGAGAGGCATTCTCGTGGGGAGGCCTGTGTCTAACAGTAGACGTCTACGAGCTGATGGATGGATGGGATGGGATATATAAAGGCTAGTATTAATACATTAAAATATTGCAGTATGGTGGCTACCACTTGTGGCTACTTGAGCTAGAAATATTACCAACCCTTACATTACTCCTCAGTGTAGTAAAAAAACTACTAAGAGTTTAACATCGACCTGGGCTAATTCCATCTGATGCCGCTTGTTCAATAATTATATTGCCAAAGGGGTTTGATGTCAGGCAAGCGGTGGGCAATAAAACTTTTAGCATATTTACGTTAAAAGAATTAGTCGACCTGAGGATCTGGAAGTTATTCACCACGTAAGAGTAAGAAGACTTCCTTATTTCTTTTTCCAACATCCTTCCTTTCTTGAGGCGTCCGGCATATTAATTTATCGCGAGCACGTGATGGATCTTTCCCACATTTTTAAAATAATAATGAATATTTACCTATAACACTCAACAAGGGAGATTGATACTTAGACCACTGGACCAACTATGTGACCATAATATCAACTCGTCTGTCAAGCGTAGCGTTTATGGTACTCCATCAGCCTGTAGGTGTTCACTGTTGGACATAGGCCTCCCCACAAGAATGCTCCCAGAACAGTCCTGTGCCACTTGCATCCAACGGCTTCCTACGGTTTTTGAAATATTATCAGTCCACCTAACGGACGATCATGCTATGCCATTAGAGAACATTTTTAACCTAATGGCTGTCGGTTTGACGAGCGATGTGGCCTATCCATTGCCACTTCAACCTTTTTTTATTGCTTATGGTGGCAAACGAGCAAGCAGCACACCTGATGGTAAGTGTCACTGCCGCCCATGGACCTTTGCTATAAGCAAGGCTATAGCTAAGCCGCTGCCTACCATTACAATCCCCAAACCCACCCAGTTGGGCTTCCGGCTCTCTCGACCTACCAATTGTTTGGGCTATATCGATTAAACTGTTTTGCAACGGATTTCTGTATTCCGGATTTTATCACGTAGAGAAATATTGAGCATAGCCCCCTCCATAATATGCTGAATGAGTGAGGCCGACATTTAAAAACCACGTTTAGACCACGTCTGGACATAATCCACGCTCAATCCTTTTCCAGCTTAATGATCCTCCCATCAGTCCTGAGTATCTGAATGTTGATTCAAAGGTATTTTTTTTACAGTAACCGGATCTTTACCGGAGATTCTTCGCACCCACTACTGCACCGCTTCCCAGCTCGCTATCAAGAAAGGACCGTAAGGTATGGGAGCTACCATGACTGAGGGCCGTTTTTATATTTTCACTCATTAGGGAATAGTGCCATAATTGCCATATTTGGAATCCGAATTAGCAATTATAGTCAGCAATTATTTAATTCCCAGGAAAGAGCTGCAGCCCACTTTCCTGGTCGGACTCCTAGCCGATTTTACGAATTCACGCATAAGGAACGGGTCGAACGTAACGACCATATTTTAATGGATAGAGGGAAGACCATATATTAATAGAATAATAATAATACTGCAACATTGCAAATTTGTGGTCACAGATCAGTGAAGCGAGTTTACGGTAGACTGGTGACTATGAATTTTTGATATTAAATATATCAAGTTATTTCAACTTTATAGTCACTTGCAGACTTTATGCGTGTGTGATTTCAATAAAGTTTTAAGCGCTCGGTTTTTTTCCTTTGCAAATATTCATCAGTGGGATGAATATTCAGCCAGGCTCGTTTTTCCTCCATCATCATCATTCAGCCTTTTATCATCTACTACTGAACGTAGGTCTCCCTCACATTTCTATTTATTCTTTTCGTGACCATGAACGCTTGTATTGTGTAGGACTTTCCAAACATATAATTAACAATCACAAATTACGCTCAGACTCAATACAACAATTTATGGATCGCACAAAGCACAAATATTGATCGAACCCTCGACAGTTGATGCAGTAGTTCGGTATCTTAATCACTACATTATCTGTGCAGTCAATTAGTAAAAGATAAGGGAATATAATAGGCATATTAATATCCGTTTGGTGATAGAGTAAGAATACAATTCACCACCCCCTATCTTAGCAGTGGGTGATCGTAAGAGACGAGTAAGAGATATAAAATACATACAATATTTATTCAAGATAAGGAAAGCTCGAAACAAAACCCTATACCAAAACGTCTGACCAGCATGGTATAGTAGATCAATTTCCCTTCCATTACGGAGGGGGCTCGAGCCCAACAGTGGGACACATGATGACGATGATGAAGCAAATATAATCAATGAAAGAGAGAAATCAAACCATATATGTACTAAATGTGTAAGGATACTTCCTTACCGGTACCTACTGGTACCAGGGGAGATCGAGACTCACCTACCTAGATCAGATTGGTCACGTACTGAAGGAAGATGGCGTCAAGAGTCTCCGAAATCGCCGAGCGTGTATGAAGAGAATTATGAATGTTGAGGAAGCGAGTGAAGTATGCAAGGATAGAGTTCTCTGGCACTCTGTTCTCTCTGCCTACCGTGCAAGGGATATGGCGTGATGATATGTATGCATGTATGTATATGTACTAATATATTTAAGTTTTCTCCTCTATCACGAAGAAGACTCAAGCATACTAGTGGGGTGAATATGAACTGAAATGATGAGAAAATAACTCAATACTCACCAGATATTAATTTTGATTATTTCTAATAATAAAATAACACTAATAATTAACAAGTGGCTATCTCCCTTATCACGCACAATACCGGCCAACGCACGCACTACTCACTAACTGATAAAATTATCGGGTCAGTTCGGACTTAACGAGGTTCTTATATTATATTCCTGTACTTCCACTATTTTACAATATGGCTACACAGATAGTGTAATGATTGAAATATCGATGTTCTAAGTGTCACGGGTTCTATTTATAATCTACTACAAACGTCATGAGCCTTCAAGCAGAGGTCTTTGTTCTCTGGTCCGTCCGACTTTAATAGAGGGGCAGTCCACACTTGAGTACGACATTTAGATGAGTCTGTGGTAGTCCTATCGTTTGCCAGTACCAATGTCGATCGCGAGGTCTGTGAAAAGTGGGAAAATGGGTGGAGACTCTCTCGGACCATCGTTACATATTGTTAGAGATCTCCGTCCCTCAGCGATCACCAGAGCCCCGGCGCAGAAGAAGTGATAGACTCTCACAATAGTCCATTGGCCAACTTGAGGAAGGAACTTGACATGCTGTGGTATTGGTGGTCACCCGATATTGCTAATCTTTCGGTGGTCTCTGACCAGACGCAGCGTGCCTGCATTTGATGGCGTCAGAAAGCTAACCGGAAAGACGTCCTCGAGGGTCAGCTGCAGGAAGAATACACGACAAGGAAGAAGACGCTGCAGCTGGCCATTAGCTAGACGAAAGATAAATAGCAGGGAAAACGATACAAGGGTAATTAACATCCAATACCGTGCTGGTCAGACATTTTGGTACAGAGTTTTACTTCGAGTTTCCCTTCTCTTTTATAAATAGACATCCCTTAGACGTCCCTTAGACGTCTTTTACGACAGACAAGGATGAGAGAAGACATATTGAATTGTATTCTTACTCCGTCACCATACAGAAACCTCGTATAGTAACGGTTTAATAATCCTACTTAATATAATAAATGTGAAAATTTGTGAAGACGTTAAAATGTTCTTTTATTCGATCGCGCGTAAATTGTTAAATAAATTTGGATGAAAATTGGTATACAGAGAATTTTCTTCAACTTTAATGTTATTTTGACGTTAATTTAGTTCTGAAATTTGTCAATAAATGACATTGACGTAATAAAAAAAAGCAATATAATCGCAGTGGTATATTCCAGTGGGATAATAATTGTAATGTTATTTAATTGGGTTTAACTTTGGCAGAACTATTATGATTTTAGTTCTAATTTTCTTAATAGATGACATTGGCGTTGATTTAGATCTCGCTATGATTGTTAGTAATAAAATTTTATCTTAAAAAATCTGATTTTTTTAGGTTTAAATCTCCGGGTTGAGAGACCTCAGCGCTCACCCATAGTCCGTGTTAAGCTTTGACAGCCATCTGCGATTAACAGCTAAAAGACGGAGACAAAAGAATCAGGTTGAAATCACGCCCCAACCCGAGGTCCGTTCTCCACAGGGAGACTCCTTGGGCGATATCGTTTAAAGTCTTTTCTCCGTATTGAGAGCCCTCACCGCTCACGCATAGTCCGGGTTAAACTGTGACAACCATCTGCGGCTAAAAGACAGACAAAAAAAATCGGGTTGAAAGCTCTCAGTGCTCACCCATCAGTCCGGGTAATAGTTGTAATAGTCACTATGCCTAACAACTTAGTCAAAACATTAAAAAAAAAAAAAAACCTATAACTACTATTTGCTTTTCTATCTCTTTTGTTCCATTCCCATAGAGTTGAAATATAAGCTCGTAGCTCTGTTACTCTATGTTATATATTTCTTCTCTGTTCTCTCTTATTATATCACGTGTGGGTTTAAGAATTCAGTCTCAATTCTTTTGTAAAGCCACTTATGGAATTTCACTTCAATAAAATATACCACAAAACGTTCAGCATCGAAATTCTCAATAGGTTTAATATTTTAATAGGCGCTTTAATATTAGATACATACATACATATCATCACGCCATATCCCTTGCAGGGTAGGCAGAGAGAACAGAGTGCCAGAGAACTCTATCTCTGCATACTTCACTCGCTTCCTCAACATTCATAATTCTCTTCATACACGCTCGCCGGTTTCGGAGACTCTTGACTCCACCTTCCTTCAGTACCTGACCGATCCGGTCTAGGTAGGTTAGTCTCGGTCTCCATCCGGCTTTAATATTATCTAGTATATTTTGTCTAAGGCTAAAATAGTTTAAAATTATTAAGTTGAAAAAATACTGAATATTTCTTCAGATTTACCTGAAGAAGTTCCCAACAGGAATTTTGGAATTCATCATCATCTCAGCTCCTACATATATGTCCTACTGTTGAGCTTAAGACTCCTCCGTAATGGGAGGGACATTGGCTTACTATACCGCGCTGGTCAGACGTGTTAGTATACGATTTTGTTTGAGTTTTTTTTTTCTCTCGCATAGATGTTATATGTGTTTTATATCTCTTAGTCGTCTCTTAAAATTACCCACGGGTAAGATAGGGGGTGGTGAATTATATTCTTACTCCGGCACCACACTGAAATACTCCACGCAATAAATGGAAAACTCGAAACAAAACCCTATACCAACACGTCTGACCAGTCTAGTGTAGTTAGCCAATTTCGAGGCTCGAGCCCAACAGTGGGACATATATGAGCTGAAATGATGTAGTAGGCTTGAGCCTGACAGTGGAACGTATACATATAAGCTGAGATGATGATAATAATGATGATGGTGTCGCTGAATATTTCTACAAATTATTGCGGGATACTGAAGAAATTTTAAATTTGGGAATTGTCTCCTATAAACGTCTCACCTTACATTTCATAAGAATGTTTAAAACTAAATTATCTATATTTCAATAGGCGCTGTGTTATTTTCTATTAAGTTTTGCCAATGAAAATAAATTTAGAAACAACATGTATAAAAAAATAGTTAAAAGAAAATTAAAATGAAAACTTAATTAATTGTTTATTCAGAATTTGACTTTTTTGGAGTTTACTCCTTAAGAATCGATTTGCATATAAGGCGCCCGGTATGAGAAAAATTTGAGGAGTAAAATCTAGTGATCGAATGACCTCGTTACGTTTTTGGTGCGCAACCTATTCTGCGCACGTTTCACTTTCTTACGTGAGATAATACTTCACTGAACAGTTTTAATAAATGTAAGTAAAAAAAATATATATATATTTTTAGTCAAATGAGCTTTTTTTGCGCCTGTTTTGATAATCGTACTTAAGGAGTAAACTCCAGTCGTGCGTCGGAGCTGACACACACACTTTTTTTTTTATTTGGCGACGGGCTATGGTGTGGTCACCCCTTCATCTCGAGTCATCCAGAATTTGACTATAGGAATTTTTCATTAATATATCAAATCCGTGTGATGACTGTGTAATAATAATGTATAATACAATTCACTACCCCTCTTTCTAGCCCAAATGTCAAATGTAAAGGACGTCTTAGGGATATGATATACAGAATACACCAAGAGAAAAGATCTATTTTTCTCAAACATGCTTGGAAATTCGAGCATTATTTATTATTTGAGCATTATCTCGAAGAAGGTTTGACAACCTTCTTCGAGATAAATCAAAATTGCTATACTGACCAAATACATGCGAGCAGCGGCCGGCAAAAAATGTATGAAAATCCATATCTGTCGTGTTTTAGCGGCCAAATAAATATAATTCATATCTATCGTGTATTTTAAAAATGGAGTGATCACTCCATTTTTAAAATACACGATAGATATGTTACTTCAAAATATTGCAACTAAATGGGCAACTTATCAGAGTTTTATTTAAATTTCGAACTGGCTTGAAAAAGAAACCTGTTTGATAATGAAAAAAAAAAACAAATCAACCCTTTAGCACGTGAAAAATGTTGTACGTTGTCCGTCATGTATACAGTTCTACTTAGTACTACTTAGTTTTAATTTCCGCGCATTATTTGAGAACAGCACTATACAAGCCTTGGCCACAACTAGGAAGTGATGGACTTACGTATGTGTGCCTCGGCTACGCCTCGGTCCACATTTATACGTTCGTCCATTAATGCCTCTTTTGCTGGCCGCTGCAGTAATGTACTATAAAAACCTTACGCCTAACCTTACGTGATATAGTAGACTAAATTCTTTCTTATTGTATTATAGACGAGCCCAATAGGGGCATGTATATTGCTTTATAATACGAAGAAATCTTTGGTGGTCATCATCATCATCATCATCATCTCAGCTCATATATGTCCCATTGTTGGGCTCAAGCCTCCTCCATAATGAAAGGGAAAATTGCCTACTATACCAAGCCGGTCAGACGTGTTGGTATAGGGTTTTGTTTCGAGTTTCTCTCTTTTGCATAGACGTTATATTCGTTTCATATCGCTTAGTCGTCTCTTACGTTCACCTACGGGTAAGGGTGATGAATTGTATTCTTACTCCGTCACCACACGGGACCTTTTTTTTATTTATTATGTTGGCAAATGAGCAAGCAACACACCTGATGGTAAGTGTCACTGCCGTTCATAGATCTTTGCAATACCAACTATACCAAGGGCACAGCTAGGCCGCTGCCTGCCATCACAATCCACAAACCCACCCAGTTGGGCTGCCGGCTCTCTCGCTTATCGAAGGAAGCGCAATAACACATTACCATTACTCAAACGTCGATCTACTGTTCAGTGCGGTGGTGGGAAAACTGTCAACAGCGTGGTTCTGCCACTAAACCAAAGAGTAAAGTTATTTTAACTGAAAAAGAGTGGCAACTCGATGATAAAATATGCATGTATGGAAAGTGCTGCCACCAGAGTTTAGACGGTGAATTAAAGTTGAAGTGATATCAGTGAAAATTTAGATAATTTAGTACATCAATAACCAAAAATAGATCGATGTCAATATTTACCTACGCTAGGAACAAAAACTAACAATTCTCAGTTGTCAAACGTTTGACAGACAGGACAAAATGGCAGCAGCTAAGTTTGTACAACCAATCTAGGCGGCGCGACGGTCAGTAAAAATAAGTAATGTTTTAACTGTGCCCAAGCACTAAACCTTTGGTGGTATTATTAATTAAAAAAATATTAAAGTATCCATCAAACTAATAGCAGTAGTAGTATTAGTAGAATAACAACCCTCCTACATTAGGAGAGCCCTTAACCTAATAAGAAGACGTATATGAGCTGCTTGTTATATCTATAAAACTCCCAACAATAAATTAGTTGTAAAGTTAACAAGGCGACCGAGCTACACCTAGTAACCATTCATAAAGACCGGCTTATTATTTTGTTGATACTCGGTTGAAGCGTTCACCGTGAGCCCCGCCACGGTCACTCGCGTAACATCATAGGGCTGCCTGCTGTTTATCTAATAAAATAGACTACATTTTTAAAGTGAAGCCTTTATTATATCGCCACAATTTTTTCGGCCATCTATTGCATTTCGTGTGACGGTCGGCTGCGGAGTAGGAGTAAAGTGAAAGGCGCTCGACAGAACAGCTGAGGTCAATATGTCGGCGCCTATAGTTTGCATCAGCTGACGGTCAGCTGATGCAAACACACATATAGATAAAACAGATATATAGATAGTGTATAGACTATTACTCATTTGTGCCAGTGCTCCACGCTATTTGTTTGTTTTTAATATATGTCATACATATATTAAAATATATACAATTATTTAGATGATATACATATTATGTATATCATCTAAATAATTGTATATATTATATATATCGTACTCTAAAACACAGAGTTAAATTAAAATATTAGTTGATGACCTAGTTATCATTTCCCATAATCATTCTCATTTTCCAAGTATAAAATTAAGATTGATGATCCGATTTTAATACCCAAAATTGAATATTTTCCAAAAATGTTTAGTTAAATGTCTACAATGTGAAAAAATGTTTCACTTTTATTGTGGTTTCATAAGACCACAATTTAATTTTTATATATACCTACAAAAAAAATTAAGTAATAACTTAAACTTTCTGCTGTTTACGCTAGTACACATTAGAAATAAAACTACTATTACAGATTTTATCACGTTTGCATTAGTTTTTTAATTTCGCGACGCTATACGCTTAGAACACTTTACAGTGATCATGGTCACGGGATGACTAGGGTGTCTCACGTCCAATAAATCTTTGTTTGAATTTTATATCTACCCGCTACAGTATCAGTTATTAAAGTTTGACCCACATTTTAATACAAATTCGTTGCCAGTACAAAAAAAGGTTGATATTTTTTTTGCAGGCTATTGTCCTGGACACACGCCGTCCATTCCGTCTGGGGTGACGGAAGAACGGCGCCTACTTCCATAACTACTCGTATTCCCTCCCCATCGCCATTAGGCTGGCCGCTTGTACCGCTTCCTTGACTTCCATAGCCAGCCCTGTAATAATTGATATACTGAAATATTCAACAAGTATTAAATATATTATTATAAAATTTTAGTGTCAACCCTAGCGTCAAGATACAACGATTACATAGATAATGTGTATACCTACACACAAACACATAGGTAATTCAATATACTTCAACCAGTGTAGTGAACGCATTGACCGAGGAGTGACGCCATTGTGAGTTTAATCAATAACATGTTCATTTTTGACCTTTGGATCGTTCAATTTTAAAGTTTTTAAATCTTTACTTATTAATTTTATAACTTTAAGTTTAACATTGAATAATTGGAATCATTTTAATGTAAAATCATTGCATGAACTTTCAATATCAAATAGAATTGTGGTACTATTTATCTATTTTTATTGTGTTTTTACGTTATCATTTGACATTGAAAATATCGAATTATTTAATCTTTATTTAACCGGTGCTACTAGTGCGATATTTTTATTGGAATTTTAGTGGGAAATAAAAGTATCATGTGGT
This sequence comes from Lymantria monacha, assembly GCA_905163515.2. Taxonomy (NCBI): domain Eukaryota; kingdom Metazoa; phylum Arthropoda; class Insecta; order Lepidoptera; family Erebidae; genus Lymantria; species Lymantria monacha. The sequence continues at coordinate 18,736,500 of LR991106.1, read as the reverse complement.
GCTCTTGTATTATATTCAATATCTTAGTGTTTTTACGTATTATATTAAGTAATTTTGATGGCATTTTATGTAATTTGATGCGCAGAAAGTACTGAGGTGTAGTGAATATAATATAACAGTGCCTTACATACATTTTTGCTTTTCAACAAAATTCCCAAAAGGTACCTTTGACAGTGTGTGCATGGCACTGTTGAAGATGACGATTTGACTTACTGAAGGACGATGACTTTAAATGAAGTTAATTTATAAACAACGATTTGGCTTAAAGGTATTAGTAACCAAGCCATAAATAAACTCCAAAAAAAGTTGTTTTGATTGACGTGTTTTTTTTTTATTTATTTTAATGTAGTATGCATTGAGTATTACAACATTAGGCTCTTTAAAACCGCTGTTTAATATTGCTTTTTACATTCATCATCGTCATTCTCCTACTCTTATCCCAATCACTTGGGGTCGATACAATATGTACTCTTCTTTCATAGCACATATTGTAAAAGTTATTGGCAATAGTTTTATGATCGGCCATCTGCCTTACGTCAACCCTCCTTGGGAATGTAATTGTTGACCAAACGGCATCAAATACAGTTAGCCCAGGTCGTTATAAGGCTCTTAGCCGTCTTTTACGACGTCCACGACTAAAGTAAAGGTTGGTAGTATTCGTAGCCGCTACCACACAGCTCTTGACATTTATTTACATTAAAACCAATTAGGCATATACATTTCTTTATGTTTTATTTTGTTAATGAAAACATACGCAGTGTTTTTATTCCCGATAAAAAAAAAAACTAAGTAGATTTATTATCTTTTTATATTTGACATACCAACCTATACGAAAAGTATCTAACTCGCGTATCATGATTATAATGTATTAATAGTTATCAAACTTAACGATATTTTATTAACATTAGGTACCTAGTAGCGTGACCTTGGAGTTTTACCTACTTTTAAATTGTCAAAGTCCATTAATGAATTCGTCGCTTTAAAAAATATTAATCAATCAATATATCAATGATTAAAATGCCGACCTTCCGTGCCAAGTATCATGATTCGATTCCCGCTCAGAGCAATTATTATTTTTATTTTATTATTATTATTTTTTTTTTTGACACCACCCTACACTAAGGAAATAAACCTTGTATTGTGGGGGACTTTACAAACATGCAATTAACGCAGACAAATTACACCCAGACTCAGAACAACACTTTGTGGATCACACAAAGTAATGTCCTGCGTGGGAATCGAACCCACGGCACGGGCACGGAAGGTCGGTATCTTAACCACTACGCCATCTGTGCAGTCAAGCAATGCTCCCTATATGCGAATCAAAAATTGTTGGTCTGAGTTTGAATGTAATTTGTGTCCGCTGATTATATGTTTGTATCATCTGTGCTCACATATATCCCACTGTCGAGCTGGAGGCTGGAGCCTCCTCCATAATGGGAGGGAAATTGACCTACTATACCACGCTCGTCAGACATGTTGGTATAGAGTTTAGTTTCGAATATTCCTTCTCTTGCGTAAATGTTATATGCGCTTTATATCCCTTAGTCGTATCTTACGATCATCCACGGGTAATATATGGGGTGGTGAATTGTATTCTTAGTCCGTCACCACACGGAAAATGAATTTATGTTTCTATATTACCTCACAATGTGGAGATTTAAGTCTTATAGCTGTGTGGTAGCGGCTACGAATACTACCAACCCTTACTTTACTCGTGGATGTCGTAAAAGATGACTAAGAGCCTTATAAAAACCTAAGCCAACTCCATCTGATGCCGTTTGGTTAACAATTACATTTCCAAAGAGGGTTGACGTCTGGCAGACGGCCGGTCATTAAACTATTGCCAATAACTTTTACAACATGTACTATGAAAGAAGAGTACATATTGTATCGACCTCAAGTAATTGGGATAACAGTAGGAGAATGATGATGGAGATTTAAGTCTTAGTTTGAATATTGTGTCTCAAAAGAACGTATTTATATAAAAATCAAGACGAAAAATATATTAATTCTACGTCTAAATTCTGCCTAGTATCATATCAGTTCAGGACTTGAATCTGGAGACGAATATGACTACAATCTTCAGTGTTATCGAACTTGGAGCGGTTACATAACCAGAGATATAATTGAGTTATAAATAAAATATTATATAAATATTTAAAAAAAAATACAATGATAATATTATTGTATTATAATGATGTCATGTACCTATTAATAACAGAATAATAATTATTTATTTTGGCGGATTTAATTACCTATATTAAACCTGATTTTAAAAATAAAACAAAGAATAAATCCTGATGTAGCTATGGTCTTTTTTTATTGCTTATGGTGGCAAAAGAGCAAGTAACACACCTGATGGTGTCACTGCCGCAATACTAGTACAGCTATGCCGTTGCTTACCAACAGAAACCCCAAAACCTACATAGAAAGTTGGGCTGACGGCTCTATCGCTCACCGAATGAAGCGCAACAGCGCGTTGTCACTGCACAGTCATCGATTTTCTGCGGGAGTGTGGGACTACCCCGGATGGACTGGCCAGCAACTGTAGACAGAAACCTGTGAACAGAGTGGCTTTCTCATTATCATACGACTTTAGGAGCATGTTATGAACAAACACAAATTACATCCAGACTCGGAGGAATAATTTGTGTAAAGTATTATTTTGCGTAGAAATCGAAAAACCTCTATCTCGGCTTGTGATGTCGGTTATAATATCAAGTACCGAGTAGTGACTCGAAAGTGAATTTAATTTATAACTAACATAGCAAAATGCGAGTCAGATTACTGGTTTAATTTCTACGTATGTCTATCTATACGTTGTGGTGGCAAACGAGCAGACAGCCATATAGACCTTTACAATACTAAGGGTATAACTAGGCCACTGCCTACCAATACAAACCCTAAACCCACCCAGTTGGGCTTCCGTCTCTCTCGCTCACCGAACGAAGCGCAATAGCACATTGCCATTACTCATACGTCGATCTTCTGCGAGAGTGTGGTACTACCCCGGACGGACCGGACCGCGGCTGTAGATAGAGAATTGTCAACAGCGTGGTCCTACCACTATTACACACAATGTGTTATTCGCATTTTTTATGCTGAATCTGGGCCTCTGGGTGTAATTTGTTTTTGTGAATTATATGTTTGTAAAGTCCACCGTAATACAATGATTATGAATGCAGACTATAGTCTAACAAGAAACGGTACTGATGGTCAGTCCAATAGTGATGGGTTGGAAATACACAAAGGTGGGACATTACCACCTCTGTGGACTGTACGCCGCTTTTCCATCGCCTTAGACGGCATGGCCGGGCTATGTCCAGATCATAGCCTGTCAAAAAAAAGGATGTTGTCAATAGAAAAATTTAATAATTTACCTGAAATTATTTTTGACATCCCTAAACTTGATTGTACATAATTATACTTAAGGCAATTGATGAAATTATTGTCCTCTATATGATTGCAACAAGGTCACAAGCCGATCTCAGAGTTATTATTGATCATCTCATATCATATATGTCCCACTGTTGGGCTCGAGCCTCCTCCATAATAGGAGGAAAACAGACCTATATACCACGCTGATCACGCGTGTTGGTATAGGGTTTTCTGCCGAGTATTCCATCTCTTACATAGATGTTATATGCCTTTTATATCCCTTAGTCATCTCGTACGATCACTCACAGGTAAGATAGGGGGCGGTGAATTGTATTCTTACTCCGTCACCACAGGGAAATATAATAATTACAAGAGTTATTATTACCAGACCAAAATAAAAACTAACAAAAAATTACATTTTAAAATTAATATTAGCATTTTAACAAACGGTACAAAAACTTTAAATCGTCGGCATCAGGTAAGATAAAATTGACCTTGTCTTGCATTAAAACTGATGCTAGCAATCATGAAATTAAAACGATTGTATTTTGAAATGTACTAAAGCAAGGATGACTCGCCATTTTTCCATGGTTCACCAATTAATAATTATTAATAACTACTTCTATTCAAATTACTGAAATTTTGCATATTTTTTATGGGACTAATCCCACCACACATTCCCACCATTGTAACTCCTGTAAGCCAGGATCCACAATGGTCTCCATATAAGACACTGAGGTTTGACCCTCAGGCAGTCCCGGGAAATGATTTTAATTGTCTTGGGACCCGCAACAAATTTAATTAGAAAAGTTAATGAGGAGCAGTTGGAAAAGAGTGATTCCACTTACCTCCCAGGCAAAGCGGGAGACAGAAAGAAATATTGACTAATTAGCCAATAAGTATTTTTTCTATAGCTTATGGTGACAAACGAGCAAGCAGCACATCTGATGGTAAGTGTTACTGCCACCCATGGACCTTTGCAATACCAGAGGTATAGCTTGCCGGCTGTCTACCAATACAAACCCCAAACCCACCCAGTTCGGCTTCCGGCTCTTTCACTCATCGAACGAAGCGCAATAGAACATTTCCATTACTCAGTAGATCCTCTGCGAGAGTGTGGTACTACCCCTGGCAGCTGTAGACAAACAACTCAACAGCGTGGTCCTATCACTTTTGAATATATTATAAAAACTTGATTACGAGCGAAAAATCATTGTCACACATACATACATGGGATTCAAACCCACTCCTATTGGAAATCCGTTCCTCTATATGGTATGTATATAACAATGACATATTGGACGTAAGACACCTCAGTCCTCCCGTGACCATGATCACTGTAAAGTGTTCGAAACGTCGGGAAATTAAAAATCAAATACAAACGCGACAGAATCCGTAAAAGTAGTTTTATTTCAAATGTGTAATACTCGAGTAATCATTAGAAATCATTACGTCACTTTATATTTATTAATTACGTATTTTAAAATCTAATCTCGAGTTGATATTTAATTATCTGTTAGACATTCTATGTAAAAAACACGCTCTGCTATGAACAACTTAAGTTGTGTGGTAGCGGCTACGAATACTACCAACCCTTACTTTGCTCGTGGATGTCGTAAAAGACGACTAAGAGCTTTATCACGACCTAGACCAACTCTATCTAATGCCGTTTGGTCAACAATTACATTTCCAATGAGGGTTGACGTCTTTCAGGCGGCCGGTCATAAAACTATTGCCAATAACTTTAACAATATGTACTATGAAAGAATTGTACATATTGTATCGACCCCAAGCAATTGGGATAAGAGTAGGAGAATGATGATATTCTATGTAAAAGCGATCATTGTAATTTGAAATGGAATTTTCTTATTTCTTTTCATAGAATATGGGAATGCTACTGAAGCTCCTAGCGCTGGCCGTAGTCGGCGCGGCGGCATGGTATGGATGGCAGAGTTGCTGTTCACATACTATCCCATACTTTGATGCCAATGAATGGTGGGGACCAAAGGACTTAATCTCCAAGCAAGACAAGAGCATTAAACCATTTAATGTCAAATTTGATGAAGAGGTAAAAGGTTTTTATATTTATATTAACAAGTATTAAACTTTCAACATATTTTAATGTCCACTAGTGGATTTAGGTCTTCTTCATCATCATCATCTGCTGGGCTCGTGCCTCCTCCACAATAGAAGACAAATTGACATACTATACCACGCTTGTCAGATGTTATAAGGATTTTTCCGAGCTTTTCTCTATCTCCCTTTTCCTTCGTATTATATCCTTTACTCATATTTTACGACACCCACGGGCAAGAAAAGAAGATCGTTAATTGTATACTTACTCTATCATTACAGGCCTAGAATAGATGATAGGCTGAGAATGGTGATGAAAAATTAATCTTTTTACAACAGCAAGCAATTTCATCACTAAAATATTTTAATCACTTTATTTATCTTTTCAGATGATAAAAGATTTGAAATATCGTATAAAGAATCATCGGCCATTAGTTCCACCACTTGAGGGCGTCGCCTTCGAGTATGGTTTCAATACAGCGCAAATGAACTCTTGGCTTAGTTACTGGACCGAGAAGTACAATTTCAGTGAAAGAGAAAAGTTTTTGAATCAATTCCCTCAGTTCAAAACCAACATACAAGGTCTTGACGTGCACTTCCTCAGAGTTAAACCACAGGTAAGCTGCATGGCGTGTAGTGCAGTCATAGCAGGACTGTATTTAGGTCATCCATGAATGGTTATTTTGAATCAGGTTTTAATTATTTCCGTTATTTATATAATGTTTTTCCTGTGGTGACGTTATCAATCTTTTCTTTTCCGTTGAGAGTTCCAAAGTATCGCAGTACAGGATGGTAGCCAGAATCCTGACCTAAAACCACAGGGTAACACTGTCACTATCTCTTAATTTCCATTAAGAGTCGTAAAAACAGCCTAAAGAAGCACCAGATGAGATTGAGTAGATGCACTCTCGTGGGAAAGTAGATCTGTGATCGCCAACCCACCTTCCAAGCATGGCGTTTATGGCGTAATCCACTTTGATTAAGAGACTTATGTCGATCACTGGATGTCTGATAAGCTAATAATGATGATGGCAATGATGATGACATATATTGTAATGCATGTATTATATTATGTTATGATCTCCTTCGCAAAACAGGAATTTATTATGCCTTAGTAGGTACAGACCAGAGTATTTGGTATTTTTTAAAGACAATACGTCTGAAATTTTTATATGTATAGCAATCATCTGCTTGGGTTCTTTGGCGGGAAGAAGAAAATTTAATTTCGCGTTTTTAAATTAGATTCATTTCTTTAGCGTTTTATAGTGAATGATGTTGCTGGTATTTGTGTAATATATATAATCCAAAGAAGGTAGTGAGGTGTAGCGAATGTGACATATTAGTAATTTACGTGAATTTATCATGTTCCACCGATATTCACAGAAAAATTATTAATTTACTTTTTAGCGCCCAATTATTGGTAACCACTTGACTTACTGACGAACATTGATTATAAATAACATAAATAATATAAAGAAATATTAAATTATTTTTTTTCAATTTTTTTACCTTTGTCCGAACGGACGGACAGAACCACAAAAAAGTTCATTAAGACCATGCAACATCCAAAGTCATTAAGATGTTTTTCGGCCTATTTGCACTTAAAATATTTACTATATCTACATAAATACTTGTTATATTGTTCTTATATAACGCAAAAAAGGGGTTATGCCTTACTTCGTAATAAAAAAGATATTAACTATTATTATTGCATGTCTTAAAACAATAATTTTAAGATAAAGAAGCACAAATGTGCCATATGGCATAGCAATTTAGATGTCGAACCTGGCATCGATTTTATCTCTAGTTTCCCTTCTTTAACATAGATGACATCTGTGTATCCCTTGGTCGTCTTTTATCCATGGAAAAAAAAAGAGGTGGTAAATGGAATCTTAAAAACTCATGCTTAATTTTTATTATATCTATTCCAACAGGTTCCAAAAGACGTGGAAGTAGTGCCTTTGTTATTGATGCATGGCTGGCCAGGATCTGTTCGTGAATTTTATGAAGCAATACCTCTATTAACCAAACAGACACCAGGATACAATTTTGTTTTCGAAGTTATTGCTCCAAGTATACCTGGATATGGATTCTCTGATGTAAGTCCACTTCTTTCTAATAAGCAACGTCATACAGGGTGGAAGGGGACCGCTCCCGAAAACTAAAACAGGTAACCCTACTAGTCCTACTTGTAATGATAGGCTAGAAAAAAAATCGATTTGGATGAAAAATAATTTTTTGCACAACGCATTTTAAGTTTTTATCACATTCCATCGTATTAGGACAGTGCCATGTAAAGATAATTCCATAAAAATACGTAACTTTACTCAGATGAGAAAAGACGCAATCTATTCAAAACTCATGATCATATATTCAAGAGCTCAACGACCTCGCGTGGTGAAAAAAATTTGTTTTTTTCATCCGTATCGATTTTTTTCTAGCCTATTGTTACAAGTACGACTAGTAGGATTACCTGTCTTTGTTTTCGGGAGCGGTCCCCTTCCACCCTGTATAATAGAATCTTTTAAGGCAGGTCTAATAGCTGGGTGTCGCTATATATTTTTAAGACTTAATTTTATTTATTACTTAAGAATCCAATTTTAAATGCATTATACATTTGTCTAATGAAGCTTTTACTATTTTATTTGTTACTTTAGAGTCTAATTTTATATGCAATATACATTTATTTACTCTATTTGTTACGTTGGACTCGAGACTACCTTGTGGTCTTACGGCAGCTACATTTGTGGCAATGTGTGGTACAATTGTGGCAAGGTAAAAAATCAAAAAGTCGTAAGAAAACGTTAATGAGAAATTGTATATTTTTATGAATTGAACAAACATAAACAATGGAAACCACATCAACTTTTCACTTCATTTTATAACCACTTGTGTACGTGCACGTTGTGTACTGCCGCTGTCTCTTTTCTACTCGGAAGCATCGGCCGATCGAGTGAAAGAGAAATTGATGCGTCATAAAACGAATAGGTACTTAGTCGATCGTGCCTCTCTATGACTTGTTTCGCGCTCTCGCTTGCACGCTTATCTCAGGCGGAACGTGACACTTTTTCGTGCGTACAGCCAGCGTTCATCCATTTATAAGATGTTATTACGTCAAAAAAAGTTATACTGTACAGAGGGAGAATTGGCAATTAAAATCTTATTCAAAGTCATAGTTCTAAAAAATTCGCATTTTCGTAAGAATTTTAATAAAATTATTTAAAGATTTAAAATTTTGTGACGTTACGAGTATGTATGTGTTAGGTATATATATATACACTTCTTTTCACATCTATTCTATTAAATGTTTCCTTTGTACACATCCATCCATCAGCCCGTAAACGTCCACTGTTGGACATAGGCCTCCCCACGAGAATGCCATCTATAACGGTCCTGTGCCACCTGCATCCAACGGTTTCCTGCGACCTTGATGAGGTCATCAGTCCACCGAGTGGGGGGTCGTCCTACGCTGCGTCGTCCGATTCGTGGTCGCCACTCGAGAACCTTTTTTCCCCAACGGTTATCGGTTCGTCGAGCGATGTGGCCTGCCCATTGCCACTTCAACGTGCTAATCCTTTTGTACACATGACTTTCACAAAATATTTAAGGTTAACGATTCGGTTTCCGTGTGGCAATAGAATAAGAATACACTTGTTGACATGGAAATCGTAAAAATCAGATGGGGCGTCAACAGGTTAATGGATAATAGCGCTCTTCTGGGCATCTAATTGCCAAGCGTGGTGATTATGACAATAATCTCTCTAATGAGGGACTACACTTTATGGCGTTCCTTGGAGGAGTCTTACGTCCAACATTTGACAGCGATCAATGATAAAGCTATTAGATCCAAACAGAAGAATAATCATCTGTGATTAGCATGAATATTTTTACTGGAATCATAACTATTTGCAAGGAGGGCAACGCCTACTCCACATCTTGCTATCAACTTAAGTTTATATTTACTTACAGGCAGCTGTCCGGCCAGGCCTGGGTCTCCCACAAGTAGCCGTGATTTTCAGGAATCTAATGAACAGACTTGGACACAAGAAATACTACATACAAGGCGGTGATTGGGGTGCAGGTATTGCCTCAGTTATGTCCACTTTATTCCCTGAAGATATACTTGGACATCATTCTAACTTTTTATTATCTCAGGTGAGAAATACCTATTATATTTATATTATTTTTAGGATCCTGTTTCTGAATCCTTTCATGATGAAGTAGTAATACCTTCGCATATCAGTGTTTTTTTTTTTTAAACAGACACTACCCTGCCCTAAGGAAATAATCCTTGTATTGCGGGGGACTTTATGAACATGCTATTAACGTAGAAAAATTACATTCAGACTCAGAACAACACTTTGTGGATCGCACATAGTATTGTCCCACGTGGGAATCGAACCCACGACAATGCTACGGAAGGTCGATATCTTAACTATTGCGCCATTTGTGCAGTCAAGAGTCACGGCAAACTACTGCTACAGTCAACAGCAGTTTGCAACCACATTAACTTTTCACACAGTTTGCCGTGACTCTTGTGATTCTAAAAATAAGACTTTTGTAGTTTAAGAATTTAAAAAAATAATTATCTATGTTTCTTTCCAGCATACTTGTTCAATGCTCAAAACAATGTTTGGTGCGTTCATGCCATCGCTTGTGGTCGAAAGTCATCTAGCCGATAGAATGTATCCATTATCAACGATTTATTCATATTTGATTGAAGAATCTGGCTATATGCACATACAAGCCACTAAACCTGATACTATAGGTAAGTTAAAGACGCTATTAATAATACCTCTTGATAAAATTTTCAACCATGTAAGCGTGTACATATTCTTATATACCCGAAGTTCTATTGCTATCTTAATCTAATAAGTTAACATAGTGATTTCTGATGTTTACGCCAGTATTACACATTTGAAATAAAACTATTTTTAAGGATTATTTTTTCCTTTTTTTTTTGTGTCTGTCTTTTAGCTTCTAGGCGCAGATGGCTGTCATAGCTTAACCCGGACTATAGGTGAGCGCTGAGTACTCTTAACACGGATTCTATTTTTACAGATTCTATCGCATTTGTATTTGATTTACGGCGTTTATGGTCACGGGAGTACTCCTCCCGTTAATGGTTCCGTGACCATGAACGCTGTAAAATGTTCGAAACGTCGGGAAATTAAAAATGAAATACTAACGCAATATACATAATTCGTAAAGATATTAATTTAAAAAAAATCCGTTTAACGATAGAGTAAGAATTCACCACCCTCGTTTTTATTCGTGGGTGTCGTAAAGGATATCTTAGGGATATAATATACAGATAAAATTTATGCAAAAGAAGGAATACTGAAAATAAAGTTCTATACTAACTCGCCTAACCAGTGTTGTACATAGATGAATTGCCGTCCTACTGTGGAGGAGGGTCGAACCTAGGTCTGGGACGCATGTGAGCTAATAAAGATATATAGTAATAGTTTTCATCATCATCATCACAACCCAAATATGTCCCACTGTTGGACTCGGGCCTCCTCCGTAATGGGAGGGAAATTAACCTACTAAACCGCGCTGGTCAGTCGTGTTGGTATAGGGTTTTGTTTCGAGTTTTCCTTCTCTCGCATAGATGTTATATGCGTTTTATATCCCTTAATCGTCTCGTACGATCACCCACGGGTAAGATATAGGGTGGTGAATAGTGTTCTTACTCAGTCACCACACGGATAAGTAATAGTTTTATTGTTTTGATATTGGTCAAATAGTCATTCTTGTTTCCAGGTGTCTCCTTAACGGATTCTCCAGTTGGTTTACTAACATATTTCTTGGAGAAATTTTCGACTTGGACAAATAAGGAGTACAAATTTAAACCTGACGGTGGTCTTGGTGAGAAGTTCACCAGGGATCAGATTATTGACAACGTTATGATGTATTGGGTTTCCAACTCCATCACAACCTCCATGAGATTCTATGCGGAGAATTTGAATAAGAGATCAAATGGATATGGTTTGAATAAGTAAGTTGAATATTCTTCAATTTTGTTTCCTTTTTTTTTGCGGTGCGCTTATGGTCTGGTCACATCCCGCTAAATCCGTCCGGGGTGACAAATGAAAGGGCGTGCAACCCCATGAACCCGCCCCACAATGTACCTCTCCACTCCGTGTGAGTGGTCCATCAGAACTCGGTTTGTATATCCAATACTTAGTAATTTGGATGACTTCATCTACAAAAATTTCAGCCGCCGGTCCCTGAAATAAATAAATTAATTGTCAATAATAAAAATTCTTACAAAAGAACCCTCATCAAATCTATCAAAGTCCAGTGTTAACCACCGTACCATGAAGGAAAATATGTTTTAATCACGTATCAAAGGGAGTTAATAATCACAGATAGTATTTCAAATTTCCTAGAAGAACCCTACTGCACATTTGCTTAGCACCGAGAAATCTACTAAGTTTAATACTGCGTTATAGTAGTTTTTGAGAAACTTATAACACCAATTGCGATTACTAACAAGCCTACGATTCGTGGCGATTATGTTCCCCTTTGTGAAGATCTGCACTCTACAGCATCCATAGCTTGTGATAGGCAGTGATGGGTGGATGAAAATGAATATTCCAATATACATCACTTGAGGGTAAACTCAAGTAGAGTTAGATGCCATAATTTCAGTTAGTATAAATCCCACTGTTGGCCACGAACCTACTCCAAAATTAAAAAGAAATTGACCTGCTACACCATGCTGATCAGACGTGTTGGGTTATAGCCTTTGTTTCGAGTCTTCCTTCTCTTGCATAGAAAGTATGTGCATATTATAATCTATTGTATCATTTTTGATTTATTTAATCTTAAATTTTTACAGGATACCAACTACTGTTCCTACATGGGCACTTCAAGCGAAACACGAAATTATGTACCAGCCACCATCAGTTTTGAAGCTGAAATACCCGAACCTCATCAGCGTAACTGTTTTAGATGAGGGTGGTCACTTCTTGGCTTTTGAAATGCCTAAAGTCTTCTCCGAAGACGTGTTCAAGGCTACAAAAGCATTCAGGGAATGGCATCAAAAGAATGCAAAGACTGAACTTTAATTATATTAAGGGTTATTACAGTTTTATATGGTTTTTGATTTTGTTTTATTTATCAACTTAGATTCGATCACATTTTTTTTGCCAGAAATACCAAAAAGTGTATAAATAATTGGCAATCATCATCTTCTTAATTTATTTAGAATCAGCACAGCGTATCTGTCTCTTCTTCGTCTATAACCGAAAGGAGAATAACTGATCGTGGTGCATAAGATTTTAGTTAACTTTCACCACGTGCTGCCTGACAGACTTATTATCTATCTGAATCAGTTGCTCTTTTGAAGTCTGTTTGCATCTTTAAAAATGCAATCGTTTACCAAAACGATACCACATGTAATAGCTGTAGATCCATGTAAAGCTCTGAAGCGGATTTCAAGACACCTACGAACAATTTTAGGGTTGGTTTTATACGTAGCAAAAAAAAACACACTAATAGCAGGAATGCTTTTCGTCACTCGCGACTTATGATAGTCTAGAAATTGTTACATGTAACTGATTATAAGTATTTCAGGTATTTAAAGCCAATTTTTGGGCTTTTGCAATCTGCCCCAAAAGTTTAAGAAATTAGTTTCATTCTTTCGTCTACTAGACCGCCGGATAAATATGATGGAAAAGATCTATCACAATCTGATGTGCTGTGAAAATTAACCTGCAAAATCCTAAAAATTGACTCTCTTCTCTGAGGAATAACAACATGAAATTTAACCCACTGTGCTAACACAGTGGGTTAACTTCCACAATGGGTCCGCAGCTCTCAGAAATACTAAGGTATCCAATTTCTATATCTGCAACTTCCGAAGTTCTGTTGATTTTATTTATCGCTTAACTTTTTGACCTTATATTTTAGTTTCTTCTTTTTACTTCTTATCAGTTTATTATACATCTCAAATAATAAAAAAACTGAAAAGAAAGAAAACAAGCACTTAGATGTCCGGTGGTCTAGAATTCCATAATATATTATTGAATAAATACTATTGCAGAAAATAAAATATATTTTAATAATAGAGAATGACAACTGGAACAGTCGGGATCCATTATTCGACAGCAAATCTAATTTTTCAGTGGATCCCGACTGTTCAGTTGTCATTTTCTATTATTAAAATATATTTTATTTTCTACAATAGTATTTATTCAATAATATATTATGGAATTCTAGACCACCGGACATCTAAGTGCTTGTTTTTTTTCTTTTCAGTTTTTTTATTATGTACGTAGTTTTAGTTACTTTTTACGCAGTCGGGCTTTTTGATTTTTTTAATTATTTTTATTTATTTTATACTTTTAGTTATGAGTACCTAGGTAGCTATAGTTATTTTATTTATTAATAAGTAGGTAAGTACCTAACTATATATATTTTTTCGACTGAAGTTGAGTACTAAATCGTTAGAAATTGGAGATGGGGGACCGCGTAAGACATTAGATACTTTAGGTAGGACTACCTATGGTATATTGGACAATATACCTACTAGATACTTCAGTATATGTCCATTCACATCCAGTTATATGAATTTTTCGTCTTTTCATCGTAAATTTCTACTGTCTAAAAAACCTATATGTGAGAAAGGTTGTTACGAAACTTTAAATCGATATAGATCCTAAAAAGCCAGTCAAATCGAAAAATGTTGAGAGAAAACTAAAAATGATTTTTAAATACCTATTTAACGATACCCTACTCGATATAGTTTGTTGACTTTATTTTTTTTAATTTTCACAATATGGCGTCCAGTAGTCGCCATATTGAATTTTCATTAACGTCATATCTTTAGTGACACTCGCCGAATTAAGAGGAATCGATTGACGTGCGAATCATAAAAATTAGCCCAGGCGTTTGGTCTATATAGTGTATATCTATATAATGCCTCAAAAGAACATACATACCTATATAGACTGTTAAACACAATACCAATCCTTTGCGTCGCGCAGTCGGGTAATAAAGCACTCCAGCTTACTCACTAATGAGAGAATATATTCATAATGCAGATAGGATTTTCAAAAAACATTAACTCTTTTAATAATGTTATCAACTTTCGTCGACTATGATAATGCATTGTATTCTGCCTGAATAATCTACTGATAGCCAAAATAACCATGACTTCACCTGAACAAAAATTATGTGCTGAGATAATTAAATAGTAATTGAAATGAAAAATGTTTCTAGAAGGAAAAAAAAATATGCAACGGGCACTTTTTTTTTTATATTTTACTAGCAGACTCGGCCACGCGTTGCTGTGGCTGAGGTAGCCTCAGTAACACGTGGTGGTCATGCTAATAAATTGTAGCGTATATGAAACGTTAGTACTTCTAACATAGCGCCATCTATTAAATACTTAATCCAGTCAACAGATACCGCCATCTGTTAGAATCGTTTGGAGATAACAAATAATTGTGACTGTCAAATAATAGACAAATAATTTTCAATACAATAATATTGCGACTATATATTGAGATGGAAGCTATCCTATCTTTTAAGTTGGATCAAACTACACATGCTGTGAAAATTTGATTAAAATCGGTTAAGTACTTTAGGAGTCCATCGCGGACAAACAACGTGACGCGTAATTTATATGTATTAAGATTTATATATATATAACACAATAATTTATATATAACACAAGACGTGTTAAGCCGATGGAGTGAATATTTTGGCGATATGTATGCGGATGCTACGGTTGGCGCCAGTGTCGCATGTGGTTTATTAGATCAACATTCGACAACGGCGTCCTCCGATGGCATCAGTATGGATGAAGTTAAATGGGCGATAAGAAGTTTGAAAAATGGTAAGGCAGCGGGCATTGATATGGTGTCTGCCGAGATGATCAAGCTTGGCGGCTCCTGTGTCCGGGAGGCGTTCCTGTTGCTCCTCAATTTATGTTGGAGCTCGGGAATGGTTCCCGGGGACTGGAATAGCGCAGTCATCGTGCCTTTGTTTAAAAACAAGGGTTCACGTTATGACTGCGCAAATTACAGAGCCATAAGCTTGACCAGTTTGGCAGCAAAAGTGTATGGTAAAATTATTGAAAGGAGAATGAGGGTGGTGTCCGATGGTTTACTGTGTGAGACACAAGGAGGTTTCAGGAGTGGAAGGGGATGCATGGATCAAGTGTTCTCTCTGCGCAACATTGTGGAGAAGCATCTGGCTCCAGGTCAGAGGGTTTTTTGCAGTTTTGTGGATCTGGAGAGAGCATTTGACACGGTTGTACGAAAGGAACTTTGGGACATTTTACCGAAGTATGGTATTAACGGTAAACTGCTGCAGGCTGTGCAGTCTAGTTACATGGACTGTAGAGCCTGTGTGCAGCTTTTTTTTTTTTTTTTTTTTCACGCTGTGGAAATGCTTTTGCGCACTATCCCCCCACCGTTGAGAGTGGGAGGACTTGTGTGGGACTCACCGGCCACCGTGTGACCGAAATACCCACTAAAACCACAGCGGCCCCATCCGCGCTTTTACAGGGTGCTGGGGAGATCGTCTGATGACATTCAATCCCCGACACCCCAACGCATGGCCGTCTGGCCACGTCCCGTCGTCATTCAAGGCGCTGGAAGAAGAAGCGCGTATCTGCGCCTCCCTCTTCCTGGTCGCCGTCGTCGGAGCGAGTCAGCGGACGCAAGCGCCTCGCGCTCCCGCTCCGCGGCTTCCTTCCTCTTCATGACGGCCTCACAAAAAGAGGCCATCGACGACCAGCACCTGTCGCTACCAAGCATCTTGGAGATGATGGTCGGCAGCGACAGATCCATTCCCAGTTCCGACGACAGGTCGTGGCGCTGGGGCCCCCAGGTGGGGCATACTTCCACTGTGTGGCGCGCATCGTCAATTAGCGCGCCACACTCATGACATCCCGGGGCCCCTTCCCTTCCAATTTTATGCAGGTACTTACCGAAGACCCCGTGTCCGGTAAGCACCTGCACCATCCTAAATGTTAGGCTGCCGTGCCTTCTCGTAAGCCAGCGGTGAAGGTGTGGGGCAACCGCCTCCACAGTCCCCCGCCCTGCTACAGGGGACTCCAGATCTTCCTTCCACCGCTGGATGACCGTCCTTTGGGCCACTTCTTGTGCTCTGCCCAGTCTCCTTGCGGAGACCTGCTCACCGTTGGCCCGCGCTGTGGCGCGGAGCCGGTAAACCTCCGCCAACGCCTTAGCCACAAATGGCCAAGGCGGGTCACCTGCCAGTAGTGTCGCCGCAGTCCAGGACACCGTACGGTAGCCCCTGATAGCCCTCACCGCCATAACCCTCTGAGGTCGTCGCAGGAGGACCCTGTTGCGGGCGGCGAGCGACTCCGACCAGATAGGGGCACCGTACAGTGCCATGGACCGCACGATCCCGGTGTAAAGCCGCCGGCAGGATGATCCAGGGCCACCAGTATTTGGCAGAAGTCTTCCCAGCGCCGCAGCTGACTTGGTGAGCCTAGGGACGAGCTGGGCAAAATGTGGCTTGAAATTCCAATTTCTATCGAGGTACAGGCCCAGATATTTCATCTGAGCCCGCACCGGCACGGCAACCCCAGACACACTGATGTGTGCTCCTCGAGGGGGACCACGTCGTGGGCCATGGAATAGGAGGGCCTCAGTTTTATCCAAGGAGACCCTCAGACCCAGCATGCTGATCCGGTCTACGACGAGCGCTACTCCCACCTGTGCCAATCGGAAGGCCCCCCGAAAGTCAGCCCTCTTCACCGTGACGAGGGTGTCATCCGCGTAGCAGATAACCCCCATCCCGGGAAGGAGCCGACCCCGCAGGAGCCAGTCGAACCCAACGTTCCACAGGATCGGACCAAGGACCGAGCCCTGTGGGACGCCGCACTCCACCCGATGGCGGTAAATGCGCCCGTCGCCCCTCTCCCAGAGCACTTGTCTTCCCTCGAGGTATGCCTCCAACAGCCTCCGGAGATACGGAGGCACTCCATGGTACCGGAGCGCCTCCTTCAACGTCTCATGTGGGAGACTGTTGAAGGCCATTTTTTATGTCGAGCGAAACTGCCAGGATGACTGACTTTTCGGCCACCGCTTCGGTGACCAGAGATTTCAGGGCAGCCAGTGCATCAATTGTTGACCGGCCGCTCCTGAAGCCGTATTGTCTCTCTGACAGTCCCGGCCCGACTTCCTCGAGGTGCTGGACGAGACGGTCCGCGAGCACCTTCTCGAACAATTTAGCTGTCTCATCCAGCAACACCAGTGGCCTGTAGGCGGAAGGAGAGTCAACTGGGCGACCCTCCTTCCGCAGCAGACACAACCGTCCGCACTTCCATTGCTCCGGAAACTGCCCGGACCTCAAACACACGTTGAGCAGTTCCCGGAGCTCATCTCTGAGGTACACCAAGGCAATGCCGAGTACGATCCCCGGGACGCCGTCCGGACCAGGCGCCTTCCTCCTACCACGAAGTCGCGAGAGGGCTACTTCCATTTCTGTGTCGGTGATGGCAGGAATGATTGTTTCCTCTTCCACCACCGACCGAGGAGTCATTCTAGGAGGAATATGTCCCGAGGAGCACGGGAACAATTCCCCCATTAACCCCGACAGAAGACCCGGATCCATCGATTCTACGATGGGGGCGCCACAGGCGCGAAGTTTATTTCGCGCCCGCTGGTACGGGCGCCCCCACGGATCCCTGTCGAGGCCAGCAAGAAGCTCCTCACGGGCCCTCTCCTTCGCCTGGCTGATGGCCAGCTGCAATGTCTTCTTCCTTGTTTTGTATTCTTCCCGCAGCTGACCCTCAAGGACGTCATCCCGGTTAGCTCGTTGACGGCAACGAACGTAGGCACGCCGCGCCCGGTTGGAGGCCACCCGAAGATTAGCAATCTCGAGCGACCACCAATACACTTGACGACGCGGCGGCCTCCGCTGCGCCCTCGGCATCGCCGCATTGCAAACCTCTTCGAGTGCCCTTCTTAGATGGCCAGCGAGCCCTTCCACATCTGTGGGTAGCTGTCCCGTCGCGCCCCAGCGCTGCACTATGGCAGACTCCCGGGCCATTTCCAGGTCGAGTTGACCAATGGCCCATTTTGGGAGCCAGCCTCTTCTTCCGCGCCGGGGTTCTGGTGGTCCTCGAGGAGCGGAGATCTCGAACCGTATATAGCGGTGGTCCGAGAGAGTCTCCACTCCTTCTTCTACTCTCCAGTCCCTCACCTCGCGGGCGACACCGGGACTGGCAAACGACAGGTCTACCACAGACCCACCCCGATGTCGCACGCAAGTATGGACCGTCCCTCTATTAAGGAGGGACAGACCGGAGAGCAAAGACCACTGCTCGACGGCCGCACCCCTGGCGTTTGTGGTGGGGTTTCCCCACATGCGCGACTTCGCGTTGAAGTCGCCGAGGACCACTATTCTCCTCGGCGACTGACGGTGAACCGCGGCACTGACAGAGTCTAAGAATAATTCAAACTCCGCCAGCCCGCGGTTGGGGGAGAAATATATGCCAATAATGGCAAAATCTCTCCACCCCACCACAACGTACCCATTGCCCCTCTCAAGGGCGGAGAGGGGAGGGCCGACGCATCCTCTGGTCAGGACAGCTACATCTTCTCTAAGGTCCCCCACCCAATTTAGTGAGTGGGGGACAAAGTAGGGCTCGCTGGCCACAGCCAAATCCGTATCCCACTCCGCCATAGACTGCAGCAGCAGGTCCTGAGCCCCGGCGGAGTGATTTAAATTCGCCTGGAGGAAGCGTACTTGGTCTCCCATTAAGTGGACATTTCGGCTTCCTCCTGGGCTCTGCGGCTATTGCTTGTTGCGATGACCCGAGGTCCTTGAGCCACCTTGCCTTTCGATGAGGGCGCTTTGCAAAGCCTCCCACCCATTGTATGCTCTGCCGGACGACCAGCAGTAACACACACCGCACAGCGTGGTATAGCCACACATGTGACCGCCTTATGTCCGCTGATGCCGCACCGGAAGCAAAGTTCGGAGCGATCTACAGTGGACGAGCATAGCGGGGCTGTGTGCCCCAGTTCCAGGCACCGGAAGCACCGCAATGGGAGATCCTCCAGCACCTGAATGCCAGCCGAGCTCCAGCCGACCAGGAGCCTTCCTGCATCAGCAAGTATTTTAGCGGCGGCAACGGGGCAACGCACTTTCGCCATGCCCATACCGCGGGGTCCGCGCTGGATTTGTCCAACCTGGACTTCCGCGGCATCACAACCACATGTGCGGACTACAGCAGCACGCACCTTCTCTTCGGTGGCGGAGTCATCCATCCCGGTCACTCGGATATCAGTACGTTTGACCGGGCGGATGACATCCGCCATACCCGCCAGCGCCGTGCGCAAATTGGCCGCCAACTGGTCAGCGACTTCCATTGACTGGGACTTGGGCAATTGCAGAACCCTAGCCCCAGTCACAGAGCGTCTCACTTTAAGGCCCTCCTTAATCCCCATCTCTTCTAGGTTGATTCCCTGCTCGGCATGAAGCATCGCGTCGGCATATGTGACCCCATTTTTTTCAGCTTCCGGCTGCAATTTCAAGATTACAGCCGGTGACCGAGAGACAGTAAGCGCCAACTTCAGTTTCCTCTGCGCCGCAACAGCCGCGATGGGGATTGTGGAGGGCTCAACGGCCATGGAAGGCGCCGTAGGAGGAGAGGACTTTTTTTTCCCCTTCCTTACAACAGTTACCCAGGTGTCCGCAGGGGTGGGCTGGGCTGGCGGGACAGCTGCCGAGGTACCAGGGACTGACTGGGCTGGAGGTACTGGTGCAGCCATACGGACAGTAGCTGTGGCCGCAGCAGACGCTACGTTCTTCCTTTTGTCCGCAGCTAGAGGCGGACGGTTCACCTTAGCGGGGAGAAGGCGATCTTCTAAGCCCGCAAACCGGGCGTTCACCATTTCCCCAATTGACCTCACGATAGAGGATTTCATTTCCTCTATAGTATCCACTCCTATAGAAGATGAAGAGGCAGTAGCCCTCATTTCCGAAAATTCTCGGCGGTATGCCTTGAGTTCCGCCTTGAGGGCTTCTACTTCCTGGCGCTGTCTACTGTTCTCCGCCCTCAGTCGGCGAGTCTCCTCCGCCTCTGATTTGGAGCACAAAGCATCAATAATAGCTTGCATCTCTGTAGCTGCATCCCTAAGTTTTTTTATAAATGGACCCTGAAGGTGCCCAGATTTCCGAGTAACCTCTAGGATTATTGCTGCATTATGGCCCCCACGGGCACGTATCTCTTCCGGACCTATGGTAGAAAAGCTTTCTATAGCAGGGCACTCGGAAGCCGAGGTATCTGCTGAGTCTAACCTTGGTGCTGAGATTGCTTTACGAAAGGTACGGCTTCTAAGCACACGCTCGTACTCAATTTCTTCGGCCTCAGTGTCCCTGCTTTTGAGGTCCGCCTTGGCGCGAGTGAGTCCCGTGTTATGGCCCCTTTGTACTGCCTTACCTCGACGCGAGGTATTCACTTTTGATTTAGGTTCTACCTCAGTATCAGAACCTAAATCCTTCCGCCCAGAGTGACAAGTCTTAATATATTGACGCTTCCTCCCCGTAGGGGTGGTGTCCGTTTCACCTGTGTCGCATTCGACAGCAGATGGAGCGTCCGTTTCTCCTTCAGTATCGTCGTCCATTTGGTGAAACGAGTTTTACGAACTATTAACTTCGACGACTTAATAAATGACTAAATCACGATATAAGAATTTTGACGTAATATTAGTACGCCTGAATCGCGATATTAAAATTGTTTAGCGATCTCATATACACAAACCGGCCACGACCAGCAAGGTGGTCGCAGCTTTTTGAATACCGAGTACCTCGTGAACAACACGAGCGCAACCCCGGTACCCCGCGACCCTCCCTCTCCCCTCCCCGAACCACGAAACGACAACAACCCGACAAGACAACAACCCGACAAGACAGCAACCCGACAAGACAACGACGACAATTCAATGACAAAGACCGACCTAACCCAACACTCCACATCCAGCGCACACGTCCGACCTGTACGAGTGCCAACTGGCGAGAGCTTAGCCTGTGTGCAGCTGGATGATGGAATGTCGCCTTGGTTTGACGTCAATATCGGCGTTAACCAGGTGTGCGTTCTGTCAGCCAGGCTGTTTATCATATATCTGGATAAATGTCTCCAAAGGTTGAACGATATGAATGTGGGAGTCCAGATGGGTGACTCAGTGGTCTCTGCTCTGCTTTATGCAGATGATGCAGTCCTGCTGGCATAGTCAGCGACTGACCTGCAGACTCTAGTCGACACAATGACAGAAGATTGTAAGAAAAGGTGTCTACGCGTGAATGTAAGCAAAACCAAAATAATGGTCTTTGAAAGAGATGAAGCCAGAACAGATGTAAAAGTTACAATAGGTAATGATGTACTAGAGCAAGTGGATGAATTTGTATATCTTGGATGTGGATTTAGCCGAGATGGAAGGTACACCACTGATATAGAGCGAAGAGTGAATGCGGGAAATACAGTGAACGGAGCGTTGGGGCAACTTCTCGGCAGCCAGAAGGCACGTGCAGCAATACATAACACAGTGCTTGTCCCAACATTACTGTATGGAAGCGAGAGTTGGGTATGCAGAAAAGAGTATGAAAGTAAAGTTAATGCGGTCGAAATGCGATCTCTTCGGAAAACCTGTGGAGTTAGGCTGATCGACCGCATTCGTAATGACGACGTAAGAGAACGAGTAGGTATGAAAGAGAGTATTGGTGTAAAGACGCGAAAGGGAATGCTCCGATGGTTCGGACATGTGGAAAGAATGCCGAACGAACGTCTGGTTAATAAGATATACAATGCGAAAGTGGTGTAGGTACCGAGGGAGACCGAGACTAACCTACCTAGACCAAATCGGTCAGGTACTGAAGGAAGGTGGAGTCAAGAGTCTCCGAAACCGGCGAGCGTGTATGAAGAGAATTATGAATGTTGAGGAAGCAAGTGAAGTATGCAGAGATAGAGTTCTCTGGCACTCTGTTCTCTCTGCCTACCCTGAAAGGGATATGGCGTGATGATATGTATGTGTATGTATGTAAGATTTATATATGAGGCTACTATGGCTTTTATTTATATATGACAAAAACAGATAACTATTTTTGTCATATATAAATCTAACTATAAATCTTAAGGCTCACATATAGGCCCCTTAAGTTCTGTCATATCCGTGAAGTTGTACTGCTGTGCTTCTATTAGCTATATATCCACATTTTTTCTTGACTGAACAGTCAATGTTTCTTCACGTCTCCCTTTTTGCATAGAAGTTAAGAGAATTTTCCAATTCCTAATAATTTGGTTTTTCAAATTATTTTTTTTTATAAATTCCAGGGTAATATGAAGCAAATCCCTGAACATCCTGTGGGTCAAACCACGGTATAATTTGTGAATCCTGGCTTACAGGAGTTGCAGTGGCGTAGTGGTTAGTCCCCATAAAAAAATAAAACGATTTATGTAACAATTTTCTGCACTGAGTATCAATTCTATTATATTCGGTTTATAGATGATTCTTATTTGTGTCTGTTAATTGTATATTTATTAAATAATGATTTCTCACTATCATCATCATTCTCCTACTCTTATCTCAATCACTTGTGATAGACATAATATGCATCCTTCATTGTTACATATGACAAAAGTTATTATATATATTAGTTTTATGACTGGTCATCTAGCTGACGTCAATCCTTCTTGGGATTGCAATCGTTGAACAAACGGCATCAGATCCCAGGTCGATATAAAGCTCTAAGTCGTTTTTTACGACATCCACGAGTAAAGTAAGTGTTGGTAGTATTCGTAGCCGCTACCACACAGCATTATGAATCGTCACAATATATATTTCTGATTCTGATTGTGTAACATGTTTTACAAATCCTCATAGTAACTCTGAATGACTGATATTTCATATTCATTATTAAAAATTTCTTGTCATCATGATTCATAAATCAAAATCCATTAATTTTACGCACCGACATAGGTATATAATTTTTATACTGTTTCCACGATTCTACACGCATCATCATCATCATCTCAGCCCACACATGTCCCACTGTTGGGATCAGGCATCCTCCACAATGGGAGCGAAATTGACCTACTATACCACGCTGGTCAGATGTGTTGGTATAGGGTTTTGTTTCGAGTTTTCCTTCTGTTGCATAGATGTTATATGCCTTTTGTATCCCTTAGTCGTCTCTTACGACCACCCACCGGTAAGATAGGGGGTGGTGATTTGTATTCTTACTCCGCCACCACACAGATAGTTCTACACACGTTAAATTTTCCGCTAACCTTATGAAAAACCGTATTTTAATGCCTGCGATTATCTTGTTCAAACAAACAATTTTGACCACAAATACACACGCGATAAAATCTATAAAAATAGTTTTATTTGTGCTTGTGTAAACATCACATCACTGTTATTCGTATCTACCTTTTTTTTTTTTTTTTTTTTTATTGGTGGGCTATGGGTGCGTCTCGCCCCGCTGAATCGGTCCGGGGTGACGGAAAGGCGGCGCGTGACCCCATAGACCCACCGTAAAACCTTCTCTCTTCGCCGTGCGAGCGGACCACCGGTACTCGATTTTAACTTCGGTGGCCCGCCCGGCGGTTTACCCTCGCGCGTTCCTCTCGTCGACGCCCCGACAGATTTCGCCGTCGGGGCGTCGCCCTCACGCGGTGGCCTCACGTCGGGTGACCGGACAATTCCCCGGTCCGATCACCCGAGGCCTCGGTTAGGGCGGCATCAGGCGCAGGTATTCGCGCCTGCGCCGCCCCGGCCGCTGACGGCGGCCCGGGTCGCGGGATTCCTCCCGGACTCGTTCCGCCGCCTCCTTCTGCGAGATGACAGCCTCGCAGAAGGCGGCGACCGCGTCCCAGTTCCTGACGCTGTCGACCATCGCTCTCGCGACAGCCGGCAGCGTCAGGTCGGCACCGATAACAGCGACGAGGTCACGGCGCTGCCGGTCAAAGCCCGGACACGCCTCCAGCGTGTGTTGCGCCGTGTCCTCGTCACTGCTGCAATGGTGGCAGAACGAAGTCCACTCCCTATGTGCGACCGTGTGCAGGTACGAGCCGAAGCATCCGTGCCCCGACAACACCTGCACCAGTCGAAAGGAGAGGACTCCGTGCCGCCGCTCCATCCACTCCGTCAGTACGGGCCGGAGAGCCTCGACGGTGACGACACCGTGTCTAGGCCTCTCCAGCCGCGTAGCCCAACGGGCGATGACGTCTCGGCGGGCGTCCTCGCGCCAGGTGGCTATCTCGCTCAGCGATGGGGAGCCACCTTCGTCGCGCAGTGAGGTCACCCGCCGGTAGAGGTCGGAGAGCATCTCCGCCTCTAGGTCCCACGGGGGTGTCCCGGCCATTAGGCATGCCGCCTCGGTCGATACCGTGCGGTACCCGCGAATGGCTCTGACCGCCATGACTCTCTGGGGTCTCCACAGAACAGCCCTGAGCTGGGCGTTCAGAGCCCTCGCCCACACGGGTGCGCCGTACATGGCCATAGAACGGATCACCCCCGCATACAGCCGTCGGCCCTCGAAGCTGGGTCCGCCCACGTTCGGCATGAGCTGCGAAAGGGCGGACGCCGCGCCGACCAGCCGGGGAGCAATTTGGCGAAAATGCTCCCGGAACCACCATCGCCCGTCGAGCACCAGACCCAAGTACTTCATATGGGCCTGAATGCTGATGTGGACGGAGTTGACGACTAGCGAGACGCCGATTGGCGGCCTTACGCGTGGCCCATGAAACAATAGGGCCTCCGTCTTATTTAGGGCCACCCTGAGCCCCAGCGCCTCGATTCGCCCGACCATCTCCTCGGTGCCGAGAGTGGCCAGGCTCGCCGCCTCTTCGAGTGTCCTGCCCCGGGCTGTGACGAGCGTATCGTCAGCGTAGCATATCACGCTCAGCCCGGGGGGGAGACTTCCTCTCAACGCCCAGTCGTACCCGATGTCCCACAGAGTCGGCCCCAGAACCGACCCCTGTGGAACGCCGCACGACATGGACGTCCGCACAATGTCCCCTGCGGGACTCGCGCAGAGGACACTGCGCCCCTCCAAATAGTCCGCCACCAGCCGCCTCAGGTACAAGGGCACCCCATGAAATCGGAGCGCCTCCCTGATGCAGCTGAATGGCAGACTATTGAATGCGTTGGCGATGTCCAGCGACACCGCCAACAGCACTCCCCCGCCGGTGACAGCCTCCGCGGCCGTCTGCCTCAGTCGTAGCAGGGCCCCGATGGTCGAACGCCCCCTTCTAAAACCGAATTGAGCGTCCGACAGATCGGGCCCCACCTCCTCCAGGTGCTGGACGATGCGGGCAGCGAGGATGCGCTCCAGCAGCTTACCCACATCGTCGAGGAGCACGATGGGCCTGTAGGCCGACGGCGAATCCGGGGGCCGTCCCGGCTTTGGCAGGAGAACCAACCTCCCCTCCTTCCAGCACTCAGGGAACCGTCCAGACGCCAAACAGGCGTTGTACAGCTGCCTGAGGCGAGGCTCGAGGTGCTCGAAGAGCGACGTCAGTACCCGGACTGGTATTCCGTCCGGGCCGGGGGCCGTGGTCGCGGAACGAATCCGCGCCACAGCTGCTCCAACTTCCGTCTCCGTCACGGGCGGAACACTCTCGTCGTCAGCCTCCCGGTCTTGTTCTGGCAAGGCCATGACCGGGGGCGTGTGTTCCGACTGCCGTGGAAACAGCTCCTCGACCACCCTACAGAGGAAGTCGGGCTGGAGGGTCTCGGTGAGGGGGGGGCCCTGCGCGCGAAGCTTGTTCAGCGACGCGCGATACGGGTGACCCCAGAGGTCACGGTCGAGACCGTCCAGCATCTCCTGCCAACTCGCACCCTTGGCGGCTCGGATGGCCAGCCGAAAGGCCGTCCGCGCATCGCGGTACGCCTCGTACAGCTGGCCCTCCCGCTCAGCGTCGCGGTGACGCCGCCGGCTGCGGGTGTAGGACCTTCGGGCTCTGATACATGCCGCACGAAGGTCCGCCAATCTTGGGGACCACCAGTAGACCCCCTGCCTCGGAGGTAGACGCCGCCGCACTCTGGGCATGGCCGCATCGCAGATCTGCGTTAACGCACTGCGGATGCGGACAGCCTCAGCGTCCACCCCGTCCGCTGGGGGCGGTGAGGACAGCCACGTGTGAACGATGGCCGCCTCCGCCAGTAGGTCCCTGTCAAGACGACCCACAGCCCACCGCGGAAACGCGGGAGCTCCGTCCGCCCTGTGACCCCTACCGGGGTCCCGGAGAGGGGAGACCTCCATCCGGATGTACCGGTGGTCCGATAGGGTCTCCGCCTCCTCCAGGACACTCCAGTTCCTCACCCGTGGTGCGACAGCGGGGCTAGCGAACGACAAGTCCACTATCGACCCGCCCTGCTGCCGCACACACGTGTTCACTGAGCCCCTGTTAAGAACACAGAGGCCCAGTGAAGCCGCCCACTCGATGACCGCCCGCCCGCGGTCGTCCGTCATAGGGGACCCCCACGCCGTGGATTTGGCGTTGAAGTCCCCCAGAACCAGGACGAGGCCCGGTGCCAGTCGCCGTATCGAGGCCTCCAAGTTGGTGAGGGAGGCCCCGAAATCGTCCATTCTCCTGGTAGGGGAGAGGTATACGCTGTAGAGCGTGACCCCTCCCCACTCCGCCGCGACAAATTCCTCGCCCCTATCCAAAAGAGACAAGGACGGGAAGTGCCGCTGCGTAGAGACGACGATTGCCGCAGTACCGTTTCGGCTGACCACCCAATTGGGGCGATCAGGCACGCAGTACGGTTCTGCGACTACGGCTGCACCAATCGACCACTCCGCCATGGATTGCAGGAGTAAGTCCTGCGCACCGGCGGAGTGGTTGGTGTTGGCTTGCAAGAGGTGGTGCATGGATGGTGTAGCCATTAACGGGCTGTATCCATGACCTCCCCCTCGCCGGCGGGCGATCGGACCGCGCTAGGAGCGGGAGCGGCCGTGGTCGGAGGGCCGCCCCGCCCCTTTGGGGCCGAAGCTGGAGGTTTGCACGCCCCAGAGCCCATGCGGTGCTTGGCGGGCTTACTGCCCGCCGCACACGCGGGGCAGTGGGGCGGGGCGGCGCAAGATGCCGCCACGTGCCCGGTTTGACCGCAGCGGAAACACAGTCCGCCGCAGTCGAAGCAATTAGTGCACGTCGGTCGAGTATGTCCGACCGCCATGCACTTATAGCACCTCGCAGGCCGGTGCTCAAGCACGGTCACCCGCGCCGAGCTCCAGCCCACGAGGAGCCTGCCTGAGCCGGCCAGTTGCCTGACCGACTCCACCGGGCACTGCGCCCAGGCGGCACCTACGCCGCCCGGACCGGGGCGGATGACACCAACCCGGACGGTGTCTATGGGACACCCGGTTCTCGAGGCAATAGCCTCCCGGATGTCTTCCACTGTCACGGAGTCGTCCAGACCCGCGATGCGCATTTCGGCGCACTTGACGGGCCTGGCGATCCTGATGCCACCCTCCTCGGCAAACAAACCTCGCAGCTTGTCAGCTACGCTGTCGGCCGTCTTGGAGCCCTCGGCCCCGGGGAACTCGAGGATTCGAGCCCCTGTCCGGCCCTTGCGGGTCCTGGCTTCGACGCCTCCAATATCGGAGACGTCTAGCTCCCGCCGGGCCTTCCTCAAGACGGCCTCGTAGCTGAGGCCCTTCTCAGCCGCCTCAGGCAGCACAGTGATCACCACTGCGGCTGTCTTCGGCGACTTGAGCCCCTTGCGCGGCCTCTTCTTCTTACCGGCTCCTGCCTGTGGAGCGGGAGCGGGGACCTCAGCGGCGCGCTTGGCCTCCGCTCTCCTCCTCTGACCGCGACTCTTCCGGTCGCGCTCGGCCACCTGCCAACCCTCGGGCGCAGCAGGCGCGACAGGCGCGGAAGGCGCAGTCGTTGACGCGCTGGTCGTCGCCGGCGGTGTTGTTGCCGACGATGACTGCGGTCCGGCAGGAGCCGGTACCGTCCTCTTCCTTGGCTTTGGCGCGGGCCCCTTGGGGTTGGGCGCCGCCGCGGCCGTGGCGTAGCTGCCCCCCACGCGGCCACCTTGACAAGGCAGCGGGGCGGGGGCTGATGCCACATGCGGCCGCTTGTCCGCGGCGAGAGGCGGCCGGACACGTGGTTCTGGAGGCAACCTTGCCTCCAGAACGGCCATGCGCGCATCGACGAGTTTTCCGACTGCGTCGATGATTTGGCGCAGGGCCTCGTCCGGTAGGCCTCCCACCGCAAGTATCGGGGTCGGCTGGGCCTCTTCGGGGGCCCGTTCCGCAGCGTCTGGCGGCTTTGGCGCCGCAGGGACGCTAGCCGGCGGCATGCGGTCGGCAGCGAGAGGCGTCATCCTCACCACGGGGACCAGTTTCGCCGCGGCGGCTGGGCCAGCGCCAGCCAGCGACGCGCGCTTCGCAGCGGCTGGCGTCTTTCTCGCCATGGGCACGGGTGTTACCGTCACACCAGTGCCCAACGTCGTCGGCACCGCGGCGCGAGGCGGCTTTGGCGCTGCAGCGGCCGCTGAGTGGCCGGCCTTGGCCGGTGGCGCAACTGGCGCAGGCGGCGCGAGCAGCGCCATTTGCGCCTTTAGGTCGGCCACGTCCTTTAATAACTGGTGGTTTGCCCGCCGCATCCCCGCCAGCATATCCCCCAACTGCCGGTTCCGGGTCCGAATGGCGGACATCTCGCCATTAAGGCGGGCATTTTCGGCCCGCAGGTCAGGGGGGTCGCCGTTGGCGCGGGCAGCAACCGCCGCCGCCCTTTCCTCTCCCGAGGCCCCTCGCCCTCTTCGGGAGGCGACCTTAGGTGGCGGCATGTTGGCCACGCTCCCTTCAGAGTCGGCACCCGAGCTGCCACCCTTACTCAGGCGGCGCTTCCTCTGCGAGGGGAGGGCCTTCTCCTTGGTCGTCAGCGTTGTCGCTGTCGGTGCCGGGCTCTTTGCCACAAGACGCGCTGACGACCTGGCAGGGGCTTCAACAGCCGGCCTGCTATCCTTCTTGGACGGCCCTGCGGGAATATCACCGCCCTCGTCCATTTTGGCGGTAGAACCGCCACCCCCGTCTTCTCCGGACGGCTCTGCGACATCGCTGTCGCCCTCGTCCGTCGACGGCTCCGTTTCGGCTCAACCCCGTCCTTCCTCGCTTCCGCGGCGGCAGCCTTTCTACGCGCTCGCCGCTCCTCCAAACGCCGTTTGAAGCTGGAGGTCTTCCCCCGGCTCCTCCTGGGCGACCTCCGCTTCGATGTTGTTTGGGCCTCTGCGTGTTGTGCCGGACCCTCGGCGGACGCCTCGAGTCCCGAGGACGAGGCGTCGTTTCGGTCAGTTTTCCGTTGGCATGACCGGGCCTTGAGGTGGGAATCACTATGATCCACGTAGTTGTTAAAATTTAATTTCAGAGTATCCATAGTTAAACCCACGAGTATGGGAGATACTATTACGTCGACCCGGGCAGAGATCCCTGTACCCGGGCAAGCCTACATTTACCAACCAGGGGGGCAGCCGGTACCCTGGCTGGAGCGTGCTAAGAACAGAACAACCCATCTGCCATGCATCTTCTCGCCGCACGCCAAAACTTAAGATTATGGGTGATTTCCGAATTCGAATGTACATTCGAAATTCTTTATAGAGGTTGTCTTCCTCGCGGTCCGGGCGGTTAAGCCAAGACCCTCGTTCCTGAAACTAAGACAAGCAAAGAATCAGGTTTACGATTTGACGACGGTGGCGGTGGAACATGCCTGCCCAGCCCTCAAATGAATGAGTGACTGAGCCCGTCGCGGATTCGCGTCCGGTCACCTTCTACGGATAGAAGGCTAGGAGCGAAGCGCCAGATATTCGCTACGGACGACAGTACAACAGAAGAACTGGGGACCGCCGTCCGCACCCAGGGTACACCGCGTGGAGGTTTCTGACATCGTACCCCTTATTCGTATCTACCTGGTGACGGAGTAAAAAAAACTACGTTTAGAAAAATCAACTTAAAAATAATAGTTTAAAAAACTAAAAAAACAAGCTTTTATATATAAACCAAATTAAAAAGTAGAAAATAACCTTTTTAATAATTCATGTTAAGGCAGAGTAATAAATAAGAGAAATTATTTTAATGTAAAAAAGCGAGGGGTGCCTGGTGCGCTTTGGACTGATATACATGGATTTGCATACTTACCATACCGCACACTTGCCTCATATGACTAGATACTAGGAGTAGCGACATTATCGAAATATTTTCAGAAAACACCCCACGCTTTTTTACATTAAAATAATTTCTCTTATTTATCACTCTGCCTTAACATGAATTATTAAAAAAGTTATTTTCTACTTTTTAGTTTGGTTTATATATAAAAGCTTGTTTTTTTAGATTTTTAAACCATTATTTATTTTCTATTTTTTAGTTCCACTAAATACAGAAGCGCAATATTATTTATTTTAATCTACTATGATGCCGTAACTACTATCGGTAACTGTAATTATTTTCCAAAACATTAAATATGTACTAATCGTGAAATATTGATTATTAAAATTCAATTAAATAATTTTACATTATCGTCTTGTTATTTGATAATCGAAGCATTGAAGCATTTCATCAAATGCTGTAACAGAGAAACTTTAGATGAAATGATTCGATTACGAAGACTATGACTAAGTGTTACATAAGCTTGTCTAACTGCAAACAGTTGAGAGCCTAGATAAATGGCTGCATGATCAACTGTACAGCCATGAATCTTGTGGACGCTCGACGCCCAACTCAGAATGTTGTCAATGGCAACATTTGTCTCTCAGCAGTTCCATATTTGGTAATTTTTTTATCCAACTTACCTACTGCATAAAAATGTAATAAGTGCAAATATCTATAGAATTCATATAAATGTTAATGTCTTGAAATTATATGAAAATAAAACTTTTACTATATTTAACAATTGATTAAAATTTGAAGTAGTCACAAATGGTACTAAGATGGAACCAATACTTTTTTAAATTAGACAATAACTCACAAATGAACAATTAAAACCTGAGTTTACATTATGCCTGCATTAGTAACTACATATATTTTATAATAACATTCCAAGCTTAGATCTTAAATATTATAATAATACAAAAGTAAGTTATATAATACCATTTTAATTTTTAACTTTCACACATAAGCACTGAATCAGTTAAACACATACATACATACATACATATCATCACGCCATGTCCTTTGCAGGGTAGGCAGAGAGAACAGAGTGCCAGAGAACTCTATTTCTGCATACTTCACTCGCTTCCTCAACATTCATAATTCTCTTCATACACGCTCGCCGGTTTCGGAGACTCTTGACTCCACCTTCCTTCAGTACATGACCGATCTGGTCTAGGTAGGTTAGTCTCGGTCTCCCTCGGTACCTACATCCTTCCACTTTCGCATTGTATATCTTCTTAACCAGACGTTCGTTCGGCATTCTTTCCACATGTCCGAACCATGCATCAGTTAAAAACTATGTTATATGATAACATTTCAAGCTTTGACCTTAAATATTGAAATTTATCTTTAAACAATGCTCTTGTAAGTAAATATATCTGCAAATTGTCAATCACTACTAACAAACTAATACAATTATCTTTTTATAATACTTTACTTTAATAGAGTATATTTAATTTCAATATGTTTACACTTCTTATGGAAATTAATGTTTTTAATGACACTGATAGCAGTTTGGTTATCTAAATTAAGACAGAGTCCTCTTTACTTAAAAACTGTTTGATCCACATGGCCTCTTTTTAACAGCACAAATTGCCATAAATTCAGCTTCTGTAGTAGATAGAGTCACAGTTTGTTGTCTTTGGCTATACCAAGCCCCAGCCGCCCCGTTCTTGATGAAAACATAACCAGTAAGTGAATGACTTGTATCCATGTTCAGCCGGTATATGTTATTGATTATAAATTAGCTGTTGCTATCTGATTTTTACTGTTTATAATGATAGTCAGTTTTGTAACTCTTACTTGGCTACCACTTTGAATAATCTGATTAACAGATATCAGATTGCTAGGTTGGTAGTTTGAGAACATGTAAAACATTATTAAACGGGACCTTTTTGTCATGAAATTTATAATATATAAGTGTCTAAGCTTACTTGTCCTGAGGACTGCACAGATAATTCTTGTCAATTTCTCCTTATTTCTTTGGCAATACACGAGATTTCAATGTGCACATAATTTGTTGGATTGACTGAGAGTATTATCTTCGTCCTAGCTTTAGCGTCTCGTTTCTTATCTACACTTTCTGAGAAGTCTTCTATGCAATCCCAGAGTTCCTCACGTTGTAAATATGAATTGCAAAACGCCAGTTTGTATAATTTGTATGGCCAGACAGGTTTTCGATAAATGCGAGAGTATTATTTAACGCCACTTTCAAATAGATATCTCAATTCAAATACTTAAATGCTTCGTAAAGACCTAACAAGAAAACTTTTACACGAACTTCGTTTCGTTTTTAATGTTCACTTCAATGTCTTTGATCACTGATTTTACCATTAGATATTATACTGTCTTTATTTCTGAGCTTTTCTGGGCACTTAACCTGATGAATTGAACGATGTAGCTCGAGTTTTATTAACTATTTAATAAAAAACTAACAACAAAAACATACACAGTGGCTTGACAAATGACCTTGATGTCATGAATTAGACAGATACCTACATATTGTTATTGTTAGAGAGTGCTGTTTTACGGTAGCGCCCTCTAGGCGCGTAATTCGAAATTGGAAACTTAAATTCAACAATTTAATCCTGACTATCCCAATAACTGATTAGGATAATGGTGCAATCTTATTAAATTATTGTATTGTCATCGGTCCCCGATAAGTCTACTAAATTTAAATGAAATCTGACCGTTCGAAGTGGGTCAAAATCAAGTCCAAAGGAGTCGGTTACAAACATACAGGTCAAGCTAATAAAAAGCTTGTAAAAAACTGAAAAGTACAAAATAACTTAAAATACTATCATTTGTATGTGCTATCTATTGATAAGTTTGAAATCGGTGCCAAACCCTAAACAAAATTATAAACAGCTTAGGTACTTACTGTAATGGAACTCCTATACTAAAGATATCGATACCGGCACTGACTTCAAACCTATCAATAGATAGCACATACAAATGATAGTATTTTAAGTTATTTTGTACTTTTCGGTTTTTGACGTCGGTTTTTGTAAACGCAGTTTTTTTTATTTTTACATTTTAGTGTTACAGACACACATATGTTGTTCTATTAGTAGCGGGGCTTGAGCTACTCGTTCATTTGTCGCACTCATACTTAATGCTAATTTTAGACTTATATGATTTTCTCATAAATGCCATTGTCAGAACTGGACCAAATTGAAATGGGACCACACGGGAAGCACCAGCTTTCAAATAAAAAAGTATCATTAAAATCGCTTTGCCCAGTCGAAAGTTATGAGGTGACATACATAAAAAAAAAATTAAAAACAATACAGACGAATTGAGAACCTCCTCCATTTTGAAGTCGGTTATAAATACAAGGTTCAAACTAGCGGTTAATATCTGTTACGTCCTAGTAGCTAATATTCATAAAAAAATAAATATAATATAAAAAATTTATTAAGAAATAATAAAAAATTTATTAAGAAATGTAAGGAGACTAAACTTCATTAAGATAAAGAATAGTTTGGAAAATCCAAAAGTGCACGCCTCATATTTTTTTTATTATTTATCATTTATTATTAACACATACATATACATATCATCACGCCATATCCCTTGCAGGGTAGACAGAGAGAACAGAGTGCCAGAGAACTCTATCCTTGCATACTTCACTCGCTTTTTCAACATTCATAATTCTCTTCATACTCGCTCGCCGGTTTCGAAGACTCTTGACTCCACCTTCTTTCAGGACGTGACCAATCTGGTCTAGGTAGGTGAGTCTCGGTCTCCCCCGGTACCTACATCCTTCCACTTTCGCATTGTATATCTACTTAACCAGACATTCACTTTAAACATATTTCTTTTAATTAAAAATATTAAATACGTTTAAACGAATGTTATTTCTTGACATATGTATGATAATATTATCCTAGAAATGCAGTGTAAGAAATATACAGTCATTTTTAGTTTTGAAAAGTTCTTTATTTTCATATTTCGGGAGTAGAGCATCACCTCCCCGACTAGAAATTTTTTCGTCTTCCTTAGCAGGACCGGACCGGGCATACCCGATCTGGACCAGATAAGGTATGTAACGCAGAAGATATATCTGGACCCGATCAGGAAAACCTTATCGGGTCCAGATCAGGCATTCCTGATCGGGTCCAGATCAGGCATTCCTGATCGGGTCCAGAGCAGGCGTTCCTGATCGGGTCCGGATGAAATTTTACTGATCGGAACCAAATCAATCATCTGCGTTATATATCTTGCCTGATCCAAAACGAGTATGCCCAGTCCGGTCCTTTTAAAAAACATGAATATCTTAAGGAACATGTTAAATAGGTAAAAATATAAATTAATATATGACGTAGGCACCGAATGCAGTGCTATATTCTTATCATATAGAGTCCCAGTGAGCCGTTCCGATTTTGGCGCAACCACCAGGTGCTAACGACTGCAACTGTCGCCTGAATTTCTCATTCATGACCTGATCGATCTGTTTTAATCTGATTCGATAACAACTAATTTAATATTAGGCCATGTCATTACGCTTCGGAGAATCTTAACACCGCGATTCAAATAATGACGTCATTTTACTAACGCCATCTATTTATTATGACCCAAAACATTAAATGTTAGAATGGTTGTTACAATATAATATTTCTATCTATCTATGTTTTCAAATGTTAGGTACATTTATATACACCGTGGAATCTAATTGGCTGTTTTCCTGAAACGTATGTACTCAGTTTATCATTCTTAATATCCCCACATAACTAAAAACATAATACATTGAAAAAAAAAGTCTGATAAATAGACGTTCTTAAGTTTGTCTGATATGCAACGGTATTGTTCCCAACATGCCTACGACATAGCATTCGAATTAAATCGCAATAATAGGTAAAAAAAATTTAGGCATTGTAGCTCGTAGCCCGCTCGCGTCCCTTACACACACCTTGCTTTTGATGCGCCCGAGCCGCGCGACCTTGGTCTATGTTTTAATAGGTCAGTTTGCAATTTTTTGCCAAACGGCTTAGACGTATATCATATGTTTATAACAAATCCCGAATGCGAGTGCTAGTAAGTGCGAAAAAATTACAAGTCATTACCAGTACTCTGGCGTAGAGTGGTTAGACATGGTTCGTTTTTATGCGATTGCGAGAGGCAACTTGGCGAAGGCTGCCTGTACGCTCAGCTAGAACACCTGGATTCGTTACGCAGATGTGGCATTATAAATCCGCCTGTGCCTACAACAGCGATAATTTTATCAGCCACACAATGCCTACTAACCCACAGGCAGTTTTGAGTGCTTACACATGCTCGGGCTAGAGGTAGAGTCGGAGAGGTAGGTGTCGCCGACATTCTGCTCGATTAGAAGAAGAAATTCTTGAGAAAATGGAGTCATCGTTTTAAAGTAATTAAAGAAAGTAGGTAAGCAAGGTAAGAGCATTGACCGTAAGGTTGATACCTACGGTCGATGCTCTCAAACGACCGTAGGTATAACAAAATTATTAGACAAAACATGTTACAGTTATGCAAAAATGATATTTTAAGGAAACGTCCGGGATTGCAAATGACTAGAATTTATGTTTTTATTTTATTGAATAAATGCTATATTATGGTTCTATATCATTAACTGAGTATATACGTTTCGGGAAAACAGCCAATTAGATTCCACGGTGTATATATATTATTTATTTTTGTTTTTTACTTTAAATATAAATTATTTTTATATTATTAATTAAACATTATTATTATTATTAAATACATATGATTATTTAAAGATTTCAGATTAATCTCCTCTGATGCAAATACAATTTCGCCGTGGCATAAATATGACAATCATGTCGCTTTTTTTAATTTTGATTGATATTTTTTTTGTGTTACGAAAACTGTTTCTGGTTCTGATATACTACAAGCCTTACTATATACCTACTTGATGATATTTCACATCAGGCTATCCTTATTTGGTCCTGATCCGGTATGTCTTACCATACTTGATGTTATTTCACATCAGGCTAGCCTGATCAGGACCAGACCTGGTCCTGATAGGGTTTGCCGGATCCGGCATGCCTCATTCTGTCCTGATCGGATCCTGATCCGGTATGCCTTACCATTCTTGATGATATTACACATCAGGCTATCCTTATTTGGTCCTGACCTGGTCCTGATCCGGTATGCCTTACCATAATTAATGATATTTCACATCAGGCTATCCTTATTTGGTCCTGATCTGGTCCTGATCCGGTATGCCTTACCATACTTAATGATATTTCACATCAGGCTATCCTTATTTGGTCCTGATCTGGTCCTGATCCGGTATGCCTTACCATACTTGATGTTATTTCACATCAGGCTATCCTGATCAGGACCAGACCTGGTCCTGATAGGGTTTGCCGGATCCAGCATGCCTCATTCTGTCCTGATCGGGTCCTGATCCGGTATGCCTTACCATACTTTATGATATTACACATCAGGCTATCCTTATTTGGTCCTGATCCGGTATGCCTTACCATACTTAATGATATTTCACATCAGGCTATCCTTATTTGGTCCTGATCTGGTCCTGATCCGGTATGCCTTACCATACTTAATGATATTTCACATCAGGCTATCCTGATCAGGACCAGACCTGGTCCTGATCGGGTTTGCCGGATCCGGCATGCCTCATTCTATCCTGATCGGGTCCAGATACATGATCTGGTTGAACCATACTTTTTTTCTAGTCGGGTCAACGCTTCACTTATGTGAGTAAAATTCCAATCCAAACCGTCTAGTCTTATTTAATTGATTAATTAATCATCTAAAGAGGGTTTGTATTCAATATATACGAAAAAGTAGAGAATATTCAGTTCAAAATTGGTTTTATTAAAATAAAATTAAAAATATACTAGTCATTCGATTCTATCAATAAAATCCTTTAATAAGTATTACATCTACAAACATAAGATATTACGTAATATGTATTTCTATTCGGCAGTACGGCCTGCAGTCGTTTAGTGGCCCGCGACCGAAGGGCACAGATTATATTTTGTGTGCCAAAGATAATAATATAGACTAGAATTGTTGAATTATATTGTTGCGATAACAATAAGAGCTTGCTTGTAGTTTAAAATAGTGTACATAATAAAGTAAGTGACTTATATACGGTTATATCCTTTACCGTTTATTTGTATCCTAATTTTTCGTTTATTTGTCCATGTATTATTATAATTTGTTCGTAATTCCATTTATTTGTCCGTGTGGTGACTGAGTAAGAATACTATTCACCACCCCATACCGTAACCGTGGGTGATCGTACGAGATAACTAAGGGATATAAAACGCATATAACATCTATGCGAGAGAAGGAAAACTCGAAACGAAACCCTATACCAACACGTCTAACCAGCGCGGTATAGTAAGTTAATTTTCCTCCCATTACGGAGGAGGCCCAAGCCCGACAGTGGGACATTTATGGGCTGTGATGATTGATGATGATACTACGCTGGTTATAGAGGTTACGTATAGGATTTTATTTTGAATAACCTTTCTCTTAAATGGGCATTATAATTATGTATATTATAGCCCTTTATCGTTTTTTATTTCAGCCTTGTTGTGTGGTAGCGGCTACGAATACTACCAACCTTCACTTTGCTCGTGGATGTCGTAAACGACGACTAAGAGCCTTATAACAACCTGGACCAACTCCATCTGATGCTATTTGGTCAACAATTACATTCCCAATGAGTTGACGTCTGGCAGGCGGCCGGTCATAAAACTATTGCCAATAACTTTTACAATATGTACTATTAAAGAAGAGTACATATTGTATCGACCCCAAGTAATTTGGATAAGAGTAGGAGAATGATGATTATCTTTTTTCACCCACAAACAGGATAGTTTCTATTCTTAATTCGTCTATATTCGAAATAGTATGATTAAATAATAAATAAATCACTTTACAAAATCAACAAAGTCAGACAAAGTCGCCCAGCGTGCTATGGAAAGGCCTATGCTCGGTATTTTTCTACGTGATAGAATCCAGAATACCGAAATCCGTAGTAGTTAGTTTGTCCGTAGTAAGAACGGGTGTAACTGACATAGCCCGAAGAATTAGTTGAAATGGCAATGGGTACGCCACATCGCTGTACGAACCGACAACCGTTGGGGAAGAAAAGTTCTCGAGTGGCGACCACGGAGCGGATGGCGTAGGACGACACCCCACTCGATGGACTGACGACATTATCAAGGTCGCAGGAAACCGCTGGATACAGGTGGTGCGGGATCGTGTTGTATGGTATTCTCGTGGGGAGGCCTTTGTCCAACAGTGGACGTTTACGGGCTGATGGATTGATAGATTATAATCATTTCTTAATCTGAATCTTGTAAATTCGACAATGATATTGTTCATGACGAATTAAAAAGAAATATGCAAAGTCATATTAAATTGTGCATTTTAACATTCTTTAGATATGGTAATATAACATTACGTTAGCATTTTTTGACTGCGTAGATAGTGTAATGGTTAAGACGCCGACCTACCAAATCAGTGTCGTGGGTTCGATTCTTATTCCGTCACATACAAATGTTTATGATCTAATGCCCAGGCAAATAAATTTTACTTACTTTCACGTCTCCTTACACTTGATTTTGTATATTTGCTTCGTTCATCTCTCTAAACTCATTCTTTCCAAGTGACCAAAACATATATAGTAAAAATATTGATTGCCCACCAAAATATTAAACTTTATAACTAACTAGCTGTCCGGGCAGACGTCGTCCTGCCCGGAAAAGCTTTAAGCGGCATGCCGACAGCAGCGCCACCTATCGGGTCCAATTGTGTTTTGAAATCATCCAGGGACCCATGGCAATATACATAGAAAAGTTCATCCCAATCGGTCGAACCATTTGACGTACCGACAACGGCGCCACCTATCGGGTCCAATTTCGAATCTAAACCATCCTTGAATCCCCTCGAACATACATAAATATATTCAAGAAAATCCGTCCAGCAGCCGTTTAGGAGGAGTTCACTGTCAACA
The DNA here is from genome assembly GCA_905163515.2 of Lymantria monacha. NCBI lineage: Eukaryota > Metazoa > Arthropoda > Insecta > Lepidoptera > Erebidae > Lymantria > Lymantria monacha. The sequence continues at coordinate 18,696,914 of LR991106.1, read as the reverse complement.
CACGTACAGAAGAATTATATAAAGATATATATGTTATCCGCGTGGTGACGGAGTGAGAATACAAATCACCACCACCTTATCCGTGGGTGATCGTAAGAGACGACGAGGTAATATAAAACGCATATAACATCTATACAAGACAAAAAAAACTTAAAACAAAACCCTATATCAACACGTCTGACCAGCATAATTACAGTACATCAATTGCCCTCCCATTATGGAGGAGGCTCGAGCTCCGGGGTGACGGAAGAAGCGGCGCGTGACCCCATATACCCACTCTAGAAAGCGCCTCTCTTCGCCGTGCGAGCAGGCCACCGGTACACGATCTTTGTCTTCGGTGGCCCGCTCGGTGGTTTACTCTCGCGGGAATATATGAGCTGAGATGATGAAACTATTTTAAGATATTTGAAATAAACAGTTTTTCTTTAATCACTTCTATGTTATTCCTTTTCTTCCAGATGTCGCGACTTCTAATCCTATTATTACCATTTGTGGTGCTAAATGCTTGTTTAGTATATTACCTATTTGTAAAGGCACCACCTCCCGTACCTAATTTAGACTTGAACGAATGGTGGGGTCCGGAGAGTAAGAGAGATAAACAAGATACCAGTGTCATTCCATTCAAGATTAATTTTACAGACGCTGTGAGTATTTAACTAATAATTATTTTTATTGATTGTAGATGATGTAAGGGTTAAGATGCCTGCCGTATCAATTGTTATGGGTTCAAATCCTATAGCACAAAACTTTGTGGGATAGTAAATTATTGTTTTGAGTCTGGGTGTAATTTGTGTCCATTATGCTTGTAAAGTCCCCCGCAATCCAAGGATTATTTCCTTAGAGCAGGGTGATGTCTTCTTCTTTAAAAGAAGAAAATATATAAAACAAAAAGTGTGTGTGTACTATTACTTATGTACACGCGTTAGAAGTTATACTTATTTAGCGTAACAAGTTCAAAACCTTTTCAAAAAAAATATCTTTCGCCTTATTCTATGTTTGTAGAAAAAACAACACTATCAATAAAAAAAAAAGTATTTAATCCATTGAAAGTTTTATTATAACGCATTATCTAGTTAAATAAAAATAAAAAAAATAACTAAAATCTTGACTATAGCTAACTTCAGGGTGTCGGTGTTTAGTGACGGTGTACGCGCGCGCATCGTAAAAATTTACTCTCATCATTTTTCCCTAATGCGCCAAAAGAATTATAACTTCAATAATTTAGTGAAGGTTATAACCATTCATCTGCTTTTGCTGTAATCGTGATATATGACTAACAGCTCTGTACCGACTAGGACCAACTTCATCTACTGCTGTCTGGGCAAAAATTACATTTTCAAACAGCATTGACGTTAGGCAGGCGGCCGCTTATAAAAATATTACTAAAACTATTGTCGTGTGTGTACACATCATTCTCCTATTCTTATCACAATTACTTAGGGTCGATACAATATGTACTCTTTTTCATAGTACATATTATAAAAGTATGAGAGAGAGAGAGAGAGAGAGCGAGTAGGTATGAAAGAGAGTATTGGTGTAAAGATGCGAAAGGGAATGCTCCTATGGTTCGGACATGTGGAAAGAATGCCGAACGAACGTCTGGTTAAGAAGATATACAATGCGAAAGTGGAAGGATGTAGGTACCGAGGGAGACCGAGACTAACCTACCTAGACCAGATCGGTCATGTACTGAGGGAAGGTGGAGTCAAGAGTCTCCGAAACCGGCGAGCGTGTATGATGAATGTTGAGGAAGCGAGTGAAGTATGCAAAGATAGAGTTCTCTGGCACTCTGTTCTCTCTGCCTACCCTGCAAGGGATATGGCGTGATGATATGTATGTATGTATTATAAAAGTTATTGGCAATAGTTTTATGACCGGCCGCCTGCCAGACGTCAACCCTCATTGGGAATGTAATTGTTGACCAAACGGCATCAGATGGAGTTGACCCAGGTCGTTATATCTTAGTCATCTTTTACGACATGATCAAGCAAAGTAAGGGTTGGTAGTATTCGTAGCCACTATATTGGAGCTATGTCAAAGGTACTGCAGAAATTCAGATCAAAGCCTAGGACGATTAGGCAGTATAAAATGAGACCATGAAGGGAGAAGGATTCATTAGGGGCGCCAGCTCACTCGTTTACTGAGCCATTAACTTTGTAGCAAATTTTAATTACTTAGACGTCCATTTCCTGCTATGGTGTAAATATTATCAGCCATTTGGTTTTTATCATCATAATCTCATCTCAGCTCATATATGTCCCACTGTTGGGCTCGAGCCTCCTCCATAATGGAAGGGTAATTGACCTGCTATACCACGTAGGTCAGACGTGTTGGTATAGGGTTTTTTTTTAGTTTTTCTTTTCTCATATATATGTTATATGCGTTTTATATCCCTTAGTCGTCCGTTACGATCACCCACGAGTAAGATAGGGGGTGGTGAATTGTATTCTTACTCCGTCACCACACGGAATATATGCAAAATCATATTAACTTGTGCATTTTAACATTCTTTAGATATGATAATATAATATTACGTTAGCATTTTTTGATTGCATAGATGATGTATTGGTTAATACACTAACCTACCAAATCAGTGTCGTGGGTTCGATTCGCCTTCATTGCAATTACCTGGCTAACGATGTTGCCAAATAATTTTTCTTCAAACAAGTCTTGCTCGGACTCAGAACAAAAAAAAATTGTTGATCGGACAAAGTATTCCTGTATCGAAATCGAACCCACACCTCTTGGCGCTGTGTAGTCGGTATCTTAACAGCTACGTTAAAAGCTGTATATACCATTACTGGTCTTATTACGGAACAGAAATATATAAAAAAATAATAACAAATATTTTCTTTAACAGGCCATAACCGATTTGAAGGCACGTGTTAAACGTCACCGTCCATTCGCCCCACCACTTCAAGATACAGCCTTCGAATACGGATTCAATACCATACAATTGGAGAACTGGCTGAAGTATTGGACTGAACAATATGATTTTAAAGAGAGAGAGAAGTTCCTTAATCAATTCCCACAGTTTAAAACCAATATTCAGGGTTTGGATATTCATTTTATTAGGGTTACTCCAAAAGTAAGTAAATATAACATTTAATATTTCTTTCTTTGTTTCTTTAATTTAATATTTCTCTTATTGCAGTATACATAATAAATATTATAAAAATAGTAAGCTCGTGGAGCTGGTGGACTTATTGGATTAGAAACTAGACTGAACAGCCTGGATGTTCTTTGTAGCGATTTTTTTAAAACTACTTAATAGCTTCAGGCATAGACAATCATTATTTTTTAAGGGACTTAATTTTAAATATTTATTATAAGTAGCATGCGAATCGATTCAGTGAATCGATATATCACCCTAAAAATCAATTTTTAATATTTGCCGTTTTTATTTGAACCATAAAATTATTTAAAATTAGTTGAAAGTTTGCCTTAAGATTTACCTAATATCTGAAACACATTAGGTTCAAGCATAGGTGACAAGACAAACCCGCTGAGTTTCTTGCCAGATCTTCTCAGTAGCGGTCTCATTCTGATCCGGTGGTAGTTTCTTAGATTAAATTTAAATGTAAAAAATGACAATATGTAAGTGTCCGCGCAAATAAATGAAATTGAATTTGAATTTGCCACAGAAGACAAACGTGCCGGTGGCCCGCTCACACGGCGAAGAGAGACGCTTTGCAGGGTGGTTCTATGGGGTTGCGCACCGCCTCTTCAGTCGCCCCGGACCGATTTGGCGGGGCGTGACCACCCCATAGCCCACCGCAAAAAAAAGGTTCAAACATAGGTAATTCTATAAGTGAAAGGCATAAAAAAAGTGTCACTTTTTATAAAATTGTTAGATCTCGATTTTTTTGTGAACCAATTCTTTGGATGACTATTCGAATCGATTCATGGATCGATCTTTTTCGGAAAGAATCACCTACATCCGAATCGTATCCAAATGTATTTTTTTAATTTTATTTTTATTATTCAATTCGACGTAAACATTCTTATAATAGATTATTATGCATTATAGGTACCTGCTGGTGTTGAAATAGTTCCTCTTCTTTTACTCCATGGCTGGCCAGGGTCAGTTCGTGAGTTCTACGAAGTCATACCATTAATTACCGCCGTCAGCAAAGACAGGAATTTTGCTATTGAAGTCATTGTGCCAAGTTTACCGGGCTATGGATTTTCTAGTGTAAGTATTGTAATATTTTTTTCGTATTTTTCTTTTTTTTAATGACATATTGAATTAATTTTAACCCGCACATTTGCTACCCTAACTTGATAATTGTATGACTGATGACTCAATGAAGCACTAATATCTAAAATAGAAGAAGCGAAGCCGAGAAACTTATTTCTGATCCTTCTGATTTAAGAGCAAGGCCTTGTTATATTTGGGATTTTGAAAAAAAAATGTTTTTTTTTTATTTCGTTTTAAAATATTTTTATTAATTATAATGATATTTAATTCGAAATATTTAAAAAAGATTTCAATTTATTATGAATAATTAAAAATTGATAAAATTTAAACAAAAATCACGTGACTGTGAACGCGTCATGATTGATCACCATACTTGTGACGTCATAATCTTAAAGCAATTCCTTACTATCTCTGTATGCTATAATGGGTGTAAACTCTCATTATGACGTCACACGCGTTCGAATTCGTTCGGGAGTTGTCGGCGGGTTTTCGATACTGGATTCAAAAAATAATTTTTGTTTTATATATCTCTTAAACTATTGTGCAAAAAAAAATACTTAAAAGTTTTATTATAGAACTTATGTATGATCTTTCAAAATATCAAAAAAAAAATTCAAGAACCCTATTTCTTAGCAAGTTTTGTTGTTTTTTTTCTTATGGCGACAAACGAGTAAGCAGCCAACCTGATAGTAAGTGTCACTGCCGCCCATGGACCTTTACTATAACCAAGGCTATAACTAGGCCGCTGCCTACCATTACAATCCCCAAACCCACCCAGTGAGGCTTCCGGTTCTGAATTTCTATGCTATCTAAATTGTTGAAGACTGCATGAGGTTCCATCCATCATTCATTAAGCCTAGTGACATCAATTTTTGGACATTGTTCTCACCGAGGTGATTGTAATGTTTTCTTAACCCATCATCATATAAAATATGAGATTTTACATATATTTTCCATTCTAGGGAGCTGTTCGACCCGATTTTGGTCCAGCCAAAATGGGTGTGGTTTTACGCAACCTAATGCATACATTAGGCTTCAAGCAATTCTACATTCAAGGTGGAGACGCTGGTGCTATGATCGGTAGCAATATGGTGACAATATTCCCTAAGGTATTTTATTTTTTTTAATTTGAACGTCATAGCTTATAATGCTCTAAGTTTCATTATACTCGTTTTAGACTGACTTCGATATAAAATAAACATGTACATATTATTTTTAGCTTTTTTGTCAGGATAGCCTAATAGTCTAACTCATCATCAGGGTTTTGTTTCGAAATTCATTCTCTCGCGTAGATGTTATATGCATTTTATATCCCTTAGTCGTCTCGTATGATCACCCACGGGCTAGATATGAGGTGGTGAATAGTATTCTTACTCCGTCACCACACGGAAAGTCAGTCAGACAGTCTAACTACATCATCCTATTTATGCTGTTCAAGGTCGTGGACGAGTAGCGTGGAGTCCTTTCTCTGCCATATTACACCTATTCACTAGTTAAGCGGGACATTAGAACCCAGTATTTGATTTCAGTGACGTGTTTAGAAACCCTCAACTGTTTAGTCAGTTAGTTACTGGGTGGGTCACGAAAGCTAAATAATTGGTTCTAGGGGCTCACTATAATATTGGATATTAATAGTCAGGACTTATACAACAGATTCTGGAATCCAACGCTGCCCTGAGTTGTGACAATAGCTTGTAAAAATAAACAAGGAATCTCAGCATGAAATCTATTATTCTTATAAAAAATCTAGTAAAAGACAAAATCAGATATTACAGAGATAATACATTTTTTTTAATTTTTGGTGTGGAAACAAGCAAGCAGCACACCTGATGTTATGCGTCATTGCCGCTCATGGATCTTTGCAATACCAAGGGTATAGCTAGGCCGCTATCTACCAATATAAACCCCAAACCTACCCAGTTGGGCTTCCGGCTCTCTCACTCACCGAACAAAGTGCAATAGCACATTGGCATTACTCAGACGTCGAACTTCTGCGAAATTGTGATACTACCCCGGATAGACCGGCCCGCGGCTGTAGGCAGAGATTGTCAGCACCGTAGACCTACTACTGATCGCGTGGTCCTACCACTAACGGCTTGATATCAGAGATATTCTAATTGCCATATGTTTTCAGGAAATACTGGGCTTCCATACAAATACAGGTGTATTGATGAGTCCACAAGCAGCTCTCTTGCAAATTTTAGGAGCTATCTACCCTCCTCTTATAGTAGATACAGATGTTGCTGACAGGTTATATCCTCTAACAAAGACATTTGGTTTTACTATTGAGGAAACTGGGTACATGCATATTCAGGCATCTAAACCTGACACAATTGGTGGGTAGTTTTCTTACAATTTTTTTTTTATTGCTTACGATGGCAAACGAGCAAGAAAAACACCTGATGGTAAGTGTTACAGCCGCCGATGGCCTTTACAATAGCTAGGCCGCTGCCTACAAATACAAACCTCAAACCCACCCAGTTGGGCTACCGGCTCTTATGCTCACTGAACGAAGCGCATTCGCATATGGCCATTACTCAGACGTCGATCTTCTGTGAGATTGTGGTACTACCCCGGACGAACCGGCCCACGGCTGTAGACAAAAACTGTCAACAGCGTGGCCCTACCACTAAAGTGTGGTTATGTGGTACATGGTGTTTTTTTTTAAATATCTTTTGGCGTTTCATGACTTGAAACGAACTTAGAAGTAAATTTGAGCATAGATAGCGATAGTCTGATGAAAGATCATTAATTAGACATTTTATAATTTGGTTTATATGTTTCAGGTGTTGCCCTTTCTGACTCTCCATCGGGTCTTCTAGCATATATATTGGAAAAATTCTCAACTTGGACTCGACCAGATCATAAAACTAAAGCTGACGGAGGCTTAACCTTCCGTTTCACAGAAGAACAATTGATTGATAATGTTATGATATACTGGGCCTCAAACAGCATCACTACTTCTGTGAGACTCTATGCGGAACACTTCAGTCATAAAAATATGGGTCTGCAACTAGATGAGTAAGTTCAAACAATTTATATTTTTCAACAATTATATATAAATACATATAATGTGGTGACGGAGTAAGAATACAATTCACCACCCCCTTACCCGTTGGTGATTGTAAAAGACGACTAAGGGATATAAAACGTATCATCTATGCAGAATAAGGAAAACTTGAAATAAAACCCTATACCAATATATCTGACCAGGGTGGTATAGTAGGTCAATTTACCCATTATGGAGGAGGCTCGAGCCCAACAGTGGGATATATATGAGCTGCGATGATGATGCATCTAAATTTTCCGTTTAGTGACGGATTAAGAATACAATTCACTACTTTTTAATTGTTCTTATGGCTGTCTTAGATAACGACTAAGAGATATATGTAGAAATATATCTAGAATACTAGAGAAGATGTATTATACATATATAAAACATCTAGAGAAGCAAAACTTGAAACAAAATCTCATACCAACTCAGATAGGTTTTCAAAATTTTATTTAAGCCATTTATAAATGATGATTAGATGATTATTGTATGTTATTTAATCAGATGATTAACGTAGTATATTGATTTCAATTCACTATTTTCATCAGGCAGTTCTAGCTTAGCAATGGGATGTATGGGTACGTAAAGACCTATTCGTAGCATAATGTTACATCTGTATAACCATTATTTCAGTGAAGAGCTATTTAAAATGTGTCAAACACAAAATCAGCAATAACATTTTTCTTAATTGTACATACATACATACACGCCATATCCCTTGCAGGGTAGGCAGAGAGAACAGAGTGCCAGAGAACTCTATCCTTGCATACTTCACTCGCTTCCTCAACATTCATAATTCTCTTCATACACGCTCGCCGGTTTCGGAGACTCTTGACTCCACCTTCCTTCAGTATGTGACCAATCTGGTCTAGGTAGGTGAGTCTCGGTCTCCCCCGGTACCTATATCCTTCCACTTTCGCATTGTATATCTTCTTAACCAGATATTCGTTCGGCATTCTTTCCACATGCCCGAACCATCGGAGCATTCCCTTTCGCATCTTTACACCATTTCTCAATTGTTTTGTATATAATTGATTAATTTCCTAATAATAGTTCCTTTTATATATAGAGCTAAAAACGATTTGGTGTTATAATCATATATGACTTTGTTCTTCGTGTAGGTCGATATCGTATTTTGTAAAGCACCATTATTATATACAAATTAAGAGCTTTACATAAAATTTCCTTTACTACAAAAAAGAAATTACAATGATTCGTGAATTATTTGTTTTTTTTTACAGGATACCCACATCAGTTCCAACTTGGTTGGTTCAAGCTAAATACGAAATATTATATCTACCACCATTCATACTAAAGTTCAAATATTCTAATCTGATAAATGTGAACGTATTAGATGACGGTGGACACTTTTTAGCCCTCGAAATGCCCAAACTCTTCACAGATGATGTGTTGAAAGCTATAGGAGAGTTCAGGAAGCTGAATAAAAACGTGAAAATGGAATTATAATTTATAAATATAAGATAATAAAATATACTTACTATTATCGTCTTTTTATTATTATATACATACATACATATCATCACGCTATATCCCTTGCAGGGTAGGCAGAGAGAACAGAGTGCCGGAGAACTCTATCCTTGCATACTTCACTCGCTTCCTCAACATGCATAATTCTCTTCATACACGCTCGCCGGTTTCGGAGACTCTTGACTCCAACTTCCTTCAGTACGTGACCAATCTGGGATAGGTAGGTGAGTCTCGGTCTCCCCCGGTACCTACATCCTTCCACTTTCGCATTGTATATCTTATTAACCAGACGTTCGTTCGGCATTCTTTCCACATGTCCGAAACATCGGAGCATATATATTATTTCTAACTAAAAAAAGACATCCATTTTCCGTAGATATCCATTATTAGAAATAAAATTATCCAAAAGCAAATATTAATATAGTTATCACGTTTATTAGGCGAATCTGCGATCGTAGCAATTAATCAATAATATATATAATCAATCCTTAAAGACGTAAATATAATACGATGCGAGAATTGAATGTCTTACATTTAATGTTCACAATGGTGTAAGTGGCAGCACGAATGGAACGGATTTCCAATAGGTGTGGGTTAGAATCCCACTTGTGACAATCATATTTCGCTCGTAATCAGGTTTTTATAAATAATCAAGCATATTAAATGCTAAATTTCAGTAATTTGAATAACAGGGTTGTGTCATCGATTGATACCATTCTAACAACAAAGTTTGAGTATTAAGCCTGTACAATATGTAAACAATTTTGCGTAGATGGCACACGTCTTCTTAAAGACGTAAATATAATATGATGCGAGAATTGAATGTCTTACAGTAGTTCATGGTGGTGTATGTGGTAGCACGATTGGAACGGATTTCCAATAAGTGTGGGTTCGAATTCCACTTGTGAGAATCGTTTTTCGCTCGTAATCGGGTTATTATAAATAATCAAGCATATTAAATTTCAGTAATTTGTAGCAATCATTTACTACAATCACTTATACACTCACTTGCAAAAAAAACGGGCACCTAAGCAATGAACCATTTCAAATGTTAATATTTCTTTGTTTGATAATTATAGGTAGTTTTATCCACACAATTTGGTAAATTAATAAGAAAATAATCGTTTTCATCAGTATTTCATAAAATTTAGATACAATTTATGGGAAATAATGCTAAACCTCGCTAGTAGTGTATATTCGCTAGTAGTGCATATGCTCATGAAGTAAAAATAAAAAAGTTTTTTTGTTTGTTTTTCTTTAATAAAGTAAAAGCAGATAAATGTTTAGTATCGAGTGTGACCCCCTCTAGCTAAAATCACAGCTTGAATTCGTCTGGGCATGCTAGCGAGTATATCCCGGATACTTGCTTGCGGAATACGTTCCCGCTCCGCAGTAATCACATTCTTCAGCTCTCTGATGGTCTGCGGAGCCGGGTGTACTGATCTCACACGCCGTTTCAGAACGTCCCAGACATGCTCTATGGGATTGAGGTCGGGACTTCGAGCTGGCCAATCCAAACGACGAATGCCGACCTCTTGCACATACGCATTAACATCGCGGGATCGGTGGGCGCGAGCATTGTCGTCCATAAAAATCGAGTCTTCACCTAGAGCGGCCAATGCGGGTTGTGCATGAGAAATTAGAACTTCCGTTATGTATCGATGCCCAGTCAGTGAGCCGTTTTCAATGAAGACTAACTCTGTACGATCCATTGAATTTATTCCTGCCCAAAACATAACAGAGCCCCCACCATAAGGTGTGATTTCTTCGAAACATGCCTCTGCAAAGCGTTCTCCTTGTCTTCTTAGCACTCGCCGACGTCGATCTTCACCGAACAGAGATATCCTGGCTTCATCAGAGAACAAAACCCTATTCCAATCGTCTTGAGTCCATGATTCACAATTTCTAGCGAACCTAAGCCTGTGAACTCTGTGCTCACGGAGTAATTTGGGGCCGCGGGCCGGGCGGTGACTGCGTATATTGGCAGCGAGAAGCCTCCTCCTGACCGTCCATAGACTAATATGCACATTTCTTACTTCTTGGAGGTTGTTCTTAAGATCCACATACGAAGATTTGCGATTTCTCAATGCGCGACTCACAAGAAAACGATCATCCCGTGGTTGGGTACATGGTTTTCTTCCAGAACCAGGCCTTCTCTCGACGGAACCAGTCTCCTGATATCGCTGCCAGGTCCTTTGGACTGTCGAGCGACTAACATTTAGCCTCGAAACATTGGCTGCAACCCTCTTCAAGCAGCGCGATAATTTTGGTAGCTTTTACCACTTTATCTACCATTTTTGATACAGCCAAAAAGCATTAAATAAAGCTTTGACAGTCAAGGATATGAAATTAATCGATAAAAATTGAATAAAAGTTATGAAAGTCGATGTTAACTTCTGGAACTTCGCGCCAAAAATGTAGGATAAAAAGGGGTTTTCTGTAAAAATGAACATCAAATGAAAAATTGAATTTAGAACGTACTTTTTTAAATACCACAGCATTTTTAAAACCGGCCAGTAACGTGTACAAACGATTGAAACCTTTTTGGTATTGTATCTTTTTAAATATGAATGAAAATCAAAACCGCCCGTTTTTTTTGCAAATGAGTTTATATTAGCCTCCTAGTTAGATTTATAAATGAGACTCTTTTCACAATATAGTGAAATAATCAAATACTCTGAACTCCTCTAACGAGATTATTGCACTCGAGATGAGATTATGACTCGAGAACCCTTTGCATATCCTTTTTTTTTTGAGATTATAACTTAGCTACTAAGACCTTTAAGCCAAATCTCCTATTCATTGGTACTTCATCAGCTAATTTATAAGACGTCAAAGAGAAGGTAGGATTGGTGACATATTGCATTCTTAACCCATCACTATATGGTATTATATTTTATTGTTACCTTTATGTTATTATTTTTAATATCTGGATAACTAATTTAGTTGTTTTTTTCTTGTAAATTGGGTTTTTCTTTAAATAATATTTAGATATTAAATGGAGACTATTAAGATACAAACGTACTAAAATTTGTATTATTATATTATATCCTATTGACATAATAAATAAGGATATAAATAAATAAAAATAAACTCCCTTTGAATCCGCATTAATGAAATGAAATTTGTCTTAATTTACCTTCCGGTCTTAATTGGCCTTATGGTCGACCATTCAAACTAAAAAAAATAGCAAGTTATATAATAATATAAATTAAAAGTCAGACATGTTATACCTGCAAAGTCTTGTCTACAGACGCTATTTTAGAATACAATACGACTTCCTTTATTTACTATTATGGTATGGGTCATTTTGTCTCGGCTATTATCAATGGCAAACGCCAAATATGAATCTGTCTCTATTTATGGACAATTCTTCTTCTTCTTCTTTTTATGTATTGGCAATCAGCTAATTATACGAGCCATTTTTGCCAGTGTCGAGTTATAATTATCTTCACGTTCTTAATCTCTTCAGGTTAGTCATTGTCTGTCAGTCAGTCGAATTGTCGCCATCAACAGTGCTATGGTGACACTGTTAATGGTATGTTGTAGGAATTTTGATGGAAAACGAAAACGTTGTAAAGCACTTTTATATGATATTCACTACATCCCAGCTGTTCTGTCACATCATATTACATAAAATACCATAAAAATTATCTAATATAACACGTTAAAACACTAAGATATCGAATATAATACAAGAGCACAACATGACGTTTTAGATTCCCGCCAAAAGTCCTTATGGACAATTGACTGTCATAAATTAATAGAGTTAGGACCACGCTGTGGACAGTTCTCTGTCTACAGCCGCGGGCCGGTCCGTCCGGGGTACCACACTAGCACACTCTCGCAGAAAATCGACGTCTGAGTAATTGATAGGCAGTGGCCTAGTTATACACTTGGTATTGCTAAGGTCCATGGGTGGTAGTGACACTTATCATCAGGTGTGATGTCTGCTTTTGGAGCGTCGGAGATCGAATGTCAGTAGACGATCTCTCCGGCGTCCCGTAAAAGCGCAGAAGGGGGCCGCTGTGGTTTTAGTGGGTATTCCGGTTGGACTAGCCGGCTGGCGAGTCCCACACTCCCTCCCGTCACGACATCGGCGGGAAGGGGTTAGCGCGTAAATGCGTTTCCACAGCGTAAAACAAAAAAAAATGGGTGATGTCTGCTCGTTTGCCACTTTAAGCAATAAAAAAAATTTATGCTTTGCCCGCGACTTCGCACTAATTATAGTTCTATTATCTATTGTTTAGGCGTTTTTTTTTAATAGAATGCAATCCCGATAACTCGAATCTATACTAATATTATAAAGCGGAAGAGTTTGTTTGTTTGTTTGTTTGTTTGTTTGTTTAAACGCGCTAATCTCAGGAACTACAGGTCCGATTTGAAAAATTCTTTTTTTGTTGGATAGTCCATTTATAGAGGAAGGCTTTAGGCTATATAACATTACGCTGCGACCAATAGGAGCAGAGCAACAATGATGAATGTGTAAAAATCGGGTTTATGTTTCCTTTTGAGAGCTTCCGCTGCGTAAACGGTTAAAGTTGCGCAAAAATTATGTACTACATAATTGTTCCCCTTTCAAAGTTCTAAATAAAAGTCCGCGACAGCATATATCTATCTTTTAAGATTGGCTCACTATAACCTTTTTTATGCTAATCAAATTTGTTTTAAAATAATGTGATATTTTGGAAGGTGTTTTTATAAACGTAATATTAATCCTTATCCAAATAAATGAGTTATTCATCACAAGTATTTAATTTAAAACAAAATTGCTCTTTACATTATTTGATTTCAATGAATATCTTAGGAAATATCGCAGTTTAAAAATAACATCGCAGCAAAATAATGATCAAGTACTGGGCGCGCATTTACGATAAAAATACTGGATCTTATAATTTTATATTAAAAAAAAACTCAAACTAATGTTATTTCAAAGTACTTCTGCACACACTACATTTTTAGTTTTGTTTTCTTCTCATGACCTTCCGTCGGCTTTACACATCCTAAATAATAATAATAAGTATAGGAAGTATTAGTGCCTGCCCTCATGTATGGCAGTGAAAGTTAGATTTGGCGGGGAAGACATGAAAATAGAATAAATGCTGTAGAGCTGACAGCTCTTCGTAACGTGTGTGATGTAAGTCTGAAAGATAAAATTAGGTATAATGTTATAAAAGAGCGCTGGTATGCTGAGGTGGGTTGGACACGAAGTGGAAGAAATAATGAGTGGGCAGAGGTTGACGAAGCAAACATATAAAGCAATCGTGAATGGGACGAATACAAGGGGAAGACCTTTTCAGGACCAAATTGGCGATTTGTTCACGAGAGGTCATCATCATCATCATTCTCCTACTCTTATCCCAATTACTTGGGGTCGATACAATAAAGTACATATTGTAAAAGTTATTGGCAATAGTTTTATGACCGGCCGCCTGCCAGACGTCAACCCTAATTGGGAATGTAATTGTTGACCAAACGGCATCAGCTGGAGTTGGCCCAAGTCGTTATAAGGCTCTTAGTCGTCTTTTACGACATCCACAAGCAAAGTGAGGATTGGTAGTATTCATAGCCGCTACCACACAGCGATTTCATACACATTAAAAGTATGTGTAATCGTAAATAGGCGTAAGTGTATGTATGTATGTATAATATACATACATACATTGTATATATCTATAGAAAGTATAGATAAGACCCAATACTTTTACTTGCATTACTTTATATGGTACTACATTGCATTATATGGATTACGTCAAACTTGAATCACTTTTAAATACTTATTTCGCGTAACTACAAATACACACAAAAAAAAAGAAACACATACATGCACGCACACTACATCACAAACACACGCACACCACACACACACACATACGCACATGCACACACACACAAACACACACACACAAACACACGCACACCACACACACGCCACACACACACACACAAACAAACGCACAACACACACATACACACGCACACACACACACAACGTGTGAGCGCGCTCACTAACACGTTAATTCTCACTCATTCATTTATTATAGATTTCTTTATCATTAGTCTTTATTACGTAAGATATACCTATATATTTATTATTTATAATGTATGTTACTGTAAAATAATTTGATGTTCAAGATTTATGTATTTCGGGAAGGAACTGTCTCTTGAAACACAGGTATTACCTAATTCAAGAGGCAAAGACATCTATGTCAACTGTCATATGTATTTAGTTTTCAATAAAGATTATTATTATTATTTTACTTAAGGTTAAATGTTCTACTCTTACTAATAAAAGGGTCATGTAGGTACCTAAAACAGCTTTAACGTATGTATTATTTAAAAATATGTCCACCTTTTACGTAAACGAATTCGCGAGTTGAAGTTAACGTTAGCCCAAAGTAACCATTCCACGCGGACGAAGTCGCGGGCAGAAGCTAGTAATAATATAAATGCAAAGTCAGACATGTTATACCTAGAAAGTCTTGTCTACAGACGCTATTTTAGAATACAAAACGACTTCCTTTATTTACTATTATGGTATGAGTCATTTTGTCTCGGCTATTATCAATGGCAAACGCCAAATATGAATCTGTCTCTATTTATGGACAATTGACTGTCATAAATTAATAGAGTTAGACTACGCTGTGGACAGTTCTCTGTCTACAGCCGCGGGCCGGTTCGTCCGGGGTACCACACTAGCACACTCTCGCAGAAAATCGACGTCTGAGTAATTGATAGGCAGTGGCCTAATTATACACTTGGTATTGCAAAGGTCAATGGGTGGTAGTGACACTTATCATCAGGTGTGATGTCTGCTTTTGGAGCGTCGGGGATCGAATGTCAGTAGACGATCTCTCCGGCGTCCCGTAAAAGCGCGGAAGGGGGCCGCTGTGGTTTTAGTGGGTATTCCGGTTGGACTAGCCGGCTGGCGAGTCCCACACTCCCTCCCGTCACGACATCGGCGGGAAGGGGTTAGCGCGTAAATGCGTTTCCACAGCGAAAAAAAAAAAAAAAAAATGTGTGATGTCTGCTCGTTTGCCACTTTAAGCAATAAAAAAAATGTATGCTTTGCCCGCGACTTCGCACTAATTATAGTTCTATTGTCTATTGTTTAGGCGCTTTTTTTTTAATAGAATGCAATCTCGATAACTCGAATGTCAAATAAAATGCCAAAAAATGTCGCCAAACAGTAAATGCCAAGCATCAACGAAAACTCACCCAGAATTTGGACTTCCAACTCTCAAGTTTATTGAACTAAGCGCAACAGCATATTGCCACTGTTCAGACGTCGATATTCTAAGAAAGTATGGTACTACACCGGACGGACCGGTCCGCGGCTGTAAACAGAAAACTGTCCACAATCTAGCCCTACCTACTAACTAAACTATCACCAAATCGTTTGCATGTTTTTTATGGCTTACGGTGACCAACAAGCAAGCAGCACGACTAGCTAAGACGCTGCCTACCAATCAAAAACCACTCAAAAAGTTAGTCTTGCGGCTACCCCAATCTTTCTTTGCAATACAAAAAAAAATACGATGGAAGAATACTAAATATTGCGCCGACTTCTAATTATTGAGAGTAGAGTGGAATAATCATTATCATAATCATATACAGGGTGGAAGTTGACCGCTTCCGAAAACAAAGACAGGAGACCCTACTAGTCCTACTTGTAATGATAGGCTAGAAAATAAATCGATTCGGATGAAAAAAAGAGTCTTTTTGTCTCAACGAATTTTAAGTTTTTTTTCACATTCCATCGTATTAGGACAGTGCCATGTAACGATAATTCCATAAAAATACGTAACTTTACTCAGATGAGAAAAGACGTAATCTATTCAAAACTCAATATCATATGTTCAAGAGTTCAACGACATCGCGTGGTGAAAAAAAAAAAAAATTATCCTATTCGATTTTTTTCTCGCCTATCATTACAAGTAGGACTAGTAGGTTTACCTGTCTTTGCTTTCGGGAGCGGTCCACTTCCACCCTGTATATTGGCACACGTATTCATTTAAAAAAAAAACTTATTTCAACAAACAGACAAAACAATTTTATTTATATGTATATATTACATTATCAGCTTGCTTACGTAACACTTATCAATGGCATTATGTAAAGTCATCATGATTTTTCCTACATATAATTAAATATTATATTTATCTTCTAGCTGTATCAGGAACCACTGGAGTTAAGAACTGGATAAAGGTCACCTTTACCCAGTTCACCAAATGGTGTTAAAGAGTTATAGATTACACAGATGGAGTTCGATTAAGATACTGATCTACCATGCTAACCGTTACTGAATCCCGCGCAGAAAATAGTGGTAGATTTAATAGTGGTAGTGTAGAGTAGGTAAAACATTCTTGACAGTTCTCTGTCTACAGCCGCGGGCCGGTCCGTCCGGGGTAGTACCACACTCGCAGAAAATCGACGTCTGAGTAGTGGCAGTATACTGCTGTGCTTCGTTCGGTGAGTCTCTGTAATAACGATGACTCTTTGGGCGATAGATATCTTAGTCCTTGATAATGAACGCTGTAAAATATTAGAAGCGTGTATTAAAAATCAAATATGTATTATAAAATGGAGGAGAGGAAGGAAAACCCACCACTTAGGAAAGTGGTGGGTTTTCCCCTCTCCTCCATTTTATAATAATAATGGATTGCCGCCATGTATCGCCTAATTCAATCAATTATAAAAATCAAATACAAAAACGATAGAATTAGTAAAAATTGTTTTATATCAAATTTGTAATACTTGCGTAAATATCGAAAACCATTATTCAACTAGCAAATAATAAGAAGCCTATTCATCCACCCAGCTTTCTGTGGATATTGTAAAAGACAATAAAATAATATACATATAAAATCGATGTATGAGTAGGTAATCTCGGCATAAAATCTTAAGCAAACTCGTTTGAGAAGCGGGGTATAGTAGGCCAATTTCCCTCCCGCTATGAATTCGGCTAGAGCTAACAGCTGGACATAAGTATATAAGCTGAGATAAATATAGATATAATAAAGCTGAAGAATTTAAACGATCACGCGTGCTATGTGTAATTTTAACAAACTCATGATGAGCGTACTTATTGAAAATGTTTGATTTTTTTATGTAATGACTAGCGAAAAATATTTTAAGATTATATAGCATTATCGTTTTATCCGTGTGGTGACAGAGTAAAAATACTATTCACCACCCCATATCTTATCCGTGGGTGATAGTACGAGACGACTAAGAGATATAAAACGCATATAACATATATGCGAGAGAAGGAAAACTCGAAACAAAACCCTATACCAACACGTCTGACCAGTGCGGTATAGTAGGTTAATTTCCCTCCCATTACGGGGGAGGTCCGAACCCAACAGTGGGAATTTATGGGCTGTGATGATGATGATGATGATGACAGTTTTTTAGATTATTTGTTAAATAAGCTATACATTCAAATAATTTTTCTACTAAAAGGTAAAATTGAGAGTATTCAACTCTTATACTCACACTTTTGGGCTTGAGTTATCTGCACAATAGTCTAATCCACCTACGCTTCCCTACCCTCCTCTTATGTGCAGCTATGAGCAAAATTTTATCCCTATATTGTATTTACGATACTCGCAGTTGAGAAAGAGGGTAGTCAGTTCTTACTTCGTCATAACACAAGAAATAAGAGTGAAATAAGGGTGGTATTATTAAAAGTCAAAATAAAATTAAAGCAATCTTTCAATGTAGCTTTTTTATGTCCAGCTTTAATAGACATTGTCTATAGATTTGATAGGCAGTCTGTTGTGTTTTACCGTTTTACCTATTGAGTAGTAGACTAGCTGTCTACAGTAATTGAAGCTAGCCTCTATTACTCAGCTTCAATGAGCCACTCGGCGTAGACTCATATAACTCAATGGTTACTAAGTACGAAAATATCTTTGCTTTCTGTAATACAAGTAGGGTTGCCACCCGTACTTTATTATAAAGTATTGTACGTTATCAAATAAATGTACTCTATACTTTATGAGAACAATAAAGTATACAAAAATATTTTATTTCGTATAATATGAATTCTTTGGGATTTTGTAAAGTTTAGTCCCAGGTATTTTTTCATTAACGAAATTAAGCGTCACTCGCCAGCGCCACATCACTTAAGCACTCATTTTTAATAAATTCTAAATGCAATTTAACCTCAAATGTCAATTTTTTGGTGTTTTGGTTCGAAACGTTTTGAGTGCACTAAGAATGCGATTTAAAGTTTCATAGATTTATGCCATGGTAAATCATGGATAAGAATACTCCTCATACACCTTCAAACACAACTTCGATAGTGAAACAGAGCAAATCTCACTATCTGTGAATATGTTACACCGAAAAAATGTTTAAAAAAATGAAACAAAACAGAAAAATAAGCTATTGCAGAAATATAAAAATCAGTGGGAAATCGAACATGTTGATTGGTTAATTAATGATCCACACAACAAATATAAAAGCAAGCTGCAAAAAGCAATAAAAAAATATGATTTTAAGCATAATAATAAATATAAATAAATTGTACTTTATTTTGATACTGTGTACTTTTTTTTTCTTACCCATAAGTTATTATGAGTAAGAAAAAAAAGTACACAATAGTTATATTGTACTTTATTTGTAAAGAAAAAATGTGGCAACCCTAAATGCAAGCAACGGCATTGATAAGATAAAAAATATAATAAAACAGTTTTATTGTATATTCAAACACAATTTGAAGCCAGTCAACCGCATACGGCCATCGAAAACGGTTGTGTTAATTTTAAATTACAACTCTTAGTGAATATAAACTGTTTTTATATTGTAGTGTTTACAATAAAGTAAGTATAAATGTTTTTATTAAACTTTAATGATTTATAATGTTCACGCGAGTATTACACATTTGAATAATAATTTACATAATTATGCCTCCTGAGTTTTCTTGCCGGATCTTTCTCAGTGTAGCCGCGTTCCGATCCGGTGGTAGCTGAATAATTTTATTAGTTTTTGTAAAATTGTATATTGCCACAATAATAATTAACATAAACTAAATGCTGTAATAATAACAGATCATAAACAATATATAAAAAAAAATATAGAACTCTTTTTGTACTTGCAATAAATTTGTATTAATTTTGTATTAAAAATGTGGGTCAAAATTGAATATGTTATATTATATAAATTTCTGTAATAACAATGACATATTGGACTTAAGACACCTTAGTCCTCCCGTGACCATGATCACTGTAAAGTGTTCGAAACGTCGGTTAATTAAAAATCAAATACAAACGTGATAGAACCCGTAATAGTAGTTTCACTCACCAATCTTTACGTAATTTACGAATGGGCCCTAAGGAAATAATCTTTGTATTGCGGGGGACTTTACAAACATTAACGCAGACAAATTACACCCGGACTCAGGACAACAGTTTGTGGATCGCGTAAAGTATTGTCTTGCGTAGGAATAGAAGACACGGCACTGTCACAGCAGGTCGGTATTTTAACCACTGCGCCATCTGTGCAGATATTGTGCAATTTTGACGGAACAGATATCCAACATACCGGTTTTCCATGCCAGTGTCTTGGGTTCGATTTCTCATACAGAAGAATATATCGTGTAATCCATAAATTTATATTCTGAGTCTGGATGTAATTTATGTTCATTAATTATATGTTTGTAAAATCCCCCGCAATATAAGGATTAATGTTTTAGAGTATTATTTAAAGAAAAACTATTTTTAAGGATTATTTTTATTTAATATTTGATTTTAACTTCCCGACGTTCTTTCCGTGTGGTGACGGAACAAGAATACTTTCACCACCCTCTCTATCTTACCCGTGGGTGATCGTAAGAGACGACTAAGGGATATAAAACGCATATTACATCTATGCAAGAGAAAGAAATCTCGAAACAAAGCTTTATACCAAAACATCTAACCAGCGTGGTGTAGTAAGTCAATTTCCTTCCCATTATGGAGGAGGCTCAAGCCCAAGAAATGGTGCGAGGAATGAGGCGATAGTACCCCTAAAAAATGGTTGAATTTTTATTTCAAATGTGTACTAGCGTAAACAATAGCAATCATTATATAAAACATCACAAATGTAAAATAGTTGTTATGATAATGCAAATTTAGAATAACCGGTTCTTGTCAAACATTGGACTGTTATTATACATTGCGTAATATCGGTGCATTTTTTATCAGCTTTATTTTAAGTATGTCAGATAAATTTATATTGACATCACTTAGTGACTTTTTTCTTTTGGCACTAATCCCACCACACATTCCCACCACTGTAACTCCTGTAAGCCAGGATCCACAATGGTCACCATAAATGACACCGAGGTTTGACCCTCAGGCAGTCCCGGGATATGATTTTAATTGTCTTGGAACCCGCAACAAATTTAATTAGAAAAGTTAAAGAAGAGGAGTTGGAAAAGAGTGATTCCACTTCTCTCCCAGGCAAAGCGGGAGACAGAAAGCAATATTGACTAGTCAGCCAATAAGTAAAGGGTTGTACAGCTACGATAAGCGCAGCAGTACGGCACCACGGATACGGGACAACATCACTAGTGATAGTGACTATAAAATTAAGTTTTACTGTAGCTACGAATACAACCAACATTGCTTCTAGGTGTCGTACACGATTTACATCGACCAAGTCCAACTTTTTTTTTCACGCTGTGGAAATGCCATTACGCACTAGCCCTTACCGATGACAGACGAGGGGATGTGTGGGACTCACCGGCCAGGTAATTCGACCGAAATACCACTAAAACCACAGCAGTTCCTTCGGCGCTTTCACGAGGTGCCTCAGAGATCGTCTACTGACATTCTATCCCCGACACCCCAAACTCCAAGTCCACCTGATGTATAAGGATTGACGTTAGACCGGTCATAAAATTATAACTATACCTAATAACTTTTAACGATATCATCATTATTCATCATTCTCCTTCTCTTATCCCAATTACTTGGAGTCGATACAATATGTGTACGTACATATTGTCTTCTTTCATAGTTCATATTGTAAAAGTTATTGGCAATAGTTTTATGACCGGCCGCCTGTCAAACGTCAACTTTCCTTGGGAATGTAATTGTTGATCAAACAGCAATCAGATGGCGTTGGCCCAGGTCGTTATAAGGCTCTTAGTCGTTTTCTACGACATCCACGAGTAAAGTAAGGGTTGGTAGTATTCGTAGCCGCTACCACACAGCACTAATAACTTTTAAGAATATTTACAATTATATATATATATATATTGCTTCGTTCGTAATTGGGATAAGAGCAGGTGAATGATGATGATTAAAAGCAGTTACGTTTAAAAACTCTTTCAAATATTTTTTTACCTTACAGTAAAATACAAATCATCTCAGCTTATATATGTCCCACTGCTGAACTGGAGCCTCCTCCATAACGGGAGGGAAATTGATCTACTATACCACGCTGGTCAGACGTGTGGGTATAGGGTTTTATTTCGAGTTTTCCATCTCTTGTATAGATGTAATATGCGTTTTATATCCCTTAGTCGTCACGATCACCCACGGGTTAGATAGGGATGGTGAATAGTATTCTTACTCCGTCACCACATGGAATTTATTATATATACTTAAAATACAAAATAATGTTTATATTTGAGTGATTTTAAAGACTGAAAGTACTTGGCGTATTGTATTATTAGAATCAATTGAGTACCAATTGAAAGACTTGTGATGTGTAGAGTTGGAGTTTAATAAATGACACAGCAGAATAGAATGGTATACAGAGCTCCACTTATAAGCTATGATGACATCTGTTCTCTTGTTATATATATTGATGTCTGTTCACTTGTGCATTTATTAGAATATATACGCAACAATACATGCTTATAATGTGCTACGTTTTTTTTTTTAACAACACCCTGCACTAAGGAAATAATTCCTTGTATTGCGAGGGAATTAACAAAGATACCATTCACAGACACAAATTATAACCAGACTCAGAATAACTATTCGTGAATCATACACAAAGTGTTATTTTGCGTAGGAATCGAACCTATTACACTGGCACGGTACGTCGATATCTTAACCACTAAGCCATCTGTGCAGTCAAATTATTATATGCTTATTACTAAGGTCTTATAAACTAGGTAGCTGTAAATGCTTTTATGCTATACATATAGCATTGGGTATGCAGAAAAGAGTATAAAAGTAAAATGAATGCGGTCGAAGTGCGTTCTCTACGGAAAATCTGTGGAGTTAGGCTGATCGGTCGCATTCGTAACGACGACGTAAGAGAGCGAGTAGGTATGAAAGACAGAATTGGTGTAAAGATGCGAAAGGGAATGCTCCGATGGTTCGGACATGTGGAAAGAATACCGAACGAACGTCTGGTTAAGAAGATATACAATGCGAAAGTGGAAGGATGTAGGTACCGGTGGAGACCGAGACTAACCTACCTAGACCAGATCGGTCATGTACTGAAGGAAGATGGAGTCAAGAGTCTCCGAAACCGGCGAACTATGAAGAGAATTATGAATGTTGAGGAAGCGAGTGAAGTATGCAAGGATAGAGTACTCTGGCACTCTGTTCTTTCTCCCTACCCTGCGAAGGACATGGCGTGATGGTATGTATGTATAGCATTGATATTTCATGATAGTACCATACTCTTGCAATCGACGTTTGAACAGAGGCAATGTGTTGCTGTACTTCGTTCGGTAAGCGAGAGAACTAGAAGTCCAAATTTCTGGGTGGGTTTGGGATTTTCACTGTTAGACAGCGGCTTAGCTATACCCTTGATATTGCAAAGATCCATGGGTGGCAATAACACTTACCATCAGGTGTGCTGCTTGCTCGTTTGTCGCCAAGCAATAACGAAAAAAAAAAGAAGGAAACCTTCGGTACTCGTGGTGATCGTAATACTAAGGGATTTGATATGCAGAAAACATCTATGCAAAAGATAGATATCGAAAGATCTTATAACGATCTTTTTTTTTTTTTTTCACGCTGTGGAAATGCTTTTGCGCACTATCCCCCCACCGTTGAGAGTGGAAGGACTTGTGTGGGACTCACCGGCCACCGTGCGACTGAAATACCCACTAAAACCACAGCGGCCCCGTCCGCGCTTTTACAGGGTGCCGGGGAGATCGTCTGATGACATTCAATCCCCGACACCCCAACGCATGGCCGTCTGGCCACGTCCCGTCGTCATTCAAGGCGCTGGAAGAAGAAGCGCGTATCTGCGCCTCCCTCTTCCTGGTCGCCGTCGTCAGAGCGAGTCAGCGGACGCAAGCGCCTCGCGCTCTCGCTCCGCGGCTTCCTTCCTCTTCATGACGGCCTCACAAAAAGAGGCCATCGACGACCAGCACCTGTCGCTACCAAGCATCTTGGAGATGATGGTCGGCAGCGACAGATCCATTCCCAGTTCCGACGACAGGTCGTGGCGCTGGGGCCCCCAGGTGGGGCATACTTCCACTGTGTGGCGCGCATCGTCAATTAGCGCGCCACACTCATGACATCCTGGGGCCCCTTCCCTTCCAATTTTATGCAGGTACTTACCGAAGACCCCGTGTCCGGTAAGCACCTGCACCATCCTAAATGTTAGGCTGCCGTGCCTTCTCGTAAGCCAGCGGTGAAGGTGTGGGGCAACCGCCTCCACAGTCCCCCGCCCTGCTACAGGGGACTCCAGATCTTCCTTCCACCGCTGGATGACCGTCCTTTGGGCCACTTCTTGTGCTCTGCCCAGTCTCCTTGCGGAGACCTGCTCACCGTTGGTCCGCGCTGTGGCGCGGAGCCGGTAAACCTCCGCCAACCCCTTAGCCACAAATGGCCAGGTCGGGTCACCTGCCAGTAGTGTCGCCGCAGTCCAGGACACCGTACGGTAGCCCCTGATAGCCCTATCTTATAACGACCTGGGCGAACTCCATTTGATGCTGTTTGGTCCACAATTACATTCCCAAGGAGGGTTGACGTCTGGCAGGCGGCCGGTCATAAAACTAATGCCAATAACTTTTACAATATACTATGAAAGAAGAGCACATATTGTATCGACCCCAATTGGGATAAGAGTATGAGAATGATGAAAATGATCTATGCAAAAGAAGGAAAACTCCAATTGAAACTCTGTACCAACCAGTCTAACCAACGGAGTGCAGAAGGTCAATTTCCCTCCTATTGTGGAGAAGGCTTAAGCCCAGGAGCGGAATAAATATACCAATGAATAAATGAAACTCCACATTGCTTCTGTATGTTGCCTGATAAACTCAATTTGGGCTTATCTGATTAACATAACGATTCATGGCATCCTTATCTAAACATGGATACCGAAATTTGATATATCATTGAAAATATATATTATATTTTTGAACACCATGATCACAACGAACATCTGTCGTTATGTATCTATAGACATATGGTGTTATTACCTATGCATACTGAAGTTTCCAGTAGAGACTTATCTTCTCTCATCATTCATCATCATTCTCATACTTTTATCCCAATTGCTTAGGGTTGATATAAAATATACTCTTCTTTCATAGTACATTGTAATTGTAAAAGTTATTGGCAATATTTTTATGACCGGCTGCCTGCCAGACGTCAACCCTGTTTGGGGATGTAATTGTTGACCATACCGCATCAGAATATAGAGTTGTTCCAGGTCATTATAAGGCTCCTAGTCGTCTTCTACGACATCCACGAGCAAAGTAAGGGTTGGTAGTATTCGTATCATATATCTGTTCCATACAGCTGGAGGTTTATCTTCTCTATTCTAACAAAACTGCAGCATGTATTCCTTCCTCTTTTTATGATGTGTCTTTTTTTGTTCTAGATGGCGCGTTTGATATTTTTGCTACCATTTTTAGCATTGAATGCAATCGTAGTATATCATTTATTTCTGAAAGGACCACCTCCAATACCTGATTTAGACGTGAACGAGTGGTGGGGTCCAGAGAGTAAAAGAGATAAACAAGATACCAGTGTTAATTCATTTAAGATTAGTTTCGGAGATGTTGTAAGTATTTAAATAACAATTGTGAATATAAAGATAAAATTTAATTTGCGTGCAAAAACTTATTAATATGCTAAGGATTTTGAAGCACATCTATTGGAAATCAGTTGGAAAATTAGATTTAGTAGAAGTAGCTCTTAGTCATTTAGACTATTTAGTCGTCTCACGACTTAGGGGGCGTTCATAAATTACGTAACGGATTTTGAAGAATGATTTGGCCGACCTACCGTAAGACATCATAAGATTGCAACTACTCCCCTGCCCTAATAAGAATGTTTGTAAGATAAGGCCCTATTGATCAAATAAAACTCCGTTTATTCTGAAAATATCTTTTATTACAATCTTTTTACTACAAGTAGGTATCATTAACTTACTGCAATAACATTAATCTTATTAATCTATCACAGTTTTGACTAAATTAGTAATTTTTAATTTAATATCTTACGTTCACTACTCCAATGCATATAGTAAGAAGTTATAATACTCAGTCAACACCAATATTTCACTATTATATTTTTTTTTAGAATGTCGCTGATCTCAAGGCACGCCTTAAGCGTGCGGGTCCATTCGTCCCACCACTTGAAGGTGTTGGCTTCAAATATGGATTCAACAGTGATCAAATTATTAACTGGTTAAAATATTGGGCCGAAAAATATGACTTTAAAGAGAGAGAGAAGTTCCTGAACCAATATCCGCAATTCAAGACCAATATACAAGGGTTGGATATTCATTTTATTAAGGTTACTCCTAAGGTAAGTTATAATTACTGTTTGATATTCGTTATTAATTTTTAAATAAAATCTTTACTTATCATTATTTCAATAATCTTATATCATTTTGATCAAATTCGTGAAATAATACTACAAAACTAAACTCTAAATCTATGAACGAAATTTATTTGACTATGGGTTATTATTGAAACCTGATTTAAATTCAAAATTATTTATTATATTAAAGCAATGCAAAGGCACTTATATATTGTCTGTATCACATTTTACCTTAAATTAATTCAAAAATCTACCATCAAAACGGAACGCGGCTGCCACTGCGAAGCACTAAGAAAAATCTCAGTGGGCTTGTCATATTTTTTTTATTTTCACTGGTTTTTTTGTTTATTTAATACTAGCTTCTGCCCGCGGCTTTGCCCGCGTAAAGGGTTACTTTCCTAAAGTTTTTCATCCCCGATTTTTACCCCTTAAGGGTAAATTTTTTCACGAAAATTTAATGTCATATTGATTTATCTAATCAATAGCCTAAAAATAAGTTTCAAGCTTGTGCCTTTAAAAATGACGATAATTCCTTACAACTTTTCAGCCCTTTTACAACCCTTTTTTGCATTAAAAAGTAGTCTACGTCCTTTATCAGACTCTAGACTATACTCGTATATGTACCAAATTCAGTAGTTCAGTCATCGATTCAGTAGTTTTGGCGTGAAAGAGCGACAGACAGACAGTTACTTTCGCATTTATCCTCTTCAAAATATGAGTAGAAGTCATTTGCTATTATTTTGCGTTTCAGTATTAAAAAATCTTAATCAAATATTTTACTAGAGTTACTACATAGAATGTGGTTTAAAGTATCCAACTTCGGTTAAATTTAAACATTCATAATCGTATTATTCTATAGGTGCCTGCAGGCGTAGAGATTGTCCCTCTTCTGTTACTTCACGGCTGGCCAGGATCAGTTCGCGAGTTCTACGAATCAATTCCACTACTAACTGCGGTCAGCAAAGATAGAAACTTTGCCGTTGAAGTCATTGCACCGAGTATACCCGGATATGGATTTTCTGATGTATGTATTAAATTAATTTAATTTTCTTCATCATCATCAACATCTGAGCCCTTATTTTTCACTCGTGCCTCTTCCACAATAAGAGGAAATTTACTATTGTATAATACTGATTGGTATTATTTTTATTGGAGTTTACTCCTTAAGAATCGATTTTCATATAAGGCGCCCGGTATGAGAAGAAGGAGAAAACTCCAGTCGTGCGTCGGAGCTGACACACACACTTTTTTTCCAGTTTTTCTTCTCTTGCCCAAATATTATATATACTTTTACGATGCCCACGGTCAAGACACTGGTTGATAGATTGTATTCTTACCAACGTCGCAACGTCAAGAAATCGAAAAAATCAAATTTAAAACCGTTTTATTTCAAATGTTTCATTATTATGATCATCTCAGCTCATATATGTCCCACTGTTGGGCTCGAGCCTCCTCCATAATGGGAGGGAAATTGGCCTACTATACCACGCTGGTCAGACGTGTTGGTATAGGGATTTTTTCGAGTTTCCTTCTCTCGCATAGATGTTAAATGCTTTTTATATCCCTTAGTCGTCTCTTACGATCACCCACGGGTAAGATAGGGGGTGGTGAATTGTATTCTTACTCTGTCACTACAAGGAAAATCTAAATTTCTTATCTGCGTAATCCAATGTTTAATAACTGCGTAAATATCAAATATCCCCCCTATCTTACCCGTGGGTGATCGTACGAGACGACTAAGGGATATAAAAACGCATATAACATCTATGCGAGAGAAGGAAAACTTGAAACAAAACGCTATACCAACACGTGTGACCAGCGTGGTATAGTAGGTCAATTACCCTCCCATTATGGAGGAGGCTCAAGCCCAAAAGTGGGACATATATGGGCTGAGATGCTGATGAGATGATGAAATATCAAAAATCAATTTGATAACTACCATGACTTGGAAATTGTGGTGTAATTTAAAAACGCGTTAACATAGAAATGTTTTGAAAAGTGTACTACTGATAAACCTTAATTAGTAATTGTCATTCTAGGCAGCGGTTCGACCAGGACTTGGTGCACCACAAGTGGCAGTAGTCTTCAGAAATTTAATGCGAAGATTGGGCTATAAACAATTCTACGTTCAAGGTGGTGATTGGGGTTCTGTAATTGGTAGCAATATGGCGGATTTATTCCCGAAGGTAATGTGAATCAATCTTTACTAATATTATAAATGCGAAAGTAACTCTGTCTGTTTGTCGCTCTTTCACACCAAAACTACTAAACCCATCTAAATGAAATTTGGTACACAGATAGTCTAGAGCCTGATAAAGGACATAAGCTACTTTTTAATGCAAAAAAGGGTTGTAAATGGGAATGAAAAGTTGTTAGGAATTATCATCATTTTTAAAGCCAGAAGCTTCAAACTTATTTTTAGGCTATTGATTAGATATAAATATGACATTAAAATTTCGTAAAAAAATTACCCGTAAGGGATAAAATAAAAATAGGGGATTAAAAACTTTAGGAAAGTAATCTTTTACACGGGCGAGACCGCGGGCAGAAGCTAGTATGTTATATACATTTATACTTTTTTTCGCATTTTATACTTATTATCAAGATCATTCTACTCTTATCCCAATTACTTGGGGCCGATGCAATATGTACTATTTTTGCATCGTACATATTGTAAAATGATTTTATTGATCGACCACCTGTCTGATGTGAACCTTCCTTAAAAATGTAATTGTTGACCAGATGACCTAAGATAGAGTTAGCTCAGGTCTAAATAAAGACATTTACAATAGTTACTAGCAATATAAGGGTAGGTAGTATTCTTAGCCGCTACCTCACAGCAATTTTATATGCAAAGTTAAAGAACATTATACAGGGTGCAAGGGGACCGCTCCCGGAAACAAAGACAGATAACCCTACTAGTCCTACTTGTAATGATAGGCTAGAAAAAAAACCGATTCGGACGAAAAAAAATTTTTTTTTCACCATGCGAGGTCATTCAACTCTTGAACATATGATCGTGAGTTTTGAATAGATTGCGTCTTTTCTCATCTGAGTATAGTTACGTATTTTTTATCGAGTTATCGTTACATGGGACTGTCCTAATACGATGGAATGTGAAAAAAACTTAAAAATATTTGCGAAAAAAAAAATTTTTTTTTCATCCTGATCAATTTTTTTTCTAGCCTATCATTACAAGTACGACTAGTAGGGTCACTTGTCTTTGTTTTCGGGAGTGGTCCACTTCCACCCTGTATAACTGTGTGGTAGCGGCTACGAATACTACCAACCCTTACTTTGCTCGTGGATGTCGTAAAAGACGACTAAGAGCCTTATAGCGACCTGAGCCAACTCTAACTGATGCCGTTTGGTCAACACTTACATTCCCAAGGTAGTTTGGCGTCTGGCAGGCGGCCGGTCATAAAATGATTGCCAATAACTTTTACAATATCTACTATGAAAGAAGAGTACGTATCGACCAAGTAATTGAGATAAGAGTAGGAGAATGATGATGAATGAGTTAAAGAACATTACCTTCTTGAGCCTTTTGGCTGTCTTTTTCCATCAGCATGCGAGGAATGGTTGAACATTCATCGTATTATTATTCCCTTCTTACCTTTTTTATGTATTTAGTTAGCCGCAGATGATTGTAACAATTTTACCCGGATTAGGTGAATGCTGAGGATTCTCAACCCGGAATGCCATCTCCTCATGAATCAGATATGACTGCACAGTGGTTAATATACCTTCCGTGCCAGTGCAGGGGTTCGATGCCCAAGCAGAATAGTACTTAGTGCGATCTGCAAAGTATTGTTCTGAGTCTGGGTGTAATTTGTCTGCGTTAATTGCATGTTTGTAAAGTCCCCCGCAATACCAAGATTATTTCCTTAGGGTGATTTTTTAATGGCCACCGAAGACAAAGATCAAGTACCGGTGACCCGCTCGCACGGCGAAGAGAGGAGTTTGCATGGTGGGTCTATGAGGTCACACACCGCCTCTTCCGTCACCCCGGACCGATTTGGCGGAGCAAGAGGCATCCATAGCCCACCGCAAAAAAAGGGGTGATTTCTTAAAAAAAAAACAGAAAGATATCTAAATCTTTATTTTCAGGAAGTACTCGGCTATCATTCCAACTTAGGTTTTACAAGGACAACGAAAGGGACACTGATAGAATTATTATGTTCAATATATCCTCCTTTGATAGTGGATTCTCATCTTGCTGACAGAATGTATCCGCAGAGCAAAAAATACGGTTTCCAGATTGAGGAAACTGGATATCTACATATACAAGCATCTAAACCTGATACAATTGGTAATAATTTATGCAATTTATATTTCTATTATAAAACTGAAGATTTTGCTTGTTTGAACTCACTAATCTCATGTATACTACACTCTATTATCATAATCATCTCAGCTCGGGATGGGAGGGAAATTGACCTACTACACCACGCTGGTCAGACGTGTTGGTATACGGTTTTGTTTCGAGTTTTTCTTCTGATGCATAGATGTTATATGATATTTTATATTACTCAGTCGTCTCGTACGATCGCCCACGAGTAAGATATGGGGTGGTGAATTGTATTCTTACTCCGTTACCACAGGAAAATATACAGGGTGGAAGTGGACCGCTCCCGAAAACAAAGACAGGTGACCCTACTAGTCCTACTTGTAATGATAGGCTAGAAAAAAAATCGATCAGGATGAAAATTTTTTTTTTTCACCAATATTTTTAAGTATTTTTCACATTCAATCGCGTTAGGACAGTGCCATGTAACGATAACTCGATAAAAAATACGTAACTATACTCAGATGAGAAAAGACGCAATCTATTCAAAACTCACGATCATATGTTCAAGAGTTCAACGACCTCGCGTGGTGAAAAAAAATTCATTTTTCATCCGAATCGATTTTTTTTCTAGCCTGTCATTACAAGTAGGACTAGTAGGGTTACCTGTCTTTGTTTTCGGGAGCGGTCCCCTTACACCTGTATAGAAATAATTTATATATACCTATTATTTGTATAAAACTCGCGTAAATAATAGAAATATTCTTTTAAAGTTTGTTATACACAAACTAATCAAAAAGAAAATATTACATACATACATAGCCTCACACCTGTTTCCCAGTGGGGTAGGCAGAGACTACGGATTGCCACAAACTACGATGCTGACATACCTCCAACGCTTCAGTCACTCTCATCACAGTCTTCATGCATGCTCTATGGTTACGCGTAATCTTAACCTGACCTTTTGCTAACACATCTTCAATTTGATATTAGTTTTTAAATATTTGTTGTCATTATATAAATAATCTTCGAATTGGCAAATCAGGGCATATTAATCTTTAAATTTACAACTGATATAATATTATGATATCAACATTACGTAATATATAGGACTTTGAACCTTAATGACTTATGATTAGACATTTGAAATTATACTTTAACTTTTTTTTTTATTTTAACGACGTTTTGAACAATTTACAGCGTTAAAGGTGACGGAAGGACTGCAGTCCTAGGTCACCGAAGACAAAGATCGGGTACCGGTGGCCCGCTCGTACGACGAAAAGAGGAGTTTTGCATGATGGGTCTATGGGGTCACGCGCTGCCTTTTCAGTCACCCCGGACCGATTTGGCGGGGCGAGACCACGTCCATAGTCCACCGCAAAAAAAAAAAGATTGTAGTCCTACGTCCAACTTTAAACTGTTCCTCTATTGTGGTCTCTAAATGTCAGACTACGAGACAAAAATATGGCAATAGAATAAAAGTCCCCAAAAATTTGTATGGATACCCAGCGACTAGACCCATCATAAGTCACTGCGTAGATGGCGTAGTGGTTCAGATAGCGACCTAACGTACCAGTATTCTGAGTTCGATTCCTCCGCAGGACAATATTTTAGGCGATCCACAATTTAATTGTCATTTGTAATTAATTCTGACCATAATTTTCAGGTGTTGCGCTTACTGACTCTCCAGCTGGACTCTTAGCGTACATCTTAGAAAAATTCTCAACGTGGACCCGACCTGATCATAGAAATAAAGCAGATGGAGGTTTAGATTTCCGCTTCACAAAAGAACAATTGCTCGATAACCTCATGATGTACTGGGCGTCTAACAGCATTACTACTTCAATGAGATTGTACTCTGAAACGTTCAACACAAAGACTTGGAGCTTAGGAATGGATAAGTAAGTGTTCTCTTTCAATGTCTATATATATTTTCAGCGCCATCTACCGAGTCCAATTGTGTTTTGAAATCATCCAGGGACCCATTGGAATATACATAGAAAGTTTCATCTCAATCGATCCAACCATTTGACATACCGACAATGGCGCCACCTACCGGGTCCAATTGTAAATCTAAACCATTGTCGAATCCCGTCGAACACACACAAAAAAATTCAAGAAAATGCGTCCAGCCGTTTAGGAGGAGTTCACTGTTAACACACGTACAGAAAAATTATATAAATAAAGATTTAAAAAAAAACGATATCTACTTATGATTTTTTAGTTCGTCTCCATGAAAATATATATATTAACTAATATATAAAATACTAGCTTCTGCCTGCGATTTCGCCCGCGTAAAAGGTTACTTTCCTAAAGATTTTCATCCCCTATTTTTATTTTACCCCTTAACCCCTTTTTTTAGAAAATCTTAATATCATATTTATTTACATCTAATCAATAGCCTAAAAATAAGTTTCAAACTTCTGGCTTTAAAAATGACGATACTTCCTTACAACTTTTCAAACCCTTTACAACCTTTTCTGCATTAAAAAGTAGCCTATGTCCTTTATCAGGCTCTCTAAACTATCTGTATACCAAATTTCACTTAGATCGGTTCAGTAGTTTTGGCGTGAAAGAGCGACAGACAGACAGAGTTACTTTCGCATTTATAAAATTAGTAAGGATTATCCACAACTTGTTCTCAGTTTGGATGTTTGAGTCCGTTAATTATGTTTGTAAAGTCCCCCGCAATACAAGGGCTCTTCCCTTACTACAGGATGTCTTTTTAAAACAATGCCTATTTAAAACAAAATAAAATAAAAAATTACAATAATTTCTATTTCATTTTACAGCATACCAACATCAGTTCCAACATGGATTATACAAGCTAAATATGAATTGACGTACCAACCACCTTTCATCCTGAAATTTAAATTCCCAAATCTCGTGAATGTCACTGTAATTGATGATGGAGGTCATTTCTTAGCCTTCGAGCTGCCCGAGATCTTCTCTGAGGATGTGCTCAAAGCAATTGGAGAATTTAGAAAGCTAAACAAAAATGTGAAGTCTGAATTGTAATTATTTATGAATGTAAAAATGGAAAATAAAAGTCATTAAGTTTTTTACAATTGTCTGTTTGACATGTGATTTTTCCTTTTAGTGAAGTACCTACCCTTTTTTGGTAGATTATTGTCTCGTTACCATACCAGGAGCAATGACATAATATGCCGCATTAGAATAATATGACTGCCAAAAGACATGAAAAATTTAAATATTATTGTAAATTTATTAATTTTCTATTTTGAATTACTGAGGTGTGACGTCATTAGCTCAATTTTTGCTCCGATTGGTATTTCTAACAGAAATGGCTGGAACATGGCTGACTATCGTTTTTTATATTTTTTATTTAATAAAAAATTTATTAATATAAATGTCATTAATAAAACTGGATCTTTCTTATAATCCTTTTAACATATTTTTTCTGGGAAGTCATTTATTTTTTGAATTCTTTTTATTGGTTATCATGGCAAACGAGCAAGCAGCATAACTGATGGTAAGTGTCACTGCCGCCCATGGACCCTTTGCAATACCAAGGGTATAGCTTAGGTCGCTGCGTACCAATAAAATCCCCAAACCCACCCAGTTGGGCTTCCGGCTCTCTCACTTACCGAACGAAGCGCAATAACTCATTGCCATTACTCAGACGTCGGTCTTCTGCGAGAGGGTGATACTACCCCAGACGGACGGCCAACAGCGTGGCCCTACCACTATGAATTTGATTTGATTTCTTAATAGAGTCCTCGCGTCAAAATTTACTGAGAAATCAGCAGGCGAAATGTAGTCGCAAGGAGACCTATGTCCACCAGTAGTACCTGTGTACACTAGTTATGAATGCAGTATGTATTATTTAACTTAATTCATCAAGAAGTTTAAAAAATCTTCAAATCTGATTTGTCATTACAATGATATAAGAACTGTGAGTTGAGTTCAAGCACCATTATTCACTATGACTAAGATAAGTACTTAACGGCAGTTAAGATTCTGAATTTGCGTAGAATCTGTGTGGAATAGTGTACGCTATGGTTGGCGCCATAGCCAATTCAGAACAATGTTTTTGAATTCTTAAACGGCTAAGTGAATCAAGACAAAGATGTTTTATTATCTCGTATAGAAAAGTCTCACGCTTATTAATTGTTTATTGGTTAATTTTTAAATTTATAAATATTAATATTTTTTTTATTTTAAGCTAGGACATTATCTATGCATTGGCAGAGTGTAATAAACATACAAAACAGTTAAGAATATTTTTTCTTTTCATCATCATTCTCCTACGCTTATCCCAATTACTTGGGGTCAATACAGTATGTACTATAAATAGTTCTCTGTCTACAGCGGCGGGCTGGTCCGCCCGGAGTAGTACCATATTCTCGTAGAAATTCTCGATCGACGTCTGAGTAATGGTAATGTGCTATTGCGCTTCGTTCGGTGAGTGAGAGAGCCGGAAGCCCCACGGGGTGGGTTTGGGGTTTGCATTGGTAGGCAGCGGCCTAGCTATACTCTTGGTATTGCAAAGGCCCATCGAGGGTAGTAATACTTATCATCAGGTGTGCTGCTTGCTCGTTTGTCACCATCCTACTAATATTATAAAGGCGAAAGTTTGTAATAATGTATGGATGTGAACATCTTTGTTGCTCTTTCACGCAAAAACTACACAATGGATTTTGATGAAACTTTATAGTAATATAGCTTACACATCAGAATAACACATAGGCTATAATTTATAATGATATTTTGTAAGTTGGCTAAAATATAACGATAAAAATTGCTTAAGACAGAAAAAATCGTCCATCTGCGAGCTATTTCTGCATACGCTGCAAAGATCTTGAACCTCAGACGAATGTTTTGTATTGTGGAAATGTACCTCTTAAATAGTTCTACAAAAAAGTCCGCGACAGCATATATCTATTTTAATATGTAAGCATTTATCGTTAAAATAGTACATTAAAAATAGAAAATAATTTGGTATTTATTGCCGATGCACATTTTATAGTAACTAATTGATTGTTGTGCAAACAAATGCTTTTATTGCTTTCGATATTTAAAGTACATATTTTTTGCCTTTTACCGTGTGTCGTTTGGTACAATATTTCAAAAGTTAGGACAATAAGAATGCGCAGTGCTGTGGTCAGGCAGCAACCGGGCGCACTACAGAAATATGGCTAGAAATCTATGATCGCCGATTGTGCGACCCGAACACAAGTAAAGGTGTGAGGGCACAGTCATCGTTGATGATTGTTGTATTTTTGACAGCACTATCGATTTGTTAATAACATACTATACCTGTATATATATATATATATATATAGATAGGTAGTGAAGGTTTGTAAAACATCTTTTTGTGCGCCTTGGCAGTAAAATTGTGTCGACTACAGGAAATGATAGATTAGGTAGGTAGGTACTAAGGTAAATGTGTCATGCCGTGATACTACGCCGCTTTTCTCTACTCATTTGTGTGCGCGCGCGCGTATGCCAGGGATAGCTGTCTAACATAAGTGTGACATTAAAAATTAAATATTAATCTTAAAGTAAATTCACTCTTTCCGACCGGCTTTGTTTTTTATTTTTAGTTTATTTTTTCTTTTTAGTATTTACAATAATACCTATTTGTTATTAAGCAATATAATATAATTCTTTCCATCTGAATTACATTGGCGAGCGCTACCTAAACTGTAGAATTCACACGAAGATAACGTATAGTTTATTTTAAATAGTTCTGAACAAAAAATAGCGATAGTTTACTCTTTATATGGAAGCCAATATATCCTTAATTATAAGCTTATACATCACCCTTTGTTGGGCTCGGGCCTCCTTCACACTAAAAGAGAAATTGACCTACTACACCACGCTGGTTAGATGTGTTGGTATAAGGTAGATAATTTAGTTGAGTTTTCCTTCTCTTGCATAGATGTTATATGCATTTGTATACGTTAGTCATCTTTTATGATCTCCCACAGGTACAGGGGGTGGTGAATTGTATTCTTACTCTGTTACCACGCGGAATTAGAGCATTTAGTTAATTCTTATCTAAATAGTGATATTTGTCGCTTTCAATATTTAATGTAGATTTCAATATTTGGGAAAATATCACGATAAGATGGGTAGAGCGTATTGTGGGCCTAAGCAATGACGTTTCAACATCGAATGCGCGACTGAGGCCTGGGGATGGTGTGTCCTTCCTTTATCAAAAAACACGCGGGCGAAGCCGCGGGCGAAGCCGCGGGCGAAAGCTAGTAAGCAATAAAAAAATATTAAAAAAAAAATATCGAAATACAAACGTGTGGTATGCAATGATTGCCGGGCGGGCCACCGAAGACAAAGATTGTGTACCGGTGGCCCGCTCGCACGGCGAAGAGAGGTGTTTGCAGGGTGGGTCTATGAGGTTGTGCGCTGCCTCTTCCGTCAAAAAAAAAAAGATGATCCTACATTTCATATATTTTTAATTTTTCATCATTATCTGGCAATATACTTATCAATGTCAAGTATATACAATTAAATAGGTATGCGATAATTTTCTGCATTCCAATTTAATTGTATTTGATGTGTGGCAGTAGCTACGAATACGACCAATTCTGACATTCCTCGTGGATGTCGTAAAAGACGATTAAGAGCTTTCTACCTTGCTCAATACTATCCGATACTGTCTAGTCAGCGAGAATGTAATTATTACCAAGGAGGGTTGACGTCAGGCAGATCATAAAAATATTGCCAATAAGTATTAAGCCTGGCGTCGACTAGAGCAGAAACGCGTCGAATCGAAGCGAATCGCATTTATTCCTAGTGCGTCAATCTCTGAAGAATCGAATCGACTTGTTATTTCATCGCAACTTTTCATCAAATTAGAATGTTTTTGCGTCATGGACAGTTCGGACGAAGAGATGTTTTTATTTCAAATACTTTTTGATGAAGATTTTAAAATTGAATTTATAGATTTATTTATTTATTTACACTTTATTGTACACCATATTATATACAAAGTAGAGAATTATTATGACTAAAGTAAGTACAATGGGCGGCCTTATCGCTAACAGCGATCTCTTCCAGGCAACCTTTGTATGGAAAAAAAAACTAGTATACAGAGAGAAAGTGGTAGATTATGGTGTAATAATAATAACATGCATTTATATATACATATACATACACATACATAATATATATAATCACAGAGGTACATATATTTAAACAGTAGTACAAACATAACTCTAAATATAACAATATAAACTAATATATAAATAAGTAACATGAGAAATGCGTAAATTATAATTTCATATACAAAAATTCCTACATTTTTGAATAATGCGTTTTTAGTAACAGCTTAAATGCAGACAAAGTTTTAGCCTGACGTATTTCCAGCGGCAGTACGTTCCACAAACGTACTGCTGACAGTGAAAGAGTTGGCATAAAAAGTTGTGGAATGCAGAGGTATTTTTAGTTTTAAATTTTCTGATGATCTCAAACATCTTTCATGGGTTTCGTGTAGATACACGAAACGTTCTTTGAGATACGAAGGAGCTGAAGGATTGAACAAGATATTGTAAAGTATGGACAGAATGTGAGTATTCCGGCGAAGGCGTATTGGTAACCACTTGAGTTCAGATCGAAATTCTGAGACATGATCATATTTGCGAAGACCAAATATGAATCTTATACAGACATTTTGAAGGCGGTCAAGTTTATCTAATTGGTTTTCGGTGAGATCTAGATAGCTGACATCGGCGTAATCAAGGATAGGAAGGAGTAAAGAACTAGTAAGCGTAATCTTAGTGGCAGTGGGTAGAAAATTACGCAATCTTCTAAGAGATCCTACAGAAGCAAACAGTTTTCGACTCACTTCCTGTAGTTGCGAATCCCAGCTGAGATTTGAGTCAATAACCAATCCTAAGTTTTTTACATTTCGGCTTATGGGAATAATGGTACCGTCGAAAAGAATCGGAGGCAAATTCGACCAGTCAACTTTCGAAAGCAGTCTACTACTACCCACAAGACATATCTGTGTTTTTGTAGGATTAACAATAAGTCCATAATCTTTGCTCCAGGAGTTTATTTTTTCTAGGTCATTGTTGACTTCAGCGAACGCATCCGACAATTGTGACAAATGAGCCTGCGCGTAAATTTGTAGATCATCTGCATAAAGGTGAAAGGAAGAAGTAAGATTATTGGAAATGGAAGTAATAAAGATTGAGAAGAGCAGAGGGGATAAAACGCCACCCTGAGGCACACCGACAGTTGTATTACACCAAGAGGAGTAGTTATTTTCCATCTGAATATGTTGTCGGCGGCCACACAAGTAACTACGAAGCCAATTTGATACAGTCTGCGATAGATTAAGTGAGCAGAGTAAAGTTACCAGGATATCGAAATCCACAGTATTGAAGGCATTGCTAAAATCTAATAAGGCTAAAACCGTTAATTTTCCACACTCCATGCCAGATCTGATGTCATCCGTAATTTTGACGAGGGCTATGGTGGTGCTGTGACCAGGACGGAAACCGGATTGGAGAGGATTGAAAAGGTTGTTTCTCACTAGAAAATCACTAATCTGAGTGTGTACGAGACGCTCAAGGACCTTGGAGAGGAAAGGCAATATGAATATTGGGCGGTAATCGGTAAATAATGTTGGATTTGGTTTTTTAGGCAGAGGAGTTATTAGGGCATCTTTCCACGCAGAAGGAAAGGTGCCACTGGTTAAGGAAAAATTAAGAATGTAACAAATAATGGGAAGGATTTCATCAAGGATAGGAAGGATCATTTTACGGCTGACACAATCAGTACCAATTGCATTGGATGTAATTGACATTATGATTTTTTTAACATCACAAGCGGTAATAAATTAAAAACAAATTGTGAGTAACTAGGTGTTGGAAGAGATGAAAGATATAAAGAGGGAAGGGAGGAGGGAAGATAGGAAGATCTTTTTAAATACTTTCCGTGCGGTGACGATTACATGTAGCGGAGATGCGAATGTTGAGATGGATGTACGGCGTGACGAGAATGGATAAGATAAGGAATGAACGTATAAGAGAATGTTTGAAAGTAGCGCCAGTGACGGATAACTTAAGGAGTGAACGTTTGAGCTGGTATGGACATGTGATGAGACGGGATGAAAGTAATGTTGCGAGGAAGGTTTTGAGTATGAATGTTGAAGGCTTTAGGGGTAAAGGGAGACCAAAGAAAAGATGGATGGACTGCGTGAAGCATAATATGTATAAACAGGGAGTGACTACAGAGATGATGTCTGATAGGCCTGTATGGAAAAAGAGGACATATTGCGTCGACCCCAAGTAGTTGGGATAAGAGCAAGAGAATGATGATGACTTTTCGTGTGGTGACGAAGTAAGAATACAATTCACCACCCCCTGTCTTACCCGTTGCTGATCGTACGAGACGACTAAGGGATACAAAACGCATATAACATCTATGCGAGAGATTGAAAACTCGAAACAAAACCCTATACCAACACGTCTGACCAGCGTGGTATAGTAGGTCAATATCCCTCAAATTATGAAAGAGGCTCGAGCCCAATAGTTGGACATATATGAGCTGAGATGAAGAAGAGGGGAATAGAAAAAGGAATGGCGTGCTCCCAAATATTAGGTACACGACATTAATATGAAAAGAAAAAATTTAACGAATTTCATCATTTATATCAACATTTCAACTTTCAATTTCATTTCGAATTTCAACATTTATATCCAGATTTGAAACCTTTAATCTTGTAAATCTTTTACATACAAACTACAGAAAAGAAAAAAATACAAACTTACAGAAATAATAAAAATACGTTGGTGCGCATCCAATTCTCCGCGTCGACTGGGGCGCGCCGAGTCGAATCGAATCGCATCGTCGAAGAAATTCGCCTGTCGAGCAATTCGCGGTCGATTTAATTCGACGCGCCGCGACTCGTCGCTAATAGACGCAGTTTCATAGTAAATATAAAGAAGGCGACTTTTTGCGATTGGACTCAGCTCGGCAAGCGTAGTGGACGCCAGCCTTTATATAGAAGTGGAGCGCGTCAACCTCAAATTATTGACATAAGAGCTTAATGATGAGAAATTGAGGAGCATATCTCCCTTGCCTCCTATGTTTTTGAGTAAAGTGATAGCTGTAGCAGTAACATTATGATCGGGCGCTGCTTATGAGATTTGGTGCAACCATGATTCTCATATTTTGGTGCAAAAAGCATCGCACTTGAACCAATATCTACTTAATTTAAAAAAGCAGATCAAAGGATATCAAACTGCAGGTCATACTTACTAAACATGTTGCACTATTTTTTAAAAAAAATTCAGTAAAAAAATAATAATATTGAACAAACTCGGTTGAGTTTCTTGCCAGATTTTCTTAATAGCGGTTACGTTCCCATTTGGTGGTATTTCATTGGATATTTTTATTGCTTGTGTACGAGCACGCAGCTCAATTTTTTTTTTTTTTTTATTTTTTTTTTTTTTTTTTTTTTTTTTTTTTGACGCTGTGGAAACGCTTTTACGCGCTAACCCCTTCCCGCCGATGTCAAGATGGGAGGGAGTGTGGGACTCGCCAGCCGGCCAGTCCAGCCGGAATACCCACTAAAACCACAGCGGCCCCCTTCCGCGTTTTTATGGGGCGCCGGAGAGATCGTCTACTGACATTCGATCCCCGATGCCCCAACATGAGCAAGCAGCTCACCTGATGATAAGTGTTACTGCCGTCCATGGACCTTTGCTATACCAGGTGTATAGCTAAACCGGTGCCTACCAGAGACAACCCCTACCTATCCAGAAAGTTGGGCTACCGACTCTCTTGCTCACCGAACGAAGCGCAGCAGTACTTGGCCACTGCTCATACGTCGACTTTCTGCGACAGTATGGTACTACCCCAGACGGTCCGGCCCGCGGCTGTAGACAGAAAACTTTCATCAGTGTGGTACTACCACTATTTGAAATGTTAAACTGGCAATATGTACCCTCGTAAGGTTTATACATAAAAAAATGACTAGCCCGTTGAGTTACTTGTCTGGTCTTCTCAAATTGTGGGCTCGTGGTTGATTCTAAGATTAATTTCAATCGAAATCTCAAAATCTTCATTCTCCTACTCTTATCCCAATTGCTTGGGGTCGATACAATATGTACTCTGCTTTCATAGTACATATTGTAATAGTTATTAGCAATGGTTTTATGACCGACCGCCTGCCTGACGTCAACCCTCCTTAGGAATGTAATTGTTGACCAAACGGCATCAGATGGAGTTGGCCCAGGTCGTTATAAGGCTCTTAATCGTCTTTTACGACACCCACGAGCAAAGCAAGGGTTGGTAGTATTCGAAGCCGCTACCACACAGCTATTGAAATCTCAAAATGACAATATGTAATTGCTTTCGCAGGGTTTTTTTTTTATTTGAATACTTGTACAGTCACTCAAGTTAACATATCAAAGCATAACAAATTATGCTATTTTTCTACAATAATACCTACACGTTTAACGAATATTAATATACAAACTCGACGCCATTTTAGTTACGTAATCATTACGATACAAATTTGAAAATTCGTTGTCATCGACGATGGTTTTATCTAATTTAAAGTTTATTATCTGTGATCGCCATTTAGTCAGAGTCTCACGGAGTTAGATAGCGGTCGTGCTAATGTGATAAATTTTAATTTTTGTATTGTTTGCAAGTGTTTTTATCGAAGTAAGTTTTGTTGAACTTTGAACACTTATAATCTATGCATTTTTAGTATTTTTATTTTTTATTGTGTGTTTTTTATTAAAGTAAGTTTTGTTGATCTTTGAACCGATATCTATATCTTTATATATACCTATAATTCTACTGTACGTGTGTATGTCATCGAACTCCTCTTAAACGGCTGGACCGATTGCGATGATTTTTTTTGTGTGTGCTCGATGGGATTCGAGAATGGTTTAGATTCACAATTGGACCTGATAGATACCGCGGTTGTCGATATGTCAAACGGCTGGACCGATTGGGATGAAATTTCCTATGTATATTCCAATGAGTTCCTGGATGCCTTCAAAACACAATCATTAGGTGGCGCTGCTGTCGGTATATCGCTTAAAGCTTTTCCGGGCAGCACGACGTCTGCCGGGACAGCTAGAGTGTAGGTGTTATAAATTTCACACGTAAAATGTACGCGATGATAGTGGTTAAGATGTTGAACCAATGTGACAGTGATCGGGTTCAGATTCAGGCAGAATAATATTTTGTGCGATCCAAAAATTGTTGCTCGGAGTCTGGACGCAATTTTTTTATTTATATTTTTGTAAAGTAATAATACAAGGATCATTTTCATAGTGCACGGTGAAGTATTTTTTTAAAAAATTAAGCAATCTTTTAAATAAAGCTCATATAGGCAGGGAAATTAAAAATCAAATACAAACGCGATAGAATCTGTAAAACTAGTTTTATTTCAAATGTGTAATACTCGCGTTAACATTAGAAATCATTATGTTGGATTCATTCCCAACAAAATATAAACTATAAGTGATCCAGCGAGGGTTATACGGTCCCTGCCGGGTTATAAGTTTTAATCTTAGCGTGTCAAGTACTAAATGAACAAAAAGTAATCAAAAGTTGCCTTATTTAGGATCATTTTCATTAAAAAAATAATATAGAATTAAATTTAATAATGTAATAT
This sequence comes from Lymantria monacha, assembly GCA_905163515.2. NCBI lineage: Eukaryota > Metazoa > Arthropoda > Insecta > Lepidoptera > Erebidae > Lymantria > Lymantria monacha. Next base: position 18,653,516 of record LR991106.1, on the reverse strand, counting down.
GATAGCGAGCTGTGTGGTAGCGGCTACGAATACTACCAATCCTTACTTTGCTTGTGGATATCGTAAAAGACGACTAAGAGCGTTATAACGACCTGGGCCAACTCAGTCTGATGCCGTTTGGTCAATAATTACATTCCAAAGGAGGGTTGACGTCTGACAGGCGGCCAGTCATAAAACTATTGCCAATAACTTTTACAATATGTACTATGAAAGAAGAGTACATATTGTATCGACCCCAAGTAATTGGGATAAGAGTAGGAGAATGATAATGAATATATTATGATAGCGAATCATTATACTAATTGAATTCTTCCTCACTTAGTTATTTTTTTTACAGATGGTGCGTATATTACTGCTGTCATTTTTAGCGCTCAAAGCGGTAGCAGTGTATTACCTATTTTTTAAAGGACCACCTCCCTTACCCGACTTTGATTTAAACGAGTGGTGGGGACCAGAGAGTAAGAGAGAGAAGTCGGATACCAGTGTGACTCCATTCAAGATTAGTTTCGGAGATGTTGTGAGTCTTTTTTACTTAATCAAATTTCATAAATTACTTCTCATTTAATTACTCTTAATTTTTTTAAACGAGCTTTAGATTACCGTGACGGCGAATGACGAAAACGACGACTTACGGTCTAAAAGTGTATCCCACCTTTTAAATTTGAGATAACAACGTTTAAAAGAGGTCCTTTGGGGCACACTGCCGAATCTCATACGTGCATTTTGATTTTCGTACAGACTTATAATATAATTCGTAAAAAAGTTAATAGCTACATGTCAAAAAATAAAAACAGAGAACACCAAAACTTGAAATCAAACTCTATATATAGGTAATAGACGTCTGACCAGCGTGGTTTAGTAGGTCGACTCTCTTATATTCTCGAGAAGACTCGAGACAAGCAGTGGAATGTATATATTATTATATGCAGTGAGGTGATGATAAATAAAATAATTAAGAAGTTAACTAGACATGCGCAAAACATTACTTTGAAATGTCATATCACACCATATTACATTACGTAGAACGTAATATTACTTTATGATATTACAAATGTGATACATATCACATTTGTAATATCATAAAGTAATATTACGTACGAGTTCGATTCGCATAATATTGTGATCCGAATTTTGTAAATTAATATTTATTATTTTATGATATTTATCACATCTTACCTACATGTGTTAAATATTAATTTTTTACGCGATTTGCGTAATATGATTAATGTGTAAAATAGTCGATTGATTTCCCTTCATACTTTTCCAGGCTTAGAACTGACAATCTTCATATACTACTTACTTTATACTTTTTATTTTTCTTTGTTTTGATAAATTGTAGGTTCAAGGTTATACAATAATGTTAACGGGCATAAGCGCGATCATGGTATAGGTACATATACATACCCAGTCATTCTCCAATAGTGAGTGAGAGAGGTAGATTTAAGATCTCTTATTTCGTACAATACAATAATCCGTTGAGGAATTAGCTAGCAACTCAAGCAAGCAAGCATTACATTGCGAAATTCGGGCTAGAGCCAAGAGTGCATAGCATAACGATCGAGTAATGTATTGTGTGATGTGATGTGTAATGCCTCGGTGTGTCGCGTAATATTTAATGTGATATTACCCGCCCGAGTAATATTACGTTTTGATATCAAGCGCATTACTTACACATGTCTAAAGTTAACCATAAATACACACACATAAACACACATATCATCACGCCATATCCCTTGCAGGGTAGGCAGAGAGAACAGAGTGTCAGAGAACTCTATCTCTGCATACTTCACTCGCTTCCTCAACATTCATAATTCTCTTCATACACGCTCGCCGGTTTCGGAGACTCTTGACTCCACCTTCCTTCAGTACATGACCGATCTGGTCTAGGTAGGTTAGTCTCGGTCTCCCTCGGTACCTACATCCTTCCACTTTCGCATTGTATATCTTCTTAACCAGGCGTTCGTTCGGCATTCTTTCCACATGTCCGAACCATCGGAGCATTCACTTTCGCATCTTTACACCAATACTCTCTTTCACACCTACTCGCGCTCTTACGTCGTCGTTACGAATGCGGTCGGTCAGCCTAACTCCACAGATTTTTCGCAGAGATTGCATTTCGACCGCATTAATTTTACTATCATACTCTTTTCTGCATACCCAACTTTCGCTTCCATACAGTAATGTTGGGACAAGCACTGCGTTATGTATTGCTACACGTGCCTTCTGGCTGAGGTGGTGGCTGCCGAGAAGTTGCCCCAACGCTCCGTTCACTCTATTTCCCGCATTCACTCTTCGCTCTATATCAGTGGTGTACCTTCCATCTCGACTAAATCCACATCCAAGATATACAAATTCATCCACTTGCTCTAGTACATCATTACCTATTGTTACTCTTACATCTGTTCTGGTTTTATCTCTTTCAAAGACCATTATTTTGGTTTTGCTCACATTCACGCGTAGACCCCTTTTCTTACAATCTTCTGTTATTGTGTCGACTAGGGTCTGCAGGTCAGTCGCTGACTGTGCCAGCAGGACTGCATCATCTGCATAAAGCAGAGCAGTGACCACTGAGTCGCCCATCTGGACTCCCACATTCATATCGTTCAACCTTTGGAGACATTTATCCAGATATATGATAACCAGCCTGGCTGATAGAACGCACCCCTGCTTAACGCCGATATTGACGTCAAAACAAGGCGCCATTCCATCATCTAGCCGCACACAGGCTCTACAGCCCATGTAACTGGACTGCACAGCCTGTAGCAGTTTACCGCTATTACCATACTCCGGTAAAATGTCCCAAAGTTCCTTTCGTACAACCGTGTCAAATGCTCTCTCCAGATCCACAAAACTGCAGAAAACCCTCTGACCTAGAGCCAGATGCTTCATAAGAACTAATAATTACTAAATAATAACTAACTTAATTGAACCATAAATATAGATATAATATTACTTTTTATACTTTACAAATTACCGCATATCATAGATACAACAAAAACACACATAGAAATACTAAACATGTTCTAGAGTTTTATTTTTTTGATTATTAAAATAGCTAAGCAATTTTTTTGCCTAATAGATATCTAAGTATAATGTTTAAAAAAAACAGTTATTGCTTAAAACCATAGCGGTAGTATATTCTATCGAAAACAAGGATTCAGTATTGGTCGTCCGCCTAAATGGCGTTAGATGGACATAGAACGTTACAGTTACACCGTTCTTAAGACTATAACTTGTCCTAAAAATAGCAGTAAAGACCCCAAGTCCTGAAATAAACACTTCGTGCCTATTACTTGACTACATAAATTGCATAAAGATTGAAGTAGCGACCTCCTGTACAGATTACTACAAGGTCTTTAAGAAAAATGCAATTAACAATTAAAACAGAATTAAAGAAACTACACCCTTTTGAACTTTTTAAGCGCATATGCTATCTCTTTTGCGTACAATACATATTTGTTAGGTCCGATAAGTGTAGAGATTGCAACGTTGACGTCACATTATTTATATTTCTCTCTCTGTCTAATTATTAAAATTGATATGCTTGTAACTAGCTCAGTACGTAATAAATTTTATGTTGTTTTCATAAACCTATATATTTTTAATCTATTTTGTAATATATGTATATGTATCTGTGGTAGCGGCTACGAATACTACCAACCCTTACTTTGCTTGTGGATGTCGTATAAGACGACTAAGATCCTTGTAAAGACCTGGGCCAACTCCATCTGATGCCATTTAGTCAACAATTAAAGAGGGTTGACGTCTGGCCACCGAAGACAAAGATTGGGTACCGGTGACACGCTCGCACGGTGAAGAGAAGAGTTTTGCATGGTGGGTCTATGGGGTCACGCGTTGCCTCTTCCGTCACCCCGGACTGATTTGGAGGGGCGAGACCACGTTCATAGTCCATCGTAAAAAAAAAGTGTTGACGTCTGGCAGGCGGCCGGTCATAAAACTATTGCCAATAACTTTTATAATATGTACTACTTCGGAAGAGTACATATTGTATCGACCCCAAGTAATTGGTATAAGAGTAGGAGAATGATAATGATGATGTATGTATATAATAATCTATATATCTAGGAATCTGAATGGCAATAGCTCTTTTAAAGTTATTAAACCTATATATCTTTTTCCAGATGATTAGTGACCTAAAAGCACGTCTTAAGCGACCACGTCCATTCGCTCCGCCGCTTGAGGGTGTTGGCTTCCAATATGGATTTAACAGCCAACAGATGGATAGTTGGCTGAAATACTGGGCTGAAAAATATGACTTCAAAGAACGAGAGAAGTTCCTAAACCAATTCCCGCAGTACAAGACAAATATCCAAGGACTCGATATACATTTTATCAGAGTTACTCCACAAGTAAGTAAATTAATTAGCACTGTCAAAATAATCCTTACAGCTCTATACTGCTACGAGTTTTATCAAATTAAGCTATGCTAGCAGGTGTCGTGTTGCTCTTAAGTTTTAAAAGAGATATGAATACAGTCTGGTCGTCAAATTTACCCAATAGTTAATGCTAATATTAGAGAAGATAAGACGAGGAAGGTAAAAAAGTGCATTTGCTCCATATTAATTTGCATAAATGGGGCATGTTAATGATAATGGTGATTGTATAATCTTTTAAATTATATTGTTCTTTCGATGACTATATGATTTTTTTACACACATACATACATATCATCACTCCATATCCCTTGCAGGGTAGGCAGAGAGAACAGAGTGCCAGAGAACTCTATCTTTGCATACTTCACTCGCTTCCTCAACATTCATAATTCTCTTCATACACGCTCGCCGGTTTCGGAGAGTCTTGACTCCACCTTCCTTCAGTACATGACTTATCTGGTCTAGGTAGGTTAGTCTCGGTCTCCTCCGGTACCTACATCCTTGAATTTTTTTATTATTTCAATTACTATACCTGAGACAGTTTCTTTTATGTGATCCACAAATGCTTATTCTAAGTATGCATTTATGTTTGTTAATTATATTTTTATGGGTTTTTTTGTCACAGGAGTCTGTTGCTTAATGTGGGGCATCGTATCAATAATTTCTGATGAAACGTGTATATAGAATAAAACTATTTTTACGAGTTTTATCGCGTTTTTATTCGTTAAGTACAACTCTATGTCTACGTCTACCTTTCTTGGGAATATAAATATTGACAAGACGGCATCAGATTGTTTTGTTCCAGGTCAATATAAAGCTCTTAATCTTTCTTTATGACACCCAGGCGTTTGTAGTATTCATAGCTGTCGCCACCCCAAAAATGTGCGCTTCTATAATATATGGAATATAAAATTTATTTAAAGAAATATACTGATTATATCTTATCGAAGCTAACCAAACAAACAAAACCAAAATCAATTGAAAGATTAATAATTGATAACGTACCCGTAAGTAAATGACTCTGTAAGTCATTTAAAATGACAATATTTTTAGCTTACCTTAAATAATTGTTAAACATTTCACAAATGAGGTATATAACCTGAAAGAATTTTCCATCTTTTTGACTTATGTTCGTCCTATTACTGCATACGATTCGTTTAAAATCTTAGATTACAAAAAAAAACAAAGGGTTATCCGTAATGTTGGTTTACGGACGATATGTTTACGTAATAACGTCATAAGAGAACATTGATGAATTATTGCATACTTTTATGAATTGAACAAACATAAACAATGGATACCACATTATTTTTTCACTTCACTTTATTAACAGTTGACAGAATAATTCACGTCAAATTCTTAATAAGCAAGAAAGCCAATCGCGCCTCTCTATCGCTCGTACCGTGCTCTCGCATGCACGCTCGACACAGGCAAGAACGTGACACATTTTCATGCGTGCAATCAGTGTCCATCGATTTATAAGATGTTCTCATCTTAGGTCATATATACTCCACTGTTGGGCGCGAGCCTCTTCCATAATGGGAAGGAAATTGACCTACTGTATCACGCAGGTCAAACGTCTTGGTATAGGATTTTGTTTTGAGTTTTCCTTCTCTTGCATAGATGTTATATGTATTTTATATCCCTTAGTCGTCTCGTACGATCACCCACGGGTAAGGTGGTGGGGGTAGTCAATTGTATTCTTAATCCGTCACCACAAGAAAAAAGACGTTGGCACGTCAAAAATGTTGAATATTTTTCCATATAAAAGAATATGTTTCATTTTCTTATTTTGAACATATTATAATCCAAGTGTTTCAATAAATTCTCACTGTTAATTTTAATAAACCTTCTCAGAACTTAGTGCTTATTATTTTATTTATTATGCTCGTCAATAATTCATGAAAACACCAGGTTATATGCTACTGAAATTATCATTATCTTCAAAGCCTTCACTCCAATTACTTGGACTCAATGCAAACTCTTTTACCATCGTACTTATTACAACAGTATTGCAATCGTTGAATGACTGACCGCTTTCCTGGTGTCAATCCTTCTTGGAGATGTAATTGTCGACTAAGTGGCATAGATCTCTAGCCATCTGGCTATGGTCAATATGTAAAGGAGTGTAGAGATTAGTAGTCATATAACAAGTGTTTATGCTGTTAATTGGTATTATATAAAAATAGAGAAATATAATAAACCTCAGTTTATTATAATCTGTAATTCAAAAATAATAATCTTATAACATTGCTTTAGGTGCCTGCAGGCGTTGAGGTAGTACCTCTTCTGTTACTTCACGGCTGGCCAGGATCAGTTCGCGAGTTCTACGAATCAATTCCACTACTAACTGCGGTCAGCAAAGATAGAAACTTTGCCATTGAAGTCATTGCACCAAGTATACCTGGATATGGATTCTCTGACGTAAGTATTAAATGGTATTTAATAAAATACGGTACCAAAATTTCTAAAGAGCATAAATTGTATCAATTGATATCAAATTAAACACAAATACTCTTCATTAAAAATAAATAAACACGTGTGCCAATATTTGCCAATTTTCATCCCTTAAGGGTGTAAAATTAAACCCTATTTTATACCACTAAGGGCTGAAAATAGGGTCAAATAATAAGAACACTGCGGAACACTGTGGAAGTGGACCGCTCCCGAAAACAAAGACAGGTAACCCTACTAGTCCTACTTGTAATGATAGGCTAGAAAAAAATCGATTCAGATGAAAAAATTTTTTTTTTTCACCACCCGAGGTCGTTGAGCTCTTGAACATATGATCGTGAGTTTTGAATAGATTGCGTCTTTTCTCATCTGAGTAAAGTTACGTAGTTTTTATGGAATTATCGTTACATGGCACTGTCCTAATACGATGGAATGTGAAAAAAAACTTAAAATTCGTTGTGATAAAATAAATTTTTCATCCGAATCGATTTTTTTTCTACCTTATCATAACAAGTAGGACTAGTAGGGTCACCTCTTCTCTCTCCTCGTCTTTGTTTTCGAGAGCGGTCCACTTCCACCCTGTATATAAATTACGCGTCACGTTGTTTATCCGCGATGGACTCCTAAAGTACTTAACCGATTTTAATCAAACTTGCACAGCACGTGTAGTTTTATCCAACTTAAAAGATAGGATAGCTTCTATGTCAATTTATAGTCGCAACATTATTTTATTGCAAATTATTTGTCTATTATTTGACAGTCACAATTATCTGTAATCTCCAAACGATTCCAACAGATGGCGGTATCTGTTGACTGGATTGAGTATTTTTTTAATAGATGGCGCTATGTTAAACGTACAAACGTTTCATATAAGCTACAATTTACTAGCATAACCACCACATGTTACTGAGGCTTCCTTAGCCACAGCAACACGTGGCCAGGTCTGCTAGTAGGTATATAAAAATTAATATGAGCTTGTTCCTTATATACTCCAAAACGCCTGAAAGGAATCTAATTTACAGTATGCGAAGCGAGTAGAGACAGCTAATAATGTTATAATTATGATTTTTTTCTAGCCAGCAGTTAGGCCTGGACTTGGTGCTCCACAAGTGGCAGTAGTCTTCAGAAATCTCATGCATAGATTAGGTTTCAAGCAGTTCTATGTCCAAGGTGGTGATTGGGGTGCCCTAATTGGAAGCAACATAGTAACAATATTCCCTAAGGTAAATTACATAACATTAAATATTTAATAATAACTGACCATAAACAATATAATGTGTTATCTTAAAAAATGAAATTTTAGAGGAGAGTGTGTATCAAGTTACTAAAAATAAATAAAATATAAATTTATGATTTTAATTATTTAAGTTTTTTATAATTCTATATATATTCTATAAATCTATGATTTAAATCAGACTTACGGTAGAAAAATATTCGTCGTGAGACAATTATTTTTTGAAACTCTAAATTTTCATTTTCCAAATAACAAATTATTGAAGCAAAGAGGTGATTTTTTTTTGTTATATATTAAATAATTTTCTTTTTGTATTGGGATTTAATTTGTTTAAAAACCGTGGGTCAAACTTTAATAACTGATAATGTAACATGTAGATATAAGTCTCTATATTAACGATGACTTGTTGGACGTAAAACGATTTAGTCCTCCCGTGACCATAAACGCTGTAAAGTGGGTAATTAAAAATAAAATACAGACGAGATAGAATCCGTAAAAATAGTTTGATTTGAAATATTTCATAGGTGATTTTTAATGTTTACGCGAGTATTACATTTGAAATAAAACTACTTTTACAGATTCTATCGCGTTTGTATTTGATTTATAATTTCCCGACGTTTCGAAAACTTTACAGTGATCATGATCACGAGAGGACTAAAGTGTCTTACTTCCAAAAATCATCGTTATTATAGAAATTTGTGCTATAATTTCTGTAATAAAGATGACTTTAAAAATCAAATACAAATGCTATAGAATCCGTAAAAATAGTTTTATTTCAAACATTTCATAGCTACTAATGGGTACATGTTTTCAGGAAATACTTGGATTCCATACCAACATGGCCATGATAATTTCTTCAGCTGGTACTGCAGTGGAATTGTTGGGTTCTATCTATCCTCCTCTGATAATGGACTCACACCTAGCAGATAGATTGTATCCCTTGAAAGATAGATATAACAATCTTCTTGAAGAGACAGGATATATGCATCTACAGTCTAGTAAGCCTGACACAATCGGTAAGTGTTCTTTATATCCTTAAAAGTAAATCATCATCATATAATCATAATTTCAGCTCATATATATATCCCACTGTTGGGCTAGAGCCTCCTCCATAATGGGAGGGCAATTGATCTACTATACCACGCTGATCAGACGTGTTGATATAGGGTTTTGTTTCGAGTTTACCTTCTCTCGCAATGGATGTTATATGCGTTTTACATCCATTAGTCGTCTCTTACGATCATCCTCGGGTAAGATAGGGGGTGGTGCATTGTATTCTTACTCCGTCACCACACGGATAATCATATAATATTCCCCAAGAATGAGCTCAAGCCAGCTCCACAATTAGAAGGAAATTATTCTGCTATTGTACCACGCTGATGACCGATTTGTATAAGGCATTCGAGTTCTCTTTAATTAATTAATTATAATCATCATTCTGCTGCTCTTATCCCAATTATTCTAGGTCAATACAATATGTACACCTCTTCCAACTTACATAACTATTGCAAAAGTTTAAGGCTTTAATTTTATGACCAGCCGCCTGCGTGACGTCAACCTCCCTTGGAAATATAATTCTTGACCAGACTGCATTAAGTGATTTTGCCTCAGGCCGATATAAAGCTCGCTGCCGGCACCTTGGGCAGCGCAGGCGCGAATATCAGTGCCTGATGCCGCCCTAGCCAAGACATCAGTCGGGTGATAGGCAGCGACTCGAGAGGAACCCGCGAGGGTAAACCACCGGACGGGCCATCGGAGACAAGATTCGGGTTTCGGTGGCCCACTCGCATGGCGAAGAGGCCTCTCTTCGCCGTGCATTTCAGGGTGGGTAAATGGGGTCACGCGCCGTCTCTTCCGTCGCCCCGGACCGATTTGGCGGAGCGTGACCACACTACAGACCACCGCAAAAAAAAAATGTCGATATAAAGCTCTTAGTCGTTTTTTATGACATACGAGCAAAGTAAAGGTTCGTAGTATTCGTAGCTACTACCACACAACATTTAAGAAATTAAATTATGTTATAGAAATAATATAATTAAAATCAAAAAAAAGATGGGGACAAAAAGTGTGGGTGGTTCTTGGGAACATATAATATTATCACCTATTTATTGCTTTTGCATGAGATACGTCTGTTTTGACGAATGCTAAGTGTTCACGGGGAAATGGAAAGAAGCACTGCCCAGAAAGTCTACTGCAGACACGCTGAATACAGCAGCTAGTATTAATTTAAATGTTGACTGCACAGATGACGTAGTGGTTAAGATACCGACTTGCCCGACCTTCCGTGCTAGTGTCGTGGGTTCGATTATTACGCAGGACATTACTTTGTACGATCCACAAAGTGTTGTTCTGTAGTCGGGGTGTACTTTGTCTGCGTTAATTACATGTTTGTAAAGGCCACCGCAATACAAGGATTATTTCCTTAGTGCAAGATGGTGTTCTAAAAAAAATGAATTTTGGAAGTTATAAAAGAACAAAAAAGACTTTTGTTATATAAAGCACTTAATCATTTTCAGGTGTTGCCCTTACTGATTCTCCAGCCGGTCTTCTAGCGTATATTCTGGAGAAATTCTCAACCTGGACACGACCTGAACATAAAACTAAACCAGATGGAGGATTGGAGTTCCGCTTCACAAAGGAACAATTGCTTGATAACCTCATGATGTACTGGGCTTCCAACAGTATCACTACTTCAATGAGATTGTACTCTGAAAGCTTCAATATTAAGAATTTGGAAATGAAAATGGATGAGTAAGTATTTGCATTGTGGTATATTCGCATCATTTTTAGAGTTTCGCACGCAAAAGATAAAACGGGACCCTATTACTATGACACTGCAATCCGTCTGACTATCTGTTATTAGGCTGTATCTCATGAGCCATGATAGTTAGACAGTTGAAATTTTCACAGATTATGTATTTCTGTTGCCGCTATAACAATAAATACTAAAAAATAGAATAAAATAAATATATAAGGGGGCTCTCATACAACTTACGTAATTAGTTTGTTCATTTTTGCTCAATATTGATGACAACAGGCAGAAGCTAAAAATATTCACAAAATATTTAGTTATGTATTTCCTTTAAAAGTAGCTGTGTGGTAGCGGCTAATAATACTACCAACCCTTACTTTGCTCGTAGATGTCGTAAAAGACGACTAAGAGCCTTATAACGAGCTGGGCCATCTCCATCTGATTTGGTCATCAATTGCATTCCCAAGGAGGGTTGACGTCTGGCGCGCAGCTGGCCATAAAACTGAAAACTAACAATTGCCAATAACTTTTACAATATTTACTATGAAAGAAAAGTACATATTGTATCGACCCCAAGTAATAGGGATAAGAGTAAGAGAATGATGATTCACTTTAAAATAAATATTTAAATTAAAGTATTTACGGGAGCTCCCATACAGTAGAAATGATTTTTTTGCCGCTTTTATAGATTATGGTACAGAACCCTTCCTACGCGAGTCGAATTCGCACTTGGCTGTTATTTTTATTTTTGTTTATTAATCAATGACAGCAGCTTCGCTTTCAAGGATTACCTATATACCGATAAATAGTATATATTTAAAGATATAGTTATAACAACATTAATAATATCCATACTTAATGTGCTATCTTATCAGATGCTATGATAAGAGAGTTGCTATGCGAAGCGCAGGACCTGTTATTAAATGTTTTCCATTTTCTTAAAATTCATATGCATACTGAAATTTAGCATTTAACATGCTTAATTATTTATAAAAACCCGATTACGAAGCGAAAAATGATGTCACAAGTGGGATTCGAACCCACGCCTATAGGAAATCTGTCCCAATCGTGCTGCCACTTACACCACCGTGAACTATTGTAGGACACTCAAATATCGCTTCGTGTTATATTTACGTCTTTTAAGGAGACGTGTGCCATCTACCCGACAATGTATACACATTGTATAGACTTCATATGCACTATTCGGGTTCAATTTATCACAGCAATATTTATTTCTCGATAAACATGCTATTTGATAAAAGGGTAAAAAGTTTAAAAAATACAACTGCTAAGTAGATTTATGATAGTAATTAGTTCACAAATTGAAATTAAAATGCGATCATAGTGCCACCTACTGGTTTCTAACGTATTACTTTAGTAGCCTAAAATCATCTTTCTAACAGAATTGGTATCAGGCATATGGTTTGGATGATTTCAAAATTGTATAATATTTTACATTTTTTTTTCATTCATAAACATTTTTTTTATGTGCTTTGTGGTATAGCAGCTACGAATACTACCAACTCTTACTATGCTCGTGGGTGTCGTAAAAGACGCTTAAGAGCCTTATAACGACCTGGGCCAACTCCATCTGATGCCGTTTGGTCAACAAATTGCCAATAACTTTTACAATATGTACTATGAAAGAAGGGTACATATTTTATTAACCCCAAGCAATTGGGATAAGAGTAGGAGAATGATGATGATATCTTTTTTTATATTTTATATATGTAGATATAAATTATTGAAATCCTAGAATACATGACTGAAAAATTCGCAAAGTTTCTTGCCAGATCTTCTCAGTAGTAGTTTTACTTCGGTAGTAGTTTATTGGATCAATTTAAAATAGAATGTTAATATTGACAATAAGTATGTGCCCTTGCAGTGTTAGTACATAATAATAAACATGTAATTTGAAATTGGATTTGAATATTTTTTTTCTTGAGGACAAGCTATGTTATAGCCACAGCCTGCCTACTAAATCTGAGGCAACGGAACATACCTCTCTATGCCATGTAGGCCGGCCATCAGAACTCAGTCTTGGTCATCAGTGGCTCGTCTGGCGGGTTATTATTTCGGGTACCGTCTCAAGTGAATTTGCAGACTGAGGAAGATAAATACTTTCTATTTTCTCCTGAGAGGCTTGTAATATCAACTTTGATCACCAAACCTCTAACTAAATATCCCTGAAGAGGATTAAATTCTAGAAGAAAGATATGCTAATGAATAGATGAATAGTGATTAATAACTTTTATATTCACAGGATACCAACACCAGTTCCAACATGGGTGGTCCAAGCTAAATATGAAATAGCATACCAGCCACCGTTCATCCTAAAGTTTAAATTCAAAAATCTCGTAAATGTAACTGTACTTGATGATGGAGGGCATTTCTTAGCTTTCGAACTACCTAAGATATTCTCTGATGATGTTCTGAAAGCTATAGGAGAATTCAGAAAATTAAAAAAGGATGTGAAGACTGATTTGTAAAGAGTTGTGTTAAAAAAGGCTGTGGAATAAAAGTTTTTATATTATAAGTTTTCTTTTTTATTTCTTAATTTCACCATCATCATCATTATCATCATTCTGCTTTTTTTTTAATTACTTATGGTGGCAAATGAGCAAGCAGCACACCTAATGGTAAGTGTCATTGCGGCCCATGGACCTTTGCTATACCAAGGATAAGCTAATACCATGGCTAAGCCGCTGCCTACCAATATAAACACCAAACCCACCCAGTTGGGCTTCCGGCTCTCTCGCTCACCAAACGAAGCGCAATAGCACATTACCATTACTCAGACGTCGATCTTCTGCGAGAGTGTGGTACTACCCCGGACGGACCGGCCCGCGGCTGTAGACAGAGAACTTTCCACAGCGTAGTTCTACCACTATTAAATGGTTGCTGAAGATATTACAGTTTATCTACCTATCTATGTTAATGCTAGAAAAACCATGTTAACATCTTATATAAAGATCTTGAACAAAACTAGTTAAGACGAATCTAATGATGGGCTCATTAGAACTTGATGGGTAATAGACAATCCAAAACATCGTTCTCTATATTCAAGCTTCATCATCAGAGAAGTTCAGTAATATCATCATACATGAATGTTTAATTATGATTCTCCTACTCTTATCCCAATTACTTGGGGTCGATACAATATGTACTCTTCTTTCATAGTACATATTGTAAAAGTTATTGGCAACAGTTTTATGACCGGCCACCTGCAACAATCCTCATTGGGAATATAATTGTTGACCAAACGGCATCAGATGGAATTGACCCAGATCATTCTAAGGCTCTTAGTCGTCTTTTACGACATCCACAAGCAAAGTAAGTGTTGGTAGTATTCCTAGCACCACACAGCTAACATGAATGTTATAGGTATATGAAAGTAAAATTAATACTTATTGTGTAGTTTAGATCCCTACGCTAACAATAATGGCTGATAATCTGGAAACGCTTGCAAATTTGTTTATTCTAGCTAAGAATCATCTTCTTTTTATTATTTATAGTGGCATACGAGCTGATGGTCAGTCTCCCGCCCATGGATCTTTGCATTATGTAATGGTACAGTAAGCCCGTTGACTACCAATCCAAACGGATCCAGGAATTTGGGAATTCCGCTGCTCTCGCTTACCAAACGAAGCACAACAACACATTGCTACTGCTCAGACGTCGACAGTATAGTCCTAGCACTGCTAAACATCTCCTTCACTTCAGCTGTCAAACTAAAAAAACCGTATCACAATCAACTTATTCGTTTAGGAGCAACAATCCCACAGATATACAGAGAAATTCTCTTCGACAACACGCTTCGCCGCCGGCGTTTGGAGTGGCGCAGATGCGAGTGCCTGCGCCTGAAGCCGCCCTAGTCAAGGCCGCGGGTGACTGGAGCGAAGAATGGTCCGTCATCCGCAGAGAGGCTGACCGCTTGAGGGCAACGAGGGATGCTACCCGAAAGGGTAACACGCCGGGCTGGCCACGGATGTCTAGGAAGCGGTACCAGTGGTCGGCCCAATAGGGATAGGGAGGGAATACGGTGGGTTATGGGACCACGTGCCGCCCTTCCATCGCGTGACTGGACCGGACGGGCTGCGTGTGTCCAAACCATAAACTGCCAACAAAAATAAGGCATACAGAGAAACGTCAAACATATAACAACCTTTTTTGCGTTGGGGTTTAAAATGTTAGCGTTAGAAATTTTATAACGATTTCTATTTCACTCCACAAAATCCATATTTAATATCATCACTGCCAATTTCTTTAACGTATCTCCCCCTAACATTGCATCAACCAAACGTATTGAGCTAATAAAAATCAATTACCCCTTATCTTAACAACCCCAAACAGTCGAGGGGTGAATGTGTAACAGTCACGTGACTAAACGCCTGCCGTTCGCACATAAGCAATGCGGATTATAAAGCTTATCGCAAAATTATTATTTGTCATAATTTGCTATTTTATTTGAGCAGGCGTTCGTTCGTGTTTATTTTGTGGGAGATTTTTTTTTAGTTTCTATCTAATAATGTATTCAAATAGTAACTTATTTATTTTCTATAAAAGATAAGATGGATTAAAAACACAAAGCAGTCTAGAGAATTGTCGACAGAAGTGAAAATTTAAACCTATGGAACAAAATATAAACAAAAAAATAAAAAAGTGCCCCAAGAAATATGAAGGTATGGGCGTGACCATCAAAATAACAATTAAAAATTAGTTATTATTTCGATGGTCTGTCTGATCGTCAAAATAACAATTAAAAACTATTGAATAAAAATTATATTGAATAATCTCAGCTGTCCAACTCTTGGGCTCGAGCCTCCTCCGTGATGGGAGGAAAATTGACCTACTATACCACGCTGGTCAGACGTGTTATATAGGTATAGGATTTTATTTCGAGTTTTCCTTCTCTTGCATAGATGTTATATCTGTCTCGTCGTATTATATATGTCTCGTACAATCATCCATGGGTAAGATATGGGGTGGTAAATTGTATTCTTACTCTGTCACCACACAGAAATATTGAATAGATTGATAATAATTAATAATAACAATTATTACATATAAATTGATATAGTAAACCGTGACATAGCAGGAAAGAGCAGCTGACTGTATCTTTCTCGCTCGGGTACACTCGGTGGTCCCGAGTTCAACCGATCGAGCCTTTCACCTCAGAACGTGACGGATCAGCTTCACTTACAGCCTACAAAAAAATCTGTATGCGGTGCGCCAAAATAAGTTTACACTCCAAAAACATTTATGTGAAATCCAATAATTTACCACCGAAAAGGCACGCGACTGCAATTGAAAAAATCCTACAAGAAACTCAGCGTACTCATTTTACGTTTTAAATTACTTTTTGTCTACGTAAAATTGCATACATCTTCAATAAGTATTAATCTTTTTTTTATTCAAATTATAATTGAAAAAATTGGCGTTTTTTATGGTAAGACGTACGAATACAACCACCCCATTTTTCCTGTGGGTGATCGTAAAAGGCAACTAAAAAGACTCGAGAAGAAAAACTCTAAACATAATTCTATGCCAACCCGTCTAACCAACATGATACAGTGAGTTCAACTCGCTGCCATTGTGGAGAAGACTAACCCAGCAGTGGGGCGTATGTTAGCTGAAATAACGATGATGATACTTGTAAAAAGTTATGGCTTAATAGTCTTAATTGTCTAATTCTTATATAAGGACAAAAGGTTTTTAGGAGAAGCCGCGATGATACACATAAATGGACTAGCTAAATGGATAGTGCCATACTCTCGCAGAAAGTCTACATCAAAGTTGTGTTGTTCTGAGTCTGAGTGTAATGAAAATGAATTAGGCAGATTGATAGAATCACTAGAGGAAATAAGAAAAGAACGGAGTAGGGATACAATTGACCATTTTTTAACCATGGGTGTCAAAAAAATTACTCATCTCAGCCCACATAGGTATATCCCACTGTTGGGCTCGGGTCTCCTCCGTAATGTGATGGAAATTGATCTACTATACCGCGCTGGTCAGACGTGTTGGTATAGGATTTTATTTCGAGTTTTCCTTCTTTTGTACAGATAATATATGCATATTATATCCCTTAATCGACTTTTACGATACCCACGAGTAAGAGAGAGAGAGAGGTGGTGAACTGTATTTTCACTCCGTCACCACACGGAAAAAAAAATTACTATTGCATGAAATATGCTGAGGACATAACGGAAAGATAATGAAAACTTGAAAATAAGACTCTACAGAAATCCGCCGAGCATAGCATATACTGGCTAAATTTTCTTCCCAATGTGGTGAAGTTTTTAGCCCAGCAATGGGTCCAAGATGAACTGAAATGATGATAATGTTTTTTTTATCATCACCCTGCACTAAGAATATAGTTCTTGTATTGCGGGGGACTTTACAAACATATAATTAACTGACACAAATTACAACCAGAATCGGCACAACAATTTGAGGTTCGCACAAAGTATTGTCCTGCGTGGGTATAGAATCCACGGCACTGGCGTAGAAGGTCGGTATCTTAACCATTACGCCATTTATGCTTATGATAATGATATACCAACATGAATGATAATAATTTTATAAAAGACCTTCATATATTTTATTGATTTAAAAAGAATTAAAAATGAAATTTGATCTTTTAATGTTAGTAATTTAATCGTCATCATCATCATAATCTCAGCCCATATATGTCCCACTGTTGGGCTCGGGCCTACTCCATAATGGAAGGATAATTGACCTGCTATACCACACTGGTTAGACGTGTTGGTATAAAGTTTTGTTTCGAGTTTTCCTTCTCTCGCATAGATGTTATATGAGTTTTATATCCCTTAGTCGTCTCGTACGATCACCCACGAGTAAGATATAGGGTGGTGAATTGTATTCTTACTCCGTCACCACACGGAAAATCATAAGTAGTTTAATCATAATGTAATAAATAATTAATCATAATTCATCCTAATACCGCATTTGAGAAGGGGAACACCCATTATTAATTATAGAAGGCGTGGCGCCACTCCCTCTATGGTGGGAGTTTAATGCGGAAAAGGGGTCGCTTTATAGAGTAAAATTGAAAACAGCAAGCACCCTCGCAGAATGTTGATAATAAATATACAGCAAAATTGATTTTAGACAATAATTTTAGGATTCGGGAAACATATTTTACAAACTTTTATAGGAATTTGCAATTTTAATTAAGATCATGCTATTCCCGCAACTTTTACATATGTCATAAACTATATATTTAAAAAAAAAGAAACTTAGAATTTTTTTTTTTTGCGGTGGAATATGGAGGTGGTCACATTCCATCAAATCGATCCTAGGTGGTAAAAAAGACGGTGCGACCCCATAGCAAAGCGCCTCTCTTCGCCATGCGAGTGGATCACCGGAACCCGATCTTTATCTTCGGTGGCTCAAGTACCTACTTAGAATACCTAATTATTTAGAAAGTGTAAAAATCCCATAATAGAAACAAGCCAAGTTAAACTTATACATACATACATATCAGCACGCCATATCCCTTGCAGGGAGGCAGAGAGAACAGAGTGCCAGAGAACTCTATCCTTGCATACTTCACTCGCTTCCTCAACATTCATAATTCTCTTCATACACGCTCGCCGGTTTCGGAGACTCTTGACTCCACCTTCTTTCAGTATGTGACCAATCTGGTCTAGGTAGGTGAGTCTCGGTCTCCCCCGGTACCTACCTACATCCTTCCACTTTCGCATTGTATATCTTCTTAACCAGACGTTCGTTCGGCATTCTTTCCACATGTCCGAACCATCGGAGCATTCCCTTTCGCATCTTTACACCAATACTCTCTTTCATACCTACTCGCTCTCTTACATCGTCGTTGCGAATGCGGTCGGTCGTTAAACTTATACCCGACCATAAACACGATGCAGTTAATTTCAACAGGCAATAGTAACAATATGCTTTTAAACATCATCATCATCATCATTCTCCTGCTCTTATCCCAATTACTTGGGTTCGACGCAATATGTACTCTGCTTCCATCGTACATATTATAAAAGTTACTAGCAATAATTTTATGACCGGCCGCCTGCCTGAAATTTTGAATTATACTTTGAAAGAAATATCTATATCCGGGTTTAAAAGTGCAATTTACGTACTGAATACCTATGTTGTATATAATTTTATATAAAAAAAGTAAGATAAAAATTACGATTTCGCTGCATTTTCTTAACAAATCTTCTCAGCTTGCGGTCATGCTCCAATCTGCTGTTAAATTATTAGAACTATTCAATACAATATATAATATTTTAGTGCCTTCTGGGTCTCCTCTTATATGTTATGGTAATGAGTGTAGATATTTTAATATATTTTTTTAAATAAATCATTCAACAGTCTTCGCTTTTTATTGACATTACTTATTTTCTGATATACCTACAGTACAGCAAACCTAACATTTTCTTTTGAATGGCATAATTTACTTAGATTATGCCATTCAAAAGAAACTATTAGGTTCGCAGTTGCTGAAAAAAAAAGGAACTTTCCTCAGGTAATATTTATATAGGTACCTTTTTTTTTTTTCTTTTTTTTTCTACGGTCTGCGCACTCCTCGCACGGACGGAGTGCCGTCCGGGGCGTAAGCACGCACACCCGTAACCCACCCATAAACCTCGCCTTCGTCTTTGGACCGGCCACCGGAGCATAGTGAACTTGACGTCAGTGGCTGGCCTGACGGAAAACCCCCTGAGGGGTATCCTCTCCTTGAAAATATTTATATACTTAGAGGTGATTGTTGTATAATTCCAAAAGAAATTATATAATTAGTAGAACATAATCAAATATGGATTGACAATAACATCATCATCATTACAGCCCATAAATGTCCCACTGTTGGTCTCGGGCCTCCTCCATAATGGGAGGGAAATTAACCCTGGTTATACGTGTTGGTATAGGATTATGTTTCGAGTTTTTTTTCTCTTGCATAGATGTTATATACGTTTTATATACTTAAGTCGTCTTTACGATCACCCACGAGTAAGATAGGGTGTGGTGAATTGTATTCTTACTCCGTCACCACACGGACAATAACAAGTAAGTAAGTAATTATATTACATGTAGTTTGAAAAAAAAATTAATACTAAAAACTTTTGTTTAATGCTTAAATAATATAAAATATATTCTTACTGGTCATTAGACATGTGTAAGTAATGCGAGTGATGCATCACACGTAATATTACCCGACCACGTACTGTCATATTACACATTGCGCGACTAAACATGACATGACATTAAACATCACACATCACATTAAACATGACGACGAACACTCGTGTACTGTTCTGTATTTCTGCAATGTTCGGTAATTTGGTAATGGTTATCTATCTCTCAAACGCGCCGTGTGTCTTTTCGGGAGAGTGAGAGGGATAGAACGACTGGACCGCGCTGCGCCTGCGGTCGATAAATATTTATTTTGAGCTCTATTTTTAGAACATTAAGGCTTATATTAAATAAAATGTTTGAAGTGATGGTAAAATGTAATATTACTCGGCACGAAATGTAATGCCATATAACATCACTTCGCGAAGTACTGTTTCGCGCATGTCTACTGGTCATATGACAATTTTAGGCGTCCTCATACCATTTAGTTTTCAGCACGTATCTAACCTTGATTTGGGTGGAATATTTCGATATCCATAGCGTTAATACCAATTATACAGATTCGAATTCGAGTGTTTGCTATTAGGCACTGAAGATGTAGTTCTAGGACGTTCCATTGCTGGGCACGAGCCTTGCAACAACAGGAGGGAAATAACTAACTATAACCATGTTGGTCCGACGGGTTTATATAAGGCTCTATTTCGAGATTTCCTTCTCTTGCATGGATGTTATATGCATATTATATCCCTTAATTCACATCGACCTGGTCCAACACCATGTGATGCCGTTTGGTCAACAATTATATTCCCAAGGAGGGTTGACGTCTGACAAACGGCTGGTCATAAAACTATTGCCAATAACTTTTACAATATGCATTATGAAAGAAGAGTACATATTGTATCGACCCCAAGTAATTGGGATAAGAGTAAGAGAATGATGATTATATCCCATAATTACTTTTTACGACACCTCACAGGCAAAGTATCGTGTGGTGAATTCCATTTTTATTCCATCACTACATAATCAACCTGAGCGTTTCCTAAAGACTCATTGGTTGAAAAGTTTAGCAGTATTTTACGACATCCACGGGCAAATCAGGAGTGACGACAATTGTACAGTTATTCCGTATATTATTAATAATCGTACTATCATTATTAATCAATAATCATATGTGTATATTAATATTTAATAGTTTTATACTTATATTGCGTAATCACTGTGTGGTAGCGGCTACGAATACTACCAACCCTTACTTTGCTCGTGGATGTCGTTAAAGACGACTAAGAGCTTTATATCGACCTGAACCAACACTACCTGATGCCATTCGATCAGCAATTGCATTCCCAAGGAGGGTTGATGTCAGGCAGGCGGCCGATCATAAAACTATTGCCAATAACCTTTGCAATATGTAGGAAGAAGGGTACATAATATTACGTCGACCCCAAGTAATTAAGATAAGAGCAGGAGAATGATGACTTTTATTGCGTAATCTTTTATGAATCTGACGAGATATGTTAGTCATGGCAGTTGGAAAAGATTTCCAATAAATATTGATTACAATTCAAGCATTTTTATATGTTTACGAGTTAATTATATAATCTGTCCTTAATATACTTCACTAACAACTTTCACTAACAAGACCACCAGCGCCAAGAAGAAACCCCAAAAGACATGTTGTCGCTCAACATCTATGACACATGAATTGCGCTCTTCAAGCTTTATCCAAATGTAATAAAGCCACTTCAAGAACATTAATTTTATAAACAAACCACCATAACAATTAAATTAAACATAAAAAGAGTACGGACAAAAAGTCGGTGGAATAACATACACATATTTAAAAAAAAAAAAAATATACTTCACTTTGTTTTTCATTTACTAGCGCTATTAGGTATTAATTTTAAGAATTTATCATCATCATCATCATCTCAGCATATATATATATCCCACTTTACTTCTCTTGCATAGATGTTATATGCATGTTATATCCCTTTTTTTTGCGGTGGACTATGGATGCGTCTCGCCCTGCCAAATCGGTCCGGGGTGACGGAAGAGACGGCGCATGACCCCATAGACCCACCATGCAAACTCCTCTCTTCGCCGTGCGAGCGGGCCACCGGTACCCGATCTATATCTTCTGTGGATGCATTTTATATTCCTTAGTTATCTGTTATGATCAACCACGGGTAAGATAGAGGATGGTGATTTGGATTTTTACTCCGTCACCACACGGATAAGAATCCATAAGGTAAAGAAAATAAGCCATTTGGAGAATAAATACATATAATTGCTATAAATGAAAACAATACGACAAGAAAAACAGAGAGAGGAATAGAATCTTATGACAAGATTTCGTATTTATCACAGAGTAAAAAAAAGATCTATAAACTAAGAGGAATAAACACAATTTTATTTTCCATCTTTTTCATTCTTCTCCTTACTGCAATGACCATTCGGCATGTTACCATCATCATCTTCCTTCCCGTTTTGTGCAGGCGCAATCATAAGCAAGTTATTACCGTTTCTATCAGCCAAATTTCTAAACGGCATATTCTGCCGCCATCGTGGTGGCAGATAGTACTGATTTCTAATAACTCTCAAATGTTCTTTAGCGAAAAAGAATTCTGGTCGAGCCCCAACTGGTCTTCGACAAGTTCTTTTAATTTCTTCATTTTCCTCATTACCATATCTTTGGTAATCATTATTTTCATGGTAAATTTTAGCTCTGGGACAATCGTCATCATTGAAGTATCTTTTTAAACGAAGTCTACGTGAATGAGGACTTAATGGAGATTCACATTTGATGGCAAGACTCGCTGAGTTTTCTTTGTTTATTGAAAGTCCATGAGCCTTCTGCCATTCAAGAACTTCACAAAGAAGGCTTATGTATCTGTGAAATAAAAAAATATGTTGTAATCACACTAATATATAAGTATCATCATCTCAGCTCATACACGTCCCACTGTTGAGCTCGAGCCTCTTCCATAATCGGAGGGCAATTGACCTACTACACCACGCTAGTCAGACGTATAGGGTTTTGTTTCGAGTTTTCCTTCTCTCGCATACATTTTATATGCTTTTTATATCCCTTAGTCGTCTCTTACGATCACCCACGGGTGAGATAGGGGGTGGTGAATTGTATTCTTACTCCGTCACCACACAGACAATATATAAAGTGGGTACATTATTCTACTATAACTTTATAGTTTAAGATTAGAAAATGGCTTTGAATAAATGTGTTCTGTATAATGAGAAAGAATACGTGATAAGAGAGGAATAAACAAAGAAGAAGATAGGAAATAAAGAGTCAATGACGTTAAGAAGTTTGTCATTTGACAGACAGCATAGGATAGTATTTAGAAAAAGGATATTCCAACGTTACAATAAGTGAACTTTCTAAAAACGTAATGTAAAGACCAAGAAATAGTCACACGGAAGTCTTAAGTTTGAATCCATGCCGCTTAACTTCAACTTTTGGAGGTCTTGTGTATAATATCGCTTTCACTTTTTGAAGTAATCAATAGGTTGCAACCCTATGTTAAGAAATCTATCTATTAAAAAGTTTCACATAATATAGCTCTTGAATTCTATCAGAAAAAAATAATCATTTATCATTCTCCTAATCTTATCTCAAATACTTGGGGTTGATACATCGTGTACTCCTCTTTAATAGTACTTATTGTAAAAGTTATTGGCAATAGTTTTATAACCGGCCGACTGCCAGACGTCAACCCTTCTTGGGAATGAAATTGTTGACCAAATGGCATTAGATGGAGGTGACCCATGTCGTTTTAGGCCTCTTAGTCGTCTTTTACAACATCCACGAGCAAAGTAAGGGTTTGTAGTATTCGTAGCCGCTACCACACAGCTTTCACACACACCTCATAAAACTCTCGTCGTGACCTACTAAATCGAATCATTTTATAAAAACTTCTTAACAAGCGAAAAATTAATGTCACAGGTGGGACTCGAACCCACTCGAACTATTAGAAATCTGTTCCAATCGTCCTACCACTTACACACATGTAAGGTGTCATATGACATTCAATTTGGGGCTCGTATTATTTTTTCGTCTTTATGGGAGACGTGTGCCATCTACCCGACAATATTTTCCAATCATTTAGAGAGAAAACCGAAGTCCAGTAGAAAACATTAAAAAAAAAATGTAATATGGTACCTGATAGCCATTCTTAAAATTTCATTCTTGGAAAGTTTTTTATCTGGTGGATGTGTTGGCACCAATCTCCTTAATTCTGCGAAGGCTCCACTCACATTCTGTTGTCGCCAACGCTCGCGGTCATTGGTGAACAGCTTCCGAGGTGGGCGGAGTAAGCAGGAGTTGAGAGGTGGTAAATCTTCTGGTAGATTCTTTGTTAGAAGCAGAAAATAAAACATCAGAAAACATATTCGTATATAATGATTGGTACGGGGTTTTATTTCGAGTTTTCCTTCTCGTGCATAAATGTTATATGCGTACTGTATTCTTTATTCGTCTTTTACGATATGTATGGCAAGATAAGGAATAACATATTAGAGGAAGTTGGAAAGTTGTGCCAGTGATGGAAAAGTTAAGGAGTGAAAGATTGACATGATATGGTCATGTGATGAAACGGGATGAAAGTAATGTTGTGAGGAAAGTTTTTATTATGAACGTTGAAGGCTTTAGAGGTAAAGAAAGACCAAAGAAAAGATGGATGGGCTGCGTGAGGCATGCCATGGATAGATAGGATGTGACTGCAGAGATGACATTTGATAGGACTGTATGAAAGAAGTTGACATATTCGGTTGACCCCAAGTAATTGGGATAAGAGCTAGATGATGCTGATGGCGGCAAGATAGGGAATGGTGAATTATGTTCTTACTTTATCACTACAAAAAAGATTTTTGTTTTTATCTCGTAGAAAAACCCCAGCTAAAATTCGGATTCAAAATCCATAACCAAGCGTTTGAACTAACAACCTGTTAGTTAGATCACTGCAAAAACAGTAAATAATAGTTGTGTACTAACCTGAATATTCCTTGTTGATTGTCTGTCATCATCACTATCTGGTAAGCAAAAATCATCGCTCAACATCTCACTATCCGGCTCTTCATCAGAACATGATTCTTGGTCCGATGTCATAATTGAAGGGTACACTGCACAAAACACGGTTTTGAAGATTATTATTTGGTATAAACATATTTCCCTTTGGCCAGTAATATAATAAGTCAATTTTCTCTCCTATTGTTCAAAAAGCTCGAGCCCAGCAGTGGGACATATACTAGCTGAGCTAATGATTAATCATATAGAACTATCTATTCCACCCATTCCTCTTGATGTCTTCTGTCTAATATAAACGACTCTAAACGAAAGACAATAAAACCGACCTCATTTGCTGCAATAATATATCCAGAACAGCGCTGGGCCAATTCTCCTGGTAATGTCTTAACGAATTTTGGCAACTCAAACAAGAAAGCAAAATAATGATTTCTCATGTTTATACATTTGAAATAAAACTACTTTTACGGATTCTATCGCGTTTGTATTTGATTTTTAATTGCCCGACGTTACGAACACTTTACAGTGATCATGGTCACGGGAGGATCATGAGCCTGCAAAATTGTATTTGATTTTTAATTTCCCGACGTTTCGAACACTTTACAGTGATCATAGTCACGGGAGGACCATTTTTTTTTGCAGTGAACTATGGATGTGGTCGCACCCCGCCATAGCAGTCCGGGGGACGGAAAAGGCGGCGTGCAACCCCATAGACCCACACTGCAAACAACTCACTTCGCCGTGCGAGCGGGCTACCGGTACCCGATCTTTATATATAAATACAAACGCCATAGAATCCGCAAAAGTAGTTTTATTTCAAAAGAAAGCAAAAGTTAAGAGCACATTTAATTTTTTCCCCGTAACCACACTACAAATGTATCGTGTGTTACCAAGTAAATAAAGCTTCTGTTACTAAATAAAGCGTTGTTATTGCTGGCTATCAACGGAAACTGTTATCAGGGGAAGTTGCATACAACTATAATTAAATTAATGTAGAGTAAAATTATTATGGTGCTGTGACTCCATTTTATCATAAGCCGATATAATATTTTAAGGAAAACGTGAACAAATACGATATTCTTGTTCAAATTTGACGCATATATTTTAGTTTAATTTTATTGTGATTTCTAGCGGGTCTTGAAGTGTTAAGAATGGCTTCTATGCATACTCCTAACCCTCATATCACCTCAGCTCATATGTTGCCCACTTTTGGGCTCGAGCTTTCGCCTTAATGGGAGGGAAAATAGCGTTTGGTTTCGAGTTTTCTTTCTCTCGCGTAGATGTTACATGCGTTTTATATCCCTTAATCGCCTCTTACGATCACCCACAGATAAGATAGGGGAGATGTATTCTATTCTTACTCTGTCACAACACGGAAAGGCTTATATTGCTCTGATAAATGATGACTAAGAGCTTTTATTGACATGGACTATTTCTACCTGATACCATCTGATCAAAAATTACACTGCTAAGCAGAATTGACGTCATGAACGATCATAAAACTATTGCCAATAACTTTTGCAATATGTACGACGAAGAGAAGTACATATTGCGTCAATCCAGGTAATTGCGATAAGACCAGAAAGAAGAAAGAAAGAAAGAAAAGATCTTTATTTGTTTTTACAAAGGAAAAATAATACATTATGGTTTTTAAAAAAAAGAAAATAATAACCAAGGTGATGCATATAGATTACAATTCATTTACGCCTCTTATTCCCCTCGGATATCGATAACCCTAGTAGAGGGAACAGCAGTAATCTGCTGAGGAATATATAATCCTGAATGGGATCTAATCCGTCTTCTCTACGTGCAGCTTATGATATTAATTTATTATATCTTGATTTTCCTATGTCTAACAGTGATTGTGAATAGGTAGTTAGCTAGATTTAGTGTCTCTGCCTCTTTGTTTTGACGTAGTTAATTCAAAGAATTTATCTTTAATCAATTACTGCCTAAGCCTAACTGGGGTGGGTTCAGGGTTGTATGGGTAGGCAGCGGCCTAGCTATACCATTGGCAAAGGTCCATGGGCGGCAGTGACACTTACCATCAGGTGTGCTGTCTGCTCGTTTGCCGCCATAAGCAATAAAAAAAAAAAAAAAAAAAAAAATTACCATCTTCTGTAATGATTGTAAGAGTTGTATGGAAGGCGACATCTGCATTACCTAACTATTAAATGATAACATCAAGTATTATTTTCTATAATATCATTTACCATCATCAAAGTTGTTAAGCATCGATATTTTTTTTTTTTTTTTTCAAAATAAAAAATAGATTAAATACATCGAGATATTACGTACTAAATCTCGATGGCTAAATATAAACTAAACAAATCGTAGATTTTCCGAGTAGTGACGATTTAAGAATACAATTCGCCAACTCCTATCTTACCCGTGGGTAATCGTAAGAGACGATTAAGGGATATAAAATGCATATAACATCTATGCAAGAAATAGAACATAACAAAAACCTATACCTACCAACATTTCTGACCAGCATGATAGTAGGTCAGTTTCCTTCCCATTATGGTGGAGGCTCGAGCCTAACAGTAGGGCATATAGGAGCTGAAATGATGATGATGATGAATTATGATTCATTATCAGTGTACCCTTTTTTATTTTTTTCTTTTTTTTTCGCAAGGTGGGACCATGGATGTGTGGTCGCGCCCCGGCAAATCGGCCCGGGCTGACGGAAGAGGCGGCGCGCAACCCCATGGACCCACCCTGCAAACACCTCTTTTCGTCGTGCGAGTGGGCCACCGGTACCCGATCTTTGTCTTCGGTGGCATCATCAGTGTACCCTAGCATAAGTCAAATTATTTAATCACAATTTCTAAACTTATTATTATTTCTCAAATGGATAATTCTTTTTCTTTTTAGCTTAAAAACTAAGTCCAAATTTTGGGTTTGCGTCTCTTCCATATTAAGAGGGCAATTAGCTTACTATACTACGTCGATCAGACGTGTTCACATGAGATTTTATGTCAAATTTTTCATTTATTAAGATACTCATGGGCAAGAGGGTGATAAATTATATTCTTTCTCTATCACTACATAGACCGTTTGATGGCCAATATAACTGCACAGATGGTGCTGTGTTTAAAATTCCGACCTTCAATGCCAGTGGTGTGGGTTCAATTCCTACGCAGGATAATATTTTAGCATTTACAAAATGTTGTTCTGAGTCCCGACTAGAAAAAAAGTATGGTTCAACCAGATCATGTATCTGGACCCGATCAGGACAGAATGAGGCATGTCGGATCCGGCAAACCCTATCAGGACCAGGTCTGGTCCAGATCAGGATAGCCTTATTTGAAATAATATCAAGTATGGTAAGGCATACCGGATCAGGACCAGGTCAGGACCAAATAAGGACAGCTTGATGTAAAATATCATAAAGTATGATAAGGCATACTGTATCAGGACCAGATCAGGACCAAATAAGGATAGCCTGATGTGAAATATCATCAAATATGGTAAGGCATACCGGATCAGGACCAGATCAGGACCAAATAAAGATAGCCTGAAATGAAATATCATCAAGTATGGTAAGGCATACCGGATCAGGACCAGGTCTGGACCAAATAAGGACAGCCTGATGTAAAATATAATCACGTGTATGGTAAGGCAAGCAGTATATCAGGACCAGAAACAGTTTTCGTAACACAAAAAAATATCAATCAAAATTCAAAAAAAGTATCATATCATGATTGTCATATTTATGCCACGGTGTAAATTGTATTTGCATCAGTGGAGATTAATCTGAAACCTTTAATTAATCATATTTATTTAATAATAATAATAATGTTTAATTAATAATATAAAAATAATTTATATTTAAAGTAAAAACAAAAATAAATAATAGGTACATTTAAAAACATAGATAGAAATAAATATAATAATATTGTAACAACCATTCTAACATTTAATGTTATTGGGTCATAATAAATTGTTGATGGCGTTAGTAAAATGACGTCATTAACTGAATCGCGGTGTT
Source organism: Lymantria monacha (assembly GCA_905163515.2). NCBI lineage: Eukaryota > Metazoa > Arthropoda > Insecta > Lepidoptera > Erebidae > Lymantria > Lymantria monacha. The sequence goes on along the minus strand of LR991106.1, from coordinate 18,624,518 downwards.
AAGATTCACCGAAGCGTAATGACATCGCCTAATATTAAATTAATTGTTATCGAATCAAATCAAAACAGATCGATCAGGTCATGAATGAGAAATTCAGGCGACAGTAGAAGTCGTTAGCATCTGGTGTTTGCGCCCTAATTAGAACTGCTCACTGGGACTCTCTATGATAAAAATATAGCACTGCATTCGCTGCCTACGTCATATATTAATTTATATTTTAATTTATTAAACATGTTTTTTAAGATATTCATGTTTTTAAAAGGACCGGACTGGACATTCTCGTTTTGGATCAGGCAAGATATATAACGTAGATGATTGATTTGGATCCGATCAGTAAAATTTCATCCGGACTCAATCAGTAATGCCTAATCTGGACCCGATCAGGAATGCCTGATCTGGACCCGATCAGGAATGCCTGATCTGAACCCGATAAAGTTTTCCTGATCGGGTCCAGATATATCTTCTGCGTTACATAGCTTATCTGGTCCAGATCGGGCACGCCCGGTCCGGTCCTGCTAAGGAAGACGAAAAAATTTCTAGTCGGGGTATGAGTGTAATTCGTCAGCGTTAACTATATGTTTGTTATGTCCCTTGCAAAATAAGTATCTATTATTTCCTTAATGCATAATGGTGTCTTATAAAGAAAAATATATAAATTTATTTTTCCGTTGGTAATGTTTTAATTAATGTGTTACCATATATTTTCTGATGGTTTGTAAAAGATTTCTTATAGACGTAAACTTATAACATTATTAATATAAAATAAATACTCAAAACATAACTTTATGGCCTAATCTCATAGCATGATGGAGCGTATCCCAATTACTTGGGGTTGACGCAATATGTACTATACTTCCATCATTCATAATTTTATGGACGACCTCTTACCTAAAGTCAATCCTCCTTGGGAATGTTACTATTGACCAGACAAAATAAATTAAAGTTGGTTGTGGTTTATGTAAAGCTTATAGTTTTATTTTACGATACCGAGTATTCGTTGAGTTTTGCAATATTAGTGCCACAGAGGTCGCTGTATATCTTAAAGTAATGTTTAGACTTCTGACTCTCTCGCTCATCGAACGAAGTAGAGTAGCAGGTCGCTTACACTCAGACATCGATTTTTTTTATTGCTTATGGTGGCAAATGAGCAAGCAGCACACCTGATGGTAAGTGTCACTGCCGCCCATGGACCTTTGCAATACGAAGGCCGTTGCCTACCAATACAAACCCATCCAGTTGGGCTTCCGGCTCACTCGCTTACCGAACAAAGTGCAATAGCACATTGCCATTACTCAGACGTCGATCTTCTTCGAGAGTGTAGTACCTACTACTCCGGATGGACCGTCACGCGGCTGTAGACAGAAAACTGTCAACAAAGTGGTCCTATCACTAAAAATAAGACTAAAAGCTAAAGATTTTAAGCGAGAGTGCTACAACACTGTACCCCAGACAAGACAAGCTACTTAGAACTGTAGGAAGAAAACTACCAACAATATGATACCTCCAGAAACATACTCTATGTATCTATCACCATTGGTAATTAAAATTTCTATTAAAAAAGTTATCAATATTAATCCAACGGCTACAACTCAATCAATTTTAACAATTCTGACAGATTTACAATTTTCTATTATAATTATTTTAAATTTGCAGTATGGGCGGCGCAATAAAAATACTAATTACCAATACTTCCTTTGTCGCAAATATCGTACCATTTTTTTTTTGGGGTGGGCTACGGTCGGCGCACTCCTCGCACCACTCCATCCGGGGTGACAAAGTGGCGTAAGCACGCACACCCGTAACCCACCCGTGACGTCGCCTTCGTCGTTGGGCCGACCACCGGAGCAGAGTGACTTGACGTCAGTGGTCGGCCCGACGGAATACCCCTGAGGAGTACCCTCTCCTCGACCGACGTCCCCCCTTCGGGTAGGATGTCGGAAATATCATACTTATAAGATAATTATTAAAGCTTATAAGCTTATAACCACTGATGGATGGACTGCATGAAACATGACATGGATAGACAAAGAGTGACCACAGAGAATACGTCTGATAGGTTGTTATGGAAGGAGAAGACATTTGCATTGACCCCAAATAAATTGGGATAAGAGCAAGTTGATGATGAAACAAAACTCAAAATAGTACACTATATTAATGACTTCTGATATTTACGCGAGTCGCATTTGAAATAAAACTATTTTTACGGATTCTATTGCGTTTGTATTTGATTTTTAATTTCCCGACGTTTTGAACACTTTACAGTGATCATGGTCACGAGAGGACTAAGGTATCTTACGTCCAATAAATCATCGTTATTACTCTATAGCTAGAACTCTATATATTTTTTTACAAGAGAAAAATGACCATAGCAAATAAATTTCTCTCTTCGGAGGCAAGCTTTCGCCTAATAGTACATCGTATATATTTGAAAAAAAAGAAGTATAAATTATTTGAATCACTTAAAAAAAATTATACTCTTACCTTTCCTTCCTGTTATATCAGTCACGGTTGGCATAAAAACGCAATCACAAACAAAATAATATATTTAGCACAATTATTATTATAAAATTTTCAAACACAGAGACTGTTTACAGCTCAACGTCCAGAACGTAACTGAGAAAAATCTATAACAATATTTAAATTTCGAATAGGGTTGTTAGGAAGAGCTAGGATTGGTGGAATATAGGGAGCGGATTGACCAATCAGAGTAAAGAGAAGGCGGAGTAGACGTTTTCTACTTCCTATAGACGTATATTAAAACTTATAGAGGTCGTATTATGAAGATCTGCGTTTTGTTCCGTCAGCGTTATAAAGCACATATTTATCAAGATAAAGGAATGCAGATGTACTATTCATTTTGCTGAAGTATTTAATATAAATAAATAAAATTGTAATGTCTGTTTGTAATTTCGAAATTAAGATTTTTATTAAATAAATATGAATTTGATTACAGTATCCAAAAGAATATCTATGATATAATTATCAAAATGTTTGTCTATCTGTCTGTATGTTCCGGCTAATCTCCAAAACGTCTAGACTGATTTTGACGTAAACTACACTGGCAGATTACGAAAATTACAAGAAATACCTATTTATCTTTAATTATCCGTCTTAATGAATATTACAAAGAATATCTTTTATCGTTATCTATCTGTGTTGCCTACCACTACCATTAATAATTTTCGTTTTTTTTTTAATATCTAGGTCACATTTGCCAAAATACTTTTAAAAAAAAAATATTCTGAACTAGGCTCGTCTAGATATTCTTATCTAATGCGATCTTTAATGACACTTTTAATAAGATTTAGCATTTATCATATATTTATAAAAAAAATATTTGCAAGCGAGAAATATTTGACCATCATGAGGATTTGACCCTACATCGTCACCTCCTCAATCATATATTAAAAATCCATTCCGAACTTCTTACCAATTAGACTAGCTTCGGCGTTACGTATACAAACCAAAGACTTTACGATAGATATTCCACACGCCAGCTGGCAGATTTTTTTATTGCTTATGGTTGCAAACGGGCTGCTGCCCATGGACCTTTGCGATATCAAGGGTATAGCTAGGGCGCTGCCTATCAATAGAAGTGGGTGAACGGTTGGGCTTCCGGCTCTCTCGCTCACCAAACGAAGCGGAATAGCAGATTAAGTGGTGACACAATTTATTCCAACCTATCAGCACACGGTAAATGTATTAAGTTACAAAAATTGCTTACTTAAAACTTAAGGTTTTTGATAGGCCACCACGCGTTCCGACATTATACCGTCGGCTTAGGTACTTTTAAAATGCGGCATGTTGCATACGGCGACTACGCAAAAATCGATATACAGAAGTTTACCCTTCATATTGTATGACCATATTGTTATTTTTTGGAACGAAGTTCCTTATCGCGCGTTGTGAAAGGGGGCTAGACGGAAAAAATTCTTACGAAAAGTTGTCACGACACTTTTTGCTATAGTAAGCTATTGTAAGCTGTGCGGCGTCGCTCGTCGGTTCTCTTATAGAAAGCAAGCCAGATATTTTCATTTCTATTTCGCATTGAACAGTGTGGTGTCGCGACGATTTTTTTTATAGATAGAGTGATTCAAGAGGAAGGTTTATATGTATAATATATGCATAATGTACTAGAGAAACACTGATAATTTTAGAGGTTTCTGATGTGATGTCGTAAATAAACACATTATTTTGCGCTTACATTGCAAACGCTGGCTGAACCCTAGGAAATAGATCAAAATAAAGTACTACAGTATTATACAGCTTAAAAAGGCAGCTCTTATACAGCTCTTAAGGATAACATACTATATCCATTTTAAAACTTTAAAAAATGTTCTATTATAAAACGGTAATTGAAAAGCTATTTACACAAATACTGTATTAATCCTTATCATTTTAAATACATTAGTTGGCTTGAGCATTTCATGAAGATATTTTTTTTCCTTCAGACCATGCAAATTAAATCAATACCTTAAGAGATATAGCAAAATCAAAATAATGCGCAACGAAATTATTTTCGCCCGTGACCGGGCCGCGTGGCCGGCTCGCGTTCGAGCTCGGGGCCGAAAAGTTTTGGTAGTCTAGTGGAATTGTATATCCTATTATTAATATTATAAACGTGAAAGTTTGTAATAATGTATGGATGTGAACATGTTTGTTGCTCTTTCACGTAAAAACTACTGAATGGATTTTGATGAAATTTATAGTAATATAGCTTGCACATCAGAATAACACATAGGCTATAATTTATAAAGATATTTTGCAAATTGGCTAAAATATAACGATAAAAATCGCTTAAGGCAGAAAATAATTATATAATTAAAATAGAACTTCGTTCCATCCGGGTGTCCCTTGACACCTCCGGTTTTTTTTAATTGTAAACATTATTATAATACATGTAAATCAACAAATAAACTAATAGAAATAAACAACCCATTGTAATACTATATTCCTAAAAAAAAAATCCATTAATACAAGGGTACGGTTAAGCAGCTGGCAACATAATTTTTCACACACACTAGCATCCTTTCAAATAATTTTATACACACTATAATTGATATATATTTTTTTTTATATAAAAGATACCCTGCTCTAAGGCAATATTCCTTGTATTGTGGGAGATTTTACAAACATATAATTAACGCAGACAAATTACACCCAGACTTAGAACAGTTTGTTGATCTCACAAAATATTATTGTTTTTGCGTAGGAATCGATCCCACTCAATTGCCGCATTTACAGAGATATTGATTTTAGGTAGTAGTACAGTATGTAGTTGGAACGCTCTTAGACCTATCAATAAACCGAAGACAAAGATCGGGTACCGGTGGTCCGCTCGCACGGCGAAGAGAGAGGATTTTACGGTGGGTCTATGGGGTCACGCGCCACCTTCTTCGTCACCCCGGACCGATTTGGCGGGGCGAGACGCACCCATAGCCCACCAATAAAAAAAAAAAAAGTCCTATCAATAAAACTCTACCACAAAAAGTTATTTGAGCCATGAAGACTACTTCTATGACGTATTATGAGTTGTTGAATCGATCTTCGAAGTCGGAATTAAGATCCTGTCTAACATTTTTTTACAAATGTATAAGGCTCTCTTTCCGTGTGGAGTAAGAAATTCACCTCTCCATCCATCTTATCTGTAGGTGAGATAAGAAACGATTATAGTAGGTATATATAGAACACATATAAAATCTATGCGAAAGAAGGAAAACTCGAAACAAAACCAAAACGTCTGACCAGCATGGTATAGTAAGTCAAATGCCCTCCCATTATGAAGGAACTTTAAACCCAACAGTGGAACATATACTCGTATGAGCTGAGATAATGAAATGTTTGAAACTTCTTGGCTTTATAAAAATTAAGGCAAAATATATTTTTTTGCGTAATTTTCACTAAATATTTTAGTTCCGTCGGTTCTAGATTTTTTTGTTTATACAGTGTTAATACTTCTAACTTTATGTCAATATGTGAATACCTAAGTATAATAAAGCCAGCGGACTCTCACAAAACGATTTAATTGTCGCTGAACGAGAATAATAAAAAAAGTTATTTAAGAAAATTGGTAGGTACATAAGATCTTAATTCTGACTTCGAATATTGATTTAGCAGCTTAAAATTCGACGGAAATATATATTTTGATTCGTCGTACAACCAACTGTTTTTAATGGGGCCTACACAGCCAATCCATATATATATATATATATATATATATATATATATATATATATATATATATATATATATATATATATATATATATATATATATATATGATTTGTCGCAAAACTATTTTTGAGGTTATACATTCCCATAATGATTATAGTCTATAAAATATAGCATGATCTCTGTGACAGTTCTCACTAGTGCCGGACACTTACGATGTAGTCCGTATTTTTGTCGATATAATTCCTTATTTATTAAAGTTATTTGCTACTGCAATTGAAAAACAATGTATAAAAATCTTATTGAATTTCAATAAAATGGATGGGTGAATCGATCATAAATGGAAAACAATCTATGAAAATATTATTGAATCTATGAAAATGCATTGATTTAATCAATGCATTTTATTTAATTTAAACTAAAGCTAAAGTTCATCGTCACTATTACCGTCAGCGCTGGAGCATTCCTGTAATTGATGATGAGTTCTTGGTCACTGATTATTTCATGAATAATCATGTTTATTTTATAAAATAATTTATATTTTTAATATAAAAGAAATGGTCTTATTAATGTTATAACTGATGTCTGAATTCTAAATTAACACAAAATTCTTATTTTATAGAGTAACCAAGTGGTTTATATAGGTAATGTATTGGTTTTACTTCTTTTATAAATAATTAATAAGAATGCTATCGATTTACGTTTATCGATTGTCCCATCTCTATCTTATTCTCAGTCCAGTATGACCTTGTATTTGCGTAAGCATCATATTTTTATAAAATGGTTACTAAGTATTTTAAAACTTATGAGGTACAAGTATTGGTGTATATGTTCATATTTTTATATTCATAATTCAGTTGAGATATAACTGGCACGTAAAGAATAAAAATATAGGCGATCATAGTGGTAGGACCACGCTGTTGACAGTTTTTTGTCTACAGCCGCGGGCCGATCCGTCCGGGGTAGTACCACACTCTCGCAGAAGATCGACATCTGAGAAATGAAAATGTGCTATTGCGCTTCGTTCGGTGAGTGAGAGAGCCGAAAGCCCAACTAGGTGGGTTTGGGGATTTTATTGGTAGGCAGCGGTCTAAGCTATACCCTTGGTATTGCAAAGGTCCGTGGGCGGCAGTGACACTTACCATCAGGTGTGCTGCTAGCTCTTTTGCCACCATAAGCAATAAAAAAAATACATAATAAAATTGTAAACATGACGCGTATTCAAAATTACTTCATCGGTTTTGTAGCTATCTGTCACAGAGATCAAGCTATATTTTAAGGACTATAGAGTAAATTTTTACGATGCGCGCGCACACCGTCACGAAAAACCGACACTCTAAAGTTAGCTATAGTCAACATTTTAGTTTTTTAACTAGACAATGCGTTATAATAAAACTTTCAATGTATTAAATACCCTTTTTTCTATTGTTAGTGTCGTTTTTTCTACAAACGTAGAATAAGGCGAAAGGTAAAATTTTTGAAAAGATTTTTATCTTGTTACGCCAAAGAACTATAAATTCTAACGCGTGTACATGAGTACACACACACTTTTTTATGTGGCTGTGTAATCAAGTTCAAAACTAATGATATAAATAAATAGACAGTTTAGTCGTTAATGATATTTCTCCAAATAGCGATCATTTACTACAGTAAAAGATATATATATATATATATATATATATATGTATATATATATCTTAATCACTATATCTTAATCACTACAGTGATTAAGATAAGACTAATTTACTAATCACTGTGCCTATTTTTATTGTAGCAAATTGATCATTCGATGTTATACAGGTTTTCTTTTTTGTTTTTTTTTAAATGGTTTCTAATGTTTACGCCAGTATACATCATCATCATCATCATCACAGCCCATAAATGTCCCACTGTTGGGCTCGGGCCTCCTCCGTAATGAGAAGGAAATTAACCTACTATACCGCGCTGGTCAGACGTGTTGGTATAGGGTTTTGTTTCGAGTTTTCCTTCTCTTGCATAGATGTTATATGCGTTTTATATCCCTTAGTCGTCTCGTACGATCACCCACGGGTAAGATATGCGGTGAACGAATAGTATTCTTACTCCGTCACCACACGAAAAATACGCCCGTATTACATTACATTTAAAATTTTACTAACGTTTCGAACACTTTATAGCGTGCCTACATGGTTACGGGAGGTCATCCTGCAATTTTATTTATTATTTCAGTACTTTAATAAATAAAAAAATGTTTACGAACGAAAATAAATTGTCACAAGTAGAACTCGAATTCATACTTATTATAAATCCATTGAAATCGTCCTATCAATTATACCAGCGTGCTGTATGAACTTTTTATATTAAAGACAAATAAAAGAAAGGACAAATAAAAGAAGGATGTAGGTACCGGGGGTGACCGAGACTTACGAACCTAGACCAGATTGGTCACGTACTGAAGGAAGGTGGTGTCAAGAGTCGCCGAAACCGGCGAGCGTGTATGAAGAGAATTATGAATGTTGAGGAAGCGAGTGAAGTATGCAAGGATAGAGTTCTCTGGCACTCTGTTCTCTCTGCCTAGCCTACAAGGGATATGGCGTGATGATATATACATATCATACATACGTATGTATGTACAAATAAAAGCAAATATTTATGTATAATTTCATGTAAATAAATTCTAACAAATGAAATTATTTTTTTTAATTTCCCTATGTTGGTTAACATAGGAAATTAATTTAATGAGATATTGTTCAAAGAGATTATGATTTGTGTCTGATTTCTGTTGAGTATTTTTTTATTATTTTAATTATTGATAGAAAAAAAAATGTAAGTCACCGCCATTGTCAAGTTAAAAATTAATCTTTAGTCCAAAACTCAATACAAAAATTATACCTATATTTTACGTATTTTTTGCATCACAATCATTATCATCAAAACTTACCGTCTGGTTTCTCTCTAAATATTATTTTAAAATAAGCAAACGAAAAAATACATTCGATAATTACTTAGTTCATTGACACAGTACTAAATGTATTGTTTACGATAACGTGGCCTAAAATATCGGCCCAGTAAATATAACCACTTGTTACTCTCGTGATAGTATAATTAATAGCTATATAGCTCTCATGATAAAAATAGCAGCTACATATTTTTAATCTGTATCTATCTTGTACTGGCAGGAAATTGTGTTATTGTTACAATGTATTACGAGAACCGAAATTTAAAAATTCTCGAGAATATTCTTTTAAAAAATTAATCATAGTTTATGTGATTTTTTTTTATTTTAAAATTAGCAATGGTTACAGAGGAAAATTCGACACTGTGCCTCTTCTTAGTGATTTCTTTTTGGTTATAACTACATGTGCCTTCGGCTAGTCTCTTCGCTTCTGGAATATAAATATATCTTTAATACTTCTTATCTACAAATTATCTTTGCTTTATATACCTACCAAATTATCTAGATTTATTTAGACTTACAAACCAGCTATAAAACTGTTATTAGTCATTGATACGTATTTTATTATTTAGAATAGTAATTCATAATTATATTATTCATAAGAGCAAATATTAAATTTATAAAATCAGATCATTGTCCGATGCTAAGCTCAAAGATAAGATCTTAATTTCAATAAATACAGTATTGTGTTAATTTATTATGGAAGCGAGAGTTGGGTATGCAGAAAAGAGTATGAAAGTAAAATTAATTCGGTCGAAATGCGATCTCTACGGAAAATCTGTGGAGTTAGGCTGACCGACCGTATTCGTAACGAGTAACGACGACGTAAGAGAGCGAGTAGGTATGAAAGAGAGTATTGGTGTGAAGATGCGAAAGGGAATGCTCAGATGGTTTGGACATGTGGAAAGAATGCCGAACGAACGTCTGGTTAATAAGATATACAATGCGAAAGTGGAAGGATGTAGGTACCGAGGGAGACCTAGACTAACCTACCTAGACCAGATTGGTCACACACTGAAGGAAGGTGGAGTCAAGAGTCTCCGAAACCGGCGAGCGTGTATGAAGAGAATTATGAATGTTGAGGAAGCGAGTGAAGTATGCAAGGATATAGTTCTCTGGCACTCTGTTCTCACTGCCTACCCTGCAAGGGATATGGCGTGATGATATGTATGTATGTATGTATTAGCACTAAAAAAATCTTTATCTAACTTAACTAAGCAGAATTATAATTATTACAAATTAATTATTATGAATAGTTAATAAGTACGTTTGTACACCCCCATTGCTTACCCGTGGATGTCGTAGAATATAACTAATGGATATAATATGCATATAACATCTATATAAGTGATGAGAATGATTTTTGATGTTTACGCGGGTATACAACGATTTGAGATAAAACTATTTTTACGTTTTCTATCGCGTTTGTATTTGATTTTTAATCTCTCGACGTTACGAACACTTTACAGCGTTCATGTTCGCGGGAGTACTATGGTGTCTCACGTCCAACAAGTCATCGTTATTACAGAGTAATCCGTATCTGTATGTAAAGAGGCCTTCGCCGTTCATTGCTGGATGTATCACTCCTCCATATCACTAATTCATATTAGTGGATAGTGTCGTCATTCCCTCTCTTAACAAGCTGGTTATAGTAGATAGATGTATAAAACATGTCCCAGGAGATAGCTTTCGCCTACTATCTAGTTCAGGACTTCCCAACCAGGGGGGCACGCTTCGCTAGGGAGGCATAGAGAAATGTCAGAGGGGGCGTCGTAAGTACGTAATATGTAAGATTATATTTCCAAAAAAAAACAGTAATTATAGTTTTTAATATTTAGTTTAAAATAAATGTTGACTTTTACAATATATTTTTACCGTATTATATTAACATAAGTAATCGATAGAAACAATTAAAAATAATTGAACAATTTTAAGATTTATTAGATTTTTTTTTATTAGATTAAAAGATTTAAAAGTAAGAAACAATTAAAAGATTTTTGTAAAAGTACTTAATGATTCAAATGTATTCTTTCGTTCATTATCCTTAACTAGCTTCTGCCCGCGACTTCGTCCGCGTGGAATGGTTACTTTGGGCTAACGTTAACTTCAACTCGCGAATTCGTTTACGTAAAAGGTGGAAATATTTTTAAATAATACATACGTTAAAGCTGTTTTAGGTACCTACATGACCCTTTTATTAGTAAGAGTAGAACATTTAACCTTAAGTAAAATAATAATAATAATAATAATCTTTATTGAAAACTAAATACATATGACAGTTGACATCTGTCTTTGCCTCTTGAATTAGGTAATACCTGTGTTTCAAGAGACAGTTCCTTCCCGAAATACATAAATCTTGAACATCAAATTATTTTACAGTAACATACATTATAAATAATGAATATATATATCTTACGTAATAAAGACTAATGATAAAGAAATCTATAATAAATGAATGAGTGAGAATTAACGTGTTAGTGAGCGCGCTCACACGTTGTGTGTGTGTGTGTGCGTGTGTATGTGTGTGTTGTGCGTTTGTTTGTGTGTGTGTGTGTGTGGTGTGCGTGTGTTTGTGTGTGTGTGTGTGTTTGTGTGTGTGTGTGCGTGTGTGTATGAGTATATGTGTGTGTGTGGTGTGCGTGTGTTTGTGATGTAGTGTGCGTGCATGTATGTGTTTCTTTTTTTTTGTGTGTATTTGTAGTTACGCGAAATAAGTATTTAAAAGTGATTCAAGTTTGACGTAATCCATATAATGCAATGTAGTACCATATAAAGTAATGCAAGTAAAAGTATTGGGTCTTATCTATACTTTCTATAGATATATACAATGTATGTATATTATACATACATACATACACTTACGCCTATTTACGATTACACATACTTTTAATGTGTATGAAATCGCTGTGTGGTAGCGGCTATGAATACTACCAATCCTCACTTTGCTTGTGGATGTCGTAAAAGACGACTAAGAGCCTTATAACGACTTAGGCCAACTCCATCTGATGCCGTTTGGTCAACAATTACATTCCCAATTAGGGTTGACGTCTGGCAGGCGGCCGGTCATAAAACTATTGCCAATAACTTTTATAATATGTACTATGAATGAAGAGTACTTATTGTATCGACCCCAAGTAATTGGGATAAGAGTAGGAGAATGATGATGATGATGACCTCTCGTGAACAAATCGCCAATTTGGTCCAGAAAAGGTCTTCCCCTTGTATTCGTCCCATTCACGATTGCTTTATATGTTTGCTTCGTCAACCTCTGCCCACTCATTATTTCTTTCACTTCGTGTCCAACCCATCTCAGCATACCAGCGCTCTTTTATAACATTATACCTAATTTTATCTTTCATACTTACATCACACACAGCTTACGAAGAGCTGTCAGCTCTACAGCATTTATTCTATTTTCATGTCTTCCCCGCCAAATCTAACTTTCACTGCCATACATGAGGGCAGGCACTAATACTTCCTATACTTATTATTATTATTTAGGATGTGTAAAGCCGACGGAAGGTCATGAGAAGAAAACAAAACTAAAAATGTAGTGTGTGCAGAAGTACGTTGAAATAACATTAGTTTGAATTTTTTTTTAATATAAGATTATAAGATCCAGTATTTTTATCGTAAATGCGCGCCCAGTACTTGATCATTATTTTGCTGCGATGTTATTTTTAAACTGCGATAATTCCTAAGATATTCATTGAAATCAAATAATGTAAAGAGCAATTTTGTTTTAAATTAAATACTTGTGATGAATAAATCATTTATTTGGATAAGGATTAATATTATGTTTATAAAAACACCTTCGAAAATATCACATTATTTTAAAACAAATTTGATTAGCATAAAAAAGGCTATAGTGAGCCAATCTTAAAAGATAGACATATGCTGTTGCGGACTCTTATTTAGAACTTTGAAAGGGGAACAATTATGTAGTACATAATTTTCACGCAACTTTAACCGTTTACGCAGCGGAAGCTCTCAAAAGGAAACATAAACCCGATTTTTACACATTCATCATTGTTGCTCTGCTCCTATTGGTCGCAGCGTAATGTTATATAGCCTAAAGCCTTCCTCTATAAATGGACTATCCAACAAAAAAAGAATTTTTCAAATCGGATCAGTAGTTCCTGAGATTAGCGCGTTTAAACAAACAAACAAACAAACAAACAAACTCTTCCGCTTTATAATATTAGTATAGATTAATATATTGTATCTGTATTTAACCTATTTAAAATACCTAAAAATAAATAATTTAATTAATAAATAATAATATAATTAATAATAAAATGTGCGTTCCTTATTTTTGTTGAAACTTACCTAAGGGGGGCATGAAAATATTATTTTTAGCTCGGGGAGGCTTGGCGAAATGAAGGTTGGGAAACACTGATCTAGATGATATCCGTAGCCGAATTTTATGATTCCCATGGGAAAACAAAGGTTGATGACAATTGTTGTCCTTTCTCATCACTACACCGTAATTTTTTAATTACTTTTGTAAATAATAAAATACGTGTCAATGACTACTTGCTATACCACGGCAAAAATATATCTAATGTTTCCTATACTACTTTTACTATGCTGCTGTGGTTATATCAGAAAAACTTAAACGTATGAAATACCAAAAGACGTAAACATATAGAGAAACCCATCCATTGCAAGATAAGGAAAATTTGATATAAGTTGCTGTACTAACTAATAGTGTGCCGTGGTTTCGATTAACTGCACAGATGGCAAAATGCTTAAGGTTCTTTTCATGCCAGAGCTGTGGGTTCATTTCCTACGTGTCCTGCGTATACTATCTTCAATCAACAAACTGCTGTTCCGAGTCTAGGTGTTATTTGTCTGCATTAATTATATGTTTGTAAAGTCCCCCGTAATATAATAATTATATCCTTAGTGCAAGGTGGTGTTAAAACAGACGGACAGACGGACGGAAGGACAACAAAGTGATCCTATAAGGGTTCCATTTTTTTCCTTTCGAGGTATGGAATCCTAAAAATAAGAATTAGATTAATTTGCACTGTAAAAGAGGCTCATATCTAAATATTACAACCGAAACAACTTAAATGGATCGAATAAGTATACGCTGACAAAAATATCCTCATCATCATCATCATCGCAGCTCACATACGTCCAACTGTTGAGCTAGAACTTCCACAATAGGAAGGTAATTGACTTACTATACCACGTTGGGCACATGTAGGTATAAGTATTTTATTCCGATCGAATTTGCCTTTTTTGGGATAGATGTTATATCATCATCATCATTATCACAGCCCATAAATGTCCCACTGTTGGGCTCGGGCCTCCTCCGTAATGGGATGGAAATTAACCTACTTTACTGCGCTGGTCAGATGTGTTGGTATAGGATTTTGTTTCGAGTTTTCCTTCTCTCGCATCTTTATATCCCTTAGTAGTCTCGTACGATCACCCACGGGTAAGATATGGAGCGGTGAATAGTATTCTTACTCCGTCACCACACAGAAAATAGATGTTATATGCATATTATAAATGCATAGTCGTCTTGTACGACACCCATGGATATAGATGGATAGCTATCCATAATCATGAGAATATTGCCTTACCCTATCAGCTGATAGAGTAAGGCAATATTCTCATATATGTGTATGTGGACTTGAATTTAGTTTACTCCTTTTTTTTTTGAAGGGTGATATGCGGCCATAACAAACCGAACTTGCTGTCGTCGCCATTGCGATTGAGTGGGCAACTTTCATACTGTGGCTTACTTTTTCGGGTAGGTACATCCTATTCCGCAGAGGGCAGTCGCCCTCCCTGCGGATGGAGGACTGCTCCCCAATTCGATTAACCGTAGCAAAGCTAAAGATTTGATTTATTACTAAAATATCGGTATTCTGTTGGAGTCGCTGCAGTCAAATGTAATCACTCAGTAAATCCCAATAAAAAAATAATAAAAACTCATCAATTCTCATTATTTTCATCACGGATTCAATTTTTCGTGATAACTAGTAATGTTCAGTTTGTTTTTGTACTTTAGTTTTGTGTATAACATTCCTCCATATTATAATAATAGCAAAACAAATTAAAAACAAATCCGCGTGTTTAAATAGTTAATGGATAAATATTAATGCGTGCTCACGCACATTAAAAGTCGTGACAGAATTTCAGTATTGTGCTTATCGCCCGAGCGAATACACGCGCCATAATTGCTCGTTCTATTTTCAAACGTATTTAAAAATATAATCCCGAGCGAACAGAGTGGAAAAGAGAAGTTATTGTTTTTTTTTAATTCAAATTTCCAATTGCTATAAAAACAATTGCTGTAATTAAGGACTTTCTTTTCAATGGTATTTTGAATAACTATTGCAGAAAACAATTAAATAATTGTAATTTAATTGCGAATTGAGTTATTATTATTGTGACCTTACCTTTATCGTGGAACTTTGGACTGTTTAACAGTGGTAAGTTCTTTTTTTTATTTACACGCAGAGTTTTTTATTTACTTGATCTGTGAGACAAAGGAATTTGAATATTAAATTTACTTTTTTGTTTGAGTGGTTTTTGTTTTTACAAGCTAGTTGTAATCTTTTGTCATTATTGTTATGACTACAAACGTATTTTTAAACTAAACGAGGTTGAAGATACTTGTTTTGTGTTTTCCTCAAAGAAAAATCGAATAATCTGTGCTCATTGAATGTCAATAAACTCGTTTGAGTTTTAGCGGGAAAGTAAAAGTGTCATGTGGTGCTTTTGTATTACATAAGATCCTAGTGTTTGAACGTGTTATATTAAGTAATTTTGATGGCATTTTATGCAAAATGATACGCAAGAAGTACTGAGGTGTAGTGAATACGATATAACAGTGCCTTACATACCTACGTTTTCGTTTTCTACCAGAATCTTCAAAAAATACCTTTAACAGTGTGGCCATGGCACTGTTGAAGACGACGATTTGTCTGACGGACGACGACATTAAATGAAGTTAATTTATAAACCAAGATTTAACTTAAAGGTCTTAGCAATGAAGCCATAAACTCCAAAAAAAAAATTAAAAATAAACTCGTTAAATTTTTTGGCGGGAATTTGAAAATGTCGTGTGGCGCTCTTCTATAATATTCAATATTTAAGTGTTTTAACATGTTAAATTGAATAATTTTAATGACATTTTATGAATGTAATTCAGAAACAATGCTAAAATATTCTGAATATGATATAATAGTGTATTAATATTGTTTCTTATTTCACCAAAATTACCAAAGAAATATAACAATTCGATTTAGTACTAAATGAAGCGATTTCATTATAAAAAAAAACTTTTCATAAATGTCTTTGTAATTATTTTATATAACTCCTTCAAAAACATAAACTCATCTTTATAAAAATTTAAGTCATCATCATCACAGCCCATAAATGTCCCACTGTTGGGCTCAGGCCTCCTCCGTAATGGGAGGGAAATTAACCTACTATACTGCGCTGGTCAGACGTGTTGGTATAGGGTTTTGTTTCGAGTATTCCTTCTCTCGCATAGATGTTATATGCGCTTTATATCCCTTAGTCGTCTCGTACGATCACCCACGGGTTCTTACTCCGTCACCGCACGGACAAAAAAAAAATAAAAAAAAACTTGAATCCGAACGAAAAAATAATTGTTACACATGGTAGGTATCTATGTCTCATGTGTGACAATAATATTTCGATCGTAATCAAAAAAAATTAAAATTTAATTGTGATTGTAGTTAAAATACCGATCTACTGTGTCAGATGTAGTTGGTTCCACTTATGACAGTACTTTGTGCAATTTACAAAGTCTTATCTTGAGTCTGGAGGTAATTTGCTTCCGTTAATTACATATACTATCCCCATCTATACAAGGATTATTTACTCAGAGCCTTTGTATCTGTTATTAAAAAAAAAAAGAAGAAAAAGCAAAACATATTTGCCGCCATTTCCTTACACATGGCATTCGTAAGACTTTATGAGTCATACGCAAATAATATCAAAGCAAAATATTAAGATAAATTCAAAATTATACATGGTAAGCTATTTAATAGAATAATATTAATAATTGTGCTCATATATGAGTAAATCATCATTCTCCTACTTTCATCCCAATTACTTGGTCGATACAATATGTACTCTTCTTTCATAGTACATATTGTAAAAGTTATCGGCAATAGTTTTATGACCGGCCGCCTGCCAGATGTCAACCCTCCTTGGGCATGTAATTGTTGATCAAACGGCATCAGATGGATTTGATCTAATTCGTTATAAGGCTCGCAGTCATCTTTTACGACACTCACGAGCAAAGTAAGGGTTGGTAGTATTCGTAGCCACTACGACACAGCTAACCCTTATATCCTATTCCACTTTAATCAGAATATTCAGAATTGTATCCATCTTAATCCTATCTCATATTCCTTCCTCTCTTGAAGTGTACAACAGATTAACCGTGGGTAAGTGGTAGGTCTTCATTCCTTTCTTTCATTTCAATGCTGATTGCACTGGTAGCCTTGTGACTAAGATAATATAATAGTAGTGATAAGTGTCGCGGATTCGATTTCTACGTGGAATAATGCTTTGTACGATGCGCAATGTATTATTTATATAATATTACATACATATATACATATCATCACGCCATATCCCTTGCAGGGTAGGCAGAGAGAATAGAGTGCCAGAGAACTCTATCCTTGCATACTTCACTCGCTTCCTCAACATTCATAATTCTCTTCATACACGCTCGCCGGTTTCGGAGACTCTTGACTCCACCTTCTTTCAGTACGTGACCAATCTGGTCTAGGTAGGTGAGTCTCGGTCGCCCCCGGTACCTACATCCTTCCACTTTCGCATTGTATATCTTCTTAACCAGACGTTCGTTCGGCATTCTTTCCACATGTTCGAACAATCGGAGCATTCCCTTTCGCATCTTCACACCAATACTCTCTTTCATACCTACTCGCTCTCTTACGTCGTCGTTACGAATGCGATCGGTCAGCCTAACTAAAAGCCTTGTGACTAAGATAATATGATAGTAGTGATAGGTGTCGCGGATTCGATTTCTCTATGTGATAATACTTTGTGCGATCCGCAAAGTATTATTTATATAATACTAGCTTCTGCCCGCGGCTTCGCCCGCGTAAAAGGTTACTTTCCTAAAGTTTTTGATCCCCTATTTTTATTTTTGACCGTCGGTAACACAGTGCAACGGTATTACAATACTCAGGGTTGGCACTTCATTACTGGGCTGCTAGATGGCGTTGAAGAAGCTAGATTTTGAGATTTTTTGACAAACATTTTTTTTATTTTTCATATAAAAATTTTGATTTTTTTTTAATAAAAAGTATCCTATGTTACTTTTAATACATCCAAGAATATGTGTACAATGTTTCATGATGATCGGTTGAGTAGTTTTAGCGTGAAAGCGTAACAAACAAACTTACATTCACATTTTTATATTAGTAGGGATTAGATACAATATTTAGACATATAAAGAAAATGGAAAAGAGAAACAACAAATTGATTAAATTCAAGAAATTAAATTGATTAATAGATAATATCAAAAAAATCAAGTGCCTCGCGATTCTCCCAAAAAGGGTCTCGCTCAGATTTTGCCAGACAGAATACTGGCGCTGGTTATCAGCTTAACACTGAACATCACAAAGCATAACACACATCATCTGTGAACTTATTATATCTATATAAACTAGTTTTATCTTATACAATGTATATCAAAACGATTGAAAAAATAAGTTATGTCACGCCCCTATTATCTAGTCGTTATAATTGTATACGTATTCTTGTAATAAGTATAAATAATTAGCTGTAAAAGTCGAATAGGCATTATTTAATGAAACATATAAGTCTCATTATTGGGATCAAACTTTATTTATAAAAGAATTTTAGAGGGAAAGGAGTGAAAGAAGGGAAAGGAGTAGTGTTTTAAAGTGTTATATTAAATATTTTTTATGGCATTATGTAATGTGATACGTAGAAAATACTGAGGTGTAGTGAATATGATATAACAGTGCCTTATATACGTTTTCGTTTTCCACTAAAACTCCCAAAAGATATCTTTAATAGTACAGCCATGGCAATGTTGAAGGCGAAGATTTGTCTTACTAATGGACGAGATTTGGCTTAAAGGTCTTAGTAATCAAGCTATAAACTACAAAACGAAAATATTTTTAAAAATAGAAAGTTGGACAGTCGCTACGCTGCGTCAAATCGGTTGATGTAGATTTTCTTCCCGTCATTTATTTATCTCTGTTGATATACGCCTCAGTATTAAGCTCCAGCCTCCTTCACATTAGAAAGAAAATTGACCTCCACCTTGATGAGATTGGTTAGTATAGGTTTTTGTTTCGAATCTTCCTTTTTCGATTCGTTGAGCGACGTAGCCTGCTCATTGCTACTTCAGCGTGCATTTTGAATTTTTGATTTCTTCTTGTTTTATTAAAAATATTAAGTAATATCTCTTTTATTGCGAAGGATACAAACATATTAACGGACTCAAATTGCACCCAGACTCAAATTTGTATGTCGCACCAAGTATTGAACTGAATAGAAACCATAACACAAGGCAGTAGCCTCAATCACTTTTTTCTTCATGCTATGTTGGTTCTTCTACGAATTGGCGTATTTCGGATCTTATCACACAGAGAAGTCCCGAGTATGCAGCTTTATGGTACCGCACACCGGTACGACGGCCACCAAAGAAAAAAACTGGATTCCGGTGACCAACCCGCACGGCGTCGTGAGGTACCTTGTTGTGCGGGTCTACGGGGTCATGCGCCGCTTCTCCTATGGCCCCGGATTGCTCAGCGGGGCACGGCCGCACAAGAAAAACCAGGCCCCATTACGCGTCGTCCATCCCGTCGCGTCGGACGAATCTGAAGCTGTATAATCATACCAGCCCGCTCCGTAGCATGCTGAGGCACTTTGAACTTACTTTTGAAGTCTATATTTAGTGAAATTAATTAAGTTATTTCAAGTTGCCTTAAAGTTAGCGAGTATATGCCTTTAGTATTATTAATTCTGTATAAAAATAATAAATGTGTAGTTATATTTATAAATTATCATATTACTGGTATGGATATCGATAATATCAAAAATAGTTCCGATGTACGAAGACGAATCAGGATATTTAAGTTAATTTGAATATGCATGTTAACTATTTTTACGTAAAACGGTTGCACATAAGGAACGAAAATACAAACATACAGATTGGATAATTTATATGTGCGGAATAGAAGAAAAAAATAGAATTAAAATATTATCAACATTCTTCTACTCTTATCTCAATTACTTGGGGTCGATACAATATGTACTCTTGTTTCATGGTACATATTGTAAAAGTTATTGGCAATAGGTTTATGACCGGCCGCCTGCCAGACGTCAACCCTCTTTGGGAATGTAATTGTTGACCAAACGGAATCAGATGGAGTTGGCCCAGGTCATAAGGCTCTTTTACATCTGCCTCGTCGTCGTCTTTTAAGATATCCACGAGCAAAGTAAGGATTGATAGTATTCGTAGCTACTACCACATAGCTGAAATAGAATATATAAAATAGTATTTGACTGCACAGATGGCGGATGGGAACTTCTACATAGTTAAGATGGTCGTTAGACCTTCCTTTCCTACATACGATAATACTTTGTGCTTTCTCTCTCTCTCTCTCTCTCGTGTGCCGCGCTTCTCGTGTCGCTTTTCATCTGTAAAAAAGTTTTTAATCTATAGTTTTTAATAGTTATTGTTGATACGTGATAATAATTGTTTTAAACATTATTTTTGGTTTACACTGTGAGATTAGTGTATGTAGTGGTTTATCGTGCTAATATTATATAGTGAAAAAACATTAAACATTATAAGAAACATAATTGTTTTGTTCATAGTTGTAAGTTTTCACTTCTGTCAGCAGTCCTCATGACTGCTTTGTTTTTATTTCTTTATATTGGCAATGAGTTACTAATACGAGTCTGTAGTTCACATTATGGTTAACTTAAGTTTCTTCAAAATACAGTTTTTGAAAGAGAAGGAAAATCACTGACTGATTTACCAGCGTGGTATAATGGCTCATTTTCTCTTCTGTTGCTCCAGGTCGACAGTAACGGAGTAACAGATGTATATATATGAATTGAAATCAAAATCACATTCAGATTTGGCATAATAACGTTTAGATCATATTGCGAATCGAACCTGCGGCACTTAGTACGAGTGATTGGTAATTAGAACACTCTCTTTTATAAAGTCTATATTCCAAAGTTACATTTTTTTGGACAATAGTAAAATTTTGTTTCATTATTTCGCATAGATGCCATATGCATATTATATCCCTTAATCATCTTTAACGATGCCCATGGGTAAGAGAGGGGGTGGTGAACTGTATTCTTACTCCGTCACCACACGGAGATTTCGCTAGCAAATAATTTATTTACAGATTTAGATAAACTATACTCGTCTTTTATCTATCACCGATTAATATTTTGGATCAATGGCCGATTACAAAAATAAATGATTATTATTTTGTAATGTATTAATTATATGTAAGTACATGTTATTTTTATATCATCATTATCATCTACTCGATACATGTCTTCACAATGGGTAGCACGTATATACCACGCTCGGAAAACGGGCTGGTATACCTACGGTTATATTTCAAGTTTTCTTTCTCATGCCGTGTTATTATATGCATATCTATATCTATATCTATATATATATATATATATATATATATATATATATATATATATATATATATATATATATATATATATATATATATATACTCATCACGATATCTCTGGAATCATAAGACCTACAGACTTAAAATTTGGTAGGAATATTCCTTTCGCCGAGTAAAGGTCAGCTAAGAACGGATTTTACGAAATTCCACCTGCAAAGAGGGTTGCTGGGGTGTAAAAACGCATTTTTTTAATATAGCTCCTACAGACTTGTATTTCGGTAGGCATATTTGTGTTACAATGCAGAGGTAAACTAAAAACGGCTTTTTAAAAAATCCACCCCTAAAGGGGATTGCATAGGTGTTAACCCAAGAAATCCACATTTTCCAATACGGGCAGTATTGGAAAATGTGGATTTTTTGGACACACTACTACAGACTTAGAATTTGGTGCAGACTTTCTTTCTGCCCTATAAGGTCACATAAAGTAGGACCTTAAGAAATTCCTTCTCCGAAAGGAATTCTATGTTCCGAAAGTAAACTACACAAATGAACTGACGTAGCGAAGCGAGGGCGGGTCGCTAGTTAGTTAGTTAGTATATATATATATATATATATACATACATATATATATATATATATATGTAGGGGGGCATAGTCCGGAGCGTGCTCGTTCGCGTCCCCTGCCAGTCTAATTAGACTGCTAATCCGGCTCGAAATGCGTACCGCAATGCGGGTTAGGGCGTCCCCCGGAGGCGACGCGTACCGAGCCGCCCCCGTCGGTACGAACTTCGGCAGTTGCGGCGATGGGGGCCGCCACCCATCACGCCTTGCCCAGTCAGGCGAGTCGAGGAGAGCAGAGTGCCGGGTGGGCACGTGGAATGTAAGAGGTTGTGTGGAAGGTAAGTTGCACGAGCTGATATCCGTCATAGCGGACAAACAGCTAGACGTGCTCTGTGTAACAGAGACCAAGCGAAGGGGCAGCGACGCCTGCGATCTTCCTGGTGGCGGGATGGCTCTGTGGTCTGGTGTACCACAGAGCGATCGAGCCAGCATGGGGGTAGGAGTACTGTTATCCTCTCGTTTGGCCTCAGGTGTGAAAGATTACGGAATGTATGATCCCAGACTTCTTTGGGTCCGTATAAAACTTGGTGTCACCAAGGTATTCATGGTTGTAGCATATGCTCCCGTAGGATCCTCGGTGGCATCAGACCTAGAGAAGTTTTGGGATAATGTTAAGGAAGTTCTGGATATAGCAGAAACCAGTGAACGCGTGATTGTATGCGGAGATTTGAACGGATGGGTGGGGACCAAGCGTCCCGACTATGAGGACGTACTTGGTCCATTTGGTGATAAGAGAGTGAACGACGCAGGTAGGCTCATAGCGGATGTATGCATGGAGAGAAACCTTATTGTGTCAAACACTTTTTTCCAACATAAGGACATCCATATGTATACATGGAGAAGGAATGAACAGAAAAGTATAATAGATTTAATTTTGGTAGACAGTCGCCTCCGAAGCAAAATATTGGACGCAAGACCCTACAGGGGCCCCACTGTCGATACGGACCACTATCTCGTTATTGCGAGATTTAGTGGTCTGTTCAGAAAGTGGAGGCACTGGCGAGAGCGTGTCCACTTCGGAGGGCTTGAAAGAATAAAGGTTGAAAGGTTGCAAGAAGAGTGTCTAAGAAAAAAGTATGCAGAGGGTGTCCGAGAACGGCTGACGATGGCAAGCCAGCCGCAATCGGACATTGAAGAATGCTGGAGAGTATTGAAAGAGAGTATGGTAGACACAGCAAAAGAAGTATGTGGAAGTTCAAAGAAGCATAGAAACACAAATGGTGGGATGCGGAAGTGGCAGCTTCCGTAGAGCAAAAGAAGAAAGCGTGGCTGGACTATGTCTCTTCTTTGAATCTGAATGACAGTATGACTGAACAGAAGAAAGAAATATATCGGCAATGTAAGAATGACACCAAGGCCTTAGTGAAAGAGAAACGTGATAGAGCAAGTATGACTGCAGAAGATAGGCTGACTAAAAACTTCGAGGGTAACACCAAACTTTTTTGGAGGGAGGTGAAGAAGTCTCGGGGTGGTTGGTCAGCCTTCAGAATGAATAAAATAAGGTCTAAAGGTGGTGACATTCTTACACAAACACAAGACGTGTTAAGCCGATGGAGTGAATATTTTGGCGATATGTATGCGGATGCTACGGTTGGCGCCGGTGTCGCATGTGGTCTAGTAGATCAACATTCGGCGACGGCGTCCTCCGATGGCATCAGTATGGATGAAGTTGAATGGGCGATAAGAAGTTTAAAAAATGGTAAGGCAGCGGGCATTGATATGGTGTCTGCCGAGATGATCAAGCTTGGTGCTTCCTGTGTCCGGGAGGCGTTCCTGTTGCTCCTCAATTTATGTTGGAGCTCGGGAATGGTTCCCGGGGACTGGAATGGCGCAGTCATCGTGTCTTTGTTTAAAAACAAGGGTTCACGTTATGACTGCGCAAATTACAGAGCCATAAGCTTGACCAGTTTGGCAGCAAAAGTGTATGGTAAAATTATTGAAAGGAGAATGAGGATGGTGTCCGATGGTTTACTGTGTGAGACACAAGGAGGTTTCAGGCGTGGAAGGGGATGCATGGATCAAGTGTTCTCTCTGCGCAACATTGTGGAGAAGCATCTGGCCCTAGGTCAGAGGGTTTTCTGCAGTTTTGTGGATCTGGAGAGAGCATTTGACACGGTTGTACGAAAGGAACTTTGGGACATTTTACCGGAGTATGGTATTAACGGTAAACTGCTGCAGGCTGTGCAATTCAGTTACATGGCTGTAGAGCCTGTGTGCGGCTGGATGATGGAATGTCGCCTTGGTTTGACGTCAATATTGGCGTTAAGCAGGGCTGCGTTCTATCAGCCAGGCTGTTTATCATATATCTGGATAAATGTCTCCAAAGGTTGAACGATATGAATGTGGGAGTCCAGATGGGCGACTCAGTGGTCACTGCTCTGCTTTATGCAGATGATGCAGTCCTGCTGGCACAGTCAGCGACTGACCTGCAGACCCTAGTCGACACAATGACAGAAGATTGTAAGAAAAGGGGTCTACGCGTGAATGTGAGCAAAACCAAAATAATGGTGTTTGAAAGAGATGAAGCCAGAACAGATGTAAGAATAACAATAGGTAATGATGTACTAGAGCAAGTGGATGAATTTGTATATCTTGGATGTGGATTAAGCCGAGATGGAAGGTACACCACTGATATAGAGCGAAGAGTGAATGCGGGAAATAGAGTGAACGGAGCGTTGGGGCAACTTCTCGGCAGCCACCACCTCAGCCAGAAGGCACGTGTAGCAATACATAACGCAGTGCTTGTCCCAACATTACTATATGGAAGCGAGAGTTGGGTATGCAGAAAAGAGTATGAAAGTAAAATTAATACGGTCGAAATGCGATCTCTTCGGAAAATCTGTGGAGTTAGGCTGACCGACCGCATTCGTAACGACGACGTAAGAGAGCGAGTAGGTATGAAAGAGAGTATTGGTGTAAAGATGCGAAAGGGAATGCTCCGATGGTTCGGACATGTGGAAAGAATGCCGAACGAACGTCTGGTTAAGAAGATATACAATGTGAAAGTGGAAGGATGTAGGTACCGGGGGAGACCGAGACTCACCTACCTAGACCAGATTGGTCACGTACTGAAACAAGGTGGGATCAAGAGTCTCCGAAACCGGCGAGCGTGTATGAAGAGAATTATGAATGTTGAAGAAGCGAGTGAAGTATTATCAGTTGCACTCGGCCAACTTAACCGCGTCGTGTAAGTTCAGTAAACAGCTTCTAATTAGCGGTACAAACTCACACAAAAAAAGAACAAAAGTTTCCTCTAAGTTAATGCTCAAAAATTCATGAATTAATCAAATTTTAATACAGACTAGATCACATACAATGCTCATGGCGTTTGTTTTTGTTTGTTGGCGCGACTAGATCTTGTAGCGATCAAGTGTAAATAAATGTTATGGGACTCATGGGAAGTATTTACTGGCAAAACAGCGACCCTGATTAGCAATCACTCGCACTGACGTTCCAAATAGGGATACACTAAATTTGAGGCTCTAATAACGCTCGCAGAATCGATTCTGAGAGCATTACCATGCTCTCACCATGCTCATAAGAACAAACTTAATGAAGGTATTGATTAGAACCATAACATATTCTTTTAAGTCACTTTTCCCACTAAACTTACCAATTATGTCAACATATACCGTATGCCACGGGGCACTAAACTTGGGGATTGGATGATGCTCAGCCTGTACAGGACCTGAATGAGATTTTAACATCTTATATGTTATAAATCCGGGGACAAACTTACGAACATACTTAACCATGTGCTCAAACCAACAATGTTCGTATACCCTTTCAATGGTCTTTTCCCATCCAAGGTGCATGAGTGATTCGTGCACGGGGTTAATAACCGACCAACGAAAAGCACGAGGAACTTTAGGGAGACATCGAGTTCGATTATTCCTTTGAATTTTCCGTTATAAAACACCTGAGTGCAACTTGTACGTCTTAGCAATACCGGATGAAAATTCACCGTTCTTGAGTTTTGTTATAGAGGACTGAATTACCTGATCACGTAACTGTTCCGCCAACAACCAGTTCTCCGACAAAGTTGATAGATCAACACGCTTTTGTTTAACCTTTGGAAGGCTAAGAGAATTAGAAGAGACTGGCTAAGATGAATGATGTTAGCTAACTAACTTTAGAGCCTATTATTTGTCTTTCGTCTGGACTAAGCCTATAGGGTCTACGCTAAACTATTACTATTCGATTCGGATCTAAGCCTATTTTGCACGCCTCATAAGCGAAGCGTTGAGATCTTGCTCTACTCTCGATATATGAAAATCGAGGACTTTTCAAACCTAAAAATTATTATATTTTTCTCACATTGCACTTACAGGATAATATTATCTTACATATGTATATAAAGAAAAAACATTCCTTTAAACGTATTTGATATTTTTTAAAAGCAATTATTCTGTTTAAAGTAAGAAAATAGTTGCTCAAAAAAATATTCGAGGACATCGTATAAAATATTCTGGATCTGGCACGATCGCGACCGTAAATATTAATATATCAAAATATTTCTTTTTTAAAAGCTTCATAATCGCATCGCGCTGTTTCCTTTCGAAAATGACTCGGTAATTCTTTGTTGTTTAATTGCAATTAATAAAAAAACTAAATTGCTTAGTCATTAGTGTATGTATACCTTATGAAAATTGGGTTCGTTTACATTTTTTTGTTTGTCCATTCGGACAGACAAAGGAAACAAATCCCATACAGCCTATTGTAAACGAACAGCTATGTTTAGCACTACGTCGTGAATGGCACCAAATTTCAAAAGTATATTTTTCTTTCATTTTCATTTATGGCATTGACTAATACTAAATGATAAATAATATAAAAATTATGAGGCGTGCACATTTTTCAAATAATTTTTTAATTTACCAGACGCGTGTCGCGTGGATGAGGTAGACTATATTAATAAAAGCGTGAGAAAACTTCTTAAGCAAGGGCAACAAAAGACTTTTATTTACCATATCTATGTCTATATTACTATAACTAAGTACGGAGTTGATTTCGCGACTACATACAGCGACGGACTGTCCTTTGGAAAAATTAGAGGCAGTTATTAAAGACGAATCTGACAATTTAAAAATATAAATTGTGAATCCTTTTTTTTAATTTTTCGACCAATCACCACATTATATTTCAAACAATTGTCGGGCAATATAAGAAATAAAATGCTCAAACTATTGCCATCTATTAATCCTTACTAATATTATAAATGCGAACGTAACTCTGTGTGTCTGTCTGTCTGTCGCGCTTTCACGACAAAACTACTGAACCAATTTAAATAAAATTTGATACACAGATAGACTAGAGCCTGACGAAGGACATAGGCTACCTTTAATGTGAAAAAAAGGGTTGTAAAGAGGGATGAAAAGTTGTACGGAAGTCATTTTTAAAGCCAGAAGCTTGAAACTGATTTTTTGGCTGTTGATTAGATATAAATAAATATGACATTAAAATTTCCTAGATTAACATATAGGATATTTTATCCCGGTTCTTTGGGATAATAGTTCAACTTTAGGAAAGTAACTTTTTACGCGGGCAAAGCCGCGGGCAGAAGCTAGTATGTGACAAAGCATTTGCTCATTACAGTTTACATTCACAAAGTCTATACCTTAGATACAAACAATCGGGCATACGTTCCCCTTTGAAATTACAACCGACAAATTCCTTAACAAGAGAGCATTCGGTACCAGAGTCAAAATAAAAATAATACGACTCACCGGATTGTTGTAATTGTCCACATACTCCCCTTATTTTGCAGTTGTTGACGCGACGCTCGGAAGTAGCGCTGGCTCCGCTGTCACGGCCCACACGGCATTCTCCGTCCTTCGGTTTATTAACACTAAGTGCCGTGCGAGTGTTTCTGACGAATCATACTGTACCAGGATAAACTTACGAAAATGGTTCCACGTCATACCTAAATGTGATATTTGCGATTGCCACGTAGAAACGCTGTCCTTCGGTGCTTTGTTGAGTGCTATGATGAGCGATCCGCCCTTCAGGCATCAAGGCAAATATCAACAGTAGCACACCAAGCACGTGGATCAGAGTCCGGTTGCTGGTAGAGAAATCTTATATATAGATGGACTGAGTTAAGGATGACGTGGATAGATAAGGAGTTACTTCGTCTGATCGGGCTGTATGAAAGAAGAGGACATATTGCATCGACCGTTGTTAATTGGGATAAGAGCAAGATGGTTATAATGAGGCAAGATAGGGGATGGTGAGTTGTGTTCTTGCTCCATCAATTTGTCATACGAAGGTCTGATAATACTAAAGCATCGAAAATGAGTACCTGAACTGAATAATTATAATTTAATTAAGATTTTTTTAATATTAAATATATATATATATATATATATATATATATATATATATATATATATATATATATATATATATATATATATATATATATATATATATATATAATTGTGGTAGGACCACGCTGTGGACAGTTTTCTGTGTAGAACCACGGGCTGGTCCGTTCGGGGTAGTACCACACTCTCGCAGAAGATCGACGTCTGAGTAATGGCAATGTGCTATTGGACTTCGTTCGTTGAGCGAAAGAGTCGGATGGCCAACTAGGTGGGTTTGGGGTTTGTATTGGTAGGCAGCGGCCTAGCTATACACTTAGTATTGCAAAGGTCCATGGGCGGCATTGACACATACCACCAGGTGTGCTGCTTGCCCGTCTGCCATCAGCAGCAATATAAAAAATAAAACAAAAATTATATTATTCATTCTGATTCTAATTCCGGTACCGGTTCTGTTGCTCAACAAATGAAATGCAACAACCAAACCAACAAACAAATGGTACAATAGATCCATATTTCAATGACTACGTCATATTTGCAGGCAAATCTTTAAATCACCGAAGACAAAGATCGGGTACCGGTGGTCCGCTCGCACGGCGAAGAGAGAGGAGTTTTACGGTGGGTCTATGGGGTCACGCGCCGCCTTTCCGTCACCCCGGAAGGATTTGGCGGGGCGAGACGCATCCATAGTCCACCAAAGGCAAATCTTTAGATATATTGTTTTATTTTATACATATAATATTCGAGTAATGTCAATTCGTATCAATTTTAAAGATGTAATAATACATTGACCCCTAATATTGTTAGCTTTATCAGTAGCTTATCAGAGCAGACAGTTAGGTAATTGTGCCACTAATTAAACACCAAACACTTAAATATTTATTAAACTATTTCTTATTTATTTATATAAGAAATAGCTGTATCGTAAAAGGTAAAAGTTTTATATGGTAACGGATTTTTTTATGCTATTAATCCCACCACAGATTCTCACCATTGTAACTTCTGTACGCCAGGATCCACAATGGTCTCCATAAAGGACACCGAGGTTTGACACTCAGGCAGTCCCGGGACATGATTTTAGTTGTCTTGGAAGCCGCAAAAAATTAAGCTAGAAAAGTTAAAGAGTCTTCCTCTTTTTGGAAAAGAGTGATTCCACTTCCCTCCTAGACAAAGCGGCAGACAAGAAACAAAATTGATTAGTCAGCTAATAAGTAAAGGGTTGTACAGCTAAGATAAACGCAGCAGTACAGCACCATGGATACGGGAGAACTTAACGGGGCCTATATGTGAGCCAGACTAACTCCGATACCGGCTGGTTAATAATTACCTTTCCAAGGAGAACTGACATCAGGCAGGAGGCTGGTCAAGTGGTCATAAAACTATTACTTATGACTTTTGCAATGTGTACAATGGAAGAAAAATACGTATTGCATTGACCCAGAGTAATCAGAATAAGAGTAGGATGAGCAAGATGAGCAGTACCTTTAATCTTTGCAAAGGTTATAATAATGAGGAAATCTCTGATACCTTTTCTTATTGGTTATGGTGGCAAATGAGTTAGAACAATGGCAAGTGTTACTGCCGCTAATGGACCATGGCAATATCATAGTTATGGCTAGGCCACTGTCTACCAACCAAAATCAAAACATCACCAATTTTTTTTTGGGTACGCTATGGTCCGGACATATGCCGCCCGTTCGACGACGGCGACGGAAGACTAGCGCGTGGCTCTATAACCCAACGTATCCCCTCTTCATCGTCATTGGGCCAGCCACTGGTAATGATTAGCTTTTGATGCCCTGGCTAACTGCCGAAGCGTCGTCTTCACAAGGTCAACCTCTCTGCGGGTGAAAAACGTTACCCATGACCAATAAAAAGTAAAGTAGGTATTCATAGTCGCCACTATACAGTCGTAAAAAATAATTATATTTGACCAAATTTAAATCATTTCATCAAATTGAAATCAATAATAAACGCGATTTAAATCCATAAAAAAATACTATTAACGTTGTTTCAAGGTCACGGGAAGACCGCTCGTGATTATGAACGGTGAAAAGATTTCAAAACATCGATGAAATAAAAATACAAACGTAATAAAATGCGTAAAAATAGTTTTATTTCAAAAGATATAGGTATTTGCTTACGAGGGGTACGATGTCAGAAACCTCCACGCGGTGTACCCCGGGTGCGGACGGCGGTCCCCAGTTCTTCTGTTGTACTGTCGTCCGTAGCGAATATCTGGCGCTTCGCTCCTAGCCTTCTATCCGTAGAAGGTGACCGGACGCGAATCCGCGACAGGCTCAGTCACTCATTCATTTGAGGGCTGGGCAGGCATGTGCCACCGCCACCGTCGTCAAATCGTAAACCTGATTCTTTGCTTGTCTTAGTTTCAGGAGCGAGGGTCTTGGCTTAACCGCCCGGACCGCGAGGAAGACAACCTCTATAAAGAATTTCGAATGTACATTCGAATTCGGAAATCACCCACAATCTTAAGTTTTGGCGTGCGGCGAGAAGATGCATGGCAGATGGGTTGTTCTGTTCTTAGCACGCTCCAGCCAGGGTACCGGCTGCCCCCCTGGTTGGTAAATGTAGGCTTGCCCGGGTACAGGGATCTCTGCCCGGGTCGACGTCATAGTTTCTCCCACACTCGTGGGTTTTATCATGGAAACTTTTTTAAAAAATAATATTTACGATGGGGATCATGATGATTCCCACCTCAAGGCCCGGTCATGCCAACGCAAAACTGACCAAAACGACGCCTCGTCCTCGGGACTCGAGGCGTCCGCCGAGGGTCCGGCACAGCACATGGAGGCCCAAACAACACCGAAGCGGAGGTCGCCCAGGAGGAGCCGGGGGAAGACCTCTAGCTCCAAACGGCGTTTGGAGGAGCGGCGAGCGCGCAGAAAGGCTGCCGCCGTGGAAGCGAGGAAGGACGGCGGTAGAGCCGAAACGGAGCCGTCGACGGACGAGGGCGACAGCGATGTCGCAGAGCCGTCCGGGGAAGATGGGGGTGGCGGTTCTACCGCCAAAATGGACGAGGGCGGTGACATTCCCGCAGGGCCGTCTGAGAAGGATAGCGGGCCGGCTGTTGAAGCCCCCGCCAGGTCGTCAGCGCGTCTTGTGGCAAAGAGCCCGGCGGCGACAGCGACAACGCTGACGACCAAGGAGAAGGCCCTCCCCTCGCAGGTGAGGAAGCGCCGCCCAAGTAAGGGTGGCAGCTCGGGTGCCGACTCGGAGGGGAGCGTGGCCAGCATGCCCCCACCTAAGGTGCCGGCTTCCCGAAGAGGGCGAGGGGCCTCGGAAGAAGAAAGGGCGGCGGCGGTCGCTGCCCGCGCCAACGGCGACCCCCCCGACCTGCGGGCCGAAAATGCCCGCCTTAATGGCGAGATGTCGGCCATACGGACCCGGAACCGGCAGTTGGGGGACATGCTGGCGGGGATGCGGCGGGCAAACCGCCAGTTATTGAAGGACGTGGCCGACCTAAAGGCGCAAATGGCGCTGCTCGCGCCGCCTGCGCCAGTTGCGCCACCGGCCAAGGCCGGCCACTCAGCGGCCGCTGCAGCGCCAAAGCCGCCTCGCGCTGCGGTGCCGACGACGCTGGGCACTGGCGTCACCGTGACACCCGTCCCCGCAGCGAGAAAGACGCCTGCCGCTGTGAAGCGCGCGTCGCCAGCTGACGCTGGCGCGGTCGCCGCGGCGAAACGGGTCCCCGTGGTGAGGATGACGCCTCTCGCTGCGGACCGCATGCCGCCGGCTGGCGTCCCTGCGGCGCCAAAGCCGCCAGGCGCCGCGGAACGGGCCCTCGAAGACGCCCAGCCGACCCCGATACTTGCGGTGGGAGGCTTACCGGACGAGGCCCTGCGCCAAATCATCGACGCAGTCGGGAAACTCGTCGATGCGCGCGTGGCCGTTCTGGAGGCAAGGTTGCCTCCAGAACCACGTGTTCGGCCGCCTCTCGCCACGGACAAGCGGTCGCATGTGGCATCAGCCCCCGCCCCGCTGCCTTGTCAGGGTGGCCGCGTGGGTGGCAGCTACGCCGCGGCCGCGGGTGCGCCCAAGCCCAAGGGGCCCGCGCCGAAACCTAGGAAGAGGACGGTACCGACTCCTGCCGGACCGCAGTCATCGTCGGCAACAACACCGCCGGCGACGACCAGCGCGTCAACGACTGCGCCTTCCGCGCCTGTCGCGCCTGCTGCGCCCGAGGGTTGGCAGGTGGCCGAGCGCGACCGGAAGAGTCGCGGTCAGAGAAGGAGAGCGGAGGCCAAGCGCGCCGCTGAGGTCCCCGCTCCCCCTCCACAGGCAGGAGCCGGACGGAAGAAGAGACCGCGCAAGGGGCTCAAGTCGCCGAAGACAGCCGCAGTGGTGATCACTGTGCTGCCTGAGGCGGCTGAGAAGGGCCTCAGCTACGAGGCCGTCTTGAGGAAGGCCCGGCGGGAGCTAGACGTCTCCGATATTGGAGGCGTCGAAGCCAGGACCCGCAAGGGCCGGACAGGGGCTCGAATCCTCGAGTTCCCCGGGGCCGAGGGCTCCAAGACGGCCGACAGCGTAGCTGACAAGCTGCGAGGTTTGTTTGCCGAGGAGGGTGGCATCAGGATCGCCAGGCCCGTCAAGTGCGCCGAAATGCGCATCGCGGGTCTGGACGACTCCGTGACGGTGGAAGACATCCGGGAGGCTATTGCCTCGAGAACCGGGTGTCCCATAGACACCGTCCGGGTTGGTGTCATCCGCCCCGGTCCGGGCGGCGTAGGTGCCGCCTGGGCGCAGTGCCCGGTGGAGTCGGTCAGGCAACTGGCCGGCTCAGGCAGGCTCCTCGTGGGCTGGAGCTCGGCGCGGGTGACCGTGCTTGAGCACCGGCCTGCGAGGTGCTATAAGTGCATGGCGGTCGGACATACTCGACCGACGTGCACTAATTGCTTCGACTGCGGCGGACTGTGTTTCCGCTGCGGTCAAACCGGGCACGTGGCGGCATCTTGCGCCGCCCCGCCCCACTGCCCCGCGTGTGCGGCGGGCAATAAGCCCGCCAAGCACCGCATGGGCTCTGGGGCGTGCAAACCTCCAGCTTCGGCCCCAAAGGGGCGGGGCGGCCCTCCGACCACGGCCGCTCCCGCTCCTAGCGCGGTCCGATCGCCCGCCGGCGAGGGGGAGGTCATGGATACAGCCCGTTAATGGCTACACCATCCATGCACCACCTCTTGCAAGCCAACACCAACCACTCCGCCGGTGCGCAGGATTTACTCCTGCAATCCATGGCGGAGTGGTCGATTGGTGCAGCCGTAGTCGCGGAACCGTACTGCGTGCCTGATCGCCCCAATTGGGTGGTCAGCCGAAACGGAACTGCGGCAATCGTCGTCTCAACGCAGCGGCACTTCCCGTCCTTGTCTCTTTTGGATAGGGGCGAGGAATTTGTCGCGGCGGAGTGGGGAGGGGTCACGCTCTACAGCGTATACCTCTCCCCTACCAGGAGAATGGACGATTTCGGGGCCTCCCTCACCAACCTGGAGGCCTCGATACGGCGACTAGCACCGGGCCTCGTCCTGGTTCTGGGGGACTTCAACGCCAAATCCACGGCGTGGGGGTCCCCTATGACGGACGACCGCGGGCGGGCGGTCATCGAGTGGGCGGCTTCACTGGGCCTCTGTGTTCTTAACAGGGGCTCAGTGAACACGTGTGTGCGGCAGCAGGGCGGGTCGATAGTGGACTTGTCGTTCGCTAGCCCCGCTGTCGCACCACGGGTGAGGAACTGGAGTGTCCTGGAAGAGGCGGAGACCCTATCGGACCACCGGTACATCCGGATGGAGGTCTCCCCTCTCCGGGACCCCGGTAGGGGTCACAGGGCGGACGGAGCTCCCGCGTTTCCGCGGTGGGCTGTGGGTCGTCTTGACAGGGATCTACTGGCGGAGGCGGCCATCGTTCACACGTGGCTGTCCTCACCGCCCCCAGCGGACGGGGTGGACGCCGAGGCTGTCGGCATCCGCAGTGCGTTAACGCAGATCTGCGATGCGGCCATGCCCAGAGTGCGGCGGCGTCTACCTCCGAGGCAGGGGGCTACTGGTGGTCCCCAAGATTGGCGGACCTTCGTGCGGCATGTATCAGAGCCCGAAGGTCATACACCCGCAGCCGGCGGCGTCACCGCGACGCTGAGCGGGAGGGCCAATTGTACGAGGCGTACCGTGATGCGCGGACGGCCTTTCGGCTGGCCATCCGAGCCGCCAAGGACGCGAGTTGGCAGGAGATGCTGGACGGTCTCGACCGTGACCTCTGGGGTCGCCCGTATCGCGCGTCGCTGAACAAGCTTCGCGCGCAGGGCCCCCCCCTCACCGAGACCCTCCAGCCTGACTTCCTCTGTAGGGTGGTCGAGGAGCTGTTTCCACGGCAGTCGGAACACACGCCCCCGGTCATGGCCTCGCCAGAACAAGACCGGGAGGCTGACGACGAGAGTATTCCGCCCGTGACGGAGACGGAAGTGGGAGCAGCTGTGGCGCGGATTCGTTCCGCGACCACGGCCCCCGGCCCGGACGGAATACCAGTCCGGGTGCTGACGTCGCTCCTCGAGCACCTCGAGCCTCGCCTCAGGCAGCTGTACAACGCCTGTTTGGCGTCTGGGCGGTTCCCTGAGTGCTGGAAGGAGGGGAGGTTGGTTCTCCTGCCAAAGCCGGGACGGCCCCCGGATTCGCCG
This sequence comes from Lymantria monacha, assembly GCA_905163515.2. Taxonomy (NCBI): domain Eukaryota; kingdom Metazoa; phylum Arthropoda; class Insecta; order Lepidoptera; family Erebidae; genus Lymantria; species Lymantria monacha. Next base: position 18,589,115 of record LR991106.1, on the reverse strand, counting down.
TCGGCCTACAGGCCCATCGTGCTCCTCGACGATGTGGGTAAGCTGCTGGAGCGCATCCTCGCTGCCCGCATCGTCCAACACCTGGAGGAGGTGGGGCCCGATCTGTCGGACGCTCAATTCGGTTTTAGAAGGGGGCGTTCGACCATCGGGGCCCTGCTACGACTGAGGCAGACGGCCACGGAGGCTGTCACCGGCGGGGGAGTGCTGTTGGCGGTGTCGCTGGACATCGCCAACGCATTCAATAGTCTGCCATTCAGCTGCATCAGGGAGGCGCTCCGATTCCATGGGGTGCCCTTGTACCTGAGGCGGCTGGTGGCGGACTATTTGGAAGGGCGCAGTGTCCTCTGCGCGAGTCCCGCAGGGGACATTGTGCGGACGTCCATGTCGTGCGGCGTTCCACAGGGGTCGGTTCTGGGGCCGACTCTGTGGGACATCGGGTACGACTGGGCGTTGAGAGGGAGTCTCCCCCCCGGGCTGAGCGTGATATGCTACGCTGACGATACGCTCGTCACAGCCCGGGGCAGGACACTCGAAGAGGCGGCGAGCCTGGCCACTCTCGGCACCGAGGAGATGGTCGGGCGAATCGAGGCGCTGGGGCTCAGGGTGGCCCTAAATAAGACGGAGGCCCTATTGTTCCATGGGCCACGCGTAAGGCCGCCAATCGGCGTCTCGCTAGTCGTCAACTCCGTCCACATCAGCATCCAGGCCCATATGAAGTACTTGGGTCTGGTGCTCGACGGGCGATGGTGGTTCCGGGAGCATTTTCGCCGAATTGCTCCCCGGCTGGTCGGCGCGGCGTCCGCCCTTTCGCGGCTCATGCCGAACGTGGGCGGACCCAGCTTCGAGGGCCGACGGCTGTATGCGGGGGTGATCCGTTCTATGGCCATGTACGGCGCACCCGTGTGGGCGAGGGCTCTGAACGCCCAGCTCAGGGCTGTTCTGTGGAGACCCCAGAGAGTCATGGCGGTCAGAGCCATTCGCGGGTACCGCACGGTATCGACCGAGGCAGCATGCCTACTGGCCGGGACACCCCCGTGGGACCTAGAGGCGGAGATGCTCTCCGACCTCTACCGGTGGGTGACCTCACTGCGCGACGAAGGTGGCTCCCCATCGCTGAGCGAGATAGCCACCTGGCGCGAGGACGCCCGCCGAGACGTCATCGCCCGTTGGGCTACGCGGCTGGAGAGGCCTAGACACGGTGTCGTCACCGTCGAGGCTCTCCGGCCCGTATTGATGGAGTGGATGGAGCGGCGGCACGGAGTCCTCTCCTTTCGACTGATGCAGGTGTTGTCGGGGCACGGATGCTTCGGCTTTTACCTGCACACGGTCGCGCAAAGGGAGTGGACTTCGTTCTGCCACCATTGCAGCAGTGACGAGGACACGGCGCAACACACGCTGGAGGCGTGTCCGGGCTTTGACCGGCAGCGCCGTGACCTCGTCGCTGTCATCGGTGCCGACCTGGCGCTGCCGGCTGTCGCGAGAGCGATGGTCGACAGCGTCAGGAACTGGGACGCGGTCGCCGCCTTCTGCGAGGCTGTCATCTCGCAGAAGGAGGCGGCGGAACGAGTCCGGGAGGAGTCCCGCGACCCGGGCCGCCGTCAGCGGCCGGGGCGGTGCAGGCGCGAATACCTGCGACTGATGCCGCCCTAACCGAGCCCTCGGGTGATCGGACCGGGGAATTGTCCGGTCACCCGACGTGAGGCCACCGCGTGAGGGCGACGCCCCGACGGCGAAATCTGTCGGGGCGTCAACGAGAGGAACCCGCGAGGGTAAACCGCCGGGCGGGCCACCGAAGTTAAAATCGAGTACCGGTGGTCCGCTCGCACGGCGAAGAGAGAAGGTTTTACGGTGGGTCTATGGGGTCACGCGCCGCCTTTCCGTCACCCCGGACCGATTCAGCGGGGCGAGACGCACCCATAGCCCACCAATAAAAAAAAAAATAAAAAAAAAAAAAAAAAGGTATTTGCTTACGTCTTTTAATCATTTTTTACGACAATCACTAGATAAAATGGATTATCCGGGTTGGTGCCATTCGCCCCGGTCCGGGCGGCGTAGGTGCCGCCTGGGCGCAGTGCCCGGTGGAGTCGGTCAGGCAACTGGCCGGCTCAGGCAGGCTCCTCGTGGGCTGGAGCTCGGCGCGGGTGACCGTGCTTGAGCACCGGCCTGCGAGGTGCTATAAGTGCATGGCGGTCGGACATACTCGACCGACGTGCACTAATTGCTTCGACTGCGGCGGACTGTGTTTCCGCTGCGGTCAAACCGGGCACGTGGCGGCATCTTGCGCCGCCCCGCCCCACTGCCCCGCGTGTGCGGCGGGCAATAAGCCCGCCAAGCACCGCATGGGCTCTGGGGCGTGCAAACCTCCAGCTTCGGCCCCAAAGGGGCGGGGCGGCCCTCCGACCACGGCCGCTCCCGCTCCTAACGCGGTCCGATCGCCCGCTGGCGAGGGGGAGGTCATGGATACAGCCCGTTAATGGCTACACCATCCATGCACCACCTCTTGCAAGCCAACACCAACCACTCCGCCGGTGCGCAGGATTTACTCCTGCAATCCATGGCGGAGTGGTCGATTGGTGCAGCCGTAGTCGCGGAACCGTACTGCGTGCCTGATCGCCCCAATTGGGTGGTCAGCCGAAACGGTACTGCGGCAATCGTCGTCTCTACGCAGCGGCACTTCCCGTCCTTGTCTCTTTAGGATAGGGGCGAGGAATTTGTCGCGGCGGAGTGGGGAGGGGTCACGCTCTACAGCGTATACCTCTCCCCTACCAGGAGAATGGACGATTTCGGGGCCTCCCTCACCAACTTGGAGGCCTCGATACGGCGACTGGCACCGGGCCTCGTCCTGGTTCTGGGGGACTTCAACGCCAAATCCACGGCGTGGGGGTCCCCTATGACGGACGACCGCGGGCGGGCGGTCATCGAGTGGGCGGCTTCACTGGGCCTCTGTGTTCTTAACAGGGGCTCAGTGAACACGTGTGTGCGGCAGCAGGGCGGGTCGATAGTGGACTTGTCGTTCGCTAGCCCCGCTGTCGCACCACGGGTGAGGAACTGGAGTGTCCTGGAAGAGGCGGAGACCCTATCGGACCACCGGTACATCCGGATGGAGGTCTCCCCTCTCCGGGACCCCAGTAGGGGTCACAGGGCGGACGGAGCTCCCGCGTTTCCGCGGTGGGCTGTGGGTCGTCTTGACAGGGATCTACTGGCGGAGGCGGCCATCGTTCACACGTGGCTGTCCTCACCGCCCCCAGCGGACGGGGTGGACGCCGAGGCTGTCCGCATCCGCAGTGCGTTAACGCAGATCTGCGATGCGGCCATGCCCAGAGTGCGGCGGCGTTTACCTTCGAGGCAGGGGGTCTACTGGTGGTCCCCAAGATTGGCGGACCTTCGTGCGGCATGTATCAGAGCCCGAAGGTCCTACACCCGCAGCCGGCGGCGTCACCGCGACGCTGAGCGGGAGGGCCAGCTGTACGAGGCGTACCGCGATGCGCGGACGGCCTTTCGGCTGGCCATCCGAGCCGCCAAGGGTGCGAGTTCGCAGGAGATGCTGGACGGTCTCGACCGTGACCTCTGGGGTCGCCCGTATCGCGCGTCGCTGAACAAGCTTCGCGCGCAGGGCCCCCCCTCACCGAGACCCTCCAGCCCGACTTCCTCTGTAGGGTGGTCAAGGAGCTGTTTCCACGGCAGTCGGAACACACGCCCCCGGTCATGGCCTCGCCAGAACAAGACCGGGAGGCTGACGACGAGAGTGTTCCGCCCGTGACGGAGACGGAAGTGGGAGCAGCTGTGGCGCGGATTCGTTCCGCGACCACGGCCCCCGGCCCGGACGGAATACCAGTCCGGGTGCTGACGTCGCTCCTCGAGCACCTCGAGCCTCGCCTCAGGCAGCTGTACAACGCCTGTTTGGCGTCTGGACGGTTCCCTGAGTGCTGGAAGGAGGGGAGGTTGGTTCTCCTGCCAAAGCCGGGACGGCCCCCGGATTCGCCGTCGGCCTACAGGCCCATCGTGCTCCTCGACGATGTGGGTAAGCTGCTGGAGCGCATCCTCGCTGCCCGCATCGTCCAGCACCTGGAGGAGGTGGGGCCCGATCTGTCGGACGCTCAATTCGGTTTTAGAAGGGGGCGTTCGACCATCGGGGCCCTGCTACGACTGAGGCAGACGGCCGCGGAGGCTGTCACCGGCGGGGGAGTGCTGTTGGCGGTGTCACTGGGCATCGCCAACGCATTCAATAGTCTGCCATTCAGCTGCATCAGGGAGGCGCTCCGATTTCATGGGGTGCCCTTGTACCTGAGGCGGCTGGTGGCGGACTATTTGGAGGGGCGCAATGTCCTCTGCGCGAGTCCCGCAGGGGACATTGTGCGGACGTCCATGTCGTGCGGCGTTCCACAGGGGTCGGTTCTGGGGCCGACTCGGAGTAGGAGGAGACTCGGAGTGGACGGAGCGGCGGCACGGAGTCCTCTCCTTTCGTCTGGTGCAGGTGTTGTCGGGGCACGGATGCTTCGGCTTGTACCTGCACACGGTCGTGTATAGGGAGTGGACTCCGGCCTGCCACCATTGCAGCAGTGACGGGGACACGGCGCAACACACGCTGGAGGTGTGTCCGGGCTTTGACCGGCATCGCCGTGACCTCGTCGCTGTTATCGGTGCCGACCTGACGCTGCCGGCCGTCGCGAGGGCGATGGTCGACAGCATCAGGAACTGGGACACGGTCGCCGCCTTCTGCGAGGCTGTCATCTCGCAGAAGGAAGCGGCGGAACGGGCAAGGGAGGACTCCCGCGCCCCGTGCCGCCGTCAGCGGCCGGGGTGGTGCAGGCGCGAATACCTGCGCCTGATGCTGCCCTAACCGAGGCCTCGAGTGATCGGACCGGGGAATTGTCCGGTCACCCGACGTGAGGCCATCGCGTGAGGGCGACGCCCCGACGGCGAATTCTGTCGGGGCGTCGACGAGAGGAACCCGCGAGGGTAAACCGCCGAGCGGGCCACCGAAGTTAAAATCGAGTACCGGTGGTCCGCTCGCACGGCGAAGAGAGAAGGTTTTACGGTGGGTCTATGGGGTCACGCGCCGCCTTTCCGTCACCCCGGACCGATTCAGCGGGGCGAGACGCACCCATAGCCCACCAATAAAAAAAAAAAAAAAGATAAAATGGATTAGTAACGTGACATTGGGGCATTTAGGGGATATATGAAAGTATTATGTGATGGTCTTGTATTGTATTCAATTCAATATAATTAGTCCGTCACCCGCCGAGAGGCTGACCATGAGGAAAGTCCGACGTCCGCCCCGGGGGAAGGGGGGGCGTCGCTCAAGGAGTGGGTACCCCTCAGGGGGGATTGCGTTGGGCCGGCCACTGGCGACAAGTTTACGCTGCTGTAGTGGCCGGTCCAACGACGAAGGCGAGGTTCACGGGTGGATTACGGGTGTGCGTGCTTACGCCCCTCTGTCGCCCCGAACAGAGTGGTGAGACGAGCGCGCCGACCGTAGCCCACCCTCAAAAAAGAAATATATATTCAATATCTTAGTGCATTAATGTGTTAAATTAAATAATTTTTAATGATATTTTATGTAATGTGAAGCGAAGGAACAGCTGGGATGAAGTGAATATGATGTAAAAGTTTTACAATATTTTCGTAATCTGCCAAAATTGCCAGAATATCCCTTTTTTTCTGTAAATACCCGATTACGAGCGAAAAATGATTGTCACAAGTGGGGTTCGAACCCACACCTATTGGAAAGCCGTCCCAATCGTGCTGCCACTTACACCATCGTGAACTATTGTAGGACATTCAATTCTCGCATCGTATTATATTTACGTATTTAAGGAGTGAAAGAGAAATCGGGTTTTTATAAATAATCAAGCACCTTTTACAGCATGTTTAACTCGCTGTTGATGGCAACGATTTGACTTTCTGACGAGTGGTAACTAACCTGAAGACGTGAAAAAATAGTTATAACTCGCAACAATACAAAAAAAAACAGAGGAAGAATCATTACATATTTATTCTATTTTATAAATAAACTAGCTTCTGCCCGCGACTTCGTCCGCGTGGATTGGTTACTTTGGGCTAACGTTAACTTCAACTCGCGAATTCGTTTACGTAAAAGGTGGAAATATTTTTAAATAATACATACGTTAAAGCTGTTTTAGGTACCTACATGACCCTTTTATTAGTAAGAGTAGAACATTTAACCTTAAGTAAAATAATAATAATAATAATAATCTTTATTGAAAACTAAATACATATGACAGTTGACATAGATGTCTTTGCCTCTTGAATTAGGTAATACCTGTGTTTCAAGAGACAGTTCCTTCCCGAAATACATAAATCTTGAACATCAAATTATTTTACAGTAACATACATTATAAATAAACTTCATGTCCAACCCACCTCAACATACCAGCGCTCTTTTATAACATTATACCTAATTTTATCTTTCATACTTACATCACACACAGCTTACGAAGAGCTGTCAGCTCTACAGCATTTATTCTATTTTCATGTCTTCCCCGCCAAATCTAACTTTCAATGCCATACATGAGGGCAGGCACTAATACTTCCTATACTTATTATTATTATTTAGGATGTGTAAAGCCGACGGAAGGTCATGAGAAGAAAACAAAACTAAAAATGTAGTGTGTGCAGAAATACTTTGAAATAACATTAGTTTGAGTTTTTTTTAATATAAGATTATAAGATCCAGTATTTTTATCGTAAATGCGCGCCCAGTACTTGATCATTATTTTGCTGCGATGTTATTTTTAAACTGCGATATTTCCTAAGATATTCATTGAAATCAAATAAGGTAAAGAGTAATTTTGTTTTAAATTAAATACTTGTGATGAATAACTCATTTATTTGGATAAGGATTAATATTATGTTTATAAAAACACCTTCGAAAATATCACATTATTTTAAAACAAATTTGATTAGCATAAAAAAGGTTATAGTGAGCCAATCTTAAAAGATAGACATATGCTGTCGCTGACTTTTATTTAGAACTTTGAAAGGGGAACAATTATGTAGTACATAATTTTTGCGCAACTTTAACCGTTTACGCAGCGGAAGCTCTCAAAAGGAAACATAAACCCGATTTTTACACATTCATCATTGTTGCTCTGCTCCTATTGGTCGCAGCGTAATGTTATATAGCCTAAAGCCTTCCTCTATAAATGGACTATCTAACGAAAAAAGAATTTTTCAAATCGGACCAGTAGTTCCTGAGATTAGCGCGTTTAAACAAACAAACAAACAAACAAACTCTTCCGCTTTATAATATTAGTATAGATTAGTATAGATAATTAGCAAATAAGTAATAGTTATAGCGGGAATTACACATTTGAAATATAACTGTTTTTACGAATTCTATCACGTTTGTATTTAATTTCTAATTTTCTGACATTTCGAACACTTTACAGCTTTTATGTTCATAGGAGGACAGCATGGTTCTTACCACGTTTGTATCTGATTTTTACTCTAAAGGACTCTTTTGTCCTTGAGAGTAAAAATCAAATACAAACGTGATATAATCCATAAAAATAGTTTTAATGCAATGTTCTCTTATCTCTCATTCATCCTCAACTTTCTCTTATTTCTGATTCCTAAACTAATAAATATTTTTTGTTTTTTATTGCTTGTGGTGGTAAACGAGCAAACAGCACACGTGATGGTAAGTGTCACTGCCTCCCATGGACCTTTGCAATACACACATACATACATATACATATCATCACGCCATATCCCTTGCAGGGTAGGCAGAGAGAACAGAGTGCCAGAGAACTCTATCTCTGCATACTTCACTCGCTTCCTCAACATTCATAATTTTCTTCATACACGCTCGCCGGTTTCGGAGACTCTTGACTCCACCTTCCTTCAATCTTCCACCTTCCTTTGCAATACCAGAGGTATAGCTTAGGCCGCTGCCTACCAATAAAATCCCCAAACCCACCCAGTTGGGCTTCCGGCTCTCTCGCTCACCGAACGAAACGCAATAGCACATTGTCATTACTCAGACGTCGATCTTCTGCGAGAGTGTGTTACTACCGCGGACGGACCGGCCCGCGGCTGTATACAGGATTATATATTGTAAATATATTATGCCTAGGTAACATATAATCATCATCAACTTGCTCTTATACCAATTTATTTGGGGTCGACGCAATATGTCTTCTCCTTCCATACAACTCTATCAGACTTAATCTCTGTGGTCACTCCTTGTCTATCCATGTCATGTTTCACGCAGTCCATCCATCTTTTTTTCGGTCTTCCCTTACCCTTTAAGCCTTCAACATTCATACTTAAAACTTTCCTCACAACATTACTTTCATCCCGTCTCATCACATGTCCATACCATGTCAATCTTTCACTCCTTAACTTTTCCGTCACTGGCACTGGTAACATATAATATACATATATTAATGTACAAACTGTTGGCATTTAGAATTGCGCAGTTATCATGATAATAAAAATTATATTAGCAAAATAAATATTGAATACAATTATGACAGTGTAGATAATTGAGGTTTTTAAGCGCTATCATAAAATTTATATCTTTAAATTAAACTCGTATCATCTGGAAACGATATCGTTCTCTACTATATATTTTTAGCATTCATTTTTCTCACACACCTACTGGTTCTGTAATGAACTACCTGATGCTGTATTACCGAAGTACTGTGATATATCCTTCTTCATAGAAAGTTTAAGAGAGAGAAAGAGTTCTTTTCTCATGATAAGCAATGATTTATTTGTTCCTCAGATATTGCTGAGGTCCCTCAGCAGCACTTACCATCAGGTTCAATTCTTGCTCATCGTTCGTTAAGAATAACAGATATACTTTCATCAAATCATAAACTTATCTCCTTAAGTTAATCTTAAACTTGTCTTACTTAACTTAATCTTAAATTTCTTAAACTTTATCATTCTCCTATTCTTATTCCAATTGCTTGGGGTCGATACAGTATGTACTCTTCTTTCATAGTACATATTGTAAATGTTATTGGCAATTTATGACCGGCCGCCTGTCAGACGTCAACCCTCCTTGAGAATGTAATTGTTGACCAAACGGCATCGGATGGCGTTGGCCCAGGTCATTAAGGTAAAAAGTTCTTAAACTTATATCAAAAATAATATACATATTGATAGATCTGCTTTCAAAGTGGAATGATAGCCATCCGTCTTACCACTTAACCATGTACCTATTGTAACGCCGTCCAACTTAAAAGGGCAACAGAAGATCGACCATGAAGGAGGCTATAACCCGTGGTGTGTCCTTTCTCCACCTTGTGTGTGAGCCACTGACACCGCTGCTTATATTTAAGTGGCGCGACCGACGGTCTGCAGTGGCTATCAATCAGCAGATCGATAGACAGATAGATTAGCTTTTATAGAAAAATAATTATAAATACTATCTTGTTACAGGTAATATAAACACAGGAATGTGATAACACCATGGATCCTCAAGAGCTTGTGCCTTTGGAGGGTGAGTTATATTTAATAATAGCTTATTCTAGCGGCTTCGCTCGTTTAAAATTTGACTTCCACACACTATAAATTTTACCACTAAATTGTCCCAAGGGACAATTTAGTAGTATCGGGATAAAAAATATATTTTATGTGTTAATCCTTTAGCTGGTCTATCTGTATGTCAATTTCCATCGTAATCTATTCAAAGGTTGACGCTGATTGAGTAACAAACATCCAAATATCTTCACAAAATTTCACATTTATAATATTAGTAGAAATATGTTTTTTCCCACAAGGGATAAATCAGGGCTATAAAGAACCATATACAGGCTTTTGATAGATCACCATGGTCCACATAATAGTTGGCTATTTATAAGTTCTAATTAAGGAATTCTCCTTTCGAGTATTGTGGGATCGATATCCACGCAGGACAAATAATAGTGATCCTTGACGTCAGTGGTCGGCCCGACGGAATACCACCTGAGGAGTACCCTCTCCTCGACCGACGTTCCCACTCGGGGAGGACGTCGGTCTTTCCTCACGCGGTCGGCCTCTCGGCGGGTGGTATATCCCAATCACATACTTTAAAAGAGAAGGAGAATGCGAATTAAAACCGAATAATAGAGTTAAAACTTGATGGTTGCAATATTTTCCTCAATGTGCAGATAACATCCATAAAAGTTAATTAAAGTTTTTGATTTTTAATATCCCGACGTTTTGAACACTTTACAGTGATCATGGTCAGTTCTTTTGTGACCATAATCACTATAAAGTGTTCAAAACATCTGGAAATTAAAAATCAAATACAAACGCGATAGAATCCATAAAAGTAATTTTATTTCAAATGTTTACACATTTACTTTTCTTTTTTTTTTGGTGGTTGGCTACGGTATGTCAAACGCCGCTAATCCGTCCGGGGCGACAAGAAAAGCGGCGCAAGACCCTTTAGGCCCGCCCTACAACATACCTCACCGCCGTACGGGTGGGTCACTGGAACGTGTTCTTTTCTTCAGTGACTCATCCAGCGGTCTACCCTCGCGGGTATCCTCTCGGGGCGACGCCAAAAAATGTAATATTGCGCAAACATCAGAAACTATTAGAAAAATTAAAGCCTGAATAGGCTGTGCTGATTCGTGATATAGTATATCAAATCCTCTTCCATTATGGACGAAGCTCGGGACTAGTAGTGGAGCATATATGAGCTGAGATGATGATATTATTATGATAATAATGACATTTATATTTTGTCCTCAGCGGGTTACCACCGACCTCCACGTCCTTCAGTCGCCAATCCACGAAACTGCTATACAGGTCCAGGAGCGACATGCTATAAAGTACCTCTCCGACTATGCCGCCTACTAGGAATGCTGATAATACTTCCAAGCTTATTTATATTTATACCGTTATATTTAAGGTGAGTAAAATGTTTTTAATTTTTTATAAGGTGATGGAGTTATTATAAAATTCACCACCTCTTGCCCATGGGGGTCTATGAAGACAAATATGCTTATAACTTTTGTGTAAAAGAAAAAAACATAAAAATAAAATATATATGCCATACAGTCTGACAAGCGTAATTATAGTATGCAAATTTTATTTCTGTTCAGTCCAAGTTAATATTTAATTTCTGAGCACTACTTTAAATGGTCCTTTGAGCCGGATTTCAACAAGCAACCCATAGATAGTAACGATAAATTACAGTACTTATTTCAATGATGAAACTTATATCATTGCTGTGTACCGATAAATAGTACTTACTAGTAGATAATAGTACCTACTTTCTATAACACTTAATAATGCTTAACTACACTTATTATTGATTTCATAATGATTAAACTAGATAGTGATACGCAGGTTATTGATCGGTACTTAGTTCAAGTGATCTAAGTAGGCTACGTACTTTATCAAATAGTAAAGAACCTATAGATTTTAACTCGTATTTCTTTTTCTTCATTGTAAACTTTGTATTTTTTTCAATATTTACAAGTTTATTTATAATTATTCAATAGTCAAAGAAAAACAAAACAGTTGCCAACTTTTACTTTGCTCGTGGATGTCGTAAAAGACGACTAAGAGCCTTATAACGACCTGAGCCAACTCGATCTGATGCCATTTGGTCAACAATTACATTCCCAAGGAGTGTTGACGTCTGGCAGGCGGCCGGTTATAAAACTATTGCCAATAACTTTTACAATATGTACTATGAAAGAAGAGTACATATTGTATCGACCCTAAGTAATTGGGATAAGTGTAGGAGAATAATGATGAATAAGTCAAAGAAAAACTAAAAATATAACCTACCCAAAAATATATTCAACCAATCCTCTACCAATGGGTAACGTACCTAAAATGCTAGAGATTTTGCTAAGTTAAATAGCAATGCTTAATCTCTGTTCCAAGTAAAGGCCGGCATATATTAATGGAATTAAAATTACGCTGATAATGACGTCCTAAATTCAAAACCACGTATTGACCGATTGAGAGAATTGTTATTTAAAATTAAATTTGATAAAAATGGTCATATTTATATTTAATTGTATACAGGATGGAAGTGGACCGCTCCCAAAAATAAAGACAGGTGACCCTACTAGTCCTACTTGTAATGATAGGCTAGAAAAAATATTCGATTCGGATAAAAAAAAAAATTTTTTTTCACCACGCGATGTCGTTGAACGCTTGATCGAGAGTTTTAAATAGATTGCGTCTTTCCTCATCTGAGTAAAGTTACGTATTTTTTATGGAATTATCGTTACATGGCATGGTCCTAATACGATGAAATGTGAAAAAAACTTAAAATAAATTGTGAAAAATTTTTTTTTTTCATCCCAATCGATTTTTTTATCTAGCCTATCATTACAAGTAGGACTAGTAGATTTACCCGTGTTTGTTTTCGGGAGCGATCCACTTCCACCCTGTATTTTATCAACTATAAATAACCAATGTAAGATGTCGTATTTATCGAATTTATCTATCAGTCAGCTGTATCGGGAAAATATAATATTTGGTTTGACATCAAAACAGTTACTAGTAAATTGCAATTAGCCTCATCTTATTCAGAGAAAACTCGTAACAAAAAAAAGGAAAATAAATCAAATGTCAATTGCTTTTTTATAATCATTTATGACAGTATAGATGTATGTATACAGTCATTTTCCGTGTGGTGAAGGAGTAAGAATACTATTCACCACCTCATATCTTACCCGTGGGTAATCGTACGAGACGACTAAGGGATATAAAACGCATATAACATCTATGCGAGAGAAGGAAAACTCGAAACAAAACCCTATACCAACACGTCTGACCAGCGCGGTATACTAGGTTAATTTCCCTCCCGTTACGGAGGAGGCCCGAGCCCAACAGCGGGACGTTTATGGACTGTGATGATGATGATACAGAGTCATTCGGCTGAGTACATTATTAACATAAAAATGTAAATATAAATGTAACCGATTCTTATACAAATATCTTCATAACTTATAGACTATTACTTCACTTCGTCATATGAAGTAACTTGGTCATAGTCCCTATGACCAATTTACTCAATATAACGAAGTCCTTCACTATAAATCGAATCTAATAGCTTAACCAATAATTAGGCGCTGACAAGCAAATGAACGATTCAACTGAAAATTTTGACAGATCATAAAAATATACATTAATCATTGTTATATCATATACACATATTTTAACACTTTCTTTGTGTTATATTACAAAAAATATCAGAACATATATTCAATACATCTATATATAAATACTATAATATTGAAAAGTAATTTAAGAATGCTACATGACATTTTTACATACCCACCAAAACTTCTATTGACACATACTCGTGTATTGCCACATTACTTACTTACTCATACTTACTTGTGAATCTCGTAAAATCCTACTAAAGTGTAATCTCGTAAATCTTCAACATTTTCTTTGTATTAAATACATTACAAAAAATATCAACAATATTATTCAGTGTAACATTATAAAACACTGCAGTTTTCAATATAATTTAATAGCTTCATATGACATTTTACATGCCCGCCAAAATTCACCTAGTTAATTACTATATCACGCTAGTTAGATGGTTGGTTTAGGGTTTTATTTCAAGGTTTCCTTCTCTTGTTTAGATCTTATATGCAAAATATATCTCTTAGTCATCTTTTTGATATCCATCAAAACGATGACTAAGAGATATATTACCAAGAGTGGTACATAGTATACTTATACCATCGCCATACATTTGAAATAAAACTACTTTTACAGATTCTATCGCGTTTGTATTTCATCTTTAATTTCCCGACGTTTCGAACACTTTACTGTGAACATGGTCAGTCCTCCCGTGACCATGATCACTGTAAAGTGTTCGAAACGTCGGGAAATTAAAAATCAAATACAAACGCGATAAAATCCGTAAAAGTAGTTTTATTTCAAATGTGTAACATTCGCGTTAACATTAGAAATTATTACATCCCCATACAGGTAATAAAAAGTAAAATAGTACTAATTTTATTGTTTTTTTTTTCAGATACCGTGTGTTTTCCGGCCAGATGTACCCGATGAGCATGACGGATATGAGACTGATAGATAGTAAGATATCCACCACTTGGTGCCAGGTGGGTCTGTAACTCTCACCTCATTTTATCAATGAAGCAGTTTTTTTTTATGTTCTGGTCACATTTCTGCCCTAACTATTCAGGGTGGCGAAATAGCCGGCGTCATGAATGAGGTAGCTCCTAATATTGCCAAGTCAATACTTCATTATTTTTCTTGGACTCTGTTCGAATCTCTGCTTTCTGCCTTCTTCTGATCTAGCTATGGTTGGATAGATGAGGAGGTGCAGAGAAAAGCGTGTCATTCTCTGTGAAAGTGGATATTGAAATGGATAATAAACGACTAAGCCATTAAAAATAGAGCAAATTTTAAAAATCAGAAGTAGTTGACACGACGGATCACCTGGGACGACAATAAAATACACTTCGATAGTCCAAAAACACGGTTCCAATTCCGGAATCATTTACACATCATTAAAAATTAAAAGCCATTCTAATCAAAGCCTAGGGTTAAGACCTTATAGACGATATAATTTCGTAATCACTACACTTGGCAAGCGGTTTGGTATTATTTTTCCATAGTAGTGCTGCTGACCATTCTTTTAACCCGTTTTTAGCACGTTTTTTTTTTTTTTTATTGTCTACGGTGCCAAACGAGCAAACAGCACACCTGATGGTAAGTAATGCTGCTGCACATGGACCCAGCAACACCAGGGGTACAGCTAGGCCGCTGCCTACCGTGAAGGAAGAGCTCTTCTTAAACCTCGTTTGAAGGACATATCATAGCGCTCGGGAAACACAGCAGCAGGTAGTTCATTCCAGATCTTACATGTACGTGGGAGAAATGATCGCTGAAAACGTACGGTCGAGGACCATATCGTTTCCAGGTGAAATGAATGAACCCTGCTACGGTGTCGAGTGGTACGGTGGTAAAATGGTGACGGTGGTACCAAGTCAAACAGTTCCTCAGAGCACTCCCCGTGAAAGAGCCGGTAGAGTACACAGAGTGACCCAAAGTCTCTCCGCCGCTCCAGCGACTCTAGTCTGTCCGTGAGATTGGGATCACCGACGATTCGAACTGCCCGCCTTTGTAGGGAGTCAAGTGGGTCTAGCTGATATTTAGGCGCGCCTGCCCAGAGATGAGAGCAGTACTCCATGTGAGGACGAACTTGTGCTTTATATAGCACAAGACGTTGACTCGGTGTGAAGTACCGCCTGGCCCTGCTCAGCACGCCCAACTTTTTGCTTGGCAATTTGGCTTTGTCCCCCAAATGACTCCCAAACTGGACTTTGTTCGATAGCTCGACGCCGAGGATCCCAATACTCTCGGAGATTTGGAGAGTTACTCCTTGGAACTGAGGCGCTATGATAAAAGGGTCCTTCTTCGCAGTGAACGCGCAAACTTGTGTCTTAGTGGGGTTGAACTGGACTAAATTCCGTTCACCCCATTTTGAGGCCCGCCCTAGAGAGCGCTCGACTTCAGACACAAGTTGAGCCCGTCTTTCCTGTAACATACTCCGAGGGACATTCTGATGCTCGGTGTATCGCTCGTCACCCGTGCTGTCATCCGCATAGCAACGAATACTCTCTATGGAGAGCATGTCATTGATATGCAGAATAAACAACGTCGGGGAGAGCACCGAGCCTTGTGGTACACCAGCATTAATGGGCATGGTCTCGGAGCAGGAGCCATCGACGACTACTTTTATGCTCCGACCATCCAAAAAACTGGTGATCCAATTACAGAGTCCCTCGGGGATTCCATATGATGGTAGCTTCGATAGAAGGGCCCTGTGCCAAACCCTGTCGAACGCCTTCGCGATATCTAGGCTGAACGCTAGCGCCTCACCCTTGCCCTCCAAGGCCTCCGCCCAACGGTGAGTGAGGTACACAAGAAGATCACCAGCCAACCGGCCATGACGAAACCCATATTGGCGGTCACTGATCAGCTGATGATCCTCAAGGTACTGCAGAAGCTGATGGTTGATTATTTTCTCCATTATCTTGGAGAGCAAGGATGTAATCGCAATCGGCCTGTAATTCGACGGGTCCGACCGGTCTCCCTTTTTCGGGATCGGGTGGACATGGGCTATCTTCCACGAAGATGGAACCCTACAAGTATCATAGGAAAGTCGGTATAAGCGTGTGAGGACGGGGGTCAACTCGGGAGCGCACGTTTTCAGGACCACTGCAGGGATGCCATCCGGCCCGCTCGACTTATGTACGTCTATTAGCCGCAGCTCCCGCCTCACCGCTCGCTGCGTAATGCGGATTTTAGGCAAAGAGCTTTCACACCGCGGGATGATAGGTGGGGTGGCGGTTCCAGCGTCCAAAGTTGAGTTACAGGCAAAGAATTGACCTAAAAGATCGGCCTTCTCCTTTGCACTGTGGGCTAGACTGCCATCATTTTTCTGCAGTGGTGGGAGATTGGACTGGCAGAAGTTGCCTTGGGCAGCTTTGGCGAGCGACCAGAATGCACGACTCCCGGCGGGATAGCTCTCCAATCGCTCGCCGATTCTGGCAACATGTTCCGCCTTGGCTCTGGCAATAGCCTTCTTACTATATCTAGAAGCAGCATTAAATTTTCGCTTCTCCTCCCTGACATTTGGGTCCCGACAGTTTTGGGCCCTATTCCAGGCCTGGTATGCGGACTGCTTTTGCTGTGCAGCCGTCCTGCAGGTTTTATTAAACCAAGGCCGGCTGCGGCCACCGACCGGTATTTTGGTGTTGGGGATGAATAATTCCATCCCCGTAATAACGGTATCGGTAACGCAATCCGCACAAATGTCAGGGTCCCTAGAGGCGAAGCAAAGCTGCTTCCATGGGTAGGATGCGTAGAACTCGCGAAGCCTATCCCAATCTGCTGACTTATATTGCCAGACTCTGCGAGTCCCAGTCGCTTTAGAGCGATTAGGCCTCGCAATAGGGGCTTTGCTACGGACCAAGCAGTGGTCAGATGACCCAAGAGGAGCTTCGACCACTACCCGGTATCCGTGCTGGTGTGTAGTCAGCAGAAGATCCAGTAGAGACGGCTCATGGCTCTCAATGTCTGGAACACGGGTGGGCTGTGTTACCAGTTGTGAGAGACCATAGGCCGAGACCATATTGAAGAGATGCCTACCCAAGAGGTTAGTGGCTCGGGACCCCAACCACTCTTTATGATGAGCATTAAAGTCTCCAAGAACCACCACCTCCGCTGATGGACACTGCTCCAATATTTCGTCAATCCCCATTGAACGTTCTCGAATAATTGAGTTGACCCTGAATCACTGCCATGGGACCTGTAGAGGCACGCGTAGATGCGGGTATACCCTCCATAGTCTACGCGTAACCATAAAATTGACAGGTCACCATGCTCGAGGGCCCTAAGGCGGCGACAACAGATGTCATCCCGGATGAACACGCACACCCCAGCTTTACGGTGGAAGGAGTGTTCCAACTCGTAGCCTGGATAATTCAGGTACGAAATATCATCCGGGGCACGTATCTGCGTCTCCGTTAAAAAGAGCAAGGCAGGCCGCGCCGTCTCGAGGTGTTGGTGGACGGCGTCGAGATTGCTGTGTAAACCCCTAATGTTACAAAAGTCCACGTCAAATGTGGATAGAGGGACCGCCGTGTAAAACCTTCTCTTTTTGTGTTTCCTTTTCATGGGTTTTGTATAAGAAGAGGAAGGGAGTGTACTTTCGTGGAATGGGGTCCGGTGATGCCAAAAAAAAAGGTGCGGGGCATAGTACATGGTTGGAGGGTGGGTTTTGTGAGGAGCTGACACGAAGCACGGAAGGGCCCCCGGTGCCCCCCCGCCCGTAGTCGTCGGGCTCCACTCCGGTTTCCCACCCCGGCACGACGACTCCGCAACGGGATTTTCGCCGGTTGGCGGGACAGCCTCCCAGCGGGGATAGTCCTGGGCTCGGGTCCCCTGCTGACCGGCAGGTGGCCGGCGGTGACCATTCCCACCGGGTCTCCCTGTACCCCATATCAGCCCCTCACGCCCAATGCCCCAACCAAGACCTTACCATCGTAAATTTCAAGCATCACCAGAACCCACCACACGAAAACACACCCGGAAAGTTAGGCTCCGGCTCTCTCGCTCACCGAACGAAGCACAGCGGCAAAAGCCACCATTCATACGTCGATATTCTGCGAGAGTGTGGTTCCACCCCGGTCGGGCCTGCCTGCGGCTGTAGATAGAGAACTATCAACAGTGTGGCCCTACCACAATACGTGTACTTATATACCTTATATACTATATAAGTACGCAGTTACATCTGTCTCAACTCATATATGTCTCACTACTGGGCCTGGGCCACCTCCAAAGCGATAGAGAAATTCATCTATAACACCACGCTGGTCAGATGGATTATTCGGTCTTAGACGTCTGTTACAACATCCATAGGCAAAGTAGATAGTGGTGAATTGTATTCCTACGCCAAGACCAAGCACTACGCAGTATAAATAATTTCAAATAGGCATAATTTAAATACGTTTTATCTTGACAATTCTTTTATTACAGTATAATATACATAAATTGTACAAATATCCTTTTCTTTTTATTACGTCAAGTTTATTAACCATTATTTGATAAAAGTATTACGTATTTATCAGACTCTGCAAGCTGCAATGTATATTTACACTTTGCGAATAGAATTTTAAAGTCGCTTTTAATTTGCAGTTATATCTGTATAGAAGACAAGAGCTACGACAAATATTGGAATGGAATGTCTTCAAATATTTCGCGAATATTTATTCATCATCATCAACACAGCCCATATATGTCCCACTGTTGGGCTCGGGCCTGATCCGTAATGGGAGGCAAATTGACCAACTATACCGCGCAGGTCAGACGTGTTGGTATAGGGTTTTGTTTCGAGTTTTCCTTCTCTCGCATAGATGTTGTGTTTTATATCCCTTAGTCGTCTCGTACGATCACCCACGGGTAAAATAGGGAGTGGTGAATTGTATTCTTATACCGTTAGTACACGGAAAATTCGTTATTAGTGTTAGTTAATTTCTTTATTAGTGTTAGTTAATTTCTTTATTAGTGTTAGTTAATTTCTTTATTAGTGTTAGTTAATTTCTTTATTAGTGATAATTAAACTAATGAAACATTAATATTTTACTAATGATCTAATAAAACACAATTCTTTCAGTTAACTGTTTATTTTATTTATATTGCTTTACTTAAAATGTAGGGGTCGTTTGATGAGAACTTTTTAGCCCTTTTTATTCCTATACTTATTATAATCATATTACATACTTATTATAATCATTTACACTCAATTGTGGTAGGACCACGTTGTGGACAGTTCTCTGTCTACAGCCGCGGGCCGGTCCGTCCGGGGTAGTACCACACTCTCGCAGAAGATTGACGTCTGAGTAATAGCAATGTGCTATTGCGCTTCGTTCGGTGAGCGAGAGAGCCGGAAGCCTCACTGGGGTGGGTTCAGGGTTGTATTGGTAGGCAGCGGCCTAGCTATACCATTGGCAAAGGTCCATGGGCGGCAGTGACACTTACCATCAGGTGTGCTGTCTGCTCGTTTGCCGCAATAAGCAATAAAAAAATAATAATAATAATAATCAGTTTTTAATGATTACTGACGTTTACGCGAGTATTACACATTTAAAATAAAACTACTTTTACGGATTCTATCGCGTTTGTATTTGATTTTTAATTTCCCGACGTTTCGAACACTTTACAGTGATCATGGTCACGGGAGGACTGAGGTGTCTTACGTCCAATATGTCATTGTTATTACAGAAATTTATTTATATCTACCCTATAAAATATTAAATTTTAAACCACATTTTAATACAAAATTAAGTCAAATTCATTGCAAGTACAAATAGAGAATGATTCTATATATCAAATTTATGTGGTTTCTGATTATTAAAATATTTAATTTATGATAATTATTATTGTGGATGAATCGAAACGTCGGGGAAATTAAAAATCAAATACAAACGCTATAGAATCCGTAAAAGTAGTTTTATTTCAAATATGTAATGCTCGCGTAAACATTAGAAGTCATTTTAAAACTACTCTTTCGGATTCTATCGCGTTTGTATTTGATTTTTAATTGCGCGACGCTTCGAACGAACGCTCTAAATTATTCAAAACGTCGGTAAATTAAAAACCGAATACAAACGCGATAGAATCCGTAAAAGTAGTTTTATTTCAAATTAATTTTAATTCTATTTTATATAATTATATCGAGATATAGAGTATAATTTCACGAACAAATGACTGCCATCTGGACTTTTCAGCCTAAAGGGATAAAAAGATATTCTACGTCTTAGTTTATCGTAGAGATTAGATAATATGGATTAGGTTTTTTTATATACTACAATTTATCGTCACATTTTATCAAATAAATTATAGCTTAAATTTAGAGTTTTCCTTGTGTTGGCGTATTTAGAATACAACGCACCGCACCTTTCTTTGCTAATAGAAGATAAGAGAGAGTTAAATTGTTTTTTTTTCAGCTCATATACGTCCCACTGCGGGCCTTGAGTCTTCTCCACAGTGAGAGTAAAAGTTGACCTATTATACTACGCTGGTCAGACAGGTTGATATAGGGTTTTATTTCAAGTTTACCTTCTCTCGCAGTGTTGTTATCTGCTTGCGTTCCTTAGTTGTCTTTTACGATCACTCACGGGTAAAAAGGGAGGTGGTTAATTGTATAGTTATTCCGTTACCACAAAGAATCATATAGTGAATTACATTTTCCACCATTTTGGAAAAGAAATCCTTGTCTAAAAGTAAAAAATATAATGCCTGAAGAAGATTAAAGCTTAATTTCGCTGACCTGTAATTTTTCTGTAACTAATAATTAGTAAGAATTATCAACATCGAGACTATCTAGGACATAACCCTGCCCAACAGTCCAAAACGATATCAGGACGCCAATAGACCCCAAAACCATGGTGCAACTTTTCTCCGATTTATGTACCCCGTGCATGTTCGCCTATAAATGCATAAAAAAACAGCCATCCTTATCTTTCAGAGACAAGTTGTCCGGTCTAACGCAACATTCAATGCTTTCGTAGTCCCTGGTCCACCTGAATTGATGCAAGACTTAGTACCTGTTTCGATGACAAGAGAATTGGAACTTGGTGATGATATGAAGGAGTACTGGGGTTTCTATCTGTTGAAGGGATCATCTGTAACCGTATCTACTTGTGTTAGGTAAGTAATTTAGAGAGTCAGTTATGAAACTTGCTAGATATTTATTCTACTAGTTTCTACCCCCTTTTTTTTCCTTCGCAAGGTGGGACCATGGATGTGGTCGCGCCCCAGGAAATCGGCCCGGGGCGACGGAAGAGGCGGCACGCAACCCCATGGACCCACCCTGCAAACACCTCTCTTCGCCGTGCGAGCGGGCCACCGGTACCCGATCTTTGTCTTCGGTGGCCGGCCCGGCGGTATACCCTTGCGGGTTCCTCTCTTGTCGATGCCGTACGTACTAGTTTCTA
This sequence comes from Lymantria monacha, assembly GCA_905163515.2. NCBI lineage: Eukaryota > Metazoa > Arthropoda > Insecta > Lepidoptera > Erebidae > Lymantria > Lymantria monacha. The sequence continues at coordinate 18,567,642 of LR991106.1, read as the reverse complement.
CCCCTGGCTTTGAATACCCCTACTAGTTTATAAAAACCCGATTACGGAGCGAAATATGATGTCACAAGTGGGATTCGAACCCACACCTATTGGGAATCCGACCCAATCGTGCTGCCACTTACACCACCGTGATCTATTGTAGGACATTCAAATCTCGCTTCGTATCATATTTAGGTCTTTAAGGCGATTCCATATTTACGTCTTTAAGGAGATGGGCCGGATTTCCAATAGGTTTGGGTTCGAATCCCACTTGTGGCATCATTTTTCGCTTCGTAATCGGATTTTTATAAATAATTAAGCATATTAAATGCTAAATTTCAGCAATTTGAGTACCACTAATAGATTAGAAATGTGTGTAGCGGGGATGCTAAATATTGTGTTGGTATTGGTCAACACAGGTGAAGTCAAAACATACGGTGAAAAATATCAAAGTAAAATTTACCTCCTATATTTACACCCTTGGAGAAGAATATAGCCTTTATAGGTTTGATTCTCAGAATATTCCTTTTTAACCCGCGGTCATGGGGGTTGAAAAATGTTACACGGACGTTGGGGTGAGTCTCACAGACCCGTTCATTAGATGTCAATTTTTTTCTAATAATTTATAAATTTAACATAATATTTATTCATGTTTAGTTTATTAGGTATTTAAGTAAATAAATGAAACACAAATATCATATTATATTATGTTTTAATCATATTTATTAGAGCTTTAAAAAAAGAAAGACAAAAATCAACATTCTTTTTCTTTTCTCCTTAAATATAGATCTATTATTAATTAACAATCATTCTTAATGTTTTAATGTCACTTTTTTGTAGAAAACTAAATTATCTTTAGAAAAAAATAAAAATAATTACTCCAAATCTTGGTTCAAATGGTCTTTCTTGGCTGGACACTCTTGGTAACTTTTGCGAACACTAGACTATTTGTCGGAGGTTCCCTTGTAGATTCATAAACAAATATTTCATTTTTTTTACAACACGTAGAAGCTCCGATACTTTATGGCGAAGTTCTAGATGTTCCATGACAAGCCCGAGGCGTAGGATTTTTATAAAACAGATTCATTTAAAAAAAAAACTATTATTAATTTTGTTTATTACTAGGCCTTCCAAAATCAGACTCAAAAACGGAGTCTGACTCGTAAAATCGAAAAAATACGCTGTCTTTCTGCTTCTTCTCGATCCATATTTTACTAATTACCCACAAAAAAACACAAATAAAATGTTTGAACTATATATCAGTCATTTTAATTGTAAATAAAAATAAAAAACAAATACAAAAGGATAAATTAACGGATAATAATTAAAATAATATCTATACAAAATGGCGCCAAAATTGTGACACGAACTGCGGGGATGGGTCTCACATACCCAATTCAATTTCGTGGACGTGTAACTCCCACTGTGGCTGTCGACTATCCTGTTAACTGCGACACATAGAACAACTCAACAGCTCCAGCTATTGAGAAGAACGGCAAATTTGCACACTTAGTAACTAAGCTAGAAGCGAAATAAAATGTGACGGGTCTCATAGACCCAACCCCCATGACGCTGGGTTAATGTGACACTACAACAGAAAAGTAGCAAGCTGTATATTGCTTATTTGTGATAATGTTTAAATCAATAAAAAAGCAATTAAAAGTATCATCCTAAAATTTAATCCCCTATTTATTCCCTTAGATGATGACTGATTTTATTCTCTTAAAGGATGAATCTTTTTTATGAGAATTTGTTCAGAAAGAGATAGAATTTAATCCCCATTAGAGGATGGAAATTGCCAAATACAAACATATGTTAATTTATTCGTACTGAGAAGTATTTGAGCTTAATTTAAAAAAGTAATATCTATTTTTGAATTTGAAGAAAGGAGAATTTCAAAATTCATCCTATATACTTTCTTGTTCTTAACAAACATTCACACATTGTACAGACATCCAGGCGCCTCTCTCATAATGATCAAAGGATACAAACACCTGCAGGAGTGCGCGTACATTGGAGACGACTCTTCAGAAGAACTTGACGAGCTATGGGAAGCGTACAATCTAGGCTTGATGACAAACACCACTTTGTTTGAGAAGATACAACAATTGGCAAAAGATGATGGCAAAGCTAATGATCCTGGTAAGATTAATAATTATACATATAATTTTTCCATTTTCAATGCTATACCACTCGGTTAAATTCTTTTTTTTTTTCGCGAAATGGTCGTGGTATAGAAAGGTCGGAATCAAAATTTTAAAGCACTCCAATAAAAAGTTTCTTTCACTTACATACATACATATCATCACGCCATATCCCTTGCAGGGTAGGCAGAGAGAACAGAGTGCCAGAGAACTCTATCTCTGCATACTTCACTCGCTTCCTCAACATTCATAATTCTCTTCATACTGGCTCGCCGGTTTCGGAGACTCTTGACTCCACCTTCCTTCAGTACATGACCGATCTGGTCTAGGTAGGTTAGTCTCGGTCGCCCTCGGTACCTACATCCTTCCACTTTCGCATTGTATATCTTCTATTGTATGTATTGTATGTTTTTTCTTTTACTTCGTAAGTATTAATCTGTCAAATGCCAGCTATCCCAAGAGGCCCCTTGTTTATTATCAAAGAAGATCACGGTACTTTAGAGGTTAAGTTTACGATCTCTCATCAACCATGAAGATTATTTCCCCCATCCACTAAACACATAGTACTATGCGATCGCCAAATCGCCTACCAAACGTGACAATTATGGAATTATCCCCTATTTATTAAGGAGTTTTTGTTCCAACATTGAAATTAAACAACTGCTGTGTTATCTGCTCTAGACGTCCTTTAAACAAGACTTAAGAAGACCACTTTTCACTGTAGACAGCGACTTGCTTGTAACCCTGAGATGACTAAGGTCCATAAGTGACAGTATCACTTACCATTAGGTGTGCTGCTTGCTTGTTTATCACCATAAGCAATAAAAAAAAGAAACACAGTAGGTGAAGACAGTAAGATAGTCTAAAGATTTATCATCATCGTTGTACAAATTACTGAAATTTTTAGCATTTAATATGCTTAATTATTTATAAATACCCGATTACGAAACGAAAAATGATGTCACAAGCGAGGTTCGAACCCGCACCTATTGGGAAGCCGGCCCAACCGTGCTGCCACTTACACCATCGTGAACTATTTTAGGACATGCAAATTTCAGTAATTTGAATAACAAGGTTGTGTCATCGTTTAATACAATTCTAACTGTAAAGTTTGAAGTATTAAGCCTATACAATGTGTAAACATTGTCCGATAGATGGCATACGTCACCTTGAAGACGTAAGATATAATATGAAGCGAAATTTGCATGTCCTAAAATAGTTCACGATGGTGTAAGTGGCAGCACGGTTGGGCCGGATTCCCAATAGGTGCGGGTTCGAACCCCGCTTGTGACATCATTTTTCGTTTCGTAATCGGGTATTTATAAATCATCGTTGTAATCGCAGCACATATACATTCCGCTACTTGGTACGGACTTCCTCCAAAATTGGAGAGAAATTGACCTACTATACCGTGCTGGTCAAATGATTTTGTATAAGGTTTCATTTTGAGGATTCCTTCTCATGCATAGATGTCATATACACACTGTATCTAAGAGAAAGAGAAGGATTATATTCTTACTCTATTATTGCACGGAAATTAGATTAGACTAGATATTGGATGGGATATATAATCACTAGCCCTATGATTACCAGGTGCAATGAGGCGGCATAAAGCAGGTGTTAGTTTCCACGATCCGAATAAAGCAGTGAACGTAACACATACTGGTGATGATGGTGATAATCCAGATCTACCGGAGACAGATCCAGATCATGATCCTAAAGTGAGTGACCATTTTTTTTTATAAAACAATACTGTACCTTGTGTTCCCAACCCTCCCGGATTGACTGGGAGACTCCGGGAAGAATGGTTATCCTCCCGATCTTCTGGATAGCAATAATTTCTCCGGTTTTTCTAAAAAATAAATGCATCCGTCGCTCGCTCGTCGCTATTCTTTCCTTTGCGGCTAGATAATTTAGATGCTGCTCGAAAACAACATAAAAAAAAATACTTTTTTCTTTCAAACTCGCGGATAGCGGATATAAATTTCTTAAACATATAATTCTCCCGGGTTGGTCCTTTTGGGAGTTGGCAACCCTAATTGCGGGAGACTTTACAAATACATTATCAAAGGCCACAAAATATACTCAGAATTAGAACAATAAGTTATTGAATCGCACATACGCACTAAGTATTGTCCTGATTGGATGGAGGAGATGGATGGAGTCCACAACACTGATACGGTACCTCAGCCTGGCCTGCTAAATGTCAAGAAATCGGTACTAATAATCGGCGCAATGACATTGGGAAAGGAACACGTTGCCGTTCCGTCGCGGCCGTCGAATGGATGGGTTGCATTCAGACTAGGTAATAGGTATAAGCTGACAAAAAAAAACACAAAAAGAGAGTTGGTACCATAATCACACTGTTTTCATTTTTAAACGTTCCTCAAATGTGTTGAATAATATACAAGATAAAGACATTCTTATTAGTATAAATCCTTGTATAACTACGAATTTTGTTATTATAATAACTTTATATAAATCATTAAAGTTACTATCGTTACTATTCTAAGGTTATTATTTATAATAATAACTTCATAAAAACCCGAATACGAGCGAAAAATGTCACAAGTGGGATTCGTACCCATAACTATTGGAAATCCGTCCCAATCGTGCCGCCACTTACACCGTGAACCATTGTAGGACATTCAATTCTCGTATCGAATTATATTTACGTCTTTAAGGAGACGTGTGCCATCTACCCGACTTTTCGCTGGCATTTGTGTTTTTATAAATAATCAAGCAGATTTAATGCTAAATTTTTCATTAATTTGAATAATAACTTTATTAATTTCAGATATTAAAACTTAAATGATTAACTAGTATACCAATTTTTGGCAGGTACGATCCCACGCAGGACAATCCCTTATCACACATTATTGTTATCTAATATCTGAGTATAATTTCAATCTGTTAATTATGTTTGTAAAATACCCTGAAATGGAATAAACATTTTTTTATTGTAAAGTGCTGTGTTAAAATCAAGATAATGTATATAAATCCTTACTAATATTATAAATGCGAAAGTAACTCTATTTGTCTCACTTTCACGGCAAAACTACAGAACCGATTTAAATGTAATTTGGTACACAGATAGTCTAAAGCCTGAGAAAGGACATATGCATATTTTTTAATTAGAAAAAGTGTTGTAAAGGGTTGAAAAGTGGGGATGAAATGTTGTAGGAGGAATTGTTACTTTGGATTAACGCTAACTTACGACTATTCCACGCAGACGAAGTGGCGGGCAAAAGCTAGTCATATATAATTTAAAATAACTGCAGGAGCTTCGTGAGATTCTCGAAAAACTTCACGCTGTTCGTGAAGCGGCAAAGATTCAACAGGCGAAGAACTATCATCCACCTTCTAACATCATGTCACTACCAGCCCTTCACCGACATAGAGATGCTAATGTTGATAAGGACGAAAGGAGATTTCTGTCTTTTCAAGGTAAAATTTCTTATTTTAATTTACTGGTATATTATTTGACATGCTTTTATTTTATGGCGTAGGCTACGGTCGGTGCACTACTCGCACCACTCCGTCCGGGGCGACAGAGGGGCGTAAGCACGCACACCCATAACCCACCCGTGAACCTCGCCTTCGTCGTTGGACCGGCTACCGGAGCAGCGTGAACTTATCGTCAGTAGCCGGCCCGAATTATTTGACCTGCTAGGCTATTTATAAGTTGTCATCGACGATAAAGACCGGATTCCAGTAGTAATATAGTGAGTTATTCAGCGCATCCCTCTTTTGTTACCCCAGACGGATCCTACGGAGTTAGATGCACTCCGTAGAATATAGCTTGTAAAAAAAAATGGATATATCATAATTTTTAAACATTATCTAATTCATATGTCTATATGTTTGATGTCTGGTAGATAAAGTCTTAAACATGATGACTGATATAATATTTGATAGGTGATAAAACATTTATAAGTCTAGTCTTCTAACATAATCCGTTTACTATAAATACAACACCTTAACTAGTTTTTACCCACGACTTTATGTGATGTTTTCGTTAAATATGATGTTTTGTAAGGTATTAAAGCAAAAATTTTAACCCTATTTTATACCCTTAGAAAGGAATATCTTTTTTTTATTGTTTATGGTGGCAAATGAGCGAGCAAAACACATAATGTTAAGCGTCATTGCCGCCTATGGATCTTTGCAATACCAAAGGTAGCTAGGCCGCTGCCAAATAATAGAAACCCCAAACCCACCCAGTTGGGCTCTCGGTACTCTCGCTCACCGAATGATGTGCAATAGCAGATTGCCATTACTCAGACGTCGATCTTCTGCGAGAGTGTGGTACTACCCCGGATGGACCGGCCCGCGGCTGTAGACAGAGAACTGTCAGCAGCGTGGTCCTACCACTATAAAATATATGGGCATGTGATGAGACAGGATGAATGTAATGATGTGAGAAAAGTTTTAAGTATGAATCTTGAAGAATTTAGAGGCAAAGGAAGACAAAAGAAAAGATAGATGAATTGCGTGAAGCATAACATGGATAGACAAGGAGCGACTGAAATGACGTCAGATGGGGTTGTATAGAAGAAGAGGAAATATTGCGTCAATCCTAAGTAATTGGGATAAGAGCAAAATAATGATGATTAGAGAGGAATATATCCTCGAAGTGATTGTTTTTTAGATTATAAATCCTTTTTAGTGTGTCAGTCATCGCAAAAATAAGAAGACTCAGAACAACAATTCGTGGATCAAAATATTATCCTGCGTGGGAATCCAACTCACGAAACTGGCACGGTAGGTCGGTATCTTAATTACGCCATCCGTGCAGAAAATTATAAATTTAATCTTATATTTTATACTCATAAAAGATGAAAATTGATAAATGCTCAAACACCTGTCTATTAATTTTTACTGAAGAATATTTATCCTTAATCTGAAGACAGTGGATAAAGTTCTTATTTTCTTACCGTGCAAAGTTTGTCACTACATTTCATCCCCTTTGAAGTTGAATACCAGAAAATGCCTTTTTGCGAATCGTTACATCAGAAACTACTGTCAAAATTAACCTTATACCCAAAGGTTTAGTATAATGACCAGCCGCTTTGGGAATGAGGGAATGTAATTGTGGACCAGATATCATCAGACGGAGTTGGCCCATGCCAAGCTCTTAGTCGTCTATTTTTATCACATCCATGTGTAATGTAAGCGTTAAATATTCGCAGTCACTAACTATCATATATTTTTTATATATATATATATAGAAACTAAATACCGTTATTAACAAATTGCAATGTATATTGATGCATAGCTTTTTTTGTCTATCTATCAAAATTAAAAGTCTACTGATATACTTTCCTTATTCATCTATCAAACATATACAATATTTCTTATCGTCGCTCTCATATGGTCAGCCTTTCTGCGAGTGAGAGAACATCATCAGTAGGTAAATCTTAACGGTTTCTACTTCTTGTTCCATGGGCCCCGCATGGGCCCTCCCATCGGCGTCTCGATCACCGTCAATTCGGTTGATATCAGCATCCGGGCCCATATGAGGTATTTGGGCCTGGTGCTTGACGGGCGATGGTGGTTTCGGGAGCATTTCCGCAGACTCGCTCCACGGCTCGTCGGCGCGGCGTCCGCCCTATCATGGCTTATGCCGAATGTGGGCGGACCGAGCGCTACCTGCCGACAGCTGTACGCAGGGGTCATCCGGTCGATGGCCCTGTACGGCGCACCGGTGTGGGCGGGATCCCTGACCGTCCGACTCAGGGCTCTTCTGTGGCGACCACAGAGGGCCATGGCGGTCAGGGCCATACGCGGGTACCGCACGGTGTCGACGGAAGCAGCGTGTCTGTTGGCCGGGACCCCTCCATGGGACCTGGAAGCGGAAATGCTCGCCGGTTTGTATCGGCGGATGTTGGGGGTGCGAGCGGAGGGCGGTGTGGTCTCGTTGAGGGAGCACACCACCTGGCGCGTCGACGCCCGCCGCGACGTCATTGCCCGTTGGGCAGTCCGGCTGGAGAGGCCTCGGTTCGGTGTGCGGACCGTGGAGGCCTTCCGGCCGGTGCTGATGCAGTGGCTAAAACGGCGGCACGGGGTGCTCTCCTTCCGACTGGTGCAGGTTTTGACGGGGCATGGATGCTTCGCCAAATACCTGCACACGGTCGTAAGGAGGGAGAGTACACCGTCCTGCCACCACTGCGATTGCGACGAGGACACGGCGCAGCATACGCTCGAGTTTTGTGCCGCTTGGGCAGAGCAGCGTCGTGAACTCGTCGCAATCATCGGTGCTGACCTGACGCTGCCGACCATCGCCAGGGCGATGCTCGACAGCGTCAGGAACTGGGACGCGGTCGCATCCTTCTGCGAGGCAGTAGTCTCGCGGAAGGAGGTGGCGGAGCGCGTGCGCGAGGAGCGTCTCCTCGACGACGCGAGCCGCCGCCGGCGACTGGGGCGGCGCAGGCGCGATTACTTGCGCCTGATGCCGCCCTAGCCGAGGCCGCGGGTGACTGGATCGGGGAATTAGTCCGTCACCCGCCGAGAGGCCGACCGCGTGAGGAAAGACCGACATCCTACCCGAGGGGGGGACGTCGGTCGAGGAGAGGGTACTCCTCAGGGGTATTCAGTCGGGCCAACCACTGACGTCAAGTCACTCTGCTCCGGTGGTTGGCCCAACGACGAAGGCGACGTCACGGGTGGGTTACGGGTGTGCGCGCTTACGCCCCTCTGTCACCCCGGACGGAGTGGTGCGAGGAGTGTGCCGACCGTAACCCACCCCCCAAAAAAAAAAAAAAAAAAAAAAAACGGTTTCTACTGAAGAATATAGACCTATAATTTATAGTATAAAATCTGCTAATCATATTAAATGAATTCCAACTATATGCAATATGATTAATTATATTATTTGTATCAACAGAGGCTCATAGAAATATATAAACATATATTATTTTCAGATCTCGATGGCAATTACAGTGAAAGTAATCTACCACGTACAACAAAGCCAAAGATTGAGATAACAACAGTATCTAATACAAGTGATACAGAAGCTAACTCAAATAATACAGAGCAAATACATAAAACTGATGATAAAAATTTTAAAACAATAGAAGACGTTGCTAATGTTAATAAATCTGAAAATGCCAAAGCTGTTGAAAAGGCAGATGGTAATGACAATACAAAAGAATTAGACAGTATTGAAGATAAACTTCAGATTAATATAGAAAATAATCAAATTCTTAATACTACACTGAATTCTAATAATAATCCTACAAATATTACAGTTAGAAATGAAGGAACAATCGAATTAAAAGAAGTCCCCACGGAATATAAAACAATGGTAAGTTTAATTCGTGTAAATAATTTTATGTATCATGTAGATGTCTTACTACATATCCTTTCAGCATGTCTTCTCCATATTAAAAGTCAAATTGAACCAGACTAGTCAGACGAGTTGCTATAGAGCTTCTTCTTTTATGTCCCAGCGATTTGAGTGACTTACGGCACTGAAACATGGCATCTAGATATCCGCCTCATAAAAAGTCTCAAATGCAAATTCATTTATTATGTAAGAACCCTGTGAAGGCACTTATTATTTTGTCATTATTATACCCGTTTTCCAATTATGGCGTTAAAATTAAAAACACAATTTGAATACCCTAAATTGTAGAATTTCCCGAAAATGTACGTCTAGGTTCCAAAAAAGTTTCACTTGCATCGTGGTTTCATAAAATCACACTTCACTTTTTTAATCATAATATACCTATCTGCTTCGATTTCGGATGTCCACCAGAAACTATACGTTATCTTCGGCCTGTTCGCTGAATGGCCCTATCGATTACCATCCTTTATAGTAGTCGTCCTCACAAAAGCATAGCCGTAGTAAAACAACAACAAAATAGTGGTAGGGCCACACCGTTAGCTGAGCGGGCCATCGAAGACAAAGATTGGGTACCGGTGGCCCGCTCGCACGGCGAAAAGAGGTGCGCGACCAAGTCCATAGCCCACAGTAAAAAAAAAAAAAAAAAAGGACCACACTGTTAGCAGTTTTCTGTCTACAACCATGGGCCAGTCCGCCCGAGGTACTACCACATTCCACACACTCTTTGGCAGCAGCCTAGCAATAACACTTGTATTGCAAGGGTCCATGGACGACAGTATCACTTACGATTGGGTGTGCTGCTTCCTCGTTTACCACTATCATCATTCTCCTGCTCTTGAACCAATTACTTGGGTTCGACGCAAATATACATATTGTAAAAGTTATTGGCAAATGGTTTTGGATCGACAGCTTGCTTGACAACAACTAATCAACCCTCCTTGGGAATGTGATTGTTGAAAATACATCAACAGATGGAGTTGGCTCAGGTCGATATAAAGCTCTTAGTCGTCTTTTACGACATTTAAGAGCAAAGCAAGGGTTGATAAGCATTTTTAGCCGTTACCACACAGCACTGCTCGCTTACCACCATCATAAAAAAACGTGTGCGTCTCAGGACGTTCGACGAATCCAAGTTGAACTTTTTAATATTGAAATTATTAAACTTGAGAAAAGCTTAGGTTATTAAACAACTCATATGTGTCTATGTCCCACTGTTCGGCTCGAGCCTCCTCCATAATGGCAGGGATTTATTAATTTACAGGGAGGGGATTTATTAAAAAAACATTTATTGATTACAAAATATATTTTATTCTTAGTTACAATTGTTGAATATGTACATTATAATTTTGTATATGTACATTATAAGTATCATTATTTAATCCTATAAAGCGGCCACACAGACTGGCGCCGTTACGCGTTACGTAACGAAGCGATTTACCCTCCCATAAAAGTAATCACTCTAAAAAAAAAATCAAGCAATAGAAAATATCATTAAGGAAGGTACAATTAAATAAAAAAATGCAATAATTTATACAAATTTTATTTCTGCTTAGTGATTATCGTAATGGAAAGTTTTTGTTATCTATGCGGATTCTAGTTATCATTCAAAAATATCATATAACATGAGTATTTTACTGTCTCATACGTACAATATTGTCTTATGATTAGAATATTGCTCTTTTGTTTGTACAATGAATTACATTGTTAGTTCATATCTGTAATTTGTAACAGTTCTTTGTAATCTATTATGTCAATAAAGTTTCCGGTTATAACATTCTTATTAACTGAATTATAAGAAACTAATTTTATAAATATTACGTCGTTTCTAAAAAAACTGCATATGAAGTTACGATCGTGGCTCTGTATCTGATACTGCTGAATACAGCTTTAACAATCGTCGGCTGTTCAAGGTCTTGTCCAAATCACGCATGACCGCAAATGCATACTATAGCGTGTCTTCAAGAGTTGCACCAATAGAAAGAACGTCCACCGAGCTGCACAAAAAGCAACGACATCTTGGCGAGCATTAACTCGCCAAGTAGCCAAATCTCAAGGTGAGAGTCGACCGCTTCCTACTTATTTTTCCAAAACGTTTTACGGCAATAGTCCGTACACAGCCGCGGGCCGTCCGGGGTAGTACCACTCTCTCGCATAAGTTCGACGACTGAGTAATGGCGCTTAGTTCGGTGAGCGAGAGAGCCGGCAGCCCAACTAGGTGGGTTTGGGGATTGTAATGGTAGGCAGCGGCCTAGCTATTCCCTGGGTATAGCAAAGGTCCATGGGCAGCCGTGACACTTACCATCAGGTGTGCTGCTTGCTCGTTCGCCACCATAAGCAAAAAAAAAAATATATATAAAGTATGCTGATGGAGTAAGAATACAATTCACCACCTCATATCTTACCCTTAAAAGATGACTAAGTGCTATAAAAAGTATATAACATCTATGCGAAAGGGAATGCTCCGATGGTTCGGACATGTAGAAAGAATGCCGAACGAACGCCTGGTTAAGAAGATATACAATGCGAAAATGGAAGGATGTAGGTACCGAGGGAGACTGAAACTAACCTACCTGGACCAGATCGGTCATGTACTGAAGCAAGGTGGAGTCAAGAGTCTCCGAAACCGGCGAGCGTGTATGAAGAGAATTATGAATGTTGAGGAAGCGAGTGAAGTATGCAGAGATAGAGTTCTCTGGCACTCTGTTCTCTCTGCCTACCCTGCAAGGGATATGGCGTGATGATATGTATGTATGTAAGAGAAGAAAAACTATATTACTTCCTCTCCTACGGTCTACTCTCCCTCCACCTTACGAATTTTCTCTCCTACTGTCTACTCTCTCTGCATTTTATGAATTTTCTATCAGGTCACGTGTCCTGACGCGAGTTTAACATTTTTACCATCCCAAAATACATATGATTTATTTACATTAAAACACAATATGTATAACTCAAATATTTGTGATAGTGTAATCAAACAATTATTAAGAATTTATTTGCTCTTTGCTGACGCATAATTTTTGTATATCTTGAAAAACATTTGTTTTCCAGCCTCTGTAACTCTAATATTACTGTTTTTTAAGATTGACATACTTTTTATAATTTATTATACTACACAAAAGGCATAGTTGTCTGAATAGGGACGTCATTTGATGAATAGTTAGATGCCCATTCGATCTAGAATTTAAAGTTTTGCTATCAACAAATTATTCATATATAGGTGCCATTTTTATGTATATTATTTTATTTCTTATATTTGAAATAAAACTACATGTACGGATTCTATCGCGTTGATATGTGATATTTAATTTCTCGACGTTTCGAATACTTTACAGTGAACATGGTCACGGGAGGACATAATCACTGTAAAGTGTTCGAAACGTCGGGAAATTAAAAATCAAATACAAATGCGATAGAATCCGTAAATGTAGTTTTATTTCAAATGTGTAATACTCGCGTAAACATTAGAAATTATTATATTACTTATATGTCTGTAAAGTTTTCAAGCTAACTGTGAGTTGATGGGGTAAGAATACCATTCAGCACTGTCTTTATTGCTCATAAATGATATGGAAGACGATTAAATAATATAATATGTACAATTGTACATCAAATCCTGTGTCATTACGATCGACCAGCGTGGATAGCAGATCAATTTCCATCCCATTGTGGAGGAGACCTGAGCTCAACAGTGTGATGCAATGGATTGATCAGAAAAGAAAATTATTATAATACACAAATATTTTATCATTTCGAAATACGTATCTTCATCTTCTTAATGAATGGCTTTTGTTGGCGGTTCTGTTGACAGCAATTTCACCATTGTCCTGTACGAATCGTTTATAGTCTGTCAAACATAAGCCCGTCGCAAAAAAAAAACAAAAAGGCTGTCAAACCAAGGAGACTGTACGATTCAAAGTAATATGTAAGGTGCCGCTGAATATGACTAAGATTACTTGAGAAATACGATGATGAATAGAAATACTGAAACAAAAAGTTTGATTGAAATAATCAAAATATGTACAAAATATTAAGTAGGAAATTTGACATATATAAAGAATACTTTTCTAATAAAAAAAAAATATATAGATTTGAATTAATTTATCTATCGTTTTAAACTTTCTACAATATAATATTAATTCACAGGGTACTGGAAATGATTTGCTGCTCTGTGCTTTAACTGAAACCATAAAATTAATCATACTAAGAATCATCATCATCATTCTCCTACTCTTATCCCAATTGCTTGGGGTCGATACAATATGTACTCTTCTTTCATAGCACATATTGTAAAAGTTATTGGCAATAATTTTATGACCGGCCGCCTGCCAGACGTCAACCCTCCTTGGGAATGTAATTATTGACCAAATGGCATCAGATGGAGTTGACCCAGGTCGTTATATGTCTCTTAGTCGGCTTTTACGACATCCACGAGCAAAGTAAGGGTTGGTAGTATTCGTAGCCGCTACCACACAGCTAATCATACTAAGAATATGGACAAATAAAAGTTTAAAACATTAAAATGTTCCGTGTCAATGACATGGTTCATTAAGAATAGCAAGCTAGTTAGGTGGTTTTTAAAGGACTTCAAAAAATTTAATTTTACAATTCGAAAAACATTTTTTTTACATGTATTTATGAGCATGCCTTTCTCGTCATATATTAGCCTATTCACTGCTTCATATATATTTCGTTTGAAAGAGATAAATTCCAAAATTGTTCCATTTAAATTTCGTAAAGCGCCAATAGTACAGTCATTTGGTAGTTTTACTTGGAAACGTTTCCGGGAGTTTTGAAAATTGGTAATTTTATAGATTTCGATGTGCTTTTTGCGAATTTCAACTTTGCCACCTCGTATCTTTGCCACGATAAAAAATACACCACGTTCTCTACTGCCTTATGGTGGGGTGGAAATGAGTTTTTGGTCAGAATAAATGTTGAAGTAGACTTTGCGGCGCTCGTACACTAAAACTAATGGTTTGACAAAAAAAAAATAATCGGAAAGGAGTTATTGTCAAAAAACTGTTTTTAGACGCCATTTTTTTCAATATGGCGGCGCGAGCGGTAAAGATACGAGGTGGCAAAGTTGAAATTCATAAAGAACATATGGAAATTTATAAAATCACCAATTTTCAAAACTCCAGGAAATCTTTTCAAAGTAACCTAATTTTTTAGCACCAAATGAATGTACTACAATGAAATTGATTCTTATTTTGTTATAAAAAAAATATTATCCTGCGTCCATAAGTGGCGAGGCCACAATATTAGAGTAGCGTTAAATCATACTGTTGACAGTTTTCTGTCTACAGCCGTAAGCTGGTCTACCTGGAGTAGTACCACACGCAGAAAATCGACGTCCCAGCAGTGCTATTATGTTGTTGCTCTTTATTCGGTATGCGAGAGGAGAGAACCTGAAGCCCAACTTTCTGGATTGGTTTTGGTTGTTTTTTTTTTTTTTATATATAATAAAATTTTGGTCCACAGACATTTGTCCGTGCCTTTTTTATGTTTTGTATTTTAATTATTATGTTGATGTTATATAATTCAAGGTTTCTTGAAGTGGCTTTAATAAGTTTATGATGGTTTATATGTATATTGGCGCGCCCTTGATGTTGTATGCTTGCATGTTCCTTTGGGGTTTTGGTTGTTAGACAGCAGCGCAACTAGATCTCTGACATTACAAATATCTGTGAGCGACAGTAACGTTTACCATCCAATGTGCTGCTTGCTAGTTTGCCACCATAGTCAATGGAAAAATATACATATATACAGCGTGACTGGTAAAAGATTGTACATATTGAGGGAGGGTATTCAGTACTCGATTCTGATACCGAATATATAAAAAAAATTGATACTTAAATTTTGAACTAATTGTCCTATAAAAATATTTATTTACGTACACCTCCGCATAGATATTGAAATTACATTAAAATAGTAATTAGCCGAGCGCGAGACCTTGACAACAGTGCTAAGTAGTGGCTCCCGCGGACACACTGCCCCGTCCCCCGAGGGATGTCCCCGGGGTGAGTGTCCGTCTGTGGTCAGCTGATCAGTCAAAGCGCGTGCGCCGTATCGGGTGTTTTGCATTTCCGTGTTTGTTAACCTACGCGTCTTTCGATTGCCCAAGTTTTGATTTTAACCGTGACTATTTGTGTGTGAAGTGTGATAGAATGTGGTATTCGCAGTAAGAGTGTTGGGAAATTGCATATGCTCGACCAAATGGCAGTGTACGAGGTGCGATTGATTTGTATCGAGAAATGTTGAGAAGGTGACCATCTTTTTGAGAATCCTGACACACTAATATTGTTGAGGTTTACTATCTAGTTAATTAATATTACCTTCTTATTATATTTTTATTTGTTACATGTGACCATTATCTATCGTCTCCTTCGATATGTACAGTCTTTTACCAGTCATGCTGTATATTATATATATATATATATATATATATATATATATATAAGCGTATTTACGCTTACTCGCTTTTATCCCTGAAGAAGGGTTATAGCAAGTCTAATTCACCATTATTTATTTTATTCTTACATAATATGATGTAACTTTATTAAGCACCATTAACCATGTGTAGTTGCAAATATCAAGCCTTGCTATTACCAATATCCAAAGGTAATAAAAAAAACTGAATTATTATATCTATAGAAAACATCTACATTGTTATTGAATCAATAACCGAACACAAATCGTACAAACATCACACAAATAGTACAATCATCACACAAATCGTACAAACATCACACAAATAGTACATGAATGTACGATTGATTTGTGATGATTAACACAAATCGTACAAACATCACACAAATAGTACAATCATAACACAAATGGTACAATCATAACACAAATGGTACAAACATCGCATAAATCGTACAAACATCACACAAATAGTACAAACATCACACATATCGTACAAACTAAACACAAATAGTACAAACATCACACAAATAGTACATGATTGTACGATTGATTTGTGGTGATTCACACAAATCGTACAATCATCACACAAATCGTACAAACATCACACAAATCGTAGAAATTTCACACAAATTGTATAATCATCACACAAATCATACACGCACAAATAGTACAATCATCACACAAATAGTACAAACATCACACAAATCGTACAAATATCACACAAATCATATAATCATCACACAAATCGTACAAATATCACACACATAGTACAATCGTCGCACAAATAGTACAATGATAACACAAATAGTACAATTATCAGACAAATAGTACAATCATCACACATATCGTACAAACATCACACAAATATTACATGATTGTACGATTGATTTGTGATGATTCACACAAATCGTACAAACATCACACAAATAGTACAATCACACAAATAGTACAATCACACAAATAGTACAATCACACAAATAGTACAAACATCACATAAATAGTATAATCATCGCACACATAGTAAAATCATCACACAAATAGTACAATTATCGCACAAATAGTACAATCATCGCAAAAATCGTACAACACAAATAGTACAATCATCACACAAATGGTACAATGATAACACAAATAATACAACTATCACACAAATAGTGCAATCATCACACATATCGTACAAACATCACACAAATAGTACAATCACACAAATAGTACAAACGTCACACAAATAGTACAATCATCGCACAAATAGTACAATCATCACACAAATGGTACAATCATAACACAAATGGTACAAACATCACACAAATAGTAAAATCATAACACAAATGGTACAAACATCACACAAATAGTAAAATCATCGCACAAATACTACAAACATAACACAAATAGTACAATTATCACACAATCATCACACATATCGTACAAACATCACACAAATAGTACATGATTGTGCGATTGATTTGTGATGATTCACACAAATCGTACAAACATCACACAAATAGTACAATCACACAAATAGTACAAACATCACACAAATCGTACAAACATCACACAAATGGAACAATCATAACACAAATGGTACAAACATCACACAAATCGTACAAACATCACACAAATAGTACAAACATCACACAAATCGTACAAACATCACACAAATGGAACAATCATAACACAAATGGTACAAACATCACACAAATAGTACAATCATCACACAAATCGTACAATCATCGCACAAATAATACAAACATCACACAAATAGTACAGTCATCGCACAAATAGTACAATCATCACACATATCGTACAAACATCACACAAATAGTACATGATTGTACGATTGATTTGTGATGATTCACACAAATCGTACAAACATCACACAAATGGAACAATCATAACACAAATGGTACAAACATCACACAAATCGTACAAACATCACACAAATAGTACAAACATCACACAAATCGTACAAACATCACACAAATGGAACAATCATAACACAAATAATACAACTATCACACAAATAGTGCAATCATCACACATATCGTACAAACATCACACAAATAGTACAATCACACAAATGGTACAAACATCACACAAATAGTAAAATCATCGCACAAATACTACAAACATAACACAAAGAGTACAATTATCACACAATCATCGCACATATCGTACAAACATCACACAAATAGTACATGATTGTGCGATTGATTTGTGATGATTCACACAAATCGTACAAACATCACACAAATAGTACAATCACACAAATAGTACAAACATCACACAAATAGTACAATTATCGCACAAATCGTACAAACATCACACAAATAGTACAATCACACAAATAGTATAAACATCACACAAATAATACAATCACACAAATAGTACAAACATCACACAAATAGTACAATCATCGCACAAATGGTACAAACATCACACAAGTAGTACAATCATCGCACAAATACTACAAACATAACATAAATAGTACAATTATCACACAATCATCACACATATCGTACAAACATCACACAAATAGTACATGATTGTACGATTGATTTGTGATGATTCACACAAATCGTACAAACATCACACAAATAGTACAATTATCGCACAAATAGTACAATCATCACACAAATAGTACATGATTGTACGATTGATTTGTGATGATCCACACAAATCGTACAAATATCACACAAATAGTACAATCATCACACAAATGGTACAATCATAACACAAATGGTACAAACATCACACAAGTAGTACAATCATCGCACAAATACTACAAACATAACATAAATAGTACAATTATCACACAATCATCACACATATCGTACAAACATCACACAAATAGTACATGATTGTACGATTGATTTGTGATGATTCACACAAATCATACAAACATCACACAAATAGTACAATCACACAAATAGTACAAACATCACACAAATAGTACAATCATCGCACAAATAGTACAATCATCACACATATTGTACAAACATCACACAAATAGTACATGATTGTACGATTGATTTGTGATGATTCACACAAATCGTACAAACATCACACAAATGGAACAATCATAACACAAATGGTACAAACATCACACAAATCGTACAAACATCACACAAATAGTACAAACATCACACAAATCGTACAAACATCACACAAATGGAACAATCATAACACAATTGGTACAAACATACAAATAGTACAATCATCACATAAATCGTACAATCATCACACAAATAGTACATGATTGTACGATTGATTTGTGATGATTCACACAAATCGTACAAACATCACACAAATAGTACAAACATCACACAAATAGTACAAACATCACACAAATAGTACAATTATCGCACAAATAGTACAATAATCACACAAATCGTACAAACATCACACAAATAGTACATGATTGTACGATTGATTTGTGATGATTCACACAAATCGTACAAACATCACACAAATAGTACAAACATCACACAAATAGTACAATCATCGCACAAATACTACAAACATAACACAAATAGTACAATTATCACACAATCATCACACATATCGTACAAACATCACACAAATAGTACATGATTGTACGATTGATTTGTGATGATTCACACAAATCGTACAAACATCACACAAATAGTACAATTATCGCACAAATCGTACAAACGTCACACAAATAGTACAATCACACAAATAGTACAAACATCACACAAATAGTACAAACATCACACAAATAGTACAAACATCACACAAATAGTACAAACATCACACAAATAGTACAATTATCGCACAAATAGTACAATCATCACACAAATCGTACAAACATCACACAAATAGTACATGATTGTACGATTGATTTGTGATGATTCACACAAATCGTATAAACATCACACAAATAGTACAATCACACAAATAGTACAAACATCACACAGATAGTACAATCATCGCACAAATAGTACAATCATCACACAAATCGTACAAACATCACACAAATGGAACAATCATAACACAAATGGTACAATTATCACACAATCATCACACATATCGTACAAACATCACACAAATAGTACAATCACACAAATAGTACAAACATCAAACAAATAGTACAATTATCGCACCAATCGTACAAACGTCACACAAATAGTACAATCACACAAATAGTACAAACATCACACAAATAGTACAATCATCGCACAAATAGTACAATCATCACACATATCGTACAAACATCACACAAATAGTACATGATTGTACGATTGATTTGTGATGATTCACACAAATCGTATAAACATCACACAAATAGTGCAATCACACAAATAGTACAAACATCACACAGATAGTACAATCATCACACAAATCGTACAAACATCACACAAATGGAACAATCATAACACAAATGGGACAAACATCACACAAATCGTACAAACATCACACAAATAGTACAAACATCACACAAATCGTACGATCATCACACAAATCGTACAAACATCACACAAATAGTACATGATTGTACGATTGATAGTAGTAGTAGATAGTAAAATCATCGCACAAATACTACAAACATAACACAAATAGTACAATTATCACACAATCATCACACATATCGTACAAACATCACACAAATAGTACATGATTGTGCGATTGATTTGTGATGATTCACACAAATCGTACAAACATCACACAAATAGTACAATCACACAAATAGTACAAACATCACACAAATAGTACAATTATCGCACAAATCGTACAAACATCACACAAATAGTACAATCACACAAATAGTATAAACATCACACAAATAATACAATCACACAAATAGTACAAACATCACACAAATAGTACAATCATCGCACAAATGGTACAAACATCACACAAGTAGTACAATCATCGCACAAATACTACAAACATAACATAAATAGTACAATTATCACACAATTATCACACATATCGTACAAACATCACACAAATAGTACATGATTGTACGATTGATTTGTGATGATTCACACAAATCATACAAACATCACACAAATAGTACAAACATCACACAAATAGTACAATCATCGCACAAATAGTACAATCATCACACATATTGTACAATCATCACACAAATAGTACATGATTGTACGATTGATTTGTGATGATTCACACAAATCGTACAAACATCACACAAATAGTACAATTATCGCACAAATAGTACAATCATCACACAAATCGTACAAACATCACACAAATAGTACATTATTGTACGATTGATTTGTGATGATCCACACAAATCGTACAAACATCACACAAATAGTACAATCATCACACAAATGGTACAATCATAACACAAATGGTACAAACATCACACAAGTAGTACAATCATCGCACAAATACTACAAACATAACATAAATAGTACAATTATCACACAATCATCACACATATCGTACAAACATCACACAAATAGTACATGATTGTACGATTGATTTGTGATGATTCACACAAATCATACAAACATCACACAAATAGTACAATCACACAAATAGTACAAACATCACACAAATAGTACAATCATCGCACAAATAGTACAATCATCACACATATTGTACAAACATCACACAAATAGTACATGATTGTACGATTGATTTGTGATGATTCACACAAATCGTACAAAAATCACACAAATGGAACAATCATAACACAAATGGTACAAACATCACACAAATCGTACAAACATCACACAAATAGTACAAACATCACACAAATCGTACAAACATCACACAAATGGAACAATCATAACACAAATGGTACAAACATCACACAAATAGTACAATCATCACACAAATCGTACAATCATCACACAAATAGTACACGATTGTACGATTGATTTGTGATGATTCACACAAATCGTACAAACATCACACAAATAGTACAAACATCACACAAATAGTACAATTATCGCACTAATAGTACAATCATCACACAAATCGTACAAACATCACACAAATAGTACATGATTGTACGATTGATTTGTGATGATTCACACAAATCGTACAAACATCACACAAATAGTACAATCATCACACAAATGGTACAATCATAACACAAATGGTACAAACATCACACAAATAGTACAATCATCGCACAAATACTACAAACATAACACAAATAGTACAATTATCACACAATCATCACACATATCGTACAAACATCACACAAATAGTACATGATTGTACGATTGATTTGTGATGATTCACACAAATCGTACAAACATCACACAAATAGTACAATTATCGCACAAATCGTACAAACGTCACACAAATAGTACAATTATCGCACAAATAGTACAATCATCACACAAATCGTACAAACATCACACAAATAGTACATGATTGTACGATTGATTTGTGATGATTCACACAAATCGTATAAACATCACACAAATAGTACAATCACACAAATAGTACAAACATCACACAGATAGTACAATCATCGCACAAATAGTACAATCATCACACAAATCGTACAAACATCACACAAATGGAACAATCATAACACAAATGGTACAATTATCACACAATCATCACACATATCGTACAAACATCACACAAATAGTACAATCACACAAATAGTACAAACATCAAACAAATAGTACAATTATCGCACCAATCGTACAAACGTCACACAAATAGTACAATCACACAAATAGTACAAACATCACACAAATAGTACAATCATCGCACAAATAGTACAATCATCACACATATCGTACAAACATCACACAAATAGTACATGATTGTACGATTGATTTGTGATGATTCACACAAATCGTATAAACATCACACAAATAGTACAATCACACAAATAGTACAAACATCACACAGATAGTACAATCATCACACAAATCGTACAAACATCACACAAATGGAACAAACATCACACAAATCGTACGATCATCACACAAATCGTACAAACATCACACAAATAGTACATGATTGTACGATTGATTTGTGATGATTCACACAAATCGTACAATCATCACACAAATAGTACATGATTGTACGATTGATTTTTGATGATTCACACAAATGGTACAATAATAACACAAATCGTACAAACATCACACATATCGTACAAATATCACACAAATCGTAAAAACTTCACACAAATAGTACAATCATCACACAAATGCAACAATCATAATACAATTTTTTTTTTTTTTAAGTGGTACAAACATCACACAAATCGTACAAACATCACACAAATAGTACAAACATCACAAAAATGGAACAATCATAACACAAATGGTACAAACATCACACAAATAGTACAATCATCACACAAATCGTACAAACATCACACAAATCGTACAAACATCACACAAATCGTACAATCATCACACAAATAGTACATGATTGTACGATTGATTTGTTATGATTCACACAAATCGTACAAACATCACACAAATAGTACAAACATCACACAAATAGTACAAACATCACACAAATAGTACAATTATCGCACAAATAGTACAATCATCACACAAATCGTACAAACATCGCTCAAATAGTACATGATTGTACGATTGATTTGTGATGATTCACACAAATCGTACAAACATCACACAAATAGTACAATCATCACACAAATGTACAATCATAACACAAATGGTACAATCATCGCACAAATACTACAAACATAACACAAATAGTACAATTATCACACAATCATCACACATATCGTACAAACATCACACAAATAGTACATGATTGTACGATTGATTTGTGATGATTCACACAAATCGTACAAACATCATACAAATAGTACAATCACACAAATAGTACAAACATCACACAAATAGTACAATTATCGCACAAATCGTACAAACGTCACACAAATAGTACTATCACACAAATAGTACAATCATCGCATAAATAGTACAATCATCACACATATCGTACAAACATCACACAAATAGTACATGATTGTACGATTGATTTGTGATGATTCACACAAATCGTACAAACATCACACAAATAGTACAATCACACAAATAGTACAAACATCACACAAATAGTACAATCATCGCACAAATAGTACAACCATCACACAAATCGTACAAACATCACACAAATCGTACAAACATCACACAAATGGAACAATCATAACACAAATGGTACAAACATCACACAAATCGTACAAACATCACACAAATAGTACAAACATCACACAAATCGTACGATCATCACACAAATCGTACAATCATCACACAAATAGTACATGATTGTACGATTGATTTGTGATGATTCACACAAATGGTACAATAATAACACAAATCGTACAAACATCACACATATCGTACAAATATCACACAAATCGTAAAAACTTCACACAAATAGTACAATCATCACACAAATGCAACAATCATAACACATTTTTTTTTTTTAAGTGGTACAAACATCACACAAATAGTACAACCATCACACAAATCGTACAAACATCACACAAATCGTACAAACATCACACAAATAGTACATGATTGTACGATTGATTTGTGATGATTCACACAAATGGTACAATAATAACACAAATCGTACAAACATCACACATATCGTACAAATATCACACAAATCGTAAAAACTTCACACAAATAGTACAATCATCACACAAATGCAACAATCATAACACATTTTTTTTTTTTAAGTGGTATAAACATCACACAAATAGTACAACCATCACACAAATCGTACAAACATCACACAAATCGTACAAACATCACACAAATGGAACAATCATAACACAAATGGTACAAACATCACACAAATCGTACAAACATCACACAAATAGTACAAACATCACACAAATCGTACGATCATCACACAAATCGTACAAACATCACACAAATAGTACAAACATCACACAAATCGTACGATCATCACACAAATCGTACAAACATCACACAAATAGTACATGATTGTACGATTGATTTGTGATGATTCACACAAATCGTACAATCATCACACAAATAGTACATGATTGTACGATTGATTTGTGATGATTCACACAAATGGTACAATAATAACACAAATCGTACAAACATCACACATATCGTACAAATATCACACAAATCGTAAAAACTTCACACAAATAGTACAATCATCACACAAATGCAACAATCATAACACATTTTTTTTTTTTAAGTGGTATAAACATCACACAAATAGTACAACCATCACACAAATCGTACAAACATCACACAAATCGTACAAACATCACACAAATGGAACAATCATAACACAAATGGTACAAACATCACACAAATCGTACAAACATCACACAAATAGTACAAACATCACACAAATCGTACGATCATCACACAAATCGTACAAACGTCACACAAATAGTACAAACATCACACAAATCGTACGATCATCACACAAATCGTACAAACATCACACAAATAGTACATGATTGTACGATTGATTTGTGATGATTCACACAAATCGTACAATCATCACACAAATCGTCACAACAATCATCACACAAATCATCACACAAATCGTACAAACATCACACAAATGGTACAAACATCACACAAATAGTACAATCATCGCACAAATAGTACAATCATCACTCAAATCGTACAATCATCACACAAATCTTACAATCATCACACAAATCGTACAAACATCACACAAATCGTACAAACATCACACAAATAGTACAATCATCACACAAATCGTACAGTTATCCGTGTGGCGACGGAGTAAGAATACAGTTCACCACCCCGTGGAAGGAACGTAAAACGCATATACCATCTATGCGAGAGAAGAAAAACTCGAAACCAAACCCACGTACCAACACGTCTGAACAGCGTGGTATAGTAGGTTAATTTACCTACCATTTTAGAGGAGGCTCGAGCCCAACAGTGCGACATATGTGAGCTGATATGACGAATCGTATACAATACTGCTTAAATGACTGTAGAAAATCATTAAAATATTAATGAAATATCATTTATTATTTCAGAATGATGAACCTAATTCTAAGGAATCAGAAGAGCTTAGTTCTAAAGAAGTTTTCGAAGATGTGTTAACGAGATTACAAGCTTTAGGAGACAGAGGGAAACGAGTCTTAATTAAACTCTATCAGACCATGGGCGTAGAATATAAAGAACAGGTAAAATTGAAGTTTCTTCTCTTCCGTAATCTTTCCACTGTTGAACATAGATCGATCCTACATTAGATGTGAAATACCATGCTTAATGGTAAGAGTAATTCCCTTGTGGTAACAGATTAAAAAGAGAATGTCATCTCTTTTCCATCCCATTCGTAAAAACTGAATAGAACCTCATAATTCACCAAGATAATGAATAATAACACCCTTTTAAGAAGTTTAGGATACTCAGCCGTTTCTAATCACCATCAGCTCCTATCCCAATTACTTAAGGTTGACGCAATATGTACTCCTCTTCTATCGTACATATTGCAAAAGTTAATGGCAATAGTTTTATGAGTAGCCATCTGCCAGACGTCAACCCTCCTTGGAAATGTAATTGTTGATCAGACAACATCAGGTGGATACCCAGGTCGTTATAAAGCTCTTAGTCGTATTTTACGACATCCACAAGTAAAAGAGTTGGCAGAATTCATAGCCGTTACCACAAAGCAAGCACTAATTATATTATCACTAGTAAACCTGTTGATTTATTTGTAGAAGTCGATATATCGCAGCGCCGCCTCGTGGCAAATTACATCAATGACGATATATATCATATAAACCTTCACCGAGAAAAATACATACACATAACAATATTCATGATGATCGGTCAAATAGTTTCTGAGTTTAGCGATGTTATATATACAAACATCCTCTTTTATAGAAAATGTTATTTTTAACGATCTTACCGCTGTTCAATTCATTCTATTCATATCATTATTCTTAACAATATCATGTCTTATATTATTAATTTCAACTATTTATTGTATTTTTCTGAATTGTTATTATATGAAATACTTCCGTGCTTCGTGTCAGCTCCTCACAAAACCCACCCTCCAACCATGTACTATGCCCCGCACCTTTTTTTTTGGCATCACCGGACCCCATTCCACGAAAGTACTCTTCCTCTACTCCCTTCCTCTTCTTATACAAAACCCATGAAAAGGAAACACAAAAAGAGAAGGTTTTACACGGCGGTCCCTCTATCCACATTTGACGTAGACTTTTGTAACATTAGGGGTTTACACAGTAATCTCGACGCCGTCCACCACCACCTCGAGATGGCACGGCCTGCCTTGCTCTTTTTAACGAAGACGCAGATAATTGCCCCGGATGATATTTCGTACCTAAATTATCCAAGCTACGAGTTGGAGCACTCCTTCCACCGTAAAGCTGGGGTGTGCGTGTTCATCCGGGATGACATCTGTTGTCGCCGCCTTAGGGCCCGCCCTCGAGCATGGTGACCTATCAATTTTATGGTTACGCGTAGACTATGCAGGGTATACCCGCATCTACGCGTGCCTCTACAGGTCCCATGGCAGTGATTCAGGGTCAACTCAGTTATTCGAGAACGTTTAATGGGGGATTGACGAAATATTGGAGCAGTGTCCATCAGCAGAGGTGGTGGTTCTCGGAGACTTTAATGCTCATCATAAAGAGTGGTTGGGGTCCCGAACCACTGACCTCTTGGGTAGGCATCTCTTCAATATGGTCTCGGCCTATGGTCTCTCACAACTGGTAACACAGCCCACCCGTGTTCCAGACATTGAGAGCTATGAGCCCTCTCTACTGGATCTTCTGCTGACTACACACCAGCACGGATACCGGGTAGTGGTCGAAGATCCTCTTGGATCATCTGACCACTGCTTGGTCCGTAGCAAAGCCCCTATTGCGAGGCCTAATCGCTCTAAAGCGACTGGGACTCGCAGAGTCTGGCAATATAAGTCAGCAGATTGGGATAGGCTTCGCGAGTTCTACGCATCCTACCCATGGAAGCAGCTTTGCTTCGCCTCTGGGGACCCTGGCATTTGTGCGGATTGCGTTACCGATACCGTTATTACGGGGATGGAATTATTCATCCCCAATACCAAAATGCGACGACGCAGCGTAGGACGACCCCCCACTCGGTGGACTGATGACCTCATCAAGGTCGCAGGAAACCGCTGGATGCAGGTGGCACAGGACCGTTATAGATGGCATTCTCGTGGGGAGGCCTATGTCCAACAGTGGACGTTTACGGGCTGATGGATGGATGGATGGAATACCAAAATACCGGTCGGTGGCCGTTTTGGGCCCTATTCCAGAATAGGGCCCAAAACTGTCGGAACCCAAATGTCAGGGAGGAGAAGCGAAAATTTAATGCTCCTTCTAGATCTAGTAAGAAGGCCAACATGTGCAATGCCAGAGCCAAGGCGGAACATGTTGCCAGAATCGGCGAGCGATTGGAGAGCTATCCCGCCGGGAGTCGTGCATTCTGGTCGCTCGCCAAAGCTGCCCAAGGTAACTTCTGCCAGTCCAATCTCCCACCACTGCAGAAAAATGATGGCAGTCTAGCCCACAGTGCAAAGGAAAAGGCCGATCTTTTAGGTCAATTCTTTGCCTGTAACTCGACTTTGGACGCTGGAACCGCCACACCACCTATCATCCCGCGGTGTGAAAGCTCTCTGCCTAAAATCTGCATTACACAGCGAGCGGTGAGGCGGGAGCTGCGGCTAATAGACGTACATAAGTCGAGCGGGCCGGATGGCATCCCTGCAGTGGTCCTGAAAACGTGCGCTCCCGAGTTGACCCCCGTTCTCACGCACTTATACCGACTTGCCTATGATACTTGTATGGTTGCATCTTCGTCGAAGATAGCCCATGTCCACCCGATCCCGAAAAAGGGAGACTGTTCGGACCCGCCAAATTACAGGCCGATTGCGATTACATCCTTGCTCTCCAAGATAATGGAGAAAATAATTAACCATCAGCTTCTGCAGTATCTTGAGTATCATCAGCTCATCAGTGACCGCCAATATAGGTTTCGCCATGGTCGGTCGGCTGGTGATCTTCTTGTGTACCTCACACACCGTTGGGCGGAGGCCTTGGCGAGCAAGGGTGAGGCGCTAGCGTTCGACAGGGTTTGACACAGGTCCCTTCTATCGAAGCTACCATCAAATGGAATCCCCGAGGGACTCTGTAATTGGATCACCAGTTTTTTGGATGGTCGGAGCATAAAAGTAGTCGTCGATGGCTCCTGCTCCGAGACCATGCCCATTAATGCTGGTGTACCACAAGGCTCGGTGCTCTCCCCGACGTTGTTTATTCTGCATATCAATGACATGCTCTCTATAGAGAGTATTCGTTGCTATGCGGATGACAGCACGGGTGACAAGCGATACATCGAGCATCAGAATGTTCCTCGGAGTATGTTACAGGAAAGATGGGCTCAACTTGTGTCTGAAGTCGAGCGCTCTCTAGGGCGGGCCTGAAAATAGGGTGAACGGAATTTAGTCCAGTTCAATCCCACTAAGACACAAGTTTGCGCGATCACTGCGAAGAAGGACCCTTTTATCATGGCGCCTCAGTTCCAAGGAGTAACTCTCCAAATCTCCGAGAGTATTGGGATCCTCGGCGTCGAACTATCGAACAAAGTCCAGTTTGGGAGTCATTTGGAGGACAAAGCCAAATTGGCATGTAAAAAGTTGGGCGTGCTGAGCAGGGCCAGGCGGTACTTCACGCCTAGACAACGTCTTGTGCTATATAAAGCACAAGTTCGTCCTCACATGGAGTACTGCTCTCATCTCTGGGCAGGCGCGCCTAAATATCAGCTAGACCCACTTGACTCCCTACAAAGGCGGGCAGTTTGAATCGTCGGTGATCCCAATCTCACGGACAGACTAGAGTCGTTGGAGCGGCGGAGAGACTTTGTGTCACTCTGTGTACTCTACCGGCTCTTTCACGGGGAGTGCTCTGAGGAACTGTTTGACTTAGTACAACCGTCACCATTTTACCACCGTACCACTCGACACCGTAGTAGGGTTCATTCATTTCACCTGGAAACGATATGGTCCTCGACCGTACATTTTCAGCGATCATTTCTCCCACGTACATGCAAGATCTGGAATGAACTACCTGCTGCTGTGTTTCCCGAGCGCTATGACATGTCCTTCTTCAAACGAGGTTTAAGAAGAGCTCTTCCTTCACGCTAGGCAGCGGCCTGGCTGTACCCCTGGTGTTGCTGGGTCCATGTGCAACAGCATTACTTACCATCAAGTGTGCTGTTTGCTCGTTTGTCACCGTAGACAACAAAAAAAAAATACTTTTCTGTATTAATGTCACGTTTTCATTTTCTTATTGTATCTGTTTTCTAAATAAGAATAAAACGCTATTAGGCTTAACACGCACTACGATTAAACGCTAGCGGTTTATGAATAGCTGAAAACGCAAAACCGCGTATCAACACGCACTGCGGCTGGCGTTTATTTTCAGTTACACCATGGATTTCTGGTGAGCAGCATGTATTGTAGCTTATTATTGCAATTAAAAAATAGAAAACGTAAACAGCGCCGCCGCCATTGGTACTGGGTACATCCACTAACCGATCAAATTCATTTGAACCACCACCACCACTTATGGTATTTGGTCAACCATAATACTTTGTATTTCGTTTGAGAATAATTATATTAGATTGTATTCCAAAGGGCATCTAAAGCTAACACTTATGAAAATACAATTTTATAAAAAAAAAGATGGCCGCTGAGTGTATTGCCAGATTTTCTCAGTCACACAGTGTAGTTAATTAGATTTAATTTGATGGTAAAATATTAAAATTAACAATATGACACGTACATCTTTAAACATTATTAAAAAATAATGGGTTATTTAGGAAGCTATTTTTAACAATACAGTATTACTTCTTGTTCAATTAATTAAATACGTGATGTATTTCATCATCACAGCCTATATATGTCCCACTGTTGGGCTCGAGCCTCCTCCGTAATGGGAGGGAAATTAACCTATTCGCTCGCTACTTTACTCGCATAGATGTTATATGCATTCTACATCCTCTAGTCGTCTCGTACGATCACCCACCGGCAAGATATGGGGTGGTGAATTGTATTCTTACTCCGTCACCACACGGATATAAGTGTATTTAAAGACCATTAAAATTACCCTGTACAGCATAACATTAAAAAAAATATCCTAAAAGTTATCAGATAATTTAATCAATTGTGATAAGAAACTGTTAGCAGTTTTCTGTATACTGCTGCGATCCGACCCGCCCGGGGTAGTACACTCTCACAGAACATCGACGTCTGAGCAGTGTGAATCTGCTTCATTCAGTTAGCGAGAGAGCCGGAAGCCCAATTTTCTGAGTGGGTTTGGCTTTTTCGTCAATAGACATCTGTCTAGCTGTACCTCTAGTATTGCAAAGGTCCATGGACAGCAAGAACACTTACCATTAAATTAATGGTAGATAAGTATTACTGCCGCCCATGGACTTTTGCAATATTAAGGCAGGCATACTTATAGTGCTTGCTCCTTTGCCACCAAGAACAATAAAAGAAACAAAACGTACGGTAACACTTGCCTCCGTAAGTTTTAATACATAATAAATTATTTTATTTTGAATTCGACCTATGGTTCTGAATTGTATTCTTACTCCATCAACACACGTAAAGGTTTATAAGAATAAGAATGATTGAAATGTGTGAAAGAAATATTATGATTATAATTAATCTGTTATATAACATGATTTATGAATAAATTTATGTTTTACAGAAAAATACAGATAACAAATCAAACATTATGTCCGTATTATCTGGCAGTGATGAAGAATTGGACAGATTAAGAAAGGTTCTCGTTGAAGCTATAGATGAAGAGAAAACTAAACCACAGAGAAGAAGTAAGTTCAGTATTACATCTTTAAATAATCCATATATCTGCTTTATATTGCGTGTCCCACGCAATTATAAACATACAATTAACGCAGACAAATTGTAAATACTCAGACTCTTAAAAACAGTTTGTGAATCGCACAAAATATTTTACTGCGTGGGAATTGAATCCAAGGCACTGGCACGGTAGATTGGTCTTAACCACTACGCTATCTGTGCAATCGAAATGTTCTATTCTTCTCTCATATATCACAGAAGCCAAGAAAAGATGAAAGTAATTTTGTGAGGTAGTATAGTTATAGAAATTAAATTAAATGGTAGGACCACGCTGCTGATAGTTCTCTGTCTACAGCCACGGGCCGGTCCGTCCGAGGTAGTACCGCACTCTCGCAGAAGATCGACGTCTGAGTAATGGCATTGTGCTGTTGCGCTTCGTTCGTTGAACGAGAGGACTAGCAACCCAACTGGGTGGGTTTGGGGATTGTATTAGTAGGCAACGGCCTAGCTATATCCTTGGTATAGTAAATGTCCATGGGCGGCAGTGACACTTACTATCAGGTGTGCTGCTTGCTCGTTTGCCACCATAAGCAGTAAAAAAAGGAAAGTACCAAGTATGATAATTGTTAGAGAAGACCAAAGAAAGAATTAATGGATTGCGTGAAATATGAAATGGATAGAAGAGAGGAATGACAGAGATGACGTCTGACAGGGTTATATAGAATGAGAATAAATATGGTGTTGACCCCAAGAAATTGGCATAAGAGCAAGAAGATGATGACCAAATGTAAGAATTCTGTACCAGTGGTCCATCCATATGGTAGAGAGGTATATGCACGGCAGTTTATGGGGTTGAATGTCATCCTATCCGCCGCTCCAGTCTATTTGGATGGGACGCCCGGACCGTAATCTGTATCTAAAATATATATATAAAACTAAAAATGGTATTTTTGTCCATTATCATGATGATGTTTTAGCCGATTTATACGACTTCCATGGGGAAGTAAATGGGAACATAAGCTATCTGTATCTAAAAGATATATCTAAAACCAAAAAGGTTATTTCTGTCCATTAACCTGATGATGTATTAAGCGATTTATACGACTTCCATGGGGAAGTAAATGGGAACATAAGCTTTCCGTGTGGTGATAAGAATATATTTCAACAACTAATATTATTTTTTTCCGTGTGGTGACGGAGTAAGAATACAATTCGCCACCCTCTATCTTGCCCGTGGGTGATCGTAAGAGACGACTAAGTGCTGATAAACGCATATAACATCTATGCGAGAAAAGGTAAACTCGAAACAAAACTGTATACCAATACATCTGACCAGCGTGGTATAGTAGGTCACCCTTCCATTACGGAGGAGGCCCGAGCCTAACAGTGGGACATATATGGGCTGAGATGATGATGAGATGATGAATGTTATTATAACTAACCTAACCCTGAACCGACTCAGATAGTTAGACTACACACGCTTTCACTTGCCAAACAAAGAGCAGCAGCATATTGACGTCGATTCCCTGCGAGAGTGTGGTACTTAATAGCCCAGATGGACTGACCCATGGGTCTAGACCGAGAACTGTCATCAGTGTGGCCCTAATACTACTGAAAATGTAATAAGAAATTGAAGAGAAAAAGATATTGCAATATATATAATGATAATAAAATGTACATAATAAATATGATAATAAAATGTACATAATAAATGTGATAATAAAATGTATATAATATCAACAGTCTATTCTGTATATTTCTAGAGAAACGCCACGAAGCTATGGAGGAGGCCCGAGCTAAAAGAGAATTGATGCTTGGTCAGATTGAATTGACGAAATCCTTTAATGAAGATGACGAGGCCAGAGATTATGCCGCCGAAGAGGTTAGTACACTTAACATACGAATTATAAATGAAATTATATTTTGAAATACACACACGCACGCATGAATGCACGGACGCACGCACGCACACGCTCGCACGCACGCACACACACACACACACACACACGCGCGCACACAGCCACACATACACACAGAGAGACACACTCACACACACACACACGCACACACACACACACACGCACGCACACATGCACACACACACACACACGCACACACACACACACGCACACACACACACACACGCACACATGCACACACACACGCACACACACACACACACGCACGCACACATGCACAAACACACACACACACGCACGCACACACACACACGCACACACAAACACACACAGACATAGAGAGAGAGAGAGAGAGACACTCACACACAGACACACACGCGCACACACGCAGAAACACACACACACACAGAGAGAGACACACGCACACACACAGACACACACACACACACACATTATAGTTACTTTGAATGTACCTATGTTTGCTTGTTATAAGATTTCTTGACAGCTATTCCAAATATGCGAAATATTTGTGCCAATGATTCGCTCTACTGTAATAGCCATTAATTAACGAACTGCTTTTAATTAAGCCAGTTAACGTTTCTCGAACTATACATACACCTAATAAATACTAGACAATAATTTTTGAGAGGATAACAGAAATTTTATCTTTACACACATACATTACTCCACGCCTGTTTCCCAGAGGGGTAGATAGAGGCTACGGATTGCCACAAAACATGATCCTGACATACCTTCATCGCTGCATTCACACTCATCACAGTCTTCATGCATGCTCTACGGTTACGCGTACTCTTAATCTGACATTTCGCCAATACATCTTCAATTTGATCCAGAAAATTATGACGTGGTCTTCCCCTTGTAATCGTCCCACTCACACTCGCTTTGTATACTTGCTTAGTCATTTCTTCACTCATTCTTTCCACGTGTCCAAACCACCTCAGCATACCCTTTTTTATCTTTGTCACTACTTCTTCATTCACACCACAGACACTCTTATAACACTCTTATAACACTATTTCTAATTTTATCTGTCAGACATACTACGAAGAGCTCTCATCTCTACAGCACTACTTTCCCGTCTTCCCTGCCAAATCGAACTTTCACTGCCATACATGAGAGTGTGCACTAATACTCCCCTATGTACAGCTAGGCGTGCCTTTTTAGACACATTCCTATTCTCCATAAAAGCGTGCAGTATCCCATTCAACTTTACCTTTGCATGGTAATATACATATATCTAAATGGATTGACGACATCTTAATAGTCGCAGGAAGCCGTTGGATGCAAGTGACGCAGGAGCGTTCTGAATGACAATCTCGTGAATACCTATGTCCAATAGTGGAAGTTTACAGATGGATGATATATATACAATAAGTTACTAAATACATATTAGTTAGTTACTAAATATATATTGGTTATGTACTGAAGGAAGGTGGAGTCAAGAGTCTCCGAAATCGGCAAGCGTGTATGAAGAGAATTATGAATGTTGGGGAAGCGAGTGAAGTATGCAAAGATAGAGTATTCTGGCACTCTGTTCTCTCTGCCTACCCTGCAAGGGATATGGCGTGATGATATGTATGTATGTGTCGCGACTTGTCATGCTAGATGTTATTTATCAGTTCGAATCCCAATCGATCCACTAATTTATTTTGAACCAAAGTGTTATTTGTGTACGTTAATTGTATGTTTGTAAAGTCCCCCATGATACAAATATTTATTCCTTATAAAGTATTGTCTTCAATAAAGTAATTTTCCTGTCACGATGCTTAAAAAATGTTTTATAGTCACGACCATCAAAGCTGTGTGGTAGCGGCTACGAATACTACCAACTCTTACATTGCTTGTAACTATCGTAAAAAACGACTAAGGACCTTATAATGACCTGGGCCAACTCCATCTGATGTCATTTGGTCAACAATTACATTCCCAAGGAGAGTTGACGTCTGGCAGGCGGCCGGTCATAAAACTATTGCCAATAACTTTTACAATATATACTATGAAAGAAGAGTACATATCGTATCGACCTCAAGTAATTGGGACAACAGTAGGAGAATGATGATGACCATCAAAGCTGAAAAAATTAGGGAAATTTTTCTTGTAAATATAAATTTCATTTTATTTATCACTTTAATTTCTTTTTCCTTTATCAATTTCTTTTTCAAGGGTCTGGAACCAGACGGTTACGCGGAACACCATGTCCAATTGAACGAGACAACACCTTTTGATATGAGCAACTCTGAGTTCTGGTCATCATTCTCCAGCAGCGAAGAAGCACTTCTTGAATGTGCAGGACTGATATTGAACCTACCGCTAACACCACACACCTCATGTGTCAAGAACGCTTCACAGAACTTGTCATTTGCAGCGGCCAAAGCTAATGCACTTACTTATAGGTAAGAATACGCTTTAGTGTGCACCCAAATTACCCCTGTAAAGTACCCTTCTAAAGGTTAGAAATACAATGAGTTACCACCCCGTGGGATTACTTACCTACCCCATGGAAATAGTAAACAACATTTGTAGAGTCATCAGAACTAAATACGATCACCCAGCGTGGTAATTATTTCATATTTAAAATAAATCATCCGTATGGTGAGGTAAGAGTACAATTTATCACCCTCTATTTAGCCTTTTTTTTTTTTTTTTTTGTTATTGGTGGGCTATGGGTGCGTCTCGCCCCGCTGAATCGGTCCGGGGTGACGGAAAGGCGGCGCGTGACCCCATAGACCCACCGTTAGACCTTCTCTCTTCGCCGTGCGAGCGGACCACCGGTACTCGATTTTAACTTCGGTGGCCCGCCCGGCGGTTTACCCTCGCGGGTTCCTCTCGTCGACGCCCCGACAGATTTCGCCGTCGGGGCGTCGCCCTCACGCGGTGGCCTCACGTCGGGTGACCGGACAATTCCCCGGTACGATCACCCGAGGCCTCGGTTAGGGCGGCATCAGGCGCAGGTATTCGCGCCTGCGCCGCCCCGGCCGCTGACGGCGGCCCGGGTCGCGGGATTCCTCCCGGACTCGTTCCGCCGCCTCCTTCTGCGAGATGACAGCCTCGCAGAAGGCGGCGACCGCGTCCCAGTTCCTGACGCTGTCGACCATCGCTCTCGCGACAGCCGGCAGCGTCAGGTCGGCACCGATAACAGCGACGAGGTCACGGCGCTGCTGGTCAAAGCCCGGACACGCCTCCAGCGTGTGTTGCGCCGTGTCCTCGTCACTGCTGCAATGGTGGCAGAACGAAATCCACTCCCTATGTGCGACCGTGTGCAGGTACGAGCCGAAGCATCCGTGCCCCGACAACACCTGCACCAGTCGAAAGGAGAGGACTCCGTGCCGCCGCTCCATCCACTCCGTCAATACGGGCCGGAGAGCCTCGACGGTGACGACACCGTGTCTAGGCCTCTCCAGCCGCGTAGCCCAACGGGCGATGACGTCTCGGCGGGCGTCCTCGCGCCAGGTGGCTATCTCGCTCAGCGATGGGGAGTCACCTTCGTCGCGCAGTGAGGTCACCCGCCGGAAGAGGTCGGAGAGCATCTCCGCCTCTAGGTCCCACGGGGGTGTCCCGGCCATTAGGCATGCCGCCTCGGTCGATACCGTGCGGTACCCGCGAATGGCTCTGACCGCCATGACTCTCTGGGGTCTCCACAGAACAGCCCTGAGCTGGGCGTTCAGAGCCCTCGCCCACACGGGTGCGCCGTACATGGCCATAGAACGGATCACCCCCGCATACAGCCGTCGGCCCTCGAAGCTGGGTCCGCCCACGTTCGGCATGAGCTGCGAAAGGGCGGACGCCGCGCCGACCAGCCGGGGAGCAATTTGGCGAAAATGCTCCCGGAACCACCATCGCCCGTCGAGCACCAGACCCAAGTACTTCATATGGGCCTGGATGCTGATGTGGACGGAGTTGACGACTAGCGAGACGCCGATTGGCGGCCTTACGCGTGGCCCATGAAACAATAGGGCCTCCGTCTTATTTAGGGCCACCCTGAGCCCCAGCGCCTCGATTCGCCCGACCATCTCCTCGGTGCCGAGAGTGGCCAGGCTCGCCGCCTCTTCGAGTGTCCTGCCCCGGGCTGTGACGAGCGTATCGTCAGCGTAGCATATCACGCTCAGCCCGGGGGGGAGACTCCCTCTCAACGCCCAGTCGTACCCGATGTCCCACAGAGTCGGCCCCAGAACCGACCCCTGTGGAACGCCGCACGACATGGACGTCCGCACAATGTCCCCTGCGGGACTCGCGCAGAGGACACTGCGCCCCTCCAAATAGTCCGCCACCAGCCGCCTCAGGTACAAGGGCACCCCATGAAATCGGAGCGCCTCCCTGATGCAGCTGAATGGCAGACTATTGAATGCGTTGGCGATGTCCAGCGACACCGCCAACAGCACTCCCCCGCCGGTGACAGCCTCCGCGGCCGTCTGCCTCAGTTGTAGCAGGGCCCCGATGGTCGAACGCCCCCTTCTAAAACCGAATTGAGCGTCCGACAGATCGGGCCCCACCTCCTCCAGGTGCTGGACGATGCGGGCAGCGAGGATGCGCTCCAGCAGCTTACCCACATCGTCGAGGAGCACGATGGGCCTGTAGGCCGACGGCGAATCCGGGGGCCGTCCCGGCTTTGGCAGGAGAACCAACCTCCCCTCCTTCCAGCACTCAGGGAACCGTCCAGACGCCAAACAGGCGTTGTACAGCTGCCTGAGGCGAGGCTCGAGGTGCTCGAGGAGCGACGTCAGCACCCGGACTGGTATTCCGTCCGGGCCGGGGGCCGTGGTCGCGGAACGAATCCGCGCCACAGCTGCTCCCACTTCCGTCTCCGTCACGGGCGGAACACTCTCGTCGTCAGCCTCCCGGTCTTGTTCTGGCGAGGCCATGACCGGGGGCGTGTGTTCCGACTGCCGTGGAAACAGCTCCTCGACCACCCTACAGAGGAAGTCGGGCTGGAGGGTCTCGGAGAGGGGGGGGCCCTGCGCGCGAAGCTTGTTCAGCGACGCGCGATACGGGCGACCCCAGAGGTCACGGTCGAGACCGTCCAGCATCTCCTGCCAACTCGCACCCTTGGCGGCTCGGATGGCCAGCCGAAAGGCCGTCCGCGCATCGCGGTACGCCTCGTACAGCTGGCCCTCCCGCTCAGCGTCGCGGTGACGCCGCCGGCTGCGGGTGTAGGACCTTCGGGCTCTGATACATGCCGCACGAAGGTCCGCCAATCTTGGGGACCACCAGTAGACCCCCTGCCTCGGAGGTAGACGCCGCCGCACTCTGGGCATGGCTGCATCGCAGATCTGCGTTAACGCACTGCGGATGCGGACAGCCTCAGCGTCCACCCCGTCCGCTGGGGGCGGTGAGGACAGCCACGTGTGAACGATGGCCGCCTCCGCCAGTAGGTCCCTGTCAAGACGACCCACAGCCCACCGCGGAAACGCGGGAGCTCCGTCCGCCCTGTGACCCCTACCGGGGTCCCGGAGAGGGGAGACCTCCATCCGGATGTACCGGTGGTCCGATAGGGTCTCCGCCTCCTCCAGGACACTCCAGTTCCTCACCCGTGGTGCGACAGCGGGGCTAGCGAACGACAAGTCCACTATCGACCCGCCCTGCTGCCGCACACACGTGTTCACTGAGCCCCTGTTAAGAACACAGAGGCCCAGTGAAGCCGCCCACTCGATGACCGCCCGCCCGCGGTCGTCCGTCATAGGGGACCCCCACGCCGTGGATTTGGCGTTGAAGTCCCCCAGAACCAGGACGAGGCCCGGTGCCAGTCGCCGTATCGAGGCCTCCAAGTTGGTGAGGGAGGCCCCGAAATCGTCCATTCTCCTGGTAGGGGAGAGGTATACGCTGTAGAGCGTGACCCCTCCCCACTCCGCCGCGACAAATTCCTCGCCCCTATCCAAAACAGATAAGGACGGGAAGTGCCGCTGCGTAGAGACGACGATTGCCGCAGTACCGTTTCGGCTGACCACCCAATTGGGGCGATCAGGCACGCAGTACGGTTCTGCGACTACGGCTGCACCAATCGACCACTCCGCCATGGATTGCAGGAGTAAGTCCTGCGCACCGGCGGAGTGGTTGGTGTTGGCTTGCAAGAGGTGGTGCATGGATGGTGTAGCCATTAACGGGCTGTATCCATGACCTCCCCCTCGCCGGCGGGCGATCGGACCGCGCTAGGAGCGGGAGCGGCCGTGGTCGGAGGGCCGCCCTGCCCCTTTGGGGCCGAAGCTGGAGGTTTGCACGCCCCAGAGCCCATGCGGTGCTTGGCGGGCTTATTGCCCGCCGCACACGCGGGGCAGTGGGGCGGGGCGGCGCAAGATGCCGCCACGTGCCCGGTTTGACCGCAGCGGAAACACAGTCCGCCGCAGTCGAAGCAATTAGTGCACGTCGGTCGAGTATGTCCGACCGCCATGCACTTATAGCACCTCGCAGGCCGGTGCTCAAGCACGGTCACCCGCGCCGAGCTCCAGCCCACGAGGAGCCTGCCTGAGCCGGCCAGTTGCCTGACTGACTCCACCGGGCACTGCGCCCAGGCGGCACCTACGCCGCCCGGACCGGGGCGGATGACACCAACCCGGACGGTGTCTATGGGACACCCGGTTCTCGAGGCAATAGCCTCCCGGATGTCTTCCACCGTCACGGAGTCGTCCAGACCCGCGATGCGCATTTCGGCGCACTTGACGGGCCTGGCGATCCTGATGCCACCCTCCTCGGCAAACAAACCTCGCAGCTTGTCAGCTACGCTGTCGGCCGTTTTGGAGCCCTCGGCCCCGGGGAACTCGAGGATTCGAGCCCCTGTCCGGCCCTTGCGGGTCCTAGCTTCGACGCCTCCAATATCGGAGACGTCTAGCTCCCGCCGGGCCTTCCTCAAGACGGCCTCGTAGCTGAGGCCCTTCTCAGCCGCCTCAGGCAGCACAGTGATCACCACTGCGGCTGTCTTCGGCGACTTGAGCCCCTTGCGCGGCCTCTTCTTCTTACCGGCTCCTGCCTGTGGAGCGGGAGCGGGGACCTCAGCGGCGCGCTTGGCCTCCGCTCTCCTCCTCTGACCGCGACTCTTCCGGTCGCGCTCGGCCACCTGCCAACCCTCGGGCGCAGCAGGCGCGACAGGCGCGGAAGGCGCAGTCGTTGACGCGCTGGTCGTCGCCGGCGGTGTTGTTGCCGACGATGACTGCGGTCCGGCAGGAGCCGGTACCGTCCTCTTCCTTGGCTTTGGCTTTGGCGCGGGCCCCTTGGGCTTGGGCGCCGCCGCGGCCGTGGCGTAGCTGCCCCCCACGCGGCCACCCTGACAAGGCAGCGGGGCGGGGGCTGATGCCACATGCGGCCGCTTGTCCGCGGCGAGAGGCGGCCGGACACGTGGTTCTGGAGGCAACCTTGCCTCCAGAACGGCCATGCGCGCATCGACGAGTTTTCCGACTGCGTCGATGATTTGGCGCAGGGCCTCGTCCGGTAGGCCTCCCACCGCAAGTATCGGGGTCGGCTGGACCTCTTCGGGGGCCCGTTCCGCGGCGTCTGGCGGCTTTGGCGCCGCAGGGACGCTAGCCGGCGGCATGCGGTCCGCAGCGAGAGGCGTCATCCTCACCACGGGGACCAGTTTCGCCGCGGCGGCTGGGCCAGCGTCAGCCAGCGACGCGCGCTTCGCAGCGGCTGGCGTCTTTCTCGCCATGGGCACGGGTGTTACCGTCACACCAGTGCCCAACGTCGTCGGCACCGCGGCGCGAGGCGGCTTTGGCGCTGCAGCGGCCGCTGAGTGGCCGGCCTTGGCCGGTGGCGCAACTGGCGCAGGCGGCGCGAGCAGCGCCATTTGCGCCTTTAGGTCGGCCACGTCCTTTAATAACTGGCGGTTTGCCCGCCGCATCCCCGCCAGCATATCCCCCAACTGCCGGTTCCGGGTCCGAATGGCGGACATCTCGCCATTAAGGCGGGCATTTTCGGCCCGCAGGTCGGGGGGGTCGCCGTTGGCGCGGGCAGCAACCGCCGCCGCCCTTTCCTCTCCCGAGACCCTCTATTTAGCCTGTGGGTGCCGTAAAAGCCGACTAATGGATATCATATCATCACTGCAAGAGAAAGGAAATTCGAAATAAAACTCTATACCAACACATTTGATGATGATATTGACGAGGATGATGAAAATAAATATATAATTTATAGATATAAAGTCTTCCATACTATAAAAATAAACCCTCTTTTCAACAAAATGACGAGCCCACTGAGTTTCTTGCCGGATCTTCTCAGTATGTGGCTGCTTTCCGATCCGGTGGTGGATTAATTAAATTTAATTTAAAAAAAAACAATGTAAAATTGACAATATGTAAGTGCCCCTATGGGGCTTATGCAAAATAAATGATTTGATTTGACTATCTGCTGTTGGGTGGGATCAGATATCAGCTTATTATACCACTCTAACGAATTGGCCACTACTCCAACGCTACGAGTTGCCCTCAGAATGGCTTAGGATGCCATCAAAGACAAGGACTGATACGCCCAAATTGCATAGAAATACTAGTACAGCACGTTATAAGGTTGCATGCTTAGCGCCACCTGGACGGCTTAGGAAGACTGTCACCAAATCATAGCTTATTCCCAAAATAAAAGGTGTTGGAGTGCTTGTATTTGTAAAAAGAGGAATAGAAAGAGAGAGAGAGTAATTCTGTCACTATACGAAGAACAGCAAAACTTGTTGATCTTTAAAAGAAAGACTAATAATAAGAGTCCGTTAAAAAATCTCTCTTCTCTCTTATTCTGTGTTTAATTAATAATGAATTCTCTTAATCTATGCTTGATGGTAACAGATAAAAAAAAAATCTACTTTCAGGGTACCAGCAAATGGTTATTACTTCTTCGTATTCTCTTCCGAAAATGAAGTGAATACAAACTTTATAAGAGCGAAGTTTGAGTTGCAGAAGACCAGATATGACGTCGCGAAGACCAAACTAAGAGAATGTACAAACAGTACAGAGAGATGTGACTTATCTCTTGATATATTTAGCAGCCAAAAGGTATGCGTATCTAAATGACTGAAATTTAGCATTTGGTTTATTAGGCTATTTACTTCCGTCCCCCAGGCCGGCCACGGATGTCAAGTCGATTAGAAATAGTATTAGACTTAAAATTATTTCAAATTCAAAAA
Source organism: Lymantria monacha (assembly GCA_905163515.2). Lineage (NCBI taxonomy): Eukaryota > Metazoa > Arthropoda > Insecta > Lepidoptera > Erebidae > Lymantria > Lymantria monacha. Next base: position 18,524,844 of record LR991106.1, on the reverse strand, counting down.
GTTCTGATCATAATTCTGAAATACTATTCTTCTTATTATTTTAGTACTAACGAAATAATCCTTGTATTGCGGGGGACTATACAAGTATATGGTTTAAAGGACACAATACAGCTAGACTCAAAACAAACAAATCTGTGAATTATTATATAAAACAGTGTCCTGTGTGAAAATCGAGTACGCTACACTCAGCTTGATAAATTGGTATTTAATTATATCAATATTTTAATCACTAGACCTATACAATCGAATTATCTATTCATTTTAATTCAAAGAAATTAATATACTTTATATCTTCTACAATTGGCAACTCTAGTTTTAAATAAAAAAAAGTTTGATCAAATTAACAAAACACTTCTATTTCCATGAACAGCTATTACCAATTACCATCAATGCTACCGATGCAACATACTTTTTGGAAATATCTATAATTAAAAAATATCTATCGCTTACCTACTTTAAATATTCATCCACTAATTTATTTAAGTCCAGTATTTGACATGGACATTTCCAATAAGGAGATTAATGACTTAATCGCCACACTAGACAGGCCTAATAATGATCGCAGTTAATCGCAAAACGTACCCATAGCTGACCTTAAAGGGCAGGAGATGGTCTTCAGAATACCACACTTGGTAACAAGGCCCGGGAGAGGATTAGGTATTCATCAAGTAGAAGAAAATATTGACGCTAAGACGTAGTAGTGATGTAAGAAGTAGTAGATATTGAAGCTAATACATTTTACTCTTAAGCTACTCATCATTCACCTACTCTTATCGTAATTACTTGGGGTCGATATAATATGTACTCTTCTTTCATAGTACATATTGTAGAAGTTATTAGCAATAGTTATATGACCGGCGGCCTGCCAGATATTAACCCTCCTTGGGAATGTAATTGTCGACCAAACGGCATCAGATGGAGATGACCCAGGTCGTTATAAGGCTCTTAGCCGTCTTTTACGACATTCACAATAAAAAAACTGGTAGTATTCTTAGGGCTCGGGTCTCTGCCATAATGGGAAAAATATTTAACTACTATACCATGCTGATCAGACACGATAGAATAAGTTTTCATTTTGAGTTTTCTCTATTCCGCATGGATATTATATGCATATCATATCCCTTAGTTTTTACTATACACAGGCAAGATAGGGAGTGATGAATTGTATTCTTATTCCATCATCAGACGAAGGACTTACTTACCTTCATTTATCACAAACATGGAATGTCCAATACCAACACAGACTAGCATGATATGGTAAATTTTCCTCTTATTATGGAGAAGACTCGAGCCCAGCAGTGGGACATATATAAGCTGAGATCACAATGACAATAAGATAAATAAAAATTACCTTTCACTTTTGCAGGTGGTATTGGAAGTACCTCTACGGAATAACGATTCACTATGGAATGAGCAATTCGTGATAATATCAGAATGTGAACCAAGGACCTCGATATATTTATTCTGTGTTATTGCCGTTCCAGTACTGATTGTGGTATTCGCTTTCCAATGAAATAATTTGATATTATATCTATAATACATAATTTTCAAGGCTAACAAAGTAACACTGAAATCAGTGATTCGGTTTAGGTGACTCGCTGGACGATTGCATAAGATATGTTCACACCATAGCCAAACAAAATATTTATTATAAAACAAAGAGCTATTTAGATACCAAAGGTAGTATCAATCTATGCTTAAAGTAAACTCAAAATTATGTTTTTTTTAATCTAAAAATGCATGATAACATTGATAACATTCCATTAATTTCGTTTTTAATGGTATAAAGATCTTGTTTTGATTCTAAATTATAATATGGTTAAAGTTATTGGAAACATGTAATTTAATACTTAAGAGTTGACGATATTTCGGTAATGTTCTTCCATAATCATGGCGCTTACAACGGTGCTGAAATATTGGCAAGTCGTAAGTAAATATAATTCGGATAGGAATTTTCAAAAAGTAAACACAAAATCGATTTCAGGTATGATATCCGTATCACATTATTGCAATTGATGCAATTGATTCGGATAATTTCGGTTGCGTATATAAAATTTTTAGATAATTGTAAACAGAAAATACAAACTAAAAATTTGACTTTATTCATAGGTTATATTTGATAATCACTATAACAATATGCCTTTTTCAGGCTCTGCCTCTTTTTGAAAATACTTGAAACAGTTGTTTTCTGATATATTTCATTGCATTTCGAATATCCCATAATTTTGGTTATAATTACTGAGCTTCGTAATATTCCTGCTCGTGAGTAATACATAGTATAACACCCATTAACCATAATTTCGCTAGTAGGTATTATTTATCATCATAGATTGAATGTTACACTAATGTCATGTTTAGATTACACTTATTATCATGATAGAGCACGATTTGTGTTATTTAGCAACATGAGCTTATAATATTAGCAGTCACTAGGTCATGGCAGAAACCTGCTACGTACTATCCAGCAGGACATGGGTTGACTGAAAACGATTCTGGCTGTGAAAGTTGGTATATTGATAGGATTGAATACTAGTTACAAGTTATAATTAAGAACTACTTGTATGATTACATAACAGAATGATTCAACAAATTTTGAATATAGTCCCAGGTTTTGAGTTGTTGGGCATATAAGGCAAATATGTAAAAAAATAGACTTAAAACTGAATTAATTTGTGAAACAAGATTATAATTTATTTTCACTTATGATATTTACATGAGTATTTTTACGGATTTTTACATTTGAAATTATTTTTACGAATTTTATCGCGTTTGTAATTGATTTTTAATTTCCTCACGTTTCGAATAGTACTTTTCAGCGTTCATGGTCACGGGCCTTCTCGTACAAACACAATAAAATCCGTAAAAATAGTTTCATTCCAAATATCTATTTTCGTGTTGAGCTAATTACAAATTTTCTTTTTTATTATTTGGACAGAGAGACCAATATAAACAGTATGAATCCGACGTCGCAAATTTCATACTAATCTAGGACTGACTTAAATAAATATCGTTTTCCGAGAAATAAGAGTATAAAATATGTTTCTGATTTTTGGGAAATATTTTTTTTTATCTCTCATATACCTAAAATCACACTCTTCTCGGACGAACAGTAAACTATAGTTTACTATATCCCTGGTAACCTTTCTCGATGAAAGGACTAAATAATTGAAATAGTTAATTAGAATCTAAATGCTAGTTTTTGATATTAGCACGTCCAAATGAATTAAATTCTTGATTTTTATTATAGTAACAATAAAATAATCAACAGTAATTCTAACATATTCGAATACTTAATGATTTGATATTAAATATGATATAATCGAATAATAATATATTTATCAAGAGAATAAGAATATCTAAGATTAACGAATCGTCATTATTTCATCTCACATACGTCCTCATAGCGGATTGGTATAGGCATTTACGCTGATTTTTTCTTTTTCTTGCATAAAACATGTGCTTATAATATCCCTTAGTCGTCTTTTACGATCACCTATAGCTAAAAATGTGGTGTATTGTATTCTTATTCCGTCACTATACGAAATAGAAGGAAAACGAGTTTATATTGAAAATATTATGAGTATGAAGGAAGAAAAATAGGTTAACCAAATTCGATCTGTAATCTTTGCCTATCCTTTTGAGAAACGGACGAGACTTTATGTGTACATAATAATATTATGAAATGAGATAATATTAATGTATGTTTTCAAATATAAATAAACTCTAATACAGACATACATACATACATACATATCATCACGCCATATCCCTTGCAGGGTAGGCAGAGAGAACAGAGTGCCAGAGAACTCTATCTTTGCATACTTCACTCGCTTCCTCAACATTCATAATTCTCTTCATACACGCTCGCCGGTTTCGGAGACTCTTGACTCCACCTTCCTTCAGTACATGACCGATCTGGTCTAGGTAGGTTAGTCTCGGATAAGTCTAATAGATATTTTTAATTTGAAAATAGCGACATCTATCCATAAATATATACACTGCTTTTTTATTTGAATTATAAACGCCATCTAGCGACATAATCAAGTATTACAATTATCTGCTATAATATATTCAATAAAGTTAAATTTATTCAATAATCATTTAATTATGTTTAATTAATTACTGTTTTAATGCTGTGTTTAGTGCTTTTTAACTGTTAATATTCTCGTTAATTAATTATAAATATTATTATTTAAATGTTAAAAGACAATATAGATAAAAAAAATTGTAGTGAGTATTACAGTTATTATTATTGTTATTATTTCTTGGATGTATGAAATGCCACTATCAGGGTGATTTATGTGATAATTGGACTTGTGCCATAATGTACAAAGATTATTATTATAATTATTTATGTAAATGAAAATTTTTAAATAAATGCCTAATATACATATATGTAACTGCATTGTATTATTTTCTACCAATTTCAAATAGGAGGTTATTTAAGAACTGTAAATTATGATGTTTCATTTGAAACTAATTTTCTTTTTTTTTCTGCTGACACCCTAAAATATTGCTCCTCGCATTAAAAACAAAAATTCTTCAAAATTTGAGCCCCAAATTTTGATTCCTCCTTTTTAATTTTGAATTATTCCCATTTAAATAGCATGTATTTTGAATCACTTATTATTCTAATTTTTATACCGTGGCCTGGTTTCAAGCTAGCATATTTATGATCATAGTTTTCTATAGTGTCAATGCTTAACAAAAGGCACTGCAACAATTTTGTTTTTTTAAAGACACCACCCTGCATTAAGAAAATAATCCTTGTATGATGGGGGACTTTACAAACATGCAATTAACGGAGACAAAATACACCCAGAGTCAGAACAATACTTTGTGGAGCGCACAAAGTATTGTCCCGCGTGGGATTCGAACCCGCGACACTGGCACGGAAGGCCGGTATCTTAACCATTACACCATCTATGCAGTCGAATTTTGCTCTAACTTAATTTGCTTTGTTTGTATGAACTCTGAATGTCATGTTTTCAACTTTTATTATGTATTTTTAAAAAAAATCGAGAGAATGTTTTGTCTTACCGAAAAAAATAAGTATAAAAGTAGTAGGAAATTTATTTTACTTCGAAAAATTTCTTACGTTTATGTTAGTAAAGTGATAATTTAATAGTTATAAGCAATTTAATATTCGAAAACAGAAAAACTATGGTTATCGAAATTAATAGGTCCTAACTTTGATTTAATGACTATACAATATTTCTTTATTTAAATGTTGCAATATTAAAATGGAAAACAAATTAAATGCAAAATCTAGTTAACGTTTTCAAAATAATTAAATATAAATTTTCTTTCATCAGGTTCCCTGTCCCCATACAATTGTGAATTTTTTATGTCGCTTTTTTGTGTTTTGATTTTTTTTTCGAATTATAGTTATGTTTAGTGTTTTTGTATATTATTCATTACGTGTACGTCCATGTATTAACAATCTAATTTATTCTGCTACGTCTATTGAAAAAAAGCTTTTGAAATCACCTATGAATTTGCTCATATTTGATTCATGGACGTAGTAAAGATGGTACAAATATTGCGTCATGAATCACATATGAGTCATGGGACAGGAAACCTGTTATTATTGTGATCAAATACTCCCTGTTTTTGATGACAAGTAACTACATTATACTCCATTTCAAAACTATTTCATTTCACTGAAAGAAAAAATAATTAAAAAAATACCGGTATAGAATAAGAAAATAAAGATTTGTCTCTATTTAACTCATACTTAGTTTTAAATTATGGGCTGAATCATCATCATCATGCTCTTATCTTAATGACTTGGAGTCGACGCAGGATGTCTTCTTCTTCCAAACAGCCCTATCGAACGTCAACTCTGTATTCACTCCCTATCTATCCAAGTCATGTTTATGGGCCGAATGAGGGGGTTTATTTATATTTAAGTAAGACTTTTCCGTGTGGTGACGGAGTAAGAATACAATTCACATCTATCTCACCCGTGGGTGATCGTAAAAGACGATTAAGCGATAGAATATACGGCGGCACGGGTTGCTCTCCTTCCGACTGGTGCAGGTTTTAACGGGGCATGGGTGCTTCGCCAAATACCTGCACACGGTCGTAAGGAGGGAGAGTACACCGTCCTGCCACCACTGCGATTGCGACGAGGACACGGCGCAGCATACGCTCGAGGTTTGTGCCGCTTAGGCAGAGCAGCGTCGTGAACTCGTCACAATCATCGGTGCTGACCTGACGCTGCTGACCATCGCCAGGGCGATGCTCGACAGCGTCAGGAACTGGGACGCGGTCGCATCCTTCTGCGAGGCAGTAGTCTCGCGGAAGGAGGCGGCGGAGCGCGTGCGCGAGGAGCTTCTCCTCGTCGACGCAAGCCGCCGCCGGCGACTAGGACGGCGCAGGCGCGATTACCTGCGCTTGATGCCGCCCTAGCCGAGGCCGCGAGTGACTGGATCAGGGAATTAGTCCGTCACCCACCGAGAGGCCGACCGCGTGAGGAAAGACCGACATCCTACCCGAGGGGGGGACGTCGGTCGAGGAGAGGGTACTCCTCAGGGGTATTCCGTCGGGCCAACCACTGACGTCAAGTCACTCTGCTCCGGTGGTTGGCCCAACGACGAAGGCGACGTCACGGGTGGGTTACGGGTGTGCGTGCGTGTGCGGGAGACAGAGGGGCGTAAGCCCCTCTGTCTCCCCGGACGGAGTGGTGCGAGGAGTGTGCCGACCGTAACCCGCACCCAAAAAAAGAAAAAGGGATAGAATATGCATATAGCATCTGTGCAAGAGAAGGAAACCTTGAAATAATACACGTCTGACCAGCGTGGTATAATAGGTCAATTTCCTTCCCATTATGGAGAAGGCTCGAGCTTAACAGTGGGACATATATGGGCTGAGATGATGATAAGATGAAGTAAGACATAACAACAATGGTTAGAAATTAAAAAAAACCTATAAGGCTTACCTTTTTTTATAAAAGCGTCAACAAGTCTGCATACAATAAAGTCTTTGTCAAAACATCCATTAAAAAAAAAAAAAAATAACTGACTATTGTGTTTCTGTAATAAAGACCCATTTATCTTAATTATAACATGACTAAATATGCTTATTAGTTTAATGTATGCCGTTGTCTAATAATAGCATCGAGTGTCATGAATTTTAAATGAGTCATAGATGATACCTGGATAATAGGGTTTTTATTTACCTGACAGATTATTTGGTTAATTTAAAACATAATTTTAACAAATAAAAACGTGTACGTCGCGGGACGCCCAACACATGTGAAAACTTAAAACTAATCTAAGTTGAACTATTTAATGTTGAAATTGTTTAACTTGAGAAAGCTTAGGTTATTATTTAAATTTTATAAGTAAAGGTTATTAATTAATAAAATATTTTATTGAATTTAAAAAGTATTTTATTCTTAGTTACAATTTTTCAATATGTACATTAGATTTTTGTGTATGCACTCACACGTTATTAGTATCATTATTTAATCAAAGCAATCAGACAGACTGGTGCCGTTACGCGTTAGGTAACGAAATGGTTTGCCCTCCCATTTTTTTTTTTTTTTTGGGTGGGTTACGGCCGTCACATTCCTCGCACCACTCCGTCCGAGACGACAGAGGGGTGTAAGCACGTACATCCGTAACCCACCCGTGTCAAGTCGCCTTCGTCGTTGGAAAGACCACTAGTACAGAGTGTGGCCCATAAGAAGTTATCAATTCAAAAATAATCGCCTTCAAAACAAGTTGTTGTTGTCAAGTAAATACGCATTATTGAAAAAGGGACTTTTTTTTTTTAAATAACACCACCCTGCACTAAGGAAATAAACCTTGTATTGCGGGGGGGGGGGACTTTACAAACATGCAATTAACGCAGACAAATTACACCCAGACTCAGAACAACACTTTATGGATCACACAAAGTATTGTCCTGCGTGGGAATCGAACCCACGGCACTGGCACGGAAGGTCGGTATCTTAACCACTACGCCATCTGTGCAGTCGACTTTTATATGTATAATACATGCATTTTAAAGATGAGAATTAAAAAGTTTTATATATTTAATACTTATTATTACTCCTTATCCAATGAAATATATTATATACACAGGATATTTAATGTACATTAAAATTGCCCTGTACAGAGGGTATAGCATATAATAATTAATAAATATCCTAAATTTTTTTCGTATGGTAACTGAATAAGAATACAATTCACCACATCTCATTTCTCACATCTTACCCGTGGGTGATCGTAAGACGACGACCAAAAGATATAAAACGCATATAACAACAATGCGAGAGAAAAAAACTCGAAACAAAACCCTATACCAACACGTCTGACCAGCGTGGTATAGTAGGTCAATTGCCCTCCCATTATGGAAGAGGCTCGAGCCCAACAGGAACATATATCACCTGAGATGATGAGGATTATCCTAGAAGTTGTCAGAGATTTAAAATGCGAGGACAGAGCGACTGAATACTGAAACAAAGCAATGGCGGGTCGCTAGAAATTTTAATTAATAAATAATAAACACAATCTATGCCTATACAAAAGTCATTATAATTCGCCTGCTCTTATCCTACATACACACACACATACATCCAGGCTGTGGGCTACTTCTTTGTAGATACTAAAAACTTAGGCGATGTTGGTGGGGGAGTGGGGGTCATAGTCTTAAACCTCACGTGATTAATGGACGTCCCCTTTTCAGATGCAACACGACACGAGAAATGCGGCATGAGAGAGAGAGATAGAGAGAGAGGGGGGGGGTAGAGAGATAGTACACGCTATTAGTTGTTGTATGTAAACGAGATTTAAAAATTAGTTTGCCAAATTTTCACTTCTGATATGTGGACTTTGTACGCACGCATTTTTTTTTGTTCCCATACTTATTCCCATCATATTCATATATTTGCCACACAACACCTGAAATTAGAATTACGACCTTATATTTACAGTGAAACATAAACAAAACCCTTAGTTCTATATCAAATACATATACCGTTTTTAACAGATCCAAATAATCACATTCCTTGATGAGACAGTGATCGATGTGTTATGGATATCAGTATTGTTTTATATTCAAATAAGTTAACTGTGTTCCATAAAAAGGTTAACAAAAATGAATAAAAACAACAGTACCGTCTAGATACGAGAATCGCACCCACGCGCATATTGACAGACACAAAGCTTTCGCTGGCAGGCGATTTTTTGTTGCGCAACAATAAGTTGCTGGTTTGCTACCCACAGTCCGGGTAAAGTTGTCATAGCCATCTGAGGCTAACAACTATGACACACACACAAAAAAAAAATAGATACGCCTACGAATGCCGAACGAACGTCTGGTTAAGAAGATATACAATGCGAAAGTGGAAGGATGTAGGTACCGAGGGAGACCGAGACTAACCTACCTAGACCAGATCGGTCATGTACTGAAGGAAGGTGGAGTCAAGAGTCTCCGAAACCGGCGAGCATGTATGAAGAGAATTATGAATGTTGAGGAAGCGAGTGAAGTATGCAGAGATAGAGTTCTCTGGCACTCTGTTCTCTTTGCCTACCCTGCAAGGGATATGGCGTGATGATATGTATGTATGTATAAATATATATATATATATATATATCCTACTGTTGGGATCAGGCCTCCTTCATATTGGCAGGCGTGTTGGTATAGGGTTTGTTTCAAGTTTTCCTTCTTTTGCATATATATTAAATACGTTTTATATCCCTTAATCGTCTCTTACGATCACCCATAAAATAGGGGGCGGTCAATTGTATTCCTAATCCATCACCACATGAAAAACATATCCATAAAAATATAAGCTAATTATGATAAATACTGCACATCGATTTTTGAAAAGAGATGATCGACTAATTTCGGCTTCCTTCGTTATCTCTATTTAACACTATCTGACATATAACGACCTCAAACACAGCTTCTTTCTGGTCATGTACTTTAAGAACGCATTACCAAGACAGTAGGTCTACTCGCGACTACTCGATCAATGACATTACAATGTCAATATGTACCATAATAGTCAATGCTGTCCACGTTTCACGAGAAAAGTACTACAATATTATGCGTAACCTTTGTCGTGTTTAGAATACATCGTTAAATATAAAATCTTGAAGAATGATACCATTGCTGTGCAATGTTTATGAGATTTCATATGTATTACGTCATATATTTTCGTAACGACGACGTAAGAGAGCGAGTAGGTATGAAGTAGGTGTGTAAAGATGCGAAAGAGAATGCTCCAATGGTTCAGACATGTGGAAAGAATGCCGAACGAACGTCTGGTTAAGAAGATATACAATGCGAAAGTGGAAGGATGTAGGTACCGGGGGAGACCGAGACTCACCTAGCTAGACCAGATTGGTCACGTACTGAAGAAAGGTGGAGTCAAGAGTCTCCGAAACCGGCGAGCGTGTATGAAGAGAATTATGAATGTTGAAGAAGCGAGTGAAGTATGCAAGGATAGAGTTCTCTGGCACTCTGTTCTCTCTGCCTACCCTGCAAGGGATATGGTGTGATGATAATATATGTATGTATGTATATTTACGTTAAAATATAAATATTTCATTAAATTATTGAAGAATTAATAATAATAATTCTGCAACTCTTATCCCAATTACTTGGGGTCGATACAATATGTACTCTTCTTTCATAGTACATATTGTAAAAGTTATTGGCAATAGTTATATGACAGGCCGCCTACCAGACGTCAACACTGCTTGGGAATGTAGGTAATTGTTGACCAAACGGCATCAGATGGAGTAAACCCAGGTTGTTATAAGGCTCTTAGTCGTCTTTTAAGACAACAAAATGAAATAAATATTTAAGATATTATATATAATTTACGCTAAGTATTTACACTAAAATTAAGGATAGATCTTGAAGAATAATACAATTGCTGAGCAATTTTTCTTTAAACTATTACATATAAATTACGCCATGTATTTACGCCAAAACTTTCATTAAAATTCATACAAAAATTTAATTAAATTAGATTTTAATGTCCAATTCTCTTAATACCGAGCCAATCGAGCTTCCCTGATCCAATTTACAGTATTTCTCCAAGTTCCTCTTTCATTCTTATATAAAGAATGTTAATATTTTTAATGGAAAAAAGTACATTGACAACAAAGGTTTTGCGGTTATTTTCATTCTTATATAAAGAATGTTATTATTTTTAAGAAAAAAAATACATTGACACTAAAGCTTTTGCGTTATTCTTACAACGGTTCTAACGGCACGTTTATGCACCACAAAATCGTGTAATTTGTCGTCAACCGAGTCTCACAGCTCTGCTTCTTATAGCTTCAATTAAAATGTTGTATTCAAAGTAACTTAGTTGTAGTCATTTTATTAAGAATCATTCTGATGTATATCACATTTTGCAATTTATACTTAAAAGAAGATATAAACATCACATTCCTTACATCTGATTCATAACTCATGCTTGATGTCTACAATACAAAACAAATGTCTTGAGGTTTTTAGTGTTTTATAATAATGGTTATAAATATTTCTTGTCATACCAATGGCGCGAATTGAATACATGTGTTATTTAATCACATAAGAATTATATTGTGTAATTGAAGATTCATATTGTGATTTTCCGTGTGGTGACGGAGTAAGAATACCATTCACCACCCCCTATCTTATCCGTGGCTGATTGTAAGAGACGATTAAGGGATATTAAACTCATATAAAATATATGCAAGAGAGAAAAAACTCGAAACAAAACCCTATACCAACACGTCTGACCAGCGTGGTTATAGTAGGTTAATTTCCCTCCCATTATGGAGGAGGCTAGAGCCCAACAGTGAGACATATATATGAGCTGAGATGAGATGATAATGATGAGATGATTATGAATTAAATTATTATTAAAAATAAATCAGCCTGGTTGTGTCGTAAAGGGGTCGTCCATTAACCACGTGATTATTATAGCTTTTTTTTTTTAAATAGGTGATACGTGATTAAGTTTAAGACTATGACATTACGAAACTTTTTTTTTGATGAAAGTAAAATTCACGTGATATCCTTTTTGTCGCAGAAAATAAAAGGCCCTATCAAAATTTCAAAAATGAAAAGAATTATAAGATATTAAGATTGCTTGGCCAGCAAAGCTTTAACTAAACTTAAGCATCTAATACCAGTTTCTATTATAGTGCTTTTTAATTTTAGAACAGTTATGACCTAAGGTCCAATTTAGCCATTTCTAAGACCCTACAGGATCTGTTCCTTGTACCTTAGTACCGCGAACATCACCTATATTAAACAAACGAACAAAAAATTACCCATAACACCAAAATAACACAAACAAATAATTGTACTTTTCTTTTTTTTTTTATTTGCGGTGGTCTACGGACGTGGTCGCGCCCCGCCAAAACGGTCCGGGACGATGGAAGAAGCGGCGCGCAGCCCCATAAACCCACCCTGCCTCTCTTCGCCGTGCGAGCGGGCCACCGGTACCCGATCTTTGTCTTCGATGGCACAAATAATTGTCCTGCCTGAGAATTCAATCCTCAACAAGATAGATCAGAATTTTAACCATTACGCAATCTATGCATTCCGTAAATTCAAAAACCACGTTCATTATGTCATAATTCATAGCTAATATCGAATATTTTACATTGGTATGTTAATAGTTGTTTTAAAAACAAATAATTATCCTTGAAATACTCATGCCTATGACATACCGCTTACGTAAATTTATACCCAGCGGTGACCGTGTATAGTTAGTACAATAAAAACATTGTTCTGAACTACCTTTGGGACATACTTAAGACGTATTGACAATATAGTTCAATGTTTATACGTAATGACTTCCAATGTTTACACGAGTATTACACATTTGAAATAAAACTACTTTTACATATATACTTTATCATAACAATGACATATTGGACGTAAGACACCTTAGTCCTCCCGTGACCATGATCACTGTAAAGTGTTCGAAACGTCGGGCAATTATAAATCAAATACAAACGCGATAGGATCCGTAAAAGTAGTTTTATTTCAAATGTTTATACGTAAATGGAAACAGAGAAGACGATTCAGAGGACGGCATATAAAAAAAAATATAACTACTATAAACTATCCGTGTGGTGACGGAGTAAGAATACAAATCACTAACCCTTATCTTACCCGTGGGTATAGTAAAAGATGATTAAGTGATATAATATGCATATGGCATCTGTGCAAGAGAAGGCAAACTCGAAACAAAACCTTATACCAATACGTCTAACCAGCGTGGTATAGTAGGTCAATTTCCGTCCCATTGTGGAGGAGGCCCGAGCCCAGCAGTGGGACATATCTGGGCTGAGATGATGATGATGATGAACTAGTATAAAAAAAATCAGTCAAAAATTTAATTGCACAGATGGAGAAATGGTTAAAATACTAACCCTTTTTTTAAGACAGACTATAGTATAGTCAAACCCCACACAATCCGTTTGGCACTACGGAAGGGGCAGCGTCCGATTCCATAACCTATACACATACTTCTGTACACCATAAGGGTGCCATATCCAGTGTTTGTCATCGATGGTTCGTTCGACAAATATCAACCTACGGTGCCAAGTATTTTGCAAGTTCGATTTCTAAGCATACAACACTTTGTACTATCCAAAAATTATTACAAAAAAAAATATCTTTCGCCTTATTCTACGTTTGTAGAAGAAACGACACTAACAATAGAAAAAAGGTATTTAATACATTGAAAGTTTTATTATAACGCATTATCTAATTAAATAAAGTTTATTTGAATATCACAAAAAAAAACTAAAATGTTGACTATAGCTAACTTCAGGGATTTTCGTGACGGTGTTTTTTTTATTGCTTATGGTGCAAAGCAGCACACCTGATGGTAAATGTCACTGCCGCCCATGGACCTTTGCAATACCAAGGGCTCTCGCTCACCGAACAAAGCGCAATATCACATTGCCATTACTCAGACGTCGATCTTCTGCGAGAGTGTGGTACTACCCCGGACGGACCGGCCCGAGGCTGTAGAGGGAGAACTGTCAACAGCGTGATCCTACCACTATTGATGTGTATGCGCGCATCGTAAAAATTTCCCCCTAACTCGCCAAAAGAAGTACCTATAACTTCAAAAATGTTATATGACATAAAAACGACAAGTTATGTCATCGTTTCATCAGATATGTCCTAAGGACAACATACACATTGAGGGCCCCCTTACCTCATATTGTACAAACACACAGTAGATAACTATCTTATCGTGTCCAACTATTTTAAAGTTGCGTATAATGTAAGTAGTTATTAACCTTGGTTTCATTTTACAAAAAGATTTTTAAACTAAAACTGTTACATAATCCTTACTAATATTATAAATGCGAAAGTAACTCTGTCTGTCTGTCGCTCTTTCACCCCAAAACTACTGAACCGATCTAAATTAAATTTGGTACAGAGATGGTCTAGAGCCTGGTAAAGGACGTAGGCTACTTTTTAATGCAAAAAGGTGTTGTAAAGGGGGATGGTAAATTGTAAGGAAGTATCGTCATTCTCAAAGACAGAAGCTTGAAACTTATTTTTAGGTTATTGATTAGATATAAATAAATATGACATTAATATGACATTTATAAAATTTTGTAACTTTAGGAAAGTTATCTTTTATGCGTGCGAAGCCACGGGCAGAAGCTAGTCTTTTATATAACTACATTGTTTTATCATCATATCAGCTAATATATGTCGAACTGGACTCGAGCTTACTCCACAAAAGGGGGGAATTTATCTACTTTACCACTCTAGTTTGACGGTCAGTCATTTCATCTCATATATGTCCTACTGTTGAACTCGAGCCTCCTCAATAATGGAAGGCAAATTGACCTACTATACCACGCTAGTCAGACGTGTTGGTATAAGCTTTTGTTTCGAGTTTTTCTTTCTCTTGCATAGATGTTATATGTGTATTGTATATCTGAGGCGATACCCAAGAAAAAGAAAGAAGGTGGTGAATTGTATTCTTACCACATCACCATATGGGTTTTTTTTTTAATCTTCTATATATCTCTATGTAACTGTACTTCTAATCGACTTCACAGATTTCGATGAAAATTATACCACATACTAGCTGATTCTAATGACACACACACATGTGTTTATACATACTCATCATCACATCATCATCACAGCCCATATATGTCCCATTGTTGGGCTCGGGCCTCCTCCGTAATGGGAGGGAAATTAACCTACTATACCGCGCTGGTTAGACGTGTTGGTATAGGTTTTTGTTTTGCGTTTTCCTTCTCTTGCATAGATGTTATATGCATTTTATATCCCTAAGTCGTCTCTTACGATCACCCACGGGTAAAATAGGGGGTGGTGAATTGTATTCTTACTCTGTCACCACAAGGATAGATATATTATATTGATATGATATATTGTACTTACTAATTTAACAAAATTCCTTTATGTTGAACGCAGCACCACCTCCATCCATCCATCAGCCCGTAAACGTTTACTGTTGGACATAGCGCTCCCAACGAGAATGTCACTCAAAACAGTCCCGTGCTACCTATATCCAACAGTTGCCTGCGACTTTGATAAAGTCGTCAGTCCACCTAGTGGGGGAGTTGTTCTACGCTGCGTCGTCAAATTTAGCGCCACCTATAAGGTCCAATTATTAATCTTATAATTTCGATCTATACGAAGACCAAAGTTACATATGATTATGATACCAAATCGTTTTTATTGTAGATATAAAGCTAAACTAATCTAAAAAATAAAGCTAAAATAATAAGAGTTACTAATATTAGGAAATGAATCAATCCTATACAAAACAATTAAGATAAATAAATAAATCACGTGATCAGAGGGCTGGCCTATATTTTGCACAAAAGGTTAGCATTGCCATTCAACGTGGCAATGCTGCTAGCCTTCTGGGCACATTACCAGTGGACAGTGATGCGGAGGAATTTTTCGATGCCTGATTGCGCCTTTTGTTTCTTCTTTTATTTATTTATTTTTTATTCCTTATTCTATTTTCTTCTATTTTTCTGTAAATATTTTAATTTAAAAATTAAGATAAACGTTATTGCTGATTTTGCGTTTGACAAATTTTAAATAGCTCTTCTCTAAAATAATGATTATGCAGTTGTAACTTTATTATACGAATAAGTCAATTTTATAGATTCGCATCCCTAGGCAAGGTAGGGTGGTCACCGAAGACAAAGATCGGGTACCGGTGGCCCGCTCGCACGGCGAAGAGAGGAGTTTTGCATGGTGGGTCTATGGGGTCACGCGCCGCCTCTTCCTTCACCCCGGACCGATTTGGCGGGGCGAAACTACGTCCATAGTCCACCGCAAAAAAAAAGGCAAGGTAAGGTAACTGATTTAATGATAATCCGTCACTAAAATGACGTACTTAACTACCAAAGCCACCAGCTGTGTTGAACATAATTGGTTAAATTTTATCTGTGACATTACCTTTAAGACTAAAACAAATAGCCTTGTGCCTACTTAAGGATGTAACACGTAGAATTTAATTACAGACCAACCAAATAAGAAACGAATGACATTAAATGCAAACCCTGCACACATTATGCATAGATATATAAAACCATAAAAGTGCTTGTAGAAATCCAGACGCGAATTAAAATATATATATATTATTATTGTAAAACTGATGAAATTGTCCGTCTGAATGTCATCAATTTAATTTAAAAAAATTCGGTCGCAGGACCTGAAAAGCAATATAATATATTCACACTAAATGAATGTTGAGGCCTACACCTACTTATGAATGTTGAGGAAGCGAGTGAAGTATGCAGAGATAGAGTTCTCTGGCACTCTGTTCGTTGTGACGAATGCTGTTTTGTACATATCTAAGGAAAATAAAAACGGAATGCCTTGAAATTCATCATAGTGTAATCTAATGAATTCAATTATTTATCTAAAACATTTTTTCATTCATATGAAAATACATAAACGATTGCAGCGCCATCCCCTAACTCCAGTAAAATAATTTATTTCTGAACCTAAATCAATCTTAAATCAAGTGTAATGCTACGACGTATAGAAGAGAAGCAGTGTCTTTAAAAGTTAACCAATCAGATGAAATATAGCAACAATGGTTATAAAGCGTTGTTGCCGTTGTTATGACAACTTCTGACATAACAAAAAGTTTTTGATGTATTATGTATACTATTTATGCTAATAACACTAATAATCTCACAAGACGATGTAAATACCAAAATAAATAGTATTATTAAATATTTATCCATCCGTGATGAAATGAGAATACAATTCATCACCTTTCTCGCCCCACGGGCGATGGACGTATGGTAAAAGACGGCTAAGGGCTATGATTTACATATAACATCTATGCAAGAGAAGGAAAACTCGAAATAAAACCTCATACTAACACTTCTGACCAACGTGGTATGGTATGATGGATCAGGTGACTTTCACTTCTATCACGGATCAAATTTAAACTCAGTATTTGAACATATCACATCAACTCTCGTGTGGTGACGGAGTAAGAATACAATTCACCACCCCCTGCGTGCGTTTTATATCCCTTAGTCGTCTCGTACGATCACCCACGGGTAAGATATGGGGTGGTGAATAGTATTCTTACTCCGTCACCACACGGATATAAAAAAAAATTATATAGAATATTATATAGAAAATATAATACGATACGAGAATTGAATGTCCTACAATAGTTCACGGTGGTGTAAGTGGCAGCACGATTGGGACGGATTTCCAATAAGTGTGCCAATTGGCAAGAGATGGAAAACTCGAAACAAAATCCTATACCAAGGGTCGGCAACCTTTTGAGTCGGAAGAGCCAAAAATTAGCATATACAATCGCTCATTTTTTAAAGAACCACAATTTTTTTTCCTCCAATAAATTGTGCCTAATCCTCGTTAATAAATTCAGAACCATTTTTAAATGGTTTCTTTATAATTTTTTTTTGCGTATAGAACTAAACATCCAAAGAGCCGCATGTTGCTCGCGAACCGCAGTTTGCCGACCCCTGCCCTATACCAACACGTCTGACCAACGTGGTATACTAGGTTAATTTCCCTCCCATTATGGAGGAGGCTCGAGCCCAACAGTGGGACATATATGAGCTGAGATGATGATTGGAACATATATGAACTGCGACGAAATAATCCACGCAAACGAAGCATCAAGTAATTTTAGTATATAATAAACTTAAAAGAATTTTTAACGATCCATTAAAATTATATTCAGGAATGGAAGTGCCGCTTTGATGTCGATTTCCAGCTATTCAAATGTTAACTACGCAGATAGCGCAGTGATCTAAGTAGACAGATCATCGAGGTTAAGGCATCGGCAACGGTGGTCAGCCCAAATGGCAACGGGGGTTTTATTCAACGGGTTATTCGGCCATCGTTGTCAACTTTTTCAGCCAATGAAAGAATATATATTTTTTCGTTGGCTGAATATTATTAGAATATGAAGGCAAATTTGACTGCTGTAATAGAGAATAGGCATAGCTCAGTTGTGAGAGAGATCGAGAGATCCTTGAGAGATCCTTGGTTAAAATTTTTAAAGGAAAACTTCTTTACGCACGCTTGACTTGGGGAGTGAGCTGGTGAGAAAGCATTAACTACTAACAAAACCCTATACCAATACGTCTGACCAGCGCGGTATAGTAGGTTAATTTCCCTCCCATTACGGAGGAGGCCCGAGCCCAACAGTGGGACATATGTGGGCTGTGATGATGATGATGATGAAGAGAGAGAGAGAGATTCGAGCACACATATTCTTTCGCAAAAAAAAAATACAAAAATATTAGTTTGTCAATGAAAATCCTTAGTAATATATAATTAAATTAATTAAGCATATTAAATGCTAAAAATTTCAGTAATTTGAATCTTTACTAATATTATAAATGCGAAAGTAACTCTGTCTGTCGCTCTTTCACGCCAAAACTACTGAACCGATCTGAATGATATTTGACACACAGACAGTCTAGAGCCTGATGAAGGACATAGGCTACTTTTTAATGCAAAAAAGGGGTTGTAAAGGGGGATGAAACTATATATATAATTTATTATTTTTCCCTTTTTAAGTTTTATGATATTTAATATATCAAAAAAAGAAAATACAGAACTAAGCTCAGTCATGCAGAGATTATAATAATAATTATATATATAAAATAAAAAAATATTATATAAATAAAAAATTATAATAATTATTTGATCTGCTTGGGAACTGAATAAACAACTTTCAGTATATCAGCTTACTTAAGCCACTACATTCAAATAAAAAATCTACATAAAAAAATACTGCGATAAACCTAATTAAAAACTAACATACACTTATCAAATATTTAATGATAAAATTGTAATTAATTTGAATTAATTAAAAGAATATTTGATACTATTACCGGTGATGATGTAAACTATCGTCATAATTATTTCTGACAGGGCCTTGACAGATTTAAAGATACAGAAATGATATTCAAACAGTACCGTTACAAGACAGATAAAATAAAGACATAGCATTGACAATGATTTGGTGATATGATCCATGGATATAGATTAAAAAACTTTATATGGTATACATATCATTTTTCTGTATACAGCCGCGGGCCGGTCCGTCCGGGGTAGTACCACACTCTCGCAGAAAATCGACGTCCGAATAATGGCAATGTTCTTTTGTGCTACGTTCGGTGCGCGAGAGAGCCGGACTGGGTGGGTTTGGGGTTTTCATTGCTAGGCAGCGGCCTAACTATACTATTGCAAAGGTCCATGGGCGGCAGTAACACATACTATCAGGTGGCCTGCTTGCCCGTTTGCCACCACAAGCAATAAAAAAATAAAAAGTGTGTGTGTCAGCTCCGACGCACGACTGGAGTTTACTCCTTAAGTACGATTATCAAAACAGGCGCAAAAAAAGCTAAATAATATATATGTACATATTTTTATTTACATTTATTAAAACTGTTCAGTGAAGTATTATCTCACGTCAGAAAGTTAAAGGTGCGCAGAATAGGCTGCGCACCAAAAACGTAACGAGGTCATTCGATCAATAGATTTTACTCCTCAATTTTTTCACATACCGGGCGCCTTATATGAAAATCAATTCTTAAGGAGTAAACTCCAAAAACAGCTAGTAATGGTCTAAAAATACTGTATTATCAATACCATGCTACTCTTATGCCAATTATTAGGAGTCGACGTAATATGTGCTCTTCTTTCATCATACGTATAGCAAAAGTTTTTGAAATAGATGACTGAATGCACAGATGGTTTAGTGATTATGATTACTGATCTTCCTTGCTAGTGCCGTGGTCAGAACAACACTTATGCGATCCAGAAAGTAATGTTACTCAAACGCGAGACTCTTGCGAGTCTCGCAAGTCTGGCAACTGTCGCTGTTAGAATGATACAGAGTCACTTGTTTTGTTAGAAATGAAAAATCCACATAAAAATGAAAAATCCAATTTAATTAATAAAATTCCATTCATCTAGTGGCACTAACTGTACAACTATCAATAATCAGGTACACACCACTTAACGGGAGTGGTGCTATAATCACACTTATCTATCACGAGACTGTTTAAAATAACATCAAATTATTTCTCCGTGTACTGGTATTAAGAATACAAAATGTTGACAATACTTTCTTTGCCAAAGGAATCGTAAAATGCTGTTTAAGCACTGTGAGACTCTTGCAGCGAGTCTTGGTCTTGTATTTGAGCAGCACTACCAAAAAGTGTTGCTCTGAGTCTTGATGTAGTTTATCTGCGTTAATTGCAGATTTTTTAAAGTCACCCGCAATACAAGGATTATTTCCCTAGTGCAGGGTGGTCCATCAAAAAAAAATGGCGCCAGCCTACAATATCCTTGACCGTAAATAATTGGGTTAAGAGCGATGATGATGATTGATACAAATTAAGAGTTATACGTAGTACAAACTGAATTTTATTTTCGTCATGAATTATTTTGCTAATTAACTCGACCGCTATGACTTAACCTTGATAGAACGTGATCTGAAAACTAGTTAGTACTAATTACCATTTAAATTGAACTGATACGCCTTTTCATTTTAAAGTACGTATTTTATTTATCAATATTTTAGCCAATAAATCGCTATTACGTACGTATTTTTCCGTGTAATGACGAAGTAAGAATACAATTCACCACACCTTATCTTAGCCGTGGGTGATCATATAAGATTAGTAAGGGATATAAAACGCATATAACATCAATGTAAGAGAAGAAAAGCTTGAAACAAAACCCTATACCAACACTTCTGACCAGCGTGGTATAGTAGGTCAATTTCCCTCCCATTAAGGAGGAGGCCCGAAACATGAAACATGACATGGATAGACAAGGAGTGATCACAGAGATGACGTCTGATAGAGTTGTATGGAAGGAGAAGACATACTGCGTCGACCCCAAATAAATTGGGATAAGAGCAAGTTGATGATGATGATGATGATGATATGGAGGAGGCCCGAGCCCAACAATGGGACATATATGAACTGAAATGGTAAACGTATTTTTTAAATACTTTTTAATTATTCATAATATTTACTCTATCCGTAGTGCATACCATAAAAATACTTCTTTTTTAAGCTGGCTATGATTCGACCTCACATTGCTCATTCGTGCGAAGCGATGAAAAGGTGAAAAAAATTTGTACAAAAAATTAAAGAATATTCTTGAAGGATCTCATTCGAATTAAAGTAATATGTCGCATAAGCTGGATATATCATTATTATCCTGCTCTTATCCCAATTATTTAGAGTTCGGCCCAATATATACTCGTACAATATATTGCAAAAGTTATTGGTAATAGTTTTAGAACTGACCGCCTGCTTGACGTCAACTCAAGTTGGAAATGTAATTGTTGACCAAACAGCATCAGATAGAGTTGGCCCAGGTCGTTATAAAGCTGTCCGCTCGCACGGCGAAGAGAGAGGATTTTACGGTGGGTATATGGGGTCACGCGCCGCCTTCTCCGTCACCCCGGACGATTTGGCGGGGCGAGACGCACCCATAGCCCACCAATAAATAAAAAAAATAAAAAAAGGTCGTTATAAAGCTCTTAGTCATGTTTTAGTACATTTACAAGTAAAGGTTGGTAGTATTCTTAGCCGATATCACACATGAGCTGATAGAAGAGTTTATAGAAACTAATGCCTTTCTACTGTCTGATAAAAGTATTATTCGTTTGGTGACGGAGTAAGAATACAATACACCATACCCTATCTTACCCGTGGCTGATCGTAAAAGACGGAAGACTTAACGGATAACATCGGGTGGCGTAGTGGTTAAGATACTGGCCTTCAGTGCCAGTGCTATGAATTCGATTCCAACGCAAGACAATAATTTGTGTGATCCACAAACTGTTGTACATAGTATGGGTATAATTTGTCTGCGTTAATTACATGTTTGTAAAGTACCCCGCAATACAAGCATTATTTCTTTAATTCAAAAAGAAAATATTATTTATTATTGTTTTCCATATGGTGACAAGAGAAATAAACATCACCCCTATCTTGCCAGTGGGTGCCAAAAAGATGATTAGGGGATATAACTAAACGGATAACATTAATTGAATATATGAAAACTTCCAAATTAGGTTTTATTTCTGTAATAATCAGTATAACCAACGTGATATAATGGATCCATTTCCGTACAACTACGGAGAAGACTTAAACCCAGCAGTGCCACATATATGAGCCGAGATAATAATGAAATGATTATTATAAAATGGAGGAGAGGAAGGAAACCCACCACTTTCCCTAGGTTAATCAATATACCGTACACCTCAAGAAAGGAAGGAATACGGGATGGGATCAAGGTGGAATAGGATATAAGGAAATCTTACTCCTGTGATGAGCACCGCCTTCAGAACTTCTACTTGCAATTTTTGCAACAAAATTTGCATTTGAAACCGAACCGTCCTGAGTATGCCTCGTTTAGAGGCGAAACACGTGTCGAATCTTTATTCGAAGTTCTGCGGAAAATTGCAAGTAGAAGTTCTGGAGGCGGTGCTCATCACAGGAGTAAGATTTCCTTATATCCTATTCCATCTTGATCCCATCCCGTATTCATTCCTTTCTTGAGGTGTACGGTATATTGATTAACCGTGGGAAAGTGGTGGGTTTCCTTCCTCTCCTCCATTTTATAATAATAATGGATTTCCGCCATGTATCGCCTAATTCAATCAATTATAATGAAATGAATTTAAATAAATAAACTCGTGTAAAAAAATTAATTCACGTTTATAACTTCTAGTAAGCAAAACGTAAACTCATAAATTATTTCTGTACATTTATACGAACTTGGCCTCATTATAATGACAGTTAAAATTACGATTTACATAGAAACAGAGAGTAAAATAATGTTACCGGTGCCATTTTTAACGATCGGTTAGATGTGCCAATGTCGGTTTAGATCAGAGAACGAATAATAACTTAAAGATTAACTTTTGATGGGAAATTGAAAACGTCATGTGGTGCTCTTGTATTATATTCGATATCTTAGTGTTTTAACGTGTTATATTAGATATTTTTAATGGCATTTTATGTAATGTGATGCGGCAGAACTACTGGGATGTAGTGAATATCATATAAAAGTGCTTTACAACGTTTTCGTTTTCCATCAAAATTCCCACAAGATACCATTAACAGTATGGCCATAGCACTGTTGATGGTGACAATTTGACTTACTGACGGACAATGACTAAAAAGGTGAAGATATTCATAACTCGACACTGGCACCAATAGCTCGTATAAGTAGCTGATTGCCAATACATAAGAAAAAGAACTTAAAGATTGGCATATCTATGAAGCATCAATATTTTTAAAACTATAAAAAATAGCGCTGTGTAGTGATGGCTACGAATACTACCAACCCTTACATTACTCGTGGGAGTAATAAAGAACCACTAAGAACATTACATTACATTTACATTTTCCGTGTGGTGACGAAGTAAGAATACTATTCACCAACCAATATCTTACCCGTGGGTGATCGTAAGAGACGACTAAGGGATACAAAACGCATATAACATCTATATGAGAGAAGGAAAACTCGAAACAAAACCCTATACCAACACGTCTGTCCAGCGCGGTATAGTAGGTTAATTGCCCTCCCAATACGGAGGAGGCCCGGGCCCTACAGTGGGATATTTATGGGCTGTGATGATGATGATGAAGAACATTAAATTGACCCACAACTCAGATAGCGTTTGATCAACATCTACATTCCTAAAGATATGAAATAAACTACTGAAATTTAGCAAATTATTTAACAAATTACTGAAATTTAGCTTTTAACATGCTACATTATTTGTAAAAACTTGATTACGAAAAATTAATGTCATACTTGGGGCTCGAACCCATATCTATTGGAATACCGTTCCAATCGTCCTAACACTTAGACAAGTGTGAGCTGAGTATGATATTCAATTTTCTGCTCATATTATATTTTGGTCTTTTATAACGTGTGCCATCTACCCGACAATATTTATGATGATTGGAACGGTATTCCAATAGGTGAAGTTTCGAGTCCCATGTGTGACACTCATTTTTCGCTCGTAATCAAGTTTTTATATATTCCCAAGGATAATTGACGCGACTACAGACGGCCAGTCTTGAAACTATTGTTAAAACTTTTGCAGTATGTACAATGGAAAACGAGTACATATTGTATTGACCTCGAGTAACTCCAACCTATCGCATTCTCTTTCCATTGCCAATGGGCAGACATTCCCTCCCCATCGTCTCCTCAGACCACTTCTTTAATGCCGATTCTTTGACATCTGTGGCCTGACCAGCGGGTTATTCCTTAAGGTACCGGTAAGGTTAAATCCGTGGCCGTGTAGCAACAATTTTAAAAATAAAATACCAACAGCTTAATATTACCCAACGTCGTTAATCTATTTCAAAACATATTACAGGAAGAATAAAAAAATATCTGGTCAACTGATTGGACTCATGGCGCAGTGATTAAAATATCTACAGCGCTAATTTCCTAGGTTCGATCAGAATAAAACATTATGGGATTCACAAATTCTGAATACTGAGCGTAATTTGTATCCGTTTGTACGTCCGTTGGAACTGCTGTGTGGTAGCTGTATAGTAGTGGCTACGAATACTACCAACCCTTACTTTGCTTATGGATGTCGTAAAAGACGATTAAGCCTTATAACGACCTGAGCCAACTCCATCTGATGCCGTTTCGTCAACAATTACATTCCCAAGGAGGGTTGACATCTGGCAGGCGGCCGGTCATAAAACTATTGCCAAATAACTTTTACAATATGAACTATGAAAAAAGAGTGCATATTGTATCGACCCCAAGTAATTGGGATAAGAGTAGGAGAATGATGATGGTGCTTCCGTTGGAGCCTTCTTCGTAATAGGAGGGAAATTGACCTATTGATCACGCTGGTCAGATGTATTGTTTTAGGATTTTCTTTCAAGTTTTCTTTGATAAATATTATATGCATTTTATATCCCTTGGGCGTCTCTTACGATCACCTACAGGTGAGATAGGGGGTTGTGATTGTATTCTTATCCTCACACTCCTCCATCATCACACGGATGTATATACTTATATAGTAGTTTACTTATATTTTCTAAGAAAACGTTTCAGTTCGGTTTAAAAATGTCTTCGTATCACAAGGGATATTAATTATTTGGTGCCTCGTAAAATTTATATGGAATCCATGAAAATCGACATATAAGTTCGCTTATTAGATAATTACGTTAATTCATCATTCTCCTGCTCTTATCTCAATTACTTGGAGCCTTCTTCCTACATATTGCAAAAGTTATTGGCAATAGTTTTTTTATCAGCCGCCTGCCTAACATCAACCCTCCTTGGGAATGTAATTATTGACTAAACGGCATCAGATGGTATTGGCCCAGGTCGGTATAATGCTCTTAGTCGTCTTTTACGGCTTCCACGAGTAAAGTAAGGGTTGGTAGTATTCATAGCCAATAATACAGCGAAATAATTATGTTAATTATCTCCTAAATAATAGAATAGAAATTAGTTGATCATACCATATTGATCAAACAGTGGCACGTGTATGAGCTGAGATGATGATGATTGATCAAAGGGATAGGACTGGAAAAATCAATATATAATTTTATTTCCAGTTGTAATTCTATAGCAAAGAAAATATCTGCAAAGATAAATATTGAAAAAACGTATCTTCTAAAAAGAAATATGCTTACTTTGTGTCGTTTCATCAGATTTAATTAGAAAAAAAAAAACTGTAACGTTTTTCCCAAAGTAAAGTAACGGCGATTAGGGCGATGACCTTATTGAATATTCCGGTCGATATACATGAACGATTTTTCGACGTTGATAGGGCTGTAACTATAATAATAATATAGTGATTTAGAACAAAAATAGATTGGTGTCTGGCGATCGGTTTAACGATTAAAAAACACATGCGTGTGACCCGAATTATGTTATTCATGGCCACAGTTTAAATATAAAGACATGATAATATAAAGACTATTTTTTTGGAGTTTACTCCTTAAGAATCGATTTTCATATAAGGCGCCCGTATGAGAAAAAATTGAGGAGTGAAATCTAGTGATCGAATGACCACGTTACATTTTTGGTGCGCAACCTATTCTGCGCACCTTTCACTTTCTGACGTGAGATAATACTTCACTGAACAGTTTTAATAAATTTAAATAAAAATATATATAATATTTAAATGAGCGTTTTTGCGCCTGTTTTGATAATCGTACTTAAGGAGTAAACTCCAGTCGTGCGTCGAAGCTGACACACACACTTTTTTTATTGCTTATGGTGGCAAACGAGCAAGCAGCACAACTGATGGTAAGTATCACTACCGCCCATGGACCTTTGCTATAACCAAGGCTATAGCTAGGCCGCTGCTTACCTGACTGTATAAATTAAAAAAAATATCATATTAGAGAAAGCTTAACAAGTAGTGATGACAAAAAAGTTAGAGTAAATGTTTATCTATTGTGGTACGGACATAAATCTGTGTTGTGGCGAACTAATAATACTATTCACTACCCTCTATCTTACCCGTGGATGATCGTAAGAGACAATTAAAGGATATAAAACGCATATAACATCTATGCAAGATATGGAATACTCGAAACTACCTATACCAACACGTCTAACCACCGTGATATAGTAGGTTTATTTCCCTCCCATTATAGAGGAGGCTCGAGCTCAACAGTGGGACATATATGAGCTGAGATGATGAAGATGATATGGACATGTGATAAGACGGGATAAAATTAATATTGTGAGATAAGTTTTAAATATGAATGTACGAAACCTTTGCGCGTATTGGAAGGTCATTAAAAGATGGACGGATTACGTAAAGCGTTATATGAATAAAAATAGATTGAACACAGAGGCAGAATTAAGTTAGATAGGGTTCTGTAGAAAAAGAGGACATATTACGTCGACCCCGAAGTAGTTGGTATAAGAGCAGGTTGATGATAATTAATGCAAATTCAAATAAAAAAAAATTCTTCTCATCCTACTAATTTTATAAAAGTGAAAGTATGTGAAGATGTTTGGATATTTGTTACTCGATGACGAGAAAACGGTTAAATAGATTTACATGAAAAGTGGCACATAGATAGAACATTTCCTTGAATAACAACAACTTTTTATTCTGATTATATATTACAATACAATACAATGCAATGCAACGCAACGCATCGCAAAACAACGCAACGCACCGCACTGCTCCGCACCGCACCGTGCTACACTACACTATAATACAACAAAATATAATACAACAACCCAACACAACACATATATTACAATGCAATATAATATTAAGCCATACAATAATTCTTTATTTCGCATTAATAAAATTTACAGAAATAAATAAATAAAATAAAAATATTTGGCATTATCACAATTAGACCGGATTAGCTCTCGTCGCGTATTGCAATTTCTTATAGTCAGCCTGTGGGAACTGAACCTGTGACTCTTGACACTATAGATCGGTATCTGAATCACTACATACATACATATCATCACGCCATATCCCTTGCAGGGTAGGCAGAGAGAACAGAGTGCAAGAGAACTCTATCCTTGCATACTTCACTCGCTTCCTCAACATTCATAATTCTCTTCATACACGCTCGCCGGTTTCGGAGACTCTTGACTCCACCTTCCTTCAGCACGTGACCAATCTGGATAGGTAGGTGAGTCTCGGTCTCCCCCGGTACCCACATCCTTCCACTTTCGCACTGAATCACTACGTTGTGCAAATAAATGAACTTTAGCATTAGACAATTCAATATAAATTATGCCACTTGATATGTGAATCACAGCCCTGCATCATAATGTTCAGCCAAAGTTAAACTATACGAGAGCTTTTCTCGGTATTGTGTTTCTGAGTAATTTGTAGTTTAGAAAATTGTTTTTAGATTTCCGAATAAGTAAATATTGGGTTTTCCTTTTAGTAAATGGATACAATTGTTCTTTTACTCATATCCGCTGTTAATCAAATTTCAAATAAATTATTTCGACCATTTTTTTTTTTTTTTTAAATGATGAACTGAATTAAGGATAGTAGTGGTAGCACACAGGCAGATTCGTTCGGTCAAATACTAAATTTGAAGAAAATAATTAAATGGCCTTGAAATATTCTATTAAGGGCTGTTCATAAATTACGTAAGGGATATTGAAGAATGATTTGGCCCTCTTCCTCGCTACCGCAAAACATCATAAGCTTGTGACATCATTTTTCGCTTCGTAATCGGGTTTTATAAATAATTAAGCATATTAAATGATAAATTTCAGTAATTTAAAGAATTATTATTGATCAAATATAGCCGTTTATTTTGAAAATATCTTTTGTTACAATTTTTTATTTTACTGCAAGTATCATTAAGTCACTGCAATAGCATTAATCTTATTAATCTATCACAGTTTTGACTGAAATTAATATATTTCGATTTAATATTTTACGTAAGGTCAGGTTCATTAACCCCGGCCACCGAATACAAAGATCGGGTACCGGTGGCCCGCTCGCACGGCGAAGAGAGGTGTTTGCAGGGTGGGTCCATGGGGTTGCGTGCCGTCTCTTCCGTCGCCCCGGGCCGATTTGCCGGGGCGCGACCACATCCATGGTCCCACCTTGCGAAGAAAAAAAAAAAAAATAAGAAGGTTCATTAACCCCAGATTATTTCTCTGTACGTATAATTACGCTTTAATAGGTACGAATATGATACTTAATATTTACACAATTGAAATAAAACTATTTTTTTTTTTGGGTTTTGTATTTGATTTTTAATTTTCGGGCAATTAAATTATATTCGTAATTATAAGCTTTTAACATTATATGGGTTACACTTCGATAAATAAATGTAAACGACGTGTTTGATGATAGTATGGTGGTTTATTGCGATTATTACACAATATTTGCAGTATTTTACAGAGCTAAACATAAGCGTGCCGATCGCAGCGGCGGCTACTGGACGACTACTTACATTATACTTATACAAGTACCTTACAAAATTAATATACAAAATTATTATACTTTAATAAAATTACATATGTATACACATTATGTTATCTGCATCTATGCGTCGCTTACAAACATTTTTCAGCTTTGATGGTCACGAAAGGATCATGAATTGAGAGATCCATGTTTGAAAAATATTCCAAACGTCTAAAAATTTAAAATCAAATACAAAGTTAATTTAATAATAGCTTTATTTCATAAGGTACAAATATATTTTACAAACACAAAACCTATTTATTTATATACCTACTACCCAAATATTTATATTCTATGGAACTCGGTTCAGCACATTCGAGCATTAAAATAAATATTATTATTATTTATATTAAAACCTTAAATAAATCCATGTGGTTTCGAATCAACGATGAACAATTCTTCTTTTTCCTTGTGAATGAAATTTAAAAGAAAATGTAAGAAAAAAAAATACCCATAGCCCTCCTGACCAGCGTTCTATTGTAAATTAATTGCTGTCATTTAGAAGATGACACATAGACGTACATATATGGATTGTAAAAAAAAAAACGAAGGTTATATGAAAAATACATTTTCTACTAGAATACAATTCACTATACTTACTTTTGCCGACAACTAATATAGCAAATAACAAGCAAATAACATCTTTGCAAGAAAAAGAATACTCAAAATAAAACTCTATTATAGTATAAAATGGACTTTTGACGGGAATTTGAAAACGTCATGTGGTGCTCTTGTATTATATTCGATATCTTAGTGTTTTAACGTGTTATATTAGATAATTTTGATGGCATTTTATGTTATATGAAGCCGCGGAACTACTGAGATGTAGTGAATATCATATAAAAGTGCTTTACAACGTTTTCGTTTTTGATCAAAATTCCCACAAAATACCATTAACAGTGTGGCCATTGCACTGTTAATGGCGACAATTTGACTTAGACAATGACTAACTTGAAAGACTAAAAACGTGAAAATATTTATAACTTGACACTGGCACCAATAGCTCACAAGACATACACAAAGAGAAGAAGAAGAATAGTATAAAATAGAAGGCCACTTTTCAGAGCCTGTATTTGAGTTGGAGAAATTAAAGCTAGCTACGTACAGTCGAGGCTACAATACGATGGTAAAATGAAAGTTTTCTTTTTTTTTATCTCTTATGGTGCCAAACGAGCAAGCGGCATACCTGATGGTAAGTGTCACTGCAGCCCATAGACCTTTGCAATACCAAGGGTATAGCTAGGCCGCTGCCTACCATTACCATCCCTAAACCCACCGAGTTAGGCTTCCGTCTCTCTCGCTCACTGAACGAAGCGCAATAGCACATTGCCATTACTCAGACGTCGATCTTCTGCGAGAGTGTGGTACTACCCCGGACGGAGTTTGTAGTAAGCGCTCTCTATTAAAGAGTCGATGAAGTAGGCAGAGGGATCCGAAGTCACTCGCTCTTTCTCTATGTACACAATAAAGACCCAATAGGAACGAAATAATTAAGGTTATATAGTAAATATTGCACGTCAATCTTTAGAAAGAGACAACTGGTTCAGCTTCGTAGAGCAATGTCTCTGTCGCACACTACATGTATGATGTTTGTCAGTCTTTGTACAAGCGTAAAAGAGTGCGGTTGCATCTAGTTAATATATATATAATTTTGTTAAAATCGCAAATGATTTAGAAAAAGAAATCTTATAGAATAGGAGTATTTTGCCTAATAACAAAAAATATATTTGTTTTAACCTTCAATTCAATAGCCTTCAACATTCATATTTAAAACTTTCCTCACAACATTACTTTCATCCCGTCTCATCACATCTCCATACCATGTCAACCTTTCACTCCTTAACTTTTCCGTCACTGGCGCAACCTCCAATCTTCTTCTTATATGTTCATTTCTTATTTTATCCAATCTCGTCACACCACACATCCATCTCAACATTCGCATCTCCGCTACATGCAGTCGTCATAAATAACTGTATGTTCATAAATGAAAAAAATAAAATCAAAATAAGGTCTAATTTAATTAAAGTAAGGTAATAACAGCAGTAAGGTAATGGCAGCACGATTGGGCCGGAATCCCAAAAGGCGCGGGTTCGAATCCCGCTTGTGACATCATTTTTCATTTCGTAATCGGGTTTTATAAATAATTAAGCATATTAAATGCTAAATTTCAGTAATTTAAATAACAAGGTTGTGTCATCGTTTAATACAATTCTAACTGTAAAGTTTAAGTATTAAGCCTATAACAATGTGTAATCATTGTCGGGTAGATAGCATACCGTCACCTTAAGACGTAAATATGATACGAAGTGAAATTTGTATGTCCTACAATTAGTCACGGTGGTGTAGTGGCAGCACGATTGGGCCGGAATCCCAATAGGCGCGGGTTCGAATCCCGCTTGTGACATCATTTTTCATTTCGTAATCGGGTTTTATAAATAATTAAGCATATTAAATGCTAAATTTCAGTAATTTAAGGTAATATAATAACAGCTCTAAACAGCATGGCTCTAAATATTAACCACAAAATAAATATTATTTCCAACCAAAATATAACAAATTTACATAAATATGTAATAAACATTGACACACCGTATTGTTTTACGAGAATTACAAATAACTATTATGTTATTTTGTATGAAGGTTACTTTAGTTTAGTACCTACTCGACTACGGCGTAGGGTTATGATTTCATCCGTCGGGCCGACCACTGACGACAAGTTCACGCTGCTCCAGTGGCCGGTCCAACGACGTAGGCGAGGTTCGTGGGTGGGTTACGGGTATACGTGCATACGCTCCTCTGTCGCCCCGGACGGAGTGGTGCGAGAAGAGCGCCGACCATAACCCACACCCAAAAAAAAAAAAAAGGGTTATGATTTCCACCAATGCTATTGAATCCGGTGGACAGCTTAATGGCGACGGGAATATAATACAGTGGGTTATGGCTACAAAAAAAAAATAGTTATAGTTTAAAATACACAGAGGTGCAGCGGTTAGTTTATCGATTTACCGTGTCAGGTGTAGCGGTTTCGATTCCCACGCTCGATAATACATTGTACGATCAAAAAAAAAAGGAATATTTCCTTAGTATTTAAAAATAAAATAACGTAAATATATATTCGTTCATTCATCATCATTTCAGCTCATATATATCCCATTGTTGGGCTCGAGCCTTCTCCCTAATGGGAGGGAAATGACCTACTATACCACGCTGGTCAGGCGTGTTGGTATAGAGTTTTGTTACGAGTTTGCCATCTCTCGCATAGAAGTTATATGCGGTTTATATCCCTTAGTCTTTTTTTACGATCACCCACGGATAAGATGGGGGGTTGTGAATTGTATTCCTACTCTGTCACCACACGGAAAAATTCGTTCATCTATTTCCTCTTAACTTCGAAAGACATATACGTCGTTTAAGGTATCTTCATCGTATGCTGCTTATAAACGTGGTACTAAATTTAATATAAAGCCACTTAGATGCCGTCCCCTTATATACGCCCCGCTGCTGTGTATGAGCCACCTTAAGATGAGAAATTTAATGTCCTCCTCAGACGGATTGGCATAGAGAAGATGTAGTCTTAAATTAAAAAACTTTTTTTTTAACAGGCCGTTTCTGTATGTCGAATACTTACAAAGTGACTTGTTGCATGTTTCCCGCATTACATAGAAGGATGAAGTAGGGAAGCGGAATCAATAAATTCCAGCTCTTTTCTTCTCTCTCTCTCTCTCTTTATAGAGATGTTAAAACCGCACAAATTTAGAAAAAAAAACATTAAGCTGTATTCTATTTAGTAACCCTAACAATCATAGCTGTTTTAACAGCTCTTAATAGATCACTTTCAAGTGTTTCGTATGACGTCACAAAAGTAATGTACGACAAGGACACTGCTCTACAAAGACGAAATTAGTCGATCGTTTCTTTCTAAGGGTCGACGAGCAGTATTTATAGCGAAGTATTGTAATTATTTAAATGTCAGTATCAATGTCAAGATAGACATGACAGATTTAACATTGTAAGACACCAAGGTCAATATTATTGTCATAATAGTTAGAACTAGTTAGTCAACAAGTGAATCCAATCGTTGTTCATTGATGATTCCTTATACACATTAAATAATATTCAGTTCTATAAATGTAATGGTCCTTTATTAATTGATCGTCATCGCATCATAGATATATAAAATTGCTTTTTCCTCATAAAGTTTTTTTTTTATTTTCATATGTTCAGGTGCGTTCATTAATTACGTTAGATGTTCAGGGAGAGGAAGGGATCGAGCCGAATCTTACTAAATTTCACTTGAAGGGAAGGGGGGGGTGTTGGCAAATATCACCTAATTATTTTTTTTATAACTGAAAACGATGAAAATCTATGTAAAAATTGAGTTAAATTAAAATGTATTATCTAAATTTGTTACTGTGATTTAAGATTACAATAGTCTCAAATAGTGTTTGCTAGTCATAAATAAATATAACTAAGCAAATTTTTGTTTCTATTAACTAATCCAACACGTTTAAACCCAAAATAGAAATTTTAAAAATCTCACATCCATTTGAGGAAGGGGGCTGAGAAAAATTTTACAACATCTTACCAAGAGAGAGGGGATTCAAAAAATCATTCAAAATGCCTCACGTAATTGATGGAAGCCCTCTTATCGGCTTGTGTCCAGTGAAAATAGTTGTTCCAAAATGCTTCAATTGACAATCGTTTACGCTTCTCACGCTTCATTAGCGCGACAAATATCTGTCTGTCTGTAAAAGAATATTTTGCCGGCTGGAGTAAGTCTGTTACAAAGAACGGGGACCATATAATCTCCTTTTATAACAGACTGTAACCCAGTCACAGCCCGCTCAACCCGTCCAAGGAAGCGGCATGTCGGCGTGCAACCCCATAATCTAATGCTGTCAGCCTCTCTGCCGATTAATTCCCTGCTTTACCCGACTCCCCTCGATGTCAATGAGGAGTTCCTGTTTGATCAACCCCTTCTTCCTTCTATTAGACAAATTCTTGACGTAGTTAACCATGGCCTTGACGGTAATCGGCAGCATGAAATTCATAACCCAGTTATAAATTACATTCACAATAAAATAACCATTTATAAATTGAAAATTGCCCTTAAACCATAACAACATAATGGCGCGAAACCGAGGGCAAAGCCGCAAAGCTCTAGTAAATCTATAAAAATCAATACAATTCATAGAAATCTTGTTATTGCGATTTATATGTTAAAAAACTACAATTAGACTACGGCCCGATCTGACATTGAAATAGTTACGCTTGACTAATCTTGAATTATTTTGGTTCATACTCGAGTGGTTATCTCACCATATGCGTGGTTATTTCCTATTGAATCAGTAATGAAAGGAATCACTGTTGAATGATACGCGAGTACTTCGTAGTATCTGGTATCGAGTATCATAATAGCATTACTCAAAGTGGAAGATTTATATTTAGTTAATAATTTAATGATTTCTAATGCTTACGCGAGTATATATCATCATCATCATCCCAGCTCATACACGTCCCGTTGTTGGGCTAGCTAGAGCCTCAGCCATAATGGAAGTACAATTGAGCTACTATACCACGCTGGTAAGACGTATTGCTATAAAGTTTTGTATCGAGTTTACCTTCTCTCGCATAGATGTTATATACGTATTATATCCCTTAGTCGTCTCGTACGATCACCCACGGGTAAGAAAGGGTTGGTGAATTGTATTCTTACTCCGCCACTATACGGAGAGCATGAGTATTACACATTTGAAATAGAAACTTGTTTTACGGATTCTGTCGCGTTTGTATGTGATTTTTGAAGTGAAAACTTCTTTATGCGCGTTGAACGTTTTTGGAGGGGAAAACTTATAGGTTCGCGTCACCGACATGCTAATGCTAATAGTATATCTATAGCTATATGAAAACTTCTTTAGGCGCGTTGAGCGTTTTTGGAGGGGAAAAACTTATAGGTTCGCGTCACCGACATGCTAATGCTAATAGTATAATCTATAGCTATGAGTAGTGTTTTTATATAGATAAATGAATAATGAAAATAAAGAATTTATTTTCAAATATTTTCAATATTCATATCAATATTTGCATTTAAAAGTATGGCATTATTTATTTTTAATTGTATTTTTAATATTTAACCTTTATGTCATGAAATGAGTATCATTGTGGTTTAAAGGTTATCTTACTAGCGTGATAAACCGATTCCTAGATGTTCGATAATATTTTTTATTTTTATATAAAAATTAGAAAATTATTAATATTTAAATTAGTCTTAAGTTAATAGTTTTCACTTCTATCGGCAGTCCCTATGACTGCCTTTTTTTAATTACTCGACGTTTCAAACACTTTACAGTGATAATGGTCACGGGAGGACAGACTCCTAAGTATCAAATGCAAACGCCATAGAACCCGTAAAACTAGGTTTATTTCAAATAATTTATATTTTTTATAGTTGTGAGACGATGCTTTTGACAGTTGTCTGTCTACAGCCGCGGGCCGGTGCGTCCGGCGTAGAACCATACTCTCGTAGAAGAAGCGACTTAGCTATTATACCCTTGGTTATAGCTAAGGTCTATGGGCAGCAGTGACTTACCATCAAGTGTGCTGCTTGCTCGTTTGCCACCATAGTCAATAAAAAAATATCATCATGGTTCGAACCTCCTACATAATGGGAGTGAAATTTACCTACTATTACCACTCAGTTCAGATGGCATAATAGTTTTCTTTCGAATTTAACTTCAATCCACAGGCAAGAAAGGGGTGATTAACTCTATAGTATAATGTTAAATGAAATATTTGATTTGTCAATTTTGCGCCGTCGGCCTATCGGTCACAGGTCACGGAGAGATACGAGGTCAAACCACGATCTTTATAACTCGCTTAGCATAATAAATGATATAAAGTACCTACATACCTATTTTTTTTTATCACTTGGATAGAAATTCTTTGTCGTTGTGTGGGCGGTAAACCGTAAAGGCACGTTTTTTTGGAGTAAACTCCTTAAGAATCGATTTTCATATAAGGTGCCTAGTATGAGAAAAATTTGAGGAGTAAAATCTAGTGATCGAATGACCTCGTTACGTTTTTGGTGCGCAACCTATGCTGCGCACCTATCACTTTCTGACGTGAGATAATACTTCACTGAACAGTTTTAATAAATGTAAATAAAAATATATATATTATTTTTAGTCAAATGAGCTTTTTTTGCGCCTGTTTTGATAATCGTACTTAAGGAGTAAACTCCAGTCGTGCGTCGGAGCTGACACACACATTTTTTTTTGGAATATGAAGACCTGATGCTTGGATCTCAGCGACAGGACGTTTTAGTCGGGGTGTATTCAAACCATAGATTTATTAAAAAAGACCTTCATATTTATTGGACTTCTCGTCTATCATAACAGCAGGCCAATTAACCTACTTTTTCATACAAATTGTCGCATTTTTGTTTATAATTATCTTATTCAGTGATGTTGTGTAAGAAAAATAAGGGTAATACCCTTCCATCCCTCATTTTTCTCATACGACACCTGTAAGAAAGGAAAATAACCCATTGTATTTTTAGCTTGACATTATTCAATCTCTCCGTGTGGTGACGGCGTAAGAATACAATTCATCACCCCTTATCTTACCCGTGGGTGATCATACGAGACGATTAAGGGATATAAAACGCATATAACGTCTATGCAAGAGAAGGTAAACTCGAAACAAAACTCTATACCAACACGTCTGACCAGCGTGGTATAGTAGATCAATTTCCCTTCCATTACGGAGGAGGCTCGAGCCCAACAGTGGGACATATATGAGCTGAGATGACGATGATGATGATTATTCCATCATCAGCTTACCTCTACAGTACAGGAGATCGGCAGAACATGTCCTTCCCTTCCATAGATTCCTGTCCACGGTCATATCTACACTCACTGCTTTCGTTTCATACGCATAACCTCATTCACGCAAACCATCCATATTTTTTTGGATTTACCTCGATTCTCTCTTAATCACATGCCCCTTATTACTCATCACATTTCCACTGCCAAAATAATCTCGCGCTTCTCCAATCTCTTCGATCACTGACACACGTCCACTTTAATATACCTATTTCATACCATCTATGCGTGAGAAGGAAAACTTTAAATAAAACCCTATACGAACCCGTCTAACCAGCACGGTATATTAGATCAATTTCTCTCTCATTATGGAGGAAGCTCGAGCCCAACAATGAGACATATATGAGCTAAGATAATGAAGATTGTGATGAATACGCGCATAACGCCTCGCAAATATGGAATCCTCGCTATAATAAATACATCGATCGCATCGAAAGTATTGAGAAACGCTTTATGAAGTTTCTGTGCTATCGGCTAAAAAATTACATCGACCTGTGCAGAAGTTCCAAATCCAGCCTCTATCAAATCGACGGCATTTGGCTGACTGTTCTTTCCTTTTAAAGGTATTGACCAACGAAATTGACTGTCCCAGTATCTTACACAAACTAGATTTTAATGTTCCTCAGAGATCGACCAGGTTTAGTCCACCAATATCTATTCCATTATCGTCCTCTAATTATAGGCATAATTCATATATTGTGCGAGCGAGCAAAGATTTAAATAAATTATGTAAAGAGTTTTCTTTTGACCCTTTCAATACTAGGAGCGAGGTGGCACGCAGAGAGCTAAACCTTAACTTTTTCAATAACTAACCAATCTTATTTTTTCTTCTTCTGTCACTGTTTAATATGATGTTACAAATTGTCATTGGACTTACGGTAGGTGTGTACTATTGCTATCCGTGAAAACCTGTAATTGGCTTTGTGTTTCTTAATCTAGTTTTAATTACATTTTTGTACAGCTGTTGGTTTTTCAAGTAATAAATAAATAAATAATCATAAAAGATCATTACGAACACGAGAACTTGTGAATAGTAACACATAGCATTCACCTAAAGAGAAGCTAAAGATTAGAAAAAAGAGAAGCTAAAGATTGGAAAATGACAGACTTATATGACTTGTAGCAAAATTATTAAAACTTTGACGCAATAAGATGATAATTTAAACCAATTCAACGTCGACAATCTTGTTATCGAAGAAGTTATAGAGTCATTATAATTTTAACTCAATAGTTATTCATGTTAATTTTAAATCAAGTTCATTATATAATATTTCTGCAAATTAAAAATGCAAATATGTTTATTTCGATAATATGATAATGACTTAATTATAAATTTAATAAATCTGTCCTTGTAGATTATACGCATTTAAAGAATATTATTTAATTAAATAAGCGTTTTGGAATGTTATATATGAAAAACTATGCTGGATGTATACTGTGTAGTTATGTCAACATGAGTCAACTCCATCTGATGCCGTTTGGTCAACAATTATATTCCCAAAGAAGGTTGAAATCAGGCAAGCGGCCGGTCATAAAACTATTACCAATAACTTATGCAATAAAACTACTTTTACGGATTCTATCACGTTTGTATTTGATTTTTAATTTCCCGACGTTTCGAACACTTTACAGTGATCATGGTCACTGGAGGACTGAGGTGTCTTACGTCCAATATGTCATTGTTATTACAGAAAATTTTATATCCATAAGATATTAAATTTTGACCCACATTTCTAATACAATTTGACGTAAGACACCTTAGTTCTGCCGTGACCATGTTCACTGTAAAGTGTTCGAAACGTCGGGAAATTAAAAGTGAAATACAAACGCGATAGAATCTGTAAAAATAATTTTATTTCAAATGTATAACACATTACTCGCGTAAACAGTAGAAATCACTATAACTAATGCAATATCTATGATGGCTCATATTGCATCAACCCCAACCAATCGGGGTAAAGGCAAGATAATAATGATATATACTGTGCCATGTCCTCGCTGCAACCATAGTGATGGCAATATCAAGTCGTGCCTCTCTTTGAGAACTTTTACAGTTACTTACCGGAGCAATGATGCTCCAAAAAAACTTCAGTAGTTGAAAGGAAAGGACTCCAGCCAACCTAAATACTTCACCAGCGAACTAAAACTGCACAGTCACCAACAAACATCGTCAAAATCTGGCGACCATCTCCAAGTTTCACGGAAGAGCATCATGCAAATAGCACCCCGCATTCGTCGACGGCTGCCTTCTATGAATAGAACCAACCTCGCGTTAGCACATAATACTAGACCAATCCTGATTTAGCCTAAACCAGTAGAGTAAATACCGCGCCGACGAGACCGGCGATATAACCGAGAAATCTAACCACATTTCTGTGTTAGTTAAGAATGCCAATCTTTCTTCATTACCTTAATTTACTCCACAAGAATGTTATAGTGAGGAAAAACATCAAAGTTTAGCTATCTTGACATCAAATTGGTCAAATTAGAATTGCTAATAAAATTATTTATATTATCGACGATTGAATGTTTCTACAGAAGCGACAGGAACGCCGCCTGAATAATATGCATGACATGCTTGTAATGCTAATAATTTAAATAAATCTGCTTTTTAATATTCCGTTTGACCAATAAATGGAGTAAGTCCAAATGAATAAATAGGTAACCAATCCCTTATATACGAATATTATATACAAAGTCTAAAGTTGTGCCAGTGACGGAGAAGCTAAGGAGTGAATGCTTGACGTGCTATGAACATGTAATGAGACGGGATAAAAGTAATATTGTGAGGAAAGTTATAAGTATGAATGTTGGAAAGTTTAAGAGTAAAGGCAGGTCAAAAAACCGATGGATGGACTGCTGGAAGCGTGATATGAATAGACAAGGAGTGACTACAGATATGATGTCTGATAGGGATGTATTAAAGGAGACGGAGTGTGGAACGCCCCTCCACTAGGTGGACAGACGACCTAGTGAAGGTTGCTGGGCGTCGTTGGATATAGGCGGCACAGGATCGCACCCTGTGGCGTAAAGTAAGGGAGGCCTACGTTCAGCAGTGGACGGCAATAGGTTGAAATGATGATGATGATAAAAGGAGAGGACATATTACTACGACCCAAAATAATTAAGACAACAGCAGGATGAAGATGACAGTCATTCATCATCTTCATTCTCCTAATCTTATCCCAATTACTCGAGGTCGATACAATATGTACTCTTCTTTCATAGTACATATTGTAAAAGTTATTGGCAATAGCTTTATGACTGGTCGCCTGCCAGTCAACCCGCCTTGGGAATGTAATTGTTGACCAAACGTCATCAGATGAAGTTGGCCCAGGTCGTTATAAGGCTCTTAATCGTCTTTTACATCATCCACGAGCAAAGTAAGGGTTGGAAGTATTCGTAACCGCTACCACACAGCTAGAAGATGACAGTCTTCATACCTATTTAATTCAATATATCAATAGTTTCACACCTTTCTTTAGAAGTAGTAAATAAAATTACACATCTATTCAATTTTCTATTTGCCCGTGTGGCGACGGGATAGAATACATATGTCGCCACCCCTTGCTTGCCCGTGGGAGTCGTAAAAATCGACTAAGGGTTCACCAGGAGAGTGGGCAGCAGCTCTCTCCTGGGAAACGTATTACACCACACTGCGATCGCCAACCCGCCTGCCAAGCGTGGCGATTACGGCTTTAACCCCTTATGAGCAACACAAATAGAAAAACGGCCCCCAGTCACGGCAGCTCCGCTATCCTACAGGCTCATCGTGGTAGCGGGCCTGGTAGCGATGGAGTAGGGGGTGCGAAGAATCTCCGGCAGCGATCCGGCTACCAATCAAAACGACCTTTGGCCCTGGTAACACACAACATTCGGACACTCAGGACCGATGAGAAGGTCATCGAGCTGGAAGAGGAATTGAGCAAAATCCGCTGGGACATTGTAGGATTATCAGAAGTGCGAAGAGAGGGCGAGGGCACGATAATCCTACGTTCTGGAAACTTGCTCTTCTACCGGGAGGGAGATCACCCGTCCCAAGGTGGTATAGGGTTTATCGTTCGCAGGTCTCTCGTAGGCAACGTGGAGAGGATCGAGAGTGTGTCGGCAAGGGTAGCATACCTTATACTCAGAATTACCAAACGGTATTCGTTGAAGGTCATACAGGTATACGCACCGACCTCGGCATACTCCGACGACGAGGTGGAGGTCTTTTACGAGGATATCTCGAAAGCCATACACGCGTCCAAAACCCACTTCACGGTGGTTATGGGAGACTTCAACGCGAAACTAGGCAAAGGGAGTGATGATGAGTTGAGAGTGGGGAAACATGGATATGGACAGAGAAACCAGAGGGGCCAGAAACTGGCTGAATTTCTGGAGAAGGAAAGCCTCTTTATGATGAATTCCTTCTTCAGAAAGCAGCCACAAAGGAAATGGACCTGGATTAGCCCCGATGGTTCAACAAAAAACGAGATAGACTTCATCTTGTCGGACAAACGACATATATTTAATGATGTCTCAGTGATCAGCCGGATTAAAACTGGGAGCGATCACCGAATAGTACGAGGCACATTAAATATCCACACAAAAGTCGAACGGTCACGCTTGATGAAGTCTACCCTCCGACCTACACCTGTCCAATACCAGAACCTCGAAAACTTTCAACTCGAACTACACAATCGCTTCGAATGTCTAGACGAGTGCGAATCTCCGAACGATATAAACAACAGGTTCGTGGAAACTGTCCACGCGGTTGGGTCGAAATTTTTCAAGGCTCACCGCGCTAATAGACCTAAAAAACTTTCTGACCAGACTCTCAAGCTCATGGAGCGGAGAAAAGAAATGACAGTACAGTCTTCAGCCGATTGGTCCGAACACAGGCAGCTAAATAGGCAGATCTCCAGGTCTGTGCGTCGCGATATTCGCCAATTTAATACGCTCCGTATTAAAGAAGCGATAGAGCGGAATCGTGGCTCAAAAGTGTTCGCACAAGATCTGTCTATCGGGCAAAGCCAAATGACTAAGCTGAAGACCGATGACGGCACTGTCATTTCATCCCAAAGTGAGATCTTGGGAGAGGTCGAAAGGTTCTATGGACAGTTATATAAAACATCCCGAAATCCTGTTGTCGGCTTGGTCCAAGATCCCAGATCCAAGCTAACTCGGCACTATACCGAAGAAATCCCGGACATTAGCTTGTGCGAGGTCAGAATGGCTCTCGAACAACTAAGAAACGGTAAGGCACCGGGAGATGACGGAATTACGGCAGAGCTCCTGAAGGCAGGCGGCAAGCCGGTCTTAAAAGCCCTTCAGAAGCTATTTAATTCCGTTATCCTCGGGGGCGACGTTCCAGAGTCGTGGACCAGGAGTGTGGTGGTGCTGTTCTTCAAGAAGGGCGACAAAGCTCTTCTAAAGAACTACAGACCCATCTCACTCTTGAGCCACGTCTACAAGTTGTTTTCGAGAGTCATTACCAATCGACTCACGTGCAAGCTTGATGACTTCCAGCCGCCCGAACAAGCTGGCTTCCGAAAAGGCTATAGCACCATAGACCATATCCTCACGCTTCGGCAGATTATCCAGAAGACCGAGGAGTACAATCGGCCTCTGTGTATAGCGTTTGTGGACTATGAGAAAGCCTTTGATTCAGTCGAAACTTGGGCGGTGCTGCAGTCCCTTCAGCGGTGCCAAATCGACCATCGTTATATCGAAGTGCTGAAGTGTTTGTATAGGAACGCCACAATGTCAGTCCGTATTCGGGATAAGAGTACGAAACCGATCCAGTTGCAGAAAGGCGTGAGACAGGGAGACGTCATCTCTCCGAAACTGTTCACCACTGCACTGGAAGATGTCTTCAAGCTTTTAGACTGGACCGGACTCGGCATCAACATCAATGGCGAATACATCACTCACCTTCGATTCGCAGACGATATTGTCGTCATGGCAGAATCCATGGAGGACCTGGGCACCATGCTCAACGATCTCAGCAGGGTATCCCAACTAGTGGGTTTACGAATGAACATGGACAAGACGAAAGTCATGTCAAATGCCCATGTCATTCCTGTACCGGTCCTAGTTGGCAATGCGATTCTCGAAATTGTCGATCATTATGTTTACCTTGGACAAACAGTCCAGTTAGGTAGATCCAATTTCGAGAAAGAGGTCAGCCGACGAATCCAACTCGGCTGGGCAGCGTTCGGGAAACTTAAGAAGATCTTCTCATCCAACATACCTCAGTGCTTGAAAACACAGGTCTATGACCAGTGTGTGTTACCAGTGATGACTTACGGCACGGAAACGTGGTCCCTAAATGTAGGCCTCATAACCAGGCTCAAAGTCGCTCAGCGTGCTATGGAGCGGGCTATGCTCGGGATCTCTCTGCGAGATAGAATCCGAAATACGGAAATCCGCAGACGAACGGGTGTAACCGACATAGCACGAAGAATTAGCACGCTGAAGTGGCAATGGGCAGGCCACATCGCTCGAAGAACCGACAACCGCTGGGGAAGAAAGGTTCTAGAGTGGCGACCACGTACCGGACGACGCAGTGTGGGACGCCCCCCCACTAGATGGACAGACGACCTAGTGAAGGTTGCTGGGCGTCGTTGGCTACAGGCGGCACAGGACCGCACTCTGTGGCGTAAAATGAGGGAGGCCTACGTTCAGCAGTGGACGGCAATAGGCTGAAATGATGATGATGATGATTCAATTTTCTTGATATTATCGACAGCCACTGTTTAACAAAACACTTTTTAATAATCACAATTGATGTAAACTTCTCAGGAC
Source organism: Lymantria monacha (assembly GCA_905163515.2). NCBI lineage: Eukaryota > Metazoa > Arthropoda > Insecta > Lepidoptera > Erebidae > Lymantria > Lymantria monacha. The sequence continues at coordinate 18,480,693 of LR991106.1, read as the reverse complement.
TTTCCAAGGCTTTACTAATAATCCCTTCACCCTATTTACGTGCCCTTACAATTTATTCTTAACTCCTTTCACCGGATATTTAAGTACCTACCTTTTTTTTTGTAGGCTATGGTCTGGACACATCTCCCAAATTCCATCCAGGGCGAGGGAAAGGCGGCGTGTGACACCATAATCCACCGAGTTCCCATCCCATTGCAATCGGGACGACCACTGGTACCATCATTTGAGTATCTAACTTTTAGTGATATAATTTTTTAACCTCCGACGCTAAAAGAGGGGTGTTAGAAGTTTGACGTGTCTGTCTGTGGTTGTGCATGTCTGTCTGTCTGTCATCATAGCTCCCGAACGGATGAAGCAATTTCAATTTAGTTTTTTTTTGTATTAAAAGTGACTTATGTGCGAGTGTTCTTAGACATGTTTGATCCCCCAACGCGACGTATTTTTTTTTAATTATTAATACATACTTAGGTACTTTAAGATTGAGTTTCTTATTTTATTATTTTTTAGTTTTTAAAGGGAACTTAGGTTTTTGAGTCGGGGTTTTTTTTTTTATAGTACGTAGGCGTCTATAAGAGACTTTCTACAACAAGACTGAGGAAATAGATATGTAATAGTTATTTGCAAGCTTCAAGCTTCGTTCCATAATATTATTTTTTTAACTTTGATGTATTACTGCGATGATATAAATGATTCGTATCCCATAACACATATGGTTGCCTAGTATTTTTAAACAAGGTTGGTTGACGTCATAAAGCATAGGAATTTGTTATTTATAAAGATACGCACGTGTTTATAGCCCTTCGTGTGTTTAAATGAAGTTTTTTTTTTAATAAATTTTCATCATTTGAATTAGTTATAATATACTTTGATCTTTTCCACTCTGTTCAGCTATTTAGGGTAAAGGAAGGTTGGTGAAAGGTCCTGTAACCTGCCAAATTCTACTCTTTGCCTGTTGAGCGTGTCAGCAGAACTAGTGTTGACCAAATATGGGACTGAGACGATTCTTAGTCTTCAAAATGGTATTTAATTAACTGTAATATTAATGCAGTATTCAGAAGACATTTTATTCTAAGAAATATAAGAAAAGAAGGAAAAGAACAAAAATATAGAAGCTAGAAGATTCGTATGATTGCTTCGTAACGTTATAAGCTGTAATTCGTCCTTTTACCTATAACTATTTATCGTATACCTGATATAACAAACACTTCGTAAGCTTTTTGTAAAAATCAAAAAGTTTATTAGGGTTTGTCAACAGATGGCGTCATTTCTTTTTCCGAATGTTTTCTTTTACTGAATGTCACCAACGATAATTAAGATCAACAAAATTTTAATTCAAATTTAGAACTGATTTTATAATTTAAAAAAAAAACATTTACTTTGCAACAATTTGTTATTTTACATTAGGTGCTACTGTTTAAAAACAGAAATCACTTCAAAATGTTGCATAATATATTATTGATGCAGTATTATGAAAAAATGTTCAAATATAAAATAACACCTTTCAAAAATAACATATAGTGAAATATTTTATTAATATGCGTATTAGCTGATCACTTCATAGTTTAAAAATAAAATTATCTGCCTATCATGAATGACTCTATCAAAGATTGACAGACATATGTAGAGTGCACGACTCTACAATCAGACCTCAGACATCTTACAAAGATAATATCTACAATTCAATAAAATTGATTGCCATTACTTTCATAACAATTCCTTCTATTACTTTCACTCACACACTCGCTACGAGAAAACTAATGATCATTAAAGACCCTTTCACTATTGCCAAGATATAACACATAAGATTTCATCTGCACAGATAGCGCAGTAGTTTAGTGCCAATTATTTTAAGCTCAAATCCCACACATAGATTTTTTTTCCTGTATAACAAAAAAATTGTAAGGTTGAAGAAAATGACGAAAAGTTGTGATGTTTTAAAGCGACAAACTTTATCTCATGGTGATGACATAAGAATGAAATTCTTCTATATCCGTGTGGTGACTGAGTAAGAATACAATTCACCACTCCCTATCTTACCTATTGGTGATCGTACGATACGACTAAGGGATATAAAATGTATATAACATCATTGCAAGAGAAGAAAAACTCGAAACAAAACCTTATACCAACACGTCTGACCAGCGCGGTATAGTAGGTTAATTTCCCTCCTATTACGGAGGAGGCCCGAGCCCAACAGTGGAACATATATGGGCTGTGATGATGATGATGAAGAATGAAATTCACCACCCACTATATTAGTCGTGGATATCGAAAAAAGCATATGATTAAAGTATATGATTTGCATATTACATCTATCCAAGGGAAATGTGATGAACAGGGACAGGATGAAAGGCATGTTACATGGAGGGCTATCAATATGTTTGTGGATGGGCGTACGAATTGTGGGAGACCCAAAAAGATATAGATGGATTGTGTAAATGAGGATATGTGTATATAGTTGTGAGTGCAGATACGACGGCTGATAGAAGTTTGTGGAAGGCAAGAACATGTTGTGCCGACCCCATTTAGCGTGAGATGAGGGCAGGCAAATGATGGAATGAAGGGAAAGGTAACTCAAAATTAAATCTTATATCAAGACGTCTTTTTACCTGACTGCGCGACGCAAAGGAGTGGTATTGTGTTTAACAGTCTATGTATGTATGTATATATGTTCCTTTGAAGCACTATATAGACAGAACGCCTGGACCGATTTTTTATGATTCACACGTCAATGGTTTCCTCTTAGTCCGGCGAGTGTCACTAAAGATATGACGTTAGTGAAAATTCAATATGGCGACTACTGGACGTCATATTGTGAAAATGAAAAAAATGAAAGTCAACAAACTATGTCAAGTGGGGTATCCGTTGAATAGGTATTTAAAAATCATTTAATTAGTTTTCCCTCAACATTTTTCGATTCGACTGACCGTTTAGGATCTATATCGATTTAAAGTTTGTAACAACCTTTCTCACATATAGGTTTTTTTGCGGCTATGATATAGTCACATCCCGTCCGAGGTAACAGAACAGCACACAACCCACTATACTAAGACAATTTCTCTTCCTATTGTGAAGATGGCTGGAGCCATTCATTTAGACATATATGAGCTAAGATGATAAACATATATTTCTACTAGTTATAAGTTTTAATTAATATGGAAGACTAAAAAAGCCTTCTTATTTTAAAGATATAAAACATGTGACTGTGACTTCGTTTCAAATAGGCCATGCGTTACTTATAGAAAACATCTTTAATAATAAACGGACACTCAAGGGAACCTACCCACATTACTTGATCCCTTTGATACAATATTCAATCCCCAAGGTGACCAATATACTAGCCACCGAAGACAAAGATCGCGTACCGGTGGTCCGCTCGCACGGCGAAGAGAGAGGATTTTACGGTGGGTCTATGGGGTCACGCACCGCCTTCTCCGTCACCCCGGACCGATTTGGCGGGGCGAGACGCACCCATAGCCCACCAATAAAAAAAAATAAAAAAAAGTTGACCAATATATTAGCCACCGAAGACAAAGATCCGGTACCGGTGGCCCGCTCGCACAGCGAAGAGAGGAGTCCTTGCAGGGTGGGTCTATGAGATTGCACGCCGCCTCTTCCGTCACCCCGGACCGATTTGGCGAGGCGTGACCACAGCATAGTCCACCATCATTCTCCTACTCTTATCCCAATTGCTTGGGGTCGATACAATATGTACTCTTGTTTCATAGTACATATTGAAAAACTTATTGGAAATAGTTTTATGACCAGCCGCCTGCCAGACGTCAACCCTCTTTGAGAATGTAATTGTTGACGAAACGGCATCAGATGAAGTTGGACCAGGTCATTATAAGACTCTTGGTCGTCTTTTACAACATCCACAAGCAAAGTAAGGGTTATTCGTAGTCGCTATCGCACAGCAAATTCTATAAAGCTTATCTATGAAAAAAAAAAATATTACTATAGAGACTTGAGCCCACATGTTACAAATTTATTAAGGTTGGTAAAGCGTCTCCCGTAAGGACGAGAATATGAATGTCAACGTACACAAATTTAGCTACAGTAGCTTACATGGAAAACAATTGAAAAGAATTTCCAGTAGACGCAAGTTCAAATCCTGTCTATTTAAATTTCTTTTTGTTAATACTTTACTATTTAATATTTTAACTTTTGAATCTTTTTTTTTTTTATAAAACCCGATTACGAAGCGAAAAATGATGTCACAAGCGGGATTCGAACCCGCGCCTATTGGGATTCCGGCCCAATCGTGCTGCCACTACACCACCGTGACTTATTGTAGGATATGCAAATTTCGCTTCGTATCATATTTACGTCTTAAGGTGACGGTATGCGATCTACCCGACAATGTTTACACATTGTTATAGGCTTAATAATACTTCAAACTTTGCAGTTAGAATTGTATTAAACGATGACACAACCTTGTTATTTAAATTACGGAAAGTTAGCATTTAATATACATACATACATACATATCATCACGCCAGATCAGAGTACCAGAGAACTCTATCCTTGCATACTTCACTCGCTTCCTCAACATTCATAATTCTCTTCATATACGCTCGCCGGTTTCGGAGACTCTCGACTCCACCTTCCTTCAGTACGTGACCAATCTGGTCTAGGTAAGTTAGTATCGGTCTCCCTCGGTACCTACATCCTTCCACTTTCGCATTGTGTATCTTCTTAACTAGACGTTCGTTCGGCATTCTTTCCACATGTCCGAACTATCGGAGCATTCCCTTTCGCATCTTTACACCAATACTCTCTTTCATATCTACTCGTTCTCTTACCTCGTCCTACGTCTTACTAATCCTTATTCTTTTAATAATCTATATGTATAAAAGGGAATGTTTGTATATTATACGATATCGCTAAACTTAAAAACTATTTGTCTGATCAATATGAAAATTGGTATGTAGGTATATGTATAAAAATTTGGTATGATACTTTTAACCGACAAAAAAAGAAACAGAGGAGGTCTTCAATTCTACGCGTATATTTTTTTTAGGTGTCATACATGGACAACTTTTTATAAAGAAGTCCGATTTTGATATTTTTTTATTGCAAAGGGTTCCATATAAATTTGAAAAAAATCCAATCCTAAGGGTAGGAAAACAAGAGATGATTTATAGTTCATTCGCAGATTTTATGATAGCCACAAAAAATTATAAAATAAAAAAATTTTAACAAAAAAATGAAACCGCTGAAAAATCTAAAAAAAAAACAAAAAAATATAATCTTTTTTTTTATTGACCTTAATAACTAAGTTCTTAAGCTAATTTAAGTACACCTAAGTAATTTTGCGTCGGTGTCAGAGGTAATTTAGTGATCTTCGTTCATTTATTGTTTGGCGTTTTTTATTATTTTTGTCCTACTTTATTTTCTTTTCATTATTTTCGTCTTTTAATTTTTTTTTTCATTATTGTTGTCTTATTTTTTTTATTATTTTATTAACTATTTCTATTATATTTAAATATATCTTCAAAATACACTCAAAAGAAAATACCCAGATCCAGTTGTCCAGATATTTATTTTACCTACTAATTTCAAAGTACCTAGATACAAGTACAGTTATATTCAATGTACAAATTCACTGTATATATGAGTTTATCATTATAGTATGTAGTAGGTATGGCCACAGATTACTTAATAAATAAGTATGGCTGTCACGACCTGTTTCCGAACGACTCTTTAACGCCTTAGGCTAATTTGAGATAGTCGAGTACCTACTTTGTGTTATACATTGCATAGTTATACATTACTATATCTGCCAACAACTTTGCTTGCATGGATTTCTTGCGTGTTTTTGATTCTGTATGGTTCATCATCATCTCAGCTCAAATATGTCCTACTGTTGGGCTCGAGCCCAACGAGAGGCCAACTCGGGCCATAACGAGAGGGAAATTAACATACTATACCACGCTGGTCAGATGTGGGGTTTAGTTTCCAGTGTTCCTTCTCTTGCATAGATGTTATATGCGTTTTATATCCCTTAGTCGTCTCTTACGATCACCCACGGGTAATATTGGGGGTGGGGAATTGTATTCTTACTTCTTCAGTATGGTAATAGATTAAAAGTACTACTCACCATCTTTCTTTTCGCTCTATATTAAATTAGAATAATAAGATGACAGAGCTTAGCTCGTTATTTTCTTTTTAGTGTTTTCTAGAAAATATGTCTAGATATTGAAAATAGATAAAATAATGATAATTAAAATATAAAAGTAAAAAAATAAATTAAAATAAAAAAATAAATTAAAATAAAAAAGGAAAGATAATAAAAAAAGAAAACCTAGAATCTAACCGGTGCTGTTTATATTAAAGTGCTCAATTTCCCCAATTGAGTTTTGTCTATTATCAACGACAGCGTCAAAATTGGTCTTCATATTCAAAAAAATGTATTTTTACTTTAGCTAAAATAACTAACAAAACTATATTGTCTATAGATAAAATTTAGATAGATCGACTAATCACCCCTGGATTCATCTGCATACTAAATTTCATGAAAATCGTTGGAGCCGTTTTCGAGATTCCGATCTGAAGGCACTGCAGTGCCCCCACCAAGTCGAGCTATATATTTATATACAAACATTGCTTGTTTAAAATTATTAGATAACATATACGTAAGAGAAGAATGAATCCAAAACTCTGACCAGCGTGAAATTATTTCAATTTCCCTTCTATTCTGGAAGACGCTCAAGCTCTGGTGTGATTTTATTCTGTACCAATAAATAGTCGTTCCCTTACATACATACATATCATCACGCCATATCCCTTGCAGGGTAGGCAGAGAGAACAGAGTGCCAGAGAACTCTATCTCTGCATACTTCACTCGCTTCCTCAACATTCATAATTCTCTTCATACACGCTCGCCGGTTTCGGAGACTCTTGACTCCACCTTCCTTCAGTACCTGACCGATCTGGTCTAGGTAGGTTAGTCTCGGTCTCCCTCGGTACCTACATCCTTCCACTTTCGCATTGTGTATCTTCTTAACCAGACGTTCGTTCGGCATTCTTTCCACATGTCCGAACCTATACATACATTATTATATACATATACATTATTCATAATATTAATAAGATCTGATTTAGCCTCCCGTTTTTCTTTTCTTATTAGTTGTGGGGCCCCAAGATAATTAAAAGTGTTGCCCGCTGTTTATTAGGATCAAACCTCGCTATTTTTATGGAGATCATCGTGGATCCTTGCTTTATATGAGTTAGACTGGTAGAATATTTGTGGTGGGATTCGTCCTTTATAAAAAAGACCCATCATTCACCCTGTCATCGACCACTGTAAAGGAATAGTGCTACAATTAATAAGCAGGTTGGGAAACCCAGTATTTTTTTATAAATTATCCAGTAAAGAGCTGCTGTTCGCTCTGGTGGTGATCCCTCAGCTCCTCAACTTTTACGAGCAATTAATTGCTAACGAAAGTTAACGCTTTAATAATAATATTCACAATAACATAATCATCATAATCATTTGTTATGTCAACAGTTTTGATGACAACGGAGACTGTACAATATTCTTGATGGCTATTATTTTACTTGATATGTATTACATAAAATGACACTGCTTGGCACCTGTCAGTCGCAGACTTATTGTATTACTATGAATCTTTCCCGGTAAGCATGCAACTTGATACGATAAAATATTTTGCAATTCAACTACCAGTTAGCAATTAATTTGATATTGAGATTACCATCATTATCATTTCAGCTCATAAATGTCCCACTACTAAACTTTAGTCTCCTTCACTAGCAGGGAGATCGACCTACTATACCATGCATACTTTAGGGGACGTCCATTAATCACGTGATCTTTTCTTTTTAGCATTTTAAACCCCCCAACTTGGTGATACGTGGTGAGGTTTAAGACTATGACCAAACATCACGTGAATTTTTAGCACCTACAAAAAAGTAGCTCACAGTTTTTTCATTATATTCTCGGTTTTTTGCATTTTTATACTTCGCAAAAAGATCTTTATACAGATCACCTACTTTAAACGACTTCGTTCGTTATCTGGCAACGGTTTTTCAGTTTAGAAATCTCAGCGTTTGACGAAAAAATAAATACACGTGATATCTTTACAACATCCCCCCTCCTCCTTGTGATATGTTGTGATTTTTGTCAAACCCCTCCTCCCCCTTTCAAACCTCACGTGATTAATGGACAGCCCCTTAAAAAGTAGGCATAGAGTTTTTCTTCAGTTTTTTCTCTTTTGTCTATATCATCATCATCGTCATCACAGCCCATAAATGCCCCACTGCTGGGCTCGGACGTCTTCCGTAATGGGAAGGAAATTAACCTACTATATCGTGCTAGTCAGACGTAGGGTTTTGTTTCGAGTTTTCCTTCTCTCGCATAGATGTTATATGCGTTTTATATCCCTTAGTCGTCTCGTACGATCACTCACGGGTAAGATAGGGGTGGTGAATAGTATTCTTACTCCGTCACCACACAGAAACTTTGTCTATATGTTTTCTGCATATCCGCTTTTACGACACCCACACCCACAGGCAAGATATGGCGTGGTAAAAACATTTTATACCATGTGATGACGGAGTAAGATGTGGTCTTTCACCATCCCCTACCCATGGGTGATCGTAAGAGACAACTAATGGATATAAAAACACATATAACATCTATGTAAGAGAAGGAAAACTCAAAACCAAAACCCTATACCAACGCGTCTATAAAGAATCTTAGATTGAAAGCCGTCACACACAAAAAAAATAAGAAATAAAATATTTTTCTTTCCTAAATACAATGCGCTCAACTTAACCTTGAATAATAATTGGCGAATGACATATGAATATATGAAATTATTTTTGTTTAAGAATATCCTTGTATTTCTTCTTAAATCATCAAAGTGATATAAATAAGAGACAGTTCGAGTCTTCTCTACATCGGGTTGAGAGTTCTTAGCGCTCACCCACAGTCTGGGTTAAGTTGTCATAGCCATCTGACGCTAACAACTAAGAAAAAAAAAGTCTTCTCTACGATGAAAGGGAAATTGACATGCCATAACTGAGCAGCAGGTTAAAAAGACGGACCGGGGACTAGTCCCGTCACCCGACTCGAGAGGAACCCGTTAGTGTAAATCGCCTTGCGAGCCACTGAAGACAAAGATCGGGTACCGGTGGCCCACTCGCACGGCGAAGAGAGGTGTTTGTAGAGTGGGTCTATGGGGTCGTGCGCCGCCTCTTTCGTCGCCCCGGACCAATTCGGCGAAGCGTGTCCACTGGACGCACGACTGGAGTTTACTCCTTAAGTACGATCATCAAAACAGGCGCAAAAATAGCTCATTTGACTAAAAATAATATATATATATTTAAAACTGTTCAGTGAAGTATTATCTCACGGCAGAAAGTGAAAGGTGCGCAGAATAGGTTGCGCACCAAAAACGTAACGAGGTCATTCGATCACTAGACTTTACTCCTCAAATTTTTCTCAAACTGGGCGCCTTATATGAAAATTGATTCTTAAGGAGTAAACTCCAAACAGGTTAAAAAGATTCCATGTATAAGTATTTTACTTTGGGCTTCACTGCTCTTGCAACACAGATGCTGACGGCTCTTGCAGCACGGAGGAAGAAAGCTGCACAGATGGCGTAGTGGTTTCCCGCAAGGTGGACCATGGATACCTGCGCCTGATGCCGCCCTAACCGAGGCTTTGGGTGATCGGACCGGGGAATTGTCCGGTCACCCGACGCGAGGCCACCGCGTAAGGACGACGCCTCGACGGCGAAATCTGTCGGGGCGTCAACAGGAGAGGAGCCCGAGAGGGCATACCGCCGAGCGGGCCACCGAAGACAAAGATCGGGTACCGGTGGCCCGGTCGCATGGCGAAGAAGAGATACTTGCAGGGTGGGTCAATGGGGTTGCGCGCCGCCTCTTCCGTCACCCCGGACCGATTTGGCGGGGCGCGACGTCCATGGCCCACCACAAAAAAAAAAAAAAAAAAAAGTGGACCATGGATGTGGTCGCGCCCCGACAAAAACGTCCGGGGCGACAGAAGAGGCGGCACGCAACCCCATGGACCCACCCTGCAAACTCCTCTCTTCGCCGTGCGAGCGGGCCACCGGTACCCAATCTTTGACTTCGGTGGCCGTTAAGTAAACAACCTAACGTACAGAACAATACTCATACTTAGTCCGATCCACGAAATAGTTGTTCTCAGTATGTTTGTAATTTGTCTGCGTTAATTACGTATTTGTAAAATCCCCGCAATACAAGGATTATTCAAGAGAAACTTTTTTATCGGCGTTGGAAAAAATTTTACCGTCACATTTTTCGGTTACGCGCCATCTTTTTCTTGCCCCTACCACGGTCGATTCGAACGAATAGTACTTTTCCCAGCGGGGTAGGAAGAGAGAGAGAGAGACAGTACACGCTATTGGTTGATGTATGTAAACGAGATTTAAAAATTAGTTTGCCAAAGTTTCACTTCTGATATGTGTACTTTTTACGCATATTTTTTTTTATTAGTACAAGATGTAAAATGTCTTTAAAAAAAAATATCAGCTCACATGCCTCTATCGTTCTCTTTGTCGCATTTATTCATCACCACCATATCCTATCAATCCTTTGTCCAGTTCCAAAAAGATGTTTAGACTAAAATAAATTTAGTAAAAACCCGATTAGGAGTGAAAAATGATTATCACAAATGGGATTCGAACCCACACCTATTGGAAATCCGTCCCAATCGTGCTGCCACTTACACCACCGTGAACTATTGTAGGACACAGCTCTTGGACGAAACGCTTGGCGAGAGGCTCTCGTCGAGTGTGTACAACCGCCATTATATGATTCATTAAAAAATAATAAATACAGAGAGACTATTTTTACTTGGAAGGTCTTATTCAATGAATTCGATACGCATCTTAAATGGTATACGCTAATTACTCATCAAACCAATAATTTATACTAATAAATAGAGAACCGGTTTGTTTGTTCGCTAATACTGTAAAAACTACTGAACCGATCTCAATAATACTTATACCATAAGATGCAGCGTGTTTCAGAGGTTTTATTTTAGTATATATATTTTTTCCGTGTGGTGACGGAGTAACAATACTATTCACCAACCCGTATCTTATCCGTGGGTGATCGTACGAGACGACTAAGGGATATAAAACAATATATGCAAGAGAAGGAAAACTCGAAACAAAACCACCAACACGTCTGACCAGCGTGGTATAATTTCTCTTCCATTACGGAGGAGGCCCGAGCCCAACGGTGGGACATTTATGGGCTCTGATACTGATGACAATATATATTTTTATTTTATTACTTATGGTGGCAAACGAGGACCTTTGCAATACCAAGGCTATTGATTAAGCCGCTGCCTACCAATAAAATCCCCAAACCCATCCAGTTGAGCTTCCGGCTCTCTCGTTCACTGAACGAAGCGCAATAACACATTGCTAGTACTCAGACGTCGATCTTCTGAGAGAGTGTGGTGCTACCCCGGATGGACCGGCCCGCGGCTGTAGACGGAGAACTGTCAACATCGTGGTCCTATCACTATTATATTTTATTATTTATATGTTGATGATCACTTATCTGGAAAGGAGGGAAAGCGGACGTAGGACAGCTAATCCTTACTAATATTATAAATGCGAAAGTAACTCTGTCTGTCTGTCGCACTTTCACGCCAAAACTACTGATCCGATCTAATTGAAATTTAGTATACAGATAGTCTAGAGCCTGATAAAGAACATTGATTACTTTTTAATGCAAAAAAAAGGGTTGTAAAGGGGGATGAAAATTTGTAAGGAAGTATCGTCATTTTTAAAGACAGAAGCTTGGAACTTAATTTTAGGCTATTGATTAGATATAAATAAATATGAAATTAAAATTTTGTATAAAAAATTACCCTTAAGGGGTAAAATAGGGAATAAAAAACTTGAGGAAAATAATCTTTTACGCGAGCTAAGCTGCGGGCAGAAGCTAGTATTCAATATATTAGTATTTACACAACGAATAAGTTACTAGTTTAGTTCAAAAAGGAAACCGATAAGATTTTATCAACTTATTATAGTTAAAATCTAAATACATATTAATAGCTACAGGACGGACTCTGCTGATACTGAATTTTCTGAGAAATTTATTAATGTAGCATTGTTTTTATGTCCATCAGCCTATAGACGCCCACTTTTGGACATAGGCTTGTCCAAGGAGGTATTATAACGTATTATGACTGTGCAGTCTCTCTCCATATGGTGACGAAGTAAGAATACAATTCACCACCCCCTATCTTAACTGTCGGTGATCTAACGAGACGACTAAGGGATATAAAACGCATATAATATCTATGTGAGAGAATGAAAACTCGAAACATAACCCTATACCAACACGTCTGATCAGCGTGCTATTAGGTCAATTACCCTCACCGAAGATAAAGATCAGGTACCAGTGGCGCGCTCGCACGGCGAAGAGAGAAGTTTGAATTAGACTTGGGTAGCTCCTGAATGAGAGATACAAATGAACTAGCTCTTTGATTTCAATCTAGCTCACTATTAGCTCAGTTAATAGTTCAACGGCTCAATCAGCTGCTTTTACTCGCGTCGTCATGTCGTGCGAGCAGTCGACGACCGAAAGTGTCCGATATATGCCGATCACCGCCGAACAGTAAAAGTATTGAGCACCGATATGCATTGTGACTATTGCGAGCCTAAACGTTATATGTTCAACAAAGAAAAAATGTTTGAAAATAAAAAGTTATATTTAAAAAAATAATATTCATCTTTGAATAACAATATTCAATAATAATAATAGTTATCAGTGTAAGCTGTCACTGGACGCAGTCGATTCTGTCAGCCCATATGTATTTAGTGAAAAGCTGTTTTTAACCATTTCAATTACAAACAGACCTTTCAATTTTATTTATTTTTTTATATAAATATATTTTATATCTAATCCTGTGATCACCAATCAAAATTTACATGCTCATGCATATCAAGCTTATCGCTTAATGATCGCGTAGTTCAGAGTTTGAACTATTCAAAAGAGTTAGAGCCGTGAACGAGTTGAAATGAAATGAGCTAACTCAATAAAAGAGCTAGCTCTCTTGATGAGCTAAATGAACTCAAGATACATATGAGCTAAATGAGCTAAAGAGCTAAAAGAGTGATATAGCTCTTTTGATCAAAAGAGCTGTATCTCTCTTTTCTTTACAGTGAGCCGTTTTTCGCATCTCTAGTTTGAATGGTCGGTCTATGAAGTCTCATGCCGTCTATTCCGTCACCCCGGATCGATTTGGCGGGGCGAGACGCGTCCATAATCCACCGCAAAAAAAAAACACTTGACTGGCCGATTTTCATCCTTAAACCTCACAGTAAGAGAGAATTTGACTTATACAACGTCGGTCAGATGATTAAAATGTGCATATTTTACGATCACTCACTGGTAAGGAAGGCATGGTGACGATTTTAGTCTTACTTCATCACTACAAGAATAATTCTTTTTTATTATTGCTTATGGTGGCAAACGAGTAAGCAGCACACCTGATGGTAAGTGTCACTGCCGCCCATGGACTTTTGCTATACTAAGAGTATAGCTAAGCTGCTGCCTACCAATTAGGGGTGTCCACTTTGAAAAAACATCGATGTTTTTATCTATTCGATAAATCGAAACTGTACATCGATGCATTTCGATGTAACGGATGAAAACATCGATGTTTTGTAAACATCGAGTACTTTTTCTAAAATATATTACAAAGCTAAAGTCATATCAAAAGTGATACTTCTAAAAAAAAAGGTCCTTTTTGTGGCATTTAAACATATTCCAATCCCTTATAAACCTGACTTCTAAAAAAAAAAAGGTCTTTTTTGCGGCATTTATACCTATTCCAATGCCTTATAAAACTGACTTCTAAAAAAAAAAGTCTTTCTTGTGGCATTTATACCTATTCCAATCACTTTAAAATATTATTGAATCATTTATTTAAACATAAACTTGAGTTTTTGTGACATTAACTGGTTATCATCGTTTCGATGTTTTATGAAAAAACATCGATACATCGAGTAAATCGATAGCTTTTCAAAACATCGGATCGATTCGATGTATCGCATTGTAAACATCGATGTTTTCGATGCATCGATGTATATCGAATATCCCTACTACCAATACAATCCCCAAACCCACCCTGTTGGGCTTCCGGCTCTCTCGCTCACCGAACGAAGCGCAATAACACATTGCTATTACTCAGACGTCGATCTTCTGCTCAGTGTGGTACTACCCCGGACGAACCGGCCCGCGGCTGTCGACAGAAAACTGTCAACAGCGTGGTCCTATCATTAATAGAATTAAGGGTATATTATAAATATATATCATCATACTCCTGCTCTTAACCCAATTATTTGGAGTCGATGCAATATGTTCGCGTACATATTGCGAAGGTAATAGTTTTATGATCTGACTGCCTGATATCAATACTACTTGGGAATGTAATTGTTGACCAAACGGCATCAGATGGAGTTGGCCCAGGTCGTTATAAAGCTCTTACGCTAAGCTAGGACGCTGCAGAATAACAGCGTTGTGGTAACACTTTTGTAGTTGATACCATAACATTAAGCTGAGCAGCCATCCTTTTCCTCATTTGCGGAGGGGACACCTTTGTCATAATATATATGTATTTTTCTTTTTTAATGTTTTTATAATTTAGTGCTTTTATTTTTTATATAATTTTTATTTTTTGATTTTGTTAAACAGTTGCTGATATTTACCACTGTATGTCCTTTCCGTGAAGGAGTAATAAATAAGTTTTCTTTCTTTTTCTTTCTTTCTCTTAGTCGTCTTTTACAACATACACGAGCAAAGTAAAGGTTGGTAGTATTCGTAGCATACAGTATTATAAAATTATATACATAATAATAACACGGTGTGTGATAGCGGCTACAAATACTACCAACCCTTACTTTGCTCGTGGATGTTGTAAAAGACAAATAAGAACTTTATAACGACCTGGGCCAACTCCATCTGATGCCGTTTGGTCAACAATTACATTCCCAAGGAGGATAGACGTTTGGCAGGCGGCCACAAAACTATTGCTACGAATAATAACTTTTACAATATGTGCTATGAAAGAAGACTACATATTGTATCGACCCCAAGTAATTAGGATAAGAGTTGGAGAATGATAGACATATTAAAAACACAAATAATTCGATTAAAAATACTATATTTTCTTACATTAAAACTTATATTAATAATATAAATTAAGTTATTAACGTTACAGGAATATTTTAATAATATTTGTGGCACAGAATATAATATCAAATAATATCAAACCACCTTGACTGTAGTAGGGAAATAAATTATTTATTTAATACTTTTTCAAGTGCCACCATGTCAATATTTGATATAAGGCCATTATTAGGGTTGTCAATTCATATAAAATTAAATCACCTTGAACTAATAAAAAAAATCTATTGCCAAAATACAAAAGGGGAATGCCCAAGTGACTAAGGAAAATAGTATCGGTATAAATATTACAGTGACAAGATGAAAACCACTGTCTAAGATTCGTATTAGTATGTAGTTTAAATAAAAATAAACATCATATGGGTAATTTGCCGGGTTTCTGAGAAATCGAGGGGTGAACTTTGTAGTTAAAAACTTATTACTTATCTTTTAAATAATATGAAGATTAGCATCTATGCTATTACTTATAAAATATAAATAGATATGCATGAAATGCATTATTACCACATATTTTAAGAAGTTTTAGAGGATATGGGGTTCTAAGCCTCTATTTTTAGGGGTGAACGTCAGGAAGGAAATACCAACGACGACGAGTTCTCAAAGCACTCTTTATTCTAATGAGTCACAAGACCGACTGTGTCCGACTGACTGATTTCATTTCGTTAGCGTTCTTACTTATTAACTAGTACATAATAAAATGCTAATGTCAGCATAGTGTAGGTGTGTGCGTTACACGCTACAAAGTTATTTATAGTAACAAGTATTCCAGTAGGAAAAAACTAAGTACCTACCTATATTTTGCTAAAAGAACTGTCGAAAAATAGCCTATACATTACGGTTGTGTAGGTACAATTAGTCACAATCAAATAAATACTCATTTTAATCAAAACAAAGCTTTATTAAAACAACATGTTTATTCTATATTTTCGTAGGTGTATTCTTCAAAAATGTCATCTAAAAATGGCGCTGGTGCAGTGATATCATTATGCCGTCCCCAGCTCAAATACCAGGCAATGGTCATCACATGAGCACAACAGCCAACTGTACGCCTGCCCACCAAACAGCTACAATAGTAGCCAGAGATGGCTCTCAGTGTATTAACTGTGTCTTCATTTCTATTTATTAACAGATATGTGTAGTATGAACGGCTGCTTACGTGTCTGGATTTGATTCTCCCACGAATTATATAATTGTTCACACCCAGAACAAGCGGTATGTCGTCTTCTATGACATTATTTATTTACACAGTGTATATGCCATTTTGTCGTACATGTTCTCCGTAGTATGATCTTGCCTGCTTGAGCTGGTATGTGCCAAGAGCTAATTTTTTTAAGTCATCTATTGTTAGCCTTGGAAAATCATTCAAGTGAGGATGGTTCTCATCTATATTAATAAATCCTATGCGTCTCCTGTTCAAATGTTCTGCTTCAACTACATCAGCTAGATGATTAGGAACATTTAATCTCTGCCGGGCTATTTCTAAATATTCCCTGTGTACAGGTTTGTCTTCAAGGACAGGGCGAAACTTGTTAACAAGAGCACAACCAATCCTGAAATCCTCCATGAGATGTTTTATAGCTGTATTGAAATACTCCTGTCTGAACAATTTAAAATCTTGTTTCAATCTGCCATTAACAATCTCAACAACCCATCTACACATTGTGACACAACGTGATTTGTTGGCTTGCTCTGTAGTGAGTTGGTGGTGGCCCTCCAATAAGGATTCAGGTAGATGTGTTTGATATCCATATTCCTGTAGGTGTGTCACTACATCTCTAAAGCCTCTGTCAAGGATAAAAATATCTCCTTCTCTAAAATATTGACGCATAGGTCCATCGGACCTGCTAAATTCTGTTCTCATAATTGTAGCATCATTGGTTGTTGCTTTATATGGTCCCAAACAATCTAATATGTGAGCGTTACAGCATACAATCATGAATGGTTTCACTAGGTTGGTATATTTATGCAAACTGTATGTCTGTTTCTGGAACAAATAGTTGCTACTACTTTGGACATAGATATATGTAGCATCACATATAGTAATGGCTGGTTTGGTCTCTGCAGGCATCGCTAGGTTTCCATAGAACCCCTCAGGTATTAGTGTATTGATTGCTGCCACTTCTTGAACAGTCATATGACTGAGACCCAAATAATGAGGTACTAAATGCAATGTCATAACATCTCGCACTTTCATGTACTGCTCGAGTGTACTTCTCGGCATATTAAATAGGCCACACAACCTCTCATTGCTGTCTCCACTTCTTAGCTTAGTTAAATAAATACACAGTGCTACACTAGCATCTGGCACTTCATTGTGTAATTGTGGAATATTGATCATTAGTTCATAAAACTGTACAGCATTTAGACCTAACCAGTAATGACATAAGTTAGGTTGGATCATGTGGACATTACTAAAATTAATCTGCTTTGTTGACAGTCCTTCCAACGTAAGTAGTAGGTTATCCATTTGAGGACCAGTGAAGTCAGAATAATTGACTTGTAACTCATTCCAGCAGTCATTATCCAAATGAAAGTTACAGATCCGAGCACTTTGGGGTACATAAATTCGATAGCGGCTCAAAACTTCTTCTTTCAATGCTCTAGGTATTAATAGCCTTTCAGTATTTCCACAGTTAGTAAAAACACAATGTCTAGTTGATGCAGCTGCACGTTTATATGTCTGTGATGTTATTTTTGGCAGTTGTTGCCTTCTTTGGGGCTGGTATAGGTTGTGCTGTGGTAATGCTGGTGGGTCAGGAATATGTACAGCAATGTCTTCGTCACCATGTACGGGTGGATCAATATTTTCTACAGGTACTGCTACATCAGGTGCAGCAACTTCCACAATAGGTACAGGTTCATCAGCATTTGGTGCAGGAACATCAATATTGGGTACAGGTTCATCATCAGGCTGATTCATATGATGAGCATCATATTGCAAATGCCGTTGTATGGTCCTCTTAGCTGCCATCCAACATGCTCGGCATACTCTATCCAAATGATGTATCTGAACAAGAAAAATTAAAAGTTAGGATTGGTTAACAGTAAGGATTAATATGTAACTTATATATATATATACAAATATAATACAGACACTTGTCTATTGACAGCAATTACTTGTCAACACTACAGTTATGCAAGATTTTGTAAATAAATCTATTGTCTTGTATATACAATATTATTTAGGAGAATAGGTGTTTAATTTATTTAAAAACTAATAAAATTATCAAATAAAACTTTAAACTAGATTACTGATTATTAATCACAAAAGTATTGAAACTGTACTATATATCATTTCAAATGATATCTAATTAGGAGAGGATGTTTAAAGCAAAGGGATAATTGGTAAACAAAGCTGGCATATACATATAAATACTTAATCATTTAATTTGTTTACATACCAGATGTGGAGATATCCGATTAAGAATGATATTCCTTTCTTCACTATTGGCAGGTACTCTAATTGATCTCACACGAAGTATTGATGTTCCACATACAAAACATACGCTTCGATGGCCCAACACAGGAGTTTGGCCTGAGCCAGATGAAAGTGCGGCTTGGAGAGCAGCAAAGCATTCATTACAAATAATGCCATCACGTGAAATCTGAAAAAAACAACATACATTAGCCTTCGTACCCAACAAAACCAGCATTGTGTAGTATACAAATGGCGCATACATAGTCATAAAAATGACTTACCAAACTGGGTGAAATCCAAGCTGATAGAATAGTGTAGATATCATCGTTCACTTCTCTCAACGACTGCCAACTTCCATGCTGTAGTCGAAGGAAACAGTTTATACACCGACGAACGGAGCTTGCCATAGCGGTGATGTTGTACACTACACACTCACAATCACTTTTTACAAGGAGTCTCTATCTCACAATTAGTAAAAAAGTATATATTTAAAGAGTCTTTTCTCAAAATACGTGCAGTTAATGTAACAATACATAAATCAACAGTAACAAAAAAACAAACTGAACGATCCAATCTGTTTAGCCGCGAACAACAAACATAATTTTTTTTTTTTTTTGGTTCTGTTCGTCCATTCGGACAGGCAAAGGGATCAAAGCCCATACAGCCAAGTCTTATTTAATTATTTTTCATACATTGTTCATCATTTCTTCATATTATGTAGCCTTAATAGTCATTGTCTGTCAGTAAGTCAAGTCGTTACCATTAATCGGGCGCTGATAACCTAATCAATGATTTTCTTTGGGAATTTTGGACAAATATGAAAATACACGTAAACCACTATTATACCATATTCACTACACTTCAGCACTTTAACTGTACCATATTGCATAAAATACCAGCAAAATTATTCAATATAACACCACAAAACACTAAAGAAATGAATATAATACAAGAGCGTGACATGACATTTCCACATTCGCGCCAAAACTCCACAACAAACATAATAAGATTGACAAGTACGGTTACAGTGTTACTAAAATAAAAAGATTTACATCAAAAATCGATAACGCTTATTACTTCGATTTTTCATACTGATATACAAACACGAGTATTCACTCACAATAAGAAAGAAGGCGAAATATTTTTGTAAGTTTTTCTGTTTATGATAAATACGATCTCATATTTCACCTAGTTTTTAATGTTTCAAAGCTAATATTTTGTTACATTGGCTAACAAAAAGCTGTGTTTAGTTTCGTACAGTCGATAAAATAAATTATATTCTAATAAATACATTTTTTTCGTTGTATAAAAATATTAGTCAGTAAGTTATGAACTGTTAATAATCATAAATAATTATGTTTAATCGATACTTTATTAGATCAGTAGAACATCGATTGATCGATTAATCATAATTATCTGTGTAATAATGTTGCTACAACAAAAATCTATTCAACGGAAAACTACGATACAAAAAAAGACTATTATGTATTACACGTGCATAAACCCGGCAAATGTGAGACTCCACAATACGTGATAAAATTATTTTAATAATAAACTAAGATTTTCCATGTCATGAACTCGTGTCACAGTTTAAAATTAGATGCATCTAGCGATACCGAAAATGGGCATTCCCCTTTATTTACGAGGTCTGTATGGATATATTATAAAATGTTTGTATTTTTTATTTCACATATTATATATAAGGAAAGCACAAAATAAATAGATCTACCATTTCAATTTTACGAAAGAATAAAAAGTTTTAAAATATATAATGGTAAACTTGCCAAATAAAATGATTATTTTTTTTATTAAAAAAATAATAAATATAGTCTCCTTGTGAATTAATATTAATTAAATGAATTAAATAATTATGTATTATGTAATAATAACAAGATAATGTATTTACTATGTGAAGTGATACTAAATTCTGCTTTCCGTGATATTCTGTTTTAAGATGGCGGATTAGAGCCATTACTTTTTTATTGCCATAGCATAAGCAAGCCCTTGACCCCACTTTTTCTTTAAAGGTGAAATAAGGAGACAATTGATTAGCTAAGCTTAAAATCTTTCATACATTATCTTCAAATTAAAACTTTAATTTGTTAAAAAACAATTTTTATAAGCTTTTTAATTATTACAAAATTAATATTTGCCATTCCAAGCATGCATAATATATATATTTTACATATTTTATATTCATTTAAACGTTTAAATAAATTAAAATGTTAAATAACTTTGTCTGTAGAAATCAGATAACGTAAGGTAATTTTATTACAACATAATGTTTGACAGCCCTATATTGCGTTAAACTAGTGACCTTGCTAATAGAACATATTTACAAATAAAAACATGATTGCTTCGCAACCGAAATATATATTCAGAAGTCATTATAATTCTCACATTTTTTTTACATTTTTGAATTAATTGCACCGTAAACATTGCATTCATAATAACGAATGAACTAAATTATAAGTCCATATACTCATTTAGATATAGTTTATTGAAAATGAATTTATTCTTTTGAAATAAAACTACTTTTACGGATCCTATCGCGTTTGTATTTGATTTTTAATTTCCCAACGTTTCGAACACTTTACAGTGATCATGGTCACGGGAGGACTGAGGTGTCTTACGTCCAATATGTCATTGTTATTACAGAAATTTATTTATATCTACCCTATAAGATATTAAAAAGGGGAAATTAAAAATCAAATACACACGCGATAGAATCCGTAAAAGTAGTTTTATTTCAAATGTGTAATATTCGCGTAAACATTAGAAGTCGTTATGAATTTATTCTGTCGTATATGTAGTATTATTTTAGTTAATAGTGATTTATACATTTCTTACGCGTTATTTATTTAATATGCCACACATAAAATTATTAAAACTAAATAAATAATAAATCCTGAGATTCTCTGCCATGAAATTGCAATAACAATACCGTTCAGTTATAATAACTCTTATCTTTGCAATTTGTTTTCAAAAATTAATGTTTTCAAATAAAGAGCATCTAATTTGATACAGTTTTTTTTTTAACTGTTTATATAATAATTTTTAATAAATGACTAATTAAATGTGAATTTAAAATTACAAAATTATTTAATAATTAACAATTAATCAATTGACACAATATGAATTTTAAAAAGTAGTTATATTGACTATTTGAACTTATACTTTAAATACATTTGCCTCCATAATATTTATGATTAGTAAGTAATATCCAGCTATAAAATTGTTTTATTTACGGAATTACCACTTTTTCAAGTTATGTTAAGAAAAAATGTAAACATATTTAAGATATTAATTCCAATATATGGATTAATACTAAAATAACACGCCTCAAAAATATAGGCATGTTATGCAACAATCAAACACAATTATCAATTAATTTTAATTGTATTAATGTTCTTATTTCGTTCAATCGCATTATTTACGGATATTCGCGATTATATTTCGTTCAATCGACGATATAGCCTTTGGTAATCGTTATATACTATGTACAACTCACCTACAAATATTTTTTAAACTTTACTTTGGCCCATCAAAACACACTTGGCGTTGAGTATACACCTGCGTATAATATAAACTCACTCTTTCTATGAACAATCATATACACAAAAGGTTTATTCGCAAGAAACTCCGTACTAGTATTATTTACAGCTAAAAATTCAACACCAGCTGTCACACCTTCCTCATTTACTTCTATATGACTAATCTGCGTCATTAGAGACGCATACATCTTGTAATTACTAATGCTTTTCAATTCAGCCAAATCTGGATTAAATATCTTTTTCACACCCATATCATAAATCAACTCTGGTAAATTATCAACTTCGGTTCGCTGTTTAAATTTAGGTATTGTAACATTCACAAGTTTCAAACCTTCACCTTTATATAAATTAAAAATAGATGTCAATCTTGTATTTTGTAAACTATAAAATAATTCACCGATCCACATTTTGTTTCTAGGTAAAAATATAAGCATAGAAATTTCTTTATTTGCGAATGGTAATTCTAAAACATTAGCACTTATCTGTGGGAATTCTAATAGATTGAAATATCCTATTTGATTCATCATGCTCACTTCACCAACTAATATTCCATTGTCGGAATAAAACGGTTGAGTTTGTGTATAAACACTATTGAACGGTGTCTTCCAAGCACTTCGGAAATAATTAGCATCGCTCATTAAAAGCACTGTTGATATAAAATCATCGTAATAAAGAATCTCTGTTATTGCTCCACTCGTGCCTTCTTCAATTGCGTTATTCACTTCAAGCGCTGATTTAGTAGGATCTTGAAAATTTAATAGCAAAACTTTAATATCAAACAAACTTTCCACTTTTCTTATATATGATTTTTTAACACCCAACAAGCGATCCATTACCATAACAATCTTCTTTCTACTCTCCCTCTTTACATCTCGTTTCAAATTATACAAAAGTTCACCTAATTTCTTTTTAAAACATTTATTTCTTCGATGTTGTGTTACATTCCAAATTTCTCTAAATGTTGTACCTCTTGCACCCTCTGATAAAGCAATTAATTGAATCCATGTTGATAATGGTGAATATACAAAATGTGCATCTCTATCCACAGCAACTCTTTGTAGTAATTTGATTGAGAATTCATATGCACCACGTTTGTGTTGTACTAAAGCAGTTTGTCTATTACATCGATTATTCCTATCGGCAAATACACTGCACGTTAACGTCACTAGAGCAAGAGCGAGTATTTCTAACTTCATATTCGCGGCAATTTTACGTGTCGTTTTTATCAACCGTCTATCTGGCAAGCCGTTCGCTTGTTGAATGAGCTCAGTTAGATGGAAACCTTTTTCGTCTGCTTACTACAGTTATTTATACAAGTAGTTAGTTTATACAAACTCGAAACGTATAGTTTAATATACTGAATTAATATTAATCATTCTTTAGTTATTTTTTTTTTAAATATTTAATTCTGTGAAACTGAAGAAAATTATTTGTTTAATTATATATTTCTTTTTATTTATCTTTGTAATGTATACAACGTAGGCACATTGCCGGGCCGGCCACAGATGTTAAGAAATCGGTACCAATCCGGCATTGGTACCGATTGACTGCAAATGACTATGGGGTGGGAATAGTTAACGCACGATGCCGCAGGCGGAATGTTCGAGGTGTGCCAGACCCTAAAAAAAGGTATGACACACACCGAACTGATCACAGATGTCAAGGAATCTGTACAAATGGTCATTCCAAAGGAAAATTCGCAATAAATATACCAGCACGACATGACCAATGTAGAATAATAGGTCCATTTTATTCATATAGTGAAGGAAGGAGGAAACTTGAGACTTTTTTGCGACGGGCTATAGTGTGGTCATACCCCGTTAATTTTGTCCGGGATGATAGAAAGAACGCCCTACATGTACCTCTCTTTGCCGTGCGAGCTGGGCACCCAAACTCGGTCTTTATCTTCGGTATGGAAACTTGAAACTAGTATAGTGCGAATAGGAGTTGGGAGGAATAGTAGTATAATGCCGTAATTGGTACTCTTGGCAAGTGGTAGAACCACGCTGTTGGCAGTTTTCTGTCTACAGCCGCGGGCCGGTCCGTCCGGGGTAGTACCACACTCTTGCAGAAGATGTACGTCTGAGCAACGGCAATGTGCTGTTGCGCTTCGTTCGGTGAGCGAGAGAGCTGGAAGCCCAACTGGATGGGTTTGGGGTTTATATTGGTAGGCAGCGGCCTAGCTATACTCCTGGTATAGTAAAGGTCCATGGGCGGCAGTAACACTTACCATCAGGTGTGCTGCTTGCTCGTTTGCCACCAAAAGCTATAAAAAAAAAAAAGTGGGTTGGTAATCGTAGTTGTCTTAATAATTTCTAAAAGAATACTCCTGCTATTTCTCGCTTGTGAACTGATATTTCATCATCATCATCATCACAGCCCATAAATGTCCCACTGTTGGGCTCGGGCCTCCTCCGTAATAGGAGGGAAATTAACCTACTATACCGCGCTGGTCAGACGTGTTGGTATAGGGTTTTGTTTCGAGTTTTCCTTCTCTCGCTGTTATATGCGTTTTGTATCCCTTAGTCGTCTCGTACGATCACCCACGGGTAAGATATGGGGTGGTGAATAGTATTCTTACTTCGTCACCATACGGATAAACTGATATTTAATAGTGATAAAACCACACTGTTGACAGTTTTCTGTCTACAGCCGTGGGCCAGTCTGGGGTAGTACCACATTTTTGTAGAAAATCGACGTTTGAGCAGTGGCAATATTTTGTTGGGCTTCATTAAGTGAGCGAGAGAGCCGGCTCCCTTAGTCATCTCTTACGATCACGGGTAAGACAGGGGGTGGTGATTTGTATTCTTACTCCGTCACCACACGGATAATACATTAAATATAAACAGAGATAAAAGAGATAATTAAATGAAAAATATAATATTAATTATTAAACTGATTATTTCTTATCATTAGGCAAGCGCTAGGGTTTTTTTTAAGTTTAAAAAAGAACAAAGGAATTGCGCGGGCGTTTTGGCGCGAATGAACGTTTTGTTTATTGTTTCTTAGTAAATTAGAGAAAATACTTTTTTAGTCTAGACTGAAATAGCAATCAACGTATTTGCTTGCACCTGTAAATTCGTTTCAGATTAAAATACAAATTCATTTATTATGTGTAAACCTCGCGAGGGCTTTTACAGAATGGCCACTGAAGACAAAGATCGGGTATCGGTGACCCGCTCGCACGGCGAAGAGAGGTGCTTTGCCGGGTTGATATATGGAGTCGCGCGCCGCCTCTTCCGTCGATTTGGCGGGGCGTGATCACCTCCATAGTTCACCGCAAAAAAAGGCTCTTACATATTGTCAATATTAACATTTAAATTAATTCAATAAACCACTACTTATCATCATCGTCATCATTATCATCATCTCAGCTCATATATGTCCCACTGTTGGGCTCGACCCTCCTCCGTAATAGTAGGAAAATTTACCTATTATACCACGCTGGTCAGACGTGTTGGTTTTGTTTCGAGTTTTCCTTCTCTCACATAAATATTATATGCGTTTTATATCCCTTAGTCATCTTTTACGATCACCCACGTGTAAGATAGGGGGTAGTTAATTGTATTCTTACTCCGTCACCACACGGATGAACTACTACCTACGGAACTATATCAGAACGTAACACCTACTGAGAAGGTCCGGCAAGAACTCAGCGGGTTTTTGTGTATTATTACTTTTTTACCCTCTTTTTTATAAAATTGTATACTTCATGTTGCAGTCAATGCTAAGGCTTACATATAGGCCCCATTTTTTTTTTATGGACGTGGTCGCGCCCTGCCAAATCGGTCCGGGGCGACGAAAGAGGCGGTGCGCAACCCCATAGACCCACCCTGCAAGCATCTCTCTTCGCTGTGCGAGCGGGCCATCGGTACCCGATCTTTGTCTTCGGTGGCCCGCCCGGCGGTTTACCCTCACGGGTTCCTCTCATGTTGACGCCCCGACGGCGAAAGCTGCACATATAGGCCCCATAAGCTTTGCCATATCCGTGGTGCTGTACTGCTGAGCTTCACGTATCAGTACATCCTCTTATCTATTGGCCTATTAGCCAATTTTTGCTTCATGTCCCACCCTTTGCATATGAGAGAAGTGGAATTTTTCCAACTCTTCATGATTTTCTCTTCGAATTGAATTTCCCAAGACAATTAAAAGCGTTTCCCGGGAATTCCCTAGGGTCAAAGGTCAAGGTCTTATACGTGACCACTGTGGATCCGGGCTTACAGGAGTTACAGTGGTGGGAATGTGTGGTGGGTATAGTCCCAAAAAAAATCACTTCATGTTAATAACAATTAGTTCCAGTGATGCCCTTTGAACCACGATAAAAAACTAAATTCAAATACAATACAGAAGATTATAACTGAATCAGAACTCACACCGCACAGCACCCGATCACAAATGAACTAGAGCAGCCATCACTCCACTCAATCACTTTAGAGAGAAAGGGAACACATTTCAGTTCTCCTTTACAACACTCACAAGCATTAAAACAAAATAAGAATACAATTGACCATGGTTTGAGTGGTGAATTGTATTTTTACGGTGTCACCACGTGGAACGAAAGAAATATTTTACCTAAATATTATTTCACCATCGAAGGTCAAAGACATTTGAATAGAATTAGTTACAAATGAGTAAGCACCTGTTATTTTTTCGTTATGGCTATGATGTGTATTTGGCAATAGAATTTGTATTATTATCAAAATATAATAATTATTTATGCCTTGTAAGAAATGCCTCATTGGTATAAGCATGTAAATATAAGGAGTTTTTGCTCTAAGAGTGTCGGAGCGAGAATTGGGAATTTGAATTTTTTTTTTTATCTTTTTTATTAATTATATTGATATTTTATGCGAAAAACTTAAAAAAAAAATAATAATTATAAAAAAAATAAAAATTGTTAAAATTTGAAAAAAAATCAGGTGACTGTGAACGCGTCATGATTCGTCACCATACTTGTAACCTCACAATGTTAAAGCAATTGAAAAGTCAAAACATTGTGCTATACATATACATTATGCTAAAATGGGTGAAAACTAACATAATGACGTCACACGTGCTTGGGATCATTCGGGAGTTGTCGGCGAGTCTTCGCTACTGGATTCAAAAAAATATTTTTATATTGATATATGTACATAACTTTGTAATTATTGCAATAAAAAAATTAAAAAAATAGTTTTGTTCTAAATCTTATATATGATGTTTCCATTTATCACAAAAAAAAATTCAATAACCCGATTGCAACGTAGAGGTTAGGTTTCTTGAACTCACTCACTCTTAAACTCAGGAAATAAATACTGTAAGCTACAAATTGACTTTATTGGATATTTTTAACATCATCACCATCATTCTCCTGTTCTTGTCCTAATTACTTAGGGTCGACGCAATATGTACCAATAGTTTTATGACCGGCCGCCTGCCTTACATCTGCCCTCCTTGGGAATGCAATTGTTGACCTAATGGCATCAGGTAGTA
This sequence comes from Lymantria monacha, assembly GCA_905163515.2. Taxonomy (NCBI): domain Eukaryota; kingdom Metazoa; phylum Arthropoda; class Insecta; order Lepidoptera; family Erebidae; genus Lymantria; species Lymantria monacha. The sequence continues at coordinate 18,453,024 of LR991106.1, read as the reverse complement.
TTGGCCCAGGTCTATATAAGGCTCTTAGTCGTCTTTTACGACATCGAGCAAAGTAAGGGTTGGTATTATTCGTAGCTATTAAGACACAGCATTTTTAATATACTATTCAAATTACTTTGGGTCGTCATAATATATATTCCTATTTTATTATACACATTGCAAAAGATTTGGCAATAGTTTTATGATCAGTCGCCTGTCTGACAACCATTCTCCTAGGGATTGTATCTAATTGTTACTCAAACAGCATTAGACGAATTTCGCTCAAGTCGATGTTAAGCTCTTACTCGTCTTATACGACATCCAAGTATACATTACTTGCGATAGTGATGCCCAAATGCAAGACCAAGACTCGGTGTAAGAGTCTCGCAGTACTCCCTTAGTCAGCATTTTACGATTCCTTTGGCAAAGAATGGAATGTCAATATTATTAAGTATTCTTAATACCAGTACACGGGAAAATAATTTGATGTTATCTTAAACAGTCTCATGATAGATAGGTGTGATTATAGCCCCACTCCCGTTAAATGTGTATACCTAATTATTGATAGTTGTACAATTAGTGCCATTAGATAAATGGGATTTCATTAATTTAGTTGGATTTTTCATTTCCATCAAAACAAGTGACTGTGTGTTATTCTAAACAACGACAGTTGCAAGACTTGCGAGACTCGCAAGAGTCCTGTATTTGGGCAACACTAATGTAAGAGTTATCCGTGTGGTGACGGAGTAAGAATACAATTCACCACCCCCTAACTTACCCGTGGGTGATCGTAAGAGACGACTAAGGGATATATAAAACGCATATAACATCTATGCAAGAAAAGAAAAATTCGAAACAAAACCCTATACCAACACGTCTGATCAGTGCAGTACCTATAGTAGGTTAATTTCCCTCCCATTACAGAGGAGGCCCGAGACCAACAGTGGGACATATATGGGCTGTGATGATAATGATGATGAATGTAAGAGAAGAATTATTTATTCATTTACCACATACAACTATCATTACAGATAGTAGGTACCTAATTCAATGGAAGTATACAAATTATAAAAAAACATAATTATTAAAAAATTATCTCATTAAAATCTAAATTATTAAAATCAAAATAATCTCATTACAATCTGAATTATTAAAATCAAAATAATCTCATTATTTAATTTAAATTCTAAATATACCTATAGTTCATCTAATCTAAGAAGTGCATTTTGACGTTTTGCATTTTTTAATACACAATAACCTTGGTCAAACGTATACACATTATTGCAAACAATCAATCGGAAATTTTAAAGAACTATTAAGTTATTTACATAATTAACGTTGCAGTTGACTTTCTTGTATAATAATTTAATGTTAAAACTCCGTAAAACTAATTTAAAATAAAAATAACATGGTTAATAGTAATTGCTATTGACGATCTAACAATGTCACGTCATCACGTTCTATACAGTAGTGCTTGACAACTTCCAATTCACGAATATCCAAATAATCGGTAAAAATATTAGAATAATATAAATGATCTAATAGAGATTTTGACAGAGATGTACGTTTCGACAATTTTATTGATAAGGAAATAATTATTAATGTTCGCGACGATGATAATTCAAGTAACAGTAGTGATTCTGAATAAATAGCTATTTTCAAATCCAGTTTTTGTTTTTACTTAACCTAATCTTACTAAATATGATGAACAGATTTTATGCTGAAATAATTAAATTTATATAGTAGTCATTTAGCACTTCATTTATTCATCACCTTTTTGAAAAATGAAAAATAAACCGATTATTAATTAAAAAGAATCAATATCGATTTCTCACTAAAATCGGATATTTTATTATTTAGTTCACATACCTAAACAACTTACTCCGACAGCTGTCAAAGTGCACTTCTTAGATTAGATAGACTATAATATATCAAATTATAAGTATACATCTTCAGAACTTAAAAGTGCATAAATAGCTATCCTGTATGGTTGCTAGTATTTCTAGCCTCCACCATACAGGGCATTAATTTAGTTGACATATTATGCTGAAAATAAAGAATATAGTAAATTACTGAAATTTAGCATGTAATATGCTTAATTATTTGCTTTATTATTGAACTATTGTAGGACATGCAAATTGCCTACAATAGTTCACGGTGGTGTAGTGGCAGCACGATTGGGCGGGCATCCCAATAGGCGCGGGTTCGAATCCCGCTTGTGACATCATATTTCGCTTCGTAATCGGGTTTTATAAAGAATATAGTAATAAAAATTAATTACGAATTGTCGGATATTATTAAAATTACAAAAACATTGGTATCAATAATATTACAATACAATATAATTGTTTCTTTTAAATGCAAATAATTTGCCATTGTGACTAAGATTATCAAGGTACGGCTCTTAGGTGACCTCCTGTAACTAATGCAGCGTAGAAATGAGATCAGAATGACATCAAGATACTAAATAGAATATATTTGCTTTTGTAATGTTCTTCATTTAGGGGACGTCCATTAATCACGTGATCTTCTTTTAGCATTTATTTAATGATCTTCTGCGAAAATGGTACAACCCCGGAGGGACCGGCCGGCGGCTATAGACAGAGAACTGTCAACAACGTGGTCCTACCACTATTAAAAAGAATGTAGCTGCAGTAAATGAATGGGTGTTAGCACATTATATTTGTTACCTGTCACCGTATACCTAAGGTCCCCCCTTTTTAGTCGTCTTCACCATCATCCTGCTGTAATTTCAATTACTTTAGGTCATTTAGTATTTACTTTTCTTTCATAGTACATATTACAAAAAAAATTGGTAAATAGTATTATATCCAACCGCCTATCTTCCTAAGAAACGTAAAGCACTTCACTTGGTTCGCCAATCCATCTCCTAATAGCATTATTATTAGAAAAGGGGTCTACGCGTGAATGTGAGCAAAACCAAAATAATGGTCTTTGAAAGAGATGAAGCCAGAACAGATGTAAGAGTAACAATAGGTAATGATGTACTAGAGCAAGTGGATGAATTTGTATATCTTGGATGTGGATTTAGTCGAGATGGAAGGTACACCACTGATATAGAGCGAAGAGTGAATGCGGGAAATAGAGTGAACGGAGCGTTGGGGCAACTTCTCGGCAGCCACCACCTCAGCCAGAAGGCACGTGTAGCAATACATAACGCAGTGCTTGTCCCAACATTACTGTATGGAAGCGAGAGTTGGGTATGCAGAAAAGAGTATGAAAGTAAAATTAATGCGGTCGAAATGCGATCTCTTCGGAAAATCTGTGGAGTTAGGCTGACCGACCGCATTCGTAACGACGACGTAAGAGAGCGAGTAGGTATGAAAAAGAGTATTGGTGTAAAGATGCGAAAGGGAATGCTCCGATGGTTCGGACATGTGGAAAGAATGCCGAACGAACGTCTGGTTAAGAAGATATACAATGCGAAAGTGGAAGGATGTAGGTACCGAGGGAGACCGAGACTAACCTACCTAGACCAGATCGGTCAGGTACTGAAGGAAGGTGGAGTCAAGAGTCTCCGAAACCGGCGAGCGTGTATGAAGAGAATTATGAATGTTGAGGAAGCGAGTGAAGTATGCAGAGATAGAGTTCTCTGGCACTCTGTTCTCTCTGCCTACCCTGCAAGGGATATGGCGTGATGATATATATGTATGTATGTATGTTAATTTAGGAAGCCTATGTCCAGCGATGTGCAGTGATAGACTGAATGAATGATAGTTTAGTACATAGGAGTGCACACGGCTTTTTAAACTTCACCACTTTTATCTTTCAATATATGAACGATCGAGCTTAGGTCATCGTCATTCAGCATTTTGCCATCCGCTACTGGACGTAGGCTTCTCTCACACTTCGCTACAAAGTGCGGTCCTGTACCAACCGCATCCAACGACTCCATCCGGTGGGGGGGCATCCAACTCAGCGTCATCCGGTACGCCGTCATCACTAGAGAACCTTTCTTCCCCATCAGTTATTAGCTCGTCGAGCGATTTGGCCTGCCCATTATTTTCTATCACCACTTTATTATACTTCTTTTATTAGCACTTGGGCGCGTTACCGTAGAATATAAAACGCTAATATCAACTTAATTAAGGGGAAAGGGTACTTTTTTTGCATTATTTTTTATTTTTTAACTAAATGCATAATATTCCAAGAATATTGTGTCAACATTTCAAGTCGATTGGAGCAAAATTGACGAAGTTATGAATATTTTTATACCTGCCGTATTTTTATACCTGCCCGACCGGAGCAGAGCAGGAAGCTGAAAAAATAAATTAAAGAAGACAAGACAGTATTTGTTGTAAAAATATGGTTTGACATGATAGCATGATTCTTTTTGGACCTGGCATTGATGATTCAGTGAGAGTTAGCCGAAAAAATTCGCTTATAGATGTTTTATTAATTTCTAGTGTTCAAAACTTTAAAGCGTTTTTTCCACAACTCACGTTTTCAAAGTCGGTGCCCCTTATAACTTAAAAACTACTGCACCGATTCTTTTGAAATTTGGACACTATTTCTGTACATAATTTACGAGGTAACGCTGGAGAGAAATTTTTAAATTTCGCAATAATTTTTATTTTTTGTTATCAAAATATTAGCTAATTTTCTCGCAGAAAATCGCGTTTTTAACCTTCAATGTTGTAAAAAAGTGAAAAATAGAAATTGCCAAAAAACCTTCCCAGCATTACCCGGGGAATACTATTATCTAAATGGAAAACTTTGATTTTTTTATTTTAAATGATCCAGCACCAAGTTATGAGAGACACCGCAATTGTACTTTTTCCCGAGGCACGTCCGAACAATTGTTGCTATTGCCGTATTTTATTTAATTTATATATATCATCACGAAAGGAAGGTGGAGTCAAGAGTCTCCGAAACCGGCGAGCGTGTATGAAGAAAATTATGAATGTTGAGGAAGCGAGTGAAGTATGCAAAGATAGAGTTCTCTGGCACTCTATTCTCTCTGCCTACCCTGCAAGGGATATGGCGTGATGATATGTATGTATGTATTATCACGAAGAAATATATTTATAATATTTCTTCGTGATAATTTCATATAATATTCTTCGAATGTCATAATTTGGGTTTAATAAAGTGATTTTAACTATGTCGTCACAAGATAATAATAAAAAAATGCATTTTTCTTGACGAATTAACCTTACCAACTTAATAAGAGCGACGGTTTGTCATTTTACGCAAAAACTAACTTTAAATATGTAACGCTACAAGTAATCCAGAAAAACAAAGCCATTAATACAGCTAGTAATTAAATAGAAGGCTAAAAAGATGTAAGTCTGTTCTTATATAAATCAAGCATCTATTTTTTTGTCCACACAATTCATTAGTATGACGATATCATCTCTAACATTCCAATGTATTATCTGACCTCCATCAGGAATGTGTTTGTAATTAATTACTTTAAATTATTGTAAGATATATATAGCCGTGTCGTCTTTTTATTTATTGCTTACGGTGGCAAACGAGCATACAGCATACCTGATCGTAAGTGTCATTGCTGCCCATGGTCCTTTGCAATACTAAGGGTATAGCTAGGCCGCTGCTTACCCAATACAAACGCCAAACCCAACCCAGCTGGGCTTCCGGCTCTCTCGCTCACCGAACGAAGCGCAATAGCACATTGCCATTACTTAGACGTCGATCTTCTGCGAGAGTGTGGTACTACCCCGGACAGACCGGCCCGCGGCTGTACACAGAGAACTGTCCACAGCGTGGTCCTACCACTATAGTCTTGCCGTATTTATACTCAAATAGGTAATTAAAGGGTAATCTGGTGGTTGGGGTACTTGTCACGGCTGTAGTGGGTCACTACATCAGACAAAGATCATTAGACAAAGATAAGGAACAATAATGAAATATAATTGAGTGATTTATTTTATTTTTTTTATTTTCTTTTTTTTTGGTTTGTATTTTATTTTCTTTTATTTTGCGATTGGCTATGGTCCGGTCACCGCGTCAGGAATAGCTGGCGTCAGAGGGGATGAAATCAAGCTACTTATATCGAGACCTCGATGGATGATACGAATCTATATCGCCTCATATCTCCCTAGATGACTGGGTGATCCAAGAGCAGATCTCAATAAGGGTAGAAGAGGATAAAATTATAATAAAACCACACCTGTACCAGCCTATGGTGACATGAACTCACCACGAAGCTGTCCAGGCAAGAGCAGGATGACATAAAGCTATAGTAACCCGAAGTGTAACTCTTTTCATCACTGTAGACATAAGTCGCGTCCCAACGCATTATGAAACATGAAATACTTATGATGGCTCTCATGAAAAAAAAAACCATAGACTCGTAGAAGTTCAACTTTGTTTCTTAAATGGTTCTCAAACCATCTCATTCAATTATGAGACTCTTATTTAATATTCAATATGTTAGTATTTCATAGTATTATATCAAATAATTTGAATGATATTTTATAATGTAATGCAGAGAAAAGCTGTATGGTAGCGGCTAAGAATACTACCAACCCTTACTGTGCTCATGGATATCGTAAAAGACGACTAAGAGCCTTATAAAAACCTGCGCCAACTCCATCTGATGCTGTTTGTTCGACAATTACATTCCCAAGGAGGGTTGACGTCTGGCAGGCGGCCGGTCATAAAACTATTGCCAATAACTTTTACAATATATACTATGAAAGAAGAGTACATATTGTATCGACTCCAAGTAATTGAAATAAGAGTAGGAAAATGATGAATGCAGAGAAAATGCTCAATTATTGAATATAACAAAACAATGCTTTATATTTATTTTTATATTTGCCAATATGCCGATGGAAATCTTTCATTGAGTAGCTAACGCTCATTTAAAAACAGTGACTTTAAAACGAAGTGCAAACTTGACAAACAAATTAGCTTGATTGTATGTGTATTGATGGGCCCGTACTAGTAGCTAATTACCAAAACTAATAAAGAAGAAGGCCCCATATTTATTTATAATTATATTCTGACCTCACACAAGTTCCAAGTAATCGTATCATAATCAAATCTTTGTTTTGTCTAATCCTGTGTTTGTATTCAAACCCGTCAGATCAAATATTAACTTTACAAGTATACGAATATAAGGCTGTTGTTTGATTCGACTTTATAAATTGAAGTCTTAATTATTTTTAAATAGTTTTTATATTTATCATGGGTTTCGGTTCCTTCGATTTTCGCAACTATTTACGACTAAGTAAGCCAGATATATGATATCCGAATTATTATATCTTTCACGTTTTATTCACTAGTCTGGAATTTTGAGACCCTATTTCAAGAAACTGTGAGTAAAGTTAATTAAATCTAGGGAATTTAATTTAAAGACTAAAATTAAAATTATTTAAATACTAATTCTGCACTAAGTAAATAATCCTTGTATTGCTAACTATTTCTTTACACACATATAATTAAACGGACACAAATTACACTCAGACTCAGAACAACACTTTATGAATCGCACAAAGTATTGTCCTCGGAATCAAACCCACTAGCATGAAAGATCGGTAACTTAAGCACTACGCTATCTCAGCAGACAAATAAACTTATATTTAAAAAAGAGTTACTTCTCCATCTTCTTTCTATTGTGGAGAAGGCTCGAGCCCAACAGTGGGAAACTTACATGAAGCGAGATGACGTTATAAGTTATAACTCAAATATCAATTATAAATTCACACTTCAAACGAGGAAGAAATAACAAATGTCTACACGGATATTTTAATTAGTATGAGGAAATAAAAAAATTATGATTACACATGTCTATGCTTGCTGCAATTTATTCTATTGTATTGTCAATCAATTGAAGATTTTTTTATGTAATATAACTAGTTTATCACCCGGTTACACATGAACACACACAGGCAATCTTTTTAGACGGCGATGTATGAGAAAAGTGAGCAAAATTTCAAAGTCAAAAAATATTTCAGCAATGAGAGGAGCAGGATATAACATAGAAGCTGTAAGGATTATATATTTAAGTTCTAATCATCATTCTCCTATTTTTATCCTAATTACTCGGCTTCGATATAATATGTACTCTTCTTTCATATTACATATTGTAAAAGTTATTGGCAATAGTTTTATGACCGGCCGCCTGCCAGACGTCAACACTCCTTGGGAATGTAATTGTTGACCAAACGGCATTAGATGGAGTTGGCCCAGGTCGTTATAAGGCTCTTAGTCGTCTTTTACGACATCCACGAGCAAAGTAAGGGTTGGTAGTATTCGTAGCCGCTCCTGAAAACAAAGACAGGTAACCCTACTAGTCCTACTTGTAATTATAAACTAGAAAAAAAATCGATACGGATGAAATAAATAATAGTTTAAAAAACTAAAAAAACATGCTTTTATATATAAACTAAACTAAAAAGTAGAAAATAACTTTTTTAATCATTCAAGTTAAAGTAGAGTGAGAAATAAAAGAAATTATTTTAATGTAAAAAAGCGTGGGGTGCCTGATGTTAACATTCCACTGATAGTCATGTGGGTAAGTAGGCACTGTGGGTATGATCGCGAAATATTTTCAGAAAACACCCCACGCTTTTTTACATTAAAATAATTTCTTTTATTTCTCACTCTACTTTAACTTGAATGATTAAAAAAGTTATTTTCTACTTTTTAGTTTAGTTTATATATAAAAGCATGTTTTTTTAGTTTTTTAAACTATTATTTATTTTCTATTTTTTAGTTCCGCTAAATACAAAAGCGCGATTTTATATATTTTAATCTACTATGATTCCATGACTACTATCGGTAACTGTAATTATTTTCCAAATCATTAAATATGTACAGCTGTATTAATCGTGAAATCTCGATTTTTAAAATTCATTCAAATAATTTTACATTGTCGTCTTGTTACTTGATAATCGACGCATTGCATCAAATGCTATGTAACAGAGAAGCTTTAGATGAAATGATTCGATTACCAAGACTATGACTAAGTGCTACATAAGCTTGTCCAGCAGCAAATAGTCGAGAGCCTATATAAATGACTGCATGATCAACTGTACAGCATTGAATCTTGTGGACGCTCGATGCCCAACTCAGAATGTCAATAGCAACATTTGTCTCTCAGCATTTCCATATTTGGCTATTTTCTATCCAACTTACCTACTACATAAAAATGTAATAAGTGCAAATATTTATAAATTTTAATTCATATAAATGTTAATGTTTTGAAATTATATGAAAATATAATTTTGACTATATTATATATATTAACAATCAATTAAAATTTGAAGTAGTCATAAATGGTACTAAGATGGCCGAAACCAGTACTTCTTTTAAATTAGACAATAACTCACAAATGAACAATTAAAAAACTAAGTTTTATATTATTCCTGCATTAGTAACTACATATGTTTTATAATAACATTCCAAGCTTATATCTTAAATATTATAATAATACAAAAGTAAGTTATATAATACCATAATGACTTCTAATGTTTACGCGAGTATTACACATTTGAAATAAAACTACTTTTACGGATTCTATCGCGTTGGTATTTGATTTATATTATTATTAGGGAAATTATAAATCAAATACAAACGCGATAGAATCCGTAAAAGTAGTTTTATTTCAAAATATATAATACCATTTCAATTTTTAACTTCACAAATAAGCACTAAATCAGTTGAAAACTATGTTATATCATAACATTCCAAGCTTTGATCTTAAATATTGAAATTTATCTTTAAACAATCCTCTTGTAAGTATATCTGCAAATTGTCAATCACTACCAACCACCACTTTGAATAATCTGATTCACAGATATCAGATTACTAGGTTGCTAGTTCGGGAACATGTAAAACATTATTAAACAGGACCTTTTTGTCATGACCTATATAATATATAAGTGGCTAAGCTTACTTGTGCTGAGGACTGCACAGATAATGCCTGTCAATTTCTCCTATATTTCTTTGGCAACACACATACACAGATTTGAATGTGCACATAATTTGTTGAATTGACTGAGAGTATTATCTTCGTCTTAGCTTTAGCGTCTCGTTTCTTATCCCTCTTTTTGAGAAGTCGTCTATGCAATTCCAGAGTTCCTCGTGTTGTAAGTATGCATTGCTTTAGCAATGCATACTTACTTACGCCAGGTTGCATAATTTATATGGCCAGACAGGTTTTCGATAAATGCGAGAGTATTATTTAATGCCATTTTCAAATAGATATCTCAATTCAAATACTTAAATGCTGCACAAAGACCTAACAAGAAAACTTTTACACGAACTACGTTTTGTTTTTAATGTTCACTTCAATGTCTTTGATCACTGATTTTACCATTAGATATTACACTGTCTTTATTTCTGAGCTTTTCTGGGCCCTTAACCTGATGAATTGAACGACGTAGCTCGAGTTTTATTAACTATTTAATATGAAACTAACAAGAAAAACATACTCAGTGGCTTGACAGATGACCTTGATGTCACGAAATAAAGAGATATTGTTTTACGGTAGCGCCCTCTAGGTGCGTAATTCGAAATTGGAAACTTAAATTTAACAATTTAATCCTGACTATCCCAATAACTGATTAGGATAATGGTGTAATCTTATTAAATTATTGCATTGTCATCGGTCCTCGATAAGTCTACCAAATTTAAATGAAATCTGACCGTTCGAAGTGTGTCAAAATCAAGTCCAAAGGAGTCGGTTACAAACATACAGGTCAAGCTAATAAAAAGCATGTAAAAAAAACATTTTTTTTTCACCACGCGAGGTCGTGAACTCTTGAACATATGATCGTGAGTTTTGAATAGATTGCGTCTTTTCTCATCTGAGTAAAGTTACATATTTTTATGGAATTATCGTTACATGGCACTGTCCTAATACGATGGAATGTGGAAAAAACTTAAACATCGTTGGGAAAAACATTTTTTTTTTCATCCCAATCGATTTTTTTTGTAGCCTATCATTACAATTAGGACTAGTAGAATTACCTGTCTTTGTTTTCGGGAGCGGTCCACTTCGACCCTGTATATTTAAATTCTAATAGCATCATCATCATCATCCCAGCTCATATATGTCCCACTGTTGGGCTCGATCCGCCTCCATAATGGGAGGGTACCTAATTGACTTACTATACCAAGCTGGTTAGACGTGTTGGTATAGGGTTTTGTTTCGAATTTTCCTTCTCTCGAATAGATGTTAAATGAGTTTTATATCCCTTAGTCTTCTCTTACTCACCCACGGGTAAGACAGAGCGGTAGTGAATTTTATTCTTACTCCGTCACCACACGGAAAACATTTAACATAAAAAATATAGTAATTACTTGAGCTTTTATTCTCATAAATTTTTCATCAAAGAAAAAGATTGCAAATCAAAATCTCAAAGCCACAAAATGTTTTATTTCAAAAACGGATATTATATAATGACTTCTGATGTTTAAGCGAGTATTACACATTTGAAATAAACCCATTTCTACGGAATCTATGGCGTTCCTGGTCACTGAAGAATGACATAGTCCACCCGTGACCATGAAAGCTGTAAAGTTTTCGAAATATCGAGAAAATTAAAAATCAAATACAAACGCGATAGAATCCGTAAAAATAGTTTTATTTCAAAAACAGATATTATATAAACGCGGGATCGTCGTAAACGCGTTTCCGTTACATTGTCATCGTTCAAAAATATTCTATTAACCTCTTACTCGCGCTTAAAGCTTTACATCCCTTATGGTAGGATCACACTGTTGATAGTTTTTTGGTCTACAGGCGCGGGCCGGTCCGTCCGGGGTAGTACCATACTCTCGAAGCAAATCAATGTCCGAACAATGGCAAAGTGCTGTTGTGCTTCGTTCAGTGAGCAAGAAAGCCGGCAGCCTAATTTTCTGGGTGGGTTTAGGGTTCTAATAGGTAGGCAGCCTAACTATAATATTGGTGTGGCAAAAGGTCCATGATCAGCAGTAATACTTACAATCAAGTATGCTGATTGTTCGTTTGCCACCGTGCAATGAAAAAAAAAAAATAAACTTAAAGAAATAGCATTTAAAGATTTAAGATATCAAACGAACACTTCTATTTTTTATTTATATAGATGTGTTTACTCAAATATCTGTGCAATACCAACAAGATGACCTTGAGTAAATTTATTTGCTATGCGCTTAATCTTTTGCTATTTTTTATACACACAGGCTCTTAGGTCAATGTCTAAGAAATATTAATAAAAAAAATATTTTTCTTTCCAGCCTATACATACATACATATCATCACGCCATATCCCTTGCAGGGTAGGCAGAGAGAACAGAGTGCCAGAGAACTGTATCCTTGCATACTTCACTCGCTTCCTCAACATTCATAATTCTCTTCATACACGCTCGCCGGATTTGGAGACTCTTGACTCCACCTTCCTTCAGTACGTGACCAATCTGGTCTAGGAAGTTTAGTCTCGGTCTCCCCCGGAACCTACATCCTTCCACTTTCGCATTGTATATCTTCTTAACCAGACGTTCGTTCGGCATTCTTTCATGTCCATTCTCACATGTCCGAACCATCGGAGCATTCCCTTTCGCATCTTTACACCAATACTCTACTTTTCCAGCCTATAACCTCTACTATAATGGAAGGCAGAAGATTAATCTATACTAATATTATAAAGCGGAAGAGTTTGTTTGTTTGTTTGTTTGTTTGTTTGTTTAAACGCGCTAATCTCAGGAACTACTGGTCCGATTTGAAAAATTCTTTTTTTGTTGGATAGTCCATTTATAGAGGAAGGCTTTAGGCTATATAACATTACGCTGCGACCAATAGGAGCAGAGCAACAATGATGAATGTGTAAAAATCGGGTTTATGTTTCCTTTTGAGAGCTTCCGCTGCGTAAACGGTTAAAGTTGCGCAAAAATTATGTACTACATAATTGTTTCCCTTTCAAAGTTCTAAATAAAAGTCCACGACAGCATATGTCTATCTTTTAAGATTGGCTCACTATAACCTTTTTTATGCTAATCAAATTTGTTTTAAAATAATGTGATATTTTCGAAGGTGTTTTTATAAACATAATATTAATCCTTATCCAAATAAATGAGTTATTCATCACAAGTATTTAATTTAAAACAAAATTGCTCTTTACATTATTTGATTTCAATGAATATCTTAGGAAATATCGCAGTTTAAAAATAACATCGCAGCAAAATAATGATCAAGTACTGGGCGCGCATTTACGATAAAAATACTGGATCTTATAATCTTATATTAAAAAAAAACTCAAACTAATGTTATTTCAAAGTACTTCTGTACACACTACATTTTTAGTTTTGTTTTCTTCTCATGACCTTCCGTCGGCTTTACACATCCTAAATAATAATAAGTATAGGAAGTATTAGTGCCTGCCCTCATGTATGGCAGCGTAAGTTAGATTTGGCGGGGAAGACATGAAAATAGAATAAATGCTGTAGAGCTGACAGCTCTTCGTAAGCTGTGTGTGATGTAAGTATGAAAGATAAAATTAGGTATAATGTTATAAAAGAGCGCTGGTATGCTGAGGTGGGTTAGACACGAAGTGGAAGAAATAATGAGTGGGCAGAGGTTGACGAAGCAAACATATAAAGCAATCGTGAATGGGACGAATAGAAGGGGAAGACCTTTTCTGGACCAAATTGGCGATTTGTTCACGAGAGGTCATCATCATCATCATTCTCCTACTCTTATCCCAATTACTTGGGGTCGATACAATAAGTACTCTTCATTCATAGTACATATTATAAAAGTTATTGGCAATAGTTTTATGACCGGCCGCCTGCCAGACGTCAACCCTAATTGGGAATGTAATTGTTGACCAAACGGCATCAGATGGAGTTGGCCCAAGTCGTTATAAGGCTCTTAGTCGTCTTTTACGACATCCACAAGCAAAGTGAGGATTGGTAGTATTCATAGCCGCTACCACACAGCGATTTCATACACATTAAAAGTATGTGTAATCGTAAATAGGCGTAAGTGTATGTATGTATGTATAATATACATACATTGAATATATCTATAGAAAGTATAGGTAAGACCCAATACTTTTACTTGCATTACTTTATATGGTACTACATTGCATTATATGGATTACGTCAAACTTGAATCACTTTTAAATACTTATTTCGCGTAACTACAAATACATACAAAAAAAAAGAAACACATACATGCACGCACACTACATCACAAACACACGCACACCACACACACACGCACACACACACAAACACACGCACACCACACAAACACACACACAAACAAACGCACAACACACCCATACACACGCACACACACACACACACAGAACGTGTGAGCGCGCTCACTAACACGTTAATTCTCACTCATTCATTTATTATAGATTTCTTTATCATTAGTCTTTATTACGTAAGATATATATATTCATTATTTATAATGTATGTTACTGTAAAATAATTTGATGTTCAAGATTTATGTATTTCGGGAAGGAACTGTCTCTTGAAACACAGGTATTACCTAATTCAAGAGGCAAAGACATCTATGTCAACTGTCAATATGTATTTAGTTTTCATTAAAGATTATTATTATTATTATTATTTTACTTAAGGTTAAATGTTCTACTCTTAATAATAAAAGGGTCATGTAGGTACCTAAAACAGCTTTAACGTATGTATTATTTAAAAATATTTCCACCTTTTACGTAAATGAATTCGCGAGTTGAAGTTAACGTTAGCCCAAAGTAACCATTCCACGCGGACGAAGTCGCGGGCAGAAGCTAGTCTACTATAACTAGCGTGATCATATGGCTCATTCTGGACGTGATAATCCCGCTCAGGCTGTCCCGTCTTCCTCAGCCAAAACATACATGTACCGTTTTTAAGTATAGATACAGACAGAGGAAGCGATCGAGCGATTTGTACGTAAAGATTGGAATTTTGAATAAGAATAAAATTCACCAGTACCTACCTTACCCGCGGGTGATAGTAAATGACGAATAAAATATGTATCATCATCATCATCTCAGCTCACATAATATCCCACTATTGGGCTCGAGCCTCCTCCGTAATGGGAGGCAAATTGACCTTGGGTTTTGTTTCGAATTTTCCTTCTGTGGCATAGATTTTATATACCTTTTGAATCCCTTAGTCGTCTCTTAGAGAGCCCGCAGACATGCAATTGCAAGTTGGCCGATTAAATCGCAGATAGGTGTAATAGGTGTAGTTACTTATGCTAGCACATCTTCTCCAACTAAATCGTCCAACTAATTAATTGGACATTGATCGTATCAGAACCAAGATTCCCTTCCGATTACGCACAATTAAAAAGTTGTCCAACTATTGGTCAACTGCTTGTTAGCATGGTTACTCTATGCAAGTTCGCACACTATCCAACTTTGTTGGGCAGTCGCACGCCAAGATGCAAGACGACCACACGCGTGCACGTGATTTTCCCACGCTCGCATGTTCGTCGACGGGTACAACGTCTGCTTCCCGATCACTTGTTGCCAACGAAAAAGTAGAAGAGCTCATAGAAGAAGTTTAAAAAAGGCCAGCGTTGTACAAAAAGGACTTGAAACAATACTCTGACATAAATGTTAAGAAAAGATTATGGCAGGAAGTCTGCGAGTTAGTCCAACCCTCTCTTCAACGGCAACAGCGAGTCGTAAAGTTGTGTCCTGTTTGATTATCGCTGGCCCGATTAGACATACGAGCTCATCAAAAGACGAAATACTCATTCTGTAATATGAGAAAAATTTATCAGGGTAATATCTGAGTTTAGAATGCAATGTATCATACATTGCTTCCCATAGTCTAATCTGTTACTTAATATGGGATGCACCCAAAATGTTCTCTTTTGTTTTCGTCTTCTTTTTATTAATAGAGCAATTAAAGCGTTTTGTTTCCGCATTTTCACGCACACGCACCGAGCTAGCAACACTGGCACCGACTAAATCGATTAAGTCTGCGGCTTGTAACCAATAAAATAAAGTTGGTCAACTAAATTATAAAAGTACGCAATTTAGTCGTTCGATAGTCGGCCAACTTGCAATTGTATGTGTGCGGGCTCTCTAACGATCACCCATAGGTGGTGATTTGGATTCTTACTCCGTGACCACATGGATAAATAGTAAAATATGCATATAACATATTTTCAAGAGAAGGAAAACTCTAAATAAAATCTTATACCAACACCTCTGTCCAGCGAGGTGTAGTATCTCAGTTTCCCTTCTATTGTGGAGGAGGCTCGAATCCAGCAAACTCCTGCTCTCGCATAGATGTTATATACGTTTTATATCCCTTAGTCGTCTCGTACGATCACCCACGGGTAAGATATGGGTGGTGAATAGTATTCTTACTCCGTCCACACACGGAAATTAGACATTTTAATTAGAACATAAACGTAGGTATACGAGCGTAGATTTTTATCTAAAGGCCTTGTGGTTTTTGTAATATATAATTATGATTCATTCAGACCAATACATGCATGCGCACTAAAACAACCTTTTTAATATTTAATTTCTAATATAATATTTAACTTTTCCGTGTGGTGACGGAGTAAAAATACAATTCACCACTCCCTATCTTACCTGTGGGTGATCCTAAGAAACGACTAAGGGATATAAAACGCATATAACATCTATACAAGAAAAGAAATACTCGAAACAAAACCCTATATTAACATGTCTGACCAGCGTGGTAAAGTAAATCAATTTCCCTTCCATTACGGAGGAGGTTCGAGCCCAACAGTGGAACATATATGAGCTGAGATGAAGAGCTGTATATTTAACTACAGATAATTAAAATTTATAAATTTATTTATCAATTTAATACGAATCTTATCATTTCTTTTTGTGTAGGCGCTGTAAAATATAACTAATGAATAAACATTCAAAACTGTAATGGAAGGTAAACTCGAAAGAAACCCTATTTCATACCTCTTTTTGTTGTTCTTTTTCGTATTGGCAATCAGTTATTTATTCGAGGCATTGTTACCAGTGTTGACTTACAATTTTATTCACGTCTTTAGTCTCTTATTACTTTTATTCCGTCAGTAAGTCAAATCGTCGCCTTCAACAGTGCTATGACCACACTGGTAGCTTCTGGAAATACTGGTGGAGAATAAAAGAAGAACAAGAACTTCTTTCGCGTCTTATTACATAAATTGTATGTTTAATATAACACGTTGTAACCCTAAGCTTATGATTATAACACAAGACCGCTATATTCACACCAAAAAACCTTCATACCTTTTATCCTATTCGTATCACCAAAGTCTTGCCAGCGTTACCTATAAGGTCAAAGATAGTTAAGAATACAGTAAGGTTGTCAGTGATCAACGTCTGAGTAATGGCAATGAGCTATTGCGCTTCGTTCGATGAACGAGAGAGCCGGAAGCCCATCTGGGTGGGTTTGGAGATTTTATTGGTAGGCAGCGGCCTAAAATACGCTTGGTATTGCAAAGGTCCATGGGCGGCAGTAGCACTTACCATCAGGTGTGCTGCTTGCTCGTTTCCCACCATAAGCAATTTAAAATAAAGAAATATCCTGCATGGTAATCGAAAATATATCACTGGAATAGCAGGTCGATATCTTAACCAATCAGTCATCAGTAGACAATAATAAAAATTAATTTCATATTTTACAAATAATTAGATAATGGTTGACACTTGAAGAGTAATTTAAGTGCAATAAAAAGGACTTTATTATCCATTAATGTCAGTTCACTAGATATAAAAGCTATAAATATGATAACACGCTTAATTTAGCATTAATATTGTTATAATTAATGAAATTATTGTAATTAACTGGTTTGAGCGGTTCGTTTAAAAATAATAAAATTCCTTTAAGATTTACTAGTTGATGTGACGTAAATCGACGCCTGAGCAGTGGCTATGTGCTGCTGTGTTTTTATATTATAAAAAAATCGCTTCATTAATTATTTTATTAATACAGCCATGAAATTATTTACGAGGCAACCCTATTGAGATAAGTTCAGTAGAAAGTTTTATTTTTGGTAAGCAGATTGATGAAAGTAAAATCATCAAGGGATCTTATACACGTTTTCACCAACGATACTTATATCGTAAGGTAACACCTAAGAAAATTTAAGTGACACTGGTTTACACTAACGTTTAATCCTAAGGGCCCAAATTTCAACTCCATAAACAACCCTTAAACTGAGAGTTTATTCTAATATTATTATTGACGAGATATGGCAATTTTAAGTAATTGACTAAAAATATTGACGCTTTAGATTCAATAAACACAATAATTCAACCGCGGAATAACTTAAAAATTAGAATGAATCATAAAAAAAAGCCAATACAAGCCAATGTGTTGTCACTCAATGACCTAGGCTTATGAACGATAAATTTAACTACATCTATCAGTCCCGTATGGTCTAGTGGCTAGGATACCTGGCTTTCACCCAGGAGGCTCGGGTTCGATTCCCGGTACGGGAAAAACACTTTTTGATATATTTGATATTTTTTACATTTTATAAATGAGCAAATATTATAAATTATTTTAATATTTAAAATACTTAATTAATGGTTATTTAATAATGGAAAGCATTATTACTGTATTATAAAGCCAGATGTTAAATCAGAGATAAGATATTTCGTATATGATTACATATCTAATAGATTAAGTAACTAATATAAACCTGAAGAGTTTATTTGTTTGAACGCCCTAATCTCAGAAACTACCAGTTCGATGCTATAAAGTCTTATCACAGCATTCACAGCAGATAGCATGTTTACCGAAAAAAGTAGGTTAAAATAGACATAACTATGTGATAAATAGAAACCCTTATTTTTCTTTTTTTGTTGCGGTGGACTATGGACGTGGTCTCGCCCCGCCAAGTCGGTCCGGGGTGACGGAAGAAGCGGCGCGTGACCCCATAGTAAGAGCAGGCCACCGGTGCCCGATCTTTGTCTGCGGTGGCTGATAAATAGAAACCCTCGGTTTTTTCTAAATATTGGCAAATCGGACAAAATATAATAAAAATAACTGTCGGGCATTCTTCAATTACCATCACAACCGCTGTAATAACAAATATAGTGATCGATGTATTATGGTTTTCTTTTATTGCTTATGGTGGTAGACGAGCAAGCAACTGTGTGGTGACCGAGTATCCGACTAAGAATACAATTCACACTTATCTTACTCGTGGTTTATCGTAAGAGATGACTAAAAGATATAAAACGCATATAACATCTATGCAAGAGAAAGAAAACCCTGATCAAAACCTTGTACCTAAACATTTGACCAGCGTGGTATAGTAGGTCAATTTTGCCTTCCATTATAGAGTAGGCTCGAGCTGAACAATAGGACATATATGAGCTGAAATGACTAGATATTGGAAGATTAGATAGATAGACAGATAGCAGTCTATATTTTTTCTATATCCTATACAAGAATGTACGAACATTCTGTTATTAAAGATGTGTGCATTAAAAATTTGCGTGAAAAATATTGTATAGAATCTTATTTGACCATAAATAATGTTGCCCAATTGCAACTCTTACCAGTCTCGAAAGTCTTACAACTCTCTCTTAGAATAACACAGAGTTACTTGTTTTGATTGAAATGAAAATTCCAACTAAATTAATGAAATGCCATTTATCTAGTGGCACTAACTGTACAACTATCAATAATTAGGTACATACAACTTAACGGGAGTGGGGCTATAATCACACCTATCTATCATGAGATTGTTTAAAATAACATCAAATTATTTCCCCGTGTACTGGTATTAAGAATACAAAATGTTAACAATCCTTTCTTTGCAAAAGGAATCGTAAAATGCTGTTTAAGGGAGAACTGCGAGCCTCTTGCAACGAGTCTTCTTCTTGTATTTGGACAATACTGACCATCATCAACATCATCTCAGCTCATATATGTCCCACTGTTGGGCTCGAGCCTCCTCTATAATGGGAGGGAAAATGACCTACTACACCACGTTGGTCAGACGTGTTAGTATAGGGTTTTGTTTCGAGTTTTCCTTCTCTCACATAGATATTAATGCGTTTTATATCCCTTAGTGGTCTCGTACAATCACCCACGGGTAAGATAGGGGATGGTAAATTGTATTCTTACTCCGTCACCATACGGAAAATGACACACTGTCCATAAAAACCATAATTCTCCTAATTTCAAGCTAATTAGTGCTTTGTACTTATACAAAAATTACTTAAAGCACATAAAAAAATTATCGCTTCAAAAATGATTGTTAAATAAACGCAGTTGTCAGTCTTGTTGCATCTCGAACAATCTTCGCAGTCAACGACCTCAATTCACGGTCAAGTTTTTGCAATTCGTTGAAATAGTTTTTAGAAACTTCTTTTAGTTATTATGTTTTAAATCTTAATTCATTTCCTCCTACTGTCTTAAATTAATTGTAAAATACTGATGAAAAGTTTATTTTGCTAATGGAAATTTAAACTAGATTTTTGTTAGTGAATTATGCGTTTGTTTTCCAGTTAACTGTCTTTTATACATTTTCGTTTTTAATGAAATGTTAGATAAATGTTTCTCTTTCTAAATCTTTTCAGGATAAATACGATCCGTTCTTGAACATAGGGTTTCCAGATAACAAAAATTAGCTTACCACACTTACACTACTTCGGTTTTCTTATTAAATTGTCATTTCACCATCTCAGCTCATATATGGCCCACGGTTGGGCTCGAGCCTCCTCCATACTAGGATTTTATTTTTTTATTCTTTTTTTGTGTCTTAGTTGTTAGCCTCAGATGGCTATGACAACTTTACCCGGACTGTGGGTGAGCGCTGAGGGCTCTCAACCCGTTCCATACTAAGAGGAAAATTGACCTACTATAACCGCGCTGGTTAGACGTGTTGGTATAGGGTTTTGTTTCGAGATTTTCTTCTCTTAAATAGATGTTATATGCTTTTTTTAAACCCTTAGTCGTCTCTCACGACCATCCACGGGTAAGATAGGGAGTGGTGAATTGTATTCTTACTCCGTTATCACGCGGAGAAATATCAAAATTTTATTAAATGTAAATATACTATCTATATTTTATATTATTTATTTTTTATGATGTCTCTTGTCTTTAGCGCTAAAGATCAGGCATTATAGCAACACGTGATCAATTGACTGGACTGATTAAAGGGTAATTATCATCTCCACCCATAAAGGTAACATAAAAGTGTCATGAACTAATCTTATACGACATTGGAAATTTGTATATTTAATGTAAATAACTTTTACGGTATATGTATTATGTAATGCAAAGGAAGTGGTAAAGAGGTTGCTGTGTGGCTACGAATACTACCAACCCTTTTTTTTTACGCTGATGTAAAATGTATTTACGCATGCCCCATTGATGGTATTGGGGGGGTATGTGGAGCTCACCGGTGGCTTATTAGCTAACTGGAATACCGACTAAAAATCATCAGCGGCTCCACTTCCCCGTTATTTTTGGAGTGTCAGAGGGTCGCCTTTCGGCATTCAACTCGGACGCTCCAACGGTAGGTCTACTAGCCTCGCCCTGGTATAATACTAACAACCCTGACTTTGGTCGTGAATGTCGTAAAAGACGACTAAGAGCTTTATAAAGACCTGGGCCAGCTCCATCTGTTGCATTTTGGTCAACAATACATTCCCAAGGAGGGTTGACGTTTGGCAGGCGGCCGGTCATAAAACTATTGCCAATAACTTTTACAATATATACTGTGAAAGAAGAGTACATATTGTATCGACTCCAAGCAATTGGGATAAGAGTAGGCGAATGATGAGAGAAAGTGCTAAATAGTAATGAATATGACATACAAGTGCCTAATATATTTCCACTAAAATTCCTAAAATATTGAATAGTGTGTTCAAGATAAGAAATGCAATAAAAAAAATAAAAATAATTATCTACTACGTGGGGTATATTACGTGGGTTAGACATTTAGGCAGGTTTACTTCAACGGCTTCAACCTTTCTTTCATTTATGTACTATTTTTATCTGAATATTAAATTATATTCTTACTTATGGTGAAGCCAGTCTAGTAGTTGTAGAACAAAACTGTTGACAGTTTTCTATCGACAGCCGCGAGCCGATACGTCCAGGGCAGTACCACACTCGCAGAAAATCGAAATCTGAACAGCTATGCTTCTTTCGGTGAGGAAGAGAGTCGGCAACCCAACTTTCTTGATAACAACCTAACTTTCTAGATAAGTTTTGTGGGGTTTTCATTAGTTAGCAGCGGACTTTCTGTACCCGTAGTATTGCAAAGGTCCATAGGCCGTAGTGACACTTACCATCAGGTGTGCTGCTTGCAAGAGCGATAAAAAAAACATACGATCAATAGTAAGAAGGATGTAGGTACCTGGGGAGACTGAGACTAACCTACCTAGACCAGATTGGTCACGTACTGAAGGAAGGTGGAGTCAAGGGTCTCCGAAACCGGCGAGCGTGTATGAAGAGAATTATGAATGTTAAGGAAGCGAGTGAAGTATGCAAGGATAGAGTTCTCTGGCACTCTGTTCGCTCTGCCTACCCTGCAAGGGAAATGGCGTGATGATATGTATGTATGTATCAATAGTAATATCATAGTTCTGAAAATAGAGTCGCAAAAACAAATATATATAATCAATAATACAAAAATATATCTTTCAACTAAACTCACCTGTTATCTTAAAAAAAGCATCAAAAGTTTATATAAATAATCATGTTTTTTAACACACAGCGAACTAAAATAATTAATTTATTTAAAAACTTAAATAGATATGTTTTTTGTAAGCAATATTGTACGTAAATACATTTTGCACCTGAGTTCAATAATCGATGATAAAAATATTTAGACTGGCGGAATACCGGGGCGGTCATAGACAAATGCAGCTAGCTAGCCGGTAAAAAAAAACATGTGCGTTTCAGAGCGCCAGACAGAAGTAATAACATAAATTAATCTTTGTTGAACTATTTAATATTGTTTAACTTGAAAAAAGCTTAGGTTATTACTTAATTTTTATGTATATTAAATAATTATGATAATGTAAAAAAAGGTTATTTATTAATAAAATATTATAACATCATATCTTAATACGGCTAGTACTGTGGGTTTTTTTTTGCGGTGGATTATGGATGCGTCTCGCCCCGTCAAATTGGTCCGGGGTGACGGAGAGGGCGGCGCGTGACCCCATAGACCCACCATGCAAACTCCAACTCCTCTCTTCGCCGTGCGAGCGGGTCACCGGCACATGAGTAAATAAACTTACAGAGACAAACATTCAAACAACCGCGCCACGGTAGGTACATCACTACAAGTATGATGCGCGTGTGTGCATGAGCACTGGCGGGTCGTCACTAGAGGATTCGATCCCGGTCGATTTTTCTAATCCCGGGATTTCGGGATTATCTACAATTAATCCCGGGATCCCGGGATAGTCCCGGGATTGTATTGGTAATAGAATATGGTAACAAAAAGTCAGTAAACATATCAAAATTAATTCTTGAGGACATAGAATATTTAAGTTTTAAATCTCCAAAAAGGCGGTTTAACAAAATTATGCTTTTTTTTTATAAACTTTCTTCTTATAAAGTAACCAAACTAGGCACTTCTGTAAATAATTTATGAAACTAACAATAAACTTAAAAAATCACCTGTTTTCTACTTATGTTTATGGGTACTTATATTTTAAATTAAATTGACCAGAAACTTTATAGATTACTTATTTAAACCACGAAAATTAAACCATTAATGCATTTTTGCTTTTTAATGAAATATCAATAGTCACACGAAGTGAAGCGGAAATTTTTACACACTTTTACGCACAATCCGGTCGTTAACAAAAACAAATGAAATTACTTAGTATGAATCAATTAATAATATGTGTATTCTAATGTATATCTTGGATGTGGATTTAGCCGAGATGGAAGGTACACCACTGATATAGAGCGAAGAGTGAATGCGGGAAATAGAGTGACCGGAGCGTTGGGGCAACTTCTCGGCAGCCACCACCTCAGCCAGAAGGCACGTGTAGCAATACATAACGCAGTGCTTGTCCCAACATTACTGTATGGAAGCGAGGGTTGGGTATGCAGAAAAGAGTATGATAGTAAAATTAATGCGGTCGAAATGCGATCTCTGCGGAAAATCTGTGGAGTTAGGCTAACCGACCGCATTCGTAACGACGACGTAAGAGAGCGAGTAGGTATGAAAGAGAGTATTGGTGTAAAGATGCGAAAGGGAATGTTCCGATGGTTCGGACATGTGGAAAGAATGCCGAACGAACGCCTGGTTAAGAAGATATACAATGCGAAAGTGGAAGGATGTAGGTACCGAGGGAGACCGAGACTAACCTACCTAGACCAGATCGGTCATGTACTGAAGGAAGGTGGAGTCAAGAGTATCCGAAACCGGCGAGCGTGTATGAAGAGAATTATGAATGTTGAGGAAGCGAGTGAAGTATGCAGAGATAGAGTTCTCTGGCACTCTGTTCTCTCTGCCTACCCTGCAAGGGATATGACGTGATGATATGTATGTATGTATGTATGTATTCTAAGTGAAATCAGCCGTGTAAACAAGTTGGCTGTTAAAACGTCGACACGTTACATTTTTATTGTCTAATTTAAAAAAATGTATCAATCCCGAAAATCCCGGGATTCATTCAATTTGATCCCGAAAATTTCGGGACTAAAATATGACCGGGATCCCGGGATCCCGAGATCCGGGATCCCGGGATCGAATCCTCTAGTCGTCACGTACGGAACGAAACCTGTTTAGGCTGGTTCAGCCAGTGCTCAAACAAAGGGCTCGCTCACCGCTCGCTGTGCATCGCGTCGTTCGTGTTTGTTTAAATTTGATGAATTAATTAGAAAGAGTGTAAATATGGTTTACTGTACTGTGTGCATGAACAACAATCGAAAAAATAAAACATATCTTTTTTTTAATTATCCCAATTGCTTGAGAAGAAATTTCGAGAATATTTCGATCTAGAAATAAATATTGTTAATATTGGTAGTGATATACTAAAACGTATACAAGATTGTAAATTTGATTATCGATGCAAGTGCTTTCCCATTGATTATTTAAAAAAACTTTATATTAGATTTAGAATTTATCATCCGATTAAGAGATATAACAATTGATTAAAATGCAAAAATTACAAAAAAAAAAAAACTATTTAGAGTAAGAAATTTTTAAAAAAATATCCATACATAAAAAAGCTGACAAACGTTTTGTGTATTTATTTTCATCCTCATGTGCCAACGCTATCAGAATAGTTAACAATTTTGCTCGCTCCTTAGAAGCTTGGTCTCAGAAAATACACAAATATTCGATGTTACGGTATATAAAAGAAGTTTGCAAATAAATAAAAGATGGCGGCGCGCCAAATTCCTTGACATTAATTAAGATACTAAAATAGTTATAGTTACCGTCTGGATACTATCAATCATAATTACATCGGCGTTCACATCAGGACATGTTGGTTATCTTTGATCAAGGACCATACTCTACTTTGATTCCAGAGTTGTAATATCACAGACGTTTCATGAGGAAGTAACTGTAAATCTGGAACTGCGTCCAGAAGAAAACTATAAGTTTTCTATCGACATTGAGCATAGATCTTCCCATAAGAGGACATAATGATGGAAGAATAATAGTCAAATCAAATCAAATTATTTATTATGCATAAGCCCTATAACGGCAATGACATAATTATTGTCAATTTTACATATTTTCTAAAATTAATCTACCTCCGGATCGGAAATCCGCCACAAACTGAAAACTCAGCGGGCTCGTCATTTTTTTTTAAATTACATGTTTTCTTAAATATTATTGGATACATGTTCAGTTCATATTAGCTCCAATGAGATGCCCTTCGAGTAAAGATTCATTTTTTAAAAGTTAAATACAAGATTAACAATAAACAAAAAGAACAGAAACGGTTGGACCAGATTCCACAAGCGGCACCCGATCACATGTTAACTACTAAAGCAGCCATCACGCACCTCAACCACATTCGAGGGAAGGGAGAGACCCGCTCCACGTAGCTACCGCAGGCAGAGACCTTTTTAGTGAGCATGACCACACCAAGATCTATAAATTGCAATCAGATAGCTCAATCAAATCAATAAATAAATAACTCGTTAGGCAAAACACGTATAATGATAATCTCCATTTTAACCATGCAGTAATTATTTACAAATATAGATTGTAAAAAGCTGTGTGTGTGGTAGCGGCTACGAGAACTACCGACACTTACTTTGCTCGTGGGTGTCGTAAAAGACGACTAAGAGCCTTATAACGACCTAGGCCAACTCCATCTGATGCCGTTTGGTCAACAATTGCATTCTCAAGGAGGGTTGACGTCTGGCAGGCTGCCGGTCATAAAACTATTGCCAATAACTTTTACAATATGTACTATGAAAGAAGAGTACATATTATCTCGAACCCAAGTAATTGGGATAAGAGTAGGAGAATGAAATGAGATCGTAAAAAGTAAATAAGGCATATAAGCAACCATAGACGGAGACTCGTATTTTTGGCGGGAATGTAAAGCGTAATGTAATGCTCTCTTGTATTATATTCAATTTGTTAGTTAAAACATTAACACATTTTACATTAAATAATTTTGATGTCATTCTATGTAATGTTATGCGGTAGAACTGCTGGGATGTAGGGAATATAACATACAAGTGCTTTATAAACGCTTTTGTTTGTCGCCAAAATTCTTAAAAGATATCATTAATAGTATGGCCAGCACTATTGAAGGTGATGATTTGCCTCAATGTCGGACTTCTCTTTTATTACTTTAAATTAACTTTTAGAAAACCCTATTTAAAAAAAACGCACTGTATTATAGCGAACAAAACAAAAAAATAATATTAAAATAAATCAAGTCGATTTTGAGGATTACTAACGAATAGCAATTTATTTTTATTATAATATACATTTTATCATCTTCATCTCAGATCATATGTGTTCCCACCATTGGGCTCGAGCCTCCTCCATAATGGGAGAAAAATTGATCTACCACGTTGGTCAGACGTGTAGGTATAGAGTTTTATTTCGAACTTTCCATCTTTTGGATAAATGTTATATACGTTTTATATTTGAAATAAAACTACTTTTACGGATTCTATCGTGTTGGTATTTGATTTTTAATTTCCCGACGTTTCGAACATTTTACAGTGATCATGGTCAACGGAGGACCGTTATGTTCGTCAGTGTCATTTTCGAAACATCGGGCAATTAAAAATCAAATACAAACGCGATAGAATCCGTAAAAGTAGTTTTATTTCAAATGTGTAATACTCGCGTAAACATTAGAAATCATTACGTTTTATATTTCTTAATTCCTTAGTCGTCTCTTACGCTAACCCACGGGTAAAATAGGGAGTGGTAAATTGTATCCTCACTCCGTCATCACACGGAAAATGAAAGATGAGAAACAGATGTAACATATTTATTAAAGATTAATTCTAGTGTGCTTTTCGACAGGACCTTCGAGAGAATAACTACGTAGTATTTTCTAAATATATTTCAAATGTTTATGGCTGAACCTGATCCCAGCACCTGATCTAGAGTTAACTACTCAAATAACCATTAATCTCAACCACCTTTGAAGGCAAGAACCACTCTATGTAGACTGCAAGAGAAAGATATCTCTCTCAGTGCAGTATTTTTCTAAACCAACCCAATTAATTTCATCATTATCATTAGAGTTTATCCATATCAACTAGTATCAACTATAAGACTTGGCTTTTCGCCAAATAGGTTGTAATAATATTGAACTAGTATTGGCGGAAATCGATATACTAGCCCAGGGGTCGGT
Organism: Lymantria monacha; assembly: GCA_905163515.2. Classification (NCBI taxonomy): domain Eukaryota; kingdom Metazoa; phylum Arthropoda; class Insecta; order Lepidoptera; family Erebidae; genus Lymantria; species Lymantria monacha. The sequence continues at coordinate 18,425,293 of LR991106.1, read as the reverse complement.
AACCTGCGGCTCGCGAGCCACATGCGGGTTTTAGGATGTGAAGTTGCGACTATTTAGTTCTAAAGAAAACATTTAAAAATGGTTCTGAATTGATTAATGAGGATTAGGCACAAATTGGCAAAAAAAATGTGGCTCTTTAAACACTTTCGTCGTCATCATCGTCGTCACAGCCCATAAATGTCCCACTGTTGGGTTCGAGCCTCCTCCGTAGTGGGAGGGAAATTAACCTACTATACCGCGCTGGTCAGACGTGTTGGTATAGGATTTTGTTTCGAGTTTTCCTTCTCTCGCATAGATGTTATATGCGTTTTATATTCTTTAGTCGTCTTGTACGATCTCCCACGGGTAAGATATGGGGTGATGAATAGTATTCTTACTCCGTCACCACACGGAAATACCATCTTAAAAACTTTAAACCTTTATAAATTCTAATTTTTGGCTTCATTAATTTTCTTAAACTTCCGACCCAAAAGGTTGCCGATCCCTGTACTAGCCTATTTGCAAGCTATTTAACGACGTAATGACAGCATCTTGTGATTTATTATAGTCTACGAGATATGCTTTGATCTAATATTGCAGAGCTGGGTTAGTGGTCCAGGTATCCATCTAAAATATTGCGGCAACGATTTGCATTCAAGACAATTCTTAAATTCAAAATTAGCATTTAATAGATTAAAACATAATATCTGGATGATCGTGATTAGATCGACAATTTGTTTTTAGTGTTTTTTTGGGTAAATATGGTGGGATAATCGGGGTCCACTCGATATGTACTCTTCATCCTTACCTACATATTGCAAAACTTGTCCCAGTCATTTTATGACGCGCTTGCCTGGCGTTAATCCTCTTTGGGAATATAATTGTTGACCAGACATTATCAGCTGAAGTTAGCCCAAATCTATGTAAATCTCTTAATCGTTTTTTACGACCATCTCTAGCACGATAAGAGTGGCCACCGAAGTCAAAGATCGGGTACCGGTGGCCCGCTCGCACGGCGAAGATAGGAGTTTGCAGGGTGGGTCCCTGGGGTTGCGTGCCGCCTCTTCTGTCGCCCCGGACGTTTTGTCGGGGCGTGACCACATCCATGGTCCGCCTAGCGGAAAAAAAAAAGGCACGATAAGAGTTGGTAGTATTCGTTGCCGCTAGCCTCACAGCATCATGAATAAAGTCTTAAAATATTACGTATTTTTTTTTATTCATGTATCAACTTTCAAAAATAATTGATCATCGTCTCAGGTCATATATGTCCCACTGTTGGGTCGAGTCTCCTTCACACTAGGAGGGAGATTGTCCTACCACTCCACGCTACGTGTCTCATTACGAATTTTCATTCTATCGCATAAATGTTATATCCATATTGTATCACTTCTCGTCTTTTACGTTCACTCACGAGCAAGATAGAGGGTGGTGAATTATATTCTTACTCCGTCACCATACGTAAAGCCAAACATAAAATGTACATACATACATATCATCACGCCATATCCCTTGCAGGGTAGGCAGAGAGAACAGAGTGCCAGAGAACTCTATCCTTGCATACTTCATTCGCTTCCTCAATATTCATAATTCTTTTCATACACGCTCGCCGATTTCGGAGACTCTTGACTCCACCTTCCTTCAGTACATGACCGATCTGGTCTAGGTAGGTGAGTTTCGGTCTCCCCCGGTACCTACATCCTTCCACTTTCGCATTGTATATCTTTATAACCAGACGTTCGTTCGGCATTCTTTCCACATGTCCGAAACATAAATGTAGAGCCATAAAAAAAATATGTTGAGGATATTATTTATGCTTACGGAATTGCAATTAAATAAACATTCGATTCGAAAAAACATTGTTTTAATTACTAGAATTGATCTGTTTGTATACATTTACATAATTGAAAGTTATTTTAATATTACGCAAGACATTTTAGTGCCTCTGTCAAGGCCATTGTCACAGATAGTATTTTAATATTAGTATTTTTAGCTAAACGATCTTTGAAGATGTATGTATGATGTAATGTAATATTTTTAGTTAGTAAAAGATTATAGCGAATGTAAAATTTGTATCTTTGTATATTTTATTAATAAGAATACTAAAAATGATAATTATCTTGTAGTACTCAAATTACTGAAATTTAGCATTTAATACGCTTGATTATTTATAAAAACCCGATTACGAGCGAAAAATGATGTCGCAAATGGGATTCGAACCCACGCCTATTGCAAATACGTCCCAATCGTACTGCCAATTACACCAACGTGAACTATTGTAGGACATTCAATTCTCACATCGTATCATATTTACGTCTTTAAGGAGACGTGCGCCATCTACCCGACAATGTTTGCACATTGTACAGACTTAATACTTCAAACTTTGCAGTTAGAATTGTATTAAACGATGACACAACCTTGTTATTCAAATTAATACAAATTAACTTAGCATTTAATATGCTTGATTATTTATAAAAACCCGATAATCTTGTAGTAGTTTTAATTTAATTCATCTGTGTGGTGATGGAGTAAGAATACAATTCACCACCTCGTGTATCTTACCCGTGGGTGATCGTAACAGACGACTATGGGATATAAAAAACATATAACATCTATGCAAGACATGAGAAACTCGAAACAAAATCTTATACCAACACGTCAGACCAGCGTGACATAGTAAGTCAATTTCCCTCCCATTATGGAGGAGGCTCCAAGTCAATTGGACATATATAAGCTGAGTTGATGATGAGTTAAATTTTAAGGCAAGACAACTAAAAGTTTTATCATTATTCGACCTTGGCTTCTGAGATGCCATCTAATGGCGCTTAATCAAAAATTACATTCCATAACTATTTAAACTTGTTTACGAGCGCAAAATGATTGTCACATGACAAACCCACATCGATTGATAATCTGTTCCAATCGTCCTACCACTTAGGTAAATGTATCGTATATCAATCAAATTTTAATAAGTATTATTTTTTCGTCCTTATATGAGACGTGTGCCATCTACCGGATAATAATTACATATTGTACCGATTTAATACTCTAACTTTTCAATTAGAATTGGTACAATATGTAATCATAAGAGCTCACACTTGTCTAAGTGGAAGGGCGATTGGAACGGATCTCTGATAGATGTGGGTTCGAGTCCCACATGAGACAATTATTTTTTTCCCCTTAAACAAGTTTTAATAAATAACTCAGCATGTTAAATGCTAAATATCAATAGTTTGGATAATAGTATCATCGTTTAATATAACTCTAACTAAAAAGTAAGAGTATTAAATAGGTACAATTTGTAATCGATGCCCGGTAGATGACACACGTCTCCCATAAAGTCGAAAAAGTAATTCGAGCCACAATTTGATTGTCATACCACAACTCACACTTGTCAGTGGCAGGACGATTGAATGATGGGTTCGAATAGTCGAATCTCATGTGCAACAATCATTTTTCGCTCGTAATCAAGTTTTAATAAATTACATTTCCAAGGAGAGTTGACATCAAGCAGACAACCGTTCATAAAACTATTGTTAAAACTTTCCTTAACCAAAAACACAGATTTTACACAAAACAAATGAATCATTTTATAACTATTTGAAAGAAGACGGTATCGATAATAGATTGTTTGTTTTCGTAATATCAAAATCTTTCATATACGCCGATTCAAACGGATGCTTGCGATCTTGATACATAAGCTTATGACGTCCATAATTAATCGTTCAAATCGATTTAAGATACTTTCGAAACAAAAGGCGTTGAAACCGGAATATTTCTGTGATATTTTATTGGACGATTGTTCTATAGTTGATTTTTTATCTTCATAGCTAAATCCCTTATTGTCCCGGCCAACTTGCTTGCATATCTTAGTCGTAGTTGCCGTATCTTAGTCAATGCGAGCCCTGAGAGCAAGTGATGATGAATTTTGATTAATATTGCCACCATTTTTCTATTTCTTTTCCTTAAAACAATGATAAATGTTTTTATTGCTTATGGTGGCAAACGAGCAAGCAGCTCACCTGATGGTAAGTGTCACTGCCGCCCATGGACCTTTACAATACGGCCTAAGCTATATCCTTAGGTATAGCGTAGGCCGCTGCCTACCAATAAAATCCCGCAAACCCACCTAGTTGGGCTTTCGGCTCTCTCGCTCACCGAACGAAGCGCAATAGCACATTGCCATTACTCAGACGTCGATCTTCTGCGAGAGTGTGGTACTACCCCGGACGGACCGGCTCGCAGCTGTAGACAGAGAACTGTCAACAGCGTGGTCCTACCACTATAGTATAATATTAAAATATACTATTCTATATGGGCTTTGTGATAATTTTTACCACTTTCCTCCCCATTATGGAAGAGATATAACTTGAATCTGGTATTAAATAATGTAGGTTTGATAATATAGTTGACAGTCGGGACCTTGAGTCATCGAATCAACTAAAAAATACAGAAGCAAATATTATAATACTTATATAATCCAAAATTAATTGACGTTTTAATAAATGTTATATGTATTTATTAAGTAATAGGCCTAAAAAAATTAACAAATATAATATAATTTAATAAATACAATGAAATTTATGCCAAACATCGACCTCGGCCGCGCTATCAACAAGTCACACGATAACAGAGGTCCTGAACTGAGTTACAGTAACACAACTCGTCAGGAGATCAGTTCAATTACAGCGCCAACATAATGGCTACACTCGTAAGAATATTCTTATTTATTTTATCAATTAGTCCTTTAATAACCGCGCAGTGTAACTACAGGACAGCCACGCCATATTTCAAGAGATCAATATACGAATTTACATTGAATCTGATCACGCGAATTAATCAAGAGACCGATAGTCATTTTGTTACATCGGCACTCTCGCCATGGACGTTATTGTCAGCTATATCCCTCGGCGCTGTTGATAATACATTGGCTGAAATACATAATGTATTGCAACTACATCCACATACGTGTTTCAACAATTTATATTTCCAATTAGTGAAGCAGACGACAGCCAAAGCCGTTAATCCAACAGCAAGTATGTTAGAAAGAAGTTCAACAATATTCTTCGACGATACTCTATTTGTGAAGGAAAAATTCATTAATGATATCACTACTGTTGGTATATGTGATGCTAAAGTTGTTTCCTTTGCCGATGCAGCTGTGACAGCCTCTATAATCAACGACCATGTAAGTCGTGTAACTAATGAAGCTATAGAAGAAATTATCACGGCTTCAGATATAGAAGATATGTTAATAGTCATGATAGATGCTTTGTACTTCAAAGGTGCATGGAAAACTGCTTTTCCTTATGAAGATACTGAAACTAGTGCGTTCTATGATAGTTATGGAAGACAAACTGGCGATGTATCTTTGATGTATGTAAGTGCAAAATTTAATGTGACTTCTGTGAATCAAATTCAAGCTAAAGTTTTGGAGTTACCTTACGGTGACAATAGTAGATATTCTATGCTAATAATATTACCATTCAAGAATGTTACTATATCTACAGTAATAGATTCGTTAAAAAGCATCAGTATTAGTTCAATATATATCTTATTTAGTTATAGTGGTCCACAAAGTGTTGACGTTCAGATACCAAGATTCAAGATTTCCTCAGATCTAAATAATTTGAAAGAATTATTGATAGATATGGGATTGCACACTCTGTTTGATTCGGGTGCTGCAAACTTTCCAGGCATTTCTGATTATCAACTATCGCTGTCAAATTTTATTCAAAAAGCTGATATTGAAGTAACCGAGGACGGAACCGTAGCAGGTGCGGCTACTGCTGCATTATTTGAAGCCAGAATGTTGCCAGATCAATTTGTTGCTAACAAGCCTTTCCTGTTTATGATCGTGGATACAGTTCTACAGATACCAATATTTACTGGAGCTTATTCCAAACCAAGCAACTTTTAAATGGATTTAAATTATAAATACAGTTTCTATACTAATATTGATTTTATTACTATAAATTTGTTTAGATATTAATTTTATTCGTCATTTGACGTTATCAGCTATCATTATAGCCTTAACGGAACTGATATAAGTCTGCCTGCATTATCATTCTCCTGCTCTTTCCTAATTATTTGTGGTCGACGCAGTATGTACTCCTCTTCCCACATATTGCAAAAGATATTGGCAATAGTTTAATGATCAGCCGCCTACCTGACGTCAACCATTCTAAGGAATGTAATTGTTGACCAAACGTCATCAGGTGGTGTTGGCCCAGATCGATATAAGGCGTCTTTTACGACATCCACGAGCAAAGTAAGGGTTGGTAGTATTCGTAGCCGCTACCACACAGCTATACCATTATACCTGTATCTACAGCAAAACCTCTGAATGTATTTGTGCTACAAGGGAAAATATGGAATTTATCGTTTTTGAATAGAAATATATTATATTATGCAGTTGCTTCTGCTTCTAAGCGCAGAGATTGTTAAAATTTATCAGCAGTAGATAGGCTATGGTAACGAAATCTAAACTTACAAATAGTTTTAATGCTGAAATAAATTAAAGCTCTAAGGCTAACTTTGAAATTAAAAACATTTGGTCTCAGTAAAATTTTCCGTGTGGTGACGGAGTAAGAATACAATTCACCACCCCCTATCTTACCCGTGGATGATCGTCCAAGACGACTATGGGATATAAAACGCATTAATATCTATGTGAGAGAAAGAAAACTCGAAACATAGTCATAAACCAACACGTCTGACCGTGTATAGCAGGTCAATTACCCTCCCATTATGGACGCGGCTCGAGCCCAACAGTGGGACATATATGAGCTGAGATGATGATGATGAAATTTATTGCGTATTTTTTTTTGCCCTTAAATGTCCCATTGCTGGGTTTGGGCCTCCTCCGTAATGGGAGGGGAAATTAACCTACTATACGGCGCTGGTCAGACGTGCTGGTACAGGGTTTTGTTTCGAGTTTTCCTTCTCTCGCATAGATGTTATATGCGTTTTATATTCCTTAGTCGTCTCGTACGATCACCCACGGGTAAGATATGGGGTGGTGAACAGTATTCTTCGTCACCACACGGATGGAACTCGACATACCATTTCCATATTCCCGCTAAAACTAGTCTAGTTTTATTGTCGCTATAGTAGCGCCATCTCGTAACACTTTTAGTATTCATTTTTAAAATGCTTAAATAAAAATATTGTAAGATATTTTTAACTATAAATTATGTTTGGTATATACAATATATAAATTAAATATTTCGCACTTTATATACATATCATAAAAAAACTTATATTGTTATCACATAATATTATAATGTGAATCACTTCGTGCGAATATAGCCTTTTTTTTTTTTTTTATTGGTGGGCTATGGGTGCGTCTCGCCCCGCCAAATCGGTCCGGGGTGACGGAGAAGGCGGCGCGTGACCCCATAGACCCACCGTAAAATCCTCTCTCTTCGCCGTGCGAGCGGACCACCGGTACCCGATCTTTGTCTTCGGTGGTCCGCTCGGCGGTTTACCCTCGCGGGTTCCTCTCGTCGACGCCCCGACAGATTTCGCCGTCGGGGCGTCGCCCTCACGCGGTGGCCTCGCGTCGGATGACCGGACAATTCCCCGGTCCGATCACCCGAGCCCTGGGTTAGGGCGGCATCAGGCGCAGGTATTCGCGCCTGCGCCACCCCGGCCGCTGGCGGCGGCCCGGGTCGCGGCAGTCCTCCCTGACTCGTTCCGCCGCCTCCTTCCGCGAGATGACAGCCTCGCAGAAGGCGGCGACCGCGTCCCAATTCCTGACGCTGTCGACCATCGCCCTCGCGACAGCCGGCAGCGCCAGGTCAGCACCGATAATAGCGACGAGGTCGCGGCGCTGCCCGTCCCAGCCCGAGCATTCCTCGAGCGTATGTTGCTCCGTGTCCTCGTCACTACTGCAATGATGGCAGCCCAGAGTCCACCCCCTGTACACGACCGTGTGCAGGTATTTCCCGAAGCACCCGTGCCCCGTCAACACCTGCACCAGTCGGAAGGTGAGGACCCCGTGCCCCGCTCCATCCATTGCATCAATACGGGCCGGAAGGCTTCGACGGTCACGATACCGAGTCTAGGCCTCTCCAGCCGCGTAAGCCAACGGGCGATGACGTCTCGGCGGGCGTCCTCACGCCAGATGGCTATCTCGCTCAACGATGGGGAGCCACCCTCCTCGCGCACTGAGGTAACCCGCCGGTAGAGGTCGGAGAGCATCTCCGCCTCTAGGTCCCACGGGGGTGTCCCGGCCAATAGGCACGCCGCCTCTGTCGACACCGTGCGGTACCCGCGAATGGCTCTGACCGCCATGGCTCTCTGTGGCCTCCACAGAACCGCCCTGAGCTGGGCATTCAGAGCCCTCGCCCACACGGGTGCGCCGTACATGGCCATCGAGCGGATGACCCCCGCATACAGCCGTCGGCCCTCGAACTGGGTCCTCCCACATTCGGCATGAGCCGAGAAAGGGCGGACGCCGCGCCGACCAGCCGGGTAGCAATCTGTCGGAAATGCTCCCGGAACCACCATCGCCCGTCGAGCACCAGACCCAAGTACTTCATATGGGCCTGGATGTTGATCTGGATGGAATTGACGACTAACGAGGCGCCGGTTGGCAGCCTTACGCGTGGCCCATGGAATAATAGGGCCTCCGTCTTATTTAAGGCCACCCTGAGCCCCAGCGCCTCGATTCGCCTGACCATCTCCTCGGTGCCGAGAGTGGCCAGGCTGTGCGAATATAGCCTGCGATTCAATTCAACTACATCAACTCAGTGTTTCAGAACCACATAACAAATTAGTCAGAGCAAAAAATAATTCAAAATAATCTCAAGACGTCATATAACATGACTGCAAAGAACTTTCTAAGTTTTTATTTATTATTTATCACTCCATTTATAATGATTATCACTGTAAGTCAAATGGCGTACCTACTATTAATTAGTTTCCTTTTTTTTGGTGAACACGATAGCATAAAACACAGTTACCTATAGTTGTATCAGATTTCTTATACTTCCTCCTAAACTACCTATTTCTTTTAATTTAAGAGATGAAGCGTTGTCTACATAAAAATGACATTTAAATAATTTTGGAACAAACAACACTTTATTACTACACTTTTTTTCTTGTCCACCCCAAACAGGGATTGGAACTGGCATCGTCTCATTTGCCATTGTCAAGTTCTTAATTGCAAGATTTTAAATTAATATTATGTATGACAATGACAATTTCGTATTTTTGCCAAAAGAACGATTGGACCTGGCCTATACTTAATGTGACCAGACGTCCCGTTTTAAACCGGACTGTCCCTTTTTATAATAAAGTGTCCCGGTGTCATTTAAATAATTACATATTTATTAATGCGGTTGAAATGCGATCTCTACGGAAAATCTGTGGAGTTAGGCTGACCGATCGCATTCGTAACGACGACGTAAGAGAGCGAGTAGGTATGAAAGAGAGTATTGGTGTAAAGATGCGAAAGGGAATGCTCCGATTAGGGTTGCCAATGTAGCCACCCGTACTTTATTATAAAGTATTGTACGTTATTTCAGATTAATGTACTCTATACTTTATGGGAACAATAAACTATACGAAAATACTTTATTTCGTATGATATAAATTCTTTGGGATTTTGTAAAGTTTAGTCGTAGGATTTTGTAAAGTTTCATTAACGAAATTAACCGCCACTCGTCAACGCCACGTCCCTTAAGCACTCGTTTTTAATCATTTCTGAACGCAATTGTCCTGTCTACGCAACCTCAAATGTCAATATCTTGGTGGTTTTGTGCGAAACGGTTTGAGTGCACTAAGAATAAGATTTAAAGTTTCATAGATTTATGCCATAGTAAATCATGGCATAAATCTATGAAACTTTAAATCATCATCATCACAACTTGGATAGTGAAACGGAGCAAATAGATAGTGAATATGTTACACCGAAAAAAATATTTAAAAAGATGAAACAAAATAGAAAAATAAACTATTGTAGAAGTATAAAATCAGTGGGAAATCGAACGTGGTGATTGGTTAATTAATGATCCACAAAACGAATAGGCAAGGCAAGCTGCAAAAAGCAATAAAAATATGATTTTAAACATATTATGTTTAAAATCATACGTACTTTTTTTTTCTCACCCATAATAACCAATGTACTTTATTTGCAAAGAAAAAAGGTGGCAACCCTAGCTCCGATGGTTCGGACATGTGGAAAGAATGCCGAACGAACGTGTGGTTAAGAAGATATACAATGCGAAAGTGGAAGTGGATGTAGGTACCGGGGGAGACCGAGACTCACCTACCTAGAACAAATTGGTCACATACTAAAGGAAGGTGGAGTCAAGAGTCTCCGAAACCGGAGAGCGTGTATGAAGAGAATTATGAATGTCGAGGAAGCGAGTGAAGTATGCAAGGATAGAGTTCTCTGGCACTCTGTTCCCTCTGCCTACCCTGCAAGGGATATGGCGTGATGATATGTATGTATGTATGTCCCGGTGTCCCCGAAATGAGCTCTGGGATGCAAAATTGTCCCGTTTTCGGAAACCGTGCAAAAATTTGAAAAGTCGAGACAGTCGGCTGGACGCGTTCGGTGTACGAGAGTGTCATCGGTCGACGCGAAGATAGGTGCGATTACCCAAGAGTGGACTAGACTAGATGTCATCGCCCGCGCTTTGTTGACTATTTGTTTGACAGATTTTTCATTCTCTCATTTTTCGCATTTTGTTTTATTAAGAGTATTATCTATGAGGAACAAATTGTGGACATCCTAGAAAACCCAGTTACAAATTCCAGTTGTCAAGGCCATGTTGATAATTAAGGTGAATATTAAAAAAACGTGCCAAGCGTTTCATTCTTACTTACAATCTTCACTAGCTATATTAAAGCAAATTTGTTCCTCTGATATAGTAAATATAAGTAAACATTTCGGGTATAATTTTGAATTCGTAACTTTTAAGTTAACTAACTTTTTCTGAATAAATAACTTTGAAAAGTGTTTTTTCATTGACTATCCGAGTAAAATGTCCCGTTTTCAGTCAAAGAATAAATGGTCACGTTAGCTATAGATACTTATCGGGTTGAGTGCCCTCAGCGCTCACCCACAGTCCGGGTAAAGTTGTCATGTCATAGCCATCTGAGGCTAACAAATAAGTCACACAAAAAAAAAATAGGTTCTAGGCAAAATAGGACACTAGGTATCATAGTGACAATAATTTAAAAATACTAGTGTCAGTAACGTGTGATAAAATACTAGGCAGCAGATAGTAGTTTCACCACCGAAATTTAAATTGAAAAGTCAATAGACAATTTTGTACTTTCTTGGTCATTATTTATGCAATAATCTCGGAGGTTTTCTTGTAACAGCGCCATCTAGCAAATTATACTAATATGACTAGAACAGCAAAACCATAATCAATAACAATAATAAAAGTTCCTTAAGAAATTACAAGGTGGCAGAGCAGTATATTTTTTGAAATAGCTTTTTTTATATGGAAAACAAATAAAGATTTAATGATATAAATGTAATTTTATTGCCGATAGACACCTTTGTTTATATACTTCGTGGTTAAATGTATAAAATTTTTGACGTAGACGAGTAGACGTGTCTATATAATCAACTTTTTATTTTTGCCTAGGGATGATTTTGACATTTATTCTCAAATATCGATATGTGAATTACATTGAAACAATAAATTTCGATATTTCGACTGCAAAAAGTGGTTTATTATATTCCTTAAATAAATGTTAAATATAAGAATTAAAGAAAATATTATTAAACCCGATTACGAAGCGAAAAATGATGTCACAAGCGGGATTCGAACCCGTGCCTATTGGGATTCCGGCCCAATTGTGCTGCCACTACACCACCGTGACTTATTGTAGGATATGCAAATTTTGCTTCGTATCATATTTACGTCTTAAGGTGACGGTATGTAGTGTAGTGGTAGCACGATTGGGCCGGAATCCCAATAGTCACGAGTTCGAATTCCGCTTGTGACATCATTTTTGGCTTCGTAATCGGGTTTTATAAATAATTAAGCATATTAAATGCTAAATTTCAGTAATTTAGAAAATATTATTATTTTTGCACGATGTGTAAAAGTAATTTTTTTTTAATTAATTACCAAATAAGTATAAGTAATTATTTTGCTAAAAGTTTTATCTTAAACTGTTTAGAATGTGCGTGAACATTTAATAAATTCTGTATATTAATCGGATGTTTTTAATAGTTTGCGTAACTATGCCACGGATTGACGGCACTGTCATTTTGATATTTTGGGAGAGGTCAAAAGGCTTTATAGGCCGTTATATAAATCATCATGGATCATGATCTATAAATCATCATGGAATCATGCATGCAAGGCTTTATGCTAACTTCGTTCTTTGTGTTCAACAATTCCTAGACAATAACTTGTACAAGATCAGAATGTTTCTCACACACACATATCATCACGCCATATCCCTTGCAGGGTACGCAGAGAGAACAGAGTGCCAGAGAACTCTATCTCTGCATACTTCACTCGCTTCCTCAACATTTATAATTCTTTTCATACACGCTCGCCGGTTTCGGAGACTCTTGACTCCACCTTCCTTCAGTACATGACCGATCTGGTCTAGGTAGGTTAGTCTCGGTCTACCTCGGTACCTACAACCTTCCACTTTCGCATTGTATATCTTCTTAACCAGACGTTCGTTCGGCATTCTGTCCACATGTCCGAACCATCGGAGCATTCCCTTTCGCATCTTTACACCAATACTCTCTTTCATACCTACTCGCTCTCTTACGTCGTCGTTATGAATGCGGTCGGTCAGCCTAACTCCACAGATTTTCCGCAGAGATCGCATTTCGACCGCATTAATTTTACTTTCATACTCTTTTCTGCATACCCAACTCTCGCTTCCATACAGTAATGTTGGGACAAGCACTGCGTTATATATTGCTACACGTGCCTTCTGGCTGAGGTGGTGGCTGCCGAGAAGTTGCCCCAACGCTCCGTTCACTCTATTTCCCACATTCACTCTTCGCTCTATATCAGTGGTGTACCTTCCATCTCGGCTAAATCAACATCCAAGGTATACAAATTCATCCACTTGCTCTAGTACATCATTACCTATTGTTACTCTTACATCTGTTCTGGTTTCATTTCTTTCATAGACCATTATTTTGGTTTTGCTCACATTCACGCGTAGACCCCTTTTCTTACAATCATCTGTCATTGTGTCGACTAGGGTCTGCAGGTCAGTCGCTGACTATGCCAGCAGGACTGCATCATCTGCATAAAGCAGAGCAGTGACCACTGAGTCGCCCATCTGGACTCCCACATTCATATCGTTCAACCTTTGGAGACATTTATCCAGATATATGATAAACAGCCTGGCTGATAGAACGCATCCCTGCTTAACGCCGATATTGACGTCAAACCAAGGCGACATTCCATCATCCAGCCGCACACAAGCTCTACAGCCCATGTAACTGGACTGCACAGCCTGTAGCAGTTTACCGTTAATACCATACTCCGGTAAAATGTCCCAAAGTTCCTTTCGTACAACCGTGTCAAATGCTCTCTCCGGATCCACAAAACTGCAGAAAACCCTCTGACCTAGAGCCAGATGCTTCTCCACAATGTTGCGCAGAGAGAACACTTGATCCATGCATCCTCTTCCACTCCTGAAACCTCCTTGTGTCTCACACAGTAAACCCGATGGTTTACTGTGTGACACCATCCTCATTCTCCTTTCAATAATTTTACCATACACTTTTGCTGCCAAACTGGTCAAGCTTATGGCTCTGTAATATGCGCAGTCATAACGTGAACCCTTGTTTTTAAACAAAGGCACGATGTCTGCGCTATTCCATTCCCCGGGAACCATTCCCGAGCTCCAACATAAATTGAGGAGCAACAGGAACGCCTCCCGGACACAGGAGCCACCAAGCTTGATCATCTCGGCAGACACCATATCAATGCCCGCTGCATTTTTCAAACTTCTTATCGCCCATTCAACTTCATCCATACTGATGCCATCGGAGGACGCCGTTGTCGAATTTTGATCTACTAAACCACATGCAACACCGGCGCCAACCGTAGCATCCGCATACATATCGCCAAAATATTCACTCCATCGGCTTAACACGTCTTGTATTTGTGTAAGTATGTCTCCACCTTTAGACCTTATTTTATTCATTCTGAAGGCTGACCAACCACCCCGAGACTTCTTCATCTCCCTCCAAAAGAGTTTGGTGTTAGCCTCGAAGTTTTTAGCCAGCCTATCTTCTGCAATCATACTTGCTCTATCACGTTTCTCTTTCACTAAGGCCTTGGTGACATTCTTACATTGCCGATATATTTCTTTCTTCTGTTCAGTCATACTGTCATTCAGATTCAAAGAAGAGACATAGTCCAGCCACGCTTTCTTCTTTTGCTGTACGGAAGCTGCCACTTCCGCATCCCACCATGCATCACCATTTGTTTTTCTATGCTTCTTTGAACTTCCACATACTTCTTTCGCTGTATCTACCATACTCTCTTTCAATACTCTCCAGCATTCTTCAATGTCCGATTGCGGCTGGCTTGCCATCGTCAGCCGTTCTCGGACACCCTCTGCATACTTTTCTCTTACACACTCTTCTTGCAACCTTTCAACCTTTATCCTTTCAAGCCCTCCGAAGTGGACACGCTCTCGCCAGTGCCTCCACTTTCTGAACAGACCACTAAATCTCGCAATAACGAGATAGTGGTCCGTATCGACTGTGGGGCCCCTGTAGGCTCTTGCGTCCAATATTTTGCTTCGGAGGCGACTGTCTACCAAAATTAAATCTATTATACTTTTCTGTTCATTCCTTCTCTATGTATACATATGGATGTCCTTATGTTGGAAAAACGTGTTTGACACAATAAGGTTTCTCTCCATGCATACATCCGCTATGAGCCTACCTGCGTCGTTCACTCTCTTATCACCAAATGGACCAAGTACGTCCTCATAGTCAGGACGCTTGGTCCCCACCCATCCGTTCAAATCTCCGCATACAATACGCGTACACTGGTTTCTGCCATATCCAGAACTTCCCTAACATTGTCCCAAAACTTCTCTAGGTCTGATGCCACCGAGGATCCTGCGGGAGCATATGCTACAACCATGAATACCTTGGTGACACCTAGTTTTATACGGACCCAGAGAAGTCTGAGATCATACATTCCGTAATCCTTCACACCTGAGGCCAAGCGAGAGGACAACAGCACTCCTACCCCCATGCTGGCTCGATCGCTCTGTGGTACACCAGACCACAGAGCCATCCCGCTACCAGGAAGATCGCAGGCGTCGCTGCCCCTTCGCTAGGTCTCTGTTACACAGAGCACGTCTAGCTGTTTGTCCGCCATGACGGATATCAGCTCGTGCAACTTACCTTCCACACAACCTCTTACATTCCACGTGCCCACCCGGCACTCTGTTCTCCTCGACTCACCTGACTGGGAAAGGCGTGATGGGTGGCGGCCCCCATCGCCGCAACTGCTGATGTTCGTACCGACGGGGAAGGGTCGGTACGCGTCGCCTCCGGGGGACGCCCTAACCCACATTGCGGTACGCATATCGAGCCGGATTAGTAGTCTATTTAGACTGGCAGGGGACGCGAACGAGCACGTTCCGGACTATGCCCCCCTCAGAATGTTTCTGATACTGTTAAATAACGGAAAAGTGCCGGAAGATGATGGGATTACCACAGGGCTCCTGACTGGACGTGGTAAGCTATTAAAAAAACTGTACAGGAACTATTTAAATAAATCAATCTCGAGAGCGACATTATAAAGTCATGGACCAGAAGTGAGGTAGTGCTGTTTTTAGCGAAAGAAGAAGTCAATAAAAGTCTGAAAACTTACAGACCCATCTCACTGTTGAGCCATGTATACAAATAGTTTTCAAGAGTAATTACGAAACAACTCGCCCGCAAGCTCGATGTCTTGCAGTTGTTTGAGCAAGGCATGTTATGAAAATATTAAATTATCGCAGACCACATCGATACTATACACTACGCTAAATTATTCAAGAAACCGAGAACTATAATCAATCTCTGCATCTAGCGTTTGTGCTCTATGAGAAAGTCTTTGATTCTATTGAAACTTGGGTACTGCTGTAGTCCCTTCAGCGGTGCCAAATCAACTATCAATACATCGAACTGTTGAAGTGTGTGTATGAGTACGCTACTATGTCAGTTCGCATCCGGAATAAGAGTTTGAATAAGGATTGGAACCGAAAGCGATCCAGTTGGTACTGAAACGTGCTCTCTAGATGACGTCGTCATAACACTGCGTACTATGGAGCGGGTTCTGTTCGATATATCAATACGTAGCAAAATTTAGAATACGGAAATCCTTTAAATAACTATGTAACCGATAATATATAGTCCGAAGAATTAACACGCTACAGGTCCAGTGGTGATCACGAATCGGACAACACAGCGTAGGACAACCCTAAACTAGGTGGACATTAGACATGCGTAAAACATTACTTTGAAATGTCATATCACACCATATTACATTACGCAGAGCGTAATATTACTTTATGATATTACACATGTGATACATATCACATTTGTAATATCATAAAGTAATATTACGTTCGAGTTCGGTTCGCATAATATTGTGATCCGAATTTTGTAAATTAATATTTATTATTTTATGATATTTATCACATGTTACCTACATGTGTTAAATATTTTTTTTTTACCCGATTTGCGTAATATGATTAATGTAAAATAGTCGATTGATTTCCCTTCATACTTTTTCCAGACTTAGAACTGACAATCTTCATATACTACTTACTTTATATTTTTTATTTTTTCTTTGTTTTGATAAATTGTAGGTTCAAGGTTATACAATAATATTAACGGGCATAAGCACGATCATGGCATAGGTACATATACGTACCCAGTCATTCTCCAATAGTGAGTGAGAGAGGTAGATTTAAGATCTCTTATTTCGTACAATACAATAATGCGTTGAGGAATTAGCTAGCAACTCAAGCCAGGCCTACGTCACTCCATGTACTTACGCGCTATAATTACCTACCGCCTGGCCAAGCGATTGCGGGCCGTCTGCGGACCAAATTCAGTGCGGTTTTCACAAGCGAAGCGCACGCATACCATTCAACTTTATTCGTTCCATTCATTTATACGCGTACGTACGATGCCGTCTGGTGCCTTATGTTCAGTAGATGGGTGCAAATCAAGTAAAAGAAGGGATAAACACCTAACATTTTTCCATTTACCTGTCAATGAAGAAAGTTAAGTGATAAACTATTACTATTTTTGTCGTTTCTTTATTATTTTTAAAAGGCAGGTATAATAAGCATTAGCTTGCCTTTCAGATACAGATTGACATATGTTTGTTACATAGAAACGTCATACTTAGCTTAAACACTATTTTAACAACATTTAAAAAGCTTTTTTTACTAGAATAAAATTGTGATATTATTTGACGGACAGTCGCGCAAATACCTACCTACGAAACTTTCAACAGAAGTCGCGCGCAGTGACCAGTCTTAACTTGTGCTGTTAGTGTAAACAAACAAACACGGGTGATTCGGCTTTATGCGATTTGATCGATCGATCTACATAAAAATAAGTAACAGTTTCCACCAGCAACTTTGCACGCGTGGTATGTTAATATAAGTATCCTCTGTCCTTTTCTGTACTATTGAAACATCTAATAATGATAATAACTTGTAATAAATTTCGTTATAATGGGTCGAGTTAACTAATAACACGCGAATAACAAACAAACTCACATTTTAATTTATAATATTAGTAAGGATAAACATAGTATTTTATATTTTATCAAGTTGCCAAGCATTTCTGTGTAACAAAATCAATCAACAATAATTTCATTGTTTTGTCAATGGTGTTGACAACTGTGACGTCGTAACGATCGCCGACGGCAATCTTGAAGTGAACGCGTAGTAGGGACTTTTGACGGGCATTTGAAAACGTCATGTGGTGCTCTTGTATTATCTATAGTATCTATACTATATAATATTATAAAGAGGAAAGGTTTGTATGTATGTTTGTAATGAATTGGCTCAAAAAGTACTGGACCGATTTAAATAATTCTTTCACCATTTGAATGCAATATTATCACTGATTATTATAGGCTATTTTAATTGTAAGAAAAATATAAGGATCCCTACTAAAATTACAATAATGTTACCCAAGGTGTAAAAAAACGCCCATAAAATATCTTTCATCACATGTGCTGCGAAAACTATTAATAATAGAAACAAAAATGTTCCACAATATTAAAGAAAATATCAATATCTACAATAAATGTTTCGATAGCATGTGTCTAACTATTGTAGTTATGTCACTCTAACTACTTTTTAACATTTTAAAATTTAATAGAAATTTCGACCATAATCAGACCAAGTTATTTATACCTTTGCCTTAATCCTTACCTAAATAAATGATTTCTCAAGCAAGGCTGTTTAAATACCTGTAAATAACTTTTTATTTTATTAAAATCGGACACTCCATTCGAAAGATATTACGAGTTTAATAAAATTGAAATAAAATTAATTCGCCGCCGTGACGCGCCGGTGCGGCGGGGGCGGAGTGCAGGAGAGGGGCACGTCTATGAAATAGGTAGCCGCGCGGCTCGCTCTGGGAAATTTAAGCCCTCCCAATATGTGTAATGGAACAAGACATTTGGTTATGGAATTGCGAGACAATGTGATTGTAGCTACTATCATCACCGGCCCCGTGGCCGGACAGCTTGCTCACTTTCCGTGGATCCCGATGATACCGACGGATTGTCAAGCATTAAGGTAAAAATGGAAAATTAAAATAAAAATCTGATAAAATTTAAAAGTCTTTAAAATAAAAGATGTACTTGAATAAAGAAATGATACATAAATAAAAAAAACTACATTAAAATAAATAAAAAATACTAATCAAAAAGGAAAAATAAATGTAAAAAAAAACTTAGCACATAAGTCGGGGTGCTATATTTTTTATTCTATGAAATATGTGATAATCAGTACTTATACAGTAATAGTAGGTATATAATGTATCTAATTATTATTAGTATACTTATACTCTAAACCTCAGTGAAATGTATTTAAAAATTACCAGTTGATGTCATTTATTCTGTTTACTCATTTTGTTTTCAAACATCAACCCAAGGGAAGCCAGCGATACACTATTGCTAAATACATTATTATTTAGGTATGTCCTGCATTTACTGTACGTTTATGCCAAAATGTTTAATAAATAAATGTTCACCCGTGCGAAGCCGGGTCGGGCCGCTAGTATTACATATTTTAGTGTTTTAACGTGTTATATTAGATAATTTTGATGGCATTTTATGTAATATGAAGCGGCGGAGATACTGGGATGTAGGGAATATCATATAAAAGTGCTTTACAACGTTTTCGTTTTCCATCAAAATTCCCACAAGATACCATTAAGGGGGCATCGAGGATTTTACAAAAAAATTGCGTTCGTTTGATGTCTTACTGTATCCTTATTTCCAACGCTTTAATTGTGTATTTCTTATATAAGATATTTAAGGATTACACATACATTATATATTTTAAAAACACGATCACTTGTAATTTCCTCGATAGAAAAAAAATCCAAAGTTACCTCTAAATTAAAAAATAAATCCATAATACGGCGTAAATACTTCACAAAGGTTTATAAAGTTTTGAACATTAATAAAACTTCGTGTTGCCTTTAACGTATATTTTTTACTTTTTTAAAATGTGTTTTTGTTTAAATAATATGAAGGAAATACCTAAATTCGTCCACGGTGTGTCCACTTTAATTAGAGCTACCACCCTTCCGCCCTATCCGCTTTAGTGCTGCTTCGGCTATCGGACGGGGAGGTTGTGTCGCTTGCGCATACAAACAATCTTGTAAACGTATCAAGATAATTTTCATTGTTTTACTTTATTCCAAATGGGAAATAAAGTAAATAAGTCAAAAAGATGAGAATGGTGTACAGACAAAGCTAAACGCTTACATGAACTAATAAAACTCAAATATCTATTTAATACGACTGCACACATGGCGTAGTGGGTATGGTACGGGTCTACCGTGTCAAGTGTCACGGGTTCGATTTCCGCGCGGGACAATAATTTGTGTCATCCACAAACTGTTATTCTGAGCCTGAGTGTAATTTTTATCCGTCGAATGTATGTTTGTAAAGTTCCCCGTTATATAAGGATTATTTCCTTAGTCTACACTTAGGTAGGTAGGTAAGTGTCAACTACGAATCCACAGTATCAAATACCACCCTTGGGGTTCAAAATTTGAGATAGTATGTAGATAGAGACTGAATATACATACATACTTAGGAAGTAACGGAGGTATACTCTTTGTCGTCAAAACTATCTACCTTTTGGTTTCTTGATCTAGAGAGACAAATTAATTGCTTTTAAAATATCCAGTTGAAAATTTTTTTTTTTAAAACTTCACTAAGGAAATAATCCTTATATAGCGGGGAACTTTACAAACATACATTCGACGGATAAAAATTACACTCAGGCTCAGAATAACAGTTTGTGGATGACACAAAAACTAACATATATTTTTTAATTAATTATATGTAGTTAATTACTTTCTTCAAACACTTTCTGAAAAATGTAATCATCAACTTGCCGACATCATTTAGATGCCTAAAAATGATATTGCCAACTTAAGTAACATTCGCCCCCTAGATAATCCAGTACGATTCAAAAGTTTCTATCGAGAAAATATCGGTTATTTTTGAATAATAATTTTGTTTTTTCACAAATTAATAAAATATAGACTATTGACAATGAGTTAGTACTAAATTAAAAGTAATTAGAGGAATTTATAATTTTTTATCGTTTTCCTCTTTGCCATGGAATGCTCCATCTCTAAAATATCGTTCTAATGTAATTATAATAATTTTGTAATCATTCAACATGTATTCCACTGATTTATAATTATTTTATAATTAGAATCATTTGAATTAAAAAACTTCACTCGGGCGGGAATTGGGATGTTTACCCTATTTAGCCGTTCTATTATTTAAATTATTGAGTTTACTTTATTGTATTTCTTTTTGTATAGTTACATTTTATTATTTTCGTACTATTAGATATTATTCAATTGCAGTACCTAACTATGCCTAAATTACAAAATAAAATATGTGTAAAATCTGGAAGCGCTACCTGTAAATAACTTTAATAAAAGTATTTTAATTAACTTTTGTTATTTTATTTTGTTAATATCAGCAACACCGTCGCTACTCGCTAGTCGATCGGCGCACGGTTCACATCGCTCGCTTTTGTTTGTGTGCCTCACGCACACATACACGGAGAGCAAAAAATACCTAAAATCGTTTAGTGACAAAAGCTCTATGCCCCCTTAACAGTGTGGTCATTGCACTGTTAATGGCGACAATTTGACTTAGACAATGACTAACTTGAAAGACTAAAAACGTGAAAATATTTAAACTTGACACTGGCACCAATAGCTCGTATATGTAGCTGATTGCCAATATATAAGAAGAAGAAGAAGAAGAAACGCGTAGTAACAGTAAATTGATAAATGTAACACATGTAACTTTTAAATATTCTTTTTATTTTACCTACACACTGACCTCTATAATTATGTTTCAGATGTATTGCACAGTCAGCACCTATTTATAAAAAAAAATATATTATAAACGATACAATTTTAAACTACCACCTATAGTCAGCACATTCACAGTTCTCAATAAAATAGACACAAATAATTATTTATGTTAATTTTATCGAAGAGGCAGCCCTTCGATTGCTGTGGGATCGCGCGGTACGAAGCAATCACAACTGTACGCTTGAGCATTTAGGCACATTTTAACATGCAGCGGCTGCTGACGCGAGTCAGCCAGCCAGCTGTAGGCTATTATAGCAGTAGGTATTGGTAATTTTGTACTGAGTGAAGTATCTGTTATTTATTAAGTAATCTGTGCTCAAGCAAGCAAGCATTACATTACGCGAAATTCGGGCTAGAGCCAAGAGTGCATAGCATAACGATCGAGTAATGTATTGCGTGATGTGATGTGTAATGCCTCGGTGTGTCGCGTAATGTTTAATGTGATATTACCCGCCCGAGTAATATTACGTTTTGATATCAAGCGCATTACTTACACCTGTCTAGTGGACATATGACAGGGAATTATTGGATGCCAGTAGCGTCGGACCGTTCTGAATAGCACTCTAATAAGGTGACTTATATTCAGTAGTAAATGTCTACGGCTTAATGGATGGATGGAATAACAAAACTATCGCATCAAATCAGTATTTGATGTATTTTTATTTATCGATATGCCGATATATCGTAATCTACCAACCCTAGTCCGTAGGTTTTAAGCATAGAGTATTTTAAATGTTTTAAGTTTACTATTTATTTTTTATATATTATAACGGAGTAGCTATTTTGCCGAACTACCATAGACAAATGTCAGTTACAGCTTCATATAATTACGTTACAATTGTAACTGTCAATGTCATATTCTTTTGTAATCTGTGGGAAGAGCTTTTAACACAAAAGAGTTGCTCAATGAATGAATAGTTCAATTTTCGATTTGCGTCAGTAAAAATGCTGTAATAATATTCAAGACCGCAATAATTGAATAAGTTAAACTGAATATTATTCATTCCATAAAAACCCCTAAATTAGTTTTATTTCACATATTATATTTTGATGAAACGTATAAGTGGCCTTATATCATTTGGCATGTAGACTGGCAATAAAATTGTTTCGTATTTCATGAGTATGTGTGTATTTGTGAGAATGTATTGTCGTTTTTGTTTATGTGTTAATGGATTTTGACTGACAGTTGTGGTTTGTTTATTCTATTTTACCGAACTACCAACATAAGATGAGCTTTGACACCATTGCTTTCTATAGTAAACAAAGGTCTAGGACCTGGTTTCTTCAAAATTGCGTTAGTGTGCTGTATAGATATGGTCCCAAGTGAAGATAGGAATATTGAGAACATACCTTTTTACGGATGTAATTGATTAAAATTGCTATCAAATATAAAAAATATATAAAGTAAAAACAATATGTACTTCAATGTTTTAAATTAATTTCTTAAAATATATAATTTCTTATCCTACAACAATACTTTGTGTATTGTTGTAAGTTGTGTATAATAGTTATGTATATATATATATATATATATATATATATATAATAGTTATATATATAAAGTTATATATGTAGGTTGTGTATAATAGTTATAGGATACGTAGTATCCTTAACTAGGCTGTGCGTATATATGCTTGCGTCGTATAATAGGTACATGGGCCAAAACGTACTTGTGTAGGTACCTATAGTACAGGTCAGGTGGTCCACTTTCTCAAAATAATGAGGGAAGAATACTCCAATTTGAGGAGTAAAATACACATTTAAAACTTCCCTTTTATTCTTCCATTGTACCTAATACAGGCACGTGCCGACTACTTATACTTGGTACGCTTTCAAGACGGGTTGGCATATAATTTCGTTTCAAGTTTACTAGGTACCTGCTGCAGTGATGATAACTGCTTTATGTCCCTCAACCTTGCCTTTTGAGGCAGACGGGAAAAGAAGGAGTAATGACATATTGTATTTTTGGAACACCGTCTGCTCTTTTACCTATGTCTATATCTATTTAGTTACCTACTTCAAAATAAATAGTAAAAACTATAATTGTATATAATATCTATTTAAAATATTTGTAAACGATTTTTATAAAATATTGTATAGCAGTATTTTCAGCTAACAGAATATAATTTTACTTTGGCTGAAAACTATTAGAATATGAAGGCAAATTTTGACATTGGTTTTGAAAATAAGTTTATACTTATTTTTACTGAGTTATCTCAGTTGGGAAATCGAGCAGTGTATTCCAGGCGGCTACGGTTCTCGTCTAGGTTAAATCTTTTTTAATTTTAACACTTATTTTTTCAATATATTTTTTCAATATTTTAAGATCTAAATGTGTTTGCCAAAAACATTTAAAAAAAATACCTACGCCATCCATATATTGTATAATTTTATGTGTAAAATAATTACCTATAGGGAATATCATGGGTTCGATTCCCTCGCAGAACAGTTATTTGTGCGATCCATAAATGATTATTCTGAGTGTGGGTTTTGTTTATGTAGATTATATATCGTCTGAATGGAAACGTTAAAAATGAAATACTGTTTATTGTAAAATATGGTTTATTACTAGCAAAATGTTGAGCCTTGTGAAGGCTCGCGTAGTTTTTTTAACGGGTAATAAATTTTAAGACAGTTTTTTTAAGTATTATTTTTAAAATAGAATATCGGATTGATATGGGTTTCGGTAAATAATTCATACGACAAATCATTTTAGATATTTTTTTATTAATCAAATTAAATTATACGTTAATTGATTTAGCGGTCATCTAGTATTATAAAGATAAACTATGATGTCTTCCAGTACAGAGTTTAGTTCGGCTACAGCGATGTTAACTCTTTAGTTGTCTAACAGATGGCATTAATGTACTATTATAACATTCTTTTAATATAACACGGTATATTCTTTTAATATAACACCCCAACTATAAATAATACGTAAATTCTTGTCCCTAAAGATTACACAAACATTTAACGAACGTAAAGTTAATTATCAAATTATATTAAGTGTTATTCTACAACTTGATGTGTAGTGTCATCTGGTATTATACAGATTAACTACGATATCTTCTAGTATTGAGTGTATTTCTGCTACAGCGATGTTAACTCTTTAGTATTTTAACAGATGGCGTTAATAGTACAATACGTCTATTCAATGAATAAAAATTGCTAATGTTAATTTTTTCTAATGGTTATATTTTTTTTTTTTGATAAATTACACATCTAGATATGATGTTAAATTACTATGGCACAAATATATAGGTGTGATAATTTTTCAATAAAGAGTACTATATAAATGCTCAGGTTGTGGGATAGTGTTGGGGCTCGCTTTGTTGTTTCTTATTTAAATATATAGGTAAGTATATTCTACTACTTTCTTGTACAAAAAGTGGGCAATCCCTGTTTTATTTTCTTTCATAAGCTATTTTCGTGTTATGATAGAGAAAGAATAGCTTCAATATGACACTTGACCTTTTCCATTCCTACGGATCATTGTAAGAGACGACCGAAAGACATAAGAAAATAACTTCATAAACAACGTCACTACAAGCGAAGGAAATCTCTAAGTAATACCCAATATTAACAATTTCCCTTTCATGTGGAGAAGGCTCGAGGGCCGCAGTAGGACACTTATGAGCTGAGATGAGGCTACAGTTTAATCACACCTTTCCGAAACCATTCGGGTCAACGGAAGGGCGGTGTGTCCTAATATCACATGCCGTATATATCTATATCCCTTACAGCTATTTGAGCGGTCTATTGTTACAGATTCCTTGACTTCGATGTCTCGTCCGATGAGTTATCATTTTGGGTACATACACGCTTCGACTACAAAGCGCCGACACGTCACCCTCACGTGGTCGGTTTGTCGGTGGTTGTGGTATATTTATATACAAGCTTCGACTACAAAGCGACGTCACTCTCATTTTGTAGAATACCTATCACTATACCAGTTATAATATATGATTTACTAACAGGATTTATCTAATAGGTCGCTATATTGTAGTACCTACATACATTCATAATTGTGCATAAATAATTAAAACAACACTTAAAAATAATTTATTTATTGTCATACAAAATATTTACTTACATTATGCTTATTTGAGACTCACTAACACAGAAACATAGGTCTATGACCAGTGTGTGTTACCAGGGATGACTTATGGCACGGAAATGTGGTCCTTAACTGTAGACCTCATAATAAAGCTCAAAGTCGCTCAGCGTGCTATGGAGCGGACTGTGCTCGGAAAACAAAACGGTCAAATAAGTTGTGGTGATAATTATATTCTTATCCCATCGCCACACGGTAAATAGGATATTAAAGGCAATATATTTTTTTTCTTTAGTGACCGGCTATGTCATATAGACACATGCCGCCCAAAATGTCCGAATCGACGCAGGACCCCATAACCCGCCGTACGCGTACCTCTACACCGTGTGGGCGGACTACTGCAACCGAATGTTTGTTAGCGATGGCGCATCTGGTGGGTTACTCTTTCGAGTATCATCTCGATTCGAAGCCCTCACACAATAAACCTCACTACAGGTACTCACACCTGTACCGCCCAACGCACCAACGGTAGAGCGTGTCACCGTAGAGTATTTTCTTTCACACCCGCCCTATTGCCTAATTCCGCCAGACAACTAATTCGCAGAAGGCTGCGACCACATCCCAGAGTCTCACGCTGTTGAGCATTGTCCTAGCGACAAAACTTCAACGCCTTGCATTGCTTTTTCTATTTGCCTCCGTCAGAGATGCCTTCTGCGTGGACGAAGTCGCATGCAAAAGCTAGTACATTATAAAAACCACATGGATGGTAACATGAATAATATGGATACTAACCATTGTCAATGGTATTATTTATTATTGATATATTTAATATTTATCAATTGAAATCATTGTGACGCTTAATTAATTAATTATAACCCCACTGCGCAGAATATGATGTACCTAAATTTAAATGTAACACCTGTATAAACCATAATTGAGGAAATAAATTCTCCGTGGGGTGACTGAGTAAGAATACATTTCACCACCTCCTATCTTACCTGTGGGTGATGGTAAGAGACGACTAAGGAATATATAATATTATATATAATGCATATAATACCTATGCGAGAGAAGTAAAACTCGAAACAAACCCCTATACCAACACGTCTGACCAGCGTAGTACAGTAGGTCAATTTCCTTACCATTATGGAGAAGGTCTGATTGTTTATTATATGGCGCTATATAAAAATCACCACATAAATTCCATTCTTTTTATTACAATAAGTACTGAAACAGTTTACCGTTTGTTTTAGAGTTAGTACATGTCAGATGCTTAGAATCAATGATGAAATATTTTATAAGGGTGTATGGCCGTGTTTTTATTGTGGCCAAATTGTTTTGACTGAACATTAGTCTATCTATATACATACTTGGAATAGTATAAAACAATTATAGCGAATGGTAGCAATATCCAATAGTGGTTATTTGTGTTATTAGTACCAGGTACAACCTGGGACACTGAACCTTCCACACGTTGACTGTGAGCACTGCCGATTAAAATGCATGCAGTGGTCAACAAACTGAAGTACTTACTGGTTCTCAAACACCTCGTGTTCCGCATATGACTCGCTGGGATCGTCCACCAATGCCTCCAGGTCACTATGTAAAACATCATATTTTACGTATAAGTTTCGAATATATCAATCCAATATTCCGTTTCAAATATTTGCACCTCATTCAACATTTTACAAGTCTTGTTTATGTAACTCGAAAAATGTGTAAGCATAGCTATAAATGAAGCTCGTTTTAGGGCGATTAGGGCATTAATCATTCTTCAAGCAAAACAAACAATTTGACGATAATTGTGAACGCAAAACTTGATAAACAATTGGTAAATAAAAGCTGTAAAAATATTAATGCTCTAAATAGTATAACCGCCTATTAATTTTAAAAACAGACGTAACTATTTAATGAATGCAGTCGCTTTTATGCTGTAAAATACAAGTAAGTAACATACAGACCATTTCCTGGTTTTTTTTTTATGTATTGGCATTATGTTAATTAGTTTACACTTCATAAGATATTTTTCTCCTTTTTATCCATAAGTTTAGAGTATAATGACTATGTATCAGTATAGCAAAATTAATACACTTTTAGTGTCAGAAGTAGGATGTTATGTTAACATTATGCTACTTCTAAAACATCGGATACTAAGGTGGTAAAAATATTAATTTTCAATATGAAAAAATTCGAAACTTGAACAATACATAAACATTTTCAATGTTTTACTTTCAAAACGTATTTCTGTCATAGTATATTTCACCTCTATTTAAACCTCTTCAGAATTAAATTATTGCAAACACCAAAACGCAGTATTTTTATTTATAAACAGGAACATGTGTAGAAGAGTCCATGCTTATTATATTCTTTTCATATAACACCCAACTAAGAATAATAAACTCTTGTCCCTGGAGATTACTCAAACAATTAACGGACGCAAATAACATTCAGACGCAGAACAATTATTCTTACGCACAAACAGTTGTTCTGCGCAGGATCGCACCTAGGTCTCTCAGCATGGAAAGTCGTTACTTAGACCACTGCACCATCTGTGCAGTTGAGGTTAAAAATTACGAAATCACATACAACCATTCATCCCGTATTATACTTGCTAGGGGTGAAATTTCCAAAAGATCGATCTTAACTAATACCATCTTTTCATGAGGAATCTATGTAGAAAATTTGAAGTTTGTATTATTCACGGAATATACTAATATATAATTATTTAAAGAAAATTAATATTAAAGAGTGCATGTAGAGTACCTGTGCGTTTTTCTGTGAGGTGATGAAGTAAGAATACAATTCACCTATCTTGTTCATAGCTGTCATAAAAGAGTTCTAAGGACTATATCTATGTAAGAAAAAAAGAACTCAAAATAAAATCCAATACCATCCACACGTTACTACTTTATCACCCATCTGACCAGCGCGGTATAGTAGATTACTTTTGCTCCTATAGTGGAGGAGGCTTAGATGCAGTGGCGCGTATATGAACTCAGGTGATGACCTGTTTCTGCAATTAATACCAAAGTTCTGAGAGCCGGGGTTTTTTGGTGCAATCACGTCAAAGCCTCGTGTAGTTGGTTTTGTATTAGGCATATTCAATATATTTGTTTCATTAAAAAAAAATTATGGCATTTATTAAATGTAATGCATGGAAAATGGTAAACATTTTTTGAGACACAACCAAGAACGGCCACACCCAACGAAATAATCTTTATATTGTGGGGATTATACTATTTACGGACACAAATTACAACCAAATTCAAAAAAACAATTTGTGAATCGCACATAGATCTTTCCTGTGTGGAAATCAAACCCATGGTACCGACATGTTAGGTCTGTATCTTAACCACTGCGCCATCTGTGCAGTCAATAGTTGTGAAACGGTTGTTTCAATATGTATGTTTTCATCTTTTACCAATTAATAGTGGCTATACCATAGCACTACTAGTAGTAATAATTTGATTTACTGACGGACAACAACTTAAATGACATGATCAGTAGAAAAATATTTGATGGTATACATCGCACGACATGAATGTTCATACAACTATTCGATCTACGTAGAGGGCACTGCGCCCTTTCAAATAATCCACCACCAGTCCCATCAGGTTTCAATGAAGAGGGGCCCGTGTAGGGAGTTTATTGAACGCCGCGCGATAGTGGCGACCCCAAGGGTTACGTTTGAGACTGTCTAGCATCTCCTCTCCTCTCTCATCCTTAGCGCAAAAGACGGCCAGCCTGAAGGCCAGACAGCGCTCTTCAGTAAGCCTTTCACGGCTGGCCCTGGCATTGGTTATCGCGATCACGTCGCCGACTGCGGTTGAAGGACGTATATACGGTCACGAAACTACGACGCACGCCTCCTGTAAGAATAAGACCACAACTGAGTATGTAAGAACCAAGATCAAGTCACATTTTGATCCGGTTGAAAAAAATATCATTCAATTATAACATGATTATAATCTGACTATAGTTCAACTAATCTACTAATGTGTATTCTCTTAGGAATGGAAGCAGAATGTATCTACAAAGACTTCAAAATCATGATGGTCATGCTCTTATCCCGAATTACTTAGGGTTGAAACAATACATAGTCAATTTCTATCATACACATTGCAACAGTTTTGACAATAATTTTATGAACACTTGCCTGAGTCAAACCTACTTAGAAATGTATTTAGTGACCAGAGGGCAGCATATAGAATTGGCCCAGGTCACTGTAAAGATTTTAATAATCCTTTACAACACCCACAAGCAATAGAAGTGTTAGTAGTATTCATAGCCATCATCACACACCAATATTCAAAGACATGAGAACATCATCATCATCATCATCAACCTGCTCTTATCCCAATTTATTTGGGGTAGACGCAATATGTCTTCTCCTTCCATACAACTCTATCAGACGTCGACGATGTCTGTGGTCACTCCTTGTCTTCAAGTCTGTTCAAAGACATGAGAACATTTTCTTTTAAATTGTTAAGGCATAGGCTTAGACTGAACTAAGTATAGAGCAATGTCAGTTTATTACCTAAGCAGGACAATGCACGAATGATACTTCTGATTATAATTTGTATTTATTAACTAAATGTTAATTTTCCCTGTGATTCAAAGTTTTCTCACAAATATAATTCTGTATTTCAAGCAAGCGATAATTTATGAATATAAATGCAAATAAGTGTATATTGTATGTCTATGAGGATATCATGCACATTTGTGTACAATATTAATACTTGGTAATGCGTCTTGTGTTTTACAAAACTTGATATTATGACCACTACTAAAATAACAATTTTATATTAAATATAAATAGCTATGACAAATTATTGCCTCTTCCACGTAGGAATAGCAGTTCTTTAACAACAGGTTGATAATGAAACGAAGATATATCAATGTAAGGTTATGTTATTGTAATATAAATGTAAAATTTTATAAACAGTTATTAAGTGGATGAATTACATTAAAACTGACTTACGGTTTCCTGTTGAGACAAACATGATCCTATTTTCTAAAACACAATATCTTTAATCTAGAAAAAGTCACAATCGCGATAGAAAATTCACTATCGTCTTGTTATCCTATCTAAATTGTCAAACAAATTAATTGGGTTCAAAATGGTAACATTATCCGTGATGAACGAACTACTTGGGCACAATTTATAATTTTCATTCGCTATTTTGACTTAACAACTCGAAAATAGGTATTTAATAGTCTGTGGTCATCATTTGACAAGCCGGTACTATAGCTGCGGCCATATTATAAATTCGTTTGCGGTCTGTGCGTTTGTGTTTATATTTATTACAAAGTGGATTTTGGTGAGAAACAAATAAGATGGAAGTTAAATCGCTGGTCGGCGTGAAGGTGCTGCCTAAACCGTACGTCTAATTAAAAAAAAAACAATATGTCTAAGTTAGCCTAACTTTATTAGTTATTATCATGTCAAGAATATTTTGAAAAATAGTAATTGCTAAATAGTAATTGCTGTGTCAGTTGTATATTTTAATTAACCTTGCAATTAACTTTTTGTTTAAGGAACATTAATATAAATGCTACTCATAAATTATTCTTTATCCTTGCCAAATGATTTCATAAATTCAAATATTTCCTTACTGTAGAATAAGATAATATTTGTGGATAAAGCTAATTTCCAATAGGAAATTAAAGTTTTATGTAAAGTGATTTATTTTAGCCATATATTTATTTCTGATTTATTTCATAAGATTTTTATTTGTATTTATTGTCAATCCTTTAATTTCCAAATAAATTGTCCGAAGTGTAAATACAGCCATTTACATTTAGTCGGTCAAGCCTTGGTTCTTTATAATAGAGCCTATTGCCTTTAACGAGCCATTTCTAAACTCAGAGGCAGCTGCTGAGAATTTTACAAAAAACAATTCATTTCTAACAACATTTTTATGTCTGACCTAACATTTGAATTCAGGACATCAGTGCATACTTATCCCACTAAATCAATGATGCAATTCTAAAATCATCATCATTCTGCTTTTATACCAATTACTTGGGTTCAAGTTCATCATTCTCCTACTCTTATCCCAATTACTTGGGGTCGATACAATATGTACCCTTCTTTCATAGTACATATTGTAAAAGTTATTGGCAATCGTTTTATGACCTCTTGCCAGATGTCAACTTTCTTTGGGAATGTAATTGTTGCCCAAACGGCATCAGATGGATTTGGCCCAGATCATTATAAGGCTGTTAGTCGTCTTTTACAACATCCACGATCATAGTAAGGGATGGTAGTATTTGTAGCCGCTACCACACAGCAATATTTGAGTTCAAGCTAATAGTACATATTAGCTTTTTTATTATATTTCTTTTCACTCATCATACATGTTGCAAATAGTTTTTGGAATAGCTTTATAAGTGAGCCTGCCTGGCTTCAACTCTCCTTGGGGATTAATTGCTAACAAGTTGGGATTAGATGGTGTTGGCCCAGACCATAAAGCTCTTAGTTATCTTTCTTAACACGCACAAGCTATGTAAGGGTTGAAACTGTTCATAGCAGCAACTGCATGATCATTATCATAACACAGCTTTAAATTTTTTTATAAACACACTAAAAATGAATGTTCAAACTCTCTCTTAGAAGACATATACCATTCTTGCTCTTATTCCAATTATTTAGGGATGAGGCAATATGTATTCTTCCAGTTCACAAATATTTTTTTTGGGACTAATCCCATTACACATTTCCACCATTATAACTCCTGTAAGCCAGGATCCACAATGGTGCCCATAAATGACACCGAGGTTTGACCCTCAGGTAGATCCAGATGATTTTAATTGTCTTGAAACCCACAATAAATTTAATTATAAAAGTTTAATGAGGAGTTGGAAAGAATGATTCTACTTCTTCTCCAAGCCGGAGTCAGGAAAACAAAATTGGCTAGTCAGCTTACATATACCTTAGCTCAGGAGTCGGCGAGATGTGAAGTTGTGGTTCTTTAGTTCTATACGCAAAAAAAGATATTTTATAAAGAAAACATTTAAAAATGGTTCAGAATTGATTAACGAGCATTAAGCACAAATTATTGCCACAAAAAAAAATTGTGGCTCTTTAAAATTTTAAACTTTTATAAATTCTAATTTTTGGCTCTTCCGACACAAAGGGTGGCCGATCCCTGCCCTAGCTTAAATTTACCCTGCAATACAAGGATTATTTGCTTAGTGCAGGGTGTTGTCTTTCTTGAAGAAATATTGCAAAGTTATTCTCAGTAGTCGTATAACTGGCCACCTGCCTGATGTTAACCCTCCTTAAGAAAAGAGAGCATGCACGTAAACTTTTTGAGGTGGAATAAGCATGTAAAATTGTAGGGAAAAATTGCTTTTATATTTCTCACCCTACAATGAAAACACAAATCATGTTTAATATCACATATAATTTCTTTTATGTGTGGTGACAGAGTAAGAATACAATTCACCACCTCCTATCTTATCCATGGGTGATTGTAACAGAACGTCTTAAGGATATAAAACCCATATAATATCTATGCAAGAGAAGGAAAACTTGAAACAAAACGCTATACCAACACGCCTGACGAGTATGGTATAGTAGGTCCCCGCGAGGGTAAACCGCCGGGCGGGCCACCGAAGTCAAAAATCGGGTACCGGTGGTCCGTTCGCACGGTGAAGAGAGAAGAGCTTTACGGTGGGTCTATAGGGTCACGCGTCGCCTTTCCGTCACCCCGGACCGATTCGGCGGGGCGAGACGCATCCATAGTCCACCAAAAAAAAAATAGTATAGTAGGTCAATTTTGCTCCCATTATGGAGAAGGCTCTAGCCCAACATTGGGATATCCCAATATATGTATATGAGCTGAGATGGTGCTATAATTTCCATGTGGATGAAGACGTAGACAAAAGCTGATAATCTAAAAATAATCATCATCATTTCAGCTCATATATGTCCCACTACTGGGCTCGAGCCTCCTCCATAATGGGAAGGAACTTGACCTACTACACCACGCTGGCCAGACGTGTTGGTATAGGGTTTTGTTTCGAGTTTTCCCTCTCTTGCATAGATGTTATATGCGTTTTAAATCCCTTAGTCGTCTCTTACGATCACCCACGGGTAAGATAGGGGGTGTTGAATTGTATTCTTACTCTGTCACCACACGGAAAATAATAATATTAGTAGCATTTGAACAAACACTCTCAACATCATTAATAAATAAACAATATCTATTATTTATCACATAATTATGATATATATATATATATATATCACTTGTTTTTTTTCTTCTTATCTTACAGTGACATGAATAATAATTGCTTGTTTCTAATCTGTTGCTATTTGTACTGTATTTTATTTAAATATAACGGACATGTGGAAAGAATGCCGAAGGAACGTCTGGTTAAGAAGATATACAATGCGAAAGTGGAAGGATGTAGGTACCGGGGGAGACCGAGACTAACCTACCTAGACCTGATCGGTCATGTACTGAAGGAAGGTGGAGTCAAGAGTCTCCGAAACCGGCGAGCGTGTATGAAGAGAATTATGAATGTTGAGGAAGCGAGTGAAGTATGCAGAGATAGAGTTCTCTGGCACTCTGTTCTCTCTGCCTACCCTGCAAGGGATATGGCGTGATGATATGTATGTATATATGTTTAAATATAAAACTAACGATTAATATTTTAAACAGATTTCAACTGATCGTATAAAAGTTTTGCCAGAATTATCAATTATGTTTGGTGACGGTATAAGAATACTTTTCACCACTCAAAGTGGATCTTTAATCACTATTGGTGTTATACTTTACACTTCCGTGTGGTAATGGAGTAATAATACAATTTATCACCCCCTATCTTACCCATGGGTGATCGTAAGATACGACTAAGGGATATAAAACGCATATAACATCTAAGCGAGAGAAAAAAACTCGAAACAAAACCTTATACCAACACGTCTGACCAGCGTGGTATTGTAGGTCAATTTCCCTCCCGTTATGGAGAAGGCTCGAGTCCAACAGGGGGACATATTGTGAGCTGAGGTGATAATGATGATGATTGGTGTTATAAACGCCAACTAAGTGATGTAATATGTAAACAATACATGCAAGAGAAAGAAAAGAACTCGTAATAAAACGCTGTACCAAACTGTATAGTCTGACCAGAAGGGTATTGTAGGTCAATTAGTAGTTATCAATAGTAGCAGGGTTCATCCATTTCACCTGGAAACGATACGGTCGTCAACTGTAAGAGTGGTTACGCACTACGTCCGCTCCGAATCCGATCCGAACCCGTAAAAATATGGATCTAGAAAACTCGGACCGAATTCGGATATTGCTTACGCACTTGTCCGATTCGAACCCGTGAAATTATGGGTCTAGGAAACTCGGACCGAATTACGTGATTTTACGCGGAGCCACAGCAGAGTGTTCACATCGTTGATCATGAGTCTTTTAAATCGATGTCAAATTCTGGCAATACTATTGTA
This sequence comes from Lymantria monacha, assembly GCA_905163515.2. Taxonomy (NCBI): domain Eukaryota; kingdom Metazoa; phylum Arthropoda; class Insecta; order Lepidoptera; family Erebidae; genus Lymantria; species Lymantria monacha. The sequence goes on along the minus strand of LR991106.1, from coordinate 18,390,166 downwards.
CGTACGAAGAACGTAGACGTACGTTCATAGAAATAGTTCTACGGCTACGACGGACCATATTTTCACAGATTCGGATCGGATGTAGTGCGGAACCGCTCTAAGTTTTCAGCGATAATTTCTCCCACATACCTACGTGCAAGCTTTACTGTGTGGTAGCGGCTAAGAATACTACCAATCCTTGCTCTTCTCGTGGATGTCGTAAAAGACGACTAAGAGCTTTATATCAACCAGGGCCAACGCCACCTGATGCCGTTTGGTCAACAATTACATTCCCAAGGAGGGTTGACGTCAGGCAGACGGCCGGTCATAAAACTATAGCCAATAACTTTTTGCAATATGTACGATGAAAGCAGAGTACATATTGTGTCGATCCCAAGTAATTGGGATAACAGCAAGAAAATGATGATGTACGTGCAGGATCTGGAATGAACTACCTGCTGCTGTGTTACCCGAGCAGCAGCCTAGCTATGCCCTAGTATTGCATAGGTCAATGAGCGGCAGTATCACTTACCATCAGGTGTGCTGCTTGCTCGTCGGCCACCACGGACAATAAAAAAAATACCCTACCACTGTGGATGAGCTCTGAATCCAGAAGTGGGACATATATGAGTTGATGATGATATACCTATTTACACAGGACTATCAAAGGTGTACTCTTTCTAAATAAAACTACTTTTACGGATTCTATCGCGTTTGTATTTGATTTTTAATATCTCTACGTTTTGAACACTACAGTGATCATGATCATGGGAGGACTGATGACATGATCACTGTAAAGTGTTCTAAACGTCGGGAAATTTAAAAATCAAGTATAAACGCGATAGATTCCGTAAAAGTAGTTTTATTTTTAAAACTAAAATGATTTTAGTTTTAAAAATAATGCAACTACTTTTCGATATCTATTAGTGGACATTTCTGTCTTAATTTTTTTAAGAGAGTTCACTGATTAATAATGATTATTCTTTTTTTTTTCAAATATTCAATACTGATATGTAGTTTCTTATTTTTTAATAAGCTGCTCTTGGTTTTTAGCCAGAATATACTTTGCTAGCTATTACAGATTTGTTGATTTTCCATTCTATAGTTAAAAACCCATAGAATGCAGGTTTAATCTATTAGTTGAAATTAAGCAGTATGTGGAGGCAATCTATTAATATTTTGAAAGTGAGGAAAAGAGAGAAACCTACCATTTTTCTACAGCTAATCAATATATTACACACCTAGCAAAAGGAAGGAATTCAGGATAGGGTCAACATGAAAAAATATTTTGTTCACCGAAGACAAAGATCGTTTTCCGGTGGGCCACTCGCACGGCATCGTTTGAAGGGAGGGTCTATAGAGTCGTACCCCGTTCTTTCTGTCGCACAACGGAATTAACGGGTGTGCCCAACTATAGCCCTCCGCCAAAAAAAAATGGTCGAATATAAGGCAACTCCTATATCATATACATAATCCTTACTAATATTATAAATGCGAAAGTAACTTTGTCTGTCTGTCGCTCTTTCACGCCAAAACTACTGAACCGATCCAAATGAAATTTGGTACACAGATAGTGTAGAGCCTGATAAAAGACATAGGCTACTTTTTAATGTAAAAAAGGGTTGTAAAGGGGGATGAAAAGTTGTAAGAAATTATCGTCATTTTTAAAGTCAGAGGCTTGAAACTTATTTTTAGGCTATTGATTAGATATAAATAGTAATGACATTTTTTAAAAATTTACTCTTAAGGGGTAAAATAAAAATAGGGGATGAAAAACTTTAGGAAAGTAACCTTTTACGCTGGCGAAGCCGCGGGCAGAAGCTAGTACACTATAAATCAGAAATATGCCGTAGTCAAAGAAAAAAAAAACAAAAACAGACTCGATAAAATCTGTGAAAATAGTTTTATTTCTAACCAGTATATTGTTTCGAGCTGCAGTGAACTTTGGATTTGTTAGATTTATTTATAACCTCGTTGGTTTAACGTCATAATAAAGACCTTACGCTCGCTGTCGCAAAAAAAAAATCTTTTAGTAATATGAATATAAAGCTTCTGCAATTTTAAAATTAGAATTTAAACAATTTTGCCACTACACTATACAAATATAATATATAAATAGATATTGTATTTAAAATTAAACTTTACGTTCGAAAACAATAGATTCAAAATCCCCAGAAATTTGTATAGACATTACGCGACTAGACCCGCCATATTATTTGCGATAAAAAATTTAATTATTTGAATGCGATTTATTAGCATGAAACAATAAAGAATCTTACACGTTTCAGAGTTTCCACTGAGTCGTCAGATAATTACATACTATCACCAGAGCAGCTCAAATTCTACGATGACAATGGCTACTTGGTCCTAAAGGAATTCATTGACTTCGCATCCCTATATAGTTATAAGTAAGTATATAGCAAAAGTACCGTGTAGTGACCGAGTAAGAATACAATTCCCCACCCATTTTCTTAAAAGACATATCGAATATGATTCTATTAATATTATAAATGTGAAAGTTTTTAACCATGTTTGGATATTTGTTACTCGTTGGCGCGTAAGTCGTTGAACAGATTTGTATAAAAATTAGAACAGATAGATAATTTTCTGGATTAACACATAGGCTTTTTATCCCGATAGTGTGTTTCCTTGGATGAAAGTTACTTTTTAGCCGCGAGCCGAAGCTAGTATATAAATAAACTAAAAAAAACTGCGAGAGAAGGAAATCTTGAAGTTACAAACCCCAAAACCTCAACACGTCTGAACAACGTGATATTGCAGGTCAATCTCCTTAATTGTGAAGGCAGTTTAAACTCATCAGTGGAATGTAAATAAGGCTGGCATTATAATAATGATGATGAGTCAGCAAAATATCAAAATATAATAAAATATCCGTAAAAAAATAAACATTAGACTTTCGACCGTTTTTTTTCTGTTGGATATAAGTGCTCCAAGAAATGGAAGATAATGCTATAATTGCCATTTTTGCAGCCTGGTTGGTGATTATGTTTGGAATAACACCAATTACTCAAGAAAACGTTGCTATTCTCCTTTTATTTGGGACTACGCACAGCCTACTTTTTTATTGCCAGGTTGTTATAAGCACACACGTTGTCCCTTCCGTCCGGAGCAATGGAAGAGCGGCATGTGGCCTCATAACTTGTACCTTCTTCATTGTTATTGGACCGACCACTGCCACCGATTTAGACGTATTGCAGTGCCTGCCGCAATTTGAGCTGTCTTCGGTGGCCTGCCTACTAACTACCATAGTACTTCCTAAGCCTTAGTTTTACAACTCCTAATTAAAAGTAATGGTTTCTGATACATTATGTTTCTAACTCGTCTCTACATCTTCAAAGTGCATTTATTTTTTTACTAACGGCCTTCATACATGTTTTATAGTGGTAGAGCCATACTGTTGAGTTTGTTCAGCCGCGGGCCGATCCGACTGGTGTTGTACCACACTTGCAGAAAAATCGTATTCCAAACGGACCGACCCGCAGCTGTAGACAGAAAACTATCAACATTGAGGCCCTAACATTACTAAACAAAATTAGCCTTGACTAATTCTGTTTATTAGAGTTGTTTTTAATGTTGAGGGTAGTTGAAAAAAAATTAATTATATATTATTTTATCTTCTATTATCTACAGACAAAGATTCCTTCAAATCTGCAAAGGTATTATACCTTCTGGACAAATAACCGTTGTCAAAGAGCCAGCTTTAGTCAAAAAATCATCGAATCCAGAGGAATATATTAATAAGGTAACTATTTATTTCTTAACATATATTTGTTTATCCAATGCCCCATTTGGCGATGAAATAAGAACACAATTGTCGCCTCCCATTGCCTGCCCGTGGGAGTCGTAAACATCAGGTAAGGATTCACCAGGAAAGCGATCAGCAGCTCTGTCTTGGGAAATGAATAACGCCTCACTGCGAACGCCAAATTCCCTACCAAGCGTGACTATGACGGCATATGAGGTAGGCTTGCGTCCAGGAGTGGACGGCAAAAGGCTGAATGATAATGATGATGAATTAATCAAGCTATCGACGTCCACTGAAGATAAGGTACCTGTGGTGCGTATAAATGTGTTTGAGTTACAAATACGGCAGGTTAAAGGAGTGCACAACGTCACGTCCACCGTTCCGGATGATTTAGACGCGGTGCTACCGGACCATAGCCTGCTTGTCTTCTAGGAAACTTGAAACACCAAATATGATCGCCAACTAGCACACCTGATGGTAAGTGCTACAGCCACCCATGGATCTTTGCAATACTAAGGCCACTGCCTACCGATACAAACGCCAAACCCACTCAGTTGGGCTTCCGGCTCTCTCGCTCACCAAACGAAACGCAATAGCATTTTGCCATTACTCAGACGTGGATCTTCTGCGATAGTGTGGCACTACCCCGGATGGATCGGCCCGCGGCTGTAGATAAAGAACAGTCAAAAGTGTGGTCTTACCACTACTAATTGATTGATTGATTAGGAAGGACATTGATTAAGATATCCTATATTAACGGTCGAAAAGCATCATGTAGTCTTGCATTATAATAACATTTCAGATATTTTTTTCCGTGTCGTAAAGGAGTAAGGATACCAGAATTCACCACCTGTGGGTGTCGTAAAAGCTGACTAAAGTATATAATAAAACTCTATGCCAAAACGTCTAAGCAGGTATGGTAGATCAGTTTCTCTCCAATTTTGAACGAGCCTAGAGCCCAGCAGTGGGACTTATATGAACTGATCTGATGATATGATTTCAGTTGCAAGAGTTGCTATTTGATGATGTATTCATCACATATGGTGAACACCCTCGAATGCTGTCGGTGCTGTCACAGTTTATAGGTGATGACATTACTGCTGTCAACAGCATATTTATAAATAAACCCCCCGGAGCCACCAGACATCCTGCCCATCAGGTAAGAATGATTCACTTTTTATTTTAAAACGATAAATAAGTAAGGGAGTTCGACCACTTCCCCACAGCTAATCAATATACCACAGATCTCCAGAAATGAAGAATCCGGAATAGTATCAAGGTGAAATAGATTAAAAAGAAGTCTTCTGACTTTTATGTGATGAGCAGCCTTCAGACTTCAACTTCGAATATGCGTCACGTGTTTACCCTTTAAACGAGGCTTCTTCTGAAGGGTTCGGCTTCAAATGATTAACGTCCTATTTTTGGAACGAAGTTCCTTATCGCGCGTTGTGAAAGGGGGCTAGACGGAAAAAATTCTTACGAAAAGTTGTCACGACACTTTTTGCTATAGTAAGCTATTGTAAGCTGTGCGGCGTCGCTCGTCGGTTCTCTTATAGAAAGCAAGCCAGATATTTTCATTTCTATTTCGCATTGAACAGTGTGGTGTCGTCGACGATTTTTTTATAGATAGAGTGATTCAAGAGGAAGGTTTATATGTATAATATATGCATAATGTACTAGAGAAACACTGATAATTTTAGAGGTTTCTAATGTGATGTCGTAAATAAACACATTATTTTGCGCTTACATTGCAAACGCTGGCTGAACCCTACGAAATAGATCAAAATAAAGTACTACAGTATTATACAGCTTAAAAAGGCCTACAAAAAAGTCCGCGATGGTATATATCTATCTCTTAAGGATAACATACTATATCCATTTTAATACTTTAAAAAATGTTCTATTATAAAACGGTAATTGAAAAGCTATTTACACAAATACTGTATTAATCCTTATCATTTTAAATACATTAGTTGGCTTGAGCATTTCATGAAGATATTTTTTTTCCTTCAGACCATGCAAATTAAATCAATACCTTAAGAGATATAGCAAAATCAAAATAATGCGCAACGAAATTATTTTCGCCCGTGACCGGGCCGCGTGGCCGGCTCGCGTTCGAGCTCGGGGCCGAAAAGTTTTGGTAGTCTAGTGGAATTGTATATCCTATTATTAATATTATAAACGTGAAAGTTTGTAATAATGTATGGATGTGAACATGTTTGTTGCTCTTTCACGTAAAAACTACTGAATGGATTTTGATGAAATTTATAGTAATATAGCTTGCACATCAGAATAACACATAGGCTATAATTTATAAAGATATTTTGCAAATTGGCTAAAATATAACGATAAAAATCGCTTAAGGCAGAAAAAAATTATATAATTAAAATAGAACTTCGTTCCATCCGGGTGTCCCTTGACACCTCCGGTTATTTTTTTTAATAAATTGTTAATCACAGGTAGCTTGGACAATTTAGCCCCGACTGTGGGTGAGCGCTGAGGGCTCTTAATCCAGTGAAAGTAAGCTTAACGAAATATCCCAAGCACCACCGTTGTGGGGTACGGACCTCGGCTTGGGCATCGCTGGGGGCAAAATAGGTGTTCCCAAATTTGGATTAAAGACTTTGCGGCGCGGTTGCAGATCTTGACGGCGAAGATGGAACCGTGTATATTTATATGTCACGGTTGTGTTAGTATAAGATTTTTGAGGTTTTCTCTTGCAAAGTTATCTGTTTGTGTCTCTTAGTCTTTTACAATCACCCACGAGAAGGTTAGCGGTGATAACTGATTGCATTCGTACTGTTTTTAATCACCACACGATTCAAATCTCCATTACATATTCATCCAACAATTACCCGGTGGACCTCCGTTCCTGGACATTGCCCCTCAATCGAGAATGCCACTTAGTACAGTCCTGTGCAATTTATATCCAGTAGTTCCCTGCGACTTATTGATGTTGTTAGTCCAGATTTCTTCCAGAGTTCTACACTTGTCATCTAATTCGTGGTCGCCACTAGGGAACTTTTTCTCCAAAGATGGCGATATTTCATGCCCACCCATACTGCGAACTGCCGTATTCCGGATTTAATAGCTTAGATAAATACCGAGCACAGCCCACTTCATATGCGTTGAGCAACTTTGAGCCTTGGAGGCCGTATGTATTTATGTAAATAATTTTAGAAACAATCACACATGTAAATATTCTGTATTTCACATCAACCATATTTCCCATACGTTTTTTTTTTCATGTTTCAGGACCTATTCTATTTCCCATTTCGACCCGCTGAGAAGATAATAGGTGCTTGGACAGCCATAGATCATGTAAACTATGAGAATGGATGTCTGTTTGTCATACCTGGTTCTCATAAAGCCAAAACATTGTATGAACATGGTGATAGAAAGGTAAGATCTATAGAACTGATCATCTTCTCAGCCTTAATATTTTGGGTACTAGTACTTCCACTATGAGTAAGAATTTGGGCTGCTGTCTATACAGTGCTATCACTGTTTGTCATAGAAATGTCATAAATGGACTGTTTGTCATAGAATTTTCAATTTAACAAATTTGAAATTTTTGTACATACATACATATCATCACGCCATATCCCTTGCAGGGTAGGCAGAGAGAACAGAGTGCCAGAGAACTCTATCTCTGCATACTTCACTCGCTTCCTCAACATTCATAATTCTCTTCATACACGCTCGCCGGTTTCGGAGACTCTTGACTCCACCTTCCTTCAGTACCTGACCGATCTGATCTGAAATTTTTGTTTTATGTATAAACCCCCGCTGAAGCATTTTCGTATTATCAATTTTATAAGCTTTTGTTTAGTTTCACTAGTTTCTGTCTATAATCAAATCTTACTAATATTATAAATGCGACAGTAAGTCTGTCTGTATGTCTCGCTTTCACGGCAAGACTACTGAACCGATTTAAATAAAATTTGGTACACAAATTGTCTAAAGCCTGAGAAAGGACATAGTACACATACTTTTTAATTGGAAAAAGCGTTGTGAAGGGTTGAAAAGGGGAATGAAATATTGTAGGCGGAATAGTTACTTTAGATTAACGCTAACTCACGACTATTCCACGCAGACGAAGTCGCGGGTAGAAAATAATTACAATATTTCAGCTCAATCAGATAATTTCCAGTATCTGATTGAGCTGGATTATTATAAACATCTTAAGTCCTCATGACAATGCAATATACGATAATCATTATTATAATAATTTCAATATGGCCGCTGTTTCAAGATAATCGCATTTTTATTTTCATCACCTTAATAGAGGTACAAATTGAAAGGGCTTAAAGAGTTGAAAACGATAAAGTTCACAACATCACTGTAAATTCAATATGGCCGCTGATTCAAGATGGCGGATTACATTTTTTTGTTCGACCACCTTATGGAAGGTAGAAACTAAGAAATACCATCTTGTATGGGGGATTAGTCAAAAAAGTGTCCACTTGTAAACAGCAAATTATTGTTCGAACACTCACCGAACTAGCGCTAGTGTAGCAAGTGGAAATGATATGAATGTAGCAGTAATAAGTATAGTGAAGTGTGCTGAGTTACGTAGTCAACTGTGATTTGATAAATAATAACCTATGAACCTATGAAATTTGTGGCGCTCTTTTTAAAATGCTTCCACTTGCTACTATAGCGCCACCTTGCCACCTTAATTTGCTCCCGTTCATTGGACACTTCTTAATACACTGAGATGTTACTCCTTACTCTATTCTCCATGGACCACCTTAATATGGGTGTCAATTGATAGAACTTAAAGAGTAGAAATCAGTAAAGTTAGTGACATTACACTTTATTTTTCAGAACACTCTTGAATTCTACCATGGTGTAGATGAAGATGTACTGTCTCCGCCTGAGAAACATGTACACTTGGAGATGAGTCCCGGGGACACTGTGTTCTTTAACCCTTATCTGATTCATGGATCGGGACCTAATAGAGCCAAAGTAAGTTGACATATATTTTTTTTTATAGCATTTGGTGGCAAACGAGCAAGCAGCACATCTGATGGTAAGTGTTACTGCCGCCCATGGACCTTTGCTATAACAGAGGTATAGCTAGGCCGCTGCCTACCAATATAAACCCCAAACCCACCCAGTTGGGCTTCCAGCTCTCTCGCTCACCGAACGAAGCGCAATAGCACATTGCCATTGCTCAGACATCGATCTTCTGCGAGAGTGTGGTACTGCTGCCGACAGAAAACTGTCAACAGCGTGGTCCTACCACTATATTCGTGAAGATGATTCTGCCGCCTTAATTTCCGGTACAGGTCGTAGAAACAAGGTATAATGAGTTTCCTCTGAGTTTTTTGCCGTCTGTCTCAGTGAGGTCGTTTTCCGATCTGGTGGTAGCTTAATAGTTTTGTTAATTCTTTAAACTAGTAAATTGTCATAATATAATAATTATCATAAAGGGGTATGCTTATTTATGGTTTCGTTTAGTACATCAACCAAATTATTATCAAAAATCAAGTTTTCAATTATCAAGTCCCCCCTTTATAATATGAAGTTATTATAACTTCATAATAAGTTATATATAATATAATATAAGTTATACTTTATAGCTATACTTTTTAATATAAGTTATACGTTATTATGATAAAGTCGGATATAATATGCTAAACAATTAAAAAGTATTTTACGTTGGCGCCATTTTTAATGTATTGTTCTGCATAGTTGCCAGTATTTTAAAACTATTAATCGAATTTAGGGTCTGGGTTGGTTTTGCGTTTTTATTTATTGCTCCAAATCTATTTTCCTAACCTTATAATAATGACATAATGTGAAAAAATAAACTAATTTAATGAACTTCATAGGCTTTTTGTGCAGTAACCCGGCGATGTAGGGACATATTTTTTTTAACAGAATATACATTTAAAGCCCAACAAAACAAGGTACCTTTCATTAATGCACAACGAGAAACCGTACGCCATACTTCAATGGGCGTTCCCCTTTAATGTTTAATAATAATTGACTATAAACAATATAAAACTTTTATATAATATATTTATTTTTTTAGTACTGGCAATGAATTTGTATCAAAAATGTGGGTCAAAATTGATTATCTAATACTGTAACGGGTAGATATAAATCTCTTTAATAAAGATGACTTATTGTAAGTAAGACACCTTAGTCCTCCCGTGACCATGAACGCTGTAAAGTGTTCGAAATGTAAAAAAATTAAAAATCAAATACAAACGCGATAGAAACCGTTTTTTTTTTATTTCAAATGTATTGTAATTCTCGCGTAGTCCAAAAATTGTCAAAATCATCATTACGTAATTAATAAATGGCCCCTTACAGGTCCTACTGCCGGGCTCGAGTCTCCTCTACAATGGGAGGAAAATTGACCTAATATAGCACGCTGGTCAAACGTGTTTGTATAGGTTTATAGAGTTTTCCTTCTCTTGTATACATGCTATATATCCCTTAATCGTAATTTACGACATCCACGGACAAGATAGGGAGAGGGCAATTTTTTTTTTAAGACACCATCCTTCACTTAGGAAATAATCCTTGTATCGCGGGGGACTTTACAAACATTTGTATGTTTGTGTAATTAACGGAGACTATTTACGCCCAGACTCAGAACAACAGTTTATGGATCGCACAAAGTTTGTCCTGTGTAGGAATCGAACCTATAGCACTGGCACAGAAGGTCGGTATCTTAACCACTACGCCACCATGCATCGATGCACACATCGAATTGCATTTTTACTCCGTCACCACAAAGAACTAAAATTTGAAAATATCCTTCGCAGACGTACAGGAAATCGATCACATACCACTTCGCCAACAGCGCCTGCCACTACATTGATGTCAAGAATACACTTCAAGAGCATTTGGCAAAAAAAGCTGAAGAGATTGCCAAAATGCGTGGTTTTCCTGTCAGCTATGTTGTAAGTATATTTTCAATTTAATCTAATAAAATTAAGGAACGTTTGCATAGATAGTAATAGTGAGTATGATACTGGCTGCCTTGCGAAGTGTCTCGAGTTCGATGCCCACATGAGACAATACTTGAACGATACAAATTTTTGTTCTGAGATTAAATATGATTCATCATCGCCATCTCAGCTCATATATGTCCCACTGTTGGTCTCGGGCCTCCTCCGTAATGGGAGGGAAATTAACCTACTATACCATGCTGGTCAGACGTATTGGTTATAGAGTTTTGTTTCGAGTTTTCCTTCTCTCGCAAAGATGTTATATGCGTTTTATATCCCTTAGTCGTCTCTTACGATCACCCACGGGTAAAATAGGGGGTGGTGAATTGTATTCTTACTCCATCACCACACGGATGATGATGATTAAATATGATTAGTGTCAGTGATTCTCCACATATATACATACCATCACGCCATGTCCCTTGCATTTCTCCATATAATCATTGGTAGTTCATAATACTCGTGGACTGCCAACGATAAAATTAATGTGTGATAATGGTTTCATATCTAATTATGGAGTTGGAAGTCAGGATGATGACTTGCCAACACACTGAATTAGCCATCTAAACGGTCACTATAGGGGCATTATACGGACTTTAGGAGACCAAATTGTTGTGAGTGGCTAAAAGTGTCAGAGAGAGACCCGCAGTGTCTTCCCCGTAATACTCTTAAAATGACACTTCCATTCCCATATAGCCCTGGCGACCTCCCACTGACCAGCCGTTTAAAGCAAGCTAGAGTTAAAGATCGTGCGGGCTCTCCTCGTTGCCAATCTAACCAGCTAAAGATGGCGAGTTAGATACGAAGCCCTGACTAACTCTATGGTATTCAGCTTTTTAGTGGACCATATAATTCTAATCCGAGTTTTGCGTTAGTCTTATAGTAAGATAAGTACTATTATTAAATACCTTTTGTAAAAGAAAATATCAAAAAACTTTAACGTTGTTTTATTTGCAGGATATATGGCGATTCAAAAGCCGACAGGTTAAAGGCGTTCGATCAAATTTGTAAAAGATAATAAGGCTGTGGTTATTATAATTTTATTATATAGCAGAACAGTTATTTATGGGATCCACAGGGGATTAGATTAATGTAAGGTGCTGTCTTAAAAAAAATAGTTATAACGGCATAATGAACTACAAGTATGTAGCAATGTAATATTTTAATACAGTGCCATCTATGAAATACTCATGGAACGCGCAACATAAAATACTAACATATATTATAATTAAGACTGTGTATAGATGGCGTATATATACGTATACGCCATCTATCATCATCATGATGATGATGATAGATGGCGTAGTGCTCGTATTACATCGTTCGTTCTTTATACGTTTCACAAATAATTATTCTGGAGTGTGGTTTGTATAAAATGACAAAAAAAAATATTTAAAAAATGTTTATATCACAATATTGTTATTTTTATTAAGCCGAAATTAATAGACTGGTTAGCATAATCTTACATCTGTAATTAAAGTTATTCTCTGACTCATAGCCTACCTTATAGAGAAGAATTTTTATATATATAATATTTATACATTATATAATATAAAAAAAATAGTATGTGATATCAGAAATGTGATACTATAATTTTTATATATAAATAAGATTTTATACATTTTAGACATATTGTGGTAGGACCACGCTGTCGACAGTTCTCTGTCTACAGCAGCGGGCCGGTCCGTCCGGGGTAGTACCACACTCTCGCAGAAGATCGACGTCTGAGTAATAGCAATGTGCTATTGCGCTTCGTTCGGTGAGCGAGAGAGCCGGAAGCCTAACTGGGGTGGGTTCAGGGTTATATTGGTAGGCAGCGGCCTAGCTATACCATTGGCAAAGGTCCATGGGCGGCAGTGACACTTACCATCAGGTGTGCTGTCTGCTCGTTTGCCGCCATAAGCAATAAAAAAAAAAAAAAAAAAAAAAAAAAAAAAAAGATTTTATATTTATAAATGTTATATTTTTATACGGTTTTGGGCAATAATTATAGAGATAAATAAAAGAAAATTGCGTCGTTGGTCCAGTGGCTTATAATCACTGCTATTATGTGGTCTTGGGTTCTTCAATTCTTTGTATTTTAACTGAAAAGTATATTATTATAGTTTATAAACGAAACCCATTAAATATTACTTAGCATAAGATATTGTAAAACCCTGATTATAAAGAGAATTAAATAAATCGTTATTATTATAATCGTCTATATACATACAGATAGACTATTTCCTGGATTAACACATAGGATGCTTTTATCCCGGTATGTTACCTTGGGATTTAGTGATATTTTTTTTTAAATTGTGAATGTTAGTTGGAAGGATATTGTTCTGTTATATCACGCTAATAAGACAGTAATAAAACTATCAAAATATATAATTTTATTTCGAGGTTTTATCATTTTGCGCTTGTTTTTCGAAAGCGTAGTTAATTAATGAAATCATAATCATTACCATTAGTGTCCGTCCGAATGTACGGTTTCGGCAAAAAAAACGAGTTTCGGTTATGTTTCGGTTTCGGCAGCAAACCTGCCGAAACTACGACCGAAACCGAAACTGCATTCGGGAGTTTCCGCGCTGTGCACGGCTGTGTTCGGCGCGGTAAATGACATCCAAGCGACGATGACATTTGGCCGCGTCCACGTGCGTAATCATGTCGTAACCTGTTTGTTTGCAATGCATTATAGTCTATCTAATCTAAGAAGTGCATTTTGACAGCTGTCGGAGTAAGTTGTCTAGGTATGTGAACCAAATAATCGCTATCGAAAATATCCGATTTTAGTGAGAAATCGATATTGATTCTTTGTAATTATTAATCGGTTTATTTTATTATTTTTCAAAAAAGAGATGAAAAATTAAGTGCTTAATTAATACTAAACAAATTTAATTATTTCATCATAATTATTAGGATTAGGTTAAAAAAAAACAAAAACTGGATTTGAAAATAGCTATTTATTCAGAATCACTACTATTACTTGAATTCTCATCGTCACGAACATTAATAATTATTTCCTTATCAATAAAATTGTCGAAACGTACATCTCTATCAAAATCTCTATTCGATTAAATATATTAATCTAATATTTTTACCGATTATTTGAATATTCGTGAATTGGAAGCACTACTGTATAGAACGTGATGAAGTGACATTGTAAGTTCGTCAATACTAATTATTATTTACCATGTTATTTTTATTTTAAATTAGTTTTACGAGTTTCAACATTACATTATTGTACAAGAAAGTCGCCCGCAACGTGAATTATGTAAATAACTTAATAGTTGTTTATAATTTCAGATTTATTGTTTGCAATCATGTGTATACGTTTGACCAAGGTTATTGTGTATTAAAAAATGCGAAACGTCAAAATGCACTTCTTAGATTAGATGAACTATAGGTAACAACATAAATAAGTATTAAAGCTACCTATGCGATTTAAAGAAAAAAAATTAAAACTGACTGATTATAATACATTTTCTCTATTTTTCTCTGAAAACATGATCTTTATAAGAAAGTTTCGGTTTCGGCCAAAACTGAGACCGTTGCCGAAATTTGGTTTCGGTTTCGGTCGTAAAAACCAGTTCCGGTCAGACACTAATTACCATCATCCTTCTTTTTTTTATAGCAGACATGGTAAGGTCACACCCCACCCGATTCGTCCGTGGCGACGGAGGGGGTGGCGAGCGATCCCATAAGCTTCCCTGCAACGCACCTCTCTACGCAGTGCAAGCGGGCCACTTAAACACGGTCTTTGTCGTCAGTGGCCCTTACGGCCGGTTATCCTCCCGCAGTCGACTTATCCTTGGGTGATGGAATAATCCCCTGTCCAGTCACTAGATCAGCGTACCTCGCTTAGATTTATGAATTGCGATGTTATGTGCATAATTACTCTAAAAAATCTTACCTTCGTTGCGATTAAATTTCAATAAAATGTATTTTTGGTTTGATTCGACAATAATGTTTGATTTGATTCGAATATAGTCAAATTTACTGAAACCTTTTGTGCAAAAATTGTATCATCATCATCATCGCAGCTCATATATGTCCACCCCCTATCTTACCCGTGGGTGATCGTACGAGACAACTAAGGGATATAAAACGCATATAACATCTATGCAAGAGAAGGAAAACGCGAAACGAAACCCTCTTCCTTTGGATCGCGACAAAGAATAGACGTGTACAAGACATTAATTTAATAAAACAAATTAAATATAAATTGAATTTCAAAAAAGTATTGTAATAAAATAATAGGAGTGCATACAGATTGAGGAGATAGCGGCGAAGTCAATTTCAGCTGTGTGCTGCACACAAATGCAGGTACGCTATAAGCAATTACACTTCGAAGCGGATAACTATACAACATACATCAATATACATTTAAATATACCGAACAACAAACGAGTGGTTAACGAATAGTTACGATCTTTGGTTGCGTTAATAAGCTCCGCCCCTATTCATTGACTTTACGCACCGATCGTGTACGATCAAGTTTAATATCGTTCGGTGAAGTTGTATATTTTGTGCCATTCATAATTACAAATGATGTGCGCCTGGTGTATTGAATATACAACGATTTAGTCAGGCACAAGTTGTTTACTACTGTATTTTTATTACATAGAAGAAAGGATATTTCTTTTGTATTTCAAATTTTATTCACACTATACTAATAACAATGCCGTTAAACCGAACACCTCCACCGCCTTCTAATTCACCCACTTGTTTCAAAACACCTCTCCAATACGCCTCTGACTCAAACACATCTGAACCGACTGAACTTGAAAGCACTGTGAGCGCACCGGCGTCACTAGCATATAATAAAACTAGGAAGGAAAGGGTTGTGAAGCGGAAGCGTATGGAGACTGACGATATTAGTAAAGCTGACGTGCTGGACATGTTTAGTAAATTGCGAGAAGACCAAGATTCTAAATTTACAGCACTCATACAATCAAATAACGAAATTAAAGCTGCAATGGAATATGTGTCAATTAAATATGATGATATGGTGCTTCAGCTGCAAACACTTGAGGAAGAGAACAAAAATCTCCAGAAACGTCTTCATCTCCTAGAGAGCCGTAATGAGGTGCTGGATCGGAATGCGAGGTGTTCCAGTATTGAAATAAGAAATGTACCCCAGGTGCCAAAAGAATCTAAAGAGGATCTAAAAAATATCGTGAAAAACTCGGCGCTGACTCTAAAGGTTCCACTACAGGATTCTGAAATAAAAGACTTTTACCGTATCAATACAAAATCCACAATAAAACCCATTATTGTGGACTTTACTACAGTTGGAACTAAAGAAAAAATCATTGGCGCCTACAAAAAATATAATAAAGAGCATCATTCGGAGAAGCTGGGGTCTGCTAAGATTGGAATTGCAGGCACAAATAGAAGTATTTACATATCTGAAAATTTGACACAGAAAGACAGGAGGCTTTTTTATTTAGCACGTGAATTCACAAAAACAAATAATTACGCATTTTGTTGGGTCGCGCATGGCAAAATATATGTGAAAAAAGTTGAAGGTGAGCAATCTATTAGAATTTTCAATGAAAATGACATAGAAAGGTTAAGACTTAAATGACTGAGTTATGAGCCTCTGTCATGTCATGCTGTTGTCTACTTTTTGCTGCTGTTATATAAGGTATTTTATATAATTTCATCTCCCCACATATCTGAATTGTTCTACTTAATAATCGAGTATATTGTTAAAATTAGTTTTATTTACATTAGTACAAAATCACTTACACTATTTACAGTAAATACAGAAACCCTCTCACACTCAACACTCTCTCTAAACTCAAAAAATAATAATTATAAGTATATTGTTATAATTAACATTAGCAACTTATATACACTATTTACACTATACACACAATTCCTCTCACACTCAACACTTTCTCCTAATTCAAAAAATAATAAATACAAATGCATTGTTATAATTATCATTGGTACCAACTCACATACACTATTTACACTAAACACAAAAATTCACTCATACTCATCATTTTCTCTAATCACTAAAAATAAAAAACACACATATCATAAAGACAATACACAAAGCACGTTCGCAAAAAAAAATATTTCACTAAGTGGTAGACGTTCTACCTGCAACGTGTTTTTGAAATATTTAATGAAGCTGAATGAATACAAAGAGTATTTAAAAAACACAAATAACTTTTACTCTCCTCCAGTCAATCTATTATATTTAAAAAAAGTTAAAATCGACGCCCTTAATAAATATTTTATTCACATTTACATGAACATTTATTCTTTTATATGTTACTATTCTCAATCTTAAATAAAAATGTCATACAAGAAATTGACAATATGGATAATATTCTGTGTAGATATTTGAATAACCCCGCATTATGCAGAGATTTTTTGAAACACGAAAACAATTTTTGCAATGGTTTGAATATTTTGTCGTTGAACATACGTAGTATTTTCAAAAACATAGACATGCTGCACGTATTTCTAAGTAATATCGATATAGTGATTGATGTTATTGTATTAAGTGAATGTTGGACTGGTAATCGTGATCCGCCATCCATACATAACTATAATGTTTACCTTACAAAACAAAGCTATAACCAAAATGACGGAGTCGTGGTGTATGTGAGAAATAATTTAACAGCTAACTGTACCGAACCTGACGTTGCTGAGGGTAATTGCCTTATTCTAGAAATTGACAATCTTTACTCTATTATTTGTTCGTACCGCCCACCGTGCTTTGGCAATCCTTCAGAATATTTAAAATCGCTTGATGACATTCTAACAAATATTAATAGAAAAAGGAATATAATATTCACTGGCGATATCAATATAAATATCGGACCGGATATTGAACTTACTAAATATGCTCGAGATTATTTAAATATGATGGCAACACACGGTCTGGTACAAGGTATTAACCTTCCAACACGAAACACAACCTGCATTGATCACTATATGGTGAGAACTGATAAAAAATGGCAAACAGTAGTTTTTGACGAATTAACAGATCATGCCCCAATATTACTATCGATAGATACTATACAATTAAAAAGAAAAACCACTAATTTAGATAGAATGATTACAAATATAGACAAAGTAGTAGAATCTTTAAGCAAACTGGATTGGATTGAGTATTACAACATTACAGATACTAACGCTGCCTCACTATATTTAATATCTACTATTCAATCAGTTATAGAAAAAAACACAAGTATAAAGAAAGTAACATGTCGCCTTAAACCAGTTAAGCCGTGGATTACATCAAGTATCATAAAATGTATTCGCAAAAGAAATGATCTACAGCGACAAAGTAAACTAGCCCCTCAAGATATTGAACTTAAATCTAGATTTAAAAAATACAGAAATATGTGTAACCTAATAATTAAATCGCAAAAGCAAAATTATTATAAACGGCAAATTCTAACTAGTCGAGGTGATATAAAAAAACACTTGGAAGATAATAAAAGAGATTAATAATCATTCAGTTGACAAAATATCCGCCAGTCCATTGCTCTGTATAAAGCAAACAGAAAAGGAGTCTCTAAATGTAGTAAATAATTACTTTACGTCCGTCGGCAAGGACCTAGCGAACAAAATATTAAGCAGAATACAAAAATCTGAATCGGATCTATTGCGTGCCGCTTCACGAGATAATTCACAGATATCACCCAAAAACTCTATGTCTCTCTTTCTCACTGATGCTAAGGAAGTACAAAATATTATTCACAGTATGAAGACCAATGGAGCTCCAGGCCATGATCACATTACTCCTCTGATTATAAAAACATGTTCAATAATACTTGCCGAGCCTATTGTTCATTTATGTAATTTGAGTTTTTCGACCGGCATATTTCCTTCATGTTTAAAAAAAGCCATAATATCTCCCATTTATAAGGAAGGCGATAAACATATGCCACTAAATTACCGACCAATTTCTCTTCTGCCAACATTGTCCAAAATAATTGAAAAAATTGCAAATAAAAGGTTAATGGCATATCTCGAGACTAGTAACTTCTTGGCCAGAAATCAATACGGCTTTCGCCCTGGCTACTCCACAAATGATGCTGTACTAGATTTAACAACAAAAATAACAAAGTATCTGGATGAAGGTCGAAAGTGTATAGGCGTGTTCTTGGACTTACAAAAAGCGTTTGACACAGTGTCGATACCTATACTATTGTCACGTTTGTACGGTATTGGGGTAAGAGGAGTAGTCCATGATTGGTTTACCGACTACCTAACAGATCGCACTCAACAGATTAAAGTTGAACAGCATTATAGCGATATTGCTTTGTGTAATTATGGTGTACCACAAGGTTCCACGATTGGTCCCACTTTATTTTTAATTTACATAAATCATCTATGCAAAAACGTTTCCTCTGTAACTGACACTATTATGTATGCAGACGACAGTGTTTTACTGTTTCATGGTAAAACTTGGGCAGAGGTGCTCAATAGAGCCGAAACAGGCTTATCTACCGTTATAACAGGCCTTGACAATAATCTGCTCTCTTTGAACACTTCTAAAACAAAATACGTGTGTTTTAGTAAAACAAATGCGTCTAGTCCTCCAACTAACTTACAAATCAAAGCTCATAAGTACCCATGCAGTGGTGGAATTATGCCAGGCAACTGCGGTTGTAGTGTCTTGTCACATACAGATACAATCAAATACCTAGGCGTTATGATTGATAACAAAATCAACTGGTCGCCTCATATGGAAATGGTCGCATCACGTATACGCAAGCTCATTTACGTATTTAAGACGCTAAGACCGGTAGCTGATAAGGCTCTTCTTTTGACAACATATAAGGCATTAGCTGAGTCATTGATAAGTTACTGCATTGTTTCTTGGGGTGGTGCTATTAAAACTAAACTTATAATAGTCGAAAGAGCACAAAGAGCGTTGCTAAAAGTAACAATGGGATTACCGTTTGATTACTCCACTGAACAACTGTACTCCATAACTAAAGTCCTTACAGTTAGAAAATTATATGTTTTGAATAGCATATATAGGTATCATAGGAACACCGTTCCACATTTACCCCCATCACTTAAACGAATCGATATTTGCCCTGTGCCACATTGCAAAAGTGGGGTAGCTTGGAGGCATTACACTCACTTAGCACCATTTATGTATAACAAACTATTATACTATTTATACTATCTAGAATTGTACACTGGCTTCATGAACAAGATTATTATGTTATAGAGATCTTACTTGAGAGTACAGCCTAAAATTTTACACGTTCTCAACACAAATGAATACGTTCTTACACACACACACACACACGCATACGCGCGCACGCGTATACACAAACACACACACACGCGTACAGACACACAGACCCGCACAAATGCATACATGCACGCGCACATACACACACACACGCGTACACACGCACACACACACTCGCACAAATGCTTACATGCACGCGTGCACACACACACACACAGTGTAGTTTGTAATCTAGATTATATTTGAAACTTGCACTTGTAATATTATTAACTTTTCATTAATTATTAATCCTTATATTAAGAGATAGCTCTAATTTAATTAGGAAGATGCCTGTCTTTTGTAACACAGTTTTTAACTAACACAATAGACAGTGTACTAACTGATATTTTGTACTTATTTTTACTTTTTAAAATAAAGATTTGATTTGATTTGATTTGAAACAGTATACCAACACGTCTGGCCAGCACGGTGTAGTAGGTTAATTTCCCTCCCATTACGGAGGAGGCCCGAGCCCAACATTGGGATATATATGGGCTGTGATGATTATGATGATGGCATCTTTACATCCCTTAGTTACGATCACTCACTAAGTGGTAGACGTTCTACCTGCAACGTGTTTTTGAAATATTTAATGAAGCTGAATGAATACAAAGAGTATTTAAAAAACACAAATAACTTTTACTCTCCTCCAGTCAATCTATTATATTTAAAAAAAGTTAAAATCGACGCCCTTAATAAATATTTTATTCACATTTACATGAACATTTATTCTTTTATATGTTACTATTCTCAATCTTAAATAAAAATGTCATGAGCCCAACATTGGGATATATATGGGCTGTGATGATTATGATGATGGCATCTTTACATCCCTTAGTTACGATCACTCACGGGTAAGATAAGAGGGGGTATTGAATTTTATTCTTACTCCGTCACCACACGGCTGGAAAAACAAACAAAATTGTGTAGTGAAAATAAATAGATTCACGAATGACAAGACAAAGCTTCAAATTACAGAAATTTAGCATTTAATATGCTTAATTATTTATAAAATCCGATTACGAAGCGAAAAATGATGTCACAAGTGGGATTCGAACCCGCACCTATTGGGATTCCGGCCCAATCGTGCTGCCACTACACCACCGTGACTTATTTTAGGACATGCAAATTTCGCTTCGTATCATATTTACGTCTTAAGGTGACGGTACGCTATCTACCTTGTCGGGTAGATAGCGTACCGTCACATGTATGTAGTATGTTTACACATTGTTATAGGCTTAATACTTCAAACTTTGCAGTTAGAATTGTATTAAGCGATGACACAACCTTCTTATTTAAATTACAGAAATTTAGTATTTATATAATTTAATTAGGGGGGCATAGTCCGGAGCGTGCTCGTTCGCGTCCCCTGCCAGTCTAATTAGACTGCTAATCCGGCTCGATATACGTACCGCAATGCGGGTTAGGGCGTCCCCCGGAGGCGACGCGTACCGACCCGCCCCCGTCGGTACGAACATCGGCAGTTGCGGCGATGGGGGCCGCCACCCATCACGCCTTGCCCAGTTAGGCGAGTCGAGGAGAGCAGAGTGCCGGGTGGGCACGTGGAATGTAAGAGGTTGTGTGGAAGGTAAGTTGCACGAGCTGATATCCGTCATGGCGGACAAACAGCTAGACGTGCTCTGTGTAACAGAGACCAAGCGAAGGGGCAGCGACGCCTGCGATCTTCCTGGTGGCGGGATGGCTCTGTGGTCTGGTGTACCACAGTGCGATCGAGCCAGCATGGGGGTAGGAGTGCTGTTGTCCTCTCGCTTGGCCTCAGGTGTGAAGGATTACGGAATGTATGATCCCAGACTTCTCTGGGTCCGTATAAAACTAGGTGTCACCAAGGTATTCATGGTTGTAGCATACGCTCCCGTAGGATCCTCTGTGGCATCAGACCTAGAGAAGTTTTGGGACAATGTTAGGGAAGTTCTGGATATGGCAGAAACTAGTGAACGCGTGATTGTATGCGGAGATTTGAACGGATGGGTGGGGACCAAGCGTCCCGACTATGAGGACGTACTTGGTCCATTTGGTGATAAGAGAGTGAACGACGCAGGTAGGCTCATAGCGGAGTGTGAGTGAGAGTGTGTAAGAGAAAAGTATGCAGAGGGTGTCCGAGAACGGCTGACGATGGCAAGCCAGCCGCAATCGGACATTGAAGAATGCTGGAGAGTATTGAAAGAGAGTATGGTAGATACAGCGAAAGAAGTATGTGGAAGTTCAAAGAAGCATAGAAAAACAAATGGTGATGCATGGTGGGATGCGGAAGTGGCAGCTTCCGTAGAGCAAAAGAAGAAAGCGTGGCTGGACTATGTCTCTTCTTTGAATCTGAATGACAGTGTGACTGAACAGAAGAAAGAAATATATCGGCAATGTAAGAATGACACCAAGGCCTTAGTGAAAGAGAAACGTGATAGAGCAAGTATGAGTGCAGAAGATAGGCTGACTAAAAACTTCGAGGGTAACACCAAACTCTTTTGGAGGGAGGTGAAGAAGTCTCGGGGTGGTTGGTCAGCCTTCAGAATGAATAAAATAAGGTCTAAAGGTGGAGACATTCTTACACAAACACAAGACGGGTTAAGCCGATGGAGTGAATATTTTGGCGATATGTATGCGGATGCTACGGTTGGCGCCGGTGTTGGATGTGGTTTAGTAAATCAACATTCGACAACGGCGTCCTCCGATGGCATCAGTATGGATGAAGTTGAATGGGCGATAAGAAGTTTGATAAATGGTAAGGCAGCGGGCATGGATATGGTGTCTGCCGAGATGATCAAGCTTGGTGGCTCTTGTGTCTGGAAGGCGTTCCTGTTGCTCCTCAATTTATGTTGGAGCTCGGGAATGGTTCCCAGGGACTGGAATAGCGCAGTCATCGTGCCTTTGTTTAAAAACAAGGGTTCACGTTATGACTGCGCAAATTACAGCGCCATAAGCTTGACCAGTTTTGCAGCAAAAGTGTATGGTAAAATTATTGAAAGGAGAATGAGGATGGTTTACTGTGTGAGACACAAGGAGGTTTCAGGAGTGGAAGGGGATGCATGGATCAAGTGTTCTCTCTGCGCAACATTGTGGAGAAGCATCTGGCTCTAGGTCAGAGGGTTTTCTGAAGTTTTGTGGATCTAGAGAAAGCATTTGACACGGTTGTACGAAAGGAACTTTGGGACATTTTACCGGAGTATGGTATTAACGGTAAACTGCTACAGGCTGTGCAGTCCAGTTACATGGGCTGTAGAGCCTGTGTGCGGCTGGATGATGGAATGTCGCCTTGGTTTGACGTCAATATCGGCGTTAAGCAGGGGTGCGTTCTGTCAGCCAGGCTGTTTATCATATATCTGGATAAATGTCTCCAAAGGTTGAACGATATGAATGTGGGAGTCCAGATGGGCGACTCAGTGGTCACTGCTCTGCTTTATGCAGATGATGCAGTCCTGCTGGCACAGTCAGCGACTAACCTGCAGACCCTAGTCGACACAATGACAGAAGATTGTAAGAAAAGGGGTCTACGCGTGAATGTGAGCAAAACCAAAATAATGGTCTTTGAAAGAGATAAAACCAGAACAGATGTAAGAGTAACAATAGGTAATGATGTACTACAGCAAGTGGATGAATTTGTGTATCTTGGATGTGGATTTAGCCGAGATGGAAGGTACACTACTGATATAGAGCGAAGAGTGAATGCGGGAAATAGAGTGAACGGAGCGTTGGGGCAACTTCTCGGCAGCCACCACCTCAGCCAGAAGGCACGTGTAGCAATACATAACGCAGTGCTTGTCCCAACATTACTGTATGGAAGCGAGAGTTGGGTATGCAGAAAAGAGTATGATAGTAAAATTAATGCGGTCGAAATGCGATCTCTGCGGAAAATCTATGGAGTTAGGCTGACCGACCGCAATCGTAACGACGACGTAAGAGAGCGAGTAGGTATGAAAGAGAGTATTGGTGTAAAGATGCGAAAGGGAATGCTCCGATGGTCATGTGGAAAGAATGCCGAACGAACGCCTGGTTAAGAAGATATACAATGCGAAAGTGGAAGGATGTAGGTACCGAGGGAGACCGAGACTAACCTACCTAGACCAGATCGGTCATGTACTGAAGGAAGGTAGAGTCAAGAGTCTCCGAAACCGGCGAGCGTGTATGAAGAGAATTATGAATGTTGAGGAAGCGAGTGAAGTATGCAGAGATAGAGTTCTCTGGCACTCTGTTCTCTCTGCCTACCCTGCAAGGGATATGGCGTGATGATATGTATGTATGTAGTATTTAATATGCTTAATTATTTATAAAACCCGATTACGAAGCGAAAAATGATGTCACAAGCGGGATTCGAACCCGCGCCTATTGGGATTCCGGCCCAATCGTGCTGCCACTACACCACCGTGACTTATTTTAGGACATGCAAATTTCGCTTCGTATCATATTTACGTCTTAAGGTGACGGTATGCTATCTACCCGACAACGTTTACACATTGTTATAGGCTTAATACTTCAAACTTTGCAGTTAGAATTGTATTAAGCGATGACACAACCTTCTTATTCAAATTACAGAAAGGGGAATGCCCATTTTCGGTATCGCTTGATGCATCTAATTTTAAACTGTGACACGAGTTCATGACATGGAAAATCTTAGTTAATTATTAAAATAATTTTATCACGTATTGTGGAGTCTCACATTTGCCGGGTTTATGCACGTGTAATACATAATAGTCTTTTTTTGTATCATAGTTTTCCGTTGAATAGATTTTTGTTGTAGCAACATTATTACACAGATAATTATGATTAATCGATCAATCGATGTTCTACTGATCTAATAAAGTATCGATTAAACATAATTATTTGTGATTATTTACAGTTCATAACAATAATATTTTTATACAACGAAAAAAATGTATTTATTAGAATATAATTTATTTTATCGACTGTACGAAACTAAACACAGCTTTTTGTTAGCCAATGTAACAAAATGTTAGCTTTGAAACATTAAAAACTAGGTGAAATATGAGATCGTATTTATCATAAACAGAAAAACTTACAAAAATATTTCGCCTTCTGTCTTATTGTGAGTGAATACTCGTGTTTGTATATCAGTATGAAAAATCGAAGTAATAAACGTTATCGATTTTTGATGTAAATCTTTTTATTTTAGTAACACTGTAACCGTACTTGTCAATCTTATTATGTTTGTTGTTCGCGGATAAACAGATTGGATTGTTCAGTTTGTTTTTTTGTTACTGTTGATTTGTGTATTGTTACATTAACTGCACGTATTTTGAGAAAAGACTCTTTAAATATATACTTTTTTACTAATTGTGAGATAGAGACTCCTTGTAAAAAGTGATTGTGAGTGTGTAGTGTACAACATCACCGCTATGGCAAGCTCCGTTCGTCGGTGTATTAACTGTTTCCTTCGACTGCAGCATGGAAGTTGGCAGTCGTTGAGAGAAGTGAACGATGATATCTACACTATTCTATCAGCTTGGATTTCACCCAGTTTGGTAAGTCATTTTTACGACTATGTATGCGCCATTTGTATACAACATAATGCTGGTTTTGTTGGGTACGAAGGCTAATGTATATTGTTTTTTCAGATTTCACGTGATGGCATTATTTGTAATGAATGCTTTGCTGCTCTCCAAGCCGCACTTTCATCTGGCTCAGGCCAAACTCCTGTGTTGGGCCATCGAAGCGTATGTTTTGTATGTGGAACATCAATACTTCGTGTGAAATCAATTAGAGTACCTGCCAATAGTGAAGAAAGGAATATCATTCTTAATCGGATATCTCCACATCTGGTACGTAAACAAATCAAATGATTAAGTATTTATATGTATATGCCAGCTTTGTTTATCAATTATCCCTATGCTTTAAACATCCTCTTATTAGATATCATTTGAAATGATATATAGTACAGTTTCAATACTTTTGTGATTAATAATCAGTAATCTAGTTTAAAGGTTTATTTGATAATGTTATTAGTTTTTAAATAAATTAAACACCTATTCTCCTAAATAATATTGTATATACAAGACAATAGATTTATTTACAAAATCTTGCATAACTGTAGTGTTGACAAGTAATTGCTGTCAATAGGCAAGTGTCTATATTATATTTGTATATATATATATATATATATATATATATATATAAGTTACATATTAATCCTTACTGTTAACCAATCCTAACTTTTAATTTTTCTTGTTCAGATACATCATTTGGATAGAGTATGCCGAGCATGTTGGATGGCAGCTAAGAGGACCATACAACGGCATTTGCAATATGATGCTCATCATATGAATCAGCCTGATGATGAACCTGTACCCAATATTGAAGTTCCTGCACCAAATGCTGATGAACCTGTACCTATTGTGGAAGTTGCTGCACCGGATGTAGCAGTACCTGTAGAAAATATTGATCCACCCGTATATGGTGACGAAAACATTGCTGTACATATTCCTGACCCACCAGCATTACCACAGCACAACCTATACCAGCCCCAAAGAAGGCAACAACTGCCAAAAATAACATCACAGATATATAAACGTGCAGCTGCATCAACTAGACATTGTGTTTTTACTAACTGTGGAAATACTGAAAGGCTATTAATACCTAGAGCATTGAAAGAAGAAGTTTTGAGCCGCTATCGAATTTATGTACCCCAAAGTGCTCGGATCTGTAACTTTCATTTGCATAATGACTGCTGGAATGAGTTACAAGTCAATTATTCTGACTTCACTGGTCCTCAAATGGATAACCTACTACTTATGTTGGAAAGACTGTCAACAAAGCAGATTAATTTTAGTAATGTCCACATGATCCAACCTAACTTATGTCATTACTGGTTAGGTCTAAATGCTGTACAGTTTTATGAACTAATGATCAATATTCCACAATTACACAATGAAGTGCCAGATGCTAGTGTAGCACTGTGTATTTATTTAACTAAACTAAGAAGTGGAGACAGTAATGAGAGGTTGTGTGGCCTATTTAATATGCCGAGAAGTACACTCGAGCGGTACATGAATAAAGTGCGAGATGTTATGACATTGCATTTAGTACCTCATTATTTGGGTCTCAGTCATATGACTGTTCAAGAAGTGGCAGCAATCAATACAGTTATACCTGAGGGGTTCTATGGAAACCTAGCGATGCCTGCAGAGACCAGACCAGCCATTACTATATGTGATGCTACATATATCTATGTCCAAAGTAGTAGCAACTATTTGTTCCAGAAACAGACATACAGTTTGCATAAATATACCAACCTAGTGAAACCATTCATGATTGTATGCTGTAACGGTCACATATTAGATTGTTTGGGACCATATAAAGCAACAACCAATGATGCTACAATTATGAGAACAGAATTTAGCAGGTCCGATGGACCTATGCGTCAATATTTTAGAGAAGGAGATATTTTTATCCTTGACAGAGGCTTTAGAGATGTAGTGACACACCTACAGGAATATGGATATCAAACACATCTACCTGAATCCTTATTGGAGGGCCACCACCAACTCACCACAGAGCAAGCCAACAAATCACGTTGTGTCACAATGTGTAGATGGGTTGTTGAGATTGTTAATGGCAGATTGAAACAAGATTTTAAATTGTTCAGACAGGAGTATTTCAATACAGCTATAAAACATCTCATGGAGGATTTCAGGATTGGTTGTGCTCTTGTTAACAAGTTTCGCCCTGTCCTTGAAGACAAACCTGTACACAGGGAATATTTAGAAATAGCCCGGCAGAGATTAAATGTTCCTAATCATCTAGCTGATGTAGTTGAAGCAGAACATTTGAACAGGAGACGCATAGGATTTATTAGTATAGATGAGAACCATCCTCACTTGAATGATTTTCCAAGGCTAACAATAGATGACTTGAAAAAATTAGCTCTTGGCACATACCAGCTCAAGCAGGCAAGATCATACTACGGAGAACACGTACGACAAAATGGCATATACACTGTGCAAATAAATAATGTCATAGAAGACGACATACCGCTTGTTCTGGGTGTGAACAATTATATAATTCGTGGGAGAATCAAATCCAGACACGTAAGCAGCCGTTCATACTACACATATCTGTTAATAAATAGAAATGAAGACACAGTTAATACACTGAGAGCCATCTCTGGCTACTATTGTAGCTGTTTGGTGGGCAGGCGTACAGTTGGCTGCTGTGCGCATGTGATGACCATTGCCTGGTATTTGAGCTGGGGACGGCATAATGATATCACTGCACCAGCGCCATTTTTAGATGACATTTTTGAAGAATACACCTACGAAAATATAGAATAAACCATGTTGTTTTAATAAAGCTTTATTTTGATTAAAATGAGTATTTATTTGATTGTGACTAATTATACCTACACAACCGTAATGTATAGGCTATTTTTCGACAGTTCTTTTAGCAAAATATAGGTAGGTACTTAGTTTCCTCCTACTGGAATACTTGTTACTATAAATAACTTTGTAGCGTGTAACGCACACACCTACACTATGCTGACATTAGCATTTTAGTATGTACTAGTTAATAAGTAAGAACGCTAACGAAATGAAATCAGTCAGTCGGACAGTCGGCCTTGTGACTCATTAGAATAAAGAGTGCTTTGAGAACTCGTCGTCGTTGGTATTTCCTGACGTTCACCCCTAAAAATAGAGGCTTAGAACCCCATATCCTCTAAAACTTCTTAAAATATGTAGTAATAATACATTTCATGCATATCTATTTATATTTTATAAGTAATAGCATAGATGCTAATCTTCATATTATTTAAAAGATAAGTAATAAGTTTTTAACTACAAAGTTCACCCCTCGATTTCTCAGAAACCCGGCAAATTACCCATATGATGTTTATTTTTATTTAAACTACATACTAATACGAATCTTAGACAGTGGTTTTCATCTTGTCACTGTAATATTTATACCGATACTATTTTCCTTAGTCACTTGGGCATTCCCCTTTAGCATTTAATATGCTTAATTATTTATGTAATCGTATTAATGTAATCGGGTTTTATATATTATATATACAGCATGTACCTTTACTGCTGTGGTTTTAGTGGGTATTCCAGTCAGACAGTTGGCTGGCGAGTCCCACACTGCCAGCCAAAGCTGCCGGGGCAACGACTCCAGAGGATGACCGCGAGAGTAGATCGCTGAATGGGCCACCAACGACAAATCGGGTTCCGGTGGCCCACTCGCACGGCGTTGATAGATACATTGAACAGCGGATCTATGGGGTGGCGCGCCGCTTTTTCTGTCGCCCCTGACGGATGTAGTGACCACTCCAAAACCCGATGCCACAAAAGAAAAAAAAGAACTTAATCGTATATTACAACACGCACTAGCATTATAAGAATTAAGTAAAGCGCTATAAAAATAAATATTTAGTTATTTTAAACATACGAGGTAATTTTATCGCAGTCGAATTTTATAGTTTTTTAACTTAATCTTAATCATCATTACGCAAACAATTCGAATTTAATTTATTACGCAAATATATTTTTATAATCAAGATGTATTATATTATTTATATCAAATAAATTGCCAATTATAATAGGTAGTAGATTTTTTTATGCTGCGTGGGATTTTTATTTTAATTAAAAAGTACACTTTTTTTTAACACATAAGCTGGAAAACTTGATTAATTATTTAAAAATTTATAGGTATTTATATGTTTTGAGCTAAAGTGAACTTTGGATTCGTTAAATTTATTTATAGTCTCGTTGGTTGGGTGTCATAATTAGGCCCTTGCTATTGTGAGGTCATAGTTTCAAGGCCTGAGTAAAACGAAAACCTTATGCCAAATTGTCTAGATAGCGTACTATGCACTGTATGATAATATACCACCATTTGGGGGAGACCCATATTCTGTAGCTAAAAGAAACAATGTCTAAGATTGGAACTATAGCAAGTAATAGGTCCAGTAATACGGCGAAAATATGCGTATACATATAAAAAAAATACTTGCTGTTAGTTTTAAACGGTTGATGAAAGAGAACTCAGAAATATTCACGGTATCGCTGGTCCACTTAAAAGGTGGAGAAACTTTCATTCTTTTATGTAGGAACCTCTTGATCCTTCAGCCGAGATATATAATTGCCAGAGCAAAGAATGTTAACACCTCTGTGTTTATACATATATATATTAATCATGGGAAAAATATAATGTGGGAATGAAAGAAGGCTGTTGACTTAATCGAGATGTCTTGTCAACCAACTCGCCATATCCTCTTGGAGTTTATGCAGTCTTATGCTTATGACTGCACAGATGGCGTAGCGGTTATGATACCGACCATGCCAATTCTATGGGTTCGATTTCCACGCAGAACAATACTTTGTGCGATCCACAATTGCACGTTAATTACATGTTTGTAAAGTCCCCCGCAATACAATTATTTTTTTTTTTTAGTGCAGGGTGGCGTCCTTTAGCCTCGCCGGAGGAGGCGGCACGAAGAGGAATAGGCCGCGCAAGGGGCTCCGGCCGCCGAAGACAGCCGCAGTGGTGATCACTGTGCTGCCTGAGGCGGCAGAAAGGGGCCTCAGCTATGAGGCCGTTCTAAGGAAAGCCCGGCAGGAGCTCGACGTCTCCGACATAGGAGGCGACGAAGCCTGGCCCGGACAGGGGCTCGAATTTTGGAGTTCCTTGAGGCCGAGGGCACCAGAACGGCCGATAGCGTGGCGACGAAGCTGCGAGGTCTATTCGCCGAGGAGGGTTGCGTCAAAATCGCCAGACCTGTAAAGTGCTCCGAAATGCGCATCGCGGGTCTGGACGACTCCGTGACGGTGGAAGACATCCGGGAGGCCATTGCCTCGAAAACTGGGTGTCCCCTGGACGCCGTCCGGGTTGGCGCCATCCGGCCCGGTCCGGGCGGCGTAGGTGCCGCCTGGGTGCAGTGCCCAGTAGAGTCGGTCAAACAACTGGCCGGCTCAGGCAGTGGTAGGCTCCTCGTAGCTGGGGCCCGATCTGTCGGACGCTCAATTTGGGTTTCGGAGGGGGCGTTCGACCATCGGGGCCCTGCTACGCCTGAGGCAGACGGCCGCGGAGTTTGTCGCCTGCAAAGGAGTGCTGTTGGCGGTGTCGTCGCATGGCGAAGAAGAGGTGCTTGCAGGGTGGGTCAATGGGGTTGCGCGCCGCCTCTTCCGTCACCCCGGACCGATTTGGCGGAGTGCGACGTCCACGGCCCACCGCAAAAAAAAAAGAAAAAAAAAAGGCTCCTCGTGGGCTGGAGCTCAGCGAGACTAACCGTGCTGGAGCAGCGGCCTGCGAGGTGTTTCAAGTGCATGGCGGTCGGGCATACCCGGCCAACATGCACCAATTGCTTTGACTGCAGCGGACTCTGCTTCCGCTGCGGTCAGATTGGGCACATGGCGGCATCCTGCACCGCCCCGCCCCACTGCCCCGCGTGTGCGGCGGGCAATAAGCCTGCCAAGCACTGCATGGGCTCTGGGGCGTCTAGACCTCCGGCTTCGGCTCTAAAGGGGCGGAGCGGCCCTTCGAACCCGGCCGCTCTCGCTACTAGCGCGGCCCGATCGCCCGCCGCAAGCCAGAAGGTGATGATGAACACGGCCCATTAATGGCTGCCCAGTCCACTCACCTCCTGCAGGCCAACACCAACCACTCCGCCGGTGCGCAGGATCTCCTCCTGCAATCCATGGCGGAGTGGTCGATCGGTGCAGCCGTAGTCGCGGAACCGTACTGTGTGCCTGATCGCCCCAATTGGGTGGTCAGCCGGAACGGAACCGCGGCAATCGTCACCTCCACGCAGCGGCACTTCCCGTCCTTATCTCTCTTGGATAGGGGCGAGGAATTTGTCGCGGCGGATTGGGGAGGGGTCACGCTCTACAGTGTATACCTCTCCCCTACTAGGAGGATGGACGATTTCGGGGCCTCCGTCACCACCTTGGAGGCTTCGATACGGCGACTAGCACCGGGCCTCGTCCTGGTCCTGGGGGACTTCAACGCCAAATCCACGGCGTGGGGCTCCCCGATGACGGACGATTGCGGGCGGGCGATCGTGGAGTGGGCGGCGTCACTGGGCCTCTGTGTCCTAAACAGAGGCTCAGTGAACACGTGTGTGCGACAGCAGGGTGGGTCGATAGTGGACTTGTCGTTCGCTAGCCCCGCTGTCGCACCATGTGTGAGGAACTGGCGTGTCCTGGAGGAGGCGGAGACCCTGTTGGATCACCGGTACATCCGGATGGAGGTCTCACCTCTCCGGGACCCCAGCAGAGGTCACAGTGCGGACCGAGCTCCCGCGTTTCTGCGGTGGGCTGTGGGGCGTCTAGATAGGGATCTACTGGTGGAGGCGGCCATCGTGAACACGTGGCTGTCCTCACCACCCCCAGTGGACGTGGCGTGCATTAGTGCCCCAAGGTCCTACACCCGCAGCCGGCAGCGTCGCCGCGATGCTGAGCGGGAGGGCCAGCTGTATGAGGTGTACGGCAGTGCACGTACCGCCTTTCGGCTGGCCATCCGGTCCGCCAAGGACGCGAGTTGGCAGGAGATGCTGGACGGTCTCGACCGTGACCACTGGGGTCGCCCGTATCGCGCGTCGCTCAATAAGATTCGCACGCAGGGCCCCACCTTCACCGAGACTCTCCAGCCCGACTTCCTTCGTAGGGTGGTCGAGGAGTTGTTCCCGCGGTAGTCGGAACACACGCCCCCGGTCATGGCTTCGCCAGATCACGACCGAGAGGCCGACGAGAGTGTTCCGCCCGTGACGGAGTCGGAAGTGGGAGCGGCTGTGGCGAAGATTCGTTCCGCCACCACGGCCCCCGGCCCGGACGGAATACCAGTCCGGGTGTCTGACGTCTGGTTCCCTGAGTGCTGAAAGGAAGGGAGGTTGGTTCTCCAAGGGTGGCCCTAAACAAGACGGAGGCCCTTTTATTTCATGGGCCCCGTGTGAGGCTTCCCATCGGCGCCTCGTTAGTCGTCAACTCCATCCGCATCAGTATCCAGGCCCATATGAGGTACTTGGGTCTGGTGCTCGACGGGCGATGGTGGTTCCGGGAGCATTTCCATCAAATTGCTCCCCGGCTGGTCGGCGCGGCGTCCGCCCTTTCTCGGCTCATGCCGAACGTGGGCGGACCCAGTTTCGAGGGCCGACGGCTGTATGCGGGGGTGCTCAATGGCCATGTACGGCGCACCCGTATGGGCGAGGGCTCTGAACGCTCAGCTCAGGGCTGTACTGTGGAGGCCACAGCGAGCCATGGCAGTCAGAGCCATTCGAGGGTACCGCACGGTGTCTACCGAGGCGTCATGCCTATTGGCCGGGACACCCCCGTGGGACCTAGAGGCGGAGATGCTCTCCGACCTCTACCAGCGGGTTATCACAATGCGCGACGAGGGTGGCTCCCCATCGTTCAACGAGATAGCCACCTGGCGCGAGGACGCCTGCCGAGAAGTCATCGCCCGTTGGGCTACGCGGCTGGAGAGGCCTAGGTACGGTGTTGTTACCGTTGAGGCCCTCCGGCCCGTACTGATGGAGTGGATGGAGCGGCGGCATGGAGTACTCTCCTTCCGGTTGGTGCAGGTCTTGTTGGGGCATGGTTGCTTCGGCAAGTACCTGCACACGGTCGTGTGGAGGGAGTGGACTCCGTCCTGCCATCATTGCGACAGTGACGAGGACACGGCACAACATACGCTGGAGGTGTGTCCGAGCTGAGACGGGCAGCGCCGTGACCTCGTCGCTGTCATTGGTGCCGACCTGACGCTGCCGGCTGTTGCGCGAGCGATGGTCGACAGCGTCAGGAATTGGGACGCGGTCGCCGCCTTCTGCGAGGCTTTCATCTCGCAGAAGGAGGCGGCGGAACGGGCCCTGGAGGATTCCCGTGACCTGGGCCGCCGCCCGCGGCCGAGGCGGCGCAGGCGCGAATACCTGCGCCTGATGCCGCCCTAACTGAGGCTTCGGGTGATCGGACCGGGGAATTGTCCGGTCACCCGACGTAAGGCCACCGCGTGAGGGCGACGCCTCGACAGCGAAAGCTGTCGGGGCGTCGATGAGAGAGGAACCCGAGAGGGCATACCGCGCGGCGGGCCACCGAAGACAAAGATCGTGTACCGGTAGCCCGCTCGTACGGCGAAGAAGAGGTGCTTGCAGGGTGGGTTAATTGGGTTGCGCGCCGCCTCTTCCGTCACCCCGGACCAATTTGGCGGGGTGCGACGTCCATAGCCCACCGCAAAAAAAAAGTGTGGCGTCCTTTAAAAGCAAAAAGAAAAAAAATGTCTTTAGCGTAACGAACGTGACCTTATGTTAGACAGTCAGCCCCCGTGAGGGTAAACTGCCGAGCGGGCTACCGAAGACACAGATCAGACTCCGGTGGGCTGCTCGCTCGGCGAAGACAGGCATTGCGGAGCCTATGGGGTTGCGCGCCGCCTCTTCTGTCGCCCCGGACGGATCTGGCGGGGTGTGACCAGACCATAGGCCACCACAAAAAAAAAGAAAAGACAGTTTTTAATCCAAGTCTGGTCCAGTATACGCACTTTGTAGCAATTAGAGAAAATTTCATGATGCTGTAGTGCTTCTGGAATCTGTACATACTCTTGTTTGTGGGCTTATTAGTCAATTTTGGCTTCATGTCTCCTGCTTTATCTAGGAGAGAAATAGCTAATTTGCAACTCCCCCTATTTTCTCTCCAAATTTATTGCGGATCTCAAGGCAATTAAAAGTGTTTCCCAGGACTTCCTAAGAGGCAAATATTGGTGTCATTCACTAGAGTCAGATTGTTTTGGATCCTGACTTACAGGAGTATTCTTGTGAGAGTACGTGGTGAGATTAGACCACCAACAATAAATAAATAGTAAAGAAGTATTCTTTCACGTTTCAGAGTTTCCACTGAGTCGTCAGATAATTACATACTGTCACCAGAGCAGCTCAAGTTCTACGATGACAATGGCTACTTGGTCTTAAAGGAATTCATTGACTTCGCATCCCTCTATAGTGTCAGGAACTGGGACGCGGTCGCAGCCTTCTGCGAGGCAGTAGTCTCGCGGAAGGGGGCGGCGGAGCGCGTGCGCGAGGAGCGTCTCCTCGACGACGCGAACCGCCGCCGGTGACTGGGGCGGCGTAGGCGCGATTACCTGCGCCTGATGCCGCCCTAGCCGAGGCCGCGGGTGACTGGACCGGGGAATTAGTCCGTCACCCGCCGAGACGCTGACCGCGCGAGGAGGGACCGACGTCCGCCCCGGGGGGGGGGGGACGTCGCTCAAGGGGAGGGTACCTCTCAGGGGGTATTCCGTCGGGCCGGCCACTGACGACAAGTTCACGCTGCTCCAGTGTCCGCTCCAACGACGTAGGCGAGGTTCGTGGGTGGGTTACGGGTATGCGTGTGTACGCCTCTCTGACGCCCCGGACGGAGTGGTGCGAGAAGAGCGCCGACCATAACCCACCCCTAAGGAAAAAAAAAAGGGTGACATATTCATAAAATAATTCATCACCTCTCTTTTTAGTCCATGGGTGTCGTAGAAGACCGCTATGGAATATGAGACGCAGATAAAATATAACGCAAGAGAAGAATCTCAAAGTAAAAAAAAACCAAGCGTGGTGTAGTAGATTAATTTCTCTCTTATGGGGAGGTCTGAGTCCAGGAATGGGATGTATCTGAGTTGAGGTCATCATTAAATTTTTTTTAGACACCAACTTTCACTAAGGAAAATTCTTTGTATTGCGGGGGACTTTACAAACATGCAAGTAACAGAAACAAATTAAACCCAGACTGAAAACAACACTTTGTGGATCGCACAGATATTGTCCAGCGTAGAAATCGAAGCCACAACAGCCACAGTAGCAGCAGTAACGCCATCTGTGCGGGTGATGAGTATGAGCAATGATTTAGTAAAATATTGTCTGTCCACTCTTAGGTATAGGCTACCCCACGAATGGTTATAATGTCTAAATGACCATGCTTACTGATTGAAAATCGCATTTGGTGCTATATAACCAGGAAGTACTCTTTACTCCTATAGGTCTATTTTAGTCTTAGTTTTTACGACTCCATTGGAAACGTAAGCAATGATGACACTTTGTATTATAAACTCGTCTCTATACTTTACTTTTTAATTGCATCTTGGCAAATGAGTAAGCAGCGCACCTGATGGTGTTACTGTCGCCCATGGACTTTTTCAATACGAAGAGGAGGCGGATGCCTACCAATGAAAATCCACTCTAAAAGTTGGGCGTTTGCCTCTTGCTCATCAAATAAAGCGCAATAATACATTCCCACTGCTCAGACGTCGATTTTCTGTGAGAGTATGGTATTACTCCGAATGGACCAGCCTGCAGCTGTAAACAGATAACTGGAAATAGATTTATTTTATTTACAAACCATGTATACTCCCGATTTTTTTAATTTTAATATCTTCCCTTATCTACAGACAAAGGTTTCTTCAAATCTGCAAAGGTATAATACCTTATGGACAAATCAGCGTTGTCAAAGAGCCAACATTAGCCAAAAAAACATCGAATCCAGAGGAATATATTAACAAGGTTTATTTTTTATCTGAACATCCATCCATTTAAACTATTTATTTCTTAATATCCATCCATTCAACAGCCTATCGACTACTTGGAAACTTTGATCTCTTGGATATCGACCTCCTTCATCTCAGCTCATATAAGTCCCACTGTTAGGTTCGAGCTTCCTCCATAATGGGAGGGAAATGTAACCTACTATACCACGCTGTTCAGATGTGTATAGAGTTTTGTTTTGAGTTTTCTTTCTCTTGCATAGGTGTTATATGCATTTTATATCCCTTAGTCGTCTCTTACGATCATCCACGGGTAAGATAGGGGATGGTGAATTGTATTCTTACTCCCTCACCACACGGAAAATAGAACTCCTTACTATGCGAAAAATGCTATTAATTAAACACTGAGCTACATCTGATATGAACAGATGTATGGCCTAACTGTCTGGCTACGTCCAATCGTCATTCAAAGCAATGGGCGAATGTATGCGAATTGCTGCCGCCGCGTCCCTGGTGATCACATGTGGCCTGAATTAATAGATGCTAGCGCTTCGTGTTCCCACTCTGCGTTCACCTCTTCCAAGTAAAATAACCTCTTCAAAGAAAGAAATCGAGCCCATGCTCGTCATGCGCTTTTTTTTTCAATACCTGTCGATATCAAGCACTCTGAAAATGTTCAGCAAAAATAGGTCTATTTCTATAACTGTCACTAGGACGCTGAAGCCCCCAGGTAGAAAATACTTCTAGTATGTGAGCAAACTGTCAATTGTCACGCCATACTCATAGCATTCGGTGGCCTCTTCTCCAATTATATGCATGTAATTCATGAAGACCCCTAGTAAGTCTCCCCTGCCTCATTCTTAATGTTAGGGAGCTTTCGGTGGCCCGCTTGATCGACGAAGAGAGGTACGTGTAGGGCGGATCTATGGGTTCGCGCACCGCTTCTTCAAAGGGGAAAGTGTAGTGCAATCGTCCTTACAGTGCCACCACCCTGCTGTAAGTGACTCCACTTCTTTCCTTAACTGTCGTATAACTACCCTTCGGATCACTTCCTTTACTCTGGTCAGTTTCCAGGCAGACTTTCCTGCTGTTAGCTTGCTTGTTGCTGGTGGCGCGACGTGTGTGCTGTTGCTGTCGCAGGTGAGCCCTTTTGCGAGCGGTTATCGACTGGGACCAGATAGGTTCACCATGCAACGCCATGGGTAACAAGATACCCAAAATTATTTAATATGTTAATAATATTAGTTGCAAGAGTTGCTATATGATGACGTGTTCGTCACATATGCAGAACACCCTCGGATGCTGTCGGTGCTGACATAGTTTATAGGTGATGACATTACTGCTATCAACAGTAACTTCATAAACAAACCTCCTGGAGCTTCCAGACACCCTGCCCATCAGGTAATAAATAATAACTTTTTTATTGTATTATAGTGGACAAAATATATATTTCCTTCTCCAGTCCAATCCTGGCTACGAGATATCTCCACGTCATCATCATCACAGCCCATACGTCCCACTGTTGGGCTCGTGCCTCCTCCGTAATGGGAGGGAAGTGAACCTACTATACCGCGCAATAGGACCAGAACACCAATGAAAAAAGTTACAAAATCGAGTGATTTATTTTCCTTTTGAGAGGTTCCGCTGCATGCTCCGCGCAAACGGTTAAAGTTTCGTAGAAATCATGTACGACAGAATTATTCCTCTTTGAAAGGTCTAAAAAAGTCCGCGACAGCATATGTTTATTTCAAGGGTTGGCTCACTATAAGCTTATCGTATCGTATCGTTTATTTATTTTATTCATCATAAAACTCCTAACTGACGAGCAGACGCAGCAGCTCAGGTAGTGGTTCTATGGCAGCGGTATCGGGCGTTGGCCCCTGGCCGCAGCTGCTGTCGACACACCTTAGCTAAGAGGTGTGTCATAGGGTCAATTATGATACATTGCAAAATGGCCTTATAGGCCGAGAGATAGGGTTTCTTATATACCAATAGAAGTCTTCGGTGTTGCGGCGTCCGCGGCGCGACGATCCGGCACGATCCGTGTATTTATAAAAAAAAAAGCGCCTCCAGCGGGCGTCGGTGGAATCAGTGTTGCCGGCGTCGAGAACTCGGCGAAACCGTCGGTGATGATTCTTATCTGATCTTCACGCGAATTGCCGACGACGATCGCCAGCAGAAGCTTTTGTAAAATATTGAGGAATGAGGTAATCAATATATTACCCCGTTGCGGGTGCGGATGCAGACTTTTTATTATCGGATCTAGTTGGGATAGCGCCGACCGATATAGGGGGGCGCTGGCGTCGCTCGTGTAGTAGCGTAGTGTCGTGGTTGCGTGGGCGTCTCGTAGGCGGCTGTAGATGGATTCTTCTTCTTTCTTCTATTTTTCTTATTCCCCGGCGGCGGCGGTGCGCCCCGCTGTGTAGCGGGGTTTGCGGCAGCCATTAGGGAGGTAGCTTGCGGGTCCGCATGGACTTGTGGTGGCTGCTGGTTCGCCGAGGGGCCTCTCTTAGGCCTCCCAGTGGAGGCCACAGTACCGGCCCTCCGGTTGCGGGCCTCACGACGCAGCGTCGGGCACCCGGTGTAATTCACCGGGTGCGGTCTAACGCTAACTTTAACCCGCAACGTAAAGTAACTATTCCACGCGGACGAAGTCGCGGGCAGAAGCTAGTTATATATATTAACGGCCGGCTTAAACCTACCTACACTTTAACATTCAATCTTATTTCGATCCCGCTATTTATTATCTTATTTATTCACATTATTTAAAGCAATTGTTAACATTATAAAATAATTAGTTATTCGTAAACATTGTTTCTTAGTTGTTTGACAACTAAATGATTATTCCTTTACGTAATTATAACTTAATAAGTTCAGTAGATGCCTACATAAACAACTAATTATTTATGAATTAATTTTCATAGTCACATATATTTTGTTAAACTATATGGTAGCGGCTACGAATACTATCAACCCTTACGTTGCTCGTGGATGACGTAAAAGAAGACTAAGAGCCTTATAACGACCTGGGTCAACTCTGTATCTCTATTCTGTATTTATTAGCCAGCTTTGTTTCTAGATGATACCTATAAATATATATATATTTTTTTAGATAATAAAACCACCCTGCACTAAGGAAATTATCCTTGTATTGCGGAGAACTTTTCAAACATGCAACTAACGCAGACTCAGAACAACTTGGTGGATCGCACAAAATATTGTCCTGCGTGGGAATTGAACAGACGGCACTGGCACGGAAGATCGATATCTTAACCACTACGCAATCTATTCAGTCGATTGTCTGTGCGGTAATATTGACAAACTCTTACCCGTGATTGATCGTATGAAACGACTAAGGGATAAAAAAACGCTTATAACAGCAAGAGATGGAAAACTCGAAACAAAACCCTATACCAACACGTCTGACCAGCGTGGTATAGTAGGTAAAATTCCCTCACATTATGGAGGAGACTCAAACCCAACAGTGCAACATATATGAGCTGTGATGGTGACTATTTTGATATAGGCCCCGTCGAAAGCAAACTTCTCCACAAGTCATAACTTTCAATAATAATAATTTCACATAAAAAAAAACCAAAAAAAAAATTAATGTTAAATCGTTACGCCACATATCATCACGCCATATCCCTTGCAGGGTAGGCAGAGAAAACAGAGTGCCAGAGAACTCTATCCTTGCATACTTCACTCGCTTCCTCAACATTCATAATTCTCTTCATACACGCTCGCCGGTTTCGGAGACTCTTGACTCCACCTTCCTTCAGTACGTAACCAATCTGGTTTAGGTAGGTTAGTCTCGGTCTCCCCCGGTACCTATTGAAGATACATACATACATACATATCATCACGCCATATCCCTTGCAGGGTAGGCAGAGAGAACAGAGTGCCAGAGAACTCTATCTCTGCATACTACACTCGCTTCCTCAACATTCATAATTCTCTTCATACACGCTCGCCGGTTTCGGAGACTCTTGACTCCACCTTCCTTCAGTACGTGACCAATATGGTCTAGGTAGGTTAGTCTCGGTCTCCCCCAGTACCTATTGAAAATCGTTACATTAATATAAACGATATCTTAAATCTTAAGATATCATTGTATTTAGGTATCAAATTTTATAGTTTTGCCGCCTTGAAAAGGAACTGAAGTTTGAACCGAGCCATTCGCCCGTTGTGTTACAATGATGTTAAACGCAGAATTGCGTGGGAGGGAGAGCTTATTACATATTGCGTAGCAGCTTTTTATGGACAGACAATAGTAAGATGGAAGTTAAACCACTGGTCGGCGTGAAGCTGCTGCCTAAACCGTACGTCTAAATATTAAAATTCAAATGACTCAAGTTTCTAAGTTCATCATATCGGGTATATTTTTAATTCTTTTTTTGTTCTGCTACTCTTATCCTAATTACTTGTGGTGGATGCAATATGTATTCATTTTTCTTCGTGTATATTGCAAAAAAATAATGGCAATAGTTTTATGATTGGCTATCTGACTGACGTCAATCCTTCTTGGGAATGTGATTGTTGAGCAAACGCCTTCAGATGGTGATGGTCCAGACACCCACAGGTAAGGTAAGACTTGTTAATATTCGTAGCTGCAGCCACACAGTAATTTTGTTTTAAATAAATACGAATCCTAATTAATTATAACAATAAATATATTATTTATAGGAATAAATAAAAAAAAATGTTTATTGTTATATAAATTATTATATAAATGGAGGAGAGGAAGAAAGACCCACCACTTTCCCACGATTAATCAATATACCGTACACCTCAAGAAAGGAAGGAATACGGAATGGGATCAAGGTGCAATAGGATATAAGGAAATTTTCCGCAGAAGTTCTGGGGAAAATTGCAAGTTGAAGTTCTGGAGGTGGTGCTCATCACAGAATTAAGATTTTCTTATATCCTATTCCACCTTGATCCCATCTCGTATTCCTTCCTTTCTTGAGGTGTACGCTATATTGATTAACGGTGGGAAAATGGTAGGTCTTCCTTCCTCTCCTCCATTTTATAATAATAATGGATTTCCGCCATGTATCGCCTAATTCAATCAATTATATGTTATATAAATTGCATATTTAAAACAAAACATTTTTTACGGATTCTATCTATCATGTTTGCATTTGATTTCTAATTCCCTGACGTTTGAGTCGTTCATGGTCACGACCGGACTCCCTCCTACCGGGATCATTAGCGCTGTAAAGTGTTCGAAACGTCAGGAAATTAGAAATCAAATGCAAACGTAATAGATATCATCATCATCACGGCCCATATATGTCCCACTGTTGGGCTCGGGCCTCCTCCGTAATAGGAGGGAAATTAATCTACTATACCACGCTGGTCAGACGTGTTGGTATACGGTTCTGTTTCGAGTTTTCCTTCTCTTACATAGATGTTATATGCGTTTTATATACCTTAGTCGTCTCGTACGATCAACTACGGGTAAGATACGGAGTGGTGAATTGTATTCTTACTCCGTCACCACACGGATAATAATAAATATGATCCGTGAAAATTGTGTTATTTCAAATGTGTTATACTCAGGTGCTTACCGGACACGGGATCTTCGGTAAGCACCTGCACAGAATTGGGAGAGAAGAGGCCCCAGGGTGCTATGAGTGTGGCGCGCCAGTGGACGATGCACGCCACACACTGGAGGTATGCCCCGCCTGTGGGCCTCAACGCCACGTCCTGTCGGCGGTCATTGGAGGGGACCTGTCGCTGTCGACCATCATCTCGAAGATGCTCGATAGCAACGGGTGCTGGTCGTCGATGGCCTCTTTTGCGAGGAGGTCATCTCTACAAAAGAGGCGGCGGAGCGGGGACGCGAGGCAATTGCGTCTGCAAATTCGCTCCGCCGCCGGCGGCCAGGGCGGAGGAGGCGTCGATATGCACACCTCCTCCCACCGCCTTGAATGACGACAGGGCGTGGGCCAATGGCCAAGCGTTGGGGTGCCGGGGATCGAATGTCAGTCAGACGATCTCTCTGGCACCCCGTAAAAGCGCGGAAGGGGCCGCTGTGGTTTTAGTGGGTATTCCGGTCAGGGAGCTGGCCGGCGAATCCCACACTCCCCCTCGTCTGTCACCGGCGGGGAGAGCGCGCAAATGCGTCTCCACAGCGTGGAAAAAAAAATGTGTTATACTCGCGTAAAAATCAAAAATTGTTATTGCATATTTAATCGTTTCATTAATATCTCCCCTCTTATAGGTCCCATTGCTGGGCTTGAGCCTACTACAGAATAAGAAAATAATTAATCTACTACTACGCTGTTTAAACTATTTGATATATAATTTTATTTCGAGTTTCCATTCTCCTGTATCATCATTCTCCTACTCTTATCCCAATTACTTGGGGTCGATACAATATGTACTCTTCTTTCATAGTACATATTGTAAAAGTTATTAGCAATAGTTTTATGATCGGCCGCCTGCCAGACGTCAACCTTCCTTGGGAATGTAATCGTTGACCAAACGGCATCAAATAGAGTTGGCCCAGGTCATTATAAGGCTCTTAATCGTTTTTTATGACAACCACGAGCAAAGTAAGGGTTGGTAGTATTCATAGTTATCCCTTTCTCTTGTATACGAGTATATGTTATATATTTATTATTTTTGGCGGTGGGCTACGGTACGTCACGATCCGCTAAATATTTGCCACGCTTCATCATCATTCACTTACCCTCTTCCCAAGCTAAGAGGCCGTTTATAAATTATGTAAGGGATTTTGAAGAATGATTTGGTTCCCTCCCCCCCTACTGTAAGACATCATAAGATTGCAACTACTCCCTCTGCCCTTAATAATTTTTTTTTGTAAGAAAAGGCCCTATTGATCAAATATAACTCCGTTTATTCTGAAG
Organism: Lymantria monacha; assembly: GCA_905163515.2. Taxonomy (NCBI): domain Eukaryota; kingdom Metazoa; phylum Arthropoda; class Insecta; order Lepidoptera; family Erebidae; genus Lymantria; species Lymantria monacha. The sequence goes on along the minus strand of LR991106.1, from coordinate 18,346,840 downwards.
AAACCTTTTATTACAATCTTCTTACTACAAGTATCATTAACTCACTGAAATAACATTAATCTTATTAATCTATCACAGTTTGACTAAAATTAGTAATTTTCAATTTAATATCTTACGTAATGTCAGATTCACTGTCGTTATAAAGCTCTTAGTCGTCTTTTACGACATCCACGAGCAAAATAAGGGTTGTTAGTATTCGAAGCCGCTACCACACAGCAAGTTAATTCTATAGTGAATATATAACTAAATATTGTGTGAATATTTCAAGCATCTGCCTGTTATCGTTATCAATATCGAGCAAAGAGGAGCAAAAAATCACGTTTGTTTTATGGGAACCCCTGAAATATTTATTTTATTCTATTTTTTAGTATTTATCGTTCTAGCGGCAATAGAAATACATAATCTGTAAAAATTTCAACTATTTAGCTATCAAAGTTCACGAGAGCAGCCTGGTGACAGACGAATGGACGGAGAGGGGAGTCTTAGTAACAGGGTCCCGTTTTACCTTTTGGGTATGTTGTTGTTTGGTACCTAAAAAGGTTGATCACACATAAAAGCTTGGTGCAATGCAAATACTTTGTAAAATTGTAATATCTCGAAAGACACCGTACTGTATTAATAGGTACGGCATTTGAAGGTTTCTAAGCATTAGAGAGGTCATGCACTTTTAGGGCACGTCCTCATAGAAACTTTTTAACTTTTTTTTTTTCATAGACCTTAAATATTTTTTTTCCATATAGGGGAAAGATAGGGAAACTTTTAAATTTTATTTTTAATCATATTTTAAACAATCTTACTCATTTTCAGCTTGTTGGGAATTTATGTAGCTTTACTCTTATTTTTGGATCTAATTTCAACGGACTAAAAATATTAAAATCGATACTTACGCACATATCGATAACGTTGTTCCAATATTTTTTATCGTAATATCGTATGCGTTGTCGATTTAATTAATTATTAGTTTAATCGTATAAATAAACAATGTACCTATACTTTTGAATTGTATTTAATGTTGTTATATTATTTGTGTTTCTAAATAAGTTTTTAAGCTTTTATTTTAAGCCAATCGAAAAGCGGTCTACGTGTCGTTTGGCCACGTTGCATGTAGGAGGAGGAATGAAAGAGAAATTAAACGAGGTATGTCAAATAATGGATGATAAAAATATTGATATTCTTTGTGTGAATGTAACGAAGTGAAAGGGATGTGAGATAACTAGTCATGGACCTTATACGGCATACTGGGCCGGGGTATCAATGACTACTAGAGCCTGCCAGAGAGTTGGTCTCCTTCTTTCTGCTCGAATGGCTCAATGAGCGAAAGAGTATGATTGTGTGAATGCTAGATTATTATGGTTAAGAATGAAAGTGGGTCTGAACCGTATTTTTGTTGTAGGAGTATATGCTCCTGTAAACATGGGTTTGACTAAAAGTAAATGTGAGCGGGATAGAAGAGAAAAAAATTGGGAGGAACTAAGAGATATTTTGAGATTATTCCAGGTAAATGAAAGGTTGATTTTGCTAGGTGATTGTAATGGATGGGTGGGAGTAGGTCAAAAAGTATTCGTAAAGTTTTAGGAAGGTTTGGTGATGAAAGTGTGAATGAAAGTGTGAATGAAAGATGTCAAAGTCTGCTAGAGGTGTGCATGGAATGGAACCCTTGTGTTACAAATACTATGTTTGAACACAAAAAGATATGTATACACGCGAAGCTAAGAAAGTAAGAGAGAGTATGATTGATTATTTATAATAGTAGATGAAAGACTCAGAAACATAGTTCTAGACACCAGGGTGTATCGCGGTGTTGGTATCCATACAGATCACTTTCTAGTAATGACTAAAATAAATAGTCTCATAAAAACGTGGCGAAACCGGGTACATAACCCGACAAGTGTACTAGAAAGAATAAAAGTAGAAAATTTGCAAGATAAGATTGTTATAGAGAAGTATAAAAGTAAACTGACAGAGAAGTTATATGATTCGGTTGATATCTGTGATATGAAAGAATTATGGAAGACTTTTAAAGAAAATGTGGTAAATGTTGCTACAGAAACATGTGGCGTGACCAGAAGAAGGCAAGTAAATAAGGTGAAGAATATATGGTGGGATAAAGATGTGCAGAATGTAGTTTATAAGAAGAAGAAAGCCTGTATAGATTAGTTTGCTATCAGAGCCAATAAGAGAATAGAGAAAGCAATGAGTCATGATACAGACATAGCCAAAGGCGAGTACAAGAGAAGAAAAGAGAAATGAAAGATATTCTTAAAAAAAATAGAAAGAGGATCAAAAAGGCGAGTATGATAGAAGATTATCGCAGGATTACCAATCTAACTTAGAAATTTCTGGAAATCCATAAGATCAGCTCGAGGTAAAGTTCAAAGTAAAGAGCTTGCCTCGATCAGGGATAAGTATGGAAGGATAGTGAATAGAGAAGAATGTGTACTAGAGAGATAGAAGGAGTATTTTGAAAGTTTATTTGAAAGAGAAAAGCCACAAGACCTATCATTTGAGGGTGAAAGAGATCTTGAGGATGAAGAATGTACAACTATGGTGGAAATTATGAACGCACTGAAAGGTATGAAAGCGGGTAAATCTGCAGAATACGACAGGATTACAGTTGAAATGCTGACAGCTGGACAGGCAGACAGACATTATAGCTAACATGCTATACCAGCTCTTCAATCTCTGCTGGACTAATGACCAATTACCTGACGACTGGTGTAAGGCAGTAATTGTACCTTTGTACAAAGGGAAAGGTTTGCAGCAAGATTGTAGGAACTATAGGGGCATAAGCCTCCTTAGCATAGTCGGCAAACTGTATGCGAAAATATTGATTAAAAGAGCATTGAAAGTAACCGCCAAGAAAATATGGGATGCACAAGCGAGTTTTCGATAAGGTATGGGTTGTACGGATCAATCATCATCACGATCATCATCATTACGATGCATGACGCAGATATTTTTGGTTAAAGGGCAGAAAATCTTTTGTGCATTCATTGATTTGGAGAAGGCTTATGATAAAGTGAGGAGGATTGAACTGTGGTCGGTACTGTCTATATATGGGTTGGACAGCCATCTTATTCAAGCGCTGAAATCCATCTATAAGGATTTCAGAGCTTGTGTAAGAATAAACGGATCCTACACGGAATGGTTTAATATTGTTAAAGGTGTTAGACAGGGATATGTAGCGTCACTGTGGCTCTTTAACCTATTCATGGATAGCTGTTCGAAAGATCTGAAACATAATTATTGAGGTTTACGAATGAATGAGTTACTTATCAAATGTCTTCTTTATGCCGATAATCAGGTATTACTTGCATCATCGGCTGAAGATTTGCAGGCGATGGTAACTACTATGTATGAAGCTTTTGAAAGAAAAGGCATGAAAGTAAATGCAAGTAAGACGAAAATAATGGTTTTTGAAAAATGTAAACATTTTTATAAATGGTGAGGAACTGGAACAGGTGAAAGAATTTTTATATTTGGTTGTTTTATTTAGTAGAGATGATGATAGAGCGAATAGGGCACTGTACACCTTTATGAAAAGCAGAAACGTATCCAAAAAGGCACGTTTAGCTGTATATAAGGGAGTATTAGTACCTACTCTCATATATAGTAGTGAAAGATGGATTTGGCAGGGAAGATATGAAAATAGAATAAATGCTGTAGAGATGAGAGCTAAGATTGTTTTCAGTGTGCTGCAACAGCGACAGATACTGGTCGTCGTGAGAATGTCTATTAATCCAAGTCCAAAAAAAATAAGGAATAGTAAAAAGTATTCTTACACGTTTCAGGGTTTCCACTGAGTCGTCAGATAATTACATACTATCACCAGAGCAGCTCAAGTTTTACGATGACAATGGCTACTTGGTCTTAAAGGAATTCATTGACTTCGCATCCCTCTATAGTTATAAGTAAGTATATAGCAACAGGACTGTGTGACAAATTCAGAAAACAATTCATCACCAAATTTCTGCGAGAGTATGGGCTGTAGAGAGCTGAGCAGAACGAGAGCTGTAGATAGAAAACTGTCAATAGATTTATTTTTTTAACTAACCGACTAAATATACAATTGATTTTTTTCAATTTTAATATGTTCCTTTATCTACAGACAAAGGTTTCATCAAATCTGCAAAGGTATAATACCTTGTGGACAAATCAGCGTTGTCAAAGAGCCAACATTAGCCAAAAAAACATCGAACCCAGAGGAATATATTAACAAGGTTAGTTTATTTCTGAATATTCATACATTCATAAGCTTATCTACTTTTGCTCACAAAACTTACATTTAGACGGGGATTCCTGTAGTTTCCACCACACAGCCTTGCCATGCTGTAAAACTGGCACAGAAGACGTCTCGTCCTCTGGACTTGAGGCGTCCAAAGCCGCCGCGGGCCGGGTGCAGAATGAGGCCCAGAAGAAGCCAAAGAGGCGTGGGAGGCCACCCAGAACGTTCCGTGGGTCCCTTCACGGAGGCTCTCCAGCCCCGCTTCCTGATCAGAGTTATCGAGGACCTATTCCTACCGCGGGCCCAGCATACACGCCGATTATGGGACTTCCAGATAGTGACCGGGAGGCTGACCAGAAATTGTTCCGCCCGTCACGGAGACGGAAATGGGGGCGGTGGTGGCGTGAATGCATGCCAAGACCACCGATCCCGGGCCAGACGGGGTACCCGACAGGGTGCTGGCCCTGGTCTTCGAGGACCTGGGTGACCACGCCTTAGAGCACTGTATAACGCGTGTTTAGAGACTGGACAGTTCCCTGGGTGTTGAAAAGAGGGGACGCTGGTGCTCTTGCTGAAGGCGGGACAGTCTCCGGACTCGGCCGGGGCCTACAGGCCGATCGTACTGCTAGACAATACAGATAAGTTATTAGAGAGGATCCTGGCTGCCCGTATCGGCCAGTGCCTTAGCTAGGTCGGCACTCGTCTTGTCGGACGCCCAATTCAGCCATGTGCCATGACCCAGCCCTATGTGCCGACTGCTGTACGCGGGGGTGGTTCGGCCGATGTCCCAGTACGACGCACCCGTGTGGTCGGGGTCCCTAACCGGCCGACTTAGGGCCCTCCTGTGGCGACCACAGTGGGCCATAGCGGTCAGGGCCATATGCGGTTCAATCATCATTCAAGGCATTGGGCGTATTGTATACGAAGTGCCGCCGCCACATCCCTGTTAGTCGAATGCGGCCTGAATTAATGGATGCTAGCGCCTCACATTCTCACTCCACGTCCTCCTCTAAGCAAGATAACCGCTTCAAACAAAAAAACCCATGACGATCAATACCTGCCGCTATCGAGCACCCTGAAAATAATGTTCAGCAATAATAGGTCTATTTCTATTACTATTCTAACTGCCAATAGGACTCTAAGGACCCCAAGTAGGACATACTTCCCGTATGTGAGTACATTATCAATTGTCACGTCATACTCATAGCATCCGGTGTCCCCTTCTCTAATTATATGCATGTCCATGCCGAAGATCTGGTAAGACAACCGCCTTATTCTTAATATTAGGGGTCCCCTGTCGTACCGCCCCATAAGCTAACGGTGAAAATGTAGTGCAATCGCCCTTACAGTCCCACCGCTCAGCTGCAAAGGACTCCACTTCTTCCCTTGAGTGCCGTATAACTAGCCTTCGAATCACTTCCTTTACACTAGTCAATCTTCAGACAGACTTACCTGATGGTAGCTTGCTGTGTATCGCAGGTGAGCCCTCTTGAGAGCGGTTATCGACTGAGACTAGGAAGGTTCACCATGCAACGCCATGGGTAACAAGTTACCCAATATCATTTAATATGTTAATAATATTTTAGTTGCAGGAGTTGCTATACGATGACGTGTTCATCAGATATGCAGAACAACCTCGGATGTTGTCGGTGCTGACACAGTTTATAGGTGATGAAATTACTGCTATCAACAGTAATTTTATAAACAAGCCACCTGGATCTTCCAGACATCCTGCCCATCAGGTAATAATAATTAACTTGTTTTATTGTATTATAGTGACAGAATATATATTTTCTTCTCCAGTCCAATCCTGGCTACGAGATAGAAGAAACAAAACCCTATACCAATACGTCTGACCAGTATGGTATAGTATGTTGATATCCCTCTCGTTTAGAGCAGGCTCAAGTCCAACAGTGATGCTGATCCAGCATGAACTGAGATGATGGATAAACAAAAATAATCACATGTCATACTTACGTTTCACATCAAGCATAACCTCACATTTTTTTTATTTCAGGACCTTTTCTATTTTCCAATACGACCAGCTGAAAAGATAATAGGCGTTTGGACAGCGGTAGATCATGTCAACTATGAGAATGGATGTCTATTTGTCATACCTGGTTCTCATAAAGCCAAAACAATGTATGAACATGGTGATAGAAAGGTAAGATCTATAGAACTGATCATCTTCTTCTCACACAATATGATATTGAACGAACTATTTAAAGCGTTTGTTTTTCAGAACACTCTTGAATTCTACCACGGCGTAGATGAAGATGCACTATCTCCGCCGGAGAAACAGGTTCACTTGGAAATGAGTCCCGGGGATACTGTTTTCTTCAGCTCTTATCTGATTCACGGATCAGGGCCTAATAGATCCAAGGTAAGTATACATATAATAAGTATACATACGAGTATATCTTCATGTGATGACGACCTCCTCCCCTTATTTTCTTGTAGGAGTCGTAAAAACAGAGAGAGAGAGTAACATAGCAGATTGATCAGCAACGTTCATGTGAAATAACCGTCAACTCGCCTGCGAAGATGATGATGATGATCCGCCATTAGGGAGACCTACATATATATCTAGCAGTGGAAGTCGAATAGATAGAAGAAGTCATAAGACAATGCTGGCATCAGCAATTAAATATAGCACGAAGAAAAAAGAAAAGGGAAGTGCACTCCAAATAAATTTGGGTGCAGTCTCCTATAGCCAGTAGCGCCATCTATAAATGATGCTTTTAGCTTCAGTAGCATCATCTATAGATGGCTCTACTGAAGCTAAAGATTTAATGTAAATATCACAATCTAATCGCTCTTTATCTTATTTTTTTATTGCTAGTAGTGGCAGACGAGCAAGCAGCACATTTGATGGTAAGTTTTACTACCGTTCATGAGTCTTTGCAATACCGGAGGCCCGGATACTAATGGGGACGGAGTTGACGACGTTCGAGGTGCCCATGAAAAAGGAACGCCTCCGTCTTATCTAGGGCCACCCTGAGTCATAGTGCCGATTCGCCTGACCATTTCTTCGATGCCGAGAGTGATCAGGCTGATCGGTTCTTCCAGTGTCCTGCCCCGGGCTGTGATGAGCGTATCGTCAGCGTAGCAATAAGCCCCAGCCCGTGGGGGAAACTCCCTCTCGAGAGTCGGCCCCATGACCGACCCTTGTGGAACACCGCATGACATGAGCATCCGCACAATATCCCCTGCGCGATTCCCGCAAAGAACACTGCGCCCGTTCAGATAGTCTGCCACTAGCCGCCTCAGGTGTAATGGCTTCCCGTGATATCGGAGCGCCTTCTTGATGCAGCTGAATGGCAGACTATTAAATGCGTTGGCGATATCCAAAGACACCGCCAACAGCACCTCTCCGCAGAGATATCCTCTAGGGGGGTCCTTCCTAGCTATGCTGCCTACCGCCGCCTACCAACCAAACCTCACCCAGAAAGTTGGGCTTCCGGCTTTCCCGCTCACTGAAAGAAACGCAAAAGTTTATAAGAAGAACGTTCGTTACAGACGTACAGGAAAGCGATCACTTACCACTTCGCTAACAGCTCCTGCCACTATATCGAAGCCCAGAGTCCAATGCAAGACGATATAATGCGAAAAGTTGAAGGATTTCTCAAGCTGCGCGGTTTTACTGTCAATTACATTGTAAGTATATTTTTAATTTCATCTAATAGTTTTCTGTTCGATGAATAAGAATAAAATTAAACGAAACCCTGTCTAGCCAGTGAGTATCTTAAAAGACGTTTAATAGTATATATATAAAATTCTTTGTCCTGAATGATGAATCAACGCACAGTCTAAACCGCTGATCGTAGAGACCTAAAACTTCGAGAGTGTGTTCTTTGTGGAACGTAGGCATCCGATAAGAAAGGTTTTTTTTAAATTATATGCCTAAAAGGGTGAAAAAGAGAAACAAAGTTTGTATGGGACAACGTGATTCCTTGGTGCAATCTATTTCAAATCTTGCATAAACATTCTTAAACACATTTTCTTAAAAAGGGGTAGACAGTTATTTTGGGGTATTCAACGTTGATATCAATACTCCTTAATGTTTTAATTTAAATTTATGACATTTTATTTTGACACGTATTTAAAAACTCTTTATTGAAAAAAACCGACCAAGTTCGATTCGGACTCGCGCATGACGGGTTCCGTACCATTATCTATAAAAACTGCTATAAAATCATGTCTTTTGTATGGGAATTCCTCTTAAATATTTGTTTTATCATATTATATTACTCTCATCATCATCATCATCACAGTCCATATATGTCCCACTGTTGGGCTAGGGCCTCCTCCGTAATGGGAGGGTAGTTAACCTACTATACCATGCTGGTCAGACGTGTTGGTATAGGGTTTTGTTTCGAGTTTTCCTTCTCTTGCATAGATATTATATGCATTTTATATCCCTTAGTCGTCCCTTACGATCACCCACGGGTAAGATACGGGGTGGTGAATTGTATTCTTACTCCGTCACCACACGGATATTTGTTTTATTTTATTACTCTATATTTGTTTTATTTTAATTTAATTATTTATCTCTAAAGTGAATATATAACTAAATATTCTGAAAATATTACAACCTGTTGCCGTTATCAATATCGAGCAAGAAGAAGCAAAAATCACGTTTGTTGTATGTGAGCTTCCTTAAATAATGAGTATTTGTCGTTATAGCAGACATATTCTGTGAAAATTTCAAGTGTCTAACTATCATGGTTCATGAGATACAGCCTGGTGACAGACAGATAGATGGACAGACGGACAGCGAATTCTTAGTTATAGGGTCTCATTTTACGCTTTGGGTACGGCACCCTAAAACGGTTTAATAATATAAACATTTTTTTTCTTGCATTCGAAAACTTTTTGAAGCCTCTTCTAGAACCAAAGGATTTGGATTTCTCGTATTACTTCTAATATACCCCACATATCGATACACTTTTTTTTGGGGAATAAATGCTTTAGATATATCTATCCCATTTCTCCACATCATTAGGGCTGATCTTAATATGGACTCCTCATATGTAAAATAAGCAGTTATAACAGTATTTTTATTTATCATTATCGATAGTTCATATAAGGCAAATTAGAATCTATTTATTTTTTAGTAACACTTTCTATACATTCCATTTTCAATGCGAGTTTAAAATGATCCCGAGACATGTTGATTTATTAATATTTTGTAATATTGGTCTATCGATATTTATATCTATATTATTCTGTTTAAAGTTCTTGAAATTCAGTAAAATGTTTTAGATAGATTAATTTGTAAATTAGTATTATGATTTATTATTAACTAATTAATTATTATTGATGTCAATGTTTTGTGGATGTCATAATATGTCAATTTATTTTTAATAGTCACAATAATCGACGCATCATCAGAAAACAGTATAGTTTTGTGTTTTATTTGATCCGGTAAATCATTTATATATAATAAAAATAGCAACGGACCAAGCACGCTACCTTGAGGCATGCCAGAATTGTTTATTATACATTTTGATCGATATGCTTGTTGCATATTTTTATAATTCAGTGGCGTCACTTCTATACAGTGAACTCGTTTTTTAAATAAGATTGTAACCAGCTTAATGCAAGTCCTTTTGCACAATTTTGTTCTAGCCTAGTCAACAGTTAACGATGAGCTACGTGGTCAAAAGCTTGAGTCATGTCTAGAAATAAAAACGTTGCGTATTTTTTATCATTTAAGCTTTGTAAAACTTCTTTCATTAAATAAAATGCAGTGTCACCTCTAAATTTACGTTTATGGAATTCAAATAGTTTTCTTTTTATAAAATTTTTGAATTTAAAAAAGTGTTCAGCTTCTCATTTCTTATTTTATCAAAAAAAAAATGTTAAAGATCGCTACTAATTTAATAGGCCGATAATTATTTATGTCGTTGGTATCACCTTCCTTGTAAAGAGGCTTCACTATTGAATAAAATATTCGGGATAAAAAATTTGGGAACTAACCAGTTTCTAGAGTGTGCATATAAACTATATGCAAGCGAAGGAAATCTCGAAATAAAACCCTATACTAACACTTTTGACCAGCATGGTATAGTAGGTCAATTTCCCGTCTCACTACGGAGGAAGCTCGAGCCCAACAGTGGGACGTATATGAGCGGAGATGATGATGACATGATGACGTTATTTAAAGTAAAAGGAAATATCTTTTGTAAAGTAGATTATAGTTTTGATATTTTTAACATTATTTTTTTTACAGGATGTATTCAGATTCAAAAGCCGACAGATTAAAGGCATTCGATCAAATTTATAGATAATGGGACTTTAGTGTGTATTTATTATAAATGCTGGTGATATGAAGCTTTTTTTTTTTTGGTTAAGGATATAAAATTATTTCGGATTATCCGCTAGTTTATATATATACTTTAAGTTACAGATATTGGAGTTTTAGGGTATTTTATAGAGATTTACTCTTACAACAATACCCTATAGCTAAGCGTGTTGATTAGATAGATGTCTGTATACTATAGATACTATAGTAATCATTAAACATATATAGGGTGAAAGTGGACCGCTCCCGAAAACAAAGACAGGTAACCCTACTAGTCCAACTTGTAATGATAGACTAGAAAAAAATCGTTACGATGAAAAAAAAAAAATTTTTTCACTACGCGTGATCGTTGAACTCTTGAACATATAATCGTGAGTTTTGAATAGATTGCGTCTTTTCTCATCTGAGTAAAGTTACGTATTTTCATGGCATTATCCTTACATGCCACTCCACTGCTGTCCAAATACGATGCAATGTGAAAAAAACTTATAATTCGTTGTGAATTTTTTTTTATCCAATTCGTTTTTTTCTAGCCTATCATTACAAGTAGGACTAGTAGGGTCACCTGTCTTTGTTTTCGGGAGCGGTCCACTTCCACCCTGTATACACATGTATCATAATTGTCTGCAGATTTTATCAATTCTCTAAGACATTTTCTTATCATATTTTGTGATATTGTAACATCTTAATTTTTAAAGAGATATAAATAAATCGTTATTAAAATATTGTTTATTATTATTTCTGCGTCATCCTGCGGCATAACTATTATTAATAATGATTTCACATAATAATATAATTCTTTCCATGTGATTCTCTTACCGTGTGGAGTAATAATACAATTCAACACCTTCTATCCTATACCTAATCACAAAACACGACATAGAAATATATTATGCATATAAGAGCTACGAAAGAAAAGGAAAACTCGAAACAAAATCCTATATAATACGTTTGATCAGCGTGATATAGTAGAACAATTTTCCTTCTCTTATTGATGAGGCTCGAGCCCAGCAGTGGGACACACACAATCAGAAATGAAGATAGTAACAATTTTAATGGATTTTTGAATTGTAAAGTCGCAATTACTTGAAATAAAATTGACTGAATTGATAGCGTAGTGGGTAAATTACGCGTGCGTGCGTGCGTCCGTGAGTACGTGCGTGCATCCGTGCGTACATGCGTGCGTCCGTGCGTACGTGCGTGCGTGCTTGAATGTTTCCACAATTTTGTATGGATCAGTTCTGAGGGCTCTCCATCTTTCCACCAGTGATCGAAGAACTTTTTATTCTTGAACGTCATCATAATCATAATTTTTCTCTTATCCTAATTACTTGGGGTCGACGCTATATAAATAGAACATTTACAAAAATATTGCCAATAATTTTATAACCATCAGCAAGGACACCAGCCTTCCCTCCTTCCAACACCTAGAGAATTGTCCAGGCGCTGGACAGGCGTTATCTAATCATCTTAGGCGTTGTTCTATTTGTTCGATAAAGCCAAATCAGGGCCAGCACCCGGTCAAGTTACAGTCTGGCAAAACATATAACCTGGGCCAAGTTCATAAAAAAAATATTCTTAATTATTAATGACTTTAATTGGTTAATGGTATCTTTGACGTAGGTAGTGTTTTTTCTAATAATATTTGACATTTTTAAATACGAACAAAGTGTGTTGAATATGTACATAAATAATACAAATACAATTTATCAATTAATTTTATATTAGGTATGATGAATCATGTACTAAATGGTTAATCAATAAAATAAATAAAATTATTATAAAACAAATAAACAGTTTTAGTATACACATCTTCATCATCATTCTCCTGCTCTTATCCCAATTACTTGGGGTCGACGCAATATGTACTCCTCTTCCTACATATTGCAAAAGTTATTGGCAATAGCTTCACGACCGTGTGCCTGACGTCACCCCTCCTTGGGAATGTAATTATTGACCAAATGGCATCAGGTGGTGTGGGCCAGGTCGATAAAAACTCGTCTTTTACGACGTCCACGAGCAAAGTAAGTGTTGGTAGTATTCGTAGGCGCTACCACACAACATGAAAAAAGTTTTAGTATTTATTTATTTATTTATTATAATTTAATAACCATTAATATAAATAAGATTTCCAATCAGAGTGTATGACGTCACTCCTTTGTAAAGATCTCTGTGCCAACTGATTTTTTGTTGTGATTACGAATTTCAATTGTTTTTTTGGAGCTCATAATCAATTTATTTGCTGTTTATGCACTTTTCTTTTTTTTTAAGATAGCAATCCTACACTAAGGAAAAAATCCTATACCTACCATATAAATATAAATTCGAAGGCAGTGGATTTATACATTTATTTTTATATTAATAAATCATTTATATAGATTATAACATATAATAATATTACATATTAAATTGTTTATTAGAAGTTAATTGTTCACGATGGGAACAAAAGAATATAATAAGGAATATGAAAATCTTATAATAATTGTATATTGTATACGATTCTATATCTTGTATAAATTGAAAATTAACAACACTCTTTCTTTTTTTTTGCGGTGGGCTATGGTGTGGTCACGCCCCGCCAAATCGGTCCGGGGCGACGGAAGAGACGGCGCGTGACCCCATAGACCCAACCTGCAATGCGCCTTTCTTTGCCTTTCGAGCGGGTCACCGAAACCCGATCTTTATCTTCGATGGCTCGTCCCGCGGTTTACCCTTACGGTCGAGTTGATGCCCCGACAGCTTTCGACGTCGGTCCTCATGCGGTGACCTTACTTCGGGGGACCGGACCAATCCACGGTCTGATCACCTGATGTCTCGGCTAAGGCGGCATCAGGCGCAGATATTTGCGCCTGCGCCGCCCAAGACGCCGGCGGCGGCCCAAGTCCGCGTGGAGGGAATCCTCCCGGACTCGTTCCGCCACAGCGATTGCGAGATGACTGTCTCGCAGAAAGCGGCGACTACGTCCCAGTTCCTGACACTGTCTACCATCGCTGTCACGACGGCCGGCGGCGCCAGGTCGGCACCGATGGCACCGACGAAGTAACGGCGCTGCTGAGCCCAGGTCATACAGACCTCGAGCGTATGCTGCGCCGTGACCTCGTCACTGCCGCACTATTGGCAGGACGGAGTCAACTCCCTCCTTGTACTTACCGAAGCAACCATGCCCCGACAAGACCTGCACCAGTCGGAAAGAGAGGACTCCGTGCCGCCGCTCCATCCACTCTACTCTCTCTCAACGGTACGAATACCGTATCGAGGCCTCTCCGGCCGCGTAACCCGTAGGTACTCCATATATATATATATATATATATATATATATATATATATATATATATATATATATATATATATATATATATATATACATCACAAGCATCACATCACATCCACAAGCAATGCGCTTGCTCTTCGTTCCGAAAAACGATACGAAAGAGCCGGAAGCTCAAACTTCTAGGTTGGTTTTGATTGGTAGGCAACGTCCTACTCAAATCAAATAATAATAATAATATGTGTAATACTCCTCGTTCTTACGCGCGTTCATCATTATATACTTATCATAATATCTAGGTGATTCTACTCTGATTCTACTCTATTGTTTGTTACCGTAGCTTAATTTTAAATACAATACACAACTATTCTATATGATGCTTTGTGTACAGGTAGTAAATAGAGATTAAAATCTAATTAAAATACAATAACATACCTATTAATTACTAGCTTCTACCCGAGACTTTGCTAGCGTAAAAAGTGATTTATACAATATATATGTAATTGTATCATTAAATTATCCCAGGGGAACTTCAATGTCCGGGTGGGCCACTGAAGAAAAAGACCGCGTACCAGTGACCCACCCGCACGGCGTCGAGAGGTATGTTGTAGGGCGGGTCTACGGGGTCTTGCGCCGCTTTTCTTGTCGCCCCGGACGGATTAGCGGTTTGACGTATCGTAACCTTCCGTCAAAAAAAAGGGGAGGGATCTTCAATGTATTAATCCAGGTAATGATTGAGTAACAACTGGACCAGGACCGGACTAGGCATCAACATCATACGGTGAATACACAACTCACCTTCGATTTGCCAACGATATTGTCGTTATGGTAGAATCCATGGAGGATCGGGCGACTATGCTCAACGATCTCAGCAGGGTATCCCAACTAGTAGATTTACGAATGAACATGGACAATACGAAAGTCATGTCAAACACCCATGTCATTCCTGTACCGGTCCTAGTTGGCAATGCGACTCTCGAAGTTGTCGATCATTATGTTTACCTTAGACAAACAGTTCAGTTAGGTAGATCCAATTTCGAGAAAGAGGCCAGGCGGCAAATCAAATTCGGCTGGGCAGCGTTCGGGAAACTTAAGTGGATCTTCTCATCCAATATCCACCTCAGTGTCTAAAATCACCTCAGTGTGTATGACCAGTGTGTGTTACCAATGGTGCCTTATGGCACGGAAACGTGGTCCCTAAATGTAGGCCTGATGACCAAACTCAAAGTCGCTCAGAGTGCTATGGAACGGACTATGCTTGGGATTTCTCTGCGAAATAAAATCCGTAATACGGAAACCCGCTGAAGAACGGGTGTAACCGACATAACACAAAGAATAGCATGCTGAAGTGGCAATGGGCAGGCCACATCGCTTGACGAACTGATAACCGTTCGGGAAGAAAGGTTCTCGAGTTTCAACCGCGTATCTGACGTCACAGAGTTGGTCTCCATAGTTGGCCCTTCACCAAGTGGACGACTTATTGAAGGTTGCTGGGAGTCGTTGCATGCAGGCGACACATGACCTTGCTGTGTGGTGAAATATGACGAAGGATTACGTACTGCTGTACGGAATCCTCTGTCGACGACTAAACGCTGAATGATGAGTAACAAACTTCTTCACAAACTGCGTTATTTATAATACTCGTATTAGTAGAATAATATGTCATTGTATTTTAATTAAATTAATTATTATTGTGACATAATGACTCGTACGGGCTGCCATTGAAAAGCAGCCCTTTAGGTCATATTATATCTATTTTATACCTACTGAGTATACTTCTCCAGCAAGAGACATGGATTTTGTAATGATACTAATATTATAGATGTTTGTGAAGATGCTGAGATGTTAGTTGCTCACGCATAAACCATTGAACAGATTTGGATGAAAATTGACAAATAGATACACCATTTCCTGATTTAACACATAGGATCAATGATGTATTCGCTTGGGATAATAATTTAACTTTGGGTAATTTACTTTTTTTTTGCGGCACTATTTACTTATATAACATATTCGTACTGTATGTATAATTTATTTATTTAAAGGAAAAAGAGAAAGAACAGATAATATCTTAGCTCCTTAGTACGACATAGGCGACTACAGAGGGCCATGGCAGTCAGGGTCATACGCGGATAACGCACGGTGACGACGGAGGCAGCGCATATTCTGTTGGCCGAAACTCCCCCGCGGGACTTGGAAGCGCAAATGCTCGCTAGACTTTAACAGAGGGTGTCGGTGACGCTGCCAGGGAACGGAAATCTCGCCGCCTCTCCGAGTTATTCGGGCCTTGGAGGCCTTCCGGCCGATGTTGATGGAGTAGTTGGCTCGGCGACATGGGGTTCTTTCTTTTCCATTGGTGCAGATCTTGGTGGGACATGGTTGCTTTGCTCAAGTATCTGCACAAGGTCGCGAGGAGTAAGAGGACGCCATTGCCACCACTGCGATTGCGATGAGGACACGTCGCAGCACACGGTCGAAATCTGTGTGGTCTAGGCAAAGCTGCGCCGTAAACTCGTCTCAATCATCGGTGCCAACCTGACGCTGCCAACCATCGCTATGGCGATGCTTGACAGTGTCAGGAACTGGAACGTGGTCGCAACCTTCTGCGAGGCAGTAGTCTCATGAAAGGAGGCATTGAGGTGTATCTGAGAGGAAATCCTCTTCGGAACTGGGGAATAGTCCGTCACCCGCAGACAGACTGACCGCATGAGTGCGACGCCTCGGCAGCAGGCCAGGACATCGACGGGGGATGGTACTAGAAAAAGTAACCCATCGGGCTGGCCACGGATGTCAAGGAAGCGGTACCAGTAGTCGGCCTAATAGCGATGGAGAGTGGGGTCACGCGCCGCCCTTCCGTCGCCCCGAATGGGCGGCGCGAGTCCAGACAACAGACTGCGTAAAAAAAAAGAGAAAGAGCAAAAAATCTAGTAAGTTAGTACCAAAAAGTAAAACGTGAAGCTTGAATTGTTCGTATCCATGACTGTCATAACTCTGAAACTAGATAGGACATGCAGCGTCAATAGTATTTCTGTACATTGCACTATCAAGATGTGATAATAAAAACTTACAGATGTGTCTTGCGACCCATATCTGATCACAAACCATCAGTACCCAATAACTATTCTTCTCCAAGCTAAAGTCAACCTGTTCGAAGCGAAACTATGTTTCATTTGACCTATGTATTATCAATAGCGAAACATATACATAATTAATAGTTATTTGTTTAGCCTTCGGTGATTTACAATTATAAAAACTAATGAATAGTCATAATTGTCGTTTAATTATAATTAGTTTAGCACTGTATTTATTATTGTTGTAAAGTATTTTAAGGTTGTTACAACAAGCGTTGTTAAGAAACAGGAAATTGAAAAAATAAAATGGTGTCGCTGAGTTTTCTGTTTCACAAAAATATCAATAACGTCACAGATTAAAAATAGATTATAGGCAGAATAGATTGCTCTTCTTCTTCTTATTTTTATGTATTGGCAATCAGCTACTTAAATGAGCCATTGTTGCCAGTGTCGAGTTATAATTATCTTCAAGTTTTTAGTGTCTTCAGATTAGTCATTGTCCGTCAGTAAGTCAAATTGTCGCCATCAACAGTGCAATGGCCACACTGTTAATGGTATCTTGTGAGAATTTTGATGAAAAACGAAAACGTTGTAAAGCACTTTTATATGATATTCACTACATCTCAGCAGTTCCGTCACATCACATTACATAAAATGCCATCAAAATTATCTAATATAACACGTTAAAACACTAAGATATCGAATATAATACAAGAGCACCACATGACGTTTTAGATTCCCGCCAAAAACTCTGACTAGATTGCTCAACGACATGACTTGTCTTTTACGATACGGTTTTTTAAATGAATTCCAATGGATGCGTTTTTAAATAGATAGACGACTTTTGGCGGGCAACTGAAAACGTCATATAGTGGTCTTGTATTACAATAGATATAGTGATTTAACGTATTAAATAATTTTATTTGACTTATTGACGGACAATGACTAACCTGAGGAGACTAAAGACGTGAATCTTCCCTTGCACATCTTAAACCGACTTAACAAACAACCTATATTACTAAATTTTATTAAATATATAAGTTTAGTTGACCTTGGACTGCATGTCCCCATCAGGTCAGAGACCCGCGACATTTTGTCAACCCTGCCACTTACAAGTTCGTCATTGTATATACCTAATCAATGTCCAGAGGGTCATTACTAACTGACCTCAGTACCACAGCAAATAAGGAAATATATATTTTAATTTAAAATGCATCGCATTTCAAACAATACAACTGTTTAAAATATATATGTATGTATGAATGAATTGTGATACATTCATTATTGAGTGAACTATTAACTAACACATTCAGTGATAAATTGTTTTTTTTTTAATTATTTAATTTTAACTTATTTTGTAAATAAATTTCAATTTATTATATTTTATTAATTAATTATTGCAATGTCATATAGAAATTACAAAATCCTTCCGAAACGGTAAATATATTTTAATTTATTCTTTATTCGATATTTTTATTAAAAATATTCTATTAATAATTTGAGTGACTAATTAAGAATAGGTACTAGCCACTAGATATGTTACGCACTATATATACAGTGTGCATGAACTCCTCTGCCAGAGTACATATTGCAAAAGTTAAAGGCAATAGTTTTATAACCAGCCGCTTGTCTAACGTCAAGCCTCATTGGGAATGTAATTGTTGACCAACTGACAACAGATGGCGTTTGCCCAGGTCTATATAAAGCTCTAAGCAGTCTTATACAATATAGACTTGCAACATAATTATTATTTTTTTATTTTATTTCATCATCGCCTCAGCTCATATAATTATTTGCCACTGTATGGCTCGAGCCTTTCCATAATGGAAGGGATATTGCCCTACTATAAATAAATTGATAACTATCGTCCGATCTCTAAATTACCAGTATTGGCTAAGGTATTTGAAAAAATAGTGTATGAAGAGGTTTGTGACGTAATAAAACATAAATTACCTCAGTCACAACATGGATTTATTAGAGGCCGATCAACTACTAGTAATCTTACGTTATTTAATGAGTTTTTAACTAAATCTATAGAGGGTGGTCAGCAAGTTGACGTCATTTATACCGATTACTGTAAGGCATTTGATCGAATAAATCACAAAATTTTAATAGCACAGTTAGAAAGTGCAGGCATTCAGGGTGATCTGCTCCGATGGTTTGCTTCGTACATAGATAACAGAAGTCAAGCTGTTGTCCTCCGTAATTACACCTCTAAATGGATGAGCGTGCCGAGTGGTGTACCACAAGGTTCTATACTTGGCCCTCGTCTCATCATCATTCTCCTACTCTTATCCCAATTACTTGGGGTTGGGGTCGATACAATATGTACTCTTCTTAAAAGTACATATTGTAGAAGTTATTGTCAATAGTTTTAACACCGCCTGCCTAACGTCAACCCTCCTTGGGAATGTAATTGTTGACCAAACGGCATCAGATGTACTTGGTCAAGGTCATTATAAGGCTCTTAGTCGTCTATTACGACACCCGCGAGCAAAGAAAGGGTTGGTAGTATTCGAAGCCGGTACCACACAGCAAATATATTACCTAAAGGGTAAATCTATAAAAATATATTTTATATATTTATATTTTTCTTTATATTTATTTATTTTTATAATTTCAGTACAAATGCGGCATCGTCGGACACGTATCCGTTATCGCCAGAACAACTTAAGTTCTATGAGGATAACGGATATCTTGTTATCAAAAAATTGATTGGGTTACCTACCTTGAACACTTACAGGTAAGAGCACCGTATAGTCACCACTTTTAAGTGTATAAGCTCGATGTTCCTAGAGGTTGCCAGGCGTTTTAAAAGACTAAAAAGTCGACAATTCTTAAATCTATTGTTTATTTTTTTTACTATATGTATGTTTCATAATTTCATCATAATATACAAATAATAGTAAAAAAAAAAACAAATCAATATTTGCATTTTTTTTTGTTTCATAGAACTTTATTTCGTAAAAATCTTTGTAGTCAATACTTAGGACCAGATAGATCGCCAACACGTATATCGCGCATGGTAATTAAGATATTATCCCATTTCTTAAGCATGAATATTTCCAAAACTGAACATCTGAGAATTACAGATCAAAAATACCAATCTCCATCTCTTACCTTGCCGGTGAGTGTCGTAAAAGACGACTTAGGCTATAAATATACATATTACATCTACACTAAAGAAGGAAAATTTGAAATAAAACCCTATACCAACCTTTTTTTTATGCGGTGGACTATGGACGCGGTCTCGCCTCGCCAAGTCGGTCCGGGGTGTCGGAAGAGGCGGCGTGTGACCCCATAGACCCATCATGCAACTCTCCTCCCTACGCCGTGCGAGCGGGCCACCGGTACCCGATCTTTGTCTTCGGTGGCAACCCTATACCAACCTGCCTGATCAGCGTAGTGTAGCAAGTCGATTACCCTCCTATTGTGGAGGAGACTTGAGCCCAGCAGCTAAACGCATATGATGATAATTACAAGCAGAATGTGTCTGATATTGCCTGGAGTTGAATAAATTATCCAGCACGATGCCGAGTGCAGCCGAGTGAACTCGATACACAATCACCGAAACGAACGTCATCACTCAGTTGCATACACTTCTCAGCGCTAATTTTAATCGTTTTATAATTTCCAGAGAACGCTTTGTTGATATATGCAACGGTCGACTCGACAGGCATCAGTACTCTGTGATAAAAGATTACGCGCTCTATAAACCTAAAAATAAACCAGAGGATTATATATACAAGGTAAAATTTAATCATATATTAGACACAATACAGTTGTTTCATTGTTACATACATACATACATATCATCACGCCATATCCCTTGCAGGGTAGGCAGAGAGAACAGAGTGCCAGAGAACTCTATCTCTGCATACTTCACTCGCTTCCTCAACATTCATAATTCTCTTCATACACGCTCGCCGGTTTCGGAGACTCTTGACTCCACCTTCCTTCAGTACATGACCGATCTGGTCTAGGTAGGTTAGTCTCGGTCTCCCTCGGTACCTACATCCTTCCACTTTCGCATTGTATATCTTCTTAACCAGGCGTTCGTTCGGCATTATTGCCACATGTCCGAACCATCGGAACATTCCCTTTCGCATCTTTACACCAATACTCTCTTTCATACCTACTCGCTCTCTTACGTCGTCGTTACGAATGCGGTCGGTCAGTCTAACTCCACAGATTTTCCGCAGAGATCGCATTTCGACCGCATTAATTTTACCATCATACTCTTTTCATTGTTCTGTAATGGTTTTACCCTCTGCAAGGAACAAGAGCGCATAATCCTTCTGAGCGCCTGGTGAAGGGTTACCTGTTTTTTTTTTTGGCGGTGGGCTAAGGTACGTCAAACCCCGCTAATGCGACCGGGGCGATACAGGAAAAACGGCGTAAGACCCCGTAGACCCGCCCTACAATATACCTCTCGACGCCGTGCGGGTGGGTCACTGGTACGCGGTCTTTTTCTACGGTGGCCCACCCGACGGTCTACCCTCACGGGTATCCTCTCATGTCGACGCCCGAAGAGTTACCTGTATAGGGTTTCTTTGCGTAAAAAAGGTATTCACACTGCTACCCATTACATATTGACATCTGATCAGTGGCAATGTGCTGTTACACTTCATTCGGTGAAGGATAGAACCGGAAGACCAACTTTCTGGGTAGGTTTTGGTTGGTAGGCAGCGACATAGCTGTATCTTTGGTATTCCAAAGGTCCATGAGCGGTAGTAGCACTTACCATCAGGTGTGTTGCTTGTTTACCATCATAAGCAATAAAAAAAAGCATTTGTCAATTTTCTTCCTTTAAAGCTTCTTCCTTTAAAAATACGTGATTAATTTAAATTTTCTATTGATACTTTTACTTAATTACGTATCTTATTTTTGTGATGTAGAGATTCATTAAAAAGGAATATTATGAATTTCTGATGATTACGAAAATATTACACATTTGAAAGAAAACTAATTTTACGGATTCATAAAACCGGATTACGAAATGAAAAATGATGTCACAAGCGGGATTCGAACCTGCGCCTATTTTGATTCCGACCCAATTCATTCATTCATTTTTCATTTCGTAATCCGGTTTTATGAATAATTAAGCATATTAAATGCTAATTTTCAGTAATTTAAATAATTTTACGGATTTTATCGTTTGTATATCATTTTGAATTGCCTGTGACCATGAACGTTATAAAGTGTTCGAAATCCGTAAAAATAGTTTTATTTCGAATATTGTTAAAATCAGCCCCTCGTAGCGTATATTCTTCCTTAAGGGTGGAAGATAGTGTGTGAATTTTCTTTCACATTTTCGCCTACAATACGGATAATGAAAATATTTTTAACAGGCACATCATATTTGAATTCTAAATGCATAAAGTTACAAGTAAACGCTAGTAATCATCATCTCAGCTTATATACCACTGCTGGGCTCAAACCTCTTTCACTATAAGAGGGAAATTGACCTAATATACAAGCTGGTCAGACGTGTTGGTATATCCTATCCTATCTCTTGCATAGGTGTCGTTATTTACGCCACTCACAATCATAATAAGACACACGGAGAAAATAATTAGGGGAAAGGTGTATAAGTTGATCCCAAGAGGTAAGATGATCCTTTTGGATTATTTTGCAAACTGTTAAAGCTATCTAGTTCAGTTATTTGGCAATATGTTGCCCCGCGCATCCGCCTGCTTCAGTTCATTTGTAATGGCGACGTGAGCGACGCGACGGATTTTATCGGAAGAAATATAAACTGTGTTTACCTAATGTAAGGTAAGACTGACTTTGAGCTAATGATACTTTTATTTAATACCATTATATACAATTAATGTTGTGTTATTGACATCCTAATATGCTTAATTTTGGTTTATGAACAACAGGGAAATAGCGACGTGGCTATATGTTACGTTAGTAAACTTTTAATAAAACAATTGATCTTGTGGCAAGTTGATTCCCTTACTTGTGTACAAGATGGTCCCGGGTATCATCTTGTACCATCTCGTGACTTTTTAGAATCTAATCATACTTTTTTACAGATTATTTCTTAGTTCAGCATGATGCCAAGAAAATACACAAGAAAACCTACTCGTGGCCAATGGTCACAAGCATCAATGACAGCTGTCCTTGATTCTGTAAAAATGGTATGGTTTTTAAAAGAGCTAGTAAAGAATTTTCAGTGGCCGTTATGTCATTGAAATGAAGCGAAGGGCTAAACAACAAAATAAAATAGCTCTTGGTGCAATTAATATGTAGGGGGGAAGAAAATGTTTTTACGTTGCGTCTGACTCATCTGAGGAAGATGACACTGAATGTTTGTACTACACAGAAAAGTTTACCACCGATTACAAGGGTGAAGGGTGGATAAAATGTTATAAAAGTGGCAAATAGTGTCATGAAGCTTGTGCCGGAATAGTTAGCGATGATCCTGATGAGTTTATTTGTGATTTGTGTAGCACAGCACCAGCCAAAAAGAATAAGAAGAGCGAAAAAAATTCTAATGGTCTTTTATTATATACATTAAAGGATGTTTCTTTCGGTTATGAACAATTTATTGGCCTAATTATTTAAGAAAAAATTACAAGTTTGATCTCATATTGTGATTATTACAAATGGCGTAGTTTAGCTACCTTCTACTAAGATGACTTGTTTTTTTTTTAAATATTTTTAGAGATATTAAAACTAACTTAACTGTTGATTTTGTTAAGTTTGTAAACTTGAGCGTAATTTATATTATGTTGTTATGATGATTCTGAGAGCGATTCTAATTAAAAACGTTTACCATATTTTTGATTTTGCTTATCTTATTTGAAAAAAATTAAAGGTAATGTCCAATGGGGGTAAAATGATCACTGGAATCATCATACCCCTACTATGGGGATCATCTTAACCACCCCGTACGAGATGATTATTTTTTAGAGTTTTAAAAAAATATTAATTTTATTTTAAAAATCTAATTAATTGAATATTCTGTGTATGGCAGAAGTAAGATAGATATCCAATAACAGTAATAAATGCCATCACGCTTGTTTTACATGGAAATATGTGTATATTATTTAAAGGTTAAGGTGATCATCTTGTACACCTTTCCCCTACTAATAAATATTTATGTTTCAGATACAAGAGTTGCTCTACGATGACGTGTGCAGTACGTATTCAGAAGACCCTCGTCTAACTCATGTATTAGCTCAACTTATAGGAGATAATATTACCGCACTCAATCTTACAATTATTAACAAACCACCGGGTACTGCTGAACATCCTGCTCACCAAGTAAATCTGCGTAAATTATAATTTCTTTAATAAATATTTTCTATAATTATGTGATAATTCTGAACCATCCTCGACCGCGTATCGGATGTCGCAGTGTTGGTCGCCCAACCAGGTGGATCGACAATTTGATGAAGGTTGCTGGGAGTCGTTGGATGCGGGTGACACAGGACCGCACTTTGTGGTGAAATATGAAGCAGGTCTACATCCAGCAGTGGATAAACAAGCAAAAATGATGATGTATTCTGATCCATCTTTCCGTGCGACTGTTTTTTTTAAATTCCCGTACTTATTATCAATATTATTTTACTCGCTATCCCAATTACTTGTGGTAGACGCAATGTGTACTCCGTTTCCGTCATACATATTGCAAAAGTTATTAGCAATAGTTTTATGACCAGTCGTCTGCCTGACGTCAGATCCTTGAGAATGTAATTGTTGACCAGATGGCGTCAGATGAAGTTGACTCAAGGCGATATAAAGTTCTTTAATCGTCTTTTACTGCTATGAGCAAGGATTGTTAGTATTCGTAGCCGTTACGAGCACTTTTAAATACCTGCACTAAAGAACTAATAATTATATAGCGGAGGAATTTACTAACATAGAATATATTATCATCATTTCAACTAACATGCCATCCGCTGCTGGACTCGACCTTCCTCCAGAATAGAAGGGAAAATTAACTACTATACCACGCTGTTCACACGAGTTGCTATAGAGTTTAGATTCGAGTTTTTCTTGTCTTGCTTAGACGTTACATGCGTTCCATATCCCCCAGTCGTCTCTTACGATCACCCACGGGCAAGACAGGAGGTGATGAATTGTATTTTTACTCCGTCACCACACGGAGAATTACCTGTTTAATATCTTCCAAAATACCACATTTGGTAATGATATAAGCCTTAAATTTTCATCAAGTTATCGAGTTTTATTCAAATATGGCGCGTAAAGTTAACCTTTTTAAATTCGCATGCATGTACAATTGTAAGTCAATTGGTTGAAAGTGATTTAATTGTAATTTTATTTCTATTAATCCAAAGCGAAGGCGTCAAAGTAATCAGGCAAATGTCCTTATTCATTTAACATATGGTATATATTACAGGATGGCGTATATTTTCCATTCCGACCTTTAAACAAAGTCATAGGAACTTGGACGGCTATAGATCCGGTCAGCAAAAACAATGGGTGTCTATATATGGTACCAGGATCCCATAAGAACGACATTCTGTATGATCATGCACCACAAGTAAGTATAAACTAATATCAGTCGCAGAAAGTTGACTTTTTCTGCCGGTTTTTTTTTTACTTCTTATGGGAAGGTTTTATGACGAAATTATGCGAGAAAAAGAGTTTAGGCGACTTTTAAGACATATGCCTAGGCGTAGTCGTCACACGTTTAGAAACAGTCATATAGATTTAATATTATAGATATGTATTGTTCGTTCTATAGCTTTTATCATAGTGTAGTGTGGCCGGATTGCCATGTGGTGTGCAGAGCAGGGGTTTAATAAATGAGACACCAAAGGAGAGTTTAGTAGTGGTAGTGATAAGTGTTTTCTGTCTACTTTCCGCGGGCTGGTCCACCCGGGGTAGTACCACACTCTCATAGAAAACCGACTTCTGAGCAATGGCAATGTGCTGTTGCCTTTCGTTCGGTGAGCGATAGAGCCGGAAACACTACTTTTAGGACTGGGCCTTGCTTGGTTTTTGGTTTGGTCTTATGTCACGCAGATGCTGTTGCACGGGTCAGCTAGTAAAAGGATAAATGATTGACTGATATATTAGGCCACAATCCAAGCTACTCAAACTGGGGCCATGAACTTCTTTATGCTTCATTTTACATTGTAAATACTAAAGAAGGATTTATGAAAATTTGCTCTTTATTGCCCTGTGGGAGTCATAAAAATCGCCTGAGGGATCACCAAAAAATTCAAAACACTGATTGTTATAGCCAACCGCTATAGCATTATCCCTCTTAGGAACAGTCCTATATTAAATAATGGACGTTAATAAAGACGGGGAAAAGTAGCTTTTTTTTATTTGGTAGGCTATGTCTGGACATAATCCACCCATTCCGTCAGGGGCGATAAATGAGCGACGTGCAGCTCCATAATAATCCTATATTATTCTCTCCCCATCGCCATCGGGCAGGCCACTAGCTCTGTTTCCTTGACATCCGTGTCCGGCCCGGCAATAATACTTATCAGCAATAATATTATAATTGTCTGCTCCTATCTTCCATTGTATTCTAGGATACAGATTTTATTTTTGCATAATTCATTATCCCTTTTAGTATTAAGTGGTTCCTATGCAATATTCACAATTAAGGTCCTTAAATTATTATATTTTTCTGGTGATATTCTGGATAATTCATAGTCATGAACTTCATTTTTATGCTAATAATTTTATGTTTATTAATATATCTTCTTTAATATAAATATTTTAGGAAGGACAAGTGCTTAGGTATAACTTAGCTGGTAAGAAAATCCCGGAGCTAGCACCAGAAGACAAGCGAGTATACTTAGAAATGGAACCTGGTGATACAGTCTTCTTCGGTGCCACTATTATTCATGGATCTAGACCTAATATTTCTAAGGTAAGATGTAAGAATATATTTAACTACCTGCCCCGGCCTATTTCTGAAGTAAGCGAATGATATTATAGTGGCCATATCTCTAGTTAAGGGTATTTTTTAGGGTTCCGTACCTCAAAAGGAAAAAACGGAACCCTTATAGGATCACTTTGTTGTCCCTCCGTCCGTCTGTCCGTCCGTCTGTCTGTCAAGACCCTTTTTCTCGGGAACGTGTGGAGTTATCAAGCTGAAATTTATATCAAATACTCAAGTCTACTGTCCCTTAAAGCTGTGAAAAATTAAACTTCTAAGCTAATGCAATCAAAAGATACAGGCGTTTATCCCGCAAATTTTCGACACACGCAAGGGAATCAAAACCTACAGGATACTTCCCGTGAACTCAGAATCTTGAAATTTGGTACGAAGCAACGTCTTATAGCACAGATAAAGGAAAAATTGCAAAAACCGTATATTTTTAATTACATCATATAATAAAAATATTTTTAATAATTTTAAACTAGTGAATGAAATAGGCAGGCGGCAAGCCGGTCTTAAAAGCCCTTCAGAAGCTATTTAATTCCGTTATCCTCGGGGGCGACGTTCCAGAGTCGTGGACCAGGAGTGTGGTGGTGCTGTTCTTCAAGAAGGGCGACAAAGCTCTTCTAAAGAACTACAGACCCATCTCACTCTTGAGCCACGTCTACAAGTTGTTTTCGAGAGTCATTACCAATCGACTCACGTGCAAGCTTGATGACTTCCAGCCGCCCGAATAAGCTGGCTTCCGAAAAGGCTATAGCACCATAGACCATATCCTCACGCTTCGGCAGATTATCCAGAAGACCGAGGAGTACAATCGGCCTCTGTGTATAGCGTTTGTGGACTATGAAAAAGCCTTTGATTCAGTCGAAACTTGGGCGGTGCTGCAGTCCCTTCAGCGGTGCCAAATCGACCATCATTATATCGAAGTGCTGAAGTGTTTGTATAGGAACGCCACAATGTCAGTCCGTATTCGGGATAAAAGTACGAAACCGATCCAGTTGCAGAAAGGCGTGAGACAGGGAGACGTCATCTCTCCGAAACTGTTCACCACTGCACTGGAAGATGTCTTCAAGCTTTTAGATTGGACCGGACTCGGCATCAACATCAATGGCGAATACATCACTCACCTTCGATTCGCAGACGATATTGTCGTCATGGCAGAATCCATGGAGGACCTGGGCACCATGCTCAACGATCTCAGCAGGGTATCCCAACTAGTGGGTTT
Organism: Lymantria monacha; assembly: GCA_905163515.2. NCBI lineage: Eukaryota > Metazoa > Arthropoda > Insecta > Lepidoptera > Erebidae > Lymantria > Lymantria monacha. The sequence goes on along the minus strand of LR991106.1, from coordinate 18,318,861 downwards.
ACGAATGAACATGGACAAGACGAAAGTCATGTCAAATGCCCATGTCATTCCTGTACCGGTCCTAGTTGGCAATGCGATTCTCGAAATTGTCGATCATTATGTTTACCTTGGACAAACAGTCCAGTTAGGTAGATCCAATTTCGAGAAAGAGGTCAGCCGACGAATCCAACTCGGCTGGGCAGCGTTCGGGAAACTTAAGAAGATCTTCTCATCCAACATACCTCAGTGTTTGAAAACACAGGTCTATGACCAGTGTGTGTTACCAGTGATGACTTACGCCACGGAAACGTGGTCCCTAAATGTAGGCCTCATAACCAGGCTCAAAGTCGCTCAGCGTGCTATGGAGCGGGCTATGCTCGGGATTTCTCTGCGAGATAGAATCCGAAATACGGAAATCCGCAGACGAACGGGTGTAACCGACATAGCACGAAGAATTAGCACGCTGAAGTGGCAATAGGCAGGCCACATCGCTCGAAGAACCGACAACCGCTGGGGAAGAAAGGTTCTAGAGTGGCGACCACGTACCGGACGACGCAGTGTGGGACGCCCCCCCACTAGGTGGACAGACGACCTAGTGAAGGTTGCTGGGCGTCGTTGGATACAGGCGGCACAGGACCGCACTCTGTGGCGTAAAATGAGGGAGGCCTACGTTCAGCAGTGGACGGCAATAGGCTGAAATGATGATGATGATGATGATGATGAATGAAATAAGGAAAGGGGTAGCAACCCCTTTCCTCATGAACGGGTAGAGGTATTAAATTGAAATTCATATCAAATACTCAGATCTATAATACCTTTAAGCTTGTAACAAAATCAAACTTCTATGTCAACCCAATCAAAAGAAACAGCAATTTAAGCCGCATATTTACAAACACGCAACTACTCGCAAGGGAATCAAAACCTAAAGGGTACTTCCAGTCGACCTAGAATCTTGCAATTCCTCATGAAGCAACGATTTATAGCATATATAAAGGAAAAATGCCGAAAACCTTACATTTTTTGTTACATAACATATTTTTTTTAGTTTTACGGAACTCTTCGTGCGCGAGTACAACTCGCACTTGGCCGATTTTTTCACAGAAAATTTCACTCTTTACGCCATGGATCCCATTTCTGTATTGCAATTATCTTTATTAATACAATGGCATAAAGTGTTTGCTTTCAAAGTTTACATATTTTCTGGTCATCATCTTAGCTCATACCCACCCACTGTTAGGCTGAAGCCTCTCTAGAATTGGGGAAAAATTGACCCACTAATCCGCGCTATATAGACAGCTTCGTATACGGTTTCATTACGAGTGTTCTTTCTCTTGCATAAATGTTATATGCATATTACATCCTTTAGTCCTCTTTTATAACGCCTATGGGCAAGAAAGGGGACTGAGGAATTGCATTATTACTCCGTCACCACACAAAAAAAAAACAAATTACTACGAATTTTATTAAAAAAAAATCCTCCTATACTATTCAGTCTAGTTGTATGAAAGGTTAATCCCCTTCTCATTATGAAGGAGACTCAGTAGCGTTTATGAGCTAAGATGACGATGTTTTGCTGTAGTAATGAATTATTTATACAATTCACTACTCCCTATTTTACCTGTGGTTGTCGTAGGAGGAATATCATAGGAATGTAACACCTATTTAAGAGAAGATAAACTTAAACCTTATATCATCATCTTCGTCTAATTAGTAAAATTGGAACGAACTTCCAGTAGATGTGAGTTCTAATACCACACGCAGCAAAAACTTGAGAGAGCCGGAAGCCCAACTGGGGTGAGTTTGGGGTTTGTATTGGTAGGCAGCGGCCTAGCTATACCCTTGGTATTGCAAAGGTCCATGGACGGCAGTGACACTTACCATCAGGTGTGCTCTCTGCTCGTTTGGCATCACAAGCAATAAAAAAAGAACAATTTTTTATACCATCATATATGTATACAGGATGGAATTGGACCGCTTCCGAAAACAAAGACAGGTGACCCTACTAGTCCTACTTGTAATGATAGGCTAGAAAAAGAATGGATTCGGATGTTTTTTTTTTCCTCGAATTTTAAGTTTTTTTTACATTCTATCGTATTAGTGCCATGTAACGATAATTCCATAAAAAATACGTAACTTTAATCAGATGAGAAAAGACGCAATCTATTCAAAACTCACGATCATATGTTCAAGAGTTCAACAACCTCGCGTGGTGAAAAAATTTTTTTTTTTCATCTCAATCGATTTTTTTCTAGCCTATCATTACAAGTAAGGACTAGTAGGGTTACCTGTCTTTGGTTTCGGGAGCGGTCCACTTCCACCCTGTATATTTTTTATATCAATGTTTTCATATTCACACTTTTCATTCTCAGATGTACCGCAAATGCATTGCATGTCACTGCGCGAGTAGTTACTGCTATTATATCGAACCGAATGGCACTATACATGAACCAGTTGCAAGAGCTACGGAAGCTGAAATGAAACGAAGAGGCGGCGATTTTGGTCTAATTGTGAGTCCTTTACGTAATACTTACGAGTCCCTTTTGCTCATAAAAATATTATACAGTGAAACCTGAATAAGTGGGTTCTGAATGGACCTATATTTTTTATCACTTATAACCCAGTTTCTCAAATAGGTAGATTAACATGACAATTTTCTTATTTTTAAAGGACTGCTTAGTGCAATTATTGCTTGCGTGTTTTATCCATATCCAATTTTCAGGATACTTTACAAATCAGAATCGTTTTAATTTACCTTTTTCGTCAATACTCTATTATCCTAATTTTGAACAATTTTATATAGAGTTGATTTTAGTAATTTTACTTTTGTGATCAGTTCCTCGCTTTGCTTTGTATCACCTTCCCTTATTTTTCTGGAAGTTGTACAAAACAGCCAAAGGTTCATATGGGAAATAAATGTAGACCTACCTTATAAATAAGGGGGATATTGCCATAATTGCCACGCTTGAGAGGCAAGTTGGCGACCGTACGTAGCAGGTGTTGTTTCCCAGGAACTGCTGCTTACTCTCCTGATAAAACCATTAGGCGATTTCTACGATTTCTACGGATAAAATAGTTAAGACATTGTATTCTCATCCTGTATCCATACGGAAATACTAACACTGATTATTATTCCGCAGGATTTCTGGAAGGTGAAGGCGAAACAAATAAGAGGATTCAGATGCAATTTATAAATCCTTCTTTAAAACTCTTAGAAAATATCTGCAGTAGAGAATTTATATGTGATAAAGTTTGCTTATTGTAATTATTTTTATATGTAGAGGTAAATGAATATACTGGTAGCTTTATTCATTAGGACAATTTCTCTCCTTTTGTGAAGGAGGCTCGAGCCCAGTATTGGAACGTATATTAGACGAAATAATGTAATGAAATTTTGATGAAATGTATTTAATTATGTATATTTTTGTTTTGTTATTATATTTATTTAATTTTATATATGGATTTCTTAATATATAATGTTTTACTTCGCCTAAGAGGCGTGCACATCTGAATGACGGTCAATTTATATCAGCTTGACTTAGACTGGCTTCCCTCAAGATAACCCCAGACCCCAACTGATTATATATTTTTATTACTGTGCATTTGAATTTATGTGAATCTTTTGTTGACGCCATATTGAATTTGGAAAATTAAAATACGCAATATTTTAATAATAATAAAATTAATAATAAATAATATAGGTACTGTATTTTATAACGGATTAAAATTATAACAACATCTATCAAGATTGCGTTTTATTAATTATCTGCTACAAAGCGTCGGTTATAAAATACATGGTACATTAATAGCTTTTTATTTTATTATTGTTTTCTGATTTTAGGGGTTATATGGAAGAAATTTTGGAATTGATTTTAATTACATACTTATTTTTAAATTATTTTCTCTTAAAACATTTTTAAGTATTGTCATCCACTTCTATGCTGTAGTTCAAGTAACTTTTCAAGAAGTTAGTTAAACGTCAATTAAAAATTTCCACCCGAACAGACATATAAAAATAATAACATGGTAAAAAATGTATTTTCTTTATAACAGATAGCAGTTAGTGTTACATTTCCAAACATAATGCTGCTACCCTTGGTGTTTATTTTATATTCTTAGATCGTTACCACACAAATATTAAAATAATTAACTTAAAAATTATTTTCGCATTAATTTCCGCTTAAAAATTAGTTAGCTAGATTTAAAAATTGATATTTTACAACACCGTAAAAATATATATAAATTATTTAAACATCATTATTCTCCTGTTCTTTATTACATAGTTTTAAAGTCTGGCAACAATACCTTCCGCTTCCGTCAACTCAATAGGTCTCTTTCTCTCTCTCTCTCTGTCAAATCGTCATCGAACAAGCATTATAGTTATAGTCTTAATATAATATAATAATCTTGTAAAGTGTGTCATTTATATCACCAAGTTCACCAACGGCAAGCATAACATTTTTATCCCAATTACTTGTGGTCGAAGCAATATCTAACTACTCGTACATATCTCAAAAGTTATTGGCAATAGTTTTATAAACTGCCGCCTGCCTAACATCAACCCTCCTTGGACATGTAATTGTTGATCAAACGGCATCAGTGATTGACTCAGGCCGATAAGTCTCTTAGTCGTCGTTTACGACATCCACGAGCAAAGTAAGGGTTGGTAGTATTCGTAGCCGCTACCATACATCCAATATAAAAAATAATTTATTTGTAAATAAATGTAAATATCCTTAACATAAGAGGGCATCTCTTGTCACACTATCAGCTCTCATATCTACAATCACTCCTTTCAATGGTTTGCAATAAGTACTAACTCAATAAATATGACGCATAAACCGGCCAACTCACTGTCCGCCATCCGAACCTCGGTTATCTCTATTACATTTCCATTTGTAAGCCTGACAACTTGTTATTCAGTACATATTAAAGCTGCATATACCCCCTACTAGTCGTCGATTTTCTGCGAAAATATGGGGCTACCACAAACGAGTCGGTTTTTACGACTGCAGACGGCAAGAGTATGAATAACCGGGTAGTTTTTTTATTAGGACAAGTTGAGATCCGGTCGTAACCCGCCAAACTACCCAAATTCAACTTCATAACCTACTAAACTGTATTTCTTTATCGCCATTTGTGTGAGCCAACGGTACAGGATCCGGTAGAGTATCATTGTAATGATCTGGTGATAGTTTATTCAAATTCATTTAAAATTGTCAATATGCAAGTACCTGGGATTTGTACATAATTAATAACTTTGAATTTGGTTTCAACTCATCATAATCATCTCAGCCTACAAATGTCCCACTGTTGGGCTCAGGCCTCCTTCTAATGGGGGTAGATTTCCCTTACATACCGCGCTAGTCGGACATGTTGGTATAGGATTTTATTTAGAGTTCTCCTTCTCTTGCACAGATGTCGTAAACATACTATATCCTTTAATCGTCTTTTACAATACCCACGGCTATGAGAGGTTGGTGAACTGTATTCTTACTTCATCTCCACACGGAATAATGGTTTCAACTGCTGCGTATTAATATAATTTTACATATTGTTGGACATCCACGGTTAGACATAGGTCTCACCAAAGAGGGATATTGAGTTGCTGTATTATTATTCCTGAAATCCAAAGGTTAAAGGGCATATAATTAAAAAAAAACTATTAGAAATAGTAATTTTATTTTTCATTTACAATCTTAGGTACCGTAAACTTAATTCTATTATGTAATACTATGATCGTTTATATAATATATTTTACGTCATTTATTATAATTTATTTTGTCTTATATATGATACGATTAAATATTATACATAGATATATAAATCATATTACCTAAAGTTATTACATTCTTATACAGATCGTTAATAATATAAAATTTCATAGTACTTATGTTCTGAAGAAGGTAGACAAGACAAGTTTTGTAAGAAAAAAAAAGGCCGACTTCATCCTAACTTTATGGAATTTAAAATGGACGGGAATGAAAAAAATATTTAAAGAAATATATTTTCTTATATATCTCTACATATAACTAGGTTCTGCCTGAATATATATATATATATATATATATATATAAAAATATAAACATCCGAATTGAGAGATTACTCGTCCATTTATGAAGTCAGTTAAAAATATTTACAATTTTGTTATTATACAATTAATTAGTTTATGCTATTCAGTAAAAGGTGGCGCTATGATATAAAATATGTAATACAAAGTTGTTCTCTGGTATTTGCCAGTCATTATGGTGGATGGATATGATGACTGGAAATGTTCTGCCTAAGTAGTGTACTTGCAGTCTTCTTGCAACTTGTTATACATGGGAGGGAGATATGATAACCTTGCATGAGATATGATAACCCCGAGGTCATTTTTTAACTGAATTTGCTTTTTAATTTATTAATAATCGAATTGATGATTCCAAAGTATTATATTATAATTCAGGCATTATCTAAGATGGGAATGGAGACATTTTGTAGAAATATAATGCAAAAGGTCATCTCTCATTTTACATTGACTAACCATTTAATATATCCATATATTTACCAAAAACAAAATAAATCACAAAACTATCTGTTTAGTGATCCTTAAATTAAAATAATCATAAAGACTGTGCTACATAGAGCAGTAATTCAATCAGTATATTTCAGAGTAATTATCAAAATTGTACTACATAAAGCAGTCCCTCGCTTCTTATTAATTCGCCTATATTGATAGCAAAATAATTGTTTAGTTATCCTTAAGTCGAAGTTATGGAATAAGTATATCTCAGAATAATTATCAAGATTATACTATATAGAGCAGTTCCTCGTTTCTTATTAATTGAATGGAACATTAATAGCAAAAATAATTGTTTAGTGATACTTAAGTCAAAATTATTCAATCAGTATCTCTCAGAACAATTATCAATACTGTACTATATAGAGTAATGCCGCACTTCCTATTAATTGAATGGAACATTAATAGCAAAAATAATTGTTTAGTGATCCTTAAGTCAAAATTGTTCACTCAGTATCTCTCAAAACAATTATCAAAACCGTACTATATATAGTAATACCTCGCTTCATATTAATGCAATGGAACATAAATAGCAAAAACAATTATTATTGTTTAGTGATCCTTAAGTCAACGTTATGGAATCGGTGTATCTCAAAATAATTATAAAGATTATATATACTATATAGAGCAGTTCCTCGCTTTTTATTAATTGAATAGATCATTAACAGCAAAAATAATTATTTAGTGATCCTTAAGTCAAAATTATTCAATCAGTATATCTTAGAACAATTGTCAAGACTACTAAATAGAGCAATTCCTCGCTTCTTATTGAGCGGAACATTAACAGCAAAAATAATTATTTAGTGATCCTTAAGTCAAAATTTATCAATCAGTATATCTCAGAACAATTATCAAGACTACTTAATAGAGCAATCCCTCGCGTCTTATTGAGCGGAACATTAATAGCAAAAATAATTATTTAGTGATCCTTAAGTCAAAATTATTCAATTAGTATATCTCAGAATAACCATTGTTTTCAGCTGTATATAATTCTTCAATAAAATAATAATCTTAAAACTAAATGTGCAATTTACAGCAAAGTTATATTTACATTTTTTTTTTTTTGTAAAGAATAATATAGATACTTAGTTTTTCAAAATACCCGTTTTCATTGGAAATATAAATGTCATCTTTTTTAGTTTTTTTTTTAGTTATGTTTTGTTAGACTTTTTAATTATTAACATTGATAGCCAGTTCACCGTTTCATCTTACAATCAAGTGAATCTATGAAACTTAGAAACAACTATATTTGTATATTAATATCACACTTATACTTTTTACTTTTTAAAGAATCTCAAATTCGTGTTATGGGTAGGATAATATTTTTTTTTTACAGACTAAAGTCAGGAAGGTGGAGTCAAGAGTCTCTGAAACCGGCGAGCGTGTATGAAGAGAATTATGAATGTTGAGGAAGCGAGTGAAGTATGCAGAGATAGAGTTCTCTGGCACTCTGTTCTCTCTGCCTACCCTGCAAGGGATATGGCGTGATGATATGTATGTATGTATGTACTAAAGTCTGTTATACGGAAATATGTAGGAGGATGTACCCCGTACAGAGTAAAGTATTAGTACGCTGATATAGTAATGAGCAGGTCAGGCTGTATCCCTGGCTAATTTTTGGGAACAGCTATTACTTTTTTGTCAGCTAATGTCTGACTGTATACGCCCAACTGGCAGGTGAGACATAAAGGCCTCGTGGTACCCCATAACCAGAGTCTCCTTTCCAGCGAATCTTTGTTGCCTTGATTTTCAAGTTCCCATAATAAATTCACAAATAATTAAACGGGTATTTTGACAAATCTAATTTTGTAAAGATAAATTATATTATTAGATGTGAAAAAAAAATAACTTATTCTCTTTAAAACTGTGACACGAGACTAGAACTGGTTTGGAAATAAAAATTATATTGTTTATATTGTGAAAATATTAAAACTCTTAAGTATAAATTCGGTGCATTTAAGAACGTGGTAACTAATTACTAATCAGAATTCATCGCGGCCTCCATCAAAAATCTGTAAAGAAAATAAAATAATAGGATAAAAAATTTAGAATGTTACTCATTTATAATTTACTTGAGATGTTATCGCGGTTAAAATTGTTAACATTGGGCACAGGCAAACAACTAACGGTACGATTCTCATACAAGACAAATGTGAATTCTAATAAATAAATGCACTATGTATTAAATACACTAGGTACTAAAATACACTAGGTACTAAACACATCAGGTACAAAAATACACTCTTTACTAAATACAATAAGTACAAAAATACACTAGGTAGTAAAATACACTAGATACTAAAATACACTAGGTACTAAATACTTGTGCTGTAAACTTTAAAAATCAAACACTATGTTATATAAATATGCGAACTATGATGTTGATGATCGCACAGAGTATTGTCCTGTATGGAAAAGAATTCCATATAACTGAAGCGTATAAAAAACACAGTATGTCGTAAAATCCCGCTATAGGAGTGAAATATTTTTATTATTCATCAATAATTTTTGTATAGCATATATTGTGTTATAAACACAATTCATATATTTGTATAAGATTATGAAAGCGGAAAAAGCGTATGTTACATTTTCTCTACTTCTTGTACTTACGCGTATTCTAATACAGTTTTACTTCAAATATAATGAATACACGTAAGTACATACCCGATAAAATTGCTTTACTCTTTTATCTCCGCCAATCTTTAATTTTAAATCATGCGAATCAAAAGTTCCTTTGTCTCAATTTCAATTAATTGTGACTTTTATTTAAAACTGTTAGATCTAACTAATGATACTAGATGTCGTTAGTAAAAGCTAAAAAAAAGCGTACAAAACTATAAACCCACCATATCTAATAATATAATTAAGTAATATTAAATTTATATGCCTATAATGGCGTGTTATTTATGATCTTAATAATTTTCAGTAAATTGCACATTAGCTTAATACAATTTAATAAAATTATGGAGCTAATAATTAACATGTCTCTTCAAGCCAAGCATCCAAGTTGTTCGATACGGAGGTTCCATAAATTCCCGCTTGTCAAAATAGCGCTAGTGTAGCTATCAGCTTGTTACCACCATTGGATGGTTTTAACTATTTATACAAAAACTACATGCCTTTATATAAAATATTAAAACAATGTCGATATTTCGTTAAACATTCAATTTTGTCGTAAAAATTGAAAGTTATAATTGAATTTTGTTTTTTTTTTTAAAGTGGTATCATTTTTTGTCCTTGCGTTGAAGAAATAAAAAATATACACCCCATTTTTTCTAAGATATATCATATTAGATCTATCTAGCAGATTAGATCCATACAAGAGTCTGATCAGCGTGATATAGAAGAGCAATTTTTCTCCTATTATGGAAGAGGCTCGACTCAAGCAGTGGAATGTATGAGCTGAGATGATAGTGCTGATGATGGTCCAATTTTTACCGTTTGTTTATTTTATATATAACGTCTTTTATTAATAAAATGTATACCGTTTGCGATGATGAACGTATTGCTAATAATGTCCCAAGCAATCAAAGCCATGCTCAAAAAAATGATTAAAAATATTTTTTTTATAAAATGTTAGAAGTTTATAACGAAATTATATTATTAAATATTTTATTTGCATATTATATATTATTTTTTTATAAATATATGCTTATATATAAGTATGTAGACTTAATAATAAAATTAATATAATAATTAGTAGCTAAATACTGGCACTAGTTTTTCTAAAAAGCAGATAACTCTTTGAAATACAGTTAAATTTTATATTTTCCATATTAATTATATGTTTTAAATAATGTTATCATATGTTCATATTAAAAGTTGTTCAAACATAAAAGATAAAAATAACCTTTCGATTAAAATAATTGTGATACAATTACGCAAAGAGAATACCAAAAATTATGTGTTCCGTTATTTAAAAAGAATTCATAAATCTAATTTATTTTTATTTATGCATAATATTAAAATTAGCTATATTTTTTAAAATATTTTTCTTCTTTTTTAAAAGATACTCTAAGGAAATCATAATAACTCCGTATTTAAATACTTTACAAAAAATCAATTAAGAGATAAGAATAACATCCATACTCGGAACAATTCTACTGAACAGATGGCGTAGTTGAGGTACTGATCTACCGTGCCAGTGCTATGTGTTCGATACCCACGCGGGATAAAACTTTGTGCAAACCACAAATTGTTATTCTGAGTCTATAAAGTCCCCCGCAATACAAGTATTATTTCCTTAGAGAAGTTTCTTCCCTTTAAAAAAAAACTTTGCGAACTGAAGAATCGATAGATTGAAACTACGACAGTCGGCATAAGAGGTTACTGTTTAAATTGCTACGCCATCTATACACCCAATTTTTGTCTCGTCTAAACTCAAATTTCAAACTTAATGTTTATTAAACCTGTATTCAATTACAATCTATAGTTTTGCAAGGTGTTTTTTTTTTTAAGTAATATCTATTTATTATATACTTTAGCACCTCCAGTACCTAACTTTGAAGTTTCCAAACGTTACTTCCTACGCCCCCAAATCATTATCTACATTTTGCATGCTATTTACTAATTTCTATTTTTACGAGTCCTTTGTATACTAGTACAAGTGCAAAAACATTTTTTTTAATATTATAAGTGAGATAATATGATTTTAAAACTGAAAATCAATCAATTGGCCAATCAAATATGTAAAAATTCTTTTGAAATAAAACTATCTTTTACGGATTCTATCGCGTTTGTATTTGATTTTTAATTTAGCGACTTTACAAACACATTACAACGTTCATGGTCACGGGAGGACTGAAAATTAAAAATCAAATACAAACGCGATAGAATCCGTAAAAGATAGTTATATTTCAAATGTGTAATACTCGCGTAAACATTAAGAAATCATATGGAAAATCATAAAGAAATGGTATAAAAATTTTAATATTGACATTAATTTATTTCAAAGCTTCAGAATATTTTTTCGTGTGGTGACGGAATAAGAATACAATGCACGACCATTCGTTTCTCGTAATTATCGTGAAAGCTTGCCATCATACATATTGCAAAAGTTATTGACAATAGTTTTATGACAGGCCGTCTACTTGATATCAACCATCCTTGGAAATGTAATTGTTAACAAGACAGCATCAGAAGGAGTTCGCTTGGGTTTATATATGTATATAGATATAGCATCTAGTGGTATTTTACGACACCAACGTAAGGGATAATAGTATTCATAGTCACTGAATTTAGTCCTCCCAATGAAACATAATGCTAATAAGGGGCCGTTCATAAATTACGTAAGGGATTTTAAAGAATGATTTGGCCCCTCCTCCTTTTTTTTGCGTTGGGCTATGGACGTCGCACCCCGCCAAATCGGTCCGGGGTGACGGAAGAGGCGGCGCGCAACCCCATTGACCCACCCTGCAAGCACCTCTTCTTCGCCGTGCGACCGGGCCACCGGTACCCGATCTTTGTCTTCGGTGGCCCGCTCGGCGGTATGCCCTCTCGGGCTCCTCTCCTGTCAACGCCCCGACAGCTTTCGCCGTCGAGGCGTCGTCCTCACGCGGTTGGCCCCTCCTCCCTACCGTAAGATATCATAAGATTGCAATTACACCCCCCTGCCCCTTAAAAAGAGTTTTTGTAAGACAAGGCCCTATTAATCAAATATATCTCGGTTTATTCTGAAAATATCTTTTATTACAATCTTTTTACTAAAAGTATCATTAACTCACCCCATAAAATTAATCTTATTAATAATCTATCAACAGTTTTGACCAAAATTAGTAATTTTCAATTTAATATCTTACGTAATGTCAAGTTCACTACCCCCTACCTATAGTAAGAAGTTATAATATTCAGTGAACAAAACACTTTACATAATTTATGAATGGTCCCTAATTGTCGATAGCAGATTATATAATACGGTTTCCAGGATAGGTTGCTGTTTATACGCCTGGTCATCTTTCAGCTGCATGGTACGGCTCCAACAAAAAATTACACGTTGTATTCTTATTCCTTAACACACGAAGCGCTCGTTCCCAATAATAAGATTTACATGTACCGATAAAAAGCATTCTTCTGGAGAATAAGGTTTTTGCAATTACACTAGTATACTTGACTGATGATTTTTACCACCTGTATCAGGGATGGCCAAGGTTCATAGGCTTAATATATCGGACACAAAACAGCTTCAATGTTATCGCTGTCTGCTGCTAGACAATCATTTATTGCTGTGGCAATTGCCATATAGAAACCCACAGCCGATTCTCAAGACTCCCATAGGGATGGTGACAACTTTATTCTTACCTCGTCGCTATGCGAAGTGTATAGACTAGATTAAACGTTAAAATTTAGGCATATCAAAGTTACATAAGTAAATCCTTGTTAATTAAATTACACGAAGATTGAATAATATGGATCGTAGCTCACTTATACAGCACCGCTCCCACCCGGCAAAATATTGTTAATTGAAACGTGAACTTTTGAGCGCCCACTTATAGCTCGCTACTAATTTGTGTTGACAATGTAAAGGGTATCTACGGACGACGCACAAAAGTTCATATTTCAATGAAGAGTATTTGCCTTATGGGAGCGGTGCTGTATAAGTGAGCTACGAACCTAATACTTCATATCTCACGCCTTCTTAAATTGATTATCCTTGTACTAAATATATCTGAATCTATACCTATAAAAGAGGTTGTTTGTATATATGACATCGCTAAACTCATAAACTATTTGACCGATCACTATAAAAATTGTTATGTATATGTACTTTTTCACGAAGAAGGTTTATATGTTATCTGCATTGGTGTAACTCACCACCAGGCGGCGCTGCGATACATAAACTTCTACAAATAAACCAACGGGCTGAATTTGCTAGTATATTATATGTCTACTAATCTAAATCAATAAAATATTAGATCTAATGCCGTTTTAAATTGGCCATCCCTGTTCTAAGTATATCTAAGTTTCATACGTGCATGTCGACTAAGTTTTTCGTTATCTACTTTGTTCTAATTCAACCAAAATTTTTGAAGTGAAACTTTATAAGCCAATCATTGCTTTGGTTACAATGAAAGATATAATACATGAATACGATAGAAAATACCATTTTATGATCCTATTCTCATGATACAAAGATGTACTGTGTAAAAAAAATGATGGAATTTTCGCTTCAGTCATTTTAACTGCCCTTACTAATCAAATTACTGAAATTTTGCATTTAACATGCTTAATTATTTATAAAAACTTGATTACAAGCAAAAAATGACTGTCACACATGGGATTCGAACCCACACCTATTGGAATTCCGTTCCAATTGTGCTACGAGTTACACCAGCGTGAGCTGTCATATGACATTCAATTTTCGGCTTGTATTATTTTTTCATTATTAAAAGTGACGTGTGGCATCTACCCGACAATGTTTACACATTATACAGACGTGCCTGTACTATATATTAAATACATGATAACCAAAGAAGAAAAAAACAAAATAAAAAAGTGTGTGTGTACTTATGTAAACGCGTTAGAAGTTATACTTCTTTGGCATAACAAGATAAAAATGTTTTCATAAATTTTATCTTTCGCATTATTCTATGTTTGTAGAAAAAACGACACTAACAATAGAAAAAAAGGTTTAATAAAATAAAAAGGTTTAGTTTTTGTTTGTTTAGTTTAATAAAATAAAAAGGTTTAATACAATTCTAACTATAAAGTTTGAAGTATTAAGCCTATAACAATGTGTAAACATTGTCGGGTAGATAGCATACCGTCACCTTAAGACGTAAATACAATACGAAATGAAATTTGCATGTCCTACAATTAGTCGCGGTGGTGTAGTGGCAGCACGATTGGGCCGGAATCCCAATAGGCGCGGGTTCGAATCCCGCTTGCGACATCATTTTTCATTTCGTAATCGGATTTTATAAATAATCAAGCATATTAAATGCTAAATTTCAGTAATTTAGAAAAAAAGGTATTTAATACATTGAAAGTTTTATTATAACGCATTATCTAGTTAAAAAACTAAAATGTTGGACTATAGCTAACTTCAGGGTGTCGGTTTTTCGTGACAGTGTGCGCGCGCATCGTAAAAATTTACTCTGAACCTTCTTTCCCTAACACGCCAAGAGTATAACTACAAAAAAAGTTATGTATACAGGAATTTGGCTGTGTATACTTATAAAACACATACACCTTCATTTATTGTATATATCGTAATGTAACGACTCAACGTAACCGCTTTCGTTACAAAAATCGTAACGCCAATCGTTTTCTACCTGTTATGGCGCGCTAAAAGTTTTACTTCAAAAATAAAATATACTAATTATCTACATATGGTTTATCTCTATTATCAACATAAACAGAGACAACTTCACCTTCGTATTTTCGTTGTGACGGCATGAAGTAGAAGTCTGGATGTGCTGACAGACCCGGCTCCTGCCGACTGCCGCGGGGTAACGAGTACGTGGAACGTTCCGGACGACCCGAATACCTGAAACATCATATTAATGCTTAAGACCAATTATGTCCTTGGAGTCGCTTGCAAAATATACCGGAACACTTTTTACATTTAAAGTCTACATATTTACAGACAAAGATATGCTGTATGGTAGCGACTAGGAATACTACCAACTCTTACTTTGCTCATGGGTGTCGTAAAAGACGACTAAGAGCTTTCTATCGACGGGGCTGTCAGAATTGGCGATCAAGATCTGTCGGAGGTAGAGAATAGAATATGCTGAAAGTAACCCTCATCTCCAGTAATAGGGAGATGAAGGAACACCGCGAGGTTTTAGCGGGTAGACAGTAACTTGCACCGCGAGTTTAGATTATCCATTATGCCTGTTCGGCGAAGGAGTACACAAAGAAGCCTTTTATCTTTGCGTAAAAAAGAAAAAAGTATGACAGCATTATTTCTCTGGTAGAGCTATCTTCACATGTGGTAATGGGTTCACCTCACCCCCCCTGATCGTGAACGCTAAAACCTAGTCTAAACGTAAATCAATTATAACTCAAATACAAAAGCGATAAAATTCGTACAAATAGTTTAATTAATAAATAATTTTAAATTTATTAATATGAAATATTTTATTTATTAAATTTTAATTAATGCTTTGTGATGGCGGCTTCGAATGTCAACCCTTAGATAAAAACTATCGCTAAACAGTTTGCAATATATGCAAGATAAGAGCGTATATTACGTCGACAGATGAGATAAGAGCACCGCCTCTTTGATGATGATGATGATGATCATATTTTAACTAATTAGAGACACTAGACCTTGTAAAATAATAATCACGATGACAAGGTCACTCAATGACACCTAACATATGCGTATTTAATTAAAATTCATAACCTAATTTAAAAAAAAAAATATTATAATTTTTTCGATAAAAAATATTTTTAATATTTAAAATAAGTTATTATAAGTTATATAAGAATTCAAAAAGGAAAGATCAACGACCGTGACAGGACTCGAACCTGCAATCTTCGGATCCGAAGTCCGACGCCTTATCCATTAGGCCACACGGTCTTATACGACAATTGTTGAAATTATAAATCTGTAGAAGTACAAAGGATATTTCATCCATTCATATTCTTTTCTTTTTTCGTTTCACTGTAACCTAACTTGACTCCTGGGGGACCTTATAACATGCAGTGCGCACGCTCTCTAACTTATAGGGGAATCATCGTCACCCAAAATTCTTGCCTTCGATGATAGGGCTATCAACATCATCACAGCCCATATATGTCCCAATGTTGGGCTCGGGCCTCCTCCGTAATGGCAGGGAAATTAACCTACCGCACTGGTCAGACGTGTTGGTATAGGGTTTCGTTTCGAGTTTTCCATCTCTTGCATAGATGTTATATACGTTTTATAACCCTTAGTCGTCTCTTACGATCACCCACGGGTAAGATAGGTGATGAATTGTATTCTTACTCCGTCACAACACGGATAATCATCAATCACCCTTTTTTTGACAAACTATAGTCTGGATGCACCTCGACCGTACCATCTGGAGCAATAGGAGGGTGACGTGCGATCCTATAACCTTTTTATTATTTTATTATTGCTTATGGTGGCGAACGAGCAAGCAGCACACCTGATGGTAAGTGTCACTGCTGCCCATGGACATTTGCTATACCAAGGGTATAACTAGACCACTACCTACCATTACAAACTACAAACCCCAAACCCACCCAGTTGGGCTGCCGGCTCTCTCGCTCATCGAACAAAGCGCAATAGCACATTGCCATTACTCAGAAGTCGATCTATCGTATATATAACCTATCCTATTATATCCCAATCGCCATTTTAGCTAACCACTGGTATGATTCCTTGAAATCGGTATTATTATTACAATACACAAGATTACAGAATAAGAACTTATTAACATAAATAATAAAGTTGAAATTTGAATATATTTTTTTTTTATTAGCAGCCTATGGTCTAGAGACACGCCGTCCATTCCGTCCGGGGCGACAGAATGGCGGCGGGTAGCCCCATTACCCACCGTTTTTCTTCCCCGTCACCGCCATGGAGCAGGCCACTTATATCGAATCACATCCCCCATTCATCATAATGACATCATCATCTTTCTGCTCTTATCTCAATAACTCGAGGTCGACGTAATATATAATTTTCTTCCACACAACCCTATCAGATGTCACTCCATGCATATCTATGCTTCATGCATTTCATCCATGTTTTCTGTCGGTCTTCCCTTACCCCTAATGCCCTGAATATTTATACTTAATGATTTCCTCACAATATTAGTTTCAATCCACCTCATCACATAGCCAATATCATGTCAGACGTTCACTTAATTTACTAGAGCAAATTTCAAACTTTCTCTCATACATTCATTCCTTAATTTTAACTTATTCTCGTCACTCTGCAAATCAATCTTAGTATTTACTTCTCTGTTATATTCTATTGTCCCCCTTCCGTCATCTTTGTACCCTTTTTTGGCGGCGGGCTATGGAGTGGTCATGCCCCGCTAATCCGTCCGGGGCGACAGAAGAAGCGCCGCGCGACACCATAGACCCGCCCTACAAGTACCTCTCCACGCCGTGCGAGCGGGCTACCGAAACCAGGCCTTTGTCTTCGGTGGCCAATCTATATATACCCTAACATGATGTTCCATACAATACAGCAAGGCTTAAGGTTTTATATATATTTAGACGCAAGCAGACGTTTATATATTTTATACATAAAAGTCTGCTCGTTTGTCAACAAAAAACGATTAACCAGACTCGAAAAGACGACAAATGGCTTGCTGACAACGGGACCACCTCGGGTATTTCTTTAGAATAAAAAAAGAATTTTGAAAATTAGTTTTTTTATTGCATATGGTGGCAAACGAGCAGACAGCACACCTGATGGCAAATGTGACTGTCGCCCATGGACCTTTGCAATACCAAGGGTATAGCTAGGCCGCTGCCTACCAATACAAACCCTAAACCCACCCCATTGGGTTTCCGTCTCTCTCGCTCACCGAACGAAACACAATAGCACATTGCCATTACTCAGACGTCGATCTTCAGCGAGAGTGTGGTACTACCCCGGACAGACCGGCCCGCGGCTGTAGACAGACAACTGTCCACAGCGTGGTCCTACCACTTGCCCTACCATTTGTTCAACATACATAAAAAAAATACATACAATAAAACATAGAAGCTCCTCCTTTTTGAAGTCGGTTTAAAAGTACTTACCCATATGGTTGCTGCGGTTGTTGTCCGTGTCGAGGTCGTTGTAATGACCTTGTCTCGTTGTAGTACTGTGCTGCGCTGTTCTGATGCTTGGGCGTCGCGCGTCCGTTTGTGTGACCACCATTAGCGCTATGAGACCCGTAACCTTCATGAGATCCATTTGATACACTCAACTGGAATACAAATAACATTATAGGTATGTATTACGATCAATGATGGTCAATATACAATCAATTAATAATACGGACGAAATGCGATCTCTACGGAAAATCTGTGGAGTTAGGTTGACCGATCGCATTCGTAACGACGACGTATGACAGCGAGTAGGTATGAAATAGAGTATTGGTGTAAAGATGCGAAAGGGAATGCTCCGATGGTTCGGACATGTGGAAAGAATGCCGAACGAACGTCTGGTTAAAATATACAATGCGAAAGGGGAAGGATGTAGGTACCGGGGGAGACCGAGACTCACCTACCTAGACCAGATTGGTCACGTACTGAAGGAAGGTGGAGTCAAGAGTCGCCGAAACCGGCGAGCGTGTATGAAGAGAATTATGAATGTTGAGGAACCGAGTGAAGTATGCAAGGATAGAGTTCTCTGGCACTCTGTTCTCTCTGCCTACCCTGCAAGGGATATGACGTGATGATATGTATGTATTACGACCAATGTTCCCATGTTTACAATTTGTAAAATCAATTGTAAATTGTAGAAGAGTACTTATTTCCTGAATGAAAGGTACCCACATATTCTGTTACTAGCTGATGCCCGCGACTTCGTCCGCGTGACATTCAGTTTTACTACGCACCCCCTTTTTTTTTTTTTTGGTGGCGGGCTACGGGTCGCCACACCCCGCTAATCCGTCCGGGGCGACGGGAGGAGCGGCACACGACCCTGTAGACCCGCCCTACAATATACCTCTCTACGCATTGCGGGTGGGCCACTGGTACGGGTTCTTTTCTTCAGTGGCCCATCCGGTCTACCCCCTCTCGGGTATCCTCTCAGGTCGACGCTCTGTCGACTAATATTATGTCTCGATGTCAGGGCGTCGTCTTCACGCGGTGGCCTCTCTCCAAGGGTGACCAGACTAGTCCCCGGTCCGGTCACCCACTGCCTCGGCTAGGGCGGCATAAGGCGGGGGTATTCTCGCCTTCACCGCCCCAGTCGCCGGCGGCGCGAATCCTCGAAGAGGAGATCCTCCCGGATTCGCCCCGCTGCTTCCTTCTGCAAGATGACGCTCTCGCAGAAGGCGGCGACCACGTCCCAATTCCTCTCACGGACCCCTAGTTGAAACTTAAAAATTCAGAATCGACCAAGTATTTCCGGCAGCCACTGACCATTTTCATCAAGGAGGACGCTTTCTCCAATTTTCTATAAAACATCGGCAAATTCTTAAGCATGTGAATTAGTGTTGCCTAAATGCAAGATTCTTGCGAGGCTCGCAAATCTTGCAACTTTTGCTTTTAGAATAACACAAAGTGTCACTTGTTTTGATAGAAATATAAAATCCCCATAGATATTAAAAATCCAACTAAATGAATGAAATTCTATTCATCTAGTGGCAGTAACTGTACGACTATCAATAATTAGGTACATACCACTAAACGGAAGCGGGACAATTATTCTTCGCGTACTAGTATTACTCGTAAGAATACAAAATGTTGACAATCCTTTCTTTGCTAAGAAAATCGTAAAATCATGTCTAAGGGAGCACTGCGAAATTCTTGCAGCAAGTCTTGGTCTTGCATTTGGGCAACACTAATGTGAATGGTGAGTATGGTGACCTTGACTTTGCTTGCATGTTGATGGTTAGGGTCAGCTTTCCTACTTAGGGTCACAGATAAGAATACTTCGGTGGTGAATTGATCTCATCAGTTCTATTTCTTCGAGTTTTAACAGGAAGGATTTGCCGAAAATCTCCAAAGAAAAGCACTATTGACTTTTCAATACGATCTCGTAGTGCTCATACTAGTGCTCTGCTCTACTCATCTACGCCCTCTACGATTTTTTTTTATTTATCATTGTCCAATCAACGCAAACCATTAGACAGCAATACTTAATAAAAACACTAATAGTGCTAAAGCCACAGTTGATAGTATTCTTTCTACAGCCACGGGCCGGTCCGACCCCCAGTCGGACCTAGTATCCCACTCTTACAGAAAAGCAACGTCTGAACAGTGGCAATGTGTTATTTCCACTTCATTTGTAAGAGGCAGCGTGGCGGCACAGGCGCGATTACGTGCGCCTTAGCCGAAGCCGCGGGTAACTGGTAACGGGGAATAGTCCGTCACCCGCGGAGAAGCTGACCACGTGAGGTTGAAGCCCGATGGCCCGGGGCGTCATCGGGGATGGTACTCGAAAGGCCCAATGGTGATGGGGACGGAAAACGGTGGGTTATGGGGCCTCGCGGACGGAATGCAAGGCGTGTGTCCAGACCATGGCCTGCCAAAAAAATAAGTGCATGCTGCTTGCTCGTTTACCACCGTACGCAATAAAACAAAAAACATTTTGAATGTGTCGCAGTTTTGTGTTATTGAACATCTCGGTGTTTCATTGCTTTATAATTCTATCGGGTTTGTAAACAATGTGCATAAATCTATCGGGTTTTTAAACAAAGCTCTTTTACCACCAAGAAGTAATGCAGATGCGGTTTATTTATTTTAGTTTCTGACGTAGTTACCTCCAAAGTTATTTTACGATGTCTCCTCATTTGGTAAGATTGCTCTGCTCAGATAAATCTTTTCAGGGCTACCTGGGGACATGGACATCTATCATCTCCGCTTATATACGTCCCACTATTGGGCTCAAGCCTTGTCCGTAATAGGAGGGAAATTGACCTACTATATCACGATGGTCAGACGTGTTGGTATAGGGTTTTGTTTCGAGTTTTCCTTTTCTTCCATAGATGTATGATATTTATGATGTCCTTTAGTCGTCTCGTGGGTGATCGACTCACGGGTAAGAAAACGGTTGGTGAATTGTATTCTAACTGCGCAACCGCACGGATAAATGGCTTTCATTACGAAAGAATTAATAAAAATGAATTTCTTGGTTCATGTCACGTTTTAGTAGCGTAGAATATTTATAAATACCCGATACGAAACGAAAAATGATGTCACAAGCGGGGTTCGAACCCGCACCTATTGGGAATCCGGCCCAACCGTGCTGCCACTTACACCATCGTGAACTATTTTGGGACATGCAAATTTCGACTCATATTATATCTTACGTCTTCAAGGTGACGTATGTCATCTATCGGACAATGTTTACACATTGTATAGACTTAATACTTCAAACTTTACAGTTAGAATTGTATTAAACGATGACACAACCTTGTTATTCAAATTACTGAAATTTTTAGCATTTAATATGCTTAATTATTTATAAATACCCGATACGAAACGAAAAATGATGTCACAAGCGGGGTTCGAACCCGCACCTATTGGGAATCCGGCCCAACCGTGCTGCCACTTACACCATCGTGAACTATTTTGGGACATGCAAATTTCGAATCATATTATATCTTACGTCTTCAAGGTGACGTATGCCATCTATCGGACAATGTTTACACATTGTATAGACTTAATACTTCAAACTTTACAGTTAGAATTGTATTAAACGATGACACAACCTTGTTATTCAAATTACTGAAATTTTTAGCATTTAATATGCTTAATTATTTATAAATACCCGATACGAAACGAAACGGTTGGGCCGGATTCCCAATAGGTGCGGGTTCGAACCCCGCTTGTGACATCATTTTTCGTTTCGTATCGGGTATTTATAAATAATTAAGCATATTAAATGCTAAAAATTTCAGTAATTTGAGCGTAGAATATCTTCAGATGGATATCTTTTATATTTTATAGTAATGTCAAAGGATTTGAAAGACTGTAAAACAATAACATCATTAAAAGCAAAAGACTCAAATGAATGGGGCTATGACTGTTACAGGCCTACTCAAGGGTGTCATCTCAGCGCTGATCACCTTCAAGTGCTCTGCAAGCTGCTTGAAACGTACTCTATGCTATCAACAGTGTATAAAAATGTAAAAAGTAGACCCTCGCACAATATACAGCAACAGGCGGCAGTTACAGCACTATTGCAAAAGTGACTGGTGTAGTGATAGGGCATGGTTGCTTCGGCGTGTGCCTGCTTACGGTCGTAAGGAGGGAGAGCACACCGTCTAACCACTACTGCGATTGCGAGGTGGATATGGCGCTGCAGACGCTTAAAGTTTGCGTGGCCTGGGCAAAGCAGCGCCATGCACTCATCGCAATCATCCGTGCCAAACTGGCACTGTTGACTATCGCAAAGACGATGCTCGATAGCGTCAGGAACTCAGACTCGGTCGCCGCCTTTTGCAGTCAGTCAGTCGTCCCACAGAAAAAGGCGGCGGAGCGTGTCACAGAGGAGACTCTCCATGCTGACACACTCTGCCGCCGGTGCATCGGACGTCTGAGGCGCGGTACCTGCACCTGTTGCCATCCTAACTGAGGTCGCGGGTAAATGGACCATGGGAATTAATCTACCACCCGCAGAGACATCGACCGCGTGAGGACGATACAACACTGTTGTTAGCCGGGGTGTAGACGGAGACGACACCTGGAAGGGTAAACCCCCGGACCGGCCACAGATGTCAAGTAAGCGGTATCAGAGGCCAACCTGATGGTTTGGGCAGAGAACACGATGAGTTATGGGGCCACACGACGCCCTTCTGTCACCCCGGAAGGAATGGCCGTGTCCAGACCATAGCCTACCAAACAAAAACAAAAAAGGGTGCACTTTACATACTCGCCCCAAAGTAGCATCCTAACTAAGAATGTACGTTTTGTACGTTCTATGATGTGGACTTTACTTTTCTTTTTCGTGTTTGACTTAGTTGTTAGTTACAGATGGCTATGACAATTTACTCGGACTGTTAGGTGAGTGCTGAGAGCTTGCCACCCAAAGTACCTTTACTAAGTTCAAGAAGTTAATGTAGTAGCTTTTGAAAATATAACGAAAAAATGATTTAAAGGTTTAAACTAAATTATAGCGCCATCTATTGCTCATTTAACAAACTAAATAAATCATGCATTTTATTAATTTATAGCTAAATTATATATTATTAACTAATTAAAACATTATTTTTTATCACAAATAGTTTTAATAGTTATTTTTAATACCTGACTAATGTTATGTATTATGTCAACTTCCCTTCAGGATGTATATGAGCTGAATTGATGAAACTACTATATATTAGGTAATGCAAATACTTTCCTTACACTATAGATAAATTAAATAATTATTTTGAATTGAACCTTCTTGACATAAAAGGCGAGCGGTGATTTTAAAAACTTAAATGACCATAACTTTTTTTACAGACATCAGATTTCAATGAAACAAAGACTAAATGTTGCTCTGAATTGGTCTTAAGCTTTTTATCTAAATTGCGAAACAATCCGTTCAGTAACTTCGGAGATTAGCGATTACAGGCATACAGACACACAAGACAGACAAGAAATTCCAAAAATGTTTTGTGTTTTCTGTTAGTGTTTTTTTACTGCATAGATTCATTTTTTAATAAATTTATCAAATGTACAGACACGGGATTTCTACTGATTTATTATATGTATAGATATAGATATATATAGATGTATGTGAAACTTGACTGCACAGCCATCTGTGATCCATCTATAACCACTACGCCATCGTAGTGGTTAAGATACCGACCATCCATGCTAGTGCCATGGGTTCGATTCTCACGCTTTTGTATCAGGATAATGCTTTGTGAGATTCACAAAGTGTTGTTCCGAGTCTGGGTGCAGTTTGTCTGCGTTAATTGAATGTTTGTAAAGTTCCCTCCGCAATACAAGTACAATATACAATTGTTTCATTAGTGCAAGATGATGTCATAAAAAAAAATTTGGTCGTCTTTCACTTTCTTTCATTTGAGTAAGATTAGGCTGTATTGTATTCATACTCCGTCACCACACGGACAAAATGGCAAAGAAACAGAATATTAAAGTAAATAAGCTTAAAGATTGAAAACAAACCTTAGGTGTCATTTTTCCGTTGCCATTTCCATGTGGTCCCTTAGCAGCACTGGAGGGTCTCGGTGGTGGTGGATCCGTGGGTCTTAGGGGGGTCGAACGGTGTCGTAGTGGCGCCGTAGATGTCGTGCTGTTATATTTATCATCGTTCTCGAACGGCTCGAATGCGTAGTTAGTATTCGCATTGGTATAGTCTTTCCACGCAGTATTTGGTATCAGCTGCTCCTGAAATATGTTGCTTATTATAAAGTATCCTATTTTTGAAGTGAAAACTTATTTTGGCGCACCGCACACAGATTATCTCGTAGGCTGTAAATTGAGCTGATCCGTCATGTTTTGAGGTGAAGGGCTCCACCGGGTGAACTCGGGACCACCGAGTGTAGCCGAGCGAGAAGGGTACAGTCAGTTGCTCTTCACTGCTGAGTCGCTGTGTTTACTATATTCATTTTATATGTAATAATTGTTATTAAATAATTATTATCAATTATTCAATAGTTTTTAATAGCTATTTTTTGACGGCTGGCTATGATATGGTAACACCTATACGTATACCCTTTTTTTTGTTTGCCGCTTGCTATGGCCTGGTCACACCGTCCGGGGCAACAGAAGAGGCGACGCGGAATCCCATAGACCCGCACGGCAATGCGCGTCTCTAGCGAGCGGGCCACCGGAACCCGATCTTTGCCTTAGGTGGCCCGCCTGGCGGTTTACCCTCACGGGTTCCTCTCGAGTCGATGCCCCGATAGCTTTCACCGTCGGGTCATCGTCCTCACGTGGTGGCCTCACTTCGGGCGACCGAACTAGCCCATACATATGCCCTGAGGTAAGGTAAGTTTTTCAAAGGTTTCAGTTTTCACTTCTATCGGCACTCCTTATGACTGGTTTGTGTTTTTTTTTATTTTTTATTGCCTATTATATACTCGTAGCTGTAGCTTACATAGCTGTATACCAACTTTACAGCATTCATGGTCACGGGATGACCATGAATGCTGTAAAATGTATTATGATATACACGGGTAAGATAGAGATTGGTGAATTATATTCTTACTTGGTCATCACATGAAAATCATCGTATTCTTATCCAGGGAGAATTAATGTGTGGTGGGATTATATTTATTTATTTAATACCTTGTTGATTCCTGCTGGTGTTTTCGCTCTGTATACGGTGCAGGCAGCCTGCAGCAATGCCACAAGTAGCAATGCCACCACGCAAGCTACCACCACCCAGAGCTTCGTCTCAGCTAGACCGAAGAATGCGCGGGCGTTACCTGATGCTTCGTCATTCTCACGATTCTTTAACACTGTAGAAAAAAAATGAGATAGGTATTTAGTATAATTTTATATTTCAATGTATGTATATGACTGTATTTCCGTGTGGTGACGGAGTAAGAATACTATTCACCACCCCATTTCTTACGCGTGGGTGATCGTACGAGACGACTAAAGAATATAAAACGCATATAACATCTATGCGAAAGAAGGAAAACTCGAAACAAAACCCAAAACCCTATAACACGTCTGACCAGCGCGGTATAATAGGTTAATTTCCCTCCCATTACGGAGGAGGCCCGAGCCCAACAGTGGGACATTTATGGGCTGCGATGATGATGACCATGATGATGATGTGACTGTACTCCTAAATGACTGGATCGATTTTAAGGAAATTTTTGTGAGAGTTTAGGTGGATTTGAGAATGATTTAGATTCACAATCCGGTCTCGGTAGGTGGCGCTGCGATACTTAGAAGATTTTTGTTTAGATTTATATAGAACAACGTCTTTTGGTTCAGCTAGTTATAATTGCCTAATATTATGAATGTGAAAGTTTGTGAACATTGTTACTCGATCACAGTTAAACAAATTTTAATTAAATTTGGCACATAGACAGAATACTTTCTATCCTGGCAACGTGTTTCTTTGAGATAATATTTAAATATTGGCAACATTAAAAAAATGTAAGCACTATATTAATTTGTGAAAACAACACTTGTATTCATATTGAATTAGTGCAGAAACATTTTAATGACTTCGCAATCTCTATGCTAATCTCTGGCAAACAAATCATTGTCGAGAAAGGAAAAATCGTATAACTGCTTTAATCCTACTACTTTCTACTAATATTATAAATGTGAAAGTTGAGTAGATTTTGATAAAAAAATTAAAAAACCCCCGACACAAAACCTAAGTTCCATTTAAAAAGTAAAAAATCAAAAAGAAACTCAATCTTAATGTACCTAAGTATGTATTAATAATTCTAACAAAATACCTCATGTTTGGAGGACCGCTCTTACTATAATCTAGATTTTGTTAAGTTGTAAATACATAAGTTCTTGTCGAAAATCTTTAAATTTATATTTAAGATAAAGATTACGTCATATTGTTTTGTAATGGGCATGTAACGCACTTTCATTTGAGACCCCACTCGAGTATATTTGTAGACATTCGGTTATTCTTCCCCACTTTCACCCCCATAACTTTTGAACGGCTAAGCCGATTTTCATTAAACATGTCTAAGAACACTCGCACATAAGTCACCTTTAATACAAAAAAAAAATTGAAAAAAAAAGCTATGATGAAAAAAGTAAAGTTATGATGCCACAGTCAGACAGACAGAGCCATACAGCCACAGACAGACACGTCAAACTTATAACACCCCTGTTTTTGCGTCGGGGGTTAAAAATTAGCATAGACTGTTTCCTGGATTAACACATAGGATACTTTTATAGATTCTATCGCGTTTGTATTTAATTTTTAATTTCCCAACGTTTCGAACACTTAACAGTGTTCATGGTTTCATATTACGGGAGAACTGAACGCTGTAAAGTGTTCGAAAAGTCGGTAAATTAAAAATCAAATATAAACGCCATAGAATCCGTAAAAATAGTTTTATTTCAAATGTGTAATACTCGCGTAAAAATTAGAAAACAATGTGAAGGTAAGTTTTTACTCAGGCGAAACTGCGGACAGAAGCTAGTTGTATATATTTTAGCTAAGCAATGCCCGTGTTTTTTTCTTTTTGCATTATAATAAAAAAACATTAGTTGTAATTCCATATCATAAATACTCAAAAAAGATGATTTGAAATACCCACCACTCTGCGGTTCGAATACCAAAAACTCTGGGTCCACCAACAAGTTGCCAACTTTCCCTTGCGCTAGAGTTTCCTTCACAACTCTCTGCCAACGCTCTGTCTCATTCTCTTTCTCTTCCTCAGTAGAATTCACGGAAGTAGAGTCTAAAGATCGACCCGTGGAGCCTGGTATTGTGTTAGATTCTATTGCTTTTAAGGTCAGCTCCGCAATAATAGCCTTCGTTTCATTTCTGTAAAGGAATTAGAACATTTACTATATAAGTAGTGATAGGACCACGCTGTTGACAGTTCTCTGTCTTCAGTCGCGGGCCGGTCCGTCCGGGGTAGCACCACACTCTCGCAGAAAATCGACGTCTGAGCAGTAGCAATATGCTGCTGTGCTTCGTTCTGTGAGCGAGGAGCGGAAGCCTATTTTTCTGAGTGGGTTTGGGATAATTGGTAGGCGCTGCCTAGCTTTACCCCTGGTATTGCTAAAGTCCATGGGCGGCAATAAGGCTTACCATCAGATGTACTACTTGCTCGTTTGCCACCAAAAGCAATAAATAAAAATTTAAAGAAAAAGCTAAATGTGTGGCTGGAGTATGACCTTATGTTGAACAGTCTGTAAGTCACCTGTGGAGTAGTATACTATACGGACCTTGTGGCAAATCGAGAAAACTGCAGCGTTCAGGCGTTTCTGCCATATCTACTGTAGCAATCAATCTTAACGCTCACATTTAGACCCCGTTAAGCTCTTCCGTATCCGTGGTGCCGTACTGCTGCACTTATCGTAGCTGTACAACCTTTTACTTATTGACTGACTAGTCAATTTTGTTTTCCCGTCTCCCGCTTTGTCTCTTTAACTTTTATTATTAAAAGCAAGTCCCAATGCAATTAAACAAGTCCCAAGTCAATTAAAATCATTTCCTGGGACTGCCTGAGACTCAAACCTCGGTGTCATTTACGCAGACCATTGTGGCTTAGAGGAATTGTTTGACTACATGAAAAAATGGCCACCAAGCGCGTTATTTTTAAATAATCTCTAATGGACAGGTCACGTACTTTATGTACGTTCTCTTACATGAAAAAAAAACAACAAATGACATACTGCATAAATCCATTAACAATAAGTCCATGATAGCCTTTAGTTCTGCTGATCTCGCCCGCCAGATTGTCGACCACCTGCCGACTCAAGTCCTCGTAATCCTTACTGCCGGCGGCTGGTGGTTTAAAACTGTCGGCCAGACCCGTAATGCGGATCAGCATTGTGTACGACGATTGACCTGGTAGTATTGCTTCTGTTGTGGTCTCTTCCTCTATAGGTTCTGTAGAAGATCATCAAGACATTAATAATATTCATATTTGCCGTATAGTAACGGAGTAAGAATATAATTCAGCATCCTCTATCTTGCCCGTGGATATCGTAAAAGACGACTGAGGGATATAATATGCAAGACGGAAAACCTGAAATAAAATCCTGTACTAACGTCTGAACAGCGTGGTAAAGTAGGTCTTTCTCTCCCATTGTGGATGAGGCTTTACTCCAAAAGTGGGACATGTGTATACATATGAGCTGAGATGATGACAAACTCTCCTTGCCTAGCATTTATGGTCTAATTTCTCTTCATGGGGAGGTTTATGCCGGACAGTGGATGTCGATAGGTTTATGAATATATTAATATATAAAGTTTTGGTAATAGATTTACCCACCACATATCCCGCGAATACAATTATTGCCACCCCTTGCCCATCAAAATCATTAAAATCGGTTGAAACTTCAACAGGTGAGTAGACAGTAGTATTTGGTTGTAATACATGAACCACGCTTGTCCAATTGATTAACACTATTGGTACATATTTGCAATAGATATAGATTCAAATCCCAATATTTTACTTGTAAAATATTTTTTTATAAATAAATGCATTTAATACGCTAGAATCAGTTATTTAGATAATTGGGTAGTGTCATTAATTATTTATTAGTACAATTCTAAGCTGAAAAATTAAAGTATTGATTCGGAACAATGTTGTATCCTTTCTTCGATAGATGGCGTGTGGAATTTTTCTATAAAGACTATACAATACAGATGAAAAATTTGGTTGTTATACGTGGGGCTATGCTCGTCTAAATTGGTTAGACGATTGGAATGAATTGCCAGCAGATATGGTTTCAAATCCCAAGTGGCTTGTAAAGCCAGTTTTCTTTTTTTAGTAGTAAGTATTAACACTTTACTGCGATCGCTAATACGTCCACCAAGCGTAACACTTACGACACTATCCTCTCATTCATGATGATCCTCCACCTTATCTTCTCATCTCAGCTCATATATGTCCTGTTGCGCTCGAGCCTCCTTACATAATAAGAGGGAAATTGACTTACTATACGACACTGGACAGACGTGTTGGTATAGGGTTTTGTTTCGAGTTTTCCATCTCTTGCATAGATGTTATATGCGTTTTATATCCCTAAGTCGACTCTTACGATCACCCACAGGTAAGATAAGGGGTGGTGAATTGCATTCTTACTCCGTCATCACACGGAAAAATCTATACAACAAAGAAAGAGGTTAAAAGGCGATAATAAACTCACCCGGTCCACATGGTTTGATGCAAACTCTATCTTGTGTGACTATAGGTGTGGTCATATGTTTGCTTGTGCGTTTGTTTCTAGCCTCAAAACCACCACCTTGTGTTATAAACATCATATACAGACATTGTGTGTCTGTGAACGCCAAGTCCTGAAAACAATTTATACCAATAGTTATTAGCCAATGTATAAACTGACTGTTGCTGCTGCTGACGACATTATCAAGCTCGCAGGAAACCGTTGAATGCAGGTGGTGCGGGATTTGAATGGCATTCTCGTGGGGAGGCCTATGTTCAACAGTGGACGTTCACGTGCTGATGGATGGATGGTATGTATAAATGTAACCAAGTATTCATTCATCAGCATAGTTTCATTAAATAACCAGAAAATAAAGGGCTACGGTGCGGACATGCCCCGCTAATCCGTCCCGGGCGACAGGACCGTAGACCCGCCCAATTACGTACCTCTCGTGCGGGTAAGTCAACGAAACTCGATTTTTTTTATCGTTGGGCCACCCGCTGGCCTACCCTCGCGGGTATCCTCTCACATCCTCTCGAGTCGAGTGCGTAGCAGCCTAAAGAAGTTTTTATTAAAAAAAAAAAGTACTTTGTGTTTAATTCATACCTTTTGATCGCCAGTATCTCTTTTCCTCACGAAGCTCAGCGTGGTAATCCCATCTATAAGGCTGCCAGATTCCTTGCTCAAGTCCTGACGCTGATCGACCCTTGGTGCGGAGTAGCCCGACACCCATGTATCCATGAGGAACGGGCGGTTGGTACGGGTATCTATCCAGCCTATGATTGCGTCAGATTGAGACTGGGAATGAAAATTGAGAAATTAGTCCTGGGTTAGGAGATTGCCTCGTAGAAATAAAGACATCATTTCAATTGATGGCTGTGGGTAATACAATATATTATGGGGTAGAAGGCCACCCTTCCGTACTCCTGGATAGTTTGGGCTAAATGTGGCCCGACCATAAAATGTCAAAAGAAAAATTTAACAAAGGTTTAGCCAATTAAGCCAAGCCTGGTTAGTAGATAAGATCTGTAGAAACCATTCAAGTAACCTCGCAAGAGTTTATCGAAAAACTCCAGTCCACAATGGGACACAACATGCTGGGCCACTTAAATTAAGAAATCTATTTCGGTGGCCGGCTTAAAAGGCGAAAAGGGAAAGTACTTCGCCTGGACGTCCTTCGATTATAGAACGGGGTGAGAGGCCACCCAAAAATAGATTTCACACTAATGAGACTAGTCGCTGTAGGGTTATTTTGAGTTTTCCTTCTTTTGAACTAAAAATTACTTCATCTCAAATCAGACACTCTATACGTGCCACTCCTGGGCTCGAACTTCCTCCACAATAAGAGGCAAATTGACCTACTATACCACGTTGGTCAGACCTGTTAGCATAGGGTTTTATTTCGAATTCCCTTCTCTTGCAATGTTATATACATAATTTGATCCTTAAGTGTTTTACGCTCGTCTTGATCGCCCACGAAAAAGATAGGGGGAACTGAATTGTATATTTTCTCTGTCACCACAAAAAATTACTAAGTATTAAAATTACTTACCATCTTCTTATTATCGCTGAATCCAATACCAGTCCAATATTTACTCTGCTTTGTAGTAATGGTGAATTTCACAGAGTCTTTGCCTCTCTTCTGACCCAAATATTCCCAAGAAGCAACATAGTCACACGTGATATTCGTCTGCCCGTTCGGGTCGCAGTTGGATGGTAACCGCCATTGACCACCACATTTGTCAGGGAGTGGGTGAATGCCACCAGATATGGCAACTGTGGTCTCTTCTGTAATCGATTTTATATAGAATTAGGAGAAATCAAAATGTCATTAATGAGTTGTTTATGGATAGCTCAGATCGGAGAATCTTCGTCTACCGGTGCCCTAGACAATTTTGATCAGAGGGTAGGGCAATAAAAGTAAGCCACCTAGTCATCCTAGATGAATACATACTAAGAAGCCCAATAGAATGGTGCAAAGCAGTCATACAGTGGTTTATGCAGCCCCAAAGTCACCAAGAACTACGGGTCGGGATATTTTCAGACCATAAACCTTCACAAATATTTGTTTAAGCATAATAATACTTCGTCTCCTCAAGCTGAAAACCAACGCCAGCGTTATATCTGGTGAACTATAATCTGAGCAACTTATACACCAACTGCGATTACAAACCCGTCTATTTCAGCATTTTTTTATGACAATATTCTTTTTCGTGGCAGGCTATAGTCTGATACTCTGGCCAATCCGTCCAAGGCGACGGACTGATGGGGTTCCACTCCATAACCTATTGTATGCTTTCCTCATTGCCACTGGGCTGACAACTAGGACTGATTGCATGAGCTCGGTTATAAAGTCAATACCCTGCAATGAGGAACTAATCCTTGTATCACGAAAGACTTAACAAACATATGATTTAGCGGACACAAATTACATCCAGACTCAGAGCAACAACTTGACCACTACATTATCTATGCAGGTATATTCCTCCTTAAATGGGAGGCTGGTGATCTAAAATATACGTCAATAGACCATCATCGTTTCATCATTCTCCTACTCTTATCCCAATTACTTGGGGTCGATACAATATGTACTCTTCTTTCATAGTACATATTGTAAAAGTTATTGGCAATAGTTTTACGACCGGCCACCTGCCACATGTCAACCCTCCTTGGAAATGTAATTGTTGACCAAACAGCATCAGATAGAGTTGACTCAGGTCGTTATAAGGCTCTTAGTCGTCTTTTACGACATCCACGAGCAAAGTAAGGGTTGGTAGTATTCGTAGCCGCTACCACACAGCATATACGTCAATAGACCATATACATATATACATACATATCATCACGCCATATCCCTTGCAGGGTAGGCAGAGGGAACAGAGTGCCAGAGAACTCTATCCTTGCATACTTCACTCGCTTCCTCAACATTCATAATTCTCTTCATACACGCTCGCCGGTTTCGGAGACTCTTGACTCCACCTTCACCATATGGATGAAATAAATTGAATACTCACCGAAAAAGTTAATACTGGCAACTCCTCTCTGTGTACCGTGGCCGTGATACTTCAACTCATCAGGCCGGTAGAAGTCACCAACGCTAGCAGTACCGCGTTCGATGCCCGACGGTGGTGAGTGTACATATTTACCTGGTTCCTGACCTCGGGCCCATATGACATGCATTTTGTCGTCCACAATGGAATGATCGGTTGGTTCTTTGGCCTGATGGCAAAATAATCATTATCGTCATCATTGCTGGACCTGAACTTCCTCCCCAATGTGAGGAAAATTGACCTACTATACCACGCTTTCTTTTTTGGTGGTGGGCTATGGTGTAGGTACTCGCAGCCTATTAAATCCGTTCAGGGTAATAGTACAAACGATGCGCGACCCCATAGACTCGTCTACAAGTACCTATCTACGCCGTGCGAGTGGGCCACCGGAACCCGGTTTTTGTCTTCAGTGGAATATACTACGTTGGTAAAACGATTTGGTATAGGGTTTTATTTCGAGGTTTCCTTCTTTTGCTTGATGCTATATGCTTATTATCCGTGTGGTGACGGAAGTAAGAATACAATTCACCACCCCATATTAAGGCTCGACCGAGATCTCGGTCTCGGTCTCGGTCTCGGCATTCTCGGCTACAAATCCAACCGAGAAATTTGTCTCGGTTCTCGGCTAATTATAGCCGAGATTCTCGGTCATGACCGAGATTGAAAATGTAGGATCAGATTCTCGTGAGACGACATGGGCAACTTCAACTAACTCGTCAAACATGGCTGCAACAAATCAATCCAACTTATGGGCAGCTCATGATTCGATGCCTGGCCACTCTCGGCACCGAGGATATGGTCAGGCGAATCGAAGCGCTGGGGCTTAGGGTGGCCCTAAATAAGACGGAAGCCCTTTTATTACATGGGCCCCGCGTAAAGCCACCTATCGGCGCCTCGTTAGTCGTCAACTCCATCCAGATCATTATCCAGGCCCATATGAAGTACCTACTTGGGCCTGGTGCTTGACGGGTGATGGTAGTTCCGGGGCATTTCCGCCGAATTACTCCCCGTCTGGGCGACGCGGCGTCCGCCCTATCACGGCTCATGCCGAACGTGGGCGGATCCAGCTTCGAGGGCCGACGCTCGAGGTCTGCGTGACCTGGGCTCAGCAGCGCTGTGAACCCGTTGCTGTCAGTGGTGCCGACCTGATGCTGCCGGCTGTCGCGAAAGCGATGGTCGACAACGTCAGGAACTGGGACGCGGTCGCCGCCTTCTGCGATCAGTCGAATCGAGTCATCTCGCAGAAGGGGGCGGCGGAACGAGCCCTGGAGGATTCCCTCCATGCGGACTCGGGCCGCCGCCGGTGCTTCGGACGGCGCAGGTGCGAATACCTGCGCCTGATGCCGCCCTAACCGAGGCCTCGAGTGATCGGACTGGGGAATAGTCCGGCCACCCGACGTGAGGCCACCGCGTGAGGACGACGCCCCGACGGCGAAAGCTGTCCGGGCGTCAATTCGAGAGGAATCCGCGAGGGTAAACCGCCAGGTGGGCCACCGAAGACCAAGATCGGGTACCGGTGGCCCGCTCGCACGGCGAAGACAGGAGTTTGCATGGTGGGTCTATGAGGTCACGCGCCGCCTCTTCCGTCACCCCAGACCGATTTGGCGGGGCAAGACGCATCCATAAACCAGGAAAAAAAAGCTAATGATTCGATAGAGTTGGAAGACGAGTCAATGACGAATACAGTTCAACCTCTGTGATCGAAATAGCGCTAGAAAGCTGATGAGATGCAAGCCTGCAGCACATAAGTTTTTATCTGCGCCGCCTACTAGCGTAGCAAGTGAGCAACTCTTTAGCAAAGCTGGGCAATTATATGACGAGAGGCGACATTCTTTGAAGGGTGAAAATGCCGAAAAATTGCCATTTAGGGTTCTGTACCTCAACAGGAAAAAACGGAACCCTTATAGGATCACTTTGTTGTCCGTCCGTCCGTCTGTTTTATGTTATAATATAATGTTATTTAACTTTGATTATTAAAACAGTTAATTTTGTTAAATAATTAGTAGTGTATTAAAAAGTTAACAGTATTAAATTTCTTTTTTCCCCGCTTTGTCTATTCTCGGTCTCGGCTCTCGGTCTCGGCCGAGATATAATTTTATTCTCGGTCTCGGTCTCGGCCGAGAACGAAAAACCCATCTCGGTCGAGCCTTACCCCATATATTACCCGTGGGTGATCGTAAGAGAAGACTATGGGATATAAAACGCATATAACATCTGTAAAAAAGAAGGAAAACTCGAAACAATACCCTGTACCAACACGTCTGACCGGCGCGGTATAGTAGGTTAATTTCTCCCTCCCATTACGGAGGAGGCCCGAGCCCAACAGTGGGACATTTATGGGCTGTGATGATGATAATATGCTTTTTATATCAACAATACACAATTATAATATTGTACCAACCTTAATCTTCTTTCTAAACATGATAGTTGTGACGCCATCTTCTTCATAACCGGACGCAGCTGTGATATCATCGTGGCCTCCCCATACTGTGTCCACACGAGGAGTGGATCTAACAAGAAAAAATGTTATCTTTACTTAAAATCAACCAGTTGCTTCTGGTGGACGAGTCATTTTGAGGATATTTTGTGTTCAGGAATTCAAGAATGATTTAAAATAACAAAAGAAAAAAAATTGAAAGGAGAATGAGGATGGTGTCCAATGGTTTACTGTGTGAGACACAAGGAGGTTTCAGGAGTGGAAGGGGATGCATGGATCAAGTGTTCTTTCTGCGCAACATTGTGGAGAAGCATCTGGCTCTAGGTCAGAGGGTTTTCTGCAGTTTTGTGGATCTGGAGAGAGCATTTGACACGGTTGTACGAAAGGAACTTTGGGACATTTTACCGAAGTATGGTATTAACGGTAAACTGCTGCAGGCTGTGCAGTCCAGTTACATGGGCTGTAGAGCCTGTGCGCGCCTGGATGATGGAATGTCGCCTTGGTTTGACGTCAATATCGGCGTTAAGCAGGGGTGCGTTCTGTCAGCCAGGCTGTTTATCATATATCTATAAATGTCTCCAAAGGTTGAACGATATGAATGTGGGAGTCTAGATGGGTGACTCAGCGGTCTCTGCTCTGCTTTATGCAGATGATGCAGTCCTGCTGGCACAGTCAGCGACTGACCTGCAGACCCTAGTCGACACAATGACAGAAGATTGTAAGAAAAGGGGTCTACGCGTGAATGTGAGCAAAACCAAAATAATGGTCTTTGAAAGAGATGAAGCCAGAACAGATGTAAGAGTAACAGTAAAGAGTATAGGTAATGATGTATCTAGCACAGTAGAGCAAGTGGATGAATTTGTATATCTTGGATGTGGATTTAGCCGAGATGGAAGGTACACCACTGATATAGAGCGAAGAGTGAATGCGGGGAAATAGAGTGAACGGAGCGTTGGGGCAACTTCTCGGCAGCCACCACCTCAGCCAGAAGGCACGTGTACAATACACAACGTGTAACAGTGCTTGTCCTAACATTACTGTATGGAAGCGAGAGTTGGGTATGCAGAAAAGAGTATGAAAGTAAAATTAATGCGGTCGAAATGCGATCTCTTCGGAAAATCTGTGGAGTTAGGCTGACCGACCGCATTCGTAACGACGACGTAAGAGAGCGAGTAGGTATGAAAGAGAGTATTGGTGTAAAGATGCGAAAGGGAATGCTCCGATGGTTCGGACATGTGGAAAGAATGCCGAACGAATGTCTGGTTAAGAAGATATACAATGCGAAAGTGGAAGGATGTAGGTACCGAGGGAGACCGAGACTAACCTACCTAGACCAAATCGGTCAGGTACTGAAGGAAGGTGGAGTCAAGAGTCGCCGAAACCGGCGAGCGTGTATGAAGAGAATTATGAATGTTGAGGAAGCGAGTGAAGTATGCAGAGATAGAGTTCTCTGGCACTCTTTTCTGTCTGCCTACCCTGCAAGGGATATGGCGTGATGATATGTATGTATGTATGTTTAAAATAACAATTGCGCCCGCGAGATGGCGTTGATGTCTTCAAATCTATAATGTATAGATTTAAAGACATTATTTTTATATTTATATAATTTATACAGAATACGAGAACTAAAAATAAGTTATAAATATTAGACTCAAAATTTACAAATATTAAATGACTAGTTGTACTCACCGGTCTCTGGTATAATAATCAAGTACTCTATGATAGTTGCCTCTAGCGGTACCCATGACGATATCCGTGCAGTCCATTGGGTTGAAGTCATATTTTGGAACGTATTCATGCTCAGGGAAATTACCTAAAATTTGATTTATAACGTGTTTAAATATAAATAATTACATTTTACTCCATTGAGCAAAAATATCTGAAAAATATTAATTATTAGAATCATCTAGAATTACTTATCTAACAAAAAGTAATAAGTAATTCATATATTTTAGAATAAATAAAAAAAAAATTGTTATGACCCATAGACAAAAAATTGTTCACAGTTATCAGCCTCGTAGTTACCAAGCACGTCTGTCAATCCATAGACTATATTATTATTAATTCACTGAATACATATCCCATCGACAAAGTTAATAAAAATCATTAATAACATGAAAGATTAATATATTATTCACTTAATTATCTACAAATTATATTAATCTATAAATATATAGGTTAAAAAAGTCTATAACGTCTTTATCATACATCTCTCAAAGGTAGATTATCGTTAGTGAGAAGAAAGTAAGAAGAATAATGATTTCTTAAAGTTCCTATTCAAAATTTAAAAAAAAAATAACTAATAACAATCATAAAATTCTTGTTACAATAACGCAATACGTAAAACTGGAAAAATAAATCGTCGTTTTTAGTATTGACACATCCCACCCATTCGGGGGTTATTACCTCTCCATTTGCATGACATGACCACTGGTGCCGATTCCTTGACATGGGTGGAAAAAATATATCTGAAGTTATCTTCTAACATTTTTATTAATCGTAATAATTTCACTATGATTAAATACGAACATTTTAAATTATTAAAAAGAAAAGTTTTTGAATAACTTACGCCATAATTGTAAGTTTTTGTTTTGTGATAATAGTTATCATCCTTTGGGTATATCTAAAAAAGTCCTTGAAAATATGAACAATTTGAGAATTCTTTAAATAGTAAAAAAAGACATATGTGTAACATAACACATTTTATCACACATCTGTGTCACGAAATACATTTAGGTAATGTGAAAATGGGTGAAGAGAAGGCAATAAGTTTCTGTAAAAAGCATGTAGATAAAAGTAATGAGATTATATTAAATGAAATAGGGCATTTAATGGATGGTAATGTAGCCCAAAAGCCCAGAGCTTAAGCTAAGACAAATATTAAAGCGGAAACGATGAAGCTTACTGACATGCAAAGACAAGAATCGACAGTATCAAAAGCATGAGACAAATCTAAAACATTCGAATCCTAAAATTTTAGATTATTTGATAGAAAAATAAGAATATAAATATAAACCTGGTGCAATTTTAATGCACAAATATTAAAATATTTATCTGTATTGACCATCAGAAGAAAATAAAAATTATTAGATTCGACTTATACACAAGAACGACCCTAAAGTTCTGACTATTGCACGCCAAAGTAGACTCAAAATCATAATGTCTCTTGGGCTTAGCGGAAACACGATCCCACGACGAGCAAAGATTTGTTAATCGTATAGTCGAATTCAATATTTTTGTTACATTAATATCCAATCATGAATATGTATGAAATTCTATTATATATATTTTCTTTAAATTACAATTTTAAAAGAATCATTAAAGTTGATATTTGTAACATAATTTAGACCAATCAAAAGTACAAACTCAATGTTTAAATTTTAATCACAAATCGAAATAAGGAAATTATAACACTAAAAATGTAAGTAAAGGACCTAAAGATAAAATTATAATTATTTCTATAATGATATAAGAAAGATAGAAAATAAAAGTTTTTAATAGATGGTACAAACGTAGTTATAGTTAGTAAAACAAATATTCATTCATTTCTATCATACAATTTATTAGCATAAACATGTTCCTCTATTTCGTGAGTTATTGATCACTATCTTCATCACAACTATTGGTTTCGGGCCTCCTGTATAAGACAAATAAATCTTCTTTATCACCCTGGTCAGAAATGCTTGTATAGGATTTTGTTTCATTTTCCCTAACTTCCATAAATATTATCCAGCAGTTCAATTTCTCTGTTATTGTGAAGGAGGCTCGACCCCAGCAGTGAAACGCATGGGCAAAGATTAATCGATACTAGTTTCAAATATTTTGAAAACCTACCCGCAAATACTGATATACCGTTTCCAATTACATAGAATTATGCATGCAATAAAACTGAACAAGATAAATTTGAGAGACATCATATATTTTTTAATCTCATATATTATAGAGCTTTTTGGCTTAGAGATGTCACTTTCAACATGATACATACATACATACATAGCCTCACGCCTGTTTCCCAGAGGGGTAGGCAGAGACTACGGATTGCCACAAACCACGATCCTGGCATACTTCCATCGCTTCATTCACACTCAATAGTCTTCATGCATGCACTACGATTACGCATACTCTTAATAAGACCTCTCGTCAACACATCTCCAACTTGGTGCAGAAAAGTATGACGTGGTCTTCCCCTTGTATTCGTCCCATTCACGCTTGCTTTATATATTTGCTTCGTCAACCTCTCATCACTCATTCTTTCTAAATGTCCAAACCACCTCAGCATACTCTTTTTGATCTTTGTCACTACTTCTTCATTCACACCACAGCGCTCTCTTATAATATTATTCCTAATTTTATCTTTTATACTTACATCACACATACTACGAAGAGCTCTCATTTCTACAGCATTTATTCTACTTTCATGTCTTCCCTGCCAAATCCAACTTTCACTACCATACATGAGAGTAGGTACTAATACTCCCCTATGTACAGCTAAACGTGCCTTTTTGGACACGTTTCTGCTTTTCATAAAGGTGTATAGTGCCCCATTCACTCTATTACCAGCATTTACTCTTCTTTCAACATTATCATTATCAACATTATCATCATTTTTACGTGATACATTCATCTCAAAATAAGAATATTACGGTGAAAAGTGAAATAGAGTTGCAGAAACCAATTGAACCAATCAATAACTGCTGTGTTGCTTCTGATTTAGTTTCAGCTAGTATAAATGTGATGTCGGCTACGAATACTACCAAATTTAACATTACACGTCGATGGCGTAAAAGGCGACTAAGAGCTTTATGTCAACCTGGGTAACCTCCATCTGATGGCGTCTAGTCAACAATTACATACTCAAGGAGGGTTGACGTCAGGCAGTCCGCCGGACATAAAACTAATGCCATATATACGATGAAAGAAAGATACATATTTCCTCGATCTAAAATTATTGGGATACGAGCAGGAGGTGATGATGATGATGACATCAACTCTATTAACCTTCAAAAATTTTAACTTTCTTTCACATGACGAGACATTATAGTTCATTTTTGTGTCAATGCCATTTTGTGTTAATATGTTTCATATGAAATCATGATTATGCTAATAAATGCCTCATTCGCGCATTCACAAAATAGATGCGTTCAAGCATACAATTATATATTTAGTATTATTAAAACATACATTATTGACAATGTGCTTATAACTTGCTATACAAATACATCTAATCAACTACATTCATACGTATGCATTGGTATCGCCTTTCTAAATTTTCATTTGAAATTAATTTATTATGAAAAAGAAACGAATTTCAAAAGAAAGCGAAAAATTTAATAAATTTATTTTATTTATTTTATTTATTGTATTAATTTATTTATCTTATTTATTGAATAAATTTATTTATTTTATTTATTGAATAAATTTATTTATTTTATTTATTGAATAAATTTATTTATTTTATTTATTGAATAAATTTATTTATTTTATTTATTTAATAAATTTATTTGTTTTATTTATTGAAGTCCAAATTATTAGTTATTTATCGACGTCCATTAATCACTCATCTTTTTTTAGCATTTTAAAATATTCTGTAAGTATACCAAAAATAAAACCACAGAATATAGTAATATTCTGTAAATTAGTAGTAACGTAAGTAATTTATTGAAATCTGTTGCGTTAAGTTTCAAGTTTAAAAGTGCTATTTATATTTTACTTATTTTGTTTAAATTGCCAGAATTTTTAGAAAATAATTGGCGACGAAAATTTTTAATTACCTCAATCAATCAATATATATTCATCATTTCTATTATATTGTTTTACGTTTAAATATTTTAAAATAAACAACATAAAAACCAAAATACAAATATTGTTTTATTAAAAGAAAATCAAAATAATATAATACAAAAAAAATGAGTATTCAAAGGTATTTAAAATTAATGAAATTCGAAAAAAAATTAGGAGGAATATTAGTAAAATATATTATATTTAAGACTATGCTAATAATAATCGATGACCTTTAGAATCGATGGTAATTTTTTATTATTTTTGATAACATCATTCAATCAAAATGATGTCTAATATTTACGCGAGTATTACACATTGAAATAAAACTATTTTTACGGATTTTATCGCTTTTGTATATGATTTTTAATTTCCCAACGTTTTGAGCACTTTACAGCTCTCATGGATACGGGGTTTGTTTCAAACCATTAAATCAACTTTTTAATCTTGTATGCCTAAGCAAACCCACTCGGCGGACTGATGACCTCATCAAGGTCGCAGGAAACCGTTGGATGCAGGTGGCACAGGACCGTTATAGATGGCATTCTCGTGGGGAGGCCTATGTCCAACAGTGGACGTTTACGGGCTGATAGATGGATGGATGGATGAAGCAAATATTTTTTTTTTCAATCTCTACGATGATATGCAAAAGTTAACATATAAAAAGAGTTTATTTTAATTTTTTATAAGACAGAAAGCAGATTTTTTTTACTTTCGTGCCTTGTGGCAATATTATGTATAAAAATGTTTGTTTATATTTTTTTTATTGAAAAGTTTGTTAATATAATAGATATGTCCTGATACCAATGCATACGTCAAATTTGTGCAAAGCTTGTGGCGGTTACCTGCTTCTTCTGTAAGTCCCTTCACTAGCAATGTCTCAGGTTCCATTTCTGCTTTGGGTTCAGGGGATAATTCGGGTTCAGGAGTTGGCTCCGAAGTCGGCTCTGGCTCTGACTTCGGTTCGGGAGAAGGTTCGGGTTCTAAAGCCGGTTCTGGTTCTGGTTTAGGAACTGAGCTCAGTTCCGGTACCGATTTAGGTTCAGGCTCGGGTTCGGATGTTGGTTCTGGATTAGGTTCCGGTTCAGATTTTGGTTCTGTGGTAGGTTCTGGTTCAGGTTTCGGACTTGATTGTGGTTCAGGATTTGGACTTGGTTCTGGTTCAGACTTGGGTTCAGGTTCTGAACTAGGTTCCGGTTTAGACTTGGGTTCAGGTTCGGAATTAGGTTCCGGTTCAGACTTGGGTTCAGGTTCTGAACTAGGTTCCGGTTCAGACTTGGGTTCGGAAGACAATTTCTGTTCTAAATCGGTGTAAGTTAATGATTTAGATTTTAGGATAGATTTCGGTTTGGATTCTGGTTCCGGTTCTGGGGATGGTTCGGGTGCAGATGTAGGTTCTGGAATGGGTTCTGGCTCGGGTTTAGGTTCAGGAGTTGGTTCTGGTTCAGGCTTAGGCTCAGGAGTCGGTTCGGGTTCTGAATTAGGCTCAGGAGTCGGCTCTGGCTCGGCTTTAGGCTCAGGCGTGGGTTCGGGCTCTGATTGAGGTTGGGGTTCTGGCTGTTGCTCTAATATTAGCTTAGATTTTGGTTCACTATTCGGATTAGGTTCGCTAGTTGGTTCTGGTTCAGATACTGGTTCTGAATTCGGCTCGGGTTCTGACGTCGGTTCGGGTTCCGACTTAGGTTCAGAACTGAATTCGCGTTCCGAAGTCGGTTCGGGTTCCGACTTCGGTTCTAAAGTGGTTTCAACTTTAGGTATAGGAGTAGTTGTTGTGGTTGTACTAGTTATTTGTTTAGACTTTGGTTTCCACTTTGGTTTTTGAGAAAGTTTTGGTCTAGGAGTACTAGGTTCATAGGTAGATATGGTTTCTGTTGAGGGTATAACTGTGTGGTTAGGAGACAAAATAGTTGTCGTAGTGTCCAAATCTGTAAAAATAATGTCATCATGCAGCATTTCTATACATTAGAGCTAGTTCTATCGCTACTCGCATTATTTGAACTAATAATTTAAAATTCAATAAAAAATATATTTAATTTGAATACCATCAAGATATAGGTAATTTAATTAAAGGTGTGCAAGTTAATGTATACATATTATATCTATACATATATATGAGTATAGGCAGTAAGAAAACCCAACATTACACAAAAAAACATATTTTGGAATTTTTTATCTGTCTATATATGTGTGTCTGTATGTCTGTATGTATGTACACGCTAATCTCTAAAATTACTGAACGCATTTTGCCGCAGTTTTCACAAATTGTTAAGCTCATATCATAGCAACATTTAGTCTTTGTTTCATTAAAATATGATGTCAATAAAAAAGTTATGGACACTTTAAAAATCATCGCTCACCTTTTATGTCACTAAAAGGGTTAATTCAAGAATACTACGCAGACGAAGTCCATGACTTCGTCCAATCGGCATCAGCTAGTATATTATAATATTGCACTAAACTATTCGGGGCCCCAGTCAAAAACTAACGAAGAGAGATTCGTATATTTTTCCTGTATGAATATAGAAGTCAAAACCTTTTCGCGAATTTCCTTTTTTAGTTAATTTTCTATATTGTCATTTATTTTAATTTGTATTTCTGTAGGAGTTGAAAATTAAATTTTTTGCATGTTATTATTAAATGCATTTGCGTTTTTTTTTGTCGTGTCCTTAGCTGTTGGCCGCAGGGCTTGAACAGCTTAACCCGGACTATGGGTTAGCGCTGAGGGCTGTCAACCCGGAACTCACATTTAACGTTATGTGTACAATTTTATATAAAATAATAATAATAAAAGTCTGCTGAATTTATAACTGGATCTACTCAATTACGCCCACGTTTTGATTCGGTGGTAGATTATTGGAAAATTTCAAATATTAAAATCGATAATATCTGAGTATCCCCCTATACATAATAATGATTTTGATGTTTCAAGAATTTTTACCCTCTACTTCCCAAGTAGCGATAGAACATTTTGTACGCAGTTAGTATGCCAATTCTATGAGATATAATGCCATATAGATAATAGATAATGCCAATATAATAAGAAATAATAATGCCAGAGATATAACAATGCTAATTTATAATTATTGTGCTGTAATTTTGCATGTGGCGTCCATGTATTAGCGTGTTATGTGTGGGTGCTTGCTCAATGAACAATCCGGTTGCCATATTTAGTTTTATACTTACGCGTATCGTTCAATGCTCGCTTTTTACGACCTGAAATAAAAAAAAAATGTGTGTGTCAGCTCCGACGCACGACTGGAGTTTACTCCTTAAGTACGATTATCAAAACAGACGCAAAAAAAGCTCATTTGACTAAAAATAATTATTTACATTTATTAAAACTGTTCAGTGAAGTATTATCTCACGTCAGAAAGAAAAAGGTGCGCAGAATAGGTTGCGCACCAAAAACGTAACGAGGTCATTCGATCACTAGATTTTACTCCTCAAATTTTTCTCATACCGAGCGCCTTATATGAAAATCGATTCTTAAGGATTGTAAACTCCAAAAATATTGGTTATATGGCAAACGAGTAAAAAGCACACCTGATGGTAAGTGCAAGCGGCAATAACCGCTCATGGAGCTTTGCAATACCAAGGGTACAACTAGACCCTTGACTATCAACCCAAAGCATGACTATTTCCTTCCTACTGAGGAGAAGGCTCAAGCTTGGCTGTGGGATGTATATGAGCTAAGGTTAATTTTATGTTTGTGAAGTGCCCGTAT
This sequence comes from Lymantria monacha, assembly GCA_905163515.2. NCBI lineage: Eukaryota > Metazoa > Arthropoda > Insecta > Lepidoptera > Erebidae > Lymantria > Lymantria monacha. The sequence continues at coordinate 18,273,925 of LR991106.1, read as the reverse complement.
CTATAACTCTCGCTCTGGTGAGGGATGTTGTATTAAACAAATGTTAGAGGACATTAGCTTATTATACCACGCTGATCAGAGGATTTATTACTTTTCAAATAATAATGTCATCGCTAGTGAGAGCCACCCATGGTGGGTCATGAGGCCACACGCCACCCTTCCGTTGTCCCGGACGGAATGGGTGGGGTGTGTTCAGACCATAGCTTGCTAAAAAAAGCCTTCTCCATAATTATAAGGTTTGCTAAAGTTTGCTTGGTAACTGATGTTATTAAAACTATCCAAATTACTTATAATAATAATGTACCGGATGGATCTTCAAAGACACTGGCTGGATACCGATAATCCACCCAAATGAAGTCAGAAAGGTGCAATACGACCTGGACAGCTTGGCTAGGTATAACCGGACCATAGCCTGTCCTCAAAAAAGAAACAATTGTCAAAATATCAGATCTCAAATGCCCCGAACGACCCTCACTAAATGAATGGTTGATTTGGTTAATTAACATCGTCCATTGGACGTAGTTGATAAAGCACCATGCTATATAGCATCCTCTGCAAGAGGTTTACATTCAGCTAAGGACGAAGAGCTAATGGATATTGACATAGATTATGGTCAGAAATTTATTTACCTTTCGAACTGGACACTTTGTATGAAACACTAGTTTTGACAGTGACATCATTGCCCAAATTCTTGAAATCAAATCCATCAAATGAATGCATGGCTACTCTTTTATTTCTATTGTCACTCTCCGTCCTTCGCGTCGTTGTTTCTAATGTTGTTAAGGATTCGGGTTCCGGACTTGGTTCCGGCTCAGCTTTAGGTTCAGGTTCTGCAATCGGTTCTGGAGATGGTTTGGGCGCTGGACTGGGCTCCGGTTCTGCTTTGGGTTCCGGTTCCGCACTAGGTTCTGGTTCTGGTTGCGGACTAGGTTCTGGTTCAGCTTTTGGTTCAGGTTCTGGTAGAGGTTCAGGTTTTGGTGTATTCGCTGTAATTATTGATTAATAGCTAAATTAATTTTGTGACAAAAACATCGGACGGTTTCTGATGGTTACCAAAAATACATATACACACATTTTAAATAAAACTATTTTTACAGATTCTATCGCTTTTGTATTTAACTTCTAACTTCTCGACGTTTCGAACACTACAGCGTTCATAGTCACGTGAGTACAGAGGATAATCCTCCCGTGACCATTTACGCAACTGCTGACCGTAAAATCTGTAAAAATAGTTTTATTTCCAATGAGAACTGTATGTAGAACTTTTGTTTGACATCATATAGTTTAATGTGCATTTTGTGTGTATTTTTTAATAGTATAATATAACTTACATTTTTCAGTCATAGGCGTTCCCAATACTGGGAAATTTTTACACTGCTTAGTTATACCGCTCGGCCGCCAACCAACAGCTGAAAATAAAAACATTAGTAATTTAAAGTAGGTGCAATGATTAAGATACTGGATATAACCTGCCAAGCTTCACGGATTGTTTCCACAAAGGACAATAACTTCGTGCTATTCACAAAGATATTTAGAACAACTAAGTCTGAGTGTAACTTATGTCCGTTAATTTTGTTTTTGTAAAGTCCTCAGCATTTCGATGATTATTTTCATTAATGCAAAATGTCTTTAAAATTTAAATGGTCATGAAATTTTGCAAATGCTTTAGAAAAATAATAACAAAAAGCCAAAGTTAATATCATTTTGCATAATGCTGGGCGCGAGCCTCCTCCACACTAAAAAGGCCATAGACTTACTACACCGGGCTAGTCAGATGGGTTGGTTATTTCGAGTTTACCTTCTCCTGTATCGGGTATAGCCATCTGAGGTTAACAACTAAGACACACAAAAAAACAAAAAAATAACCTTCCCTTGCACAAATATTATAAATGCATATACAACTTTTGGTCGTCTTTCACGACATCCATGGGCAGTGATAGGGGGTGAATTGTATTCTTATTCCATGTATGTTTAATTAATATAATATATACATACCACCATAAGAAGTACCGTTGACTTTCATAATGACTTCAATCTCATCGCCTTCCTTAAGAATCCTCCAATATAATCGGTATTCTTTTGACATTTCACGTTTATTGTATAGGTCCAAATTTATTTTCTTGTCTTTCCATGGCGCTTCTGAAAATATATTTAAAAAAATGTAGACAAAATATTTTTGAGCATCCTACTAATATTATAAATACGAAAGTTTGTGAAAATGTTTGGATATTTCTTACTCAATCATACGTAAACTGTTAAACAGATTTGGAGGAAAAATAGCACATAGATTAGAACATTATCTGAATTAACATACAGAATAGTTTTTAATAGAGTTCTCTGGCAATCTGTTCTCTCTGCCTACCCTGCAAGGGATATGGCGTGATGATATGTATGTATGTAATAGCTTTTAACCCGATAATAGAGTGATAAAGTTTTATATTGTAATGCTAGTATTTTCATAAATAGGAAGATTTGGATTTTATATTGTATGGCTGAAAACATTTTACATGATCTTTAATAAATAATCCATGATAATTTGCCATGAACCATCAACTACCTAGACAATTTTAATTATATTTAAAAAATAATCTGGTATCATCAATAAGAACTGGCAACAATATCAAGAGAACACACCAGCAATACTCTCTTGGGAAATCGTCAACCCGCATGCTAAGCATGGCGATTGTGGCATTATCTACCTTTGCGGAAGGAATGTCCAGTACTGGGTATCAACAGGCTCATCAAATAGGCAGATTTCCCCACCTTATAAAAGGCGTATTTGATAAACCAAACTTTATTAATACTACACATACATACATACATATCATCACGCCATATCCCTTGCAGGGTAGGCAGAGAAAACAGAGTGCCAGAGAACTCTATCCTTGCATACTTCACTCGCTTCCTCAACATTCATAATTCTCTTCATACACGCTCGCCGGTTTCGGAGAGTCTTGACTCCACCTTCCTTCAGTACGTGACCAATCTGGTCTAGGTAGGTTAGTCTCGGTCTCCCCCGGTACCTACATCCTTCCACTTTCGCATTGTATATCTTCTTAACCAGACGTTCGTTCGGCATTCTTTACACATGTCCGAACCATTGAAGCATTTCCTCTCGCATCTTTATTAATACTCGCTTGAAAATAAGGGAATACCTGAGACGCATGTCTTATTGGTAATAAAATGTAATACCGAAAGGTGTACACTAGCAGTAGGGTGTTATTTACAAGGGAAAAATAATTACTATACGTGTGAATTGAACCCACAATAAATGGAAACAGACGGCACAGGAGCCAACTAAATTATATTCTGATAGGGAGTAGACATGTGTAAGTAATGCGAGTGATGCATCACACGTAATATTACCCGACCGCGTACTGTCATATTACACATTGCGCGACTAAACATGACATGACATTAAACATCACACATCACATTAAACATGACGCCGAACACTCGTGTACTGTTCTGTATTTCTGCAATGTTCGGTAATTTGGTAATGGTTATCTATCTCTCAAACGCGCCGTGTGTCTTTTCGGGAGAGTGAGAAGGATAGAACGACTGGACCGCACTGCGCCTGCGGTCGATAAATATTTATTTTGAGCTCTATTTTTAGAACATTAAGGCTTATATTAAATGAAATGTCATGTGTGATGTTTGAAGCGATGGTAAAATGTAATATTACTCGGCACGAAATGTAATGCCATATAACATCACTTCGCGAAGTACTGTTTTGCGCATGTCTAGTAGGGAGGTCTTTATCTAATAAAACATCGATTATCTGATAGATAGATATCGGGTTGAGAGCTCTCAGCACTCACCCACAGTCTGGGTAAAGGTTTATTTCCGTGCATCGCTTACGACTGTTGCGGCTCACGCGACAATAGCCAATGTATGAAAATGTATGGCGCAGCTTATGCTTATATTCGTCGCTTACAACTGTGGCAGACCTCGGAAACGACGTCATACATTTTCAAACTTTGACTATGGTCGCAGGGGCGGTAGTGCAAAGGGTGCTGTGCACCCGGACGCCAGGTGTTAGGGGGCTCCGAGAGCCGCTCGGGACACATAGAGCCTTCACTGTAACGCCCCGCGCGGAGCGGGCACACTGTACGCAGCCATGCCTAACCGTCTATAATCGTAGTGGGTGCGTTATTTGACAGGTTTGGGTAGGTTGCTTTGTCGCCATGCTCACTGTAACTTTATAATCCGATTGCGTTTACCTGATTTTGTGTCAAAACAACGATTCTAAGGATGCGATAATGCATTCCAGCGAGGTTCGGAGTTTAGTCGAACGTGTTGTAACTATCAACTTATTCCATATTGTTCCCCATTTTGATACAAGAGGGCGCCAGGTTATTGATTGCACCCGGGCGCTACATGTGCTAGAGCCGCCCCTATATGATCGCAACGGCCGCGCGCGAGTTGAAACGCGGCCGCGTGCGTTTAAACGCGATTCACGGAAATTAACCTTAAAATTGTCATAACCATCTGCGGCTAATAACTAAGTCACACACAAAAAAAGGTGAATAGATAGATACAAAGACACCAAAAACTTACTCTTATTACATCCTTTCCCGTAGAAACCAAATGGGCAGTAACACATTTTGGTTGGCGATTCCGTGGCGTTAATATCCATGCATTTTCCTCTCAATCCGCAATCGTTGTCATCTGAACATTCATCGCTGAACTGACAACGCGCACCGTAGTACATCTTGTTGCATTTACACCTGCCCAAAATATAGAAGCCATGGCCTGAGCAAGTCTCGTGGTATTGTTTGCCTGGAATAAAAGAAAGTGTTAAAAATTTTTATGTATTTACTAGCTGATGCCCACGACTTCGCCCGTGTAATATTCTTGAATTAACTCTTCTAGTGACATAAAAGATGAGTTATAATTTTTAAAATTTAAATGACCATAACTTTTTTACGGACTTTTTTAACAATAGATCAGTAATCAGTCGATTTTATTGAAGCAAAGACTAAATGTTGCTCTGATCCGAGCTTAATCTGTTTATGAAAACTGTGGCACAATCCGTTCAGTAGTTTTAGAGATTAGCGTGTAAATACATACAGCCAGACAAATAGAAAATATTTTTTATGTTCTATTGAGTTTTTCTTACTGCCTATACCTTACCTACTATTTTTTTTTAATAAATGTATCAACAGACACGTGGTTTCTACTAAGTTATTATATGTACAGATTAGGATTAGAGAGATTTTCCTAGAAACTTTCTTAAGACGGGCGCAGTCACTGGGTGTCTATACAAAATTATGGAGATTTTGACTTTATTATTTGTTATCATACAATAAATTTTTTAATACATTTTTTGAAATAACGCTAAATAAATTATATCGTCATCACCATTCTTCTGCTCTTTTAACAATTGCCTGTGATCAATGCAATATGTACTCCTATTCCATCGTACACATTGCAAAAGTTTTTGGCAATAGCTTTATAACCGACCAACTATCTGACACACCTGCCTGCCAAAAAAAAAGAGTAAAATCCAGGCAGAACGTGTCCTAGCCTGCCAAAAAAAACCATATGTATACTCAGCAACTAGATGCACCCTTTTTTTTGTTGCGGTGGACTATGGACGTGGTCTCTCCCCGCCAAATCGGTCCTGGGTAATGGAAGAGGCGGTACGTGACCTCATAGACACACCATGCAAACTCCTATCTTTGCCATGCGAGCGGGCCACCGGTACCCGATCTTTGTCTTCGGTGGCCAACTAGATGCATCATCATCAACTTGCTCTTATCCCAATCTATTTGGGGTCGACGCAATATGTCTTCTCCTTCCATACAACTCTATCAGACGTCACCTCTGAGGTTACTCCTTGTCTATCCATGTCATGTTTCACGCAGTCCATCCATCTTTTCTTCGGTCTTCCCTTACCCCTTACGTCTTCAACATTCATACTTAAAACTTTCCTCACAACATTACTTTCATCCCGTCTCATCACATGTCCATACCATGTTAACCTTTCACTCCTTAACTTTTCCGTCACTGGCGCAACTTTCAAACTTCCTCTTATATGTTCATTTCTTATTTTATCCATTCTGGTCAACTAGATGCACCCTAAAGAAAAAATCCATGTAATAAAACCGACCAAGCCTATATTATCTTGAAAGATACGGATCTAATTAACAAAAGAGGTATTGAGTGAAGTCTTCGTAACAAATTACTCGTAACCAGTTAGCCTTGACTCAAATTCGCTAATTGACATCATACGTACAAAACTAGTTATATTATATATTTTACTATTAATAAATTAACATATGTATTAAACGTTTAATTAGTTTTATTATGAAATAATATATCATGCAACTTGTTAATTAGTTTTTATGCGTATTCAATTACATTTGGTATTTATGTTGATATCTTAAACGTATTTCCGTATAATTTTTTTTATTGCTTATGGTGGCAAACGAGCAAACAGCACACCTGATGGTAAGTGTCACTGCTGCCCATGGACCTTTGCAATACCAAGGATATAGCTAGGCCGATGCCTACGATTACAATCCCTAAACCCACCCAGTTGGGCTTCCGGCTCTCTCGCTCACCGAACGAAGCGCAATAGCACATTGCCATTACTCGGACTTCGATCTTCTGCGAGAGTGTGGTACTACCCCGGACGGACCGGCCCGCGGCTGTAGACAGAGAACTGTCAATAGCGTGGTCCTACCACTATAAAATGTTACAACAAAATTATAACGAGTTCTATTGCCTTAATGATTTCTGATATTTAGGCGAATATAATCATCAAGCGAATATAATCATAAGCCATCAGAAAAATATCGTCACAGTTTTAACAATTATATTTGGTTATCATCATCATCTCAGCTCATATGTCCCACTGTTGTTAAGCCTCCTCCATAATGGGAGAGAAATTTATCTACTACACCACGATGGTCTGACGTGTTGGTATAGTGTTTTGTTTAGAGTTTTCCTTCTCTTTGATCAATTACATTATAATACTGGTGCTAATGTTAGATGTAGTGTATGTGTATAATATTATAATTATACACTCAACTTCTAGAATTGTTACACGACTGTTCGCTACAACCGACAAAGCGCAAGTAAATCGCGACAAGTCGTTCCAGATACTCACATATTCTGACTGGTCGTGGCCAGATGGCTAAGCGTAGGGGTGTCGGGGACAGAATGTCAATAGACGATCTCTCCGGCATCCCGTAAAAGCGCGGAAGGGACCGCTGTTAGGTTTTAGTGGGTATTCCGGCCGTCAATCTCATGGCCGGCGAGTCCACCAGCCCCAAGTGACAGACGGGGGATGTGCGCAAAAGCATTTCCTCAGCGTAACAAAAAAAAAAGATACATATTGTTCGATCTACTCACATTCGCAAATTATATTAAGTTTTATGAATAAAAAACTAACATGAGTATTACACATTTGAAATAAAACTGTTCTATTTTTTTACAGATTCTATAGCTTTTGTATTTTTAATTTCTCGACGTTTCGAACACTTTACAGAGTTTATTCAGTTCTCCTGTGATCATGAACTCTTCTATTGTCTTGTCTATGCATAGTATAAAAAAAAATCGTCGTAGTTGTCTGTCCACTTAAAATACGTAACGGATTGCAATTTTTATTAATGGCCGGCTACCCTGCTAACATTTTCCTGAATAAATGTTTCGACTCGTCGGTGTTATAAGTTTGTAATTTATTTTCTTTTCTTTTGATACAGGCTATTTTTCCGTCATCATTCTCCTACTCTCATTCCAATTATTTGGGGTAGATACAATATGTACTCTTCTTTCATAGTACATATTGTAGAAGTTATTGGCAATAGTTTTATGACCGGCCGCCTGCCAGACGTCAACCCTCCTTGGGAATGTAATTGTTGACCAAACGGCATCACATGAAATTGGCCCAGGTCGTTATAAGACTCTTAGTTGTTTTTTACGACATCCACGAGCAAAGTGTTGGTAGTATTCGTAGCCGCTACCATACAGCTACAGGCTATTTTCCCGTGTGGTCACAAAATAAAAATTCAATTCACCACCCACTTTTTTGTCAGTAGGCGCCATAAAACTTACGATTTTTACTCTGTCAATACGCGGATGAAGAGTACAGAAAGAAAGAAGAAAAATAAACCGGTATTTTGCGCTCATTATGAGCTAATAAAAAAAATAAACATAAGAAAATAACTCCTTAAAAAGGGCTATTTTGTATCAGGAAATAACTTACGTGGTAATATATCGATATCTGCACAGGACCAGAACCTATAGTTCGCACCCCATTCACCCGCCTCCCTCTGCAGTTGTAAGGTACAGTTCTCACAGGTAAAATCTGTCGGTAGACGCACTTCATATTTTTGTGCCCTGTAAACAATTTGTTATTTTTTTTAATAAAATATCATCTATCATCATCATCACCATCATCATTATCATAAGACTATCTTCATCCCACGCTAGTTCAAGTCGACACGACATGTCCTTACTTTTCATAGACTCCTATCACCCGTTATATTTTTTTTATTGCTCTTGATGGCAAACGAGCAAGCAGCACACCTGGTGGTAAGTGTTACTGCCGCCCACGGACCCTTGTAATACCAAATGTACAGCTACGCCGCTGCTAACCAATAATCCCAAAGCCACCCCGTAAAATGTGCCTGCCGGCTGAATATCTGCCCTACTGCTTTCATACGCATATCCTTATTCACACAATCCATCCATGTCTTTCTGGATTCATAATTCTTATACAACTTCCAAGTAAAGAGGAGGTGACATATTATATTCGTAAGGTGGTACATGAAAAAATGTAAGTACTGTGTTAAAAAGGTATGGGTTCGCACACTTTTAAATCAAAGCAAACAGATATATATATAAACCTCTGCCTGCCTCTTCGAGAATAAAAGGTCAATTTATGAAAATTAATATTATAAATATTGGCTGCAAACAATAACTAACAGAGGATTAGAATCTTTATTACAATTAACAATTTTAAAGTTAACACTAAAGTTATAAATATAAACAGACTTGACAGAATGATGATGATTAAAAATATAGCAGAAATCAAGAATTAAACTTACGTGACGTCATCTCGAACAAATTCGGTGCCTCCAGCTCTTGGCGTTAAATCTAATAGTGGCCTCTCCAAATCATCTAATATTCTCAAACTGTATCCTCCCTGTAAGAAAAAAAAGAAAAACTACAAAAAGATTCCGCCCAACGTGGGGCTCGAACCCACGACCCTGAGATTAAGAGTCTCATGCTCTACCGACTGAGCTAGCCGGGCTGGTGACATGATAATTAAAACTATGATTAACTTACTCTATGCGCGTATGCTAAATGCCAATGTACAATAAACGTTGAACCAGCTAAAAATGACGTTTTTGTTGTTCCTGTAACAAATAAAAAGTAAATCATTAAACAATACATATCAACTAAAATACCTAAGCAATGGAAAAGTAATAAAATTTGTATTGATTCATCACAATTTTAAGTCACTGCCCTCTACCTTAATTTTACGGAACTAAGACACGACATAATTTAAACAGTTATTGCATAATACACGTAGAGATGGCGCAATCTGTTACAAGCCCATAGTATTTATAATACCTTAGTAATTTCATCATATATTTGCAAATTAATCTACTAACAACTTTTTATTGCTAATGATTCTCATAAATAATAAATTGTTATTATATTATGTCACATATTTTAATAATATCGCGAAATACCACCGTTATGATTATGTATATTAAAATGCCCTTATTCGGTATTTTGTAAATACATTAGAAAGTTTAAGTATTTAAATGTTTACTGGATAGGAATATTTACTATAGCACACGAATAACTGGATAGAAATTATTACAATAACAACAAGACTCAACTCTCCATGTGGTGACGCAGTAACACTACGATTCACAAACCCCAATAGCATCGTAGAAGTGGGACCCATCATCATCATTTCCCTACTCTTATTCCAATTACTTGTGTGTTAAGTTAACCCTACTTGGAAATGTAATTGTTGACCAAACGACATCAGATGGAGTTGGCCCAGGTCGATATAAAGCTATTAGACGTCTTTTACGACATCCACGAGCAAAATAAGTGTTGGTAGTATTCGTAGCCGCTACCAGACAGCAATCGTAAAAGTGGACTATTGATATAATATTTATTGATATAATATTATTTATAATGTAATATTTTTATAAATGGTGAGGGATTGGAACAGGCGAAAGAATTTGTATATTTGGGTGTACTGTTTACTAGTGATGGTAAAAATGATGATGATGTTGAAAGACGAGTTAATGCTGGTAATAAAGTGAATGGGGCATTGTACGCTTTTATGAAGAGTAGGAATGTGTCTAAAAAGGCACGCCTAGCTGTACATAAGGGAGTATTAGTGCCCACTCTCATGTATGGCAGTGAAAGTTGAATTTGGCAGGGACGACATGAAAGTAGAATAAATGCTGTAGAGATGAGAGCTCTTCGTAGTATGTGTGGTGTAAGTCTGAAAGATAGAATTAGGAATAGTGTTATAAGAGAGCGCTGTGGTGTGAATGAAGAAGTAGCGACAAAGATAAAAAAGGGAATGCTGAGGTGGTTTGGCCACGTGGAAAGAATGAGAGAAGAAAGGTTGACTAAACAAGTATACAAAGCGAGTGTGAGTGGGACTATTACAAGGGGAAGACCACGTCGTACCTTTCTGGATCAAATTGAAGATGTATTATCGAAAGGTCAGGTTAAGAGTACGCGTAACCGTAGAGCATGCATGAAGACTGTGATGAGTGTGAATGAAGCGATGGAGGTATGTCAGGATCGTGGTTTGTGGCAATCCGTAGTCTCTGCCTACCCCTCTGGGAAACAGGCGTGAGGCAATGTATGTATGTATTATATAATATGCAAATAACATCTATGCAAGAGATGGAAAACTCGAAATAAAATCCTATACCAATACGCTGATCAGCGTGGTGTAGTAGGTCAATTTCCCTCCTATTTTAGAGGAGGCTCTAGTCCAGCAGTGGGACGTTTATGAGCTGAAACAATGATTATGGTGTTGTTCACTTGTTGTCTTGACTTGTCGCGACATTCAATGGTTCAGTCCACAGGACCATTTCTCGTGTATTTCTTCTTTAATGATATGTTAGTATATGTATACAACTCCAACGGCTATAACACGCGCGTTAACAGAAAATTTGCTGAGTTTCCCCTCAGACTTGCCAGATCTGATAAATTAACACATTTAATGGGCCCCACTTTGTATAACAAGCTGCCAGTATATATTACTGATGCACCTAATTTGACTATATTTAAGAGTAGACTGAAGACATGGCTGATTGAAAATGCCTTCTACCAACTTGAGAATTTTCTTCCTAAGTTAATATAATATAATTATTTTTATAATATAACAATTATAAATGTATATTTTCTGATTGCACGTAAATATAAGACTGATTATTTGCACTTTTTTACTGTAAATATACAAAATTGACTTATTCACAATGTATGATATTAATTTAAATGTATTATGTATATAAAGGACCTTATTAATTGTATACGCTTGACGATATCTACATTTAACTTGTAAATACCACATTTACTAATAAAAAGATTATTCAGATTCAGATTATTATTCAGATTTAGTACGATTTATTTGCTATATTTTTGTTGTAAAATTATAAAATACTACATATATCGACGCTAGAAAGCTAAAACTTAGTAACCAATCAAATTAAAATTTGTAAAGTAGACTAGAAAAACCATTTAATATTTTTAATTATAAATAGATAATTTTCTTATTTGTGAATCTAGAATTGTCAACTTTAGATCTACATTTTTTCTTAAATGGGTATGCCCATTTATGGTTTCGTTTAGAAGTTAGAACATCAACCAAATTATTATCAAAAATCAAGTTTTCAATTATCATGTCACTTTTATAATATGAAGTCATAATAACGCCGGATATAATATGCTAAACAATTAAACAGTTTTCTACGTTTGTGCCATTTTTTAATGTATTGTTCCACATAGTTGCTAGTATTTTAAAACTGTAATAATCGATTTTAGGTTTTGGGTTGGTTATGCGTTTTTATTTATTGCTAGAGTCTCCGAAACCGGCGAGCGTGTATGAAGAGAATGTTGAGGAAGCGAGTGAAGTATGCAGAGATAGAGTTCTCTGGCACTCTGTTCTCTCTGCCTACCCTGCAAGGGATATGGCGTGATGATATGTATGTATGTATTTATTGCTACAAATCTATTTTCCTAATCTTAGAATAATAACATACTTTCATTAGTGCACAACGTAAAACAGTGGTAAACAACTCACACACAACAGTCGTAAACAAACCCACTGGCCATTCTTATACTTCAATGGCCATTTTTCATATTATTTTTATTTTGTAGTTTATTAAGTTTATTCTTGTTTTAGTGTCGATATGTATAAGAAGCGAGAAGTTTCATTAAGGACATTATACCTGCACATTTTTTTAAAGAAATTAAAAATAAGTAGTCGGACCGGTGATCAATCCACCTCTCATAGGAAGGATGTTCGCGTGATGACAATGTAACTTAATAGATTGTTACCGTCCATTCACGTACATTCATGGCTGTGGTACCAGAAAGGGTAACTCTGAAGTCAAAGGATCGGTATTCGTGGTACGCCATTCAACGCGCAGAGACAATCCCGACGTCTTATGGGAGCTTGAGGTTACACTTGTCTTCCATTATTTCTGGTAGGTGTGGACCACAGAAATAGGTAATTAGTATTTCTGTGGTAAGGACAGGCCATATTATCACCAAATAAAAGGTAGGTTAGGTTATGTTTTTTTTTTTTTTTATTGCTTATGGCGGCAAACGAGCAGACAGCACACCTGATGGTAAGTGTCACTGCCGCCCATGGACCTTTGCCAATGGTATAGCTAGGCCGCTGCCTACCAATACAACCCTGAACCCACCCCAGTTAGGCTTCCGGCTCTCTCGCTCACCGAACGAAACGCAATAGCACATTGCTATTACTCAGACGTCGGTCTTCTGCTCAGTGTGGTACTACCCCGGACGGACCGGCCCGCGGCTGTAGACAGAGAACTGTCCACAGCGTGGTCCTACCACAATATTTGTTTGCCAATGGCTAATCATATTTGCCATAATTAGGATCAACCTAAAACTGTTGAGTTCTTAAATATTTAAGAATTAGTACGAGCAGTCACTGGATCATTGATCGAGTGGATAAATGCCACCGACGCGACGATAAAAACCGGGTTCCGGTAGCCCGCTCGCACGACGTGGAGAGCCGAGAGGTACATTCCAGGGCGGGTTTATGAGGTTGCCCGCCGCTTTATCTGTCGCCCAGGACGGATTTAACGGAGTGTGTCCAGACCATAGCCCGCCGCAAAAAAAAAAAGACGGGTGACAATTGCGAGAATTCGGTTTCAATTCCTGGATCTGATAACTTTTTTTCAGCTAAAAATTCTGATTATTCGCAGGTAATTTATCAAATGGATGAAATAGATTCGGTTGATTTAAAAAACCGGAGGTGTCAAGGGACACCCGGATGGAACGAAGTTCTATTTTAATTATATAATTTTTTTCTGCCTTAAGCGATTTTTATCGTTATATTTTAGCCAATTTGCAAAATATCTTTATAAATTATAGCCTATGTGTTATTCTGATGTGCAAGCTATATTACTATAAATTTCATCAAAATCCATTCAGTTCAGTAGTTTTTACGTGAAAGAGCAACAAACATGTTCACATCCATACATTATTACAAACTTTCACGTTTATAATATTAATAATAGGATATACAATTCCACTAGACTACCAAAACTTTTCGGCCCCGAGCTCGAACGCGAGCCGGCCACGCGGCCCGGTCACGGGCGAAAATAATTTCGTTGCGCATTATTTTGATTTTGCTATATCTCTTAAGGTATTGATTTAATTTGCATGGTCTGAAGGAAAAAAAATATCTTCATGAAATGTTCAAGCCAACTAATGTATTTAAAATGATAAGGATTAATACAGTATTTGTGTAAATAGCTTTTCAATTACCGTTTTATAATAGAACATTTTTTAAAGTATTAAAATGGATATAGTATGTTATCCTTAAGAGATAGATATATACCATCGCGGACTTTTTTGTAGGCCTTTTTAAGCTGTATAATACTGTAGTACTTTATTTTGATCTATTTCGTAGGGTTCAGCCAGCGTTTGCAATGTAAGCGCAAAATAATGTGTTTATTTACGACATCACATTAGAAACCTCTAAAATTATCAGTGTTTCTCTAGTACATTATGCATATATTATACATATAAACCTTCCTCTTGAATCACTCTATCTATAAAAAAAATCGTCGCGACACCACACTGTTCAATGCGAAATAGAAATGAAAATATCTGGCTTGCTTTCTATAAGAGAGCCGACGAGCGACGCCGCACAGCTTACAATAGCTTACTATAGCAAAAAGTGTCGTGACAACTTTTCGTAAGAATTTTTTCCGTCTAGCCCCCTTTCACAACGCGCGATAAGGAACTTCGTTCCAAAATTACATCATCTGACTACCGGTAGCTAGTGGTGGGGCCACTCTGTTGACATTTATATGTCTACAGCCGCCGTACGTCCGGGTTAGTACCGTACTCTGGCAGAATATATAATATGCTTACAACAACTACGCAAGAGAAGCAGTGGCAATATGCTATTGAGCTTCGTTCGATGAGTGAAAGAATTGGAAACCCAGCCATCTGGGTGGGTTTTGGTTGGTAGGCAGATGCCTATCTGTACTCCTAGTATTGCAATGGTCCGGCGCATGAGCGGCAGTAACACTTACCATCAGGTGTACTGCTTGCTCGTTTGCCATCATAATCAACAAAAAACCCGTTACAGAACAGAAACGTGAGATCCTAAATAAAAATCAATAGATAGGTATCAGATTGTCTGTAGGGTGAAGAATTACAAAAACTCCCCATTTCTTTTCTGTGTCACAGTACTGTGTACTCTTTCTATCCTGGGGGTTATCCTAAAAGACTAATGAATAACATTACTGCAAGAGAAAATAGCGAAATAAAAACATACACCAGCCCACCTGACCAACGTGGTATAATAGACCCATTTTACTCCGATTCATCATCATCATCATCATCACAGCCCATAAATGTCCCACTGTTGGGCTCGGGCCTCCTTCATAAAGGGAGGAAAATTAACATACTATACCGCGCTGGTCAGACGTGTTGGTATAGGGTTTTGTTTCGAGTTTTCCTTCTTTTGCATAGATGTTATATGCGTTTGCGTTGCGATAATATATACATATTATATCCCTTGGTCTTCTCGTACGATCACCCACGTGTAAGATATTGGGGTGGTGAATAATATTCTTACTCCGTCACCACACGGAAAATTGTGGTCACTCCGATGTGGAGGTAATTTTCACGCCCAGAAATGGGACACATAAACGTGGTTGATGATTTCTAAATAAAATTGGCCAAAAATCGCAGTTTATACTTATATGGATGTTTTTGAAGTCGACGAAAGGTCGAAAAGATGGATAGATAATTCACTTATCAGACCATCGAAGTCTACTGTTGGGTATAGGGCTCCTTCAAGAGATAATTATGTTATAATGACCACGCTTGGAAGCGGGATGGGCAATCGTAGTTAGTAATTATTTTTATTGCTGATGATGTCAAAAGAGCAAGCAGCAAATGGTAAATGTTACTGCCGCTTATGGACCTTTGCATTACCAGGGGTATAGCTAGACCGCTATCCAGAAAGTTGAGCTGCCAGCTCTCTCGCTCAACGAACGAAGCGCAACAGCACATTGCCATTGCTCAGATGTCGATTTTCTACGAGTGTAATACTACCCTGGACGGACCGGGCCGCGGCTATTGACAGAAACCGTCAACAGTAAAAAAGCTAATATAAATATATCTTCTACCAGAAGAGCTCTCAATTTTTCTGGTGATCTCCGAATTAGTTTTTACGATTTCTGCGGACTAATAAGATGTTTTGTCACATTGCACACTAAATCCATTGTTACCACATGGAAATAATTAGTGCCTACTGCTTTTAATTGTCATGTTTCTCTACTCTGAATTATAGGGTCTTTTCGTAAAACAAATGTTCTGTCGGTCAGCAGAAAGAACCAAATCATCTAAACACCTTTTGCAGAGTTTATTAAGGACCACTTTCATGCATAAAATTAGCTACCGTTTTATTAAAAATAAATTTAACATATATGTATAACAAAGCTGTGTGGTAGCGGTTACGAATACTACCAACCGTTACTTTGCTCATGGATGTCGTAAATGACGACTAAAAGCCTTATAACGACCTGGGCCAACCCTATCTGATGCCGTTTGGTCAACAATTACATTTCCAAGGACGGTTGACGTCTGGCAGGCGGCCGGTCATGAAACTATTAATCAAAACTTTTACAATATGTACTATGAAAGAAGAGATACATATTGTATCGACCCCAAGTAATTGTGATAAGAGTAGGAGAATGATGATGATGTATAACAACAAGAATAATTTATGACAAAAAATCTGACAACATTTCAGATCTTAACGAAATTTAAATAGGCCCATTTCGGCATAAGCCTATTTTAAACATAAAAAAGTTGGAAATGTCTCTAAGTATGTATTCCTCATAAATAATTATTATCAATTCATGTCTGAAAATACAGGATGTAACAAAGAATGGAGCAGCTGGTCAGAAGGGTGGTAGGTAATGATGGTAGGAACACATAACAAAAATTTGAACGGAAAATGTCAAGGTCATTGACTCATCAGCTGTCTGTAAAGGCGACGCTTGTTATACTGTAGCAAACGCAATCATTGATTTATTTAGGTTCTAATGAATATTTAAGAAATACTTTCTTAAATATTCATTAGAACCTGAACTCATACGAGTATGTAGCAGATTATTTATCATTTACTTGGCAGTGGTACTTTTCATTCAATTTCAAAGGAAAAGCGATGACAAAATTGAAAACTTTAAATGCCTCTAATTCATTAACGAATAGACATTTGCCCTTCAAATTTTTGTTATGGGTTCCTACCATCATTACCTACCACCCTTCTGACCAGCTGCTCCATTCTCTGTTACACCCGGTATATAAAAATATATAGCCATATCAACTAAGAACCTTCTTTCTGAAGTCTGTTAAAAAATCTGTCACAATTTTCGTTACACGCGCTATTGAAATTCGAATTGAAAAAAAATTAAAAGATTCGCGACCGTGACAGGACTCGAACCTGCAATCTTCGGATCCGAAGTCCGACGCCTTATCCATTAGGCCACACGGTCCCATACTGAAAAGGCTTTTACAGAGGGTTGATTGTACAAAGATGCGCGCGCAATGAAAATTAAAACTTCCCTTACTAATCATTACAGTTCCAAATGTTGCGTCAAATAGAAGTGTATTCTGATATGCTTTAAGTCTGATTATTGAACCATAATTATGTATCGAATTAATTTATATTCATTCAATTAATAGAAATCTTAAAAAACATGTGGAGATCTATGTTTTTTATCTAGGCAATTCAAAAGTTCTCGGGTCGGAGAACAGCTTTCAACCGTTCACATTCCTGCATTGTATATCTAAACGGTCACATATCAGCACATCAAAATAAGAAAACTCATGAAAAGTGAAAGTAATGTTTGAACAAAAACAGTTTTGCTTAAAAATTACTTCTCGAAATATGTTCCCTATATGCAAAATTTGTACTATTTCTATGTAAATTTAGTATATATTTACGGAGAACACTTTTCACCGGGTTGTTCTTTTAAAACATGTATTGATAACACATTTTAGAGATATTTAACTCATTTCTGAGTCAACTTAATCGGCAATGGCTAAAAACTATCTGCAGACATCTTTGAAACCCCAGATATTTCAAGCCACACTGAATAGACGAAATATAAACCGCACAGTTTTCCGTGTGGTGACGGAGTAAGAATACAATATATCACTCTTTATCTTACCCGCAGGTGATCGTAAGAGACAACTAAGGAATATAAAACGCATATAACATCTATTCAAGAAAAGGAAAACTCGAAACAAAACCCTTTATCAACACATTTAACCAGCGCTGTGTACCTAATAAGTCAATTTCCGTCCCGTTATGGAGTAGGCTCAAACCCAACAGTGACCTGAGAAGGTGATAACAAAATATGAGTAAACCGGAAGTGTATCAAATTCTGAAAAGATTCGACTTGGCACATATATACGAGGTGTAAATATGGTATGCCGGCAAGAGAACCAAAGTTACGTGACCTGTTCAGTTAATCCTCAAAAATACTATTCTTAAATAAAATTGAAACTTTTTCTATACTAAGAGTGGTCAAGCATTGAAAGGAATAATAAAACGCAAAAATGACATGACATCAATTTTCTGATCCAAGTTTTTTTTTTAAAAAGAATATTTTCGGTCGATAAGTCATAAAAACAACATTTTTAAGGCACTGCCTTTCGTTTCGAATCTAAAGACAATAATTATATTATAGCATAGTATTAAGCCTTAGCATTCCGTGTGGTGACGGAGTAAGAATACAATTCACCACCCCCTATCTTACCCGTGGGTGATCGTAAGAGACGACTAAGGGATATATAACGCATGCTACATCTATGCGAGAGAAGGAAAACTCGGAACAAAACTCTAAACAAAACCCTATACCAACACGTCTGAACAGCGTGGTATAGGTCAATTACCCTCCCATTATGGAGGAGGCTCGAGCCCAGCAGTGGGACATATATGAGCTGAGGCGATGATGATAATAGTATTAAAACGTTAAGTTAACGTGTGTTATTCCTCCAAAAATAAATAAGAGTCAATGTTGAATTTGTTTCTCTCTCGCAAAGATAGAGCGAGATTTATCGCATAAGGACGTCGGGTTGTTGGATGCACTTTTGAACTAAAGAAAGATAAATGCTTTAAAATTTTCCGTTCGTTATTCAGCGTGCTATGATAGGCTATGCTCGGTATTTCTTAAATAAAATTCGAAATACGGAAATCCGTAGAAGAGTGGATCTAACATAAGACAAAAAATTAACACGTTGAAGTGGCAATAGGCAGGCCATATTGCTCGTCGAACTGACAAACTTTGAGGAAGAAAGGTTCTCGAGTGGCGAACAAGAAACGGACGCCGCAGGATATCCTACGCTACCCCAACACTAGGTGGACTAACGACGTCTTGGAAGTGGCAGGAAGCCGTTAGATACAGGTGGTACAACACCGTTCTGAGTGGCTTTCTCGTGGGAAGGCCTACGTCCAACAGTGAACGTCAATGGGCTGATGGATGGGTGTCGTAAAAAACGATTAAGCTATAAAATATGCATATAACCATACATGTTATGTGCAAAAGAAGAGGAAAATAGCGATATAAAATGCTATACCAAAACGTCTGACCAGGGTGGTATAGTAAGTCAACTTCCCCCATATTATAGAGGAGGCTCGAGTGGAAGAGTTGGACGTAATATGGATTGAGAAGAAATTCAAATTGTCAAGATGAAAAACTACATGTGGCCACATTATATCCTGGGGTATAAAACAGAAGGTTCTTATCCAGTCCTAGGAAATTAGAGTAGAGTGCTTACATAATGCAGAATTCATTTTTTTTTTCATAAAGTGCAACATCAAAATAATATAAAACTAACGCAAAGGATCACTTGCAATCTTTTCTTTTGCCATTCAAAAAATAAATCTATGAACGACCCTTAATTTTTAAATTACCATTTATTCAACATATTTCTTATCAATTAAAATATGAAAAATGTCAAAAATTAATATAAAAAGCGAAATTCCGCAGCCGGTAGGATTCGAACCTACGCTCCCAGAGGGAATCTGATTTCGAGTCAGACGCCTTAACCACTCGGCCACGACTGCCTGGTGTTTCAATCCGAAATTAGGCTACCAATTATGTTCTTCGAAATAAATAAGCTATAAAGCCTTCAATTAAATATTTACTACACTCACTCCTTGTAACTATTTATTACTCATAAATAGCTGTTACTGTATAAGACTCCATTTTGAATATAAAGAGTGCAGTAATAAATAAATTCTTGTTTCACTAATAACTTTTACAACAAACAAACAATAAAAGGACGAAGATAAGACGTAGACTTGCAATAACCGTTAGATTTTTTTTTATTGCCTATGGTAGCAAACGAGCAAGCAACAAACCTGATTGTAAGCTCATGGACTTTAATAATAACAGGCATACAGCCAGGCCGCTGCCTGCCAAAATTTCCCAAGAATTTGGGCTGCCGGCCCCCTCGCACACCAAACGTAGAGTAACAACATATAACTACTGCTCAGGTAGAGAAAACAGGTAAAAAATAGCCCTACCACTTATTGTACCCCTCCCATACCCTTAATCTATCGCACAAAGAATTGCTTGCGTTAGAATTTGTATCCTTAATGGGTTTTCTCATTATGAAAAGTGAGTAATTAAACCAACTATGCAGTTATGTTGACAATTTTTTAGCGTGAATGTTAGTTTTATAGTCGTATATAAAATGTATTTCCGTGTGGTGACGGAGTAAGAATACAATTCACCACCCCCTATCTTACCCGTGGGTGATCGTAAGAGACGACTAAGGGATATAAAACGCATATAACATCTATGCAAGAAAAGGAAAACTTGAAACCAAACTCTATACCAATCCGTCTGACCAGCGTGGTATAGTAGGTCAATTTCCCTCCTAGTGTTGAGGAGGCTCGAGCCCAACAGTGGCATATATGAGCTGAGATGATGATGATAAAATTTCTTCTCTTATCCTAATTACTTAGGGTCTATGCGATACGCCTTATTATCATAATCACTCCCCTACTCTTACTCCAATAAGTAATCCGAGGTCGATACGATATATACTCGTACATATTGCAAAAGTTATTGGCAATAGTTTTATGATCCGCCTCCTACCTGACGTCAACCCTCATTGGGAATGTAATCATTGACCAAACGGCATCAGGTGTAGTTGACCCAGTTCGATATAAAACTCTTAGTCACCTTTTACGATATCCACGTAAGAGCAAAGTAAGGGTTGGTAGTATCCGTAGCAGCTACCACACAGCACCACAGAATTTTTATGGTGAGTATTCAATGTATATATTCAATGTATGATATGTAATGTATATATATATATATATATATATATATATATATATATATATATATATATATATATATATATATTATTTATTTTTGTTTTTTACTTTAAATATAAATTATTTTTATATTATTAATTAAACATTATTATTATTATTATTAAATACATATGATTAATTAAAGATTTCAGATTAATCTCCTCTGATGCAAATACAATTTCGCCGTGGCATAAATATGACAATCATGTCACTTTTTTGAATTTTGATTGATATTTTTTTTGTGTTACGAAAACTGTTTCTGGTTCTGATATACTACAAGCCTTGCTATATACTTGATGATATTTCACATTAGGCTATCCTTATTTGGTCCTGATTTGGTCCTGATCCGGTATGCCTTACCATACTTGATGTTATTTCACATCAGGCTATCCTGATCAGGACCAGACCTGGTCCTGATAGGGTTTGCCGGATCCGGCATGGCTCATTCTGTCCTGATCGGGTCCTGATCCGGTATGCCTTACTATACTTAATGATATTTCACATCAGGCTATCCTTATTTGGTCCTGATCTGGTCCTGATCCGGTATGCCTTACCATACTTAATGATATATTACATCATGCTTTCCTTATTTGGTCCTGATCTGGTCCTAATCTGGTCGTGATCCGGTATGCCTTGCCATACTTAATGATATTTCACATCAGGCTATCCTTATTTGGTCCTGATCTGGTCCTGATCCGGTATGCCTTACCATACTTGATGTTATTTCACATCAGGCTATCCTGATCAGGACCAGACCTGGTCCTGATCGGGTTTGCCGGATCCGGCATGCCTCATTCTATCCTGATCGGGTCCAGATACATGATCTGGTTGAACCATACTTTTTTTCTAGTCGGGAAAGCCTATACAGCTAATACTTAAGCTATATCCTAATTGGTAAGTCATTCTACGACAAAATCGGTAGTTGTACAACAAAACTTGTACATTTTACTCTTACTACTTCAAAAAGATAATGTATGTGGTAGCGACTACGAATACTACCAACCGTAAAAGACGACTAAAAGCCTTGTAACAACCTTTTTTTTTTTGTTTACGCTGTGGAAATGCTTTTACGCACTATCCCCCGCCAGTGACAGACGGGGGGGTGTGTGGGACTCGCCGGCCATAGATAGTTGGCGGCCGGAATACCCACTAAAACCAGCAGCGGTCCTTTCCGCGCTTTAACGGGATGCCGGAGAGATCGTCTAATGACATTCTATCCCCGAGCCTTATAACAACCTGGGTCAACTCCATCTGATGCCGTTTGGTCAACAATTACATACCCAAGGAGGGTTGACGTCTGACAGGCGGCCGGTCATAAAACTATTGCCAATAACTTTTACAGTATGTACTATGAAGGAAGAGTACATATTGTATCTTAGGATAATGACTTCAGGAACATAATCAAATGGATTTCTTTATTCTAGTGTACTGGTCGTTTGGTCAACAATTACATTCCCAAGGAGGGTTGACGTCTGGCAGGCGGCCGGTCATAAAACTATTGCCAATAGCTTTTACAATGTGTACTATGAAAGAAGAGTACATATTGTTTCGACCCCAAGTAATTGGGATAAGAGTAGGAGACTGATGATGAATTTCTACACACATGAAGTCACGTTAAAAAAACTTTTATCTATCACAAATCAGCTGTAAAGAAACTGTTTTATGAATAAATAAATAAATAAAAAAAACAAAAATCTTTAACCGCCAGTAGTTTCGCCGATTAGACACGGTGTTTCAGTTTCAACATAACAGATGTCTAGTCAGGCCGAAAATCTAGACTTGACTAACAAGTATGCGACCTCGGTCGATAACCTCTGAATCATCATTCTGTTAACGTGAAGATTTTATTGAGGTAGGTTTTGTGTTGTTTTAGAGTAGATGTCCTTTGAGGCAAACACAACGAGGCCACCGAAGACAAAGATCGGGTACTGGTGGCCCGCTCGCACGGCGAAGAGAGGTGCTTGCAGGGTGGGTCTATGGGGTTGCGCGCCGCCTCTTCCGTCGCCCCAGACCGATTTGGCGGGACGCGACCAGGTTCATAGACCACCGCAAAAAAAAAAGGCAAACACAACGAAGACATTGATGCCATGAAGAGAGAATGCATGGCAGGTTATTTAGTGAGTGAGGGCTACACATTTGACAGTTTTCTATCTACAGCCGCGGGCCAGTCCTTCCGGGGTAGTACCACGCTCTAGCAGAAGATTGACGTCTGAGCAATGACAATGTACTGCTGCGCTTCGTTTGGTGAGTGAGAGAGCCGGAAGTCCAATTGGTTTTTTTTTTTTTTTTTTGTGTGACTTAGTTGTTAGCCTCAGATGGCTATGACAACTTTACCCGGACTGTGGGTGAGCGCTGAGGCCTCTCAACCCGTAAGTCCAATTGGGTGGATTTGGGGTTTATATTGGTAGTCAGCGGCTTAGCTTGATATTGCAAAGATCTATGGGCGGCAGTAACAATTGCCATCAGGCTTGCTGCTAGCTCTTTTGCCACCATAAAAAAATACACGCTATCACGTTTTTGCTTCGAATAGCAGGGTATGTAGTTATGTACAATTTTACCACTAAACCAAAAAATAGACAAGTTGCGTAAAAACCCATGATGGAATTAACACTTTTGATGAAACGTGTCCCTGTTAAACAGGAGCACGTTTTAATTATTTATCAATAATTTTGAAATATATTGTCATTCATGTATTTACATGAAATTATGAAAGAGAAAAATATATGGTGTCATATTACTTAAGGTCGCAAGAAAAAGGGCTTAAGCGATTGCTGTATAATTGACACAAATCTAACGACATCTCATCAGTTTTATATAATTAATGGAAGCACTTAAGGCAGAGGTGTCAAACTCAATTTTGCAGAGTGCCATATATTAAATCTTGAATGCGTAGGCGGGCCAGATTGAAAATTATTGTGACACATTGCGATCGCGAGCCTTATCGATACGGCCCAGGGACCGGATGCGACCCGCGGGCCGTATCTTTGACATGTGACTTAAGGTGTAAATAAAGTTCACATTATAACAAAATATGACAGAGAAAAGAATATCTCACCTTTAGGCATCCCACATGGCGGTTTCGTTCGTGAATTGTCCAAAAAATCCAAGTCCAACCACCTGGCTGGAGGGTATGTCAATGCTACATGTCCATTCACATCGAACCACACAAAACTGAACACAAAAACACAACAAGCTACACTTAACAACGACGCCATCTTTATTTCCCTCATTTTTTTTTCTAATTCTTCCACATCGCTTTTAAATATTTTTGAATTTAGAACGTCCTAATCATGGTTGAAATACACTTTTTAAATTTTGGTCCAACATTATGTTCTTTTTTTTACAACGACAATGCCTTCCTGGTTGTTTGTATCTGTAACAAAAGAAAATTAATTTTATTTGATATTATAATAATAATTGTATTGCGATAAAAAAATAACAATAATAATGTATAATCACTTCTAATGTTTACGCGAGTATTACACATTTGAAATAAAAATACTTTTACGGATTCATCATCTGACTGATCCTCCCGTGACCATGATCACTGAAAAGTGTTCGAAACGTCGGGAAATTAAAAATCAAATATAAACGCGATAGAATCCGAAAAAGTAGTTTTATTTCAAATGAATAATAATGTATTTTTTTAGTTTTCTATTTAATATTTTATTATCGGAAACATCAACATTTGAGTCATATTTTATAGTCTCACAATGAGGCGGCATGTATCCTAAATGGTCTGTAGAGGTAACGCACAGGACAATACTCTGTGCAATCCATAAACGGTTATACGGAGTTTGGGTATAATTGGTATCCGTTAATTGCATTTTACTAAAGTCACACACAAGGATTTATTCTTTAGCGTGAGATCTGTTGAGGGTCTGAGCCGTTCTATATACATAAAATAGAAGAGTAGAAGGTTTTTCATATAAAAGGCAAACAGATCATTTTCTAACAATAGATATAACGCATATACGTATGGCGTCTCAAGGAAACTGGAAATGCATCACCATTGTTTAAAGTTTTCACCGGCGAACCGGAACGACGAAGGTCATATCTGTCTCATCTTACGTTGAAAACATAATATTATATATCACCATGAGATATTCTAAGGATGTTGTGGATATGAAGATTGGTATCTGGATATGGATATTAAAATAATCATCCATCCATCCATCAGCCTGTAAATGTCCACTGTTGAACATAGACCTCCCCACGAGAATGCCATTCGCAACGGTCCTGAGCCACCTGCATCCAACAGCTTCCTGCGATCTTCTTGATATCGTCAGTCCACCTAGTGGGGAGGTCATCCTACGCTGCGTAAATTAAAATAAAATAATATTATTATAATATTTTTCGTGTGGTGACGAAGTAAAAATACGATCCACCACCTTCTATTTTACCCGTGGATCGATCGATGATCGTAAGAGACGACTAGGGGATATAATATGCATATAACATCTATGCAAGAGAAGGAAATCTCGAAACAAAACCCTATACCAACACGTCTGACTAACGTGGTATAGTAGATCAATTTCCCTCCCACTATGGATGAGGCTCGAGGTCAGTAGTGGGACATATATGAGCTGAGATGATAATAAGATATACTAAGGATGTTGAGGATATGAAGATTGGTACCTGTATACGGATATTAGAATAATATTATGCGAGTTTCAGATCATTCAGCCTTTTATCCACTTCTGAACGTAGGCCTGCCCCGCAAATGAGGGGAGAGCGCTTGAGGAGACGCAATGACTACGCTTGGCACGCGGCAAAATAATTTATAATTCTGCGTAAAATTATGAAAAAAATAAAACAAATTTTACACAATATTGTGATAATTTAAAAAAAAGTTGTCGGGTCTCGAACCCGAGACCATAGATTCCGCAGGCGAGGAAGTTATCACGAGGCTATCACCAGCTAGCGATTCGAGTGAGAATTTCTCTAGTACATAAATTATCCATCCAACTTTGACCCTTAATATCTTTTTAACGAGGGCCCAGTTGACCCTAATATCTGGTAGTTCATGATAACCTCGGGCCCCTCTACCACCCTACCAAAAATCATGGAAATCCCCAACCCACACGTCTTAGGGTCCTTGTTAGATGTTTATTTACTGTAAGATTGCGATACTACCCCAGACAAGTCAGCCCAATTACGGTTATAGACAGAAAACTGTTCTTGGTGCCATACTTATTATTATCTGTCATATATTATTACTTAGGACATTTAAACTTGACTCAAATTACAATGATTGTAATACAAATAGAAGGAAATCCATTTCCTTTAAGTAATATATGCAATTGTTGGTAATAATTATTATCTGTTGCTATTAATCTGATTTTAAATATCGCAGACATAATCTACATAAAGTTTCCCATGGATATTGCCCACCATTTTGTAATTTGTACGCGGCATCTACGGTTTGTCGTGAATCATTTAAATTAAAATAGATTAATTAATATTATAATAATATTTTATGGTACTTAAGATATTTTGACGTTAATATAAAGAAATATACATATACGAACTAGTTTTCATCCGCAACTTTGCCCGCGTGATTTCTTGATAAAAAAAAATAGCCTATGTCCTTCCCCAGGCTTCAGATAATCTATATAAATATCAATTTCATCACAAACGGTTCAGTAGTTTAGTCGTGGATCGTGGGATTCATAAATAATATAATTGCCAATGCCTTGACCGTCCCTCCGCTCTGCGCGTCGCCAACTTGTAGTAAGCGCTTAATGGACTCTCCACTTAAGTTAATGTGATCGTGATATTTTTCTTTTAAGGACACCACCCTTCACTAAGGAGATAAACTTTGTATTGCGGGGACAAACATACAATTAACGCAGACAAATTACACTCAGACTCAGAACAACACTTTGTGGATCGCACAAAGTATTGTCCTGCGTGGGAATTGAACCCACGGCACTGGCATGGAAGGTCGGTAGCTTAACCACTACGCCATCTGTGAAGTCAAAAGAGAAAAACTATTCTTTTTATTTAAACTATTCTTCAAAATTACTTAGTATAAAAGACAAAGTTCACATGTGTTAAATATGGAGGGAAGCGGTTGAGGGACAACTAGTTATCTAATAACACAAGATAATAAATATAATACAAAACCAACACATGAGACTTCGGACTTTCCTATCAAAAATTCAATGCCATAACGAGCCAATGGCTGCTACAGTCCAATAATCATGACAAATTACATTCGTCAATCTGTTATCTATAAATAAGATCAATTTCGTTACAACATCTCATTAAATAAATCATTTGTTTTGTTAGAAAGTGCTTTCGAATGTAATTTTGGTTTAATTTCAGTGTATATAGTTATTCTAACTGTCGCCCATTATTGTGTAATGTGGAAATAATAAGCGTGCCCTATTATAATAGTGGTGGAAATTGACGCAAATAATTTAAAAAACATATAGGATTGTTAGTAGGTATGTAATACGTGGAATATTGCCGCCATATTTTAAAAAAAGAACATTGTTCTCACCTCACTTACAATTGAACCAGAGTGGCCTAACTGGCATTTTTGCAACTTTTAACCTAAATGTAATTTCGTAATCTAAAAATGTTAATCTATAAAATTACAGCTGCCTAAAATTATTTGCGAACTCTTAACAATAGATGACAGTACAAGTACTTTCGGCACATTCAGCCATTCGGCTTATGTTCTAATCGATTATATTGCATTTAATTTTAATTCCCTCCATATTGTAAAACATGGTTCTTGTAGTTAGGAAGCTCTGGTTCTAACAGCCTCAATTATGTATTCTATTTATATGTAGCTAGTGATATAGATTAAAAAAAGTATTACTTTTAACGCGAGATTATATTTCTCAGCATCCTTCCGTGCCTATGATAGCTGAAAAGTATTTGAAACGTCGGGAAAGAGAAAATCAAATACAATTTTTTTTTTTGTAAACAAAAACATGCTGTGTATACGATAATTTTTAGCACTAATTTAAGTATGTGTGAATTTTATTAAAAACTCCATTTATGATGGAAAAACTTATTTATTCTTAATATCTAACTCAGTTTCACATTTTGTTAGTCAATTCGATGTAACGGGCGAAGCGCTAGTTATAGTATATTTGTAAGTGGCAACACTATTCGAAGGGCACACGGTGGTCACAGCCGACGGTCGGCACTTTCACTTGATCACAATCTGTTGTTTAAACATTGTACTTTAGATTTCTGATCTTTAAGCACTTTAAGCAAGTATTACATATATGAAATGAAACTTTATATTGGACAGCTTTGAAATTCTGATCGACCATCTTTAATGATGAAAAGTTAGACTATTTTTCTTAAGCGACTGCTACGATATCGTGTATGTAAGTATATGATACCACAGATTAATAAATAAACGATACGTTCGTTAGTGACCAAAAATGCAACACAGTGCTACCCTGCCGCCATCTTTAGAGGCAGTTTGTCAGTCGTTTGGAGTGCGTATGTTCTGGCTTCGCGCGCTTTTTATAACCACAGCTGTTTTTTTTACGCAACGGAATTACATATTTTAATTCGATATTAAACTTTTTATTTGTATAACAATATAGAGATTTTAATTAAAAATAAACATTGTACTTTAATTGTTAAAAGTGATTAAACAAAAGATGTTAACACTTCACTTAAAACACGAAATTTTATATAATATTTCAAAATGACGATTAATTAAAATGTTTCTCTTTAATACAAAAATTTCACTTCATTAGTTGTGAGCTTGTGACGAATCCAACGGGTTTACTCATATTCAATTCCGGATTTCGTCACTCACCTTGAAGCTCCATCATGAGAATAACTCAGTGGTACCATCATCATCATTTCAGCTCATATATATCCCACTGTTGGACTCGAGCGTCCTCCACAATGGGAGAGAAATTGACCTACTATACCACGCTGATCAGACATGTTGGTATAGGGTTTTGTTTAAAGTGTTTCTTCTCTTGCATGGATGTTATATGCGTTTTATATATAACCCCTAGTCGTCTCTTACGATCATCCACGGTTAAGATAGGGGTGGCGAATTGTATTCTTACTCCGTACCTTCATACAAGGTTTAAAATCACAAATACGCTTAGAATAATAACACATATTATTCTAATCAGATACATTTGAAAGTAAAATAAATACCTATTATACGACTAAGATCCCTATAGCAGATAACAAAAAGAACTAATGATATTCAAAAGCCTGAACATATATTCATAAAATGAAGCTAAGAACCATCTCGATCACATTAGTTTTTCAAAAGAACTACATAATAATCGGAACATTCCTTTACAATCTACAATGGCACACACAGACATATCAAACTTTCAATACCGCTCCTTTTGCGTTAGAGGCTCTACCTCAGGGCCGGCTTTACCTATAGTGCAGAGGGTGCGGTGCAC
Source organism: Lymantria monacha (assembly GCA_905163515.2). Taxonomy (NCBI): domain Eukaryota; kingdom Metazoa; phylum Arthropoda; class Insecta; order Lepidoptera; family Erebidae; genus Lymantria; species Lymantria monacha. The sequence continues at coordinate 18,244,396 of LR991106.1, read as the reverse complement.
CCGGGTGTTAGGGGGCGCCGAGAGCCGCTTGTAACCATCACCCTATTCCATTTTGTTCACCCACTTTGGTACAAGAGGGCGCCAGGTTATTGATTGCACCCGGGCGCTACATGTGCTTGAGCCGCGCCTGCTCTACCTTAACCCTTTAGTAGGAGGCTAACTATATCCCTTCTAAAATTACCCCAATCTGAGGTCTCCGACATCGACTTGACGAAACATACGATGGCATTACAATCGCTCAACACAGAGCCTGTACACGGCCCGCGCAGCCATAACATGTCAATATCCACGCTTCCGGCTCCGCCGCCGGGGACGGTGGACGCGGTGCGTAATAGTCATTAATCCGTTCTCCACAGAGTGGGACCTTGGGCGATGTCGCTTAAAACTTTTTCCGGGTTGAGAGCTCACAGCAATCATCCATATTCCGGGCTAAGCTGTGCCATCTGCGTCTAATAGCTAAAAAAACACGATACAAAAAAAATGAGTCAGGAGTTAAAAATAACCATTTAAATCGTCACGCCTTCTAAGAGAACACAGTCATGGTAGAATTCCCACTAAAATCTTCATGGTATATTAAAACATAATTATGCCACAGTTTCCATGACAAAGATGACAAAATTGTAGCATTGTTTATGGGTAACATGGGACAATGGGAGTATGACAAAATTATTCCTTATGTAAACATATTTTGCGTATCAAGATTATAATCGTTCTCACATCACAAAGAGCGGTTCAAAACCTTTAACAAACTATAGCCTTTTTTCCCTTGCGGTGGACTGTGGATGTGGTCGCGCTCCGCCAAAACGGTCCGGGGTGACGGAAGAGACGGTGCGCAACCTCATAGACCCACCCTGCAAGGGCTCCTCTCTTGGCCGTGCGAACGGGCCACCGGTACCCGATCTTTGTCTTCGGTGGCCCGCCCGGCGACAAACTATAGGCTAACTATAGTGCTGTGTAGTAGCGGCTACGAATACTACCAACCTTTACTTTGCTTTGGATGTCGTAAAAGACGACTAAGAGCTTTATATCGATCTGGGTTATCCACCTGATGCCGTTTGGTCAACAATTACATTCTCAAGGAGGGTTGAGGTCTGGCAGGCGGCCGGTCATAAAATTACTGTCAATAACTTTTGCTGTACTAGTACATATTGCGTTGACTACGAGTAATTGGGATAAAAGCAGGAGAATGATGATAAGTATAGACCATAGGTATATTCTGGCCAAGACTTTTGGGACAACGAAAAGGCGGCGTGAAAGCTAGCGTGCCATACCAAATATGTGGAATATAAAATTCTGATAGGAACAGATGGATTTCTTCTTCCCAAGGGTTATAAAAAGTATAAGTTTTTGTCGATTCTTCGCCATAAAATGCTAATAAATCCACTGGAATAATTTATTATTAATAAAAATAATACTATACCGCATTGTTATACTAAACAGAAATATAAATCTAAAAAAATGTTATAAAATACATACAATGAAACATAGAACCTCCTCCTTTTTTGAAGTCGGTTAAAAATAGGTCACGATAAGTTTCATTATAAGTCTGCTTACTATTTGTATTTGATATTTTGGTAAAAAAAAAAACAATAATGAATATAACGATATTTTCCTCTAAACTTGCGTGATCCGATATGGTCTAGTGGCTAGGATACCTGGCTCTCACCCAGGAGGCTCGGGTTCGATTCCCGGTATCGGAAAACTTTTTTTACTTAAATTTTCATTTTAAGATATATTTTTTATTATTTTATATATTTAATATGTACAGAAAAATAGAAGAAAATAGAATAAGGAATAAAAAATAAATAAATAAAAAGAGAAACAAAAGGCGCAATCAGGCATCGAAAAATTCCTCCGCATCACTGTCCACTGGTAATGTGCCCAGAAGGCTATATGTATTATTAATTATTATTGTTTATTATTTTATACAGGGTGTCCCAAAATTCAACGATAAGCCGGCACCAGCAGGTGGACCTACATATGACTACTCGAGAACAAAAAAGAAAAAAATTCTACCTTGATTTTTTTTTTCATTACGACAAAAAAACCGATTTCTTTAAAAATCGTCATCTTTTATTATATTATTAAGTGCCATTGCTACAATTTTACAAGTAATTCTGTGATTTTTTTTGTATTGGCAAGGTAAGTAGCACTACTATCGATCACAACCATTAAAAATTCCAGAATATCTATAGTTTTTACACAAAAATCAACCAAAACTATGTTTTTTTCATAAATTATGTAAGATTTTGACTTTCAGCTCACTTTCACTCATCACAGTGAAAAAAAAAAGTATGGACACTACTGTGGCAAATAGTATTAAAAATTGGCGCAACTAACTACAATTCTAAAATGGTATAACATTCTAGGCAAACTAACCACCAAATTATACTTAGGTGTACTATTTCAAAATAACAACCATATTTCGAAAATTTTTAGTGTTGATAGTAATCACTTTTACTATGTAGCCCAAATGTTTTTGTTGCAAGTTCTCAGAATTTGAATGATACATGTGCGTAGTCCATAAGATAACATAAGTTAGACAGAGATAGAGAGATTATACGTTAGAGGGAGATAGATAGATGCTAATTGTTTAGTAACATTAATGCAGGTAGAGAAGTAATTAATGTCCTCAGCAGCACAGCAAGTCAGTACGCTCTACTTCTTTGTTTACTGCACAACGTTCTGTTTTAATTAAAGTGGCTCTGGTACTAACGACTTTGGATTGAATTAAGTGACCTGGAAATTGACCTGACTTGGCATTATTTTAGACTGTGATTTTGTGTTTTTTTAAAGAAGTTTTGCCTTATTTTCAAGTGTTTAGCATTCATTATGCCGCTACCATATACAGCGTTAGAATACGCTAATATGCACCTAATTTATGGAGAATGCCGATGCAATGCCAACGCTGCTAGCAGATTATATCGAGCAAGGTACCCTACTCTTCAAAGGTATCCGGATTATCGCGTATTTATTAACGTGCATCAAGCATTTTCGGAGGGTCGTATACCATCTGACAGGAGAAACGCTGGAAGACCTAGATCGGAACACAATGAAGAAGTTCTCAATGAAATAGAAAGCGATACAACTACCTCTGTACGTGCCATATAAGTAGCAACGGGAATTCCAAAAAGTACTGCACATAGAATTTTAAAACGTCACCAGTTTCATCCATATCATTACAGGCGCGTGCAGGCGTTATTACCGCGGGACTATCCACTGCGGGTCGCATTTTGCCGTGTAATGCTGCAAAAACACAGGGAAGATCCCCAATTCTTAGACAAAGTTTTATGATCGGATGAAACAACCTGCAAGAAAGATGGCTATTTAAATCTTCACAATCTTCATAGCTGGAACAATGAAAATCCGCACCTGGTGAGAGAAGACAAATCCCAATATCAATTTAAGGTTAACCTATGGACGGGCATAATAAATGGAAAAGTGATAGGACCCTTTGAGTTACAAGGAAACATAGATGGCAATAGCTATTTGAACTTCTTACAAAATGAGTTACCAGGATTATTAGAAGACGTGCCCTTAAGTAATTTGCAAAACATGTGGTTTCAAAACGATGGTTGGCCAGCTCACTATGCCCGCCCTGTGCGAGAGTACTTAGACCAAGAGTACCCAGGGCGTTGGATCGGGCGACTTGGTCCTATCTTATGGCCACCCCGTTCACCTGATCTAAATCCCCTGGACTTTTTCTATTGGGGTTGTCTAAAGGACAGTCTACTCTACTACTAGTCTACTCAAAACCCATTGCAACCTTGGACGAGCTTCGCCAAAAAATAATTCAGGCTGTGGATCACATGAACAGAATCAGATATGCAAGAAAAATAAAACGTTCATTTTTAAGGCGATGTCGTGCCTGCATTACTGCCAATGGCAAACAATTCGAACATTTATTGTAATTTTAATAATATAGTAAATTCTAATCTCTCTATATCTATCTCTGTCTAACTTATGTTATCTTATGGACTACGCACATGTCTCATTCAAATTCTGAGAACTTGCAACAAAAACATTTTGGCTACATAGTAGAAGTGATTACTATCAACACTAACAATTTTCGAAATATGGTTGTTATTTTGAAATAGTACACCTAAGTATATTTTTGTGGCTAGTTTGCCTAGAATGTTATACCATTTTAGAATTGTAGTTAGTTGCGCCAATTTTTAATACTATTTGCCACAGTAGTGTCCATACTTTTTTTTTTCACTGTGATGAGTGAAAGTGAGCTGAAAGTCAAAATCTTACATAATTTATGAAAAAAACATAGTTTTGGTTGATTTTTGTGTAAAAACTATAGATATTCTGGAATTTTTAATGGTTGTGATCGATAGTAGTGCTACTTACCTTGCCAATACAAAAAAAATCACAGAATTACTTGTAAAATTGTAGCAATGGCACTTAATAATATAATAAAAGATGACGATTTTTAAAGAAATCGGTTTTTTTGTCGTAATGAAAAAAAAAATCAAGGTAGAATTTTTTTCTTTTTTGTTCTCGAGTAGTCATATGTAGGTCCACCTGCTGGTGCCGGCTTATCGTTGAATTTTGGGACACCCTGTATATTGTTTTTAAATAATTCGTATTAAAATTATTTTAAAAAATATATACATATAAAATTTTCAATAAACTAAGTTATTTAATTTTTATCTTAATCAAATCACTGTGAATCGATTGTGATTTGTAACTTGTTAAGATTAAATAGGTAAACAGAATTGCATTTTGAAATGTGCATTGATCGCATACAATAAAAAATGCTGTAGGCAAATTAAATAAGATGCATTGATTCTGTCTTATTATCAAAATTTGCTTAATGCATTACACAAAAGAATTAAGTAATAAAAGGAACATTTGATCAAACAATACATTTTAAATACCTTAAAAATCTAAAAATGTGTAAATGTTAGCGTTCCTAATAATTAATTGACCTAAGTTTACGTAACGCCATCTCTTAACGAGTAGCATTAATTATCACTTTATCAACAACTATCATGCTTCTTATCGGAACGCAATCACTGTGAGAACTAGATTGTATACGCAAGCATTGTCGCTTGGTGGCAAAAATCAGTTACAACAAAATACACTAAATGAGTGAACTATATAACCATTGCAAATGTTACACCAATATTTCAAATCACGCATCATTATCATCATCACAGCCCATATATGTCCCACTGTTGGGCTCGGGCCTCCTCCGTAATGGGAGGGAAATTAACTTACTATACCACGCTGGTCAGATGTATTGGTATAGGGTTTTGTTTCGAGTTTCCCTTCTCTTGCATAGATGTTATAAGCGTTTTATCTTAGTCGTCTCTTACGATCACCCACGGGTAAGATAGGGTGGTGAATTGTATTCTTACTCCGTCACCACACGGAACAGTCACACTTATTGACGATTTAAGAGTTTGAGATTTTCGGCAGGAGCCATTTCACGGTACGGAGGGCCCCCATTTCCTATCAAGTCAAATGGAATATTTGACGGCAGGCTTATCAGCTAATTAAATAATATACCTTATTATATATGTTTTAACGCGTAATTAATATACAAGGTAATAAATATTGACTATAAACAGACAATTAACCTTGATTCTTAGTTAGAATCCTTGAATTAAATAGAAATGCTTGAGCGATTCTTTCATTTTAAAGCAAAATAACAAAAGAATCACACTGTTATTAATTTCTTCCTTATTCGATTTGTCCGTTCGAACAAGCAAGTGGACATATAAAAACTTTTAGTATTTTCTTATCCGTCCTATTTTTTTTAGAAAAAACAATATTTGAAATAAATATTTATTTACGGATTATTTCGCGTTTTTATTTGATTTATAATTGCCCGACGTTTCTAACACTTTACGATCATATTCACGGGAGGACGGACAAAGGTGTCACGTGTTTTTTTTTTGGCGGCGGTCTATGGATTGGTCACACCCCGCTAAATCCGTTCGGGGCGACAGAAGAAGCGGCACGCGACCCCTTAAAACCGCCCTACATGTACCTCTCTTCGCTGAGAAGAAACCGGTATAAGGTGTCTCGCGTCTAACAAGTCATCTTTACTATTGGTTACATTTTAAATGTGTAATAAAAAATACTGCTCAAACATGTCTAATAAACAGAAAAATATTAAAACCACTAGTAATAATTTATGAATAATCCCATTTATTATAATTTAACAAATGTAAGTGGTACCTTATTATAAAAAGATAGTAAAGTGCCTAATCGACTACCTATTCGCATTTCGATAGAGATAATTTTGTAGAAAAGATTAACAATGCCATCTAGCCTGAAAATATAGTCAACCATCTGGGCATATCATCTTTAGCTTCGAAAAAAAATTGTATACTTAAATATTTATATAAACACATACAATTATTAAAATAGAAATAGGTATTACTTAAATATAGAAAGCAAAAAACAATCATTGTGTATGTTTTATAATATCGATTTTCATTTTATTCTCCGCACAGCCTGAACAGAATCCAATATTACATTCTTTGCTTATCATTTTATTCTACAGCTTTTTACATTATTCCTGTAAATATCATAATTTTCATTTTCTCTTAAAGAATTTTGTTTCCCAATGAAATAGACTATGGCTGTTTATCATACTAACAAGCAGGAATACATTTCGATAAATTTATATTCACACTTTATACTTGTAATTTAGGGCATTTGTGGCAATAAAAAATTACGAAAAAATTGAGCAGGTGACCACACAACAGACAAAAGTGACATAACACTAATAATAACGGCATTTATAACTTTATTTGCCGAGAACGGCGACATGGCAAATAGACAAAGATCCGGAGGAATTTCATTATAACTCATCTTAGTTATTATTTCCTTTCTTTTTGTAACAAACCTATAGTTTCATCATCATCATCACAGCCCATAAATGTCCCACTGTTGGGCTCGGGCCTCCTCCGTAATGGGAGGGAAATTAACCTACTATACCGCGCTGGTCAGACGTGTTGGTATAGGGTTTTGTTGCGAATTTTCCTTACCTCGCATAGATGTTATATGCGTTTATATCCCTTAGTCGTCTCGTACGATCACCCACGGGTAAGATATGGGGTGATGAATAGTATTCTTACTCCGTTAACACACGAAAAATTAAAAAAAAATAAGCAATTACCTTAAAAAATAGTGCAAAATTGTCACTAATAGTTCTGAAATTATGACGAAACCGTTTACCTTCTAGTAATCTAGCCTTCATGGTGACAATGTAGCTTAAGCGATGTTAGTGATACAAAAATAAGGTTCAATTTTGAGTGCAGATAATCAAATTCTAAATCTACAAAGTTATAACACAGCTATTTGCGTTTCATATACACCTTATACCTCTCAACTTAAGAGTGTTTTTAATTTATTAGTTATAATGTTGGCAATATTGTAGTTCCGTCTTTCTTATAATATAATAGGTAGGTTCACCATTTTGTCTTGCCATGGTTTTAAAGATTTAATGGTCTCTGTATGATTAAATTAACTTTTTTTATAATTGGCAAAGGATGTTGGTGTAATAGTGTTTGTAAAGAAATCGGATATTGTACTATGACTAATGAATTATACTGAAAAATTAACTTCATTTATTTGTTACAAGTATCTCTGGCCATGAGGCGACCAGGATAAGAATGCGATTGAAGAATTTTGGCGGGGACGTAAAAACGTTATGTAGTTCTCTTGTGTTACATTCAATATCTTAGTATTTAATGCGTTATATTAAATAATTTTGATGGCATTTTATGAAATATGATGAGGAAGTGCTAAGGAGGTGAATACAATGTAACAGTGCTTTACATATTTTAATGTTTGCCACCAAAATTCCCAGAAGATACAATCAATAATGTGGCCATAGCAGGAGACGACAATTTTAATTACTGACCGCCAATGACTTTAAACTAAGTGATAATTTATAAACAAAGTCGTGTCATAAAAACTCGACCCTTTACTTGCTCGTAGGAGTCGTAAAAAGTAGCTAAGTCCAAGAATATACTACTACCCTTTCGCCACACGGGAAACCTGGCAAAACACCATAATAAAAGTCGAAGGTAATGACCGGTAAAAGACAACTTACCTAATATTTATGGAATACTTTCATAATCTCACGCTTATATTTCCAAAGACGTAGATTTTTTATTATTTCAGAATGGCAAGCTTACAGAAATATGTTAAAATAAGAACTTATATAAAGAAATTATAAAAAATTCAAGGATATGTGAAAAAAAATGCATAAACTCAAACAACAGTTTATTTTTTACTATATCCAAGATTTCTAGTCAAAGTCCCTTTATCAAGATTGACACTCGTAGTTAAAATAATCCCACTTCAACGTTTAACTATAAATATTTATTATCCATGCCAAAAAAAATATTAGCAGTCGTGAAACTAAATTTATAAATACTTAATCTAAATTACTGAAATTTAGCATTATGCTAAATTTAGCATAATGCTAAATTTAGCATAATGCTAAATTTCAGTAATTTAAATAACAAGGTTGTGTCATCGTTTAATACAATTCTAACTGTAAAGTTTGAAGTATTAAGCCTATAACAATGTGTAAACATTGTCGGGTAGATAGCATACCGTCACCTTAAGACGTAAATACAATACGAAATGAAATTTGCATGTCCTACAATTAGTCGCGGTGGTGTAGTGACAGCACGATTGGGCCGGAATCCCAATAGGCGCGGGTTCGAATCCCGCTTGCGACATCATTTTTCATTTCGTAATCGGATTCTATACTTAATCTAATTAGATAGATTTTTATCGCTCAATATGATTTTGTCATGATCAAGATGAAGCGTGGCCAATTATTTTCTGCTTGTTGTAATATCGAAACTAGTTTCTTTATTTATATTCAATATAAAGTTTATGTAATTGTTGATAACGTAATTATTGACGATGTTTTTGCTGTCTATAGTACTAGCGATACTGAGTCAGAAGTTTGACAAGAATTGTAACTAAGCGTCAAAATAGGGTAGATTTTAAGCTATCTATTAGGATTCTTTGTTTTTTTTTTATTATTTGTAAAAAGTAATTTTTTTTAGACGGACTCGGCATTAAAGTTTGTCGAAACTCAATCACGAGCGCCTCGACCATATTTATATTTAAAAAAACTAAACGTATAAATATACGCGCTTAAATCTATAGGTCCTCGTTTATTAATAAAGGGATTAATTAATGGTAGTAAAAAAAAATAAAAGTTGAAAGTAAAATTAATGCGGTCGAAATGCGATCTCTACGGAAGATCTGTGGAGTTAGGCTGACTGATCGCATTCGTAACGACGACGTAAGAGAGCGAGTAGGTATGAAAGAGAGTATTGGTGTAAAAATGCGAAAGGGAATGCTCTGATGGTTCAGACATGTGGAAAGAATGCGGAACGAACGTCTGGTTAAGAAGATATACAATGCGAAAGTGGAAGGATGTAGGTACCGGGGGAGACCGAGACTAACCTACCTAGACCAGTTTGGTCACGTACTGGAGGAAGGTGAAGTCAGGAGTCTCCGAAACCGGTGAGCGTGTATCAAGAGGATTATGAATGTTGAGGAAGCGAGTGAAGTATGCAAGGATAGAGTTCTCTGGCACTCAGTTCTCTCTGCCTACCCTGCCAGGGATATGGCGTGATGATATCTATGTGTGTAAAAAAATCCATTTTAAGTAACATCTAAGGCGACATATTTGATACATAACATTGATTTTATCCGTCATTTATATTGTTTAAGTAATACCTAAAGATAAGTTGTCGTTGGTGAAAACTGATATTACAATAACATTGTAGTAATAAAAAAATATACCATAAACCATATTTGTTTTACAAATTAACTAACCACAATAGTGCTGTTCCATAGTCTTTGTGATGAGAGACGTGGCCACGTTAATTCAATTGCTGACCTTTTTGATCTGATGTCGTGCTGTGCAGCGCTATCTCACGCCGGAGTCTTTTGATCAGTTGTTCATTTTAGCATTTTTATTAGTGTCCGACCGAAACTGATTTTTCAGCCGAAACCGAAACCGAACTTTCGGCCTTGCTCTCTGTTTTGGCCGAAACCGAAACCGAAACTCATTAAAACACTTAAAATAACGATTATTTACTGAAATTTACTGTTTTTTAACATTAATTTGCATATATCTATACTTATATATATACAGACCGTTAAAAAGTGTAAAATAAAATAAAAAAACTCATTAAAATATCTACGTAACAATTTTTTTTATGACATGAATATACAAGACTAACTCATGATAGTAAACTAAAAAAAAAAACAACTTTCAGTTAGTGTTCGAGACATATAGGAGGAGGTCCAAAAGTTCGTGGAATGGAGGGGGTGGAGTGGGGTTAGGGGCACTCGCTTAGTGTCATACATAATTGGGGACTCATCGAATATATATTGAGTTTCAGTCCTGTTGCATCATTTGTTTACACCAACACTCCCTGCTAAACAGGTGAATCCGGAAAGAAACTGAAACTTTGGAAAAAATTGAACACCGTGCTGTGATAAAATTCCTTACCAAGCAAGGAAAGAACACTCAGACCGTTTTGAACGAAATGGAAACCATTTATGGGGAACAGTGTCTTATTAAATCAATTATTTACAAGTGGCATAAACTTTTTAAACATACTACTTAGGAAGCTTACCTACTTAGGAAGGCAACTGGCCTTCCTCGAGGCCACCACATCAGACATCGCCGAAAAAGTGGCAAATTGTGCTTGAGAGACACCCTTTTGAAGCACAAACAGTTATATGCTTTAGTTGGAGTATCAGATACCACCATTTTCTGAATTTTACATGACAACCTGGGTTTAACAAAAGTCAGTGCAAGATAGGTACTGAAAATGCTCACGCCACTTGAGAGACAGCAGCGTGTCAATTTGTCAAAACAATTTTTGGAATTGTGTGGAGACGAACCTGCACAGATTTTGGAGCGAATTTTTACTGGAGATGAAATATGGGTTTATCATTTTGAGCCGGAGATTTTGCGGCAATAGATAAAAAATATTTTCACAATGATTTCTAAATCATTATTCATAGATCAAAATTAATTCATAGATCTAATAAATAAAGTTGTATAAACTTAAGGGTGATTATATTGAAAAGGAAAAATAGATTTGGTTCATTTTATTTAAAACCCTTCCATTCCACGAACTTTGGACCTCTTCTTGTATAGTACATAGCTAACTAGTAATACGTAATTGTGTTCACAATATTTTAAAGATAAACACTCGAGTTTCGGCGAGGCCGAAGGTTTCGGCTATATTTTGGCCGAAACCGAAACTACGGCCGAAACTAGATTTTTTGGCCGAAACTGGCCGAAACCGAAACCGAAATTTCGGTCGTTCACTAATTTTTATATACAAAATTAATAATGCCGTATATTAAAAATTAATTGATATTGAAATAAAATAAAAGGCCATTGGCCTCCAAAATAAGAAACGATCTTGTCTGTGAAGGATTTACTTTAATTAGTTATTTTGCAGTATTATTTTTTGATATTTATTTAGAATCTTTCCGTGTGGTGACAGAATAAGAAATTAAGAATAAAATTCACCACCCCCTGTATTACCTGTGGGTGATCGTACGAGACGACTAAGGGATATAAAACGCATTAATATCTATGTGAGAGAAGGGAAACTCGAAACAATACCCTATACCAACACGTCTGACCAGCGTGGTATAGTAGATGAATTACCCTCCCATTATGGAGGAGTCTTCAGTCCCAACAGTGGGATATATATGAGCTGAGATGAGGATGATGATTTAGAATCAAAATAAGTAATATTGGGCAATTTTATTCTGTGTAGATTCAAGGTACTGTGATGAGGATAAAGTGAAGAATGAATAAAAAAAGCATGACAGCATTTTCATGAAATCATAAAAACTATCGGTTATGTTATTAAAAATCATTGCCCTGATATTAGAAAATCAAAAATGAATTTGAATGAGACGGGAGTCCTCCAGTGTTGATGAATACTGAAAAGTGTTCGAAACGTCACGAAATTAAAAATCAAATACACACCATCATTCTCCTACTCTTATCCCAATTACTTGGGGTCGATACAATATGTACTTTTCTTTCATAGTACATTTTGTAAAAGTTATTAGCAATAGTTTTATGACCGGCCGCCTGACAGACGTCAACCCTTCTAATTGTTGACCAAACGGCATCAGATGGAGTTGGCCTAGGTCGTTATAAGGCTCTTAGTCGTCTTTTACGACATCCACAAGCATAGTAAGGGTTGTTAGTATTCGTAGCCGCTACCACACAGTAAAAAAATAAATACACCCGCGATAGAATAAAGTAAACATCAGAAATCATTATTACTAATGAAGTTAAAATGCATTACATCATTTTTGTAACTGATTTTTAATTCCCCGAAGTTTGGACCTTTTTCAACATTCTTAGTCACGAGATGACTTGCACACGCTCTTGGTTTTCTTGCCGGATCTTTTGCACTGTGTTCGATCCGGTGGTAGTATATTATATTTGTTAGGTTTAAATTAATAAATTGTCATAAAATAATAAAATTAGCTGTGCGGTACAACCCTTACTTTGCTCGTGAATGTCATAAAAGACGACTAAGAGCCTTATAACGACCTGGGCCAACTCCATCTTTAGCCGTTTGGTCAACAATTACATTCCCAAGGAGGGTTGACGTCTGGCACGCGGCCGGTCATAAAACTATTGCCAATAACTTTTACAATATGATGAAGGAAAAGTACATATTGTATCGACCTCAAGTAATTGGGATAAGAGTAGCAAAATGATGAATGATGATGTCATAAAATAATAATTAACACAAAATTAAATAAAACATACCTAAATCAACAATTTTTTATCTATATATTTTTTTCTGGCAATGAATTTGTACCAAAAATGTTTTTAAAATTTAATAATTAATACTGTAGCAAATTGATACAACTTTTGTAATAACGGCGACTTGTTCGACGTGTAACACCTTAGTGCTCAAAATCCATAAACAAAATGTTTTATTTCATACGTGTAAAACTTGAGAAATCATTATCACTATATCATATATGTAACTTGAGAAATCATATAAGAAATCATTATATCTGTTTTAGCCAATTAATTTAAGATCTAAACATACATATACATATTTAACCTACATAAATAGTTATTTTTCATTCGAGCTTCATACATCATAAACTATAATTAAAGCTTCCATCTAATAATTAGGTAGTCATTATATGAACAAATTATAATCAAAAGAAAAAGAAGAAACTAATTTAGTTACGTTAGGTAATACCAACATTAAGACATATTCAATAAATTTTAAATTTAGAACTGAGAGATTGATTGCCAAACTGTATCGATTTTGCATCGATGTAACAGTTGGTCAACTCTACATTAAAATTTTCACACTTGTCTATGATTTTAATAGTGTATGGCTTAGTTTCGTCATATATACGTTCTGAAATGTAGAACATAGATAATAAAATTGTTCTTTATAATTATTTTATTTTATTATAACTTAAACAGCAATTGTTACAGTAATTTTTAGATTACTAATATTAGAAGTGTAATATTAATTATGATAGTAATATTGGTTTGGATTAGTGTTAAGAGTATATTACGCTTTAATTAATTTATTTTTTAAACGAAATCAATGTTGTAATTACAATCATCTTGGAACTTTTGGCGGGAAGGTGAAAGTGTCATCTGGTATCATATTGAATATCTTAGTGTTTTAAAGTGTTATATTATATAAAATCTGATGTAATTTTATGTAATGTGACGCGAAGGGACTGCTGGGATATAGTGAATATGAGATAAAAGTGCCCACCAAAGTTTCGTTTTCCACCAAAATACCCAGAACATACCATTATCATCGTGGCTGTAACACTGTTGACAGCGATGACTTACTGACGGACAATGAGTAATATAAAGACACTAAAAACGTAAATCAAATTATAACTCGACACTGGCAACAATATCCCGTATAAGAAGCTGATTGCCAATACTAAAAAAAGAAGAAGTATAATCATAATTAGTACATATAAATATTATATACGACTTCGTGTAATATATTCCAAAATTGATTTTAAATTAGATTTAATTATGAAGTTACAAGAAGAATTCATTTCGAATTCTAATGCTAGAGCCGCACCTGCGTGAACCGTCACGAAGCTTCTTGCAATAAGACGAAACATTTTTTTTTTGTGTTCTTAGTTGTTAGCCTCAAATGGCTATGACAACTTTACCCGGACTATGGGTGAGCGCTGAAGGCTCTCAACCCGTGAGACGATACACGCAGATGTGACCGGTCTTATTGGCTATCGTCGCGAGCATTCGGGCTTCGTGTGCGTTATCGCTTGGGTGGTGATAAGTCAAAGGGTTTTAGCGCGTCAATATATCGCGCTCTGTGGTCACACTAGCGTTTTTCATTTCGGCGCAAATTTTCGATGTGTTTAGACGCGTTCGAGGATCTTCAGTTAATCAATAAATATGGAGTGGAGTGATGAAATTGTGTTAGAATTTTTACACCATTATGAAGCGGAACCCATGAAGGGATCCAAAAAAAATCATTACGTAATTATTAGCATAATATAGCTGTAATAGTAAAGCAATTCGTCATCCATAGTTAAACACATGAAAATTATTTCGGCCATCTTTACACGATACTTCGTGTAAAATACCGAAGTCGCTAATGCGACCACCGTTTTATCGCGATTACTTTCTAGTGTACAAAACGTACGAAGCTTCGCCACACATTACTTCAGGACGATACACGCAGGGGCGGCCGTAGCATAATATTATAAATACGAATGCGAGTTTGTATATTTCTTACGTTTTTACGCCTAAACCTTTAAACAATTCTATCATCAATGGCAAGCTTTTATTTTTAATTGTTTTTTTTTTTTGCACTTTTGGTTGCAAACGAGCAAACAGCACACCTGATGGCAAGTGTTAGTGCTACCCATGGACCCTTGCACTACCAGTGGTGCAGCTAGGCCGCTCCTCACCAATAAAAATCCTTAACCCACCCAGAAAGTTGGGCTGCCAGCTCTCGCGCTCTTCGAACGAGGCACAGCAACACATTGCAATTGTTGAGAGTGTGGTACTACCCCGGACGGATCAGCCCGTGTCTGTAGACAGAAAATTGTCAACAGCGTGGTCCTACCACTATTGAATTGCATTATTAGCGAGTAATATAGGCTATATTTATGATTGTATTCCCACGGGAACGTAAATTACGAGGTTAATTTACTAGTAATAAAAAATTGATACTTAAATACAACAGTCTCTAAATAACTCGTTAAACATAAAAAATAACTAAAATAAATCACTACTAATAAATATAAAAATATTAAATTTATAATCTTCAACAAATATAATAGAAAATTAATAGTTGCAAGTATTTATTCCAGCGCCATTTGAATTGTATATAAAAATTAAGTAGTTTCGTTTAAAGTATAATAATATCATTATTTTTAATATCATGCGAATATTATTTTGCTCTCAAATAAAAGTCAACAAGATTTCTACAGCTGGGTTATAAAAATCTATAGTCTATAAATTTCATAAGTAAATACGATTAAAAAATATTACGATATAGTAAATGTTTTTATTCGTAATGGTTACTCGTGGATGATGGTAGGAAACGACTAAGGATTATAAAACGCATATAACATCTATGCTAGAGAAGGAAAAATCTAAACAAAACCCTATTGTTATAGAGTTTGACCAGCGTGGTATAGTAGGTCGATTTCCCTCTCAATATGAATGAGGTTCGAGCCCAACAGTGGGACTTGTATGAGCTAAGATAAAATGTTTTCAAGAAAAAGTCATTTTTTTATATGTTACGGCGATTATTGATTCAACATCTCAGCTCATATATGTCCCACTGTTGGGCTGGAGCCTCCTCCATAATGGGAGAGAAATTGACCTATTACACCATGCTCACACTCTCCTCTATTAATTACGGGTGCAAAAGGATTTATACGATTGCCACTCGAAAGTGAAGGAATGGTGACACATTTTATTTTTAACCCAACACGCCAAGGGCTTACAATAATTTCATCGTGATTATCGCAGCTCATATATGTCCCAACGCTGGGCTTTTAACCCCTTTTACAATAGGAGGGAAATTTACCTACGCCCCGACGGCGAAATCTGTCGGGGCGTCGACGAGAGGAACCCGCGAGGGTAAACCGCCGGGCGGGCCACCGAAGTTAAAATCGAGTACCGGTGGTCCGCTCGCACGGCGAAGAGAGAAGGTTTTACGGTGGGTCTATGGGGTCACGCGTCGCCTTTCCGTCACCCCGGACCGATTCAGCGGGGCGAGACGCACCCATAGCCCACCAATAAAAAAAAAAAAAGGGAAATTTACCTATCAGCATGAAGTAAGAATTACAATTCACTACCTGTTAATTTATCCGTGGATATCGTAAAAGACGACCACATGATATAATATGCAAGTGAGGGGAAACTCGAAATAAAACTCTATACCATTCCATCTGACCAGCTTGGTATACCACGTCTGTGGTTAGTGTCTTACAGAAGGTCAATCTCCTTTCTATTTTGAAGAAGACTCGAGCCCAAAAGTGGGACATATATGAGCAAAGATATTAATAATAATTCTCATACACGTTTTCTAAGAATTAAAGATTTTTTTTATTTATTTATATTTTTTAATATTTTTTTCTTATCGTAATCGCAATTACATTTAATGACTTGAAACAACTGTGTCATTGTCGCTGCACTGTCAAGATGTAACAATTTGTAATATTATTGTACAAGTAGTTCGCATAACGTATGCGTTTCATTACACGGTAGCGAAAGTTAATGTTTGTTCTACTATTTACACATTATACGAGTATTCATTCATTTCACACTCTTACTACGTTGGAATTTCACTCGCTGACGCCTTCGTAATAAATTAGGGTTTGTATGAGAAAAATAGTTCAACACTTATCATTAATTAGTGACGTTTTTATAAAACTATTTTTTTTTTTTAATATTGGTAAATGAAAACGAATTGTGCGTATTTTTTTTAAAATAATGTTATATTAATAAATACATTTTAATAGGTAATATTTTTAACAAATTAATTAATGTATTGGATAAAAGCCAAGCGTTTAATTACTCTGTAGAAGATATTTTGCCAATATGATTATCCTCTTTAAAACTAATCATATTAATCATTAATGAGACTGAATTATGTTAAAATTAAAAATACTTAAGGCAAACGATAGATAGCGCATATATTAATTTTCATAATTCGCCTTCCAAATTTGAATTCGCGATTGGAAAGCGATGCCGCTAGCGGATGTGGGTCGCACGTGAGTTCGCAGCAATTCCGCTACGAAAAGCGCTCAAAAAATCGAAGAAAGCAAAAATTTTTGTTGGCATGTTTAGATAGAAATTTGTATGAAAGTGATATTTGAATGACTATTGTTATGCATACCTACGTGTTGTTTGCAGTTATTATATTTCGTGTTATTACAAAATCGTTTTTAATGATATCTAAGCATGCCATTTCTTTTTATTTCTATTCTTACAACTATAAAAATCTGCGAAAATTAAATTATCAATAATTGCTAAATATCTATTCATATTTCTAATTCTCTTAAACTGTTTTCTTGGTCTAGTGGTAGATAATATCCCAGCGTCGACGCCCCAGCAGTTAGCAGCAGTCGACGGGGGATGGTACCCGAAAGGATAACCCGCCGGGCTGGCCACGGATGGGAAGAAAGCGGTACCAGTGGCCGGCCCAATGGCGATGGGAAGGGAATACGGTGGGTTATGGGGTCACGCGTTGCCCTGCCGTCATCCCGGACGCAGCGGGCGATGTGTTTCCGGTAAAAGTGGTAGATAATATGCGTTTTAAAAATCATAAGATTCCGAGTTTAATTTCGATCAAAATAAAGTGTTGCAATTTCCTAAAATTTTCGACGTATTCGATGATTTTATTATTAAAAGATCAGTAGTAATGATAATTTGACATTTTCCAAATAACGATAATGATGTTTACATGAAACTAATAGAAATAATTGGCCGTGCTATAAATACCTAATATAATTATATTATTATAAGGTACAAAACATACATTTTCCAATAACAATGGCGCCATTTTAAAATTTCAACAATACTCAATCAAACATAGATTATATTTAATGGTGATATTAAAAAAATATAATTAAAATTAATATTTAAATCAACACAATGTTAAAATTAATAAAATATAATAAATAAACACGGATAAAGCAAATAAATTATTTTTTTATTTATTTTGTTTTCCCGCGCAAATATAAATCGACATTGTCATATTATCTCTGTGACAATGTTGCCAACTTAAATTTTCACGATAGATTAAAAATTTGTAACAACCTTGGTCTATCACTTACCATGTAAACATAGACTAACAAAAGATCTAATTATATAAAATTATATAGATAATATCGGTAGGGCATTGTTATGGCAATCTCACTTACATGTGAAAGTTGGTAATAGCTTCACGGTAATCCATCCATCGGCTTGTAAGGTCGACTATTGGACATGGACACAAGGGCCTAACTTTCTTCTCTATTAAATCCTTTTTTTGCGAGGGACTTTCACTATCATCTTCTCAACTCTCATAAATCCCACAGCTGGACTAGAGGCTACCACAATGGTAGGAAAATTGATATACTTATACCACGCTAGTCACACAGGTTGGTAAAGGGTTTTATTTGGAGTTTTTTCTGTCTTAAATTTATATCCCTTAGTCGTCTATTACAGCACCCACGGGCAAGATAAATGGCGAATTGTATTCTTACTCCGTCACCACACGGAAAGGAGTGACTTTACAAACATACAATTAACAGACACAAATTACAACCAAGAGAACAGAACAATTTGTGGGTTGTACAAAATATTGTTCTACGTAAGAATTTTATCCATGACTGTCTAAGTCATGATTCTCCTACTCTTATCCCAATTACTTAGTAGATAGATGTAGTATAATATGTACTCTTAGGTAGATATAATATGTACTCTTGTTCCATAGTACATATTGTAAAAGTTATTGGCAATAGTTTTATGACCAGCCGCCTGCCAGACGTTAACCCTCCTTGTGAATGTAATTGTTGACCAAGACGGCATCGGATGGAGTTGGTCCGGATCATCATAAGACTCTAAGTCGTCTTTTACTACATCCACGAGCAAAGTAGGTAAGGGTTGGTAGTATTCGTAGCCGCTACCACACAGCTATCCATGTCTGTCTAAGTAGGTATCTTAATTACCATGTTACCTATGCATTCCCGAGCTAGTGGTATTCCCTAGAAGATCTTATTCAGATATTCATATTTTCATTCACTAAGTATACATATAATAAACATTTAATTAATTTATAATTATAAACTTAATACTTTCACAGTAATTAATAAAAATAACATGTAAATGTGTTATTCTTATATACAATGAAAGTGCGTTGCCTAAATATGTACATCAATTACGTATAATCATCATTATCTTAGAAAATACGGCCCTAAGGCCGTATTTTCTCCTCATCACCATTGCGCCAAGCACTTGCACCTTATCCTTGATGACGTGGCATGGCGGGTTACCCTTTCATTATTATTATATCAAATTAGTCAGACGGATGAATCATTTCAGCTCATATATGTCCCACTGTTGGGCTCGAGCCTCCTCCATAATGAGAGGGAAATGGACCTACTATACCGCGCTGGTCAGACGTGTTGGTATAGGGTTTTGTTTCGAGTTTGCCTTCTCTTGCATAGATGTTATATGCGTTTTATATCCATTAGTCGTGTCTCACGATCACCCACGGGTAAGATAGGGGGTGGTGAATTGTGTTCTTACTCTGTCACCACACGGATAATTTCGGTTAATTACGGTTTCTTAATACGTTAATGCTAATTATCATATTATCTCTTTGGAGAGGCTTAAGTTCAAACTGTTATATACCCAATGATGAGTGAAAATGAGTATTAAATACTATAACCTATTGATGAGTGAAAGTGGGTATTAAATAACATACCCAATAATGAGTGAAAATGGGTATTAAATATTATATCCAATTATGAGTGAAAATGGGTATTAAATACCATAACCCAATGGTGAATGAAAATGGGTAGGTATTACAATACCGCTGGTCTACCCGAATGTTGATAAAGAGATTACAGTAAACGCATCGCCAAATAACGCTATTTTATTTACGGTGACATTCCTTAAAAATGATAATTTTCTAAAAATTCTTCAATATTTCGCAGTTTTCATAATTTATGAAAAGTAATTTATAATGGAATTAATTTTATTATACCCAACGATGAGTGAAAATAGGTATTAAATATTATACCCACTGTTGAGTGATAATGGGTATTAAAATTCTATTGGGCGCGGTCTAATATCCATCACTCTTATGACATTGATATGTATCTTGTCATAAATATGTTATATAACGATTTATTGAGAAATCTGAATACCTATGATGTGATAGGCATGTGATTTGCTAAGTAGAATAGCCTTGCTATTTGATGAAATGAATAATTCAGTCCAACCGGCCACACCATATGAGGTCGCGACCCAAATCAATAGAACATTTAAACTAATTTTAACGATAATAAAATACACTTATTCGTTTAATATCCAGTTTTGGAAATTGAATATTAATTAATGAAAAAATAAAATTTGCCGACGTATATAGAATTACCAAAAATCAAATTATTTATATCATTTTTTTTTATTGCTAGTGGTGGCAAACGAGCAAGCAGCACACCTGATGGTAAGTGTCACTGCCGCCCATGGACTTTTGCAATATCAAAGGTACAACTAGGCCGCTGCCTACCAATATAAAACCCAAACCCACCCAATTGGGCTTCCGGCTCTCTCGCTCACCGAACGAAGTGCAATAGCACATTGCCATTACTCATACATCGATCTTCTGCGAGAGTTTGGTACTATCCCGGACGGACCGGCCCGCGGCTGCAGACAGACAACTGTCAACAGCGTGGTCCTATCACTATTAAAAATTGGAAAAAAATGGGTAATATGTAAGATTAGACACTTATATATTCACTTTTACACATTGTATGAAATTATATAATCTACCACACCGGTTCGGCATGCAACCTCACGCTAAGAAGACCCGCTAAAAAACTCAGCGGGTTCGTTAGTTTCAAGTCTAAGTATTTTATTTCAAATCTTTTCACTTGTCTCCTGTATATATAAATGCGTATTTTGTTTACTAAAAGCTTGTCTTCCAATAAATCTTACTCCCTAACGCAAAGACTCGATTTACAGAGTACCGAAACATTGGTCAAGGATGACTAACCGAAAAGGTGACCTACAAATCGGACTAGTGAAACCAAAACTCATCTTGGTAGTAGTAATGATCCGTGCAAAATACAAAAGTTTAAGACTTTTGTTTTAGTAGCTAATTATTTAAATATTCAAGGATATAATCGTCACAATAATGCAACTAGGACCTTCCTGATTAAGCAGAATATATTAAATTAGTTATTTACCAACACTTACTTTACTCGTGGAAGTTGTCAAAGGCCAATAAAATCTTTGTATCGACCTTCATCTAAAGCTGTCTGGTCAACAGTTATATTCCCAAGGAAGATTCACAGCAGGCAGGCGGCTGGCATAAAACTAATACTTATATCTTAAGAGTATATATTGTTCCCACCACAAGTAATTTAGGTAAGAGCAGGATGGTGATGAAGAATCTAAAAGAACTTAAATTAAATTTACGTTGGAGTACAATACTCTGATAGTACATCAGCCTTACTCTGATAGTACCTCCGTGTGATGACGAAGTAAGAATACAATTCACCACCCCTTATCTTACCCGTGGGTGATCGTACAAGACGACTATGGGATATAAAAAGCATATAACATCTTTGCGAGAGAAGGAAAACTCAAAACAAAACCCTATACCAACACGTCTGACCAGCGTTATATAATAGGTCAATTACTCTCCCATTATGGAGGATGCTCGAGCCCAACAGTGGGACATACACTACCGTCCAAAAGTTTGGAAGCACACCTGTTTTCAAACAAAACAAATAAATGCCGACTAATAGCGGTAAAAATTAGCAATAATCTTAAGTTTTACAACCTTTTACGACTGTCTACACAAACACAAAAGGATTATTATCCTACATTCATCAAGTTTTATGGAATTCCTTAATATTGACGAAACACGTGTTTTATGACTTAATCCGTCGGCTACTTTATCCTATGCAATGGTGTAGTTTTATTGATAATGTTTGCTGGTTTTAACTTTTTTAGACCTTATTCAGTCGCACTTGAGCATTGGCACGTGAAAGTTGTGATATTAACATTGTCTGTATTCGAAAGATATCGGCTACTACTTTGACCGTATTTTTTCTTCTGAAAATGGCAAAACGCAAGCAAATCACGCTTGAACAGCGAAGCGCTATTTGCACTCTACGCGAGGAAGGATACAGTGAACGTCAAATCGCAGAAAGGCTCGGAATTTCTTGTAAAGGTGTCCACTATACCCTTGCTAGTAAACAAGAAACGGGGAAAAATGAAGATAGAAAGAGATCTGGTAGGCCCAAATCCACAACAAATCAAGAGGACAACTTCATTAGAGTTCTTTCTAAACGGAATCGACGCTTAACTGCACCACAGATCACTGCAGCTCTGAATGATACGCGAGAAACACCCATTTCAACAACTACTGTTAAAAGACGCTTACTGTCTGCGGGATTAAGAGGATGTGTTGCTGCTAAAAAACCCAAACTAACAAATCGACATAAGAAAAATAGACTAGAATGGGCAAAAGCGCATAAAAACTGGACTATAGAACAATGGGAAAATGTCCTTTGGAGTGACGAATCAAAATTTCAGATTTTCGGATCCAATAGACGTGTCTTTGTACGCCGGTCAAAAGAAGAGAGGGCTTCAGAGGCATGTACAGTGCCTACCATCAAACATGGTGGTGGTAATGTCATGGTTTGGGGGTGTTTTGGCAACAGTAAACCCGGCAATCTTGTGAGGATAACCGGAAAATTAAACAAGGAAGGCTATTTAAAAATTCTCCAAGATTCTGCCATACCCAGTGGACTAAGTCTCATTGGTTCTGGATTCATTTTTCAACAGGATAATGATCCTAAGCATTCGTCTAAATTGTGCCAGAACTTTTTAAACAAGAAAAAAGCTGAAAACATTTTAAACATCATGCAATGGCCATCTCAATCCCCTGATCTTTCTCCCATTGAACTTGTTTG
Organism: Lymantria monacha; assembly: GCA_905163515.2. NCBI lineage: Eukaryota > Metazoa > Arthropoda > Insecta > Lepidoptera > Erebidae > Lymantria > Lymantria monacha. The sequence continues at coordinate 18,221,167 of LR991106.1, read as the reverse complement.
GGATGAACTTGACAGGAGGGTGAAAAGTCGTTGTCCTACGAGCTCAGAACATTTGTGGCAGCTATTAGAGAACGAATGGAACAAATTAGATAAAGATTATTTTAAAAAATTGATTAATAGAATGCCCAGAATATGTGAGAAGATTATAAAGGAGAAAGGTGGACACTTTGATGAAGCTAAAATTTAATCTAATTTACCATTGTATATTATTTTTTTATTTTGTTTAAGTTAGTTTCTGTTTGTTCTTTATTTTTTTATCAATACATTTAAATTTAAATGACTTAGTTTAGTTTTATTCGATTTTACCTTGCTGCTTCCAAACTTTTGGACGGTAGTGTATATGAGCTGAGATGATGATGATATGACAGCAGCCTTCGTTGAACGAAGTAGTGTAAATATAAAATACATTCACTTTGTAAAATATTTATTTGTAAAATATATAATATAATTGTAAAATAAGTAATATAATTGTAAAAATATAAAATAATTGTAAAGTATATAATATGATTGTAAAACAAATAATATAATTGTAAAATAAATAGTATAATTTTAAAATATATAATGTCATTGAAAGATATATAATATAATTTTAAAATATGTACTATAATTATAAAATATGTAATATAATTATTGTAAAATACACAATTGAACTTACGTGCACATAAACTAGTTTTCGTTCTCGTTCAAGTTTGTTTTACTTGACACATTGTCAATGCAGTTCTCAGTTACAAAACAATTTTATTGTAACACAATTGCCAGTGACTAATGCCGTTGCTAAACTTCAAATAACTATTTAGTGATAAAATCTGTAAGTTAACCTGTTCTCTTGTAGGCTTGGTTAATAACTGCACCTGTCAGACATGTTAATTATTACAACTTTCCTTTCATTCAAACAACAGTTGTTTGGTAAGACCATGGTTTTATAATATTTTCAATTTGTATGAAGGTCTTGTTGTGATATGAATGACGATTTGTCATTGATGAATTGAGTGATGGATCAGTAATTCAATTGTACCTATATTTTTGATCTGATTTTAGTTTAGTGATTTTTAGTCTATTTTTGGGTGATTTCATCAGATTGTTAGACGGCCATATTTAATGTTATTACCTGTAATAAATTGTGTTTTATTTCCTTCATCAATAATGTAAGTAAAATGCAAAAGTAAAAGTTAATAATTAAATTATTTAAGGTCTTATCTATTTATTTATTCTTAATTATTAGCAATATTAGTTTTTTTTTCAATCACTTCCACATATTTTAATCTAGTTTACAATAACTAGTTAATTCGTTATACGTATATAGATTAAGAAATCGAAATGAAATAAGAATTCGAACTTATACTACTCTGGAGATACATATCTCGAATACTGTGGCGGTGGTATAGCAAAGGCCATCATGGGCGGCAGTGACACTTACCATCAGGTGTGCTGCTTGCGCGTTTGTCACCATAAGCAATAATAAAAAATAGTTTTATTTCAAATGTGTAATACTCGCGTAAACATTAAATATCATTATAAAAACTTGTTTGCTAATCATTCAATTTACAATATAATAAGACGAGGTATTATTTCTTTATGATATTTCATCTTTTTATAAAAAACTAATTTTTATTCAATTACAATAAAAATTGTTAACCTTATTCAATTGAATATTTTTATCAATGAGATTTTATTAGTTCTGTAAATAACATCAAGCTGAGTCAGTTGCAATGTATTATAACGTAACGAGACTGTTCATTTTTTTATGTTGGCTAAACTTTATTGTGATGAAAGTGAACTGATTTACGTGACTTAATTATTAAAATATACAAATTGTTCTATGGTTAAAAGTTAACTTATTTATTCAGCCATCAGTCTATAAAAGTCCACTGTTGGACATAGGTTTACTATGGGGACCATCACGCCAGAATTGCCACGCTTGACAGACCGGTTGGTGATTGCAGTAAGGTGTTATACGTTTCTTAAAAGAGAGCCCACTCTCCTGGTGAGAACTTCAGCCGATTTTTACGACTCCCGCAGATTTTTTTTTATGTGACTTAGTTCTTAGCCGCAGATGACTATGACAATTTCAGCTGTTGGATGAGCGCTGAGGGCTCTTCATCCCAGGCCACGAAAAAAGGAGTGTGACTTATTTTATTTTTAACCGATCACTATTAAAATATATCAATAAATTTATCTATTCTAAAAGATCATTCGTGTGGTGATGGAGTAAGAATAAAACGATCACAACTCAATCCGAAAAGTAATCCGTAAAGATGCGAAAAAGAATGCTCCGATGGTTCGGACATGTGGAAAGAATGCCGAACGAACGTCTGGTTAAGAAGATATACAATGCGAAAGTGGAAGGATGTAGGTACCGGGGGAGACCGAGACTAACCTACCTAGACCAGATTGGTCACGTACTGAAGGAAGGTGGAGTTAAGAGTTTCTGAAACCGGCGAGCGTGTATGAAGAGAATTATGAATGTTGAGGAAGCGAGTGAAGTATGCAAGGATAGAGTTCTCTGGCACTCTGTTCTCTCTGCCTACCCTGCAAGGGATATGGCGTGATGGTATGTACATGTATGTATGTATGGATGTGTATGTACAACTCAAACCTTTTCCGTTGATGTTTGTTAATTTGTTTGATTTTTAATTTCGCGACATTTCGAAAACTTTACAGCATTCATGGTCACGGGAAGAGCATGACCATAACCGTTGTCCCCCCGTGATAACATTCGAAATAATAATGATAAGGTATACTAGAGAGAGAGAGCCGGAAGCCCAGCTTAACTGGGTTTTAGTCGATAGGCAGCGGCCTAGCTATACCAGAGTATTGCAAAGATCTACGGGCGTCAGTAACACTTACCATCCTGTTGCTTGCTCATTTGCCAGCATAATAAAAAAACATATTACTTTCATCTTAAAAATAAGAATTTCAAATAACCATAAGACACAAATACCTATGTAATTATCTCATAGAAGCTGTACACGTTAACGGCCAAACGATTAGGTGACCATTAAAATTTTTGTTATTGATAGTTGGGCCGGTTGTTCATCGTGTTGCCTCGTATTTCATCTTTGTGCCCGATACGGGTCGTAAAATAAAAAAATGCTAGATAAAAATTACGGCCAACAAGTTCGTAACAGAACGTTTATTTTAGTTTACGTAAGGTGAAATACAAGAGCGAGTGTCCGACGGCCCTTATGGCAAATAGTCACGATATAATATTGCTTCCTTTATTTTTTTATAGTTTATAAAAAAAGGGTAAGGTATTAAATAACTTTTATGGCATGCTGCTGAGTTGTTCGTTTAGAGTTTTTTTTTTATAGTCTTGCAATTTTATTTCCCATGTCTTTATACTACGCGGTTCAGACGTATTGGTATAAGGTTTTATTTATCGAGTTTTCTTTCTCTTGCATATATGTTGTATACATATTGTAAATCACTTAGACGTCTTTTACGACACCCATACTTAAAATGGGAGGTGGTGAATTATATTGACGAGTGGTGACAGAGCAACATACAAACAAATTACAATCAGATTCAGGATAATAATTCTTGGATCACATGAAACAATATCCTGCAAATTGAAATCACTACAATGGCAAATTGATTATTTTTTTTTGCTTTTTTTTTTAAATATATTTTTAAGACATAAAACATACAAACAGATTAAGTATAATAATTCCTCACACGAAGCATTACCCTGCAAATCTAACTTATTACAAGGACAAGTTCATATTTTTTTTTAATGACTTCATCCTACACTAAAGAAATAATCTTTATATTGAGAGGGACTTTATAAACATATAATTAACGCAGACAAATTACACTAAAACTCAGAACAACATTTTGTTAACGCAACAAATATTGTCTTGCGCAGGAATCGACACCACTGGCACTGAAAGTCTTGTAAGCACCTAACTGTGCAGTCAAACAGATTTACCTCTTAAAATGCAAAGATTATGCTCTTATGTAATTTGTTATATGATGTAGGTATATAATTTACATATGTAGGTTGCAATTGTGACCTTGGATTATGGAGGCTGTGTTGTGGGTTGATCATTGTTTGCAATTACACTTAACACCTACCTGCGTCGAAGATACTCACATTTTTAATATGACCTTAGTTATAACAGAATTTTAAATCTTATATACATAGTAGCGTTTGCCCGCGACTTCGCCCGCGTAAAAGGTTGCTTTCCTAATTTTTTTTTATCCATATTTTTATTTTACCCCTTACGGGGAAATTTTTTACGAAATTTTAATGTCATATTTATTTACATCTAATCAATAGCCTAAAAATAAGATTCAAGCTTCTGGCTTCAAAAACGACGATACTTCCTTACAACTGTTCATCCTTCTTTACAACCCTTTTTTGCATTAAAAAGTAACCTATGACCTTTATCAGTCTCTAGACTATCTGTGTACCAAATTTCATTTAGTTCGGTTCAGTAGTTTTGACGTGAAAGAGCGACAGACAAACAGAGTTACTTTCGCATTTATAATATTAGCAAGGATTATAAGAGAATGAAAACTCGAAACAAAACTCTATACCAACACGTCTGACCAGCGTGGTGTAGTCAAAGGTCAATTACCCTCCCATTACGGAGGAGGCTCGAGCCCAATAGTGGGGACATATATGAGCTGAGATGATGATAATGAGATGATGATACATATTATATCACTGTGGTGAAACATACATAAAAGACGACTAGAAGCATTATATCGACTTGGACCAACGGCAGCTGATGCCATTTGGCCATCCATTACAAAAGTGTTAGGACCACGCTGTTGACAGTTTTTTGTCTACAGCCGAGGGCCGAACCGTCCGGGGTAATACCACATTCTCGTAAAAGATCGATATCTGAGTAATGGCAATGTGCTATTGCGCTTCGTTCGGTGAGCGAGAGAGCTGGAACCTCAATTGAGTGGGTTTGGTATTGGTAGGCACGTCCTAGTTATACCCTTGATATCGCAAATGTCCATGGGCGGCAGTAATACTCACCATCAGGTGTGTTGTTTGTTTGTTTGCCACTATAAACCATAAAAAAATTAACTGCTAAACTTAACTGGTTGTGGCGACATAAAACATTCTAAGAAAAGTGGTTTAACATAACAAATAAAACATCATTCATATACGGACAAGTATTACACAGGTGTAAATTTGCAAACTTTATGGACATAAAGTAATAAATCTTAACGAGTGACAACATCAGAAATTCACGTTGATTTCTCCGAAATTACACAAGACATGTTTTGACCCAAGTGAATTTTACGAATAAAATTCCTCATCAACTTTAGTCAAGGTGTAAATGTGACAATAATGATTATTTATATAATAAACTAGCTTCTGCTCGCGGCTTCGCCCGCGTAAAAGGTTACTTTCCTAAAGTTTTTGATCCCCTATTTTTATTTTTGACCGTCGGTAATACAGTGCAACGATATTACAATACTCAGGGTTGGAACTTCATTACTGGACTGCTAGATGGCGTTGAAGAAGCTAGATTTTGATATTTTTTGACAAACAATTTTTTTATTTTTCATATAAAAAATTTGTTTTTTTTTAATAAAAAGTATCCTATGTTACTTTTAATACCTCCAAGAATATGTGTACAATGTTTCATGATGATCGGTTGAGTAGTTTTAGCGTGAAAGCGTAACAAACAAACTTACATTCAGATTTATATATTAGTAGGGATTAGTAGGGATAACCGCACATTTTTTTTTGCGCCGGGCTATGTAGTGTTCACGCCCCGGTATTCCGTCCAGGGCGACAGAAGAAGCGGCGCGCGACCCCACAGACCCGCCCTACATGTACCTCTCCACGCCAAGCGAGCGGGCCAACGGAACCCAGTCTTTCTTTGTCTTCGGTATAATAACGGTACATATGATGTATTGGTTAAGATAACTCTCTAACGTGCCATGGTGTCAATGGTTCGATTCCTAGTATAAAACTTTGTGCAAGCCACAAATTGTTGATTCGAGTCAGTCTGTGATTTGTGTCCGTTAATTATATGATTTAAAAAACCCCTACATTATAAGAATTATTTCCTTAGTGCAGAGTATTATCGTTTAAAAAATATATTATAAGAGTTCTCACAATCGAAAGTCGACGCAATATGTACTCTCCTTCCATACAACCCTATCAGACGTCATCCATGTGATCACAACCTATCTATCCATGTCATACTTCAGTTCATCCATCTTTTCTGTGATCTTCTCTTACCCGTAAAGCCTTCAACATTCATAGTTAAAACTTTCCTCACATTACTTTCATCCCGTCTCATTACATATAAATACCACGTCAAGCATTCACATCACTGAATAAAATATTTCTGTGGTTCACTCCTTAAATTATACATCACGCGTATTTTACTCAAGAACAAAATAGATAATAGTGAATTGCATTCTTATTCCTTCGCCATACAGAAAAATACAAGGTTATGATGAATTTTTTTTTGTTTTGTTCGTCCGTTCGGACAGGCAAAGGGATCAAAGCCCATACAGCCAAGATTTTTTTTTTCAAATATTACTTAATACTTCTTCATATTGTGTAGTCTTATTAGTCATTGTCCGTCAGTAAGTCAAGTCGTTACCATTAATCGGGCGCTGATAACCAAATCAATTATTTTTTGGGAATTTTGGCAAAATATGTAAATACACGTTAATCACTATTATACCAAATTCACTACACTTCAGCATTTGCAATGTATCATATTCTATAAAATACCGACAAAATTATTCAATATAACACTACAAAACACTAAAGAAATGAATATAATACAAGAGCGTGACATGACATTTCCATATTCGCGCCAAAACTCCCTAGGTTATGTTGAAATAAATATTGGACACGTAATTTTTAACAGGCAACGGTCAATGTCAGCTATCAGCCATGACTATTATTTATTAAATAACTATGTCAATACAACAGTTTAAAAGTTATATATTATAATAGCCGATATGATAGATGTCATTCTATTTAAACTTGCAATTATATAAAAGGGTATTTACATAGGTACGTACTTACGTAGTACGTAACTGCTGACATCTTGTTGTAAATAGCGTGATAATTTATAGATTATGCATTAAGTGGGCTGATGTACGTTGTGCTTAACCGGGGGAGACCGAGACTAACCTACCTAGACCAGATTGGTCACGTACTGAAGAAAGGTGGAGTCAAGATTCTCCGAAACTGGCGAGCGTGTATGAAGAGAATTATGAATGTTGAGGAAGCGAGTGAAGTATGCAAGGATAGAGTTCTCTGGCACTCTGTTCTCTCTGTCTACCCTGCAAGGGATATGGCGTGATGATATGTATGTATGTATATTTTATTTTAAACCACACCTATGCTAAGGAAATAATCCTTCTTTTTCGGTAGACTTAACAACTTTAATAGACCCAAATATGTCCCACCTTTAGCCTCGAGCCTCTTCCATAATGGGAAATTGACATACTATACCACGCTGGTCAGACGTGTTGGTATAAGTTTTTGTTTTGAGTTTTCCTTGTCTTGCATAGATGTTATGTACGTTTTATATCCCTTAGTCGTCTCTTACGATCACCCACGGGTAAGATAAGGTGGTGAATTATATTTTTACTTCATCCCCACACGGTTTTAATTTGTAATTACACTCAGACTTGGAATAACAAATGATGATCCTACATGAGAAACGAACCTCTAACACTGGCATGGTTTTTTTTTCTCCGAGGACTGACCTACTTAACGTGATCACAAACATTTGAGAAATATTCGAAACTTCTAGCAAATAAAAATCAAATATATAAATGCGTTAAAATCTGTAGAAATAGATTTATTTCCTAATAAAATAATATTGCGAGCGTGCAATAAATAAACAAATTAGCGTTGCCAATAAATAATTATCGTTACCCCAGAAAGTGCATTTTGCGCTGGCAATAATCGCACATAAGACATAGTTCACACGGCATGGTGTCAGTCATAATAATAATATTTGCTATGGTTTTAATTCATCATCATCACTATTGATATAATCAATCGTGGTAGGACCACGCTGTTGACAGTTCTCTGTCTACAGCCGCGGGCCGGTCCGTCCGGGGTAGTACCACACTCTCGCTGAAGATCGACGTCTGAGTAATGGCAATGTGCTATTGCGCTTCGTTCGGTGAGCGAGAGAGCCGGAAGCTCAACTGGGGTGGGTTTGGGATTTTTATTGGTAGGCAGCGGTCTAGCTATATCTTTGGTATTGCAAAGGTTCATGGGCAGCAGTGACACTTACCATCAGGCTGCCTGCTCGTTTGCCACTATAATCAATAAAAAAAATATTGTAATAAATGACAATATTTCAACTAGTACGTCATCCATGCACTCAAATAATAGCTACGAGAATGGTATATTGTATTTCTTAGTCTGCCATGCCAACTCTGTATAATTTATAAACGTTTATAAATCATAAATTACATAATATGACATAGTGATTTGGTGACCTATTTTTTTTTTTACATAATATCACTTACATTATAAATTACCTATTACAAATTACCGTGTAATAAATATAAAATTATAATTTTTTATATACAAGAACGATGGGTGTGATGTAATTAATATACAACGCCATCTATTGTAATCTAACCTAAATACATAATATCAAGCAACTTCTTGATGTCACTGATTAATATTAAAATTCGTTGTAAAAGTACTAAAGGTTGCTAAGGTCAAGGTTATGAAGGAAAATTTGTGAGAATTATATATAAAATGAATCATTATCTATACGTAACGTGACCATTATTATTTTTATATTAGAACGGGACGTAACAAATAAAAAAGTTATATTTATAAAACAAAAACGTGTGCGTCTCGAAACGCCCGACAGAAGTGATAACTTGAACTAATCTAAGTTGAACTATTTTATATTGAAATTTTGAAGTTATACTTTTTTAGACGCGTTATGAAAAAATGATGAGAGTGAAATTTTAAGATACGCGCGCATCACTGTTACACAAAATTAAATCAGGTTGAAGTTGGCTACAAAACCGCTCATTAAGTCTCTAAAAAAAAAAGCTACCAACAAAATAGAAATAAAACCTTTTTCTAGTTTCTACATTCACAACATGTATTTTAGTTTCATACAAGTGCGAATTATATTATATGCTAATATAATAAATAAAATATATTCAGTAGTGATTTAAATTGTATATTTTCATTAATATTATTTACTATTCTTAAATATTAAACGTGGTCCCTAAATGTAGGCCTCATAACCAGGCTCAAAGTCGCTCAGCGTGCTATGGAACGGGCTATGTTCGGGATTTCTCTGCGAGATAGAATCCGAAATACGGAAATCCGCAGACAAACGGGTGTAACCGACATAGCAGGCAGAATTAGCACGCTGAAGTGGCAATGGGCAGGCCATATCGCTCTAAGAACCGACAACCGCTGGGGAAGAAAGGTTCTAGAGTGGCGACCACGTACCGGACGACGCAGTGTGGGACGCACCCCCACTAGGTGGACAGACGACCTAGTGAAGGTTGCTGGGCGTCGTTGGATACAGGCGGCACAGGACCGCACTCTGTGGCGTAAAATGAGGCAGGCCTACGTTCAGCAGTGGACGGCAATAAGCTGAAATGATGATGATGAAATATTAGAGAAAAATATCCTATCCTTTTTCAGATCTTTTATTATTTGATTGTGATTAATTATTTGCATGCAATTAAGAATTATTTTTAATGATGCCAAAGAAGTACTTCTCATGCGCATATATAAGTACACACACCCATTTCTTTTTATTTTTTAACTTGAGAAAAACTTCAGTTATTACTTAAATTTTATGTATATAAATATGATAATGTAAGATTATTTATAAATAAAATCTTATAACATCATCATCAGATATGATTATCTTAATACGGCTCACGCTGTGAGTTAGAGTGGGAGAGGAGCCTGCCTACCGCTGTTGTATGCGTGAGAGAAAGGGGAGCCAGACAGACTGGTTCCGTTACGCGTTACGTAACAAAGTGATTTATCCCCTCATAAGAAGTTATCACTCCAATAAAAACTTACATTTATAAAAAAAAAAACAGGTACATGTGAATAATATATTAATAATACGAGTAATAATTATTATATACATATTTTGAATTAATCAACTTCAGATTGCAGCCATATATATATATATATATATATATATATATATATATATATATTTGTTTTTATTTTATTTCAATTTGGCCCAGGTCGTTATAAGTCGTTATTTGTTTTTATTTTATAAGCATTATATACTTATTTCTCTGCGAAGTTAATCAGTTTTAAAATATCACATCTAGCTTTCAAGTGAGACTATTATCAGACGTAAGAAATATCACAAGTCTTCTTGATATTGGTCTTGGTAATTAAAACGGAGTATTTTTGTTTTGGCTAGAAATAACAGCTTTAGTTAAGAGTGTCGTCAAGAATAGGATATATGATCACATTATCTCATCATCATTCATCATTTTCTTGCCCTTATTCTAGTTACTTGGGATCGACGCAATATGTACTCGTACATATCCTGTGCAAAAGTTATTGGCAATAGTTTTATGACCAGCCGCTTGTATGACATCAGCTCTTCTTGGGAATGTAATTGTTGACCAAACGGCAGCAGGTGAAGTTGGATGTTAAAGTAAAAGTTGGTAGTTAACGTTACCACAAAGCGTATCACGTTATCTAATACATAATATAAAATTCAACGTCTCTCCGTCGACTGTTCATTTAAAGTGCTTTTTAAACGTCAAAAACGTTTTAATGGCCATACGCTTGATTGTTTTTCAATGTCTCTTAACCCTGAATTGATCTCCATCTATATACGTCCCATGATTTAGGTATAGGCCTCCTCAACTGCTGCAGGGAAAATTACGATGTGTCGGTTTAGGATATAATACGGAAATCCGCAGAAGAACGGGTGTATCCAACATAGCACGAAGAATTTGCACGTTGAAATGGCAATGGTCAAGCTACATCGCTTGGCGAAACGAAGAAGGAAGAAAGGTTCCCGAGTGCCGACCGCGTATCCTACGACGCAGTGTCGACGCGTCGTAATGATCGTCAAGCTAATTAGGAAGGATTACATTATATTTTATTTTATATATTTGACTAAAGAGCACTACCGCCCGTTTATCTGGAGATCCCTTAACCGGTTTTTATGACTCCCCACGGGACTGAAGAGTGGTGATACATATTATTCTTAACCCGTCACCACAAGGGATTTCATAATAAATAGGATAGAAATAATATTGAACATACAAAAGTTTATTTCGAAATATTACAAAAGAAATAAGCCTGCCAATAAAAATTTCCAAGATGGCCTATTGATAAAGCTTTCAATTCCGTTGTTAACATAGACGAAATAATAGAAAAAAAAACAATGAACGTTGTTTAAGCGCCAATAAAATTTGACTTACATTTAAGCAAGCACAGTGTTCAATGTGGATCCAATCTGTAAACCAAAAAAAGAACAGTTTGAAATTTGTTTTTAATTTTATAGTGCAGTGACTATGGAATAAAAACTTGAACCGCTGGGTGCAAATAAATAATTGATAGATATAAATTATAAATATAAATTATTGGATACAGGCGGCACAGGACCGCACGCTGTGGCGTAACATGAGGGAGGCCTACGTCCAGCAGTGGACGGCAATAGGCTGAAATGATGATGATGATGATGAGATATAAATTATCGACATCTTATCGTACTGCCTCGTCAAACTAATCAAATAAATATGCTAATACGATTCAAGATACAACCCAGGATTCGGAAGGAAAAATAAATGATTGAAACTTTGGTTTGACCATCGAATATTTTCTATTATTTTGTAATAACATTGGTTCATACATCGGCATGATGTTTACGCTAGGACATAGGGCCTCCCCAAGTAGATATAATATCGTAATCGCCACGCTAGGCAACTGGTTTGACAGATCATAGTACCAAGCAAATTTTCAAGAGTCATCCTCATCACAGCCCATATAATTCCCACTGTAGGGCTCGGACCTCCTCCGGGAGGGAAATTAACCTACTATACCGCGCTGGTCAGACGTGTTGGTATAGGGTTTTGTTTCGAGTTTTCCTTCTCTTGCATAGATGTTATATGCCTTTTATATCCCTTAGTCGTCTCTTACGTCGGTGGCGAATTGTATTCTTATTCCGTCACCACACGGATTTCAAGAGTACTGCTGAACGTTCTAGTGATACGGAAGACCATGATTTAGACACACCCTGTGCTTTTCTGTCCGGAATAAAGGGGGTGTGCGACCGCATAATCCTAAAAATTTAAAGGTCACTTATGTAGAATGGCGTACCCATATCTTATGCGAGGTTGTAGCTGCAAGATTTTAGAGATTAGAATGAAAGAATAATTATTCATATTTCGTTATTATAGGTAGTTAACTAGGCACTTGGTGAAAGCTAAAGTTGACCAATTGGTGGAATGTTGACCATTAACTTAGATTAATAAAAAGGTTCTGCACATATTTTTTTAAGTAGTCTTAATAATCAGAAAGTAAATCTATAGTAATTACGTAATATCACATATCTACATTAATGGACACAAGACGCATTTAGTTACATAATAAGGCCTAATGATCTATGACCACTTCATAATATTATTCAATCTGCTATTACGTTTATTACCTTAATTAAAATCAAGAACAAATTTAAATGGGTCACCTTGAACAATTTGATTAATAGTGTTTCTACTTATCACTAGATGGCGCTGTTAATAATATTGAGAGTGGTACCTTGTGAAATATTTGTACACGATTGTGGAATGTTTATTGTGAAATGTGGTAGCGATTTAATTACCGGTCCTATTAGTATTTATGAATGTAAATAATCACAAATACCATGATACAGACGTGGGCTGACTGGAAAGACATTTCATTGTTTGACTTGATGAGATTTGCATACGCGTTGCTAGTTTCGCAACAAACAACAAGTAGTTATAGATCATAGAGTTACAACATCTAGAAAACAAGTTAATATGTATTTGAATTAAAAAAAAAGTTTATTTTTGTAGAGAAGAAACGCAAAAAGATATTTGCCCCGGGTGAGGATCGAACTCACGACCTTAAGATTATGAGACTTACGCGCTGCCTACTGCGCTACCGAGGCTTAGGAATTGTATTGCAAAATACGGACTCCATTGTAAAACTAAATACGGAATTACACTATCGAACAACATAATAATGTAGTCAACCTTGTGTAGGTAAGTTTAATATTAATATATAAAAAATGTTAGAATTTATTTTAATAATAAATAAAATATAAACTCAAGTTCTAAAGCTATTAATAGCTGTCAATGTCAAAATGACAATTTACTATGACCGACAAACCAACCATCATCATTCATGTATTTTTTATGCACATTTATCGATCCTTTTGAACTTAAACAACGACCATGTGTCAGAATCAGGCTGTTAACATTTTTAGACGGAAACCATAAATGGCTCGTCCGGGGTTTTAGTACTACACTCGCAGAAAACTAATATATTTAGGTTTCTTACAATTTTGAAACATATAAGGATATTTTCGTGTGTCTTTATCGGGGTTAACATCTTAATTTAAAGAGACTTCCCTTCAAGACTATGCATCCGCAAGGTTTTGACAAGGTCAAGGACAATTTATATCTCAAAAGACCTATATAAAATTACTCAATTACCTAGTGCATCTTATACCTAATTATTAGGGTGCTAATTAAACTCCGATTTTGTCATACAGATATTTTTTTAGCTATAAAACTCTATGGCAGTGTAAAATATAATTGCGCCCAATAATAAATTAACATGGTACAACTTAGTTATGATATCGTGATGGGCTTGGATTATGGTGGAGAAACTTGTCAATTACTAATGATCTACCGTGCCGAACGATGCGCGTTCGATGTTTGTAAAATATCTTTCGATGCAAGGATTTATGGTATGAAGTGTGTCACTTTAAACTACGCAAATAAAAAGTAAAACTGTAAATCTTTGATAAAAAATTTCTAATTTTTTTCTACTTTAACCTGTTACATAGATAAAAAAACGCATCATACTTTATTATTGTCATAAAAACAGATGTAATATGCATAAATAATTACGTAAAACGGAGCGTTCAATAACCGTCATAAATTACCGCGGTGCCAATCCCGCGAATAGTTTAAAAATCGAACGTTCATCAGCTCACTTTCACTATAGACGTGACGGCCATCTTCGTTTTCGTTCTCAAACGCTTTTGTTTTATACGTACTCCGAGTCAATGTTTATCGGTTAGAAAGTAGTCGGTAATGATTAGTTGTTAAAATATTAGTAAATAAATTAACGATTATAATATTAGTTAACAAATATAATAAATTACTGAAATCTAGCATTTAACATGCTTGATTATTTATAAAAACTTGATTACGAGCGAAAAATTATTGTCACTATGGGACTCGAACCTACGCCTATTAGGAATCCGTTCCAATCCTGCTTCCAAAATCGGATTTCCAATAGGTGTGGCTTCGAGTTTCATGTGTGACAATCATTTTTCGCTCGTAATCAAGTTTTTATAATAGTAACTAATTAACGTAAATGTTTATTATTTTATCTATATTTTCTTACAAAATTTAGATTTTTTTGGATTTCAAGTCAAAGTTTTTAAAATTAGTGTGTTCAAACAAACAAAATCTTCAGCATTATAATAGTAGTAATATTATTTTCAACTATGCATATAGTATGTACATTCATATTTATATTATAACAGATACTTTGAACCTTCCTTCATCCAAATCCACCACTATCCATTCTTACTCGAAGGATATCGCATTGGAGCAATACATATTAAACATATATCCAATCATTTTGATTAAAATACATGTCGTCAGTTAAATAGAAAAGTGACATTAATCAAAAATACCAAATTTTACAGTAGCTACACGCATTTAAAGATTTTTTCAACAATCAAATGTGCGGATTAATATAGAATAACACTTTTGACAGAACAGTTTTTGACATTTCATTTGATGATGTCATTTTTTTTATTAATATACAAATTATAACAAAATATTTTAAACAATATATCAATTTTCAAAATTTTTGAGAAATGTTACTTTTCATTTTAACCGATGATATATAATTTTAAAAAAATACGAGTCCATTGAGTTTCTTGCCGGATCTTCACAGTTTTTGGCCGCTTTCCGATCCGGTGGTAGATTAATTTAAATAAAAAATGAGGTAAAATTGACAATATGTAAGTGCACTTATTATGCATATAGACCCCAAATAGGGATTGGAATTGGCATCTTCTCATTTGCCAGTGTCCAGTTCTTAAATTTTAGTTTGGTCTTCTTTTAAAATACTTTTTTTTTTAGTTTTTAAACTAAGTACTATTTATTTAGATAAACAGAAAACATCTCTCTAAGATCATGAATTTTCAAAATGAAAAAAATCAAAAGAAACCTTCTGTAGATATATTGTTTAGTAATATCACAATTGGTGTCCAGCTTTTTAATGCCACGCCCTCAAGCAGCCCTGAGACCGGTTATTAGTCATACTATCAGATTGATACATAAATACCTATATGTCGTAATTATATACCAAAAGGTTATCTAAAGTAAATGTGAAGGCAAGGTAGTTAAATTGGCATTTCTTTATTTATAAAGCTTTTCTACCTTTCGTGGTAGATTTTGAAATTATACACTGCGTGTAAACGGTCTTGACTGAAAGCGTCACTGACGCGCTGTAATATGAAACTTTTGGAATTTTAAACACTTACGACATATATATTATATATAAGGGGACTTTTGACGGGAATTTGAAAACGTCATGTAGTGCTCTTGTATTATATTTGATATCTTAGTGTTTTAACGTGTTATATTAGATAATTTTGCATTTTATGTAATGTGATGCGGCGGAACTACTGGGATGAAGTGAATATCATATAAAAGTGCTTTACAACGTTTTCGTTTTCCATCAAAATTCCCACAAGATACCATTAACAGTGTGGCTAGCACTGTTGATGGCGACAATTGGTTCGAAGGACCATGTGGAGAATGTGATACAGTATACATATAGATATAATATAATACTAATACGCCATAAGTCACATAAAACAACCTTAGAATATATTACAAGTTATCTTATTTAGCTAAAATCTAGTTTCCAAATGGAATTCACTCGATATCCGTTCTCTCCATTTTGAGCTATCATCGCCATACTTTAAATCAAGTATTTAATAATATTGCTAGAATTATACGTGTAAGAGAATTTGGTTTGTAGTTCATATTGGTATTTATTGTATAATGGCGGCTATGAATACTAGTAGTGGTTAAGATACCGAACTTCCGTCCCAGTGGGTTCTACTCCCACGCAGGACAATATTTTGTGCGATCCACAAACTGTTGTTCCGAGTCTGGGTGTAATCTGTCTGCGTTAATTATATATTTGTAAAGTACCCCGCAATACAAGGATTTTTATATTAGTGCACGGTGGTGTTTAAAAAAAAACGACTTAAACCTTTCCTTTTTGAAGTGATAACTTCTTTCTTGTTTTTATTTATATCTATTTTGTTTTATTTTTTTCTTTATCATTCGTATATTTATAACAATAATGATTAACAGTTAAACACGTAATGATATTACATAAGAATAACTGCATTAAATTAATAAAAATATAAAGTTTATACAATATATGTATATGCAAATTTTGCAAAACTTCATATTATTAAAAAATAGTTCAGTGTTTTCCGTGTGGTGACGGAGTAAGAATACAATTCACCACCCCATATCTTACTCGTGGGTGATCGTAAAAGACGACTAAGCGACATAAAACGCATATAAAAACACGAAACAAAACTATATACCAGGGTTTGGCAACCTTTTGGGTCGAAAGAGCCAAAAATTAGAATTTATAAAGGTCTAAGTTTTTAAAGAGCTACTATTTTTTTTTTTGCTAACAATAATTTGTGCCTAATCCTCAATAATCAATTTAGAACATTTTAAATGTTTTCTTTTATAAAATATTTTATTGCATATAGAACTAAAGAGCAACTTCACATCCAAAGAGCCGCATGTGGCTCGCGAGCCGCAGGTTGCCGACCCCTGCCCTGTACCAACACGTCTGACCAGCGTGGTATAGTAGGCTAATTTCCCTTCCATTACGAAGGATACTCAAGCCCAACAGTGGGACATATATGAGCTGACATGATCAGTACCGTCTAAAACTAACATATTAACACCAATTAATGAAAGTATATTGTATAAATCTTATCTTTAATCACAACTTTTACTAAATGAATATAGAAGTTATATTTCTTACATATTATTACTAGCTAGACTACTAGAAAAATACTAAAAAGAAAAAAAAATAAGAATATACAGATAAATTATAAATTAGTGCAGTGGCGCACCCTCCACAAATAAGGAAAAGGTCTTCTTTTTCTTATTTTTTATTATATCAGTAAACAGTTACTTGTACGAGCTATTGTTGCCAGTGTCGAGTTATAATTATCTTCACGTCTTTAGTCTCATTGTGTTAGTCATTATCCGTCAGCAAGTCAAATCATCGCCATCAACAGTGCTATGACCATATTGGTAATGATATCTTCTGGGAATATTGGTAGAAAATGAAAACATTGTAAATCACTTTTATATCATATCCTACATTTCAGGCTCCGTATCTCATTACATAAAATGCCATCAAAATTATTTAATATAACACGTTAATACATTAACTTACATCTTATATATTGGCAATCAGCTACTTATACGAGCTATTGGTGCCAGTATCAAGTTATATACATATATCTTCACACTTTTAGTCTTTTAGGTTAGTCATTGTCTAAGTCAAATTGTCGCCATCAACAGTGCTATGGCCACACTGTTAATGGTATCTTGTGGGAATTTTGATGGAAAACAAAAACGTTGTAAAGCACTTTTATATGATATTTACTAGATCCCAGTAGTTCCGCTGCATCACATTACATAAAATGCCATCAAATTTATCTAATATAACACGTTAAAACACTAAGATATCGAATATAATACAAGACCACCACATGACTTTTCAAATTCCCGTCAAAAGTCCATTAAAATATTAAATATAATATAAGATCACTATATGACGTTTTCAGATTCCTGCCAAAAGTTCCAATCAATGTATTATTTTACTCTATGGTTCCAGTCTATAAGTATCACATGAGTATCATAGACAATTATAGAGAATCACGTACCTACGTGAAGGTTGCCCATGTTGTCTATGGCAATATATTTAAATAGTGTTGTAACTAGGTCGAGTATTTTGTCGATTACAGAATCGATGTGTTATAAACATACTAATGATTTTAAGGTTTCTTCAATTGACATATATCCAGTAATATTTAGCTGTATGGTGACGAAGTAAAAATACAATCGTCACACCCATATCTTGGCCGTGACGGACTTCAAAGACGACTAAAAGATAACATGCATATAACATTTCTGTACGAAATGGAAATTTTAGTAGTATATAAAGTAATAAGTATAGTAGGTCAATTTGGCTTGTATTGTCAAGAGGGCTCCAGCTTAGCAGTGGGATAAATGAGCTGAGATTGTGCTTGTGAGAAGCCCGATATTCAGAGCTAAATTTAAATTGGCGCCCTAGACCTAAATTAATATAACGTCAAGGAAGTTATATTAATTTAGGTCTAGGGCGCTACAACGTCAAGGACGTTATATTAATTATATATAACGATTTTTTTTTTGTAGTAATATATCTAATATTAAATTTTAGTATGTACATGATAGTCATTTTAACAAATATTTTTTACCTTTTAAATATTGATATTTTAAGATTGTAAAAGGAAAAGAATTAGCAAAACAATATAATCTTGCAGTTAATACAAAAAAATATGTTAAAAAAAATCAATTTTTTTTACTTTTAAAATATTGGCGCCATAAAATATTCACCGCTCTAGATCCGAGTCTCGCGTGTATAAGGCTAAATTCGTCACTAAAACCTTATAGAAGTTTGATATGCTGGCGGTTACATTAAAAATAATAATAACAATTCTAAAGATATAAGTTATTATAAATTCAAACTGCAGGAACTTCAAATACAGGAAATATAATAAGTTGTCTCAATGTATTTACGAGTTTATATAAAAATTGTATAGTTTGTCGGATTACTTCCTAGTGCGAAATAAATGAAATTATAAACATTATTTATATTTTATATGCTATATTAATATAATTATATATATACCTATATATAAATTAAATCCTATAGGAGTGAACGTTTGACCTGGTATAGACATGGGATGAGACGGGATGAAAGTAATGTTGCGAGGAAGGTTTTAAGTATGAATGTTGACGGTTCTAGGGGTAAAAGGAGACCAAAGAAAAGATGAATGGACTGCGTGAAGCATGATATGTATAAACAGGGAGTGACTATAGAGATGACGTCTGCAAGGGCTGTATGAAAACAGAGGATATATTGCATCGACCCCAAGTAGTTGGGATAAGAGCAAGAGAATGATGATATAAATTAAATCCTATATTAATGACAGCTCATATAGTGCAGTGGTTAGAATACCGCCCTACCTTGCCGTGGGTTCGGTACACTAATTGTTGTTTCAAATCAAGGTAATTAACATTCCTAATTATAAATTTATAAATTCCCCTGCAGTACAAGGATTTGTTCCTTAGCCTGTTGTCTTTTATTAGAAAAAAAATATACTATGTATTCATTAAATATTATCTTCTTCTTCTTCTGTTCTTGTATTGGCAATCAGCTACTTATACGAGCAATTTTTGCCAGTATCGAATTACAATTTTCTTCACATCTGTCTTAATAGAGCGATGTGGTCGCGTAGTAACAAAGCCCAATAAATAAATAAAAAAAAAATCTGTCTTAATGTTAGTCATTGTCCGTCAGTAAGTCAAATTATCGCCATCAAAAGTGCTATGGCCAATGGTAACATATAGTCAGATTTTTATTTTTTTTGATTGGATTTAGACAATGAACCGACATGACTTGATGATAAAATATAAATCTATTATAATTTTTTAAACTTATTTTACTTGACATTGGCGAAGTTGTGGTTAATCACTCGCAGAGGCCATTCATTAAGAAGAAGAAGAAGAACATATAGTCATTTTCTAATGATTTTTCTAAAATTCTAATGATATCTTATAGTAAAACGATGAACGGTGAATAACAATGTAACGAATAGTAGGGGGACAGTGTTGACAGTTTTCTGTCTACAACCACGGGTAGGTCCGTCCGGGATAGCGCCATACTCACAGATAAACAACGTCTGAGCAGTTGCAATAGCTGCGCTTCGTTCGGTGAGCGAGATTGCCAGAAGCCCAACTTTCTGGGTGAGTTTTGAATTGTAAATGTCCATGAGCGTCAGTAATATTGACCATTAGACCTGCTTGATCGTTTGCCACCATAAGCAATAAAAAAGTAGATACACCTTATAGGGCAGATGTTACAAAACATATAATAACTTGTTACGGCTCGTTCACAACCTTGCGAACAGGTCACGATCTTCAGCATGCCCCTAATATAGGCGTTAGTGTAAAAAAATATATATAAAAGGTTCCGTAGCTTATTATAATTTTAAATCTGTTTACCTATTTACGATGCTGAATGGAAAATAGGTTTTCCTAAAGATAGAAATAGTGCAATCACCACTCAGCAGACGGGCTGACAATCAAAATTTTTTTTTTTTCACAGACCCATCACTAAGGAAATAATCCTTGTATTTCATGAGAGTTTCATCATCATCATCACAGCCCATAAATGCCCCACTGTTGGGCCTCGGCCTCCTCCGTAATGGGAGGGAAATTAACCTACTATACCACGCTGGTGAGATGTGTTGGTATAGGGTTTTGTTTCGAGTTTTCCTTCTCTCGCATAGATGTTATATGCGTTTTATATCCCTTAGTCGTCTCGTACGATCACCCACGGGTAAGATATGGGGTGGTGAATTGTATTCTTACTCCGTCACCACACAGAAATGAATGAGAGTTTACAAACATACAATTAATCGGACATCAATTACACCCAAACTTAAAACAACAATTTAAGTCGCATAAATTATTGGTCTGCGAGAAACTTGGTCATGGCACTGGCTTGGTAAGTATATTATAGTCACTACGTCATTTGTGCAGTCACGTTTGCCAGCTGAGCGCTGCTACCCATCGCATTATCACATAAACGGATTTAATTACTCGTACAGATGAATAAGGACATATGGTATTTAGTCCGTCACTTTGTGAAGACATAAGCTTTGAGATAACATTTCATCATTCATCAATGCTGTCTTGTCCGTATGTTGAAGCACCATTCAATTTGCCTTGCCTGCCCTTACATCTTCGCCGCGTATCGTAAAATACGACAAGCAGATAATAACACAACAAGAGATGGAAAACTCGAAATAAAACCCTATCCCTCCGAAACAGCATGGTTAGAGGTCAATTTATCTACCGCTGTGGAAAAGATTTGACAAATGACAAAAGAAACACAACTAAAATATTTACGTCAAATAAAGCGGGCCAAATATGAAAATGCTATGGTATACAGACAGTTAGACAGGATCAACTAATAATTGCCTCCATTACAGACTGCGTATATACCGTCTTCTTATTAGCTCATATACACCGCTGAGCTCTGCCACCTCCACAATAAGAGGCAAACTATCCGACGTAGATTAGAGTGATTCTCATAGAGTTTATACGGAACTCTAAAGACGACTAAAAAATTTTATAGTCCCACAAACTTATCTGACCCGGTGGCAAATTGATGAACTAATGACGCCATTTTGAAATGTCATCAAACGTCAATCGTCCTCCCAATATGATGACATTTTAGTTGTTGGTTGTTTACTCCTTGTTTATTTATTTTTTTGTGGTTTTAAAATGCGAAAAGCGATGCGATAAATGTTATATTACAAGTTTTAAGTTATATGAAGGAAGAAAAACATCTTCAGGCATCATTAATACCTTTTGAAAAATCGTATGAGGGAGTAACAGCAGTCACATGTCAGTGTTGTTAGTTTTTGAAAGAAAATGAACACTATTAATAAATATTAAATATAGTTTGTTATGTGTTAAATATAATGAATTTGATTTGTTTTTAGAGTGTAATTATATTTTGAATAGAATTATTATATATTTATACAAATAGTACAATAATAGTCTATTTATGTAAATTTAATTGTAATGAATGTGCTTGATTGTTATTAACTGCAACTGTATTGATTGTGTTAAAGTATAAGTATTTATAAAAACTACATTTATATTTCTTCTCTATTAAGCATAATGTCATGTGTTCATAAGCATTGATGCTTGTATCACACTTACGTACTTCCCATCCGTAAGCTCATGGGAGAAAATTCTATAATTCCATTTTTTATGTCTTCCACAGGAAATTGTGTAAAGGAGTGTTGACTAATTTTTTATAAACCCGTTACCACATGAGGAAGTACTTACCGATTTTATTGCAATAGAATCTACTGGCAACACTAAATGCGATAACAGCGACGCTGTCACCGGGTCAGATAAGTTTGTGGCACTGTATATACAGATACCATCTGCATCCACAGATCACATCTCTTAGTCGTCTCTTACAATAATCATAGACGAAAGGAGTTTATTGTATTTACTCTATCACTACATGGATTACAATCAATATACTTACGGAATCCTAAAAAGGTGAGCACAAAAACGTTTTTGTAAGAGGATTATTAACTTTTGACTCTTGTAAGGATTATGGTGGAATAAAAAACCATATAGCATCATCGCTATTGCTATTCAAGTAAGCTATTTTAAGACGACGTCCATTCTAAATAATAAATTACATATATGTAATTGCGGAACCTTAAAAACAACAACAAAAAGTAACAAAAATTAAAACTCCTCATCTTGCATCCTCCTAATCCTACATAATTACATAGACACGACACCACGAGCAATGTAAGTGATTATAGTATTTGTAGACTAAGAGATCGATCTGGACTAACTTCTTTTGCTGCTGTCTTCTCAACAATTATATTCCCAAGGAGGATTGACGTGGCCACCAAAGACACGGATACCGATGACCCGCTCGGACGGTTAAGAGAGGAGTTGCACGGTGGGTCTATGGGGTCACGCGCCTCTTCTTCCGTCACGCCGGACCGATTTGGCAGGGCGAGACGCATCCATAGTCCAAAGCAAAAAAAAAAAGTAGCATTAACGTCCAACAGACGGTCAGTCATAAAACCAAAACGTTTCCAATATGTACAATGGAAGAGGAGTACATATTGCGTAAATTTCTAGTAATTTAAGAGCAGGATTATGATTATCTTTACCGAATATTTCAATTGAACGAAATGAGTGATGCATATAAATCGATCAATGTAATTGTGACAAGAACAATGATCATGTCCTTTGCCGAATTTAAGACTTTTGGGCGGGAATCTGAAAACGTCACGTGGTCGTTTTTTTATTTTTTTTGTTGCTAGTGGTGGCAAACGAGCAAGCAGCGCACCTGATGGTAAGTGTCTCTGCCGCCCATGGACCTTTGCAATACCAAGGGTATAACTCTAGGCCGCTGCCTACCAATATAAACCCTCTTTTTTTTTTTTTGCGGGTTGCTATGGACGTCGCTCCCCGCCAAATCGGTCCGGGGCGACGGAGGAGGCGGCGCGCAACCCCATTGACCCACCCTGCAAGCACCTCTTCTTCGCCGTGCGAGCGGGCCACCGGTAACCGATCTTTGTCTTCGGTGGCCCGCTCGGCGGTATGCCCTCTCGGGCTCCTCTCCTGTCGACGCCCCGGTGGCTTTCGCCGTCGAGGCGTCGTCCTCACGCGGTGGCCTCACGTCGGGTGACCGGACAATTCCCTGGTCCGATCACCCGAAGCCTCGGTTAAGGCGGCATCAGGCGCAGGTACTCGCGCCTGCGCCGCCCCGGCCGCGGGCGGCGGCCCGGGTCACGGGAATCCTCCCGGGCCCGTTCCGCCGCCTCCTTCTGCGAGATGACAGCCTCGCAGAAGGCGGCGACCGCGTCCCAATTCCTGACGCTGTCGACCATCGCTCGCGCAACAGCCGGCAGCGTCAGGTCGGCACCGATGACAGCGACGAGGTCACGGCGCTGCCCGTCCCAGCCCGAACATACCTCGAGCGTAGGTTGCGCCGTGTCCTCGTCGCTACTGCAATGGTGGCAGGACGGAGTCCACTCCCTCCGCACGACCGTGTGCAGGTACTTGCCGAAGCAACCATGCCCCGACAAGACCTGCACCAACCGGAAAGAGAGGACTCCGTGCCGCCGCTCCATCCACTCCATCAGTACGGGCCGGAGGGCCTCAACGGTAAAAACACCGTGTCTAGGCCTCTCTAGCCGCGTAGCCCAACGGGCGATGACTTCTCGGCGGGCGCCCTCGCGCCAGGTGGCTATCTCGTTGAACGATGAGGAGCCACCCTCTTCGCGCATTGAGGTAACCTGCCGGTAGAGATCGGAGAGCATCTCCGCCTCTAGGTCCCACGAGGGTGTCCCGGCCAATAGGCATGCCGCCTCGGTAGACACCGTGCGGTACCCGCGAATGGCTCTGACCGCCATGGCTCGCTGTTTTTATGTTTTTTTTTACCAATATAAACCCTAAACCCACCCAATTGGGCTTACGGCTCCCTTAATCTTGTGTTATATTCGATATTTTAGAGTTTCACACATACACATATCATCACGCCATATCCCTTGCAGGGTAGGCAGAGAGAACAGAGTGCCAGAGAACTCTATCCTTGCATACTTCACTCGCTTCCTCGACATTCATAATTCTCTTCATACACGCTCCCCGGTTTCGGAGACTCTTGACTCCACCTTCCTTCAGTACATGACCGATCTGGTCTAGGTAGGTGAGTCTTGGTCTCCCCCGGTACTTACATCCTTCCACTTTTAGCGTTTCAATTTGATATTTTTTTTAATGTATGCATTTTCTGTAATGTGATGCGATGAAACTGCTCGGATGTGGCGAATATCATATAAAAGTGCTTTACAACGTTTTCGTTTCCATCAAAATTGCCTGAAATACCACTAACAGTGTAGCCATAGCACTGTTGATGGCGGTGATTTATTTTACTGACGGACAATGACTAACATGAAGAGACTACACATGTGAAGATAATAATATTCGACACTGGCAACAATGGTTAGTATAAGTCGCTGTTTGACAATACATAAAAAGAATAAGAAGAAGGACTAAATAAGTGATATCAATCGATCCCAAGTACATATATGTATATATTTAGTTCACTGACACAGTTCGTTCATTACTAACTATGAAACAATCATCGTATTATTTTATGCAATGTATTGTTAATTTCTGAGCGATTCCCACAGATATTATATTGTGACCACAGACTAAACATAGTATACACATAATGTTCGTAAACTATACAATGGACGTACCTACATTCAGCCTTGTTATGTATAAAAACATTAGATCTTTATTTTAATGATCTCCATGAGACATTTTATAGAGATCAGAATTTTAATGTGAATTAATATTAAATCTCCCCAACTGGCAATGGTATAAATATACAATTGTCGCCACCCTTTACTTGCATTTAGGAGTCATAAAAGTCGGTTAAGGATATCTATTGCCAGCCGAGTAGGCAGAAGCCTGAAAAGCATATCAATCTTCGAATGTAGCCCGATGGCTAAACGATGATAACATATATTAAATTTTTAGCCCATCTCTATGCGGGAAAATTAAATTACGGAAGAATAGAGCAATAAAATAATTTAATTAAAGTGTATATAAATTAGAAATGTTTCGGTTTTGGATACGGATATCCTTATATAGGTTTCAGCTAAAGCTATGGAATTATTTCGTATTATCCGACCGTCGGATAGTATTAATTACAAATATTGGATTTTTGAGCAATTGTAAAAGCTGAATACTAAGTGTGGTTGATTATCAAGTTATTAGTCTTTACAGATGCTTACATTTTGGCTGTCAGTTCGACTAGTTGATAGAAAAGCTATATCGTATTAAGAAACCTACGTTACTAACCGAAATTATTCGAAACTTTTATATCGGCTTCGAATACGATTTCGATTATATTTTCAATTCGGATATCCAATAATTTCCGTTACGGTTACGGAGGTCTATAACACCTGCAAATGTGTATTCATATCAGCTCATATACCTACCTCCCACTATTGGGCTAGAAGCTCCTCCACTATACGAGGCAAATTGCACTTACTAGATAACTCTGGTCAGATATAGTGAACTGTATTCATACCCGATCACTAAGAAAAATGTGTATTATTTCAAACATAATGACAATAATTTGTTAAAATACATTTTGTATACCTACATATGAATACGTAATTATAAGAAATTAAATAGACTATTTATTTATTACGTAATATTAATTTGCAGCATGTAAATTCTTTTGGGAAAATAGAGACAATGATATCAGATGTTTATGCGAATATTAAACATTTGAAATAAAACTAATTTTTTGCAGATTTTATCGCGTTGTTTGAAGTGATAACTTCTTATGGGAGAGTAAACCGCTTCGTTACGTAACGCGTAACGGCGCCAGTCTGTGTGGCCGATTTATAGGATTAAATAATGATACTAATAAAGTACATATACAAAATTCTAATGTACATATTCAGATTTTATTAATAAATAACTTTTCCTTACATTATACATAAAATTTAAGTAATAACCTAAGCTTTTCTCAAGTTAAACAATTTCAATATTAAATAGTTCAACTTATATTAGTTATCACTTCTATCGGGCGCTCCGAGACGCACACGTTTTTTTAAGACACCATACTTTGCACTAACGAGATAATCCTTGTATTGCGGGGGACTTTACAAACATGCAATTAACGCAAACAAATTACACCCCGACTCAGAACAACAGTTTGGGGATTGCACAAAGTATTGTATTGCGTGGAAATTCAACCCACAGCACTGGCACGGCAGCTCGGTATCTGTAGTCTTTGATTTTTAATTTGTCAATGTATCGAACAATTCACAGCGTTCATGGTCACGGGAGGACATCAGTGAGTCCAAAAAACGTCCAATAATTAAAATCAAATACAAACACTATAAAATTTATAAAAATAAATTTATATAATAAAAATAAAAGCTTAATACATCTTTTCATTCATAAATAATCGTCTTTATAATCAATTATTCCATAATGATATTTCACAAGAGTTTATCACGGCTCGTGTGGTAAGTGGGAGTACGAGCGGCGCACTATGGGCCCAAACAGTATTTGCCATCTCATAAATGGTTTTGACAAAAGTCGTAAATCCAAAGATCCTTTTATAGTTTTATACCCTCAAAGGATGCAACTTTCGAATTAATTCCAAAAAAAATTAAATAATTTAGTTTCATGTTTATAAAGTGAACCTCAAACATTGAGCATAAATATTTTCATGCCAATTAAATTACCGTTAAGGAAGTTCAATACAAAATTATTCGGATGTTTTCCATGGAAACATATTAGTATAATACATTATTAGATAGATCAGAATGTACACTTTGTATCCACGTTCAGTTTTGTAAAAAAAAATAATGATATATATTTTTTTTTATTTTTTTTAGTAAAGTAAAGAAAATTTCGATTTTGTTTATTTCAATTGGACTTTTCTATGTTGCCGAAAGCTGCCGGTGTCAAGTCAATCACTCTATTTGAGACCTTACCTATTCAGTAATACGAGGATCAAAAAAAAAATTGCGCGTTTTTTGCGCGAATGGTGATTTCAAGGCAATATGTCAATCGGGGGCAAAAAAAAATCTCGAAACTTATGTTCGGTTCTTCTTTTTTACTGTGATATATTATATTTGATGTCTAACTTGTCTTTTTTTTTTCATTTCTATGATAGAAGCATACATTAACAAATAAATAGACTACAAGAATATTCACTTGGTACTTTCGATAGCGGTAATAAACCACAAGTATGATAAACTATATTGTTGCGGAAGTTCTATTTATCTGTTGCGGTAATTTATTATAACCAGTATCTACACTATTTCGATGACAACTATCACAACCAATTACCCTGCGGTTTTTGCACAAGGCACCAAAATATTGGTCCTTTATATACGCGTGTTTTCAGCATACTATTCATCAAAGTATTCAGATACTTCTTTTCGATAACAATTAACAGAAAAAAAACATGAGTGAATTCGTTTGTGTTCGACGCGATCTTTGTGATCAAATAATAAGAGGGAAGAGTACTTCAGACCTTAGACAATATTTGTTGAACAACTTTCAACTGTTGGAAACTGACGTTATCACTGTAATAGAAAGTATTCAAAAAAATTTAACATCAAGTTGCAACCAGAAATGGACGAAAGCTCAAAGAAAGCCAGACAGGTTCGAGAGTCTATACTCAAATTGGTTAAACGGTGAATTTAAAGTACCATTGAATTCCTGCAGTACCTCAACCTCTGAAATATCTGGCTTGAATACTTCTGGTGATCGTGGTAGACCAACAAAACCATACCACGAGTGTTCGGAAAACACAAAAAAACTAAAAAATATGGAACTGCTCCAGGAGTATGGAATGGGACATGTCCGTAACGCTTATGTGCAAGGTTTACGATCTATGGGTGAAAATGACGAAGCGTCAATTGTGTCTATTATCAGAAACAAGGAAAAAGACGAGAAGAAAGCAATTCTACAAACCATAATCAGTCCAGATAGTGCACTTTCTTTTACAAAAGAAGAGGCATTGAGCATGTGTATTGAAACGGATCTAACGAAAGCCCAATATGGGTACCTAAGAAAAAGGCTCGTTGATAAAAATTTAAGTTCTGTTTTACCTTCGTATCAAATACTAAGTGAAGCAAAAAAGGCTTGCTATCCGCCTGCATCTAGCATAACGGTGACAAATATAAGCGCAAAAATTAATCTGCAAGATCTCTTAGACCATACAGTCTGCCGTATTATAAAGATAAAGTCAGATTCGACAAACTACAATCGTCTCAAGCTGTTCACTAAATGGGGGTGTGATGGATCTTCCGGGCAAAGTGAGTATAAACAAATTCTACCGGAAGAAAACGAACAAATATCGGATGCTAATTTGTTTATAGTGTCCCTTGTACCACTGCGACTAGTAGACGAAGAAACGTCTACAGTTATATGGCAGAATCCTACTTGCTCATCTGTTAGATATTGCAGACCAATTTCATTAGAATTTGCAAAAGAAACACCCGAAAAAACTACAGCGGTTGTCAGTGAAATTGAAGCCAAAATTAATCAATTGATTTCAACTCTTGTGTCTATAGACGACAAAGTCATCTAGGTTAAACATGAACTGTTTATGACAATGATTGATGGGAAAGTTGCTCAAGTGTTAACGAACACATCATCCAGCGCTACCTGCACTGTTTGTAGAGCAACTCCCAGACAAATGAATGATCTTTTAAAAGTTACATCAAGAGTTGAAAATGAAGATGCATTTAAATACGGATTGTCGACACTACATGCATGGATAAGATTTATGGAGACGATCCTCCATATTTCTTATAATTTGGGTTTTGAGAAGTGGTCAGCAACAACTCCAGAAAACAAGCAACTTAAAGAAGACAAGAAAAAATATGTCCAAAAACGTTTCCGAGAAGTGCTTGGTTTGCACATTGATAAACCAAGTCAAGGTTCCGGTAATAGCAATGACGCAAATACAGCAAGGCGATTTTTCCAAAATTACGAATGCTCTGCAGGGATAACTGGAATTGATGGATAATTAATTAAGAGATTTTATGTAATTCTTCAAACCATGTCATCGGGATTCCCTATAAACGCAGAAAAATTTGGTCAGTATACATTGATAACCGCGCAATTATACGTAAGCAAATATAACTGGTATTACATGCCATCTTCGGTCCATAAAGTACTTATACATGGTGCTAAAATAATAGAGCATTATGCAGTTCTGCCTATAGGACAATTATCCGAAGATGCTCAGGAAGCCAGGAATAAAGATTACAAAAAATATAGGTTACATCACGCTAGGAAGTGTTCCAGATCAGCAACAAACGAGGACGTTCTGCATAATTTGTTATATACATCTAATCCTTATATATCTAGTTTAAATAAACACAGTTTTGTAATATCCAAAGAATTGTTTGACGAAGCTAAAGAATTATTGGAAATAGAAGGTTATGAATAGGATCGCAATTTTTTTATGGTGTAATTTTTTAGCATGTTTGTTTGATAATAATAATAATAATTAAGTCTTAAACTTATTTTAAGTAAAAGTATTACTTTTATTGTCATTTTATTATAACTGTATAATTTTTTGTATGTAATTTCGTATATCGTTATCTTTGTCATTTTTTTATGAAAATTATATAACTTTTAAAATAATGATGTTTAATTTATTTTATTGCCTATATATTCATTAATACATAAAAAAAAATTCAAGGGGAAACATCACAAAACAACAAAGTTATCGATTTTTGAGATGAAATATACCGATCGGTCCCACAGTGCGGCGGTCCGCCATTTTTTTTTTCTAAGCAACCGTATGAGTGGTGACGCAACTATCTATGGTATGCACAGAACAGGTTTTCTTGCTGACAAATATTACAACCAACTTAAGGACTAATTTGTACGGCGCGGCGGCGTTTAGAATTAATACGTGACTTAGTTAAATATAAATAATTATTGATATATTCACGGCATATAACTAAATATTTTTGAAATTATACTTCTTTTGGCGCGTTAGGGAAAAATTATGAGAATAAATTTTTACGATGCGCGCGCACACCGTCACGAAAAACCGACGCCCTGAAGTTAGCTATAGTTAAGTATAATTTAACTAGATAATTCGTTATAATAAAACTTTCAATGTATTAAACATCTGTTTTCTATTGTTAGTGTAGTTTTTTTCACAAACGTAGAATAAGATTTTTGAAAAGATTTTTATCTTATTACGCCAAAGTTTTATCTTATTATTTAAAAACGCTAAAAAAGGATCACGTGATTAATGGACGTCCCTAAGTAATGAAAAAAAAATATAAGTTACGAATTTTATTTTCTTTTATGACATATGAATTTAAATTTGATTTTGAAATTAAAAACGTATTTCAGAGCCATTAAATTATAAATAACCATGGTTAAGTTATACTAAAGAATGAAGCCTATAAATTGCTTTACTAAAAAAAAATACCTTGAAAGCAAGATTTTTATCGAGTTGTTGTGAAATTTCACTTTAATTAATAATCATGCGTATGCGTCATTATTTATGTATTTAGATCTTAATTAATTCTAATTTGTAGAGCGGAAAACTTAGCGGAAAATGTAGGGCGTACCGACATAAGTCAAACCTTCGATTTTGTTGAAAATAAAACACTTTTGAATGAATTTGTATATCTTGGATGTGGATTTAGCCGAGATGGAAGGTACACCACCGATATAGAGCGAAGAGAGAATGCGGGAAATAGAGTGAACGGAGCGTTGGGGCAACTTCTCGGCAGCCACCACCTCAGCCAGAAGGCACGTGTAGCAATACATAACGCAGTGCTTGTCCCAACATTACTGTATGGAAGTGAGAGTTGGGTATGCAGAAAAGAGTATGAAAGTAAAATTAATGCGGTCGAAATGCGATCTCTGCGGAAAATCTGTGGAGTTAGTCTGATATGACTGTATGGAAGAAGATGGCATATTGCGTCGACCCCAAGTAATTGGAATGAGAGCAAGATGATGATAATTAATATAATTCTGTGTTTATTAATCATAAACAAAAAATAAAATAGGCACGAATTGAAGACATATATACCCTTAGCTTAATCATCATTCTCCTACTCTTATCCTAATTACATGGGGTCGATACAATATGTACTCTTCTTTCATAATACATATTGTAAAAGTTACTGGCAATAGTTTTATGACCGGCCGCCTGCCAGACGTCAACCCTGCTTGGGAATGCAATTGTTGACCAAACGGTATTAAATGGAGTTGGCGCAGGTCATTATAAGGCTCTTAGTCGTCTTTTACGACATCCACGAGCAAAGTAAGGTTTGGTAGTATTCGTAGCCGCTACCACACAGCTTGAAATATACCCTTAGCTTAATGTAATAATAAAATTCTTGTGTCGAAGAACAGCTTTCAATCGTTGACATTCTTGAAATTACTTGCCTAAACGCTCACGCTACCCATATACCTATGGTCTTTCTACTTCGCACTTACATAGATCTGCGCCATATAGGAAACTATAAAATTTGACCCACATCCAAGTATGGATGATAAGATTTACTACATCTTTAAGGAGAATATTCTACACTATTTTGTACGTTTAAAATATATGCCATTAGGACATTTTAGCGGAATTTAAATCACTTTAGAATTGTCCAAATGGAAGACCGAGACTTGCAGTAATTAAGAGTCTCACCGTACTTGTTCACGACTGAGATAAGAACCATTTCTATAATATTACAATCTTGGTCTTGCATTTGGGCAATACTACTTTGGAATGCTCTAATGGTACCGAAAGTAGCTAAAACAATCTCCAGAAAAATCCAAACAATTATCACTCCTGATTACCTAGATCAGCCGAATAGTATTCAGCCGCACTGAGTAGACAGAGAAATATACGCAACGCAGACGATCAGACGAAGTTGAACAAAACAGTGGAAATTGGAAACCATCTAAGTTATTGTAAGATATACTATAAAAGAGGATGATACGAAAATTGGTATGTATATGTATTTTTTTTTAAGATTTATATGCTATCTCCATTGATGTAACTCGGCACTAGGCGGCGCTGCGTTATATCGACTTCTACAAACAAACAAACGGACTGAGTTTGCTAGTGTATTATAAGATACTACGAATACTGTTTGGTAGCTACGAATACTACCAAAACTTATATTGCTTGTAAATGTCGTAAAAAATGATCACCGGAACCAAGTCCATTTGATACCGTCTGATCAACAATTACATCCCAAGGAGGGTTAGATGATCGGTTATAAAACTTTTGCAATAGGCATGATGGAAGAAGATATTCGACACCAAATAATTAGTAAAAGAGCAGAATAATGATTATAAGATGGGACGGAACCCTTCGTGATCGTATCCCACTCACAATTGACCGGTTTTTATTCTATCCTTAGTAACACACTAGTAAATGCAAGTTATTTTTTCTTACTCTCAAGATTTTGTAATAAGACGTAGAATGTCGACTAATGTCGCACATAGTAAAAAGGAATTGTGTCAGCGTTTTAATTACCTTGTGTTTTTTTTTTCTTAGTTGCGTAGCAACATTGCTAACTAAAATGGTTTTAATCTATCTAATACCTTTAAACGAACAATTCTTGTATATATAATCTGAATCTTAGAAACGGCTAATAATTTTCATGAAATTTAGTAGGCAGGGGTTCCGGGAGGTTTCATTTATATAAATAATTTATATTATTTTTATCAGTATTTTTGGGCAACAAAAAATTATATATTTCGTTGGCAAATTTTTTTTTTCTTTTCTCTTTGGCTTTGCTGCACTGTGAAGGCAAATTTTG
Organism: Lymantria monacha; assembly: GCA_905163515.2. NCBI lineage: Eukaryota > Metazoa > Arthropoda > Insecta > Lepidoptera > Erebidae > Lymantria > Lymantria monacha. The sequence goes on along the minus strand of LR991106.1, from coordinate 18,187,700 downwards.
ACGCTGTCATTAACAATAGACGTAGCTCAGTTGGAAAATCGAATGGTCTAATCAAGACAGTGCCAATTTGGCTCCTTAGTTTCCATTTTTCATCATTTTTGCCTTTAAAATTTTTTTTAACTTTTTTTATTATATTTATATATCTTCCAAAATACACCAAAAAGAGAATACCGAGCAAATCTTGGTCATCCAGATATTGGAAATTTATTCTGAACTATTTGTATTAGTGCGTTTGCTTGCATTAATTATATATCCAATATATTTTTAGATTAATTGTTATCCTAAATCTGTTATTAAGCGCATTAACTTTTTATTTAAATAAAAACAAAGACAAAGAGTAGTTTAAAAAAATCTGTGGAAGTGATATGCGTCTTAGATTATTTGCAATTCAATATTTCAAACGTCTAGTTTTAATCGAGTGTTATTTTAAAATAACATAGCAATAATACTAATAACAGATAAAATCACTAAATAACGCAATGACTGGCACGGATTTCCTGGTATATGTAATATTTGAATTTTACAGGCGAGATGCGATATGCTATATAATTAACAGCTATTATAACGGTTACTAGGCATGTAACATATCGTAAATAACCTATTATAAAAAAAAACGTTGTTATAAGTTGCACATAGTTAGCTGAAACCACAGATTAAGAAATATTGCGAAAATTTTTGTCCGGATAGCCAGACAGACTTTCTAAACTAGAGTAATACGCAGATAACTTCCATGTAAAAGAAAGCAAAACTAGAAAGAAAACCCTATATCAACCCATCTGACTAACGCGATATAGTGGATTAATTTCCCTCTTCTTCTTCGGGTCTATGGGGTCGCACGCCATTCATTTTGTCGCCCCAGACGAAATTAACGGGGTGTGCCCACAACATAGCCAGCCGCCAAAAAAAAAATACCGTACTATAATAATATTTATCATATTCATAATTGTCTTTATTACATTTAGACTATGTTTTAATTATCATACTAAATTTAAATATTCAAATTAGGTCCATTTAAATTATATAACATATGCTTGCATAAACATACGGCTAAGATCCTGAACCAAAGTGTAAAATAGTAATTGTAGAGCCATCGTATTATATGTCTGCAGCCATGGGCCGGCCATCCGGGGTAGTACCACACTCACGCAGAAAATCGACGTCTGAATAGAGGCAATGTGCTGCTATAATAAGTTTAATAGCTATCAAATAGTGATAAATATACGTTATGAAAAAATAACGTTATTCTGTCAAATATATTAGTAATATAAAGCATATAGAAATAATTACCTATAACCTATTAATTACCATGCCTAGCAGTTGAATTTTATGCTAAGCATTTTCCGCGTTCACTTTTTAAAGTGCAGGAAAGTAAAATCAGGCAACCGTGACGTTGATTCACAACGACTTCCGAGATATTTTTATTATGATCTTTCATAGTTTTTATTATATCGAATTATATATATATATATTTTTATTATCTACGGTGACAAACGAGCAAACAGCACAACTGATGGTAAGCAATGCTGTTGCACATGGACCCAGCAACACCAGGGGTACAGCCAGGCCGCTGCCTACCGTGAAGGAAGAGCTCTTCTTAAACCTCGTTTGAAGAAGGACATGTCATAGCGCTCCGGAAACACAGCAGCAGGTAGTTCATTCCAGATCTTGCATGTACGTGGGAGAAATAATCGCTGAAAACGTACGGTCGAGGACCATATCGTTTCCAGGTGAAATGAATGAACCCTGCTACGGTGTCGAGTGGTACGGTGGTAAAATGGTGACGGTGGTACCAAGTCAAACAGTTCCTCAGAGCACTCCCCATGAAAGAGCCGGTAGAGTACACAGAGTGACCCAAAGTCTCTCCGCCGCTCCAGCGACTCTAGTCTGTCCGTGAGATTGGGATCACCGACGATTCGAACTGCCCGCCTTTGTAGGGAGTCAAGTGGGTCTAGCTGATATTTAGGCGCGCCTGCCCAGAGATGAGAGCAGTACTCCATGAGAGGACGAACTTGTGCTTTATATAGCACAAGACGTTGTCTCGGCGTGAAGTACCGCCTGGCCCTGCTCAGCACGCCCAACTTTTTGCTTGCCAATTTGGCTTTGTCCTCCAAATGACTCCCAAACTGGACTTTGTTCAATAGTTCGACGCCGAGGATCCCAATACTCTCGGCGATTTGGAGAGTTACTCCTTGGAACTGAGGCGCCATGATAAAAGGGTCCTTCTTCGCAGTGAACGCGCAAACTTGTGTCTTAGTGGGGTTGAACTGGACTAAATTCTGTTCACCCCATTATATGCCAATTTAAGAGAAGGAAAACTCGAAACAAAACTCTATAACAACACATCTCACCAGCATTGTATTGTAGGTCAATTTCCTTCTCATTATGGAGGAGGCTCGAGCTCAACAGTGGGACGTACATGAGCTGAAACAATGATGACAGGCCAATTTTGGGATCAGGTATTTTGTTATAATTATATAGATCAATTATACTGTATTGTAATTGGTCAAATATATAAAGTATCACCAGCAATTACTGCTTAATTTCATCATCATCTTAGGTCATGTCTGTCCCACGACTGGATTCGAACTTTCTTTACAGTAAAAGGAAAAATGGACTGTATCATGCTCGTCAAACGTGATGGCATAGAGTTTCATTTCGAGATTTCCTTTTCGTTTTAATTACTTTAAATTTCGGGGGTCGTAAAGTCGGCTAAAAGACCACCAGAAGGATAAATAGCAGTATGAAGTATGCTATTGATTATATCGATAGTCCTGTGTTCAATTCTTAGTTTGGACAAAAAATGTGGAATTTATTATATTGACGGTATAAGAATACAATATGACACCAACCCTAACTTTCTTATGGGAAATGTAAGAATCACCTAAATCAGGAAAATGTAATGTAATGTAACTCTCCAATTAGTATTATAATTTTTGAAAAGAGTAATTATCATCACCGTCTTCTCCAGGTCGAACCTTTTATACTCCTATATCTTCACAATAGGAAAAAAGTAGACCTACTATACCACGCTGAACAGACGAGTTAATATAATATTTTTTGCCGAGTTTTCCTTCTCTTAGATAAATGTTGCATACATATATAATAATAACCGTCTTTTACCACACCCACGGGTAAGATAGAGGGGTTTGGTAAAATACATTCTTACCCAAGTTTTATTACTGTCACGAGAAATAAAAAGACACAATATAATTTTGAAACCATCATAACCTACATACATATCATCACGCCATATCCCTTGCAGGGTAGGCAGAGAGAACAGAGTGCCAGAGAACTCTATCTCTGCATACTTCACTCGCTTCCTCAACATTCATAATTCTCTTCATACACGCTCGCCGGTTTCGGAGACTCTTGACTCCACCTTCCTTCAGTACCTGACCGATCTGGTCTAGGTAGGATACCATACCATCATAACACGGAGAATAAAAATCATCTTTTTGTACCCAGATTTATACCCAGAACCATCGCAGTAAACAGCACGACCAACATGTAAATTCCAATTACAAGGCCTATATTTAAAATTAGGCTTCCTAATCAAAATCTTTTTTTTTTTCTATCACATTAATATATACGGTACGTGGATATTACTCAACAATTTCAACATGGCGGACGTCACCGGTAGGCAGACATGAGAAATTGCGCGTTCTCTCACGCCCTGCGACTCATTATCTGATACGTGATCTGAGATATACTGTTGCTTGCAACTAGGTGTCAACGCAAGCGATTAGCGGATAAGAAAAATAATGGCAAACACTAAAAAAGTAAATTTGACAGGTTATATGGTAAAAATCTATATTAAAACGTTCAATTTTGATTTAATTTTGTAGTTATTACTGATTATATCTAGTTTGAAACATAATAACGATTCATAATTATGTAGGTACTTATATGTTCATTTCTTATTTCATTCATTTTTCCCTGTGGTGACAGAGTAAGGATACGATTCATCACTCCCTATCTTAACCGTGGGTGAACGTAAGAGACCGCTTAGGGATTTAAAACGCATATAACATTTGTTGCAGAGAATGAAAACTAGAAACAAAACCATACATCAATACGTCTGACCAGCGTGGTATATTAGGTTAATTTCACTCCCATTATGGAGGAGGCTCGCCCAATAGCCCAGCCCATATATGAGCTGAGATGATTTCATTCATTATACCTACTAATGACGTTCACAAAATCTAATAACCTTTATAATGCAAATAGCGCGTTCAAACTTTTCATTTTAATAGAATATATTATATTATATAATACATAAAATGCAGTTGTGTGCGGCTACGAATACTACCAACCTTTACTTTAGTCGTGAATGACGTAAAAGACGACTAAGGTAATTGAGACAAGAGCAGAGGAATGATAATGATGATATAATACCTACATAGAATATAATTAAAATTAAGCTACGTAATGTGTAGTCTGCCTATGTGTAGAGTCCGCTATTCGCTTACAGTACGACATTTCGTTATAGCACAAAAATTCAATGACACGTGCTGGAAGGTGATTATTTAAAATTTAAAATGGTGGGGTCCTTACGCTTTTCATTTCGAATATCGATGTGCGTATAGAATGTATGAGAGAAAATTCTAATTAACATCGAAAGTGTAAGTCTTGTTGGTTTTACTTGGAAGCATACATAACTATTTCGCTTATGAATACTTTTAATAATAACAGTGATAGGGCCGGGCCACCCTGTTGACAGTTTTCTGTCTATAGTCGCGGGCCGGTCCGTCCGGGTAGTACCATACTCTCGCAGAAAATCGACGTTTAAGCAATGGCATTGTGCTGTTGCGTTTCATTCGGTAAGTAAGAACACCGGTAGTCCAACTTTCGAAGTGGGTTTGAGATTTTTATTGGTGGGCAGCGATCTAGCTATACTCCTGGTGCTGCAAAGGGTCATAGGTAGTAACACTTTCCAAACTTACCATCAAGTGTGCTGCTTGCTTGTTTGCCAAGTCAACAGTGTGGCCCATCACTATAATTTTAGAGATTTTTTTTTTACAACAAAAACGTAGATGCGAAAATAGAGGTCTGTTACGATAAATAAAACGTTGATGGTAGTTGATTTCACCGATAAATTAATATGAAATCTATTGATTGTTAATTTTAGATATAAGTTTCTTTTAATCATAGTTGTTAAAATTTTAGATATGTCTTCAATTAATTTATAAAATTATTTATTATTATCGAATTTCTAATTTTATAAGTTAATTTCTAAAAGAAGTGAAAACATTTTGCACTTTCATTAATTTTGCAAATTTAAAATTTCGACATCAAAAAAAAAAATATAATATTTTTCAACATTTCAATAACTTTATAAGACATTTTTCAAACTGCACTTTAAGGATGTCACGAGTACTTATTCGATGAGTCGCCAATAATAGAAAATGCAAAAAAAATATTGAAAATGCAAGTGTTTTTAGTTACTACACTACAAGAAAGAAAAAATTCATCGTCATCATCATCTTGCTCTTATCCCAATTACTTGGGGTCGACGTAATAAGTCATCTTCCTCCATACAGTCCTATCAAACGTCATCTCTGCATTCACTGCCTGTCTATCCATGTCATACCTCACGCAGTCCATCCATCTCTTCTTTAATCTTCCTTTACCCCTTAAGCCTTTAACATTCATATTTAAAACCTTCCTCACAATATTATTTTCATCCCGTCTCATCACATGTCCATACCATGTCAAGCTTCCACTCTTTAACTATTCCCCCACTGGCGCAAATAGAAAGAAAAAAATTCAGTGAGGGAAGAGGTCGTTTTAATTTTTTCTAAAATTAATATATTATATTTTTAAAATCAATAAATCAAATAATTTTCTATCAACGTATGTATCTAATATTTATTTTGTTGTCAATTTAATTATTTTAATCAATATTGTTGCCAAATCAAAAAATAAGTAAACGTAGTCTTTGAATTCAATTAATTAATTTTCTTAATTTACCTATCTCTTTAGGGAGTCGCTAAACAATGCTTGTAAAGGAAACGTGTATTCAAAAAGAATAAATATGTTATAAGGTATTCTTTGATAGAACTATCGTCATACATGCAAAAGTGTATTACCATATACAGCCATGATTTTCTTTCCCGCCACAAATTACTGCCATAATAATAGCCTTTGGATACGCATAATGGGATTCCGCAATTTTTTTGTTCTGGCAACACAATCAATTGTTATCTATGAGAGTTTATATCTATGGGAATTAAATGCGTCTTTTTTTTTCAATCGCGCACATTCACCGGCGAAACTATAGCAATGGACGTTGATTACTTCCTTATTATATATTATAATAATATGCAAATAAATTAAATATCAATAATATATTCCATTATTTAATGATACCAAATTAATATGTTATGAATCAAGTAGGAATCTACATCCGTATGATGATGAATTCAGAATTAAAATGTTTTATCACCTTTTATTGATAGCGCAAATGGCGTCATGGTTAAGGTTAGCTACCGTTCCAAACGTCATGGGTTCGATACCCACGCAGGACAAAAGTTTGTACGATCCGCAAATAATTTTCTCCCAGTGTAATTTGTATGTTTCATCCTCGTGGTTATGAAGAACAGAATTCATCCCTCTATAATATGCGTGTAACATCTTTGTACGACTAGGATAACTCGAAATAAAACCAACCAGTCTCGAAAAGCGAGATCATAGTAAGTCTATTTCCCTTTATTGTACAGCATCACTAGCTTGGTCCACCAACAACCACCGCAATGGTCTTAGGCCTGTGATTTCATACACTGAGGTATGTTACATAAGAATATGCTTTTAATATGACTGCACAGATGACGTAGTGGTTAAAATACCGATCTTCCGTGCCAGTAACATAAGTTCGATTCCTACGCAGTAGGACAATACTTTGTGCGATTCACAAAATGTTGTTTTAAGTCTGGCTGTAATTTATTTGCATTAATTATATGTTCGTAAAGTCATCCGCAATACAAGGATTATTTCCTCAGTGCAGGGCGGTGACTTTAAAAAAAAAAAACAAATTCCGCGATCGTCACCATTGAATCTTAAACTTACCATAAAAAAAAATTAAAAGCGGATTGTGTTATAAGATTTTTTATAAGTAACATATCATCATCAAAATATTATGAAATATTTAAAAGGCAATTATAATCTCCATAAAAAGATTTTAATAATTACAATGATTATTATCATTTAGTTAAGGCGTTACGATAAAAATTATTTAATCACTATGGTATATTTAAGCCATGTTGGTACTGCCAAGAGAAATCTTATGTGCCAACAATTTAATAATTACTATTCCTACATTATGCGTAATCTTCTTAGACCCACATATATGAGTAGATTTTTAAGTACGGACATCCTTCATAAAAGGCAATTAATTAATCTTTTGCTGTCTTCATCTGTTCTTATTTCCACATATTACTAATCACGGTATGTAGGAGTCGGTTTCATCATCATATCAGCTCGTATTCATTTCAGTGCTGGCAAGGAACTTCTCAATGAGAAGCTATCATATACATTTTTTTTTGCGGTGGGCATATGGTATAGTCACAGTTCGTCTTTGACTTCGGTGGTAAGAAGGGTTGTTATAAAGATTCACTTATATCACTATACTAGAAGTATCTCTATACTTCTATAGTATATACCTTCGCGTTGAGAGCAGCGCCGGATTAGCCACGTAGCAAGAGTAGCAAATGCTACGGGCCCCGCGAATTGGAGGGCCCCGCACTCCAACCGCGGGAGTGTAACCGTTAAAAAACTTCAATTTAAATAGGAGTGTAAAATATTTTTATCTCACTTTGATGAATATAGAGCATGATTTGCTTAAAAAAATCAATATTGAAAGTGTTAGCTATAAATTTGCCCATACTAAATTTAGAAAAGATTATTTGTATCAGTTTGTTTTATTTAATTACCTTACCTAAAGCAAATCTGGGGCCCCTTGACAGATTTTGCTACAGGCCCCGCGCTGGGTTAATTCGGCTCTGGTTGAGAATCCTTAGCGCTCACCCACAGTCCTGGTAAAGTTGTCATAGCCATCTAGGGTTGCTATTTGCTAAGCGTACTACAATATCTATATATTGTATCTATGTATTGTACTATATTTCGGGTCTGCGTACTATATACTGTTTGAGAAATATATAGTACGCAAAAATACTATAATTTCAACACCGAACGAAATCTAATATATTTTTCAGTTACGAATTCGAAATGGTGAGAAGAGAGTAATATAAGTAGTATCACATTAATAAAAAATCCTTCTGATTTATATTTATCTAAAAATTTTATGTAAATAAAGCATATAACACTTTTATTTCAGACAAAACACTGTTATGAAGAGAAACAAAAGAAATCAAATAAAATTCCACCAAAAAAGAATATTAAAAATAAATAGGTATTTGTTTATTTTAAATTTTCCATAAAATACTATATTTTTAAAGCTTATTTTGAAAAATACTGTATTTCGCTGAAAAAATGTTGGCAACCCTATAGCCATCTGAAGTAAACAACTTAGTCACACACAAAAAAAAAATCTTTATACCAACTCGTATCAGCTGTCCTTATGCCCATTTTCACCAACGACTCCTACATATTAGGCAGTATCTAAGGCGATATAAATAACAAAATATTAAGGTTTTTTTTTTTCCATGTTAATTAAAATTAAAGAACTAGTAAATTACCGCAGTTCTCGTAGAAATACAGGAATAATATGCCTCATCAACATGATCTCAGCTCGTATATGTCCCACTGTTGGGCTCGAGCCTCCTCCATAATGGGAGGGAAATTGACCTACTAAACCACGCTGGTCAGACGTGTTGGTATAGGGTTTCGTTTCGAGTTTTCCTTCTCTTGCATAAATGTTACATGCATTTTATATCCCTTAGTCGTCTCGTACAATCACCCGCGGGTAAGATATGGGGTGGTGAATTGTATTCTTACTCCGTCACCACACGGAAATAATAATAATATGACTATATTACTTTAATAATATAGCTTTTAAAATCGATGAAAGTATTATTAAAATTGGTTAAGTGATTTAGGAGTGAAAGCGTGAGAAATACATAAACTCAGATTCGCATTTATAATATTAGTTAGGATGTACACATAAGACACATAATAATGTTATTTATATGATCTTAGCTGTGTGGTAGCGACTTCGAATACTACCAACCCTTGCTTTGCTCGTGGATGTCGTAAAAGACGACTAAGAGCCTTATAACGACTTGGGCCAGCTCCATCTGGTGCCGTTTGGTCAACAATTACATTCCCAAGGAGGGTTGACGTCTGGCAGGTGGCCGGTCATAAAACTATTGCCAATAACTTTAACAATATGTACTATGAAAGAAGAGTATATATCGTATCGACCCCAAATAATTGGGATAAGAGTAGGAGAATGAATATGGTCTTAGATACACCTAAACTTTAAGGGTCGTTGGTGAAAAAGAACTTTAATCGGAAACGATTTCAATTTTATACAGATAGATATTTTATGATTAACCGCGTGATTCAAAACGCACCGGATTGGCTGTGACGTAAAGCGCTTGTTTGCGATCTTTCTTTATATAAATAAAGTATATTCGGTTAATGAAATTATTTTTTTTTCACTCAATAAAACATTTTCAAATTCCTTTGTAAGCTCGCTGGGCCCATAGGCAGCTGCCTACTCTGTTTATTGACCAATCCGGCCCTGATAAGCAAGACAGAAATTTTTGTTTAGGCTTTTTTCCCCTATCTTGCATCGACACTATCTGCGAACGTTTAGAAGCCAATATTATGATAATTATAGTGACATCACCGACAAGAAACTTAAGATGTAAATGGGTGATAAGTTATGTAGAAGAATTTATAATATTCTTAGGTAACGTAATATAATATAATAATAATAATACTCTCTCTCTCGGCAGCCACCACCTCAGCCAGAAGGCACGTGTAGCATTACATAACGCAGTGCTTGTCCCAACGTTACTGTATGGAAGCGATAGTTGGGCATGCAGAAAAGAGTATGAAAGTAAAATTAATGCGGTCGAAATGCGATCTCTACGGAAAATCTGTGGAGTTAGGCTGAACGACCGCATTCGTAACGACAACGTAAGAGAGCGAGTGGGTATGAAAGAGAGTATTGGTGTAAATATGCGAAAGGGAATGCTCCGATGGTTCGGACATGTGGAAAGAATGCCGAACGAACGTCTGGTTAAGATATACAATGCGAAAGTGGAAGGATGTAGGTACCGAGGGAGACCGAGACTAACCTACCTGGACCAGATCGGTCATGTACTGAAGGAAGGTGGAGTCAAGAGTCTCCGAAACCGGCGAGCGTGTATGAAGAGAATTATGAATGTTGAGGAAGCGAGTGAAGTATGCAGAGATAGAGTTCTCTGGCACTCTGTTCTCTCTGCCTACCCTGCAAGGGATATGGCGTGATGATATGTATGTATGTATAATAATACAATTTCCCTTTTCTCTTTCTTCGACAAAAAATATTATTAGCTATTATATTATTAGCTATAAACATGACATTTTAATGCTTTCTGATGTTTACGCTAATCATCATCATCATTATCACCGCCCATATATGTCATACTGTTGGGCTCGGGCCTCCTCCATAATGGGAGGGAAATTGACCTACTATACCGCGCTGGTCAGACGTGTTGGTATAGGGTTTTGTTTCGAGTTTTCCATCTCTCGCATAGATGTTATATGCGTTTTATATCCCTTAGTCGTCTCTTACGATCACCCAAGAATAAGATAGGGGGTGGTGAATTGTATTCTTACTCCTTCACTACACGGATAACTTTACGGATTACGCTACGCACGGATTACGCCTGTAACACATTAAATTTATTTTAACGGTTTTAATTGCGTTTGTATTTGATTTTTAAATTCTCTCCTTCCTCCTTAGGACTAACATCCTCCCGTGACCGTTTCGAACACGTTATATCGTTCATAGTTACGGGAGGACTGTAAAGTAAAAAAGGTTGTGAAGTGTTCGAAACGTCAAGAATTTAAAAATCAAATACAAAACGCGTTAGAATCCGTAAAAATAGTTTTATTTCACATGATATTTTAAATTCCTCGGGACTCGAAATATGTAAACTAATAGGGTGTATCTATATTAAATAGTTTTCGAGTTATGGCTCGACACTATCGCGGATCTACACTCCTTCATTACACATATAAATATATCTATTAAGCGTTTTAATTACTATAGAAATTCTCAGCAGTACAGACGTACGAATTTTAATTTAAAAAGAATAATGCTTTATTTTATTAAACTGCAGTAAACACAAAAATGGCTTGCCATTAAAAAGGCCGCAGAAAATAATTCAACAACAAACTATCTATTTTGTCATCACATACAAATTCTCAAGCGAATTTCCCAGCGTAAACAATCGACTATTTATCATAAAATATCTCTAGGCCTACCCCGCACACAAATAAAGTTGTAATGGTTTATTACCTAACACAAAACATATTCTAACAAGGAATATAATAAGATATACTAACATGGTTCCGTAGATTAAAAATATTTTTTAAATGTTTGCAATAAAACTATTTCTACGGATTCTATCGCGTTTGTATTTGATTTTTAATTTCCCGACGTTTCGAACACTTTACAGCGTTCATGATCACGGGAGGACTTTGATTTTGTAGTGGCCAAACTGCGGGATATCACGGTTCTTTTTAAAGTTTGGTTTCATATTATGTATAGACTAATTTCCAGGTATGCTAATTGGAAGAATGTTCCCATTTTATAAATTTTAAAATATAAATAATTAATTCTTTTTTTGTTAAGAATATTTGGTTTAATAATTAACTTTCAAAAATCTCGTGTTAAAGAACGGTTTCTCGCAGTTTATATTCCTGTCTTGCTTGCTTGTGCGGTCAAATTACCAAAATACCTAATTTACAATTAATTTGGAAAAAGTTAGAAGGCTATAGAAAAGTGCAAGAGAGATTTGAATGTACATTTATACTTAAAAAATCCATTCAAAAAGTGGTTAAAAAATTTAATAAACTTCCTCTGCGCATACGTTTCGTTATTTTTTTTATGGAGAACATTTTACACTACAGCATGCAATTAAAAGATGTACTCTTAGGGCTTTGTAGCTAAGTTTAATTAACTTCCCGTTGACACTAGGTAACCACAAGTGGCTAAATAGTAATGACTAAAAAGATGCTGAGCTGACTCTAGAAGGTAATAAATACTTGTAGTGATTAGTAACTCGTTATTACAAACATAGTTTTGTATACTGTTTTCGATAAAATTAGTAAGTATTATAAAATGGAGGAGAGGAAGGAAAACCCACCACTTGCCCACGGTTAATCAATATACCGTACACCTCAAAAAAGGAAGGAATACGGGATGGGATCAAGTTGGAATAGGATATAAGGAAATCTTACTCCTGTGATGAGCACCGCCTCCTTTCGCGAGATTTCCTTATATCCTATTCCACCTTGATCCCATCCCGTATTCCTTCCTTTTTTGAGGTGTACGGTATATTGATTAACCGTGGGAAAGTGGTGGGTTTTCCTTCCTCTCCTCCATTTTATAATAATAATGGATTTCCGCCATGTATCGCCTAATTCAATCAAAATTAGTAAGATCTAAATTGCAAGAAATCTGATGTTTGATCCCCATGATCTTACATGGGAGTAGAGAGAGTAGGGTTTAAATTATAACTGCCAACTCCACAAATGGTGTAGATCAAAGAACTGTGCCAAATGTTATGGATTCGATTCTCACGTAAGAAAATTATTTATATGATCCACAAATCATTATACTGAATACTTTATGCTTGTTAATTTCAAATTTGTAAAGTCACCCGCAATATAGATATAGGACTAGATCCTTAGTGCAGGATATCTATAAAAGGAAATAAAAAAATAAAAAATAAAAGTCGTATTAAGATTTGATTTTTGTTTCGCGGTACCCAAATAGATGTCGCATTCGTGATATTATCTGTGGGCCGGTCTGCGAGGTGCGCAAGGCGTGGAGAAAAAGAGATTAACGCGCCAATTTACATAAAACTTGTTACGTAAGAGAAAGTTGCTAAACTTAAGAATAAGAAAATTTACACATGTAAGTTTGTTTAAATAACAAATGTTTTTTTAAAATAATCTGTAGTAACCGGAATGATGAAATCAAACTTTTTATTTGTCTGTGGTATTTGGTATTTGAATTTCGAAAATAGCAGATGGTGATGTTTTCTTTTTTGACAAATTTGAAATATGAATTTCTATTCTATAATCATCACTTACCCAGAGACGTGCGAGGGTTTTATTTCGACTTTTTCTTTCCTTGCATAGATGTTATCTGTATAGTCGTCTTTTACGACATCCACGGGCGAGATAGGATTAGTAAATTAAAATCTTACTCTGTCACTACATCATCTGCTGTGATGATGATGCTGATCTTCATCATCACAGCCCATAAATGTCCCACTGTTGGGCTCGGACCTCCTCCGTAATGAGAGGGAGATTAACCTACTATAACGCGCTGGTCAGACGTGTTGGTATAGGGTTTTGTTTCGAGTTTTCCTTCTCTCAGTCACTACACGGCATATCAATACCTACATTCTTCAATAAAGATAACGAAAAATATAATCTGAATTCAGGCCATATTTTTTTTATATTTTGTTGATACTTTGGCAGCATAGCCGTCAGTTTAAAACCAAATTACAAATTTCACAAAAAAAAAATGTATTAAATTAACGATTCCTCTCGAAGTTTCAGTAGCACAATAAATGTATGGTTTACATACCTTACATTTATTGTGCTACTGAAACTTATACTTATATACTCTGACTGTTGTATTATATACAGTAAACTTTAGTATTTTCTCTGTATTAGGTACATCATATAAAATACCAGCAAAATTATTCAACATAACACAATAAAACTCTAAAATTTCAAATAAAATATAAGCCCCACCTGACATTTTCAAATTCCCGCCAAAAGTCCACAGATTACTTTATTGAAATCTATAGATAATCACAGAGCATTACTTCAATAACTAATAGAGCTTATTAATGAGTCATTTTACCTGATACCAACAATACAATTGATACTAACGTATTAAAATACATTATTTATTCAGATGTATAATATATAATAATACATGTATATAATGACTCAAGATTATTTATATACATTACTTCACACCTATTAACAGAAGTATATGTAAGTGTATATATACACCTATATAAATCTTGCGCTTTTAATAATTGAACAAGCTGTGTTTGTTACGAGTAGGGTTACCAGAATGTTTGGAGCATTCTAGAATATTTCGCATTCTTACAATCCTTTTGGATTGAATTCTCTTTTATATTAGGACTTTAAGAGTCTGATGAGCAACCTTATTATTTAATGAAGAGTACGAGAAAAATCGCCACCTAACCGCTATATTGCGTATCTGTAATAAAGTTTAAAGTGAAGAGTGTGCAAGGTATCGCGTACTTACGTATACCCAGTTCTTTTTTTAATTGTGCCTATAAAATAGTAATTCCAAATAGAGTTGTTTATTGTTAGGTACTTTTGAAGGTTGAGTTGTGAGGCCCACCAAATTAAAAAAGCAAAAAATTGGAAAACTTAATTCCATCACCAATTTATTTTTACGGCCTATAAATAAATATGTTCCAAAACATTTAAACAAAATCTTTTTTTAAGCCAAGATCCACAATAGTTCCATTAAAAACGCCGACATTTAAACTTCATTCAGTCTATGGCAACATTTTTAAATGTCTTGTGAGGTTTCATTTATTTATAACAAAAAATTAATAGGACTTGTAAACATGAAATTTAAATCACTCCGCCATGAATGTCTAATCTATAAACGTGGTTAGGTTAGGTTAATGGCACTTCACAATAGTCGCAGATATGGGTCCCCTATTGGTTTATAGTGTATACTCTCATGTAGATGCAAACCCGCGTCAAGGAGGCCCAAGTACCCTCTTATATTCACTGCTGGATGCGTAAATACATTTGCCACATTATCAAAATGAAACCTAAGTATATGAAGTAGTGTCTTAATAACTGCCTACCTGTTACAAAAGGAAATTTCCTAGCTACACTGATGATGAAATAGCTTCATAGTTTCATCATAACAAAATGTGCCTACATTTAATACGCGGCAGAAATAGATTTTAATCAACGCAGTAGCCTAGTTAACATTTGAATTGTAATTGTGAAAGAAAATAGCACAAAAATGTTTAATGAATATATAGAGGTCGCCGTGAAGGCAATTGTATATGTATATTATTTTATAGCTAAGCTAAGTAAATAGATTAAAAATGTAATGTTATATATGCGATTGCATGTTAACCTTGAAAATAACAGAGACAATTTTTTTTTTTTTTTTTTCGTTACCTAACAAAACAAAGACATAATTTATTTCACAGGCAGTAATAATCTTTCATATGTTGTGTTTCAAGAGGCTTCCATTTAACTTTTTCTTCTAATTGGTATTTTTTATACATTAAATACTAATTATAATAATAAATAATTATACTAATTATTGTAAATGCCCCCTTATATTAAACACACTAATCTGGACTAATCCATATTTTAAATAGGAATAAATAGGTGTATTCATTCTTTTTTTTAATTAAATAAAAAAAACACATAATGTCTTTGAAAATAATGTGGATAAACGAAAAAGTAATAGTTATTTCTCAGAAAAAAAAATAATCATAAAGTATAATTACTCATAGAGCTTATTGTAGAATTTTATTTCTATAATTTATTTTAACTCTGTTGTAATTAAAATCTTTCAATCCTTTCCGTGTGTTGACGTAGTGAAAATACAATTCACCACACCCTATCTTACCCGTGGTTGATCGTAAGAAACGTCTAATGGATATAAAAAGCAATATAACATCTATGTAAGAAAAGACAAACTCGAAATAAAAGTATATACCAACACGTCTGACTAGCGTGGTATAGTAGGTCAGTCTCCCTTCCATTATGGAAGAAGCTTGAGCCCAATAATGGGACATATATGAGCTGGATGATGATGAATTCAAATCTCGTCTCAATAACTTTTATTTTAAACCATTAACATTTTTGGGCCAAGTTTTATAGGTTACTAGGTGCGTACTTCCTAAAAACGATCTAATTAGCTAACTTGACACCTAATGAAGAACATTATTGCTCAATTATATAAATAGTAGTCCTTCAAGTAGGTCTAGGCTATACAATGACTACACAAACAAATTGAAATTAAAAATAATATCTTGTCATATCCTGTAATATTCACTAAAATTCATGGTCACTTGTGTAATACAGACTAACTATTATGTACACAGTTACATATACCAATTAAATACATTTCTTTAACCTAATAAATTTAATAATCTAAATTACTGAAATTTAGCATTTAATATGCTTAATTATTTATAAAAATCCGATTACAAGCGAAAAATGATGTCACAAGTGGGATTCGAAACCACACCTATTGGAAATTCGTCCCAATCGTGCTGCCACTTACACCACCGTTAAGGACGTAAATATAATACGAAGCGAGATTTGAATGTCCTACAATAGTTCACGGTGGTGTAAATGGCAGCACGATTGGGACGAATTTCCAATAGGTGTGGGTTCGAATCCCACTTGTGACATCATTTTTTGCTCATAATCGGGTTTTTATAAATTTAATAATTCTGACGAAATTATTTCTAATGTTTACGCGATTATTACATATAATTTGACATAAAACTAGTTTTACGAATTTTGTCGCGTTTATATTTGATTTTTTAATTTCCCGACGTTTCGAACACTTTACATCGTTCATGGTCACGGGTGGACTGAATTATGACGAGATTATGATTGTGAATGGATCGAAAGAGTTATTAGTATTGGTTGATAGTGATAGGTTGATACCCCGTATATTTAATTAACATATTGAGTCTTTTTTTATTGCAGATTTCATTATAGATAGTGGCAAACGGGGAGACCGCACATCTGATGGTAATTAATACTGCTGCTCTTTAACTTTGTAATACCAGATGCACAGTTAGCAGCTGCTTACTGAAGAAAGTGCTCTTCTAAAACCTGAAGAACATGTCATAGCGCTCAGGAAACATACGAAGCACGTAGTTCATGCCACCACGTACGAAAGTTTACAGTTAAAGTCCACACCGTTGCCAGGTGAAATGGATGAACCCTGCTGCGGTGTTAAATCTACGTGTATATCGTATCATCATCTGCCATCCATCCATCCACCTGCCTGCGGACGTCCAATACTAAACATATAGACATCTTTCCATGAAAGGGAGGTAATGACCTACGTATGTATATATATATATATATATATATATATATATATATTACTCTCATTTTGAAAAGCTAAATTCTATTAAGCTATATTTTGACGTGGACTATAAGAAAGCCTTTGATTCAGTCGCAAATTGTGCGGTGCTGCGGTCCCTTCAGCAGTGCCAAATCGACCATCGTAATATCGAAGTGCTGAAGTGTTTGTACAGGAACGCCACAATGTCAGTCCGTATCCGGGATAAGAGTACGAAACCGATCCGAGTTGCAGAAAGGCGTGAGACAGGGAGATGTCATCTCTCCGAAATTGTTCACCACTACACTGGAAGATGTCTTCAAGCTCTTAGACTGGATCGGACTCGGTATTAATATTAACGGCGAATACATCACTCACCTTCGATTTGCAGACGATATCGTCGTTATGGCAGAATCCATGGAGGACCTTGGCACTATGCTTAACGATCTCAGCAGGGTATCCCAACTGGTGGGGTTACGAATTAACATGGACAAGACGATAGTCATGTCAAATGCCCATGTCATTCCTATACCGGTCCTAGTTGACATTGCGATTCTCGAAAATGTCGATCATTATGTTTACCTTGGACAAACAGTCTAGTTAGGTAGATCCAATTTCGAGAAAGAGGTCAGCCGACGAATCCAACTCGGCTGGGCAGCGTTCGGGAAACTTAGGAGGATCTTCTCGTCCAACATACCTCAGTGTGTCTGAAAACACAGGTCTACGACCAGTGTGTGTTACCAGTGATGACTTACGGCACGGAAACGAGGTCCCTAAATGTAGGCCTCATAACCAAGCTCAAAGTCGCTCAGCGTGCTATGGAGCGAGCTATGCTCGGGATTTCTCTGCGTGATAGAATCCGTAATACGGAAATCTGCAGAAGAACGGGTGTAACCGACATAGCACGAAGAGTTAGCACGCTGAAGTGGCAGTGGACAGGCCACATCGCTCGAAGAACCGACAACCGCTGGGGAAAAAAGGTTCTAGAGTAGCGACCACGTACCGGACGACGCAGTGTAGGATGCCCCACCACTAGGTGGACAGATCACCTGGTGAAAGTTGCTGGGCGTCGATGGATGCAGGCGGCACAGGACCGCACTCTGTGGCGTACTATGAGGGAGGCCTACGTCCAGCAGTGGACGGCGGAAGGCTGAGATGATGATGATGATGATATTTTGACTGCTCAGATGGCGTAGTGGTTAAGATACCGAACTACCTAGCTGAGTATCACAGATTCGATTCTCACCTAGTACAATACTTTGTGGTATGCAAATATTGTTGTTCTGAGTCTGAGTGTAATTTGTATCAGTTGATTGACTGAGTGGATACAATCCATTCATCAGCCCATAGACATTCAATGTTTGACATAGGTCTCCACACGAGAATGAAGAACGTTATTATGCCACCTGTATCCAACGGCTTTCTGCCAGTTTCATGATGTCGTCAGTCCACCTAGTGAGGCCCTACGCTGTGTCGTCCGTTTCGTAGTCGTCACTTGAAGACCTTTATTCCCCAACAACATTAATTGGACTGTTTGTCTTACGTAGGTAAATATTGTAATCGACCACTTCGAGAATCGCACTTCGCAATCGAACTTCGAAAATTTCATTATTTTTTTTCGGCCAGAGCCCTCAAAGAGCTCAGTCCGCCGCTGCATCTTAAGTATGAGACGAAGATACTGTGAATTTTAATGCAGCATTGATTTTGCTGCTAATCTATGACTGATCGCAAAAACTAACGCAATACGTGGCTAAAAAAACGTCCTATTCAACCTACCTTTGATTCCTATCTTAATTTAAACAACGGAATATAAAAATTACTTTTGGGCGACTTATTTGTTCGTGCGTTGAAAAATGTTATTTCAAATTAGATATGTAACTAGCTAGTCGAGATTGAATGAAACCGGCCAAGTGCAAGACGAACTTATTCAGTAATGATTTCGTACTAACTGTACAAGATTTATTCCGTGTGGTGACGGAGTAAGAATACAATTCACCACTCCCTATATTACCCGTGGGTGATCGTACGAGACGACTAAGGGATATAAAACGCATATAACATATATGCAAGAGAAGGAAAATTCGAAACAAAACCCTACACTAACACGTCTGACCAGCGCGGTATAGTAGGTTAATTTCTCTCCCACTACGGAGGCCGGAGCCAACAATGGGACATCTGGTGTCAAGACGGGAGGGAGTGTGGGACTCGCCGGTTGGCTGTTCCACCGGAATACCCACTAAAACCACAGCGGCCCCCTTCCGCGCTTTTACGGGACGCCGGAGAGATCGTCTACTGACATTCGATCCCCGACGCCCCAAAGGGACATATATGGGCTGTGATGATGATGTACAAGATTTATTTATATATTTGATTTAGAAACTATATAATTCTCAATATTTATTACAACATATACGAGTATTATTCGTCATCTCAGCTCATATATATCCCACTGCTTGGTTCGAGCCTCCTCCACTAGGTGGGAAATTGACCTACTACTACGCTGGTCAGACGTGTTGGTATAGGTTCTTATTTCGAGTTTTCTTTCTCTTGCATAGATGTTATATGCATATTTTATCCCTTTGTCGTCTTTTACGATCAACCATGGGTAGGTTAGAGGGTGTTAAATATTACTCCGTCTTTATATTCTTACTCCGTCACCACACGGAAAATTATTATTATAAATTAAAAATTTTGGATGGATTGTCATCACATCATCATCTTAGCTCTTATATGTATCTTACTGAGCTCCAGCCTCTTCCACAATAGGAGGGAACTTGATCTATCCTACCAGGCTAGTCTGACGGATTGGTATAGAATTTGAATTGGACTTTTCTTTTTAATATAAAAAAATATTATCGATGTTATGCAATGTTAAGTGTTCCCTAAAGGTTAGGGATCATTGATGAAAATAACAATAAGTATTATAAGTCTTTTCCGATACCCAGCTTTTGGATAGGCAGATGTTTGTTATTCAATCACGCGAGAACGCCTAGAGGAATTTGTATGAAATTCGACGCAGATATAGAATTAGGTATAGTCTGGAATAGCACATACTATACGCTTTTTGTGGCGAGGAAAAATACGGTTCCGTTTATAATATACATATTGGTATTTACAGTTGCAGGCAGAAAAAAAACGACAAAAATACGATTCTTTTATTTTAATTTATTTAAATATTTGCTTTAATAACGTCTTTAGATAAAGAAAAGGTCAATCAGGGGTAATATATTATGCGATATATGATCTATTTAATCGTATGATGAGGGGTTATGTATACAATAGTTCCCCACCTCTTATTTCCAGTTAAAGGTTTAAGGAAGGAACAGAACAGTGGGCAGCACCGCTTCACAGATAAACTACTACCACCAACTCCGAACCGGTTTGTGGGCATGCATATTCAAAAGTGGATAGAATGATGCCCAAGCTGTCAACATTATAATTTTAATTTCATTACTTTGATATAGGAAATAAATTATATCAATATGACTACACAGTCAATTGTGGCTCAATGTAAGTGGTCTTGGCCGTCTTGGTAACAGTCTGGTGACCTGAGCATGATAATCACGCGGGAGTCTTTCTTCCTTTACAAATAATTGTTCCTATCTCGGTGCTATTTGTATCACTTAATTATATATTTGTAAAGACCTTCACGACAAAGATTTAAACCTTCGAGCTTGATTAAAAAAATAATAAAACGAATTTAAAACAAAAAGAGAAAAATACCGTTGATATGTTGTCTATACTACATAATTCTTTGCGGTTTGTACTGAGAATTACTTGACAAAAAGTTCAAAATACGCAAGAACTTTGGTCGAATCGAAATCACGACCTTACAAGTCAACAGTTCTATGAGTTATTTTCTAATTCACAATTATCAATTTACTGTAAAATAATTATAAATATTCTTGACTTTTTATGTATTATTAATAAAATTCAAATCTTACCTTTAACTGGATTGCTATACGAATCAGGTATCCAATTAATTCCAAAAACGTAAACAACTTGCTTACAACTACTAAGTTATTACAAAATCCATAACAAATAAAACTATTGACAACTTCAAACACGTCAAGAAAATCTTTATATAATGCACAGAGTTTAATCAAACAGATAATTTCACTACAGATATTTTGTCGATTAAATAAATTGCACTCAAGTATTTTCAAACGTAAAAACGCTCACTCCCGCGTCCCAACACGCATGCGCGGCACACAATCACTTATACAACGAGACAGCGACAGCGCGACTGTTCGAGCTTTGAGCCAATCGTAATGTTGCATTCTCCGAAGATCAAGTTATTACACAAACAAGTTTGAATGGTCATCAGCTGTCGTAAATAACCAACGTTGACTATACGTTTTCTAGAAACCGGTTAATACAACTATTTCTTAATCTTGACAGTTTAACTTTATGCGTCTTAACTTAAGACCTATATTACCGTTGTACAAAGCATTATACTCCTAACATGTTGATGAGAGCTTGTTATAGAAAATTAAAGTTTATATTGTAATGATTTAAGATTTATTTTTTATTAATCAGCACAAGAAGGAATCAGAAATACTCTTGATTACATTTTGAGCTTTAAGGTTTGAGTAGTAGTTGTTAAATTGCTAAGTTTATGGTAATATTCACTTGATCACCTTAGAAGAAATGTTGTGGCCTCGAGAGGTATGTGCGTTGCATAGTTGAGTGGCCCGAAAGCCCGCACAGAATCTTGATGTTTTATCATCGTGTATGGTTACGTCACACCTGTTGAACTTTTCTATTGTTTAGCAATTCGTGTCTTTTTTGTTGTGAAAGATTTAGAAAGATAGCAAATTGTCTTCACTTTATGCAAAATTAACAGAGGCTCATAATAGTTATGTTATAACGCATTCACAATGATATTGGGTAATATACGGCAATTAATTTATTTGCAACTAGTGACATCTATATATTAATCATTTAAACTTATTATTTGTTAAATAAATTAAGTATTAATTAGGTATTTAAATTCAGAGATATAAAATCATCCAATTTTTCAAAACCTATATAGATATTTCTGGTTCTCTTCAGTTGTAAACAGATAATATCAAACATTTCTGTTACGCGATAAAAACTTTAAGTTACGGCAATCTGTCGCTAGATGGTGTTTTTTTAATAAAACTATATTACAGCTATAATTTTATTTTAAAGCTCCCAAAAATATCAAAGGTTAATAATTTCTATATCAGCGGCTAGTGAGTCATAAAATAATATGTTGCAAATAGAAACCAGCCGCTGTCACTCACGTATATGCAAACGGTTCCACACTTCCGTCAACGCAAATACGTGACTTGTATTTAATTACGTCGATAATTTCAATTAGGTTCGGTAATTTTTGCATTAATAAATTGCCCCTATAAATATACCTAAATGTCAGAAGTCGGACTAATGACAACGGAAAGGAAGCGAGTCATATTATGGTACAATATAAGACAGTAGCTAAACCTGCACCTCCGCTTGCATAGATTGTATAGGTATTTAGTGATATTAAGGATTAATAATAATATCATGAATTAAAATTTATTAATATATCGGTTACTATTTTTATGTGCAAAGGCGACTGCACAGATCGCTTAATACTCCAAGCGCCGTAGCAAAAAAAAGTAGGTTTGTAATGCAACGTACGGGACCTGCTATTTTTTTTGGGAATATGTTCAAGGTCGTCCCCTGAATGTAAATCCAAGTTGGCGCGGCGGGGGAGGGTTCACTTCAGCCGCCATCTTGGAAAACACGTTTTATTGAATATCTCGCGAACTGCGCATCGTACGACAAAAATTGCAGAGACCATTATTGTAGATAATAATATTTGCCATCTTTTTTATTTGAAACTTTTTTTTGTATAACACATAGGTTTTTAATTATAGCGAATCAAACTTTTTACAATATGGTTTTTACTAAATATTTATTTAATGGTCAATGATAAATTAAAAATAATGGTAACTGAATTGTAGAACATGAAATTACCTATAAATTCTATAAGAAACTTTTTCTCGTAGCATTTATAGTTTAAGAGCTATAACGCTGTAAATGAGATTATAATGCTGTATATTCAATTATGTCCCTATAAGTTGTAGTATATATTTCGGGTCGTTCGGAATTTCTCCCTCTTAACATTCCAACAGTATTCAGGTATAAATCCCAACCGTTTTACAAAATCGGAAGTCTCTATTAACTCGCTTCGCTACAAATGCTTCGGGAAATTGGCGAGTAAGACAAGGTTGAATTTATCACTTCTATCTCCAACACAAGATACGGCACGCTACCATTCTTTCAGAGTGTACCACCAGGTTCAAACTTGGCTTGGATTTTATCACGACGTTGAAAAATGGGGTTGGAAGCGAACTGCACAAGGGCTTGAACCAATTCGAACTGCTATGGCTCCTGCACCGTCGAGTTTGTTGCAAATAATATCGTGCAAATGCACCAAAAATTGCGGAGCTGCCTGCGGATGCCGAAAAGCTGTTCTCAAATGTTCGATTATTTGCTCCAATTGCAGCGGCCAAACATGCGACAACGTGCCAGACATATTAGATGCCATCCCAACCGAAGACCCAACCTTTGATTCGTCTCCTTCGGATATGGCGGAGGCAGAAGAGATAGATCCACAAGACGATGAGTGTCTTCCCTCGACATCGAAAAAAATAAGACTCGCACCGTAAAATAATGCGCCACTTTTTGTTTGTATAAACAAATGTTTTTTCCGTTTTTATGAAGTAACATTTGTAAAATTCTTTTCATTTTTGTGATTTCGATAACAATTGGAGATACATAATAATAAAAATAATAACTATTACAATTCTTACGATGTAGCGGGATGTACTATTGTTTTTTGCTACATAGACAATCTTTTATGATGATACCGTTTTAAGTAACAATAAAGATCGACAAATTATTAGTTGTTCTCCACATTATTTATAATTTTAATTGATTTGCTGCACAGCTGTATTGACATTTTTTTGAACACTTTATGCCATTTTATGCGTTATGAAATGGTTTTCGTATACAGCGAGCAATATTGCCACTGATAATGTACGAGGTGCAAGTTTTACTAAGCTGCAGCTCTTAGACTGTAAATGCTACGAGAAAAAGTTTTTATAAAATTTATAGGTAATTTCATGCTCTACAATTCAGTCACCATTATTTTTAATTTATCATTGACCATTAAATAAATATTTAGTAATAACCATATTGTAAAAAGTTTGATTCGCTATAATTAAAAACCTATGCGTTATACAAAAAAAAGTTTCAAATAAAAAAGATGGCAAATATTATTATCTACAATAATGGTCTCTGCAATTTTTGTCGTACGATGCGCAGTTCGCGAGATATTCAATAAAACGTGTTTTCCAAGATGGCGGCTGAAGTGAACCCTCCCCCGCCGCGCCAACTTGGATTTACATTCAGGGGACGACCTTGAACATATTCCCAAAAAAAATACCAGGTCCCGTACGTTGCAAAAAAAAAAGACCCGGCGCTTGGCCTATAAGACGCGATGTCCCATTATTACTAAATGTCGGATCTGCTAACATTAACAGAAAGTACTCTACTCCTATTTGTTACAGCGTCATATATTATAGCCTAAAATATTATTCGATTAATTAATATGTTATCTTACATAATCTAAATCTCTACGGATAATCTGTGGAGTTAGGCTGACCGATCGCATTCGTAACGACGACGTAAGAGAGCGAGTAGGTATGAAAGAGAGTATTGGTGTAAAGATGCGAAAGGGAATGCTCCGATGGTTCAGACATGTGGAAATAATGCCGAACGGACGTCTGGTTAAGAAGATATACCTACAATGCGAATGTGGAAGGATGTAGATACCGGGGGGGACCGAGATTAACATACCTAAACCAAATTGGTCACGTACTGAAGCAAGGTGGAGTCGAGAGTCTCCGAAACCGGCGAGCGTGTATGAAGAGAATTATGAATGTTGAGGAAGCGAGTGAAGTATGCAAAGATAGAGTTCTCTGGCACTCTGTTCTCTCTGCCTATCCTGCCAGGGATATGGCGTGATGATATATATGTATGTATCTTACATAATAGGATTTATTTATCTCTTTAAAAGATATCACCGTTTTTTTTTTTTTTTTTTGCTGTGGACTATGCTGTGGTCACGCCCCGCCAAATCGGTCCAAGGTGGCCCACCCAGAAGACACCACCCTGCACTAAGAAAATAATTCTTATATTGCGGGGGACTTTACAAACACATAATTAACACACGCATTACACCCAGACTCGGAGCAATACCTTGTGGAACGCACAAAGTATTGTCCTGCGTAGGAATCGATCCCTCGGTACGGGCATGGAAGGTCGGTATCTTAACAACTACGTCATCTATAATCATATCATCCTCTAAGTTATTTATAGTAATTACCTGGGAATAGCGCGTTCCAACAAAGTTTTTAGCTTTATATTAATACTAGCAAATTTGTAATACGGGCAATCATCGTCATCATCATCACAGCCCATACAGTCCCACTGTTGGGCTGGGGCCTCCTCCGTAATGGGTGGAAATGAACCTACTATACCCGCGCTGGTCAGACGTGTTGGTATAAGGTTTTGTTTCGAGTTTTCCTTCTCTTGCATAGATGTTATATGCGTTTTATATCCCTTAGTTGTCTTGTACAATCACCCACGGATAAGATGGTGGTGAATTGTGTTCATACTCCATCACCACACAGGCAAAACGGGTATAAAATATAGCCTACTATGATAATGTATCTTTCCACTGGCTCGAACAATTATATATACAGGGTGAAAGTGGACCGCTCCCGAAAACAAAGATAGGTAACCCTACTAGTCCTACTTGTAATGATAGGCTAGAAAAAAAAGACGATTAGGCTGAAACGATTTTTTTCACCACGCGAGGTTGTTGAACTCTTGAACATATGATCGTGAGTTTTGAATAGATTGCGTCTTTTCTCATCTGAATACAGTGACGTATTTTTTACGGCATTATTGTTACATGGCACTGTACTAATACGACGGAATGTGAAAAAAACTTGAAATTCATCAAATCATCCGAATCGATTTTATTTTTAGTCTATCATTACAAGTAGGACTAGTAGGGTTACCTGTATTTGTTTTCGGGAGCGGTCCACTTCCACCCTGTATAATAATAAAATTGGTATATTTGTTTGAGGGTGAAAACATAACAAACAAACGCACATCCGCATTTGTAATATTAGTTAGGATAGTATATACCTACAATAGATGCCACTATATGCACCATGACGAAGACTTCATAAGTTTAGCTCTGTCATCCAGATATTTAATAAATAATGTGAGAATGTAAGGAAAGACGACGTACTCCAGAAACTCAATGTCCACTGTTGGACATAAGTCTCTCAATAGAAAAATTATCATGATCACCTCTGTTGGTAGATAGATTGGAGATCAAAGGATATTAAACATCCTGGATCGATCGTTACGTATGCCAGATCTTTAGCCGAGTCTCCACATGTTCGGGCTGGGGATTAGTCAGGAGATGGCGTAAAGAAACGCCTTGATAACACTATTATTTATTCAAAGAGCGTCGACGAAGGATGCTACGTAAAAGGATAATGTGTTAAGCAGGCCACAGAGGTCATTTTCGATTTCGGTGGGACCGGTGGTCAGTCCAAAGGCGACGGGGTCTTGATAAGGTAGGTTATAGGGTCGCCGCTCCAGACGAGGTGTGTTTAGACCAGCCGGCAAATAAAAAGGATAATGTGCGATTTACAGCTCTGGCAAACATACCTATAGTACCGAATCGTACACCACTGATCCCTTTTTTAAAATCCACATCCTCCTCGGTGACCACTCGTAGTATACGGCAAATGTCGTTTTGTTCAAATATAGTGTTTTAAAGAAACTGAACACGTCACCCAGGGTACATTCCCTTATTGTTCTGAGTCTTATTTGCGTTCAGCCAAAATAGGTAATATTTGTAAAGTCCTAGAATCATTATCATCATCATCACAGCCCATATACGTCCCACTGTTAGGCTCGGGCCTCCTCTATAATGGGAGGGAAGCGCGTTCCAACAAAGTTTTTAGCTTTATATTAATACTAGCAAATTTGTAATACGGGCAATCATCGTCATCATCATCACAGCCCATATATGTCCCACTGTTGGGCTCGGGCCTCCTCCGTAATGGGGGGAAATGAACCTACTATACCACGCTGGTCAGACGTGTTGGTACAAGGTGGGGGTCGGCAATCTGCGGCTCGCGAGCCACATGCGGCTCTTTGGATGTGAAGTTGCGGCTCTTTAGTTCTATACACAAAAAATATTTTAAAAAGAAAACATTTAAAAATGGTTCTGAATTGATTAATGAGGATTAGGCACAAATTACTGTTGGCAAAAAAAAATGTGGCTCTTTAAAAACTTTAAACCTTTATAAATTCTAATTTTTGGCTCTTTCGACTCAAAAGGTATAGGGTTTTGTTTCGAGTTTTCCTTCTCTTGCATAGATGTTATATGCATCTTATATCCCTTAGTCGTCTCTTACGATCACCCACGGGTAAGATAGGGGGTGGTGAATTGTATTCTTACTCCGTCACCACACGGAAAAAGTACAAGTCCTACAAGAACGTATTAGTGGTATGTGTGATCTTTGGAAAAGTAATTAAGACGCTTGACTACTTTATTAACTGATGTTATCTGTTTACTTACTTTAGTTATACATAACGTGACCATTTATAATAATATATAATATAATAATAATTTAATTCAGACAAAAATATCCATAATTATTTACATTAATTCATTTATTTATTAGTATATCAAATAATAATCATGCTTAAATTACTTATGTTATAGTTCATCTAATCTAAGAAGTGCATTTTGACGTTTCGCATGTTTTAATACACAATAACCTTGGTCAAACGTATACACATGATTGCAAACAATAAATCTTAAATTTAAAAGAACTATTAAGTTATTTACATAATTAACGGTACGGGTGACTTTCTTGTACAATAATGTAATGTTGAAACTCGTAAAATTAATTTAAAATTAAAATAACATGGTAAATAGTAATTATTATTAACGATCTTACAATGTCATGTCATCACGTTCTACACAGTAGTGCTTGATAACTTCCAATTCACGAATATCCAAATAATCGGTAAAAATATTAGATTAATATATTTAATCGAATAGTGGTTTTGACAGCGATGTACGTTTCGACAATGTTATTGATAAGGAAATAATTATTAATATTCACGACGATGATAATTCGAGTAATAGTAGTGATTCTGAATAAATAGCTATTTTCAAATACAATTTTTGTTTTTACTTAACCTAATCCCACTAATTATAATGAATAGATTTTATGACGAGATAATTAAATTTGTTTATTATTAATTTAGCACTTAGTTTTTCATCTCCTTTTTGAAAAATAAAAAAATAAACCGATTATTAATTACAAAGAATCAATATCGATTTCTCACTAAAATCGGATATTTTCGATCGCTATTATTTAGTTCACATACCTAGACAACTTACTCCGACAGCTGTCAAAGTGCACTTCTTAGATTAGATAGACCATAGTATTGTTAGTGGTTTACTCTGCCTGAAATTTCACACATCAGTGGATGAGGATAGCCACAGACTCAGCCTAATTTAAACCTATGGCCAACCCCATCCACCTATTTTGAAATGGGCAGTCGAATCTTTTGATCTAATAAATTAATTTATTCTAGTCGGGTTACATTTTAGTCGGGTGGTCAATTAAAAAACTCTTTTTAAAGGTATTCAGAAAAAATTAGTTAACTTAAAAGTTAAGAATTAAAAAATATACGCGAAAGGTTTATTTACCATATTTATCAGAGGAAAAATTTGCTTTAATATAACTGGTGAAGATTTTAAGTAAGAATAAAACTCTTGGCACGTTTTTAAATTACTCAAATCCAATCTTTGCGCGGTTGCCGAAAACGGGACAATCCCAGAGTTCGTTACGGGGACACCGGGACTCGTTATTATAAAAAAGGGACAGTCCCGTTCAAAACGGGACGTCTGGTCACATTAGTTATACATATAATACAGTATTCTTTCCCCACCTATATAGACTATTAATTTAGTCAAAGACGTCCACTGTTAAGCTTAGACCTCATCACAAAACGGATTTAAACTTGACAATATTAAAACAAAACAAAAAAACAACAGGCAGTCATGGGGACTGCCGATAGAAGTGAAAACTATTAACTTAAGACTAATTGAAATAATAATAATTTTCTAATATTTATAAAAAATAAAAAATATTATCGAACATCTAGGAATCGGTTTTACCACGGTAGTAAGATAACCTTTATATACCTACCTAACCACAATGATCAACGCAACACGCCTAAAGAAGTTTTCACATAGCTATAGATATACTATTAGCATTAGCATGTCGGTGACGCGAACCTATAAGTTTTTCCCCTCCAAAAACGCTCAAAGCACCTAAAGAAGTTTTCACATAGCAATAGATATACTATTAGCATTAGCATGTCGGTGACGCGAACCTATAAGTTTTTCCCCTCCAAAAACGCTCAAAGCACCTAAAGAAGTTTTCACATAGCTATAGATATACTATTAGCATTAGCATGTCGGTGACGCGAACCTATAAGTTTTTCCCCTCCAAAAACGCTCAAAGCACCTAAAGAAGTTTTCACATAGCTATAGATATACTATTAGCATTAGCATGTCGGTGACGCGAACCTATAAGTTTTTCCCCTCCAAAAACGCTCAAAGCACCTAAAGAAGTTTTCACATAGCTATAGATATACTATTAGCATTAGCATGTCGGTGACGCGAACCTATAAGCTTTTCCCCTCCAAAAACGCTCAACGCGCCTAAAGAAGTTTTCACATAGCTATAGATATACTATTAGCATTAGCATGTCGGTGACGCGAACCTATAAGTTTTTCCCCTCCAAAAACGCTCAAAGCACCTAAAGAAGTTTTCACATAGCAATAGATATACTATTAGCATTAGCATGTCGGTGACGCGAACCTATAAGTTTTTCCCCTCCAAAAACGCTCAAAGCACCTAAAGAAGTTTTCACATAGCAATAGATATACTATTAGCATTAGCATGTCGGTGACGCGAACCTATAAGTTTTTCCCCTCCAAAAACGCTCAACGCGCCTAAAGAAGTCTTCACTTCAAAAAAATAATAGGAAATTAATGAAACACTTTATTAATATCTGTACATATTTTAATTATACACAGCACACAAAAATACAAAATGAAATAGGTATTTGATTAAATTAATAAAATACAGAGTAAATATTAGTGTACATAGACGAAATATTTTGAGATCAAAATTTAAGGGAAAAAAAATTAAATTCATCCGTACCTCTCTCTTCATCCATTACAATAAATAAATAATGTATTTTTATACAGGTTGGAAGTGGACCGCTCCCGATAACAAAGACGGGGAACCCTACTAGTCCTACTTGTAATGAAAGGCTAAAAAATTCAATTCGGTTAAAAAAAAAAATTTTTTTTTCACCCCGCGTGGTCGTTGAACTCTCGAACATATGATCGTGAGTTTTGAATAGATTGCGTCTTTTTTCATCTGAGTACAGTGACGTATTTTTTTATGGAATTATCGTTACATGGCACTGTACCAATACGATGGAAAGTGAAAAAATTTAAAATTCATTGTGAAAATATTTTTTATTCATCTTCTGATTCTTTCAATCGATTTTTTCTAACCTATCATTACAAGTAAGACTAGTAGGGTCACCTGTCTTTGTTTTTGGGAGCGGTCTACTTCCACTCTGTATATTTGTAATAAAAAAAAAACAATATAGGTAACTTAATTAATACGGATTAAAATACATTATCTTATTGTTTGTTTATTGTACCGTAAGGTTACTAAAGGGAATGCATTCGTATATAAGTCCGTTAACGTCTACTCTTCGACATATAGGTACCTGTTTTCACCAACAATTTCTAAAGTTAGGTAACACTTAAAGAAACTTAAATGACATAATATTAAGGATAATGAATTTTTGAAGTTATACTTCTTTTGGCGCGTTAGGGAAAAATGATGAGTGTAAATTTTTACGATGCGCGCGCACACCGTCACTAAACACCGACACCCTGAAGTTAGCTAAAGTCAACATTTTAGTTTTTTAACTAGATAATGCGTTATAATAAAACTTTCAATGTAATTAAATACATTTTTTCTATTGTCAGTGCCGTTTTTTCTACAAACGTAGAATAAGGCGAAAGATAAATTTTTTGAAAAGAGTTTTATCTTGTTACGCCAAAGAAGTAGAACTTCTAACGCGTGTACATAACCACACATACACTCTTTTTTATGATAATT
This sequence comes from Lymantria monacha, assembly GCA_905163515.2. NCBI lineage: Eukaryota > Metazoa > Arthropoda > Insecta > Lepidoptera > Erebidae > Lymantria > Lymantria monacha. Next base: position 18,156,066 of record LR991106.1, on the reverse strand, counting down.
GGAGTTAAATAAAATATAAATTTTAAATTAAAAAAAAAAAAAACAATATTAGCAATGCTATTATATAAATAGCATTGCTAATATTGTTTTTTTTTTTTATGATAAGAGTTTCCTAATTTTAACGGTCGTTAGTGAAAACCGGCAACTAACTCCTAAGTGACCTGATAATAATGACTTCAAATGTGCATTTGAGGGCGAACAGTCTGGAGGATACCTTGTACAGAGACGAAACACGAATCTAATCAATATTCGAAATTCTGCGACAAATCTGCTCATCGACACAGAAGCGAGTTTCCTTCCCGTATTACTTCTTTTTTTGAGCGGTATAATAATTGAACAAGTGAAAGTGGTATGGTCCTACTTTCTATCTTCTATTATAAATAATTAATCAATTATTTCAACCTTCTTACAAACCTTCAATAATTAATCAATTATTTCAATCAACTATTTTATGCATGTATTTTTTTTATTAAAGGGGCCGTTCAAGTATTACGTAACGCAATTTAGGGGGAGGGGGGGGGGTCTTGTTAAATGTTACAATGCGTTACATAGCCGGGAGGGGGGCTCAAACAATGCGTTACTTAGCATTGTTTTTTTTATTAAATAAGAAACTAGGGAATTAAAATTTCCAAACACGTTTAAAAACGGTCACTTGGGTGTTACGTAAAGTTTAGAGAGGAGTAAGGGGGAGGGGGGAGGGGGGTACAGACATACGTTACGGCGCGTTACATGTGGGGGATCAAAAATCTTCAAAAATTGCGTTACGTAATACTTGAACGCCCCCAAATATAATATAGTGTCAAACGAGCACCCAGCGCATCTGACAGTATGTGGTTACTGCCGCCCATGGACCGTTGCAATACCAGAGGTATAGCTAGATCGCTGCCATAAAGACCCACCCAAGTTCACTTTCCACGTCTCACTCACCGAACAAAGTGCAACACCACATTGCTACTACTCAGTCGTAGATTTTCTGCGAGTGTGATACTACTCCGGACGCACCGACTGGCTATAGAGAGAAAACTATCAACAGTGTGATCATTACTATATTTATAAGGCAATGTATACAAAAAAAAAAATACAACGATGTAGCTAATTTATTAACATTTCTAAGAAAATACTAGAAATTCTAATGTTTACGCGAGTATTACACATTTGAGGAGTTTTGGCGCGAATGTGGCAATGTCATGTCACGCTCTTGTATTATATTCATTTCTTTAGTGTTTTGTGGTGTTATATTGAATAATTTTGCTGGTATTTTATGCAATATGGTACAGTTAAAGTGCTGAAGTGTAGTGAATATGGTATAATGGTGGTTTACGTGTATTTTCATATTTGCCCAAAATTCCCAAAGAAAATCATAGATTAGGTTATCAGCGCCCGATTAATGGTAACGACTTGACTTACTGACAGACAATGACTATTAAGGCTACATAATATGAAGAAATGATGAACAATGTATGAAAAATAATTAAATAAGACTTGGCTGTATGGGCTTTGATCCCTTTGCCTGTCCGAATGGACGAACAGAACCAAAAAAAAAATTACACATTTGAAATAAAACTACTTTTATGGAATCTATCGCGTTTGTATTTGATTTTTAATTTCCCAACGTTTCGAATACTTTACAGTGATCATGGTCATGGTAGATATAAAAATTCTGTAATAACAATGACATATTGGACGTAAGACACCTTAGTCCTCCCGTGACCATGATCACTGTAAAATGTTCGAAACGTCGGGAAATTAAAATACAAATACAAACGCGATAGAATCCGTAAAAGTAGTTTTATTTCAAATACTAGAAATTCTATAGCGTATCTATAAGATTTCATATCAAACCAACTGTATAAAGATATTCTAGCTACAAAGTTTTACAGTAAATATAAATTTGGTAACTTAATTACATATATCGACCACTTATTAATTAAATAGTGCCACTTAGGGGTCGTCCTTAAATCACGTGAGGTATGAAAGTGTTGTTTGACAAAAATCACGGAGTCCTAAACCTTATCACGTATCACCAAGGTTGGGTTAAAAAATGCTAAAAAAAGATCACGTGATTAATGGACGTCCCCTTATTCCTTATTTCCGTATGGTGAGAAAGTACGAATACAATTCAACACTCTTTTTCTTGCTTATAGGTGTCATAAAAGAATACTAAATGATTATAATATGCATATTATATATCTGTAAAAAGAAAGAAAACTCGAACTAAAACCCTATTCCAACCTGTCTGGCTTATCTATGGAGGAGGTTCAAACCCAGAGGCATGATGATGATTCCTTATTTTTGTAACGACAATACACAAAAAATAACACAAATTAATTTTTATCATAAAAGATATTTGAACTCGTGCAAACTTTTGTGGAAGATTTGTATATGTGATTTGTAAAATTGGTAAGAAGCCGGAATGGATAGCGTTCACAAGTTTTTTTTTTTGTGTGTCTTAGTTGTTAGCCTCAGATGGCTATGACAACTTTACTCGGACTGTGAGTGAGCGCTGAGGGCTCTCAACCCGAATTTACAAGTTAAGAAAGATTCTTCATCTATTCATCAGCCAATTAAGGTCTATTACTAGTGAAGACTTCCCTATGCTAACTTATTAACGTCAAATACGCCTTCTTAAAAACTACATTCATTTCTAATAAAAAAAAAATAATCTCAATTGATCCTGTCGCGTGTATTAAAATTAAGGAACATAAACTATCAAATAAAAAATGATGTCACAAGCGGGATTCGAACCCGCGCCTATTGGGATTCCGGCCCAATCGTGCTGCCACTACACCACCGTGACTAATTGTAGGACATGCAAATTTCATTTCGTATCATATTTACGTCTTAAGGTGACGGTATGCTATCTACCCGACAATGTTTACACATTGTTATAGGCTTAATACTTAAAACTTTACAGTTAGAATTGTATTAAACGATGACACAACCTTGTTATTTAAATTACTGAAATTTAGCATTTAATATGCTTAATTATTTATAAAACCGATTACGAAGTGTAAAATGATGTCACATGTAATAGGTGTAAATATGATACGAAGTGAAATTTGCATGTCCTACAATTAGTCACGGTGGTGTAGTGGCAGCACGATTGGGCCGGAATCCCAATAGGCGCGGGTTCGAATCCCGCTTGCGACATCATTTTTCATTTCGTAATCGGATTTTATAAATAATTAAGCATATTAAATGCTAAATTTCAATAATTTAAATAAACTATCAAAGTTTATAATATAAGCACACTTCTATAAAGTTACAATTATCATCATCATAATTCTACTCTTATCTTAATTATTTATGGTCGACGTAATATGTTACTCATTCTTCCATTGTACATATTGAAAAAAAAATTCATCATCACATCTCATATACGTACCATTCTTGGGCTCGGGCCTCCTCCATAATGGGAGGGAAATTAATCTACTACATACTAGTCAGACGTATAGGGTTTTGCTAAGAGTTTTTTTTCCTCTTACATAAATGTTGGTGGTGAATTGTATTCTTACTCCGTCACCACACGGCAAATAAATTGCAATAGTTTTATGACCGATCGCATCTGATATTAATCCTCCCTAGTAATGTAATTGTTGACCAGACAGCATCAGATAGAGTTGGTCCAAGGTCGATTGTAAAGCTCTTAATCGCCTTTTAAAACATCTACAAGCGATATACTAGGTTACAGTTATTTACGTAATAAATGCTCTAATAATAAGTAAGAATTATTCGCAACGTTACCCAAAATAATCTTATAATAACTTCAACAGTAAATAATAAAAATAGTCTTTTAAAATGAATTATAACTGCACATTATTTGTACTAAAGAAAAAATAATAATAATAGGTAAATTCTTAAGTAACTCTCAATTTTATAGACTAGATATACACCAAATTATTATAAGAATTCTTGAGAATATTTGTACAAAAGAAGCAATATGCTATTCCAAATTATAATCTATTTTCGAAGCAAATTTCATCCAAATAAACTTTGACGTCATTGAACTGCATACAACGAAGGTTTCGCATTAAAAATAGCGATAAGATTTTCATATAATAAGATGTGACACAAACAATTAATTAAATAATTACTCTCAATATATTAAATTACTAGTAATAATATTTATAATTAATGTATATTAAAGGAAAAAATGTGCAAGAATAATTTAAAAATATAACATAAAGAAATATGGTATCTATTTTCTCACAACGATTTTTATTTATGACTGATGCAGATTAGGGGAGGTACCAATATACTGCTTGATCCATTTTAGCATTGAATTTGACCAAGCGTAGTATTTTTGAAGACTAGCTCAAAAAACTAGGGCACCTGGAATGGATACAGTCTCTTAATACGTGCATTGCCAAGTTGACATCTGCTTGTATCGTTCTCTCTGTCTAATCAAGAGCAGATCCAGCTTGCTAGTCTGAAGTGTGTTACATAGTTATTACGATTCTATTACAATGATAATTCTAATAAAATTTAATTAAAAAGAGGGTACTTTATTGTTAAATATATATTTAATTAAATAACTTTTTTTAATTAGTGATTGCCATAGAAAGTTTAGTGGGGTCATGACCCCCATGACCTTCTTTTCTTACTCTGGATCCGCCCTTGTGTTTAATAAATAAAAAAGTGATTTTAATTACATCAATATGAAAATATATATTACGCTGTTTTAACAAAAACGAATATAGCTTTTAAGTTTATTTTATATAACACAACCATGCCATAAAAAATAGTTAACATTCCAATTTAAGTTACACTTTCATCCATCCTATTCTTTTAATCTATGTGCGTTATTAATTTATCGAGTAGTGTCTTCATAGGTTTTTCATAAGTTCGTATATACAGGGTGGAAGTGGACCGCTCCCGAAAACAAAGACAGGTGACCCTACTAGTCCTATTTGATCGATATATTGAATCGATTTTTTCCTAGCCTATCATTACAAGTAGAACTAGTAGGATCCTCTGTCTTTGTTTTCGGGAGCGGTCCACTTCCACCCTGTATATAGGTAGTTTCATTCATAGGTTCCTTCATTCGTTTCTTTTACTCTTACTTGATCTATTAATAAATACACCACAGTAAAGTACTAATTAACTTTTATAAAAATAACAAACTACTAAACTATAATGCTATTGTTCTTTTTTTGTTTTATTCAATTTTATTTATTAAGTAATTAAATGCCAGGCATTATTTTCTTATAGTTTTAAAATAGGCTTGTACAGTTGTATTTATAGTACGGAAGTTTGAATTAAATATGAATGGATTATAATTCTAAGTATGAAGAATTCATCATTACCTCAGTTTTTAATCGTATTTCTAGAATCGGGCCTCGTATAAATTGAGACGAAAATTGTCCTACTATATATATGTCCTATAACATGCTGCTCAATTGGGTTGATATAAGATTTTATTTCGAGATTTCCTTTTCTTGCAGTAATGTTATGTTTTCTTTTTTTCAAAAACCATGCACTAAAGAAATAGTTCTTGTATTTTGGGGTATTTTACAAACGAGCAATTAACGGATACAAATCACGACGATGGGACGGCGTAAAACCCATAACCTACCGAGCACGCACCTTTCATACGCCATGTGGAAAGGTATTTTCGTACTCAGTCTTTGTCATCGTTGGATCATAACATCCCTATTATTTACTTAAATCACTATGCCATCTATGCAGTAACATGCTTCATTAGTGTCGCATGCAATTATTAATGTACAATAAGTGCAATGACACAGGTTCGAATCATGTTTCATAACGTTTTTAAATCATATATTAGTAAAATTAATAAAATTTCATTTTAATTTTAAAACAATTAATTTTCGATGTTTTCGTTTTTATAGTTTGCTTTGTATATGTAACTGATAATATGTAAGTACCCTCTCAGGGTTTATGTATAATAAATGAATCTGAATATAATTATGAATAAAAAAAAAACAATCAAATCCCTCTATTCAAACTTGAAACTTGGCCTCTGGCAAATAAACATCAATTTAATATTCCTCTTTCGGCATACTTCAGCGTTACCACAAGACTTATTATTATTACATATAATTTAAATATAGCAAATTAATACAGTTCATGAATAATACTAATGTTTGATTCTAAACCATCAGATAAAATTTATTCGAATAATACCATACAACAAGAAAGTAATTAACTTGTGTATAAATAAATACTTCAATTTAGCCAGTTAGATAATAAAAATATAGGCAGTGTGTATAGTAATTAAATTTTATTCTTATATTTAGCTGCATTATAATTTTTTGACTAAAACATTAATTAATTCAAGTTATTTTTTTGATGCGAGATATATAAAACAAATAGAAAAAGTCATATTTTTTTGTCATTTTCGTTTTAAATTTAATTGAGAAATACAACTTTTATGTTATTACACTATATAGGTAGAAACTTAATGTCTAATTTATAAATATATAAATTACAAAAATGCTTATATCCATTATAAACTTTGAATCATCCAACTGATGAGCCTCACGTACCGGACTCTTTAATGCAAAGGTAACAATGAGAAGGTGGCTTTAGACCATTAAACATTGCATTACGACACGGTAGGTGGCGTTGTGGTCGATTTCAAGGTATTGTATTTTATTTTATTTTTGAATTTGTATAAAAAAACATTTGATGGCTTAGCTAATTATATATAAATGAATACACTTAAGTAAATATGCTATACTAATACTCGACACATAATTGCACACAATTGTTGTATACAATTTGAACAAATAAATACAGATAGCTATACTCAAAACCAGCCCCTTTACCGTTTAAGCTAGTCGCCTTCGTAAAGTTCCATGAAATGACTTACGAAATTACTTCAATCTATCAAATGTTATTATTAAACAAATATGTGTATATGTATATTAATATATATTATCCCTGTAATTATATTTTACTTATACAATGATACAATTTGACTAAACTTCACAGATATATTGATTGTTCTCTCTGAAACTCATAGCTTACACGGTAAGACCCAAAGGTTAAATCCTAATGGGGTCATGACCCCGCCTGAGTCTATTTGAAACATGTGTTATGCTAACTTTATCAGTTATAATTTTTATTAAATGTTCAAAATATACATGTAGCTTATTTGTACGGTATCAGTATACAGTATGACTGGTAAAAGACTGTACATATCGAAGGAGACGATTGATAATGGTCACATGTAACCAATAAAAATATAATAAGAAGGTAATATTAATTAACTAGATAGTAAACCTCAACAATATTAGCAATATTAGTGTGTCAGGATTCTCAAAAAGATGGTCCCCTTCTCATACTATTTAGCACTGTTGTCAAGGTCACGCGCTCGGCTAGTTACTATTTTGATGCAATTTCAATATCTATGCGGAGGTGTACGTAAATAACCATTTTTATAGGACAATTAGTTCAAAATTTAAGTATCAATTTTTTTTATATATTCGGTATCAGACTCGAGTACTGAATACCCTCCCTCAATATGTACAATCTTTTACCAGTCACGCTGTATACATAAGTATATACTCATACCGTCCCTGGGGGCCGGCTGGTTGATGGCTAGACCATAATTTGTAGATAAAAAGGCAGTTTTAAGATCAATGGCCGCCTCAATATAGGTAGGTTGGATATGCTCTTATTGAGAATTACAAATATCCATCCTATACATAAACTAGGGCACTCTACACTAGATGACGTCATTACCATCGTGTACTAACTACCAATCACGCTCATAAATTTAACAATTAATTATTTTCTACATTTTAATTCTTATCGTCGGTGTAGGAAAAGAAATTTTTATAATTCAAGAAAACAGTATTTTATCAATTTTATTGTATGGGCAAAATATTTTATTTAAAAAAATCATAGAAGTTAAATTATATGTATTTAAGTTATTACTTTAATCTTATCTGTCTGATTTTGATGATTTGTTTTTTTTTTTAATATCCCTAACAGTGTCAAAGTGTTAGTTATATTCAATATTTTACCTTAGTGTATAAGTTAGCTTATTATATTTTCTAATCACAAAAAATATATACAATACAACATAGCCTCATAGCAAATCTAGAATTATAAGTTATGACAGACGCCGTAGAAATATCACGGGAATCACAAAAACGATAATTGATAAATTAAACAGGGGAAATCTATATTTTAACTAACCAGGGGGTCATGACCCCACAACTGATCTAAAATATTTGATTTTTTTTTGTCAAAACCCAACAAATATAAATTGAGTTCAATTCTTTCTAATAATACAAAAATGATTTTATAATACTATAGAAATATAGAGTGAATTCTATACCTACACCGACATTTATCAGTCCGTTACCTCATATCTTCTCAATGATCTTAATCTATGGTCATGTATCTTGTCTATGCTTCAGTCAGGTACAGTCCAGCTATCATATATGTACTGCCAATCTATATGCTTGAAGTAGGGATGCTGTTTTATTTCTTCAATACCATCTTTGCCAGATCCAAGGCGTTCGGCTGGATCGTATGTGAGGAGCTGAAAGATGTGGGTTTTTATTTTAAGGTTTTAATGTCTTCATTCATAAAAATCACCACCATCTTTCTTACCCATGAGTGATCGTAAGAGACAACTAGGACCTGGACATAAAACCTAGAACCTTATAAAACGTAAAACTAAATAGAGAAAATTATTTTTTGAAGGCGGTTAAAAAGAACATGCCTGAATCTCAAAAAAAAATTGGTAATTAATTCTTATTCAAATACTTCATGCTAAATAAATAAAAATATTATATATAAAATATTTTTAAGAGCTGAAAAAGTTCAAAAAGTCTTTTCGTGGCCCATGAGGGGATCGAACCCGCGACCTTCGCGTTATTAGCACGACGCTCTAACCAACTGAGCTAATGGGCCGACGTTTCGGAAGTTGAAATAAATGAATATATCATACATAAATATTGTTTAGTTATCATAAAAATAATTTAACTTTGATACATTTTTTTATGACAACAATAAGAAAATCTCACATCGCGCAGTTTCCAGACATAATTGAAGGATTTCATGTGGGGGACGATAATATAATAAGTCATATACAATGGTCATATCATCTTCTCTAGGATATTATATAGGGTCATATATTTTCCTTTTTTTTTAAACACTACATACACTAAGGAAATAATCCTTGTATTGCGGGGAACTTTACAAACATGAAATTCACGCAGAAAAATTACACTCAGACTCAGAACAACATTGTGTGGATCACACAAAGTATTATCCTGTAAGGGAATCACACCCACGGTACTGGCACGAAAGGTCGGTAACTTAGCCACTACGCCATCTACACAGACAATATATGGCCGGAATTGTGTAAAGTATAATATACCTTACAACGGTTTAGAGAGTGAATCGATTTTAATGATTCTTTATTTATTTGTAAGTTAGAACTTCTCATCTCTCTATTTGAAATTTGATCAAAATTTGACCAGCAGTTTTTGAGTTATCCTCTATGATGCATATTTAGTTGATATATGTTTTGAAGACGGTTTTTTGTTAATATTTTGTATTATCGCTAGTTACCTGTGTAAGTAATGATTGCTCTTCCAGTGACAGTCCATCCGGTAAGTGCAGTATTGTATGAGTCGTGAATATACTTCTGTGATAATAGGAGAGAGGCTGAAAATATAAAATTATTTATTCGCAGCAATCTTTATAAGTACACAAAAATTGGTCAGAATTGAACCAACTAATTGGCATGCCATGTTGGTATTTGAACCACTATGCCTATTGTCCGAACGCGTTTTGAAAAATCTTTATAGAAGCTGTAATTTTTGTTTTTATTTTAAAGTGCACCCTACGCTAAGAAAATAATCCTTGTACTGCGGGGGACTTTACAAACGTAAAATTAACTGACACAAATTACATCCAGACTCACATTATTAAATGTCGGATCGCATAAAATATTGCCCCGTATGGGAATCGAACCCGTGATATTTGGCACGATAGATTGATATCTTAATCACTATGCAATCTGTGCGGATCTAAAACATAACATCCTCAACATCCCTAATATATCATCATTCTCCTTCACTTATTGGTGGTCGACGTAATATGTACTCGTACAATTATTGGCAATCGTTTTATGACCGGCCGCCTGCCAGACGTCAACCCTCCTTGGGAATGTAATTGTTGACCAAACGGCATCGGATGGAGTTGGCCCAGGTCGTTATAAGGCTCTTAGTCGTATTTTACGACATCCACGAGCAATGTAAAGATTGGTTACTACCAACTTATACTTTTGCAGCCACTACCACATAGTACAACATCCCTAATAAATATGCTAATAAAACTCTCGCAGAAGATCGACGTCTGAGTCATGGCAATGTGCTATTGCACTTCGTTCAGTGAGCGAGAGAGCCGGCAGCCCAACTGGGTGGGTTTGGGGTTCGTATTGGTAGGCAGCGACTTAGCTATACCCTTGGTATTGCAAAGGTCTATGAGCGGCAGTGACACTTATCATCAGGTTTTCTATTTGGTCGTCCGCCACCATCAACAATAAAAAAATATACTAACCTCTCCACACAATAACTCGTACATAACAGCGCCGAAACTCCAAAAATCACAGACTTTAGATACAACACAGTCCAGACTATTGTCGTATAACTCGGGTGCAATGTACATATTGTATTTATTCAACTTGTATAGTTGCATATCTATACCGGGATAGTAGATAAAATATGTCAGGATTATCTGACCACGTTCGCCTAATAGAATATTAGAAGGGTTCAGGTCTCTAAAACAAACATGAATATAAATTAATAACGATAACATGATTTCAGCTAATATATGCCCCACTGTTGAGCTCGAGTCTCCTCCGTAATGGGAGGGAAATTGACTTACTATATCACGCTGGTCAGACGTGTTGGTATAGGGTTTTGATTCGAGTTTTCCGTCTTTTGCATATATGTTATATGCGTTGTATCTTTGGCGTAACGAGCGCGACCTTATGTTAGACAGTTTGCAAGTAACATCTGGAGTAGTATACTATACGGATCTTGTAGCTCTCGAGAAAATATCCTTGCGTTTAGGCGTTTCTGCCATACCTACTACTGCAACCAATCTTAAGGCTCACATATAGGCCCCGTTAAGTTATCCCGTATCCGTGGTGCCGTACTGCTGCGCTTATCGCAGCTGTACAACCCTTTACTTATTGGCTGACTAGTCAATATTGCTTTCTGTCTCCCGCTTTGCCTGGGAGGGAAGTGGAATCACTCTTTTCCAACTCCTCCTCTTTAACTTTTCTAATTAAATTTGTTGCGGGTTCCAAGACAATTAAAATCATTTCCCGGGACTGCCTGAGGGTCAAACCTCGGTGTCATTTATAGTGACCATTGTGGATCCTGGCTTACAGGAGTTACAATGGTGGAAATGTGTGGTGGGATTAGTCCCAAAGAAAAAAAATTAGTCGTCTCGTACGATCACCTACGCGTAAGACGCGGTGGTGAATTGTATTCTTACTCCGTCACCTAACGGAATTTGTTGATTCAGAATTGGACAAACATGGCTATTTAAAACTAATTTTAACGTCATCATATATTCAGCTTTAGAAAGTCTACTACTGATCGTAGACCATCCAAAAATAATGATCAGATGGCGTGATAGTCCATAATTGTAATGCTTGCCAAGCATATTAGCGATCTCAGTAAGAGGTTTCACGTCTCTCAGAAGAGATTTGCTACTTATCCTTCTGGTTCTCTGGTAGTTGTTTTATCATCTATCTATATCGTCATGAATATAGGCTGACAGAAAAAAATTAAATTCCATTCATCTAGTGGCACTAACTGTAGATACAACTATCAATAATTAGGTACATACCACTTAACGGGAGTGGGGCTATAATCACACCTATCTATCATGAGACTGTTTAAAATAACATCAAATTATTTCCCCCTGTACCGGTATTAAGAATACAAAATGTTGACAATACTTTCTTTTTACCAAAGGAGTCGTAAAATGCTGTCTAAGGGAGCACTGGTGTGCACTGTCCAGGTGTTAGCAGAATATCAGCGCTATTTTTAAAAATAAAATAGCCAAAGCTGAGCCAATAGCCTTTTTTGTTTCTCGTTAATATCATTTTATACCAGAAGTTGTTTTCTTTAGTTCTATTTATTTTCATTAGTTTTTAACGAGAACAAAATAAATGTTTTTCTTTCTTTCACTGTGAGACCTTTCAGAGAGTTTTAGTCTTCATTATCATCATCATCACTACCCATAAATGTCCCACTGTTGGGCTCGGGCCTCCTCCGTAATAGGAGGGAAATTAACCTACTATACCGCGCTGGTCAGACGTGTTGGTATAGGGTTTTGTTTCGAGTTTTCCTTCTCTCGCATAGATGTTATATGCGTTTTATATCCCTTAGTCGTCTCGTACGATCACCCACGGGTAAGATATGGGTTGGTGAATAGTATTCTTACTCCGTCACCACACGGAAAAAGTTTTGGTCTTGCATTTGGACAACACTAATTAAGGCTCGAAAAACACAGTAGCAAGTAGTTCATACCAGAACCTGCATCTATATGGAAGAAACGATCGATGAGGACCATGAAGATTCCAAGTGAAATGGTTTCATCATCATCATAGCCCATAAATGTTCCACTATTGGGCTCGGGCCTCCTCCGTCATGGGAGGAAAATTAACCTGCTATACCGCGCTGGTCAGACGTGTTGGTATAGAGTGAAATGGTTTACCTGCATATAACTCCACAGTTGTGTAGACTCTCCAAGGCTGTTAAAATTTCTGCACCCCATTTGCATACAGCTGATGGGGGGATGATGTCACGACCACGCAACGATACCTGATAAAAAACGAACGATTTTTGAATTTAAATTTTTACATAGGTATTTCACTGTTAGGCTTAAGCGGTCTCCATAATGGGAGGGAATTTGGTGGACTATACTATTCTGTCTGGCAAGAGCTGTGGTAGACCTTTTTTAGGACAATCGAGAGGAACATGATATTTTTTATTCGGGTTGAGAGCCCTTAGCGCTCGTCCACCGTCCAGGAAAGGTTGTCATAGCCATATAAGGCGACTAACAACTAAGTCACACACAAAAAATAATTTGCCGACGTATCGAACACTTTACAGCGTTCGTGGTCACGGGAGCGGTCCTCCCGTTCAGTCCAGGTCAGTTCGCCCGTTTGCCCAAGAACAATTATTGAAAACTACCTATATAAATATATAAAATAATGAAAAAAAACTCACCTTAATACTACTAGGCGCTGCAATATTATCAACAGTCTTATTCTCAACAACAGTATCATCAACAACACTTTCAGTCAACGCTTTATCAACATTCAACAACAATTTTTGAGAATTCAACACCAATTCATTAACCGAAAGATCATTTTCAACATTATTATTATCAACAACAACAACAGACGAATCGGTTATATCAACATTCTTATTTTTCGGTTCTGTGAATACATTCTCTAAATTAACTTCTCTTAATGGTGTTGATGGCATTGATTTTGAATAATTTTTAATATATTCCGTTAGCTTTTTCCCCGGAGCGTAAGATAATATTAAGAATATTAAGTTGTTGGTTTCAATATAAGCTTGTAATGGTACCATGTAAGGTATTAAAGTTGGTAATATTGGTTCGCGTGTTTCGTTCGTCCTTTGTAAAAAATATTCGTCGAATTCTGTTAAATTGTTCGGTACTTTCTGTATAACCTGAAAAATAAAAAAAAACGTTTATATTTTCATACACTTTCAGCTATACACAGCAGTTTAAGACATGCCAGAGACGTTGGGGATACAAGAATTTACGGACCAATAAGGAAATAACATAGAATAAAATTATAAAACAAAATCTTTTAAAATAAAACACAATGTTTAGAAACACACACAAACCCGATGTTTGGAACACTTTGTAAAGTGTTCCAAACATCGGGAAATATGATATTCTGTAAACTAAAATCGTCTTCATCATTCTACTGTGACCAAGGATGTCAAAGATTCGGTGCCAGTGGCCGGCCTTAAGTCGATGGGAACGGAATAAGGTGGGTTATGGGGCCACGCGCCGCCCTTCCGTCGCCCTGGACGTAATGGACGTCGTGTGTCCAGACCGTAGCCTACCAAAAAAAAGAAAACATTCTCGTTATCCCAATTACTTGAGATCGACGTAATATGTAATCCCCTTTCATCATACATATTGAAAAAGTTATTGACAATAATTTTATAACCGGTCTATCCTCCTTGTGAAAATAATTCCATACATCATCAGATGAAGTTGGCACAAGTTGATATAAAGCTCTTAGTCATCATATTTATAAGACACCAGCCAGCACTAAGGAAATAATCCTTGTAATGCGTGGGACTTTACAATTATGCAATATATACATACATACATGTCATCACGTCATATCCCTTGCAGGGTAGGCAGAGAGAACAGAGTGCCAGAGAACTCTATCTTTGCATACTTCACTCGCTTCCTCAACATTCATAATTCTCTTCATACACGCTCGCCGGTTTCGGAGACTCTTGACTCCACCTTCCTTCAGTACATGACCGATCTGGTCTAGGTAGGTTAGTCTCGGTCTCTCTCGGTATCTACATCCTTCCACTTTCGCATTGTATATCTTCTTAACCAGACGTTCGTTCGGCATTCTTTCCACATGTCCGAACCATTGGAGCATTCCCTTTCGCATCTTTACACCAATACTTTCTTTCATACCTACTCGCTCTCTTACGTCGTCGTTACGAATGCGGTCGGTCAGCCTAACTCCACAGATTTTCCGTAGAGATCGCATTTCGACCGCATTAATGCAATAAACCCAGACAAATTATACTCAGACTGAGGACAACACTTTGTGTATCGCACAAAGTGTTGTCCTGTGCGGGAATCGAACGACCAGCACTGGCAAAACGATGGTATCTTAACTAAAACACTATCTGTGCAGTTAATATACATAAAGTATTTTCACGAGCAAAGCGTTACTAGTATTCTTAGTCGCTACCACACAGCTGTCTATACTATACGTTGTATAAAAATTAAAGGTCAGATTAAAGAGTACGCGTAACCGTAGAGCCTGGGTTCCTAACTTGGGGATAATTACCCTCGCGGGGCTAAGACTTTTGTCTCGCGGGAGTAACAATGAGCTGGTTGTTGTCTCTCTGTTTGTCTTGAACTTTTAACTGGCGATTGTAAAATCATCATTATTCTCCTGCTCTTAACCCAATTACTTGGTGTCGATACAATATGTACTCTTTTTTCATAGTACATATTGTAAAAGTTATTGGCAATAGTTTTATGACCGGCCGCCTGCCAGATGTCAACTCACCTTGGAAATGTAATTGTTGATCAAACGGCATCAGATAGAGTTGGCCCAGGTCGTTAAAAGACTTAGTCGTTTTTTACGACATGAACAAGCAAGGTAAGGGTTTTAGTTGTCGACTCCATCCACATCAGTATTCAGGCCCATATGAGGTACTTGGGTCTGGTGCTCGACGGGCGTTGGTGGTTCCGGGAGCATTTCCGCAGGATTGCTCCCCGGCTGGTCGGCGCGGCGTCCGCCCTTTCTCGACTCATGCCGAACGTGGGCGGACCCAGTTTCGAGGGCCGACGGCTGTATGCGGGGGTGATCCGCTCAATGGCAATGTACGGCGCACCCGTGTGGGCGAGGGCTCTGAACGCCCAGCTCAGGGCGGTTCTGTGGAGGCCACAGAGAGCCATGGCGGTCAGAGCCATTCCGAGGGTACCCCGCACGGTGTCTACCGAGGCGGCATGCCTATTGGCCGGGACACCCCCGTGGGACCTAGAGGCGGAGATGCTCTCCGACCTCTACCGGCGGGTTACCTCAGTGCGCGACGAACGTGACTCCCCATCGTTGAGCGAAATAGCCACCTGGCGCGAGGACGCCCGCCGAGACGTCATCGCCCGTTGGGTTACGCGGCTGGAGAGGCCTAGACACGGTGTTGTGACCGTTGAGGCCCTTCGGCCCGTACTGATGCAGTGGATGGAGTGGATGGAGTCCTCTCCTTTCGGCTGGCGCAGGTATTATCGGGGCACGGGTGCTTCGGTTTGTACTTGCACACGGTCGCGTATAGGGAATGGACTCCGGCCTGCCACCATTGCAGCAGTGACGAGGACACGGCGCAACACACGCTGGAGGTGTGTCCGAGCTGGGACGGGCAGCGCCGTGACCTCGTCGCTGTTATCGGTGCCGACCTGACGCTGCCGGCTGTCGCGAGGGCGATGGTCGACAGCGTCAGGAACTGGGACGCGGTCGCCGCCTTCTGCGAGGCTGTCATCTCGCGGAAGGAGGCGGCGGAACGAGTCCGGGAGGATTCCCACGACCCGGGCCGCCGCCAGCGGCCGGGGCGGTACAGGCGCGAATACCTGCGCCTGATGCCGCCCTAACCGAGGCGGACAATTCCCCGGTCATATCACCCGACGTGAGGCCACCGCGTGAGGGCGACGCCCTGAGGGCGAAATCTGTCGGGGCGTCGACGAGAGGAACTCGCGAGGATAAACCGCCGGGCGGGCCACCGAGGTTAAAAATCGAGTACCGGTGGTCCGCTCGCACGGCGAAGAGAGAGGAATTTTACGGTGGGTCTATGGGGTCACGCGCCGCCTTTCCGTCACCCCGGACCGATTCGGCGGGGCGCGACGCATCCACAGCCCACCAATTAAAAAGAAAAAAAAAAAAGCAAGGTAAGGGTTGGTAGTATTCTTAGCCGCTACCATACAGCTGATGACGATTGTAAAATTATTCCCGTATTATTTTATTTTTAGTTAATATATGTTCATGGAGTCAAACTTAGCTTATAAATGTAATTTTAAGTAATTTTAATAGTGGTAGGACCATGCTGTTGACAGTTCTCTTTCTACAGCCGCGGGCCGGTCCGTCCGGGGCAGTACCACACTCTCGCAGAAGACCGACGTCTGAGTAATGGCAATGTGTTATTGCGCTTCGTTCGGTGAGCGAGAGAGCCGGAAGCCCAACTGGGTGGGTTTGGGGATTGTAATAGTAGGCAGCGGCCTAAGCTATACCCTTGGTACTGTAAAGGGTCCATGGGCGGCAGTGACACTTACCATCAGGTGTGCTGCTTGCCCGTTTGCCACCATAAGCAATAAAAAAAAAATTTAGAGCAAAAATGCTTTTATGTTTAATAAAGTCTACGTATTTGCATTAACACGTATTGTTTGACATCATCGTTGCGAAGAGGAGTAAAATCAGTAAACCTAGTTAGGTCATAGGTGGTGACCGACCTAAAAAGATTAAGAACCACTGCCGTAGAGCATGCAAAGACTGTGATGAGTGTCAATGAAGCGTGAAGCTATGTATGTATGTATAAAAATTAAATAAATAAAAAATATCTATACGATGCATCACAGTTTATCAGTTGCAAATAAAATATTTGGGTAATATTATGGGCAGTGGGTTAAATTATATCTAGCTGATAACAGAGTTTATCTTTACAGTTTCAAATGAGTTTTGCTTGTACATAAAACATGTACGATAACTCAAAGTCGTATTGATTTTTTTATTAACGAAAATTTATTTTTATTATCTATCTAATATCTTTAAACGAGCAATTCTTTTATATATACAAGGTGGAGATGACAATGCGACAATAAATGAAAACACCGGCAATACTAGTGTATAGGAGTATATTGAAACTATCTAAAAAGTCCTCACATGGATATTTAAAAATAAAATTATAAATATAAAAAAAAAATAGAATACCGTTTGTAAATATTAGTTCATTAACCTGTGGTCAGACCGAGTAGGTATCTTTTCATTACGCAGCATGCATTATGTACTTTTAATTTTCATATCTAAGTCTGGTGACATAGTTTATATGGATCTTATGGGTCAGGAATAAGGTATAATATGCATTAATTTGTATTGCGTTTGACGAAGACTTGAAGTGGTAAACTGACGATATGTAGGTACCTACCTTCATATTAGTTTAAACCGATGCGTAGCGGGTGGTCTTGCAATACCAAAAGCACATCTAAGGCGCTAACTACCAACCAAAACCCATCCAGAAGGCTAGGCTTTCGTCTCTTTCGCACACCGAACCAAGCGCAATAGCACATTGCCACTGCTCAGAAGTGGATAGTTCATATCTGATATAATTCTGAATCAGTATATTTGTGTCAGTTAATTATATGTTTATAAAGTCCCCCACAATACAGGGACCCTCTAAATACAAGGCCATTATAAAAAAAAATGTATAGTGCTAACCTTCATAGCATAGTATGCTCGTTCGGTTCTATGCACAAGCATTATACTGGAGCCCAATATCGCCAGCACTCGATAGAGGGAGAGCTCCTCGTATGGTCGCTTCAACATCGTCAGCGGTATGGGACAGTGGAGAGGTCTGATGTTGTCGTCTCTTTCTGGTATCAGCTGAAAATTATAAATCGTTAATCCTTTAGTTGTTTCATTCATTTCTTTGTTTTTTTTAGTATATGCCGCTTTATCCTGTGGTAAGTGAGTAAGAATATAATTCACCAGCCCCTTTCTCCCCGTGGATATCGTCAAAGATGATTAAGGCTTATTTTTTTTTTTTTTATTGCTCATGGTGGCAAACGAGCAGACAGCACACCTGATGGTAAATGTCACTGCCGCCCATAGACCTTTGCCAATGGTATAGCTAGGCTGCTGCCTACCAATACAAAACCCCGAACCCACCCGAGTTGGGCTTCCGGCTCGCTCTTCTCTTGTATAGGTGGTATCTGCTATATTATACGCAGATACCACCTATACAAGAGAAGAAAAACTCGATCCTATGCCAATCCGTCTGGCCAGCGTGGTGTAGTAGGTCAATTTCCTTTTTATAAGGAGGCGGCCATTAATAAGTCTAAGTCCAACAGTAGAGGTCTCTAGGATGAATGGATGGATGAAAATACTTACACTTTGCTCGGTATGACATAAATGATTTTTATATATATCTTCAGCATATGACAAATATTTGTTCGTTTTCTCTTTTATAAGGGCACGCCTATGTGGTTCCGTGTCACCTGAAAAAAAAAACATATTATATACTTAATATCTGGTACCAGCCATCTAATTAGCCTTAATAATTAAACTTCGAAGGCTGTGGAATCTCGATAACTCGAACGTTTGACTTAAAATAGTTGGATCACCAACTAAAGTCAAAAAAGAAATTTAATTATAAACGATTTAATTGCTAATGTTAGGACTAAGAAAAGCGCCAATTTCAATTAAGTGTTGCTCAAAAACTTCAATGACTTTCCATTCATTGCACTTGTACTTTAGTTTAGATTTTAATGCTATAACTTGCAGAGGATGCCAAGTATTCCATCACTATATTTTACTAACGAATTACAGAGTCGGTTTTTTTGAGTTACAAAGACTTAATAATTCGGGATACCGTGTATTTAGGAGTTCAAGGGTCTCGGGAATAGCAAGTAATTTTCATCATCATCATCATCATCATTTCAGCCTATTGCCGTCCACTGCTGAACGTAGGCCTCCCTCATTTTACGCCACAGAGTGCGGTCCTGTGCCGCCTGTATCCAACGACGCCCAGCAGCCTTCACTAGGTCGTCTGTCCACCTAGTGGGGGGGCGTCCCACACTGCGTCGTCCGGTACGTGGTCGCCACTCTAGAACCTTTCTTCCCCAGCGGTTGTCGGTTCTTCGAGCGATGTGGCCTGCCCATTGCCACTTCAGCATGCTAATTCTTCGTGCTATGTCGGTTACACCCGTTCGTCTGCGGATTTCCGTATTTCGGATTCTATCTCGCAGAGAAATCCCGAGCATAGCCCGCTCCGTAGCACGCTGAGCGACTTTGAGCCTGGTTATGAGGCCTACATTTAGGGACCACGTTTCCGTGCCGTAAGTCATCACTGGTAACACACACTGGTTATAGACCTGTGTTTTCAAACACTGAGGTATGTTGGATGAGAAGATCTTCTTAAGTTTCCCGAACGCTGCCCAACCGAGTTGGATTCGTCGGCTGACCTCTTTCTCGAAATTGGATCTACCTAACTGGACTGTTTGTCCAAGGTAAACATAATGATCGACGATTTCGAGAATCGCATTGCCAACTAGGACCGGTACAGGAATGACATGGGCATTTGACATGACTTTCGTCTTGTCCATGTTCATTCGTAAACCCACTAGTTGGGATACCCTGCTGAGATCGTTGAGCATGGTGCCCAGGTCCTCCATGGATTCTGCCATGACGACAATATCGTCTGCGAATCGAAGGTGAGTGATGTATTCGCCATTGATGTTGATGCCGAGTCCGGTCCAGTCTAAAAGCTTGAAGACATCTTCCAGTGCAGTGGTGAACAGTTTCGGAGAGATGACGTCTCCCTGTCTCACGCCTTTCTGCAACTGGATCGGTTTCGTACTCTTATCCCGAATACGGACTGACATTGTGGCGTTCCTATACAAACACTTCAGCACTTCGATATAACGATGGTCGATTTGGCACCGCTGAAGGGACTGCAGCACCGCCCAAGTTTCGACTGAATCAAAGGCTTTCTCATAGTCCACAAACGCTATACACAGAGGCCGATTGTACTCCTCGGTCTTCTGGATAATCTGCCGAAGCGTGAGGATATGGTCTATGGTGCTATAGCCTTTTCGGAAGCCAGCTTGTTCGGGCGGCTGGAAGTCATCAAGCTTGCACGTGAGTCGATTGGTAATGACTCTCGAAAACAACTTGTAGACGTGGCTCAAGAGTGAGATGGGTCTGTAGTTCTTTAGAAGAGCTTTGTCGCCCTTCTTGAAGAACAGCACCACCACACTCCTGGTCCACGACTCTGGAACGTCGCCCCCGAGGATAACGGAATTAAATAGCTTCTGAAGGGCTTTTAAGATCGGCTTGCCGCCTGCCTTTAGGAGCTCTGCCGTAATTCCGTCATCTCCCGGTGCCTTACCGTTTCTTAGTTGTTCGAGAGCCATTCTGATCTCGCACAAGCTAATGTCCGGGATTTCTTCGGTATAGTGCCGAGTTAGCTTGGATCTGGGACATTGGACCAAGCCGACAACAGGATTTCGGGATGTTTTATATAACTGTCCATAGAACTTTTCGACCTCTCCCAAGATCTCACTTTGGGATGAAATGACAGTGCCGTCATCGGTCTTCAGCTTAGTCATTTGGCTTTGCCCGATAGACAGATCTTGTGCGAACACTTTTGAGCCACGATTCCGCTCTATCGCTTCTTTAATACGGAGCGTATTAAATTGGCGAATATCGCGACGCACAGACCTGGAGATCTGCCTATTTAGCTGCCTGTGTTCGGACCAATCGGCTGAAGACTGTACTGTCATTTCTTTTCTCCGCTCCATGAGCTTGAGAGTCTGGTCAGAAAGTTTTTTAGGTCTATTAGCGCGGTGAGCCTTGAAAAATTTCGACCCAACCGCGTGGACAGTTTCCACGAATCTGTTGTTTATATCGTTCGGAGATTCGCACTCGTCTAGACATTCGAAGCGATTGTGTAGTTCGAGTTGAAAGTTTTCGAGGTTCTGGTATTGGACAGGTGTAGGTCGGAGGGTAGACTTCATCAAGCGTGACCGTTCGACTTTTGTGTGGATATTTAATGTGCCTCGTACTATTCGGTGATCGCTCCCAGTTTTAATCCGGCTGATCACTGAGACATCATTAAATATATGTCGTTTGTCCGACAAGATGAAGTCTATCTCGTTTTTTGTTGTAAGTAATTTTACAAAACGTAATTTTTTTTTTTACTTACTGAGGATTACGACTTAACGCGGTTCAAATCATAGAGATGTCTTATATCATAACAAGTTTTATACTCAAATTCAATATATGTTTTTTTTTTAAATATTATATGTCATTATTACCATCCTCCAGCATTTTAGCACTCATTGCTGGATGTAGGGGTCCCCATTAATGTGTCCACCACCAGCGTTATCAATTAATCGAGCAATGTTGCGATCCATTGCCTCTTCAGCGTGCTATTTCTTTGTAGTACATCGGTTACTATGGATTACCATATTTTGGACCCCATTTCGCAAAGAAATCCCGAAAATAGCACGCTGAACAATTTCGAAACAAGTATGATATTGACATGCAAGGAGCCATTCGTTCTCTCATCACGAATAGTTTCCTTGTGGTGAGTTTGAGTCACAGGTAATGTAGGCACATGAGTTGTTTTTTTTTAATATCGTTATTAGAAATAAAACAAGTAGACAATGTATGTCATAAAGACTTTAGAAGTGCAAATTTTATATTACAGGAAAACATCAATCGGGCGGTGAGACAGCTAGTATAAAAATAAATATTAGTTTAATGACTTCTAATGTTTACGCGAGTATTACACATTTGAAATAAAACTACTTTTACGGATTCTATCGCGTTTGTATTTGATTTATAATTTCCCGACGTTTCGAACACTTTACAGTGATCATGGTCACGGGAGGACTGAGGTGTCTTACATCCAATATGTCATTGTTATTACAGAAATTTATTTATATCTACCCTATAAGATATTAAATTTTGACCCACATTTTTATACAAAATGGCATTTGGCAATTTTATACAAAATGGCAATGGCAATTGCTGGTCAGACGTGTTGGTATAGTGTTTCGTTTCGAGGTTTTCTTCTCTTGCATAAATGTTATATGCAGTTTATATCTCTTAGCCGTCTCTTACGATGACCCACGGGTAAGATAGGGGGTGGTGAATTGTATTCTTAATCCGTCATCACACGAATATTAATCCGTCATCACACGAATATTCAACTATAAAGGGTAAAATATATAAAACCCTAATAAGACCTGATGTACGGTATGGATCAGCATATTGGGCGACAAAAGCGACGGATGAGAGACGACTGCATGTAGCGGAGATGCGAATGCTGAGATAGATATGCGGTGTGACAAGAATGGATAAAATAAGAAATGAACATATAATAGGAAGTTTGAAAGTTGCGCCAGTGACGGAAAAGTTAAGGAGTGAAAGGTTAACATGGTATGGACATGTGATGAGACGGGATGAAAGTAATGTTGTGAGGAAAGTTTTAAGTATGAATGTTGAAGGCTTTAGGGGTAAGGGAAGACCGAAGAAAATATTGATGGACTGCGTGAAACATGACATGGATGGACAAGGAGTGACCATAGAGATGTCTAATGGGGTTGAATGGAAGGAGAAGACATATTGCGTCGACCTCAAATAAATTGGGGTAAGAGCAAGTTGATGATGATGAACACGAACATTCAACTACTTAAACGTCTTGAAATTTCATTAACAGGGATATGGAAAACGTTACGTTTTCATCCTGGATGTATGTGAAAGGTGCTCTTTATTTAAATAGTACTGTTACTGGATAGAAAAAAAAGTATTGATACAGGAGGTCCCTGTCTTTTAAATATTTAGAGGGGAATTGACCTTCTCCACCATTTCTTACTAATAACGTTAGTATGATAGGCTATTAACGTTTTATTTCCAATTATTATTCTAGTACAGTGATGTTATCTCTTTAGGGAGCGTACCCATATTACGTGACACATTTTTTACACTACTTTAACCCCACTCCCTACATCGGTGACAATGCATATATCCAGACAAGACTCAATTTTTGACCAAGCAATTTTCTAAGATAGGGAAATCCCCTTTAAATAGATTAAATGGCATGGGTACTGCCCTTTATCAGTTATAATCATCTTTAACTATAGCCATAGAGATACGGAAGGGATAGTAATATGATTATTACATTATTATATTATCACACTGCACGGGGAAATTACTTAATATTCCATATTTTATGAAATATTTTTTATTCGACTGTCTGTACAGTCTTGTGTGTTTTACAGATTGTTGTTCCGAGTCTGGGTGTAATTTGTATTTATATGTTTTCACAAACAGTCCCCCGCAATACAAGTATTATTTCCTTAGCGCTAGGTATGGTTTATTAAAAAAAATATAACAAAATACTTGCAATGTTGCTACTGAGAAAAAAAATAATGGTGGCCACTTAGAATAATAACACATAGAAAGCAATTCCAAGCACAATATTTGACGCCACTAAATTGGTGACAGAAATGTCACCTATGCCCGTTCCGTAGTGTACAAGGTCTTTGTGTTCTATTTTATATTAGTGTAATCACTTGCACACTAACAGGATTTTTGGCTTTACTTTTTTAAACACTTAAGTACCGAACTATCCTTGTGTTTTTATTCTAAGGGTAGCCATCTATTTTTTTGTGGATATCTTGAAAATCGATTAACATCGTTTAAGCAGATATCTAACAAACTACAAGAGAATGAAAACACAAATACATTCCTCATTTAGAAGAAAATCGTAATCAAAATTGTGTCGTATACCCGCTGAGATGGAAAGTAGACCAAAAAAAATAAAATCAAATGCAACTAACCAGATTCACAGTTACTCTGTTCACTTTCATTATATTCCTTTAAATAATGACACAGATGGAGAAAGTCCATTTTGTTAAGTAAACGTGCTTACGGCATGCCATCACTCTAACGACTGTTTTGATAAGAAATGACCCGGCTTTTATCATTTATATCTATTTAACTAAAGCTGAAGTGTTTGTTTGTTTAATTGAAGGCGTGGTATCGAATACCAAAAAAAAATATTATGTAATACAGCGTTACCCGTGTGGTGACGGAGTAAGAATACAATTCACCACCCCCTATCTTACTCATGTGTGATCGTAAGAGACGACTTAGGGATATAAAACGCATATAACATCTATGCAAGAGAAGGAAAGCTCGAAACTAAATCCTCAATATGTCTGAACAGCATGGTATAGTAGGTTAATTTCCCTCTTATTATGTGGGAGGCTCGAGTCCAACAGTGGGACATATATGAGCTGAGCTGATGATGATGATGAATACAGTGTATTTTTTTTGTAATGTCGATCAACTACCTCGTCCTATCAATCCGTGTGGTGACGGTATAAGAATATAATTCACCACCCCCCAATCTTACACATGACTATTAGCTGGTACCGAAATAAAAATAGATTTTAAAAATAATACATTTTGACTTCTAAAATATTATGTAAGAATGGATTTTATCACCTCCCTCCCAACATAAGGGCACGTATGGATTTTCTTAACTATCTAGAGACTCTTACGTAATTAATGAATGGCCCCTAAACGCACACGCTAGATTTATTTTTATAGTGGTAGGGCCACACTCTTGACAGTTTCCTGTCCACAATCGCGGCCCGATCCGTCCGGGGTAGTACCACAACTCGCAGAAAATCGACGTCTGAGTAGTGGATATGTGCTGTTGCGCCCAACTTTCTGAGTGCATTTGGAATTCTCATTGGTAGGCAGCGGCCTACTGATATCCCTGGTATTGCAAAGGCCCACAGGCTACAGTAACACTTACCATCAGATGTGTTTGCTCGTTTACCACCAAAAGCAATTAAAAAAAAATGTCACGGGACTAGGTGGTGGTCAAACAGAATAATAATATACCTTGGTGCTTAAACCACACAAGCGCAGCTGCAGGCATAACTAATCAATAATATGATCACTTATTTAGTTATAGTAAATAAAGATAGGCGCATTAGGAGTGTGCATTTATTTATTTTGGTCTGCGATTAAGTATTCTATTAATAATCTTTATATATTATTAGTTTTCGCCCGCGACTTCGTTCAAGTAAAAATCATCACGTGTGACTGAGGCATAAAGAGAAAGCTGTTCAGGATATTCAAGGTATCCTATATTCAGCCTACAAACTATATCGCCTTTAATGGTCTGTTTCTGTTCTATAAAGTGGTTCTGTTATATAAAATATATGTTATACATACATACATATCATCACGCCATATCCCTTGCAGGGTAGGCAGAGAGAACAGAGTGCCAGAGAACTCTATCCTTGCATACTTCACTCGCTTCCTCAACATTCATAATTCTCTTCATACACGCTCGCCGGTTTCGGAGACTCTTGACTCCACCTTCCTTCAGTACATGACCGATCTGGTCTAGGTAGGTGAGTCTCGGTCTCCCCCGGTACCTACATCCTTCCACTTTCGCATTGTATATCTTCTTAACCAGACGTTCGTTCGGTATTCTTTCCACATGTCCGAACCATCGAAGCATTCCCTTTTGCATCTTTACACCAATACTCTCTTTCATACCTACTCGCTCTCTTACGTCGTCGTTACGAATCTTATATGTTATATTAGAATATGCACTTATATGTTATATTAGAACATATTCATGCTAAGTTTTAATTTAATAAGACATCAACGTAAAAGTTACAACTAAAAATTTATTACCCTACTTTATAGCCTTGGAGGATGAAAATTGACAAACGCTAAGACATTATGTTTATTTTTATTGCGCAGTCATCATCATATCATCAGAATCTAATTATGCCAAGTGTTAATTCAAAAAGAAATCAACGTAAAAGTTTCAATGCAAAATTTAATACGCTATTTTAATAGTGGTAGGACTACGCTGTAGACAGATCTCTGTCTGCAGCCGCGGGCCGGTCCGTCCGGGGCAGTACTGCACTCTCGCAGAAGATCGACGTATGAGTAATGGCAATGAGCTATTGCGCTTCGTTCGGTGAGCGAGAGAGCCGGAAGCCCAACTGGGTGGGTTTGGGGATTGTAATAGTAGGCAGCGGCCTAGCTATACCCTTGGTACTGCAAAGGGTCCATGGTCGGCAGTGACACTTAACATCAGGTGTGCTGCTTGCTCGTTTGCCACCACAAGCAATAAATAAAAAAAAAATACAAGCTTGGGGGATGAAAATTGACAAATGCTAAGTTTTTTTACTATTTACTTATTATAGAGCCCGTCATCATCTCAGCAGAAGCTAGCCAAGTTTTAATTCAATAAGAAATTACGTAAAAGTATCAACGCAAAATTTAACAACTTATTTTATACCCTTGAAGAATGAAAACGTGATCTGGAAATTCGAGCACAGCCTTCACAATAGATGGTAAATGGATTTACTATACCACAATGGTCTGACCAGTTATTATAGGACTTTATATCTAGCTTTTCTTCCCCTGCATAGATTTCTATCTTTATAGCATGCATTTCTATGGATATTTAATCACTTAGTCATCTTTAACGACACCCATAGTCATTATAGGGGATGGCGAATTGTACTCCGCAACCATAAGGAAAAAATATTTTTTGAATACATTGTATAAAGTTATTTTCTTTTCATACAAAGTCTACTAATGAGCTTGTGAAACAAAGTTTGAGTTTGAATTTTTACGCGAGCCTCTGCGTTACAAAAAGGAACTACTGTCAAAATATCTTTATTCTAATTTCAGTAGGTTCTACTCAATCGACCAGTTTTCTACTTTTATCCCAATCACTTGAAGTCGATACAATATATACAACTCTGCCACCGCACATATTACAATTGTTATTGGCAATGGTTTTATGACAGACTGTCAGCCAGACCTCTTAAGGAGTGTAATATTGACCAAACTGCATCAGATGAAGTTGACCCAGTATCATATAAAGCTTTTACTTTATATTTTACGACATCCACGAACAAAGTAAGGGCTGGTAGTATTCGTAGCCGCTACCACACAGCTCTATTGATAGATTATTCACATATAGATAGATATATTAATAAAAACCAAAATATTGAATAATTTTTATCTTATCAACCTCAAGCTTTTTAGATAAACGAATTTAATCAGTTGGAATCTTGCATTCTGTTTTCAATTCTTATTTACATTAAAATTGGGTTGATATTTGAGTGTCACTTAATTATTTTTGTAGGTATCAACCCCGCAATAAGGAATATATTGGTTTATCGCAAGGGGAAACTTCTTAAACATACAATTAACGATCACAGACACGCCCGAACCCATTAAACTCCCAAAAATTAGGAACTGATGCCAGAAATCTATACTTAATATTATAATTCTGTAGAGTTTATTTGATTAAATACGCTAATCTCAGAAACTAATGGTTCTAATTAAAAAATTCAATTAGCTAGTTTTTTCCGTTTGGTGACAGAGTAAGAATACAATTCACCACCCCCTCTATCTTACCCGTGGGTGATCGTACGAGACGACTAAGGGATATAAAACGCATATAACATCTATGCGAGAGAAGGTAAAATCGAAACAAAACGCTATACCAACACGTCTAACCAGCGTAGTAGGTCAATTACCCTTCCATTATGGAGGAGGCCCGAGCCCAACAGTGGGACATATATGGGCTGAGATGATGATGAATAGTTTTGGATAACCCATTTATCGAGAAAGGTCTATATAGCATTACGCAAGGACTAATACAAGCTAGGTATGCGTCAATAACAAATGTTGCAAAAAAAAGCCAAGTGCGAGTCGGATTCGCGCATAAAGGGTTCCGTACCATTGCCTATAAAGACGGCAATAGTATCACATTTGTTATATGGGAGCCCCCTATCTGTGAAAATTTAAACTGTCTAACTATCACGGTTCATAAGAATTGAGTCTGGTGACGAATAAACGGCCGGACAGCGGAGTCTTAGTAATAGGGTTCCGTTTCACCCTTTGGGAACGGCATACAGAAAAAAGGAGTAAAATTAATTCTTTTAAGAGTTTCTGTTCTGATTGGTGCACGTTATTGGCGCCTATGACCTCTTTAATTCTCTTAGCTGTGTGGTAGCGGCTACGAATATTACCAACCGTTACTTTGCTCGTGGATGTCGTAAAAGACGACTAAGAGCCTTATAACGACCTAGCCCACTCAATCTGATACCGTTTGGTCAACCATTACATTCCCAAGGAGAGTTGACGTCTAGCAGGCGGCTGCTCATAAAACTATTGCCAATATTTTTACAATATGTACTATGAAAGATAAATACATATTGTAACGACCCCAAGTAATTGAAGAAAGAATGATGATGACCTCTTTAATTCTCTCTTATTTATGTGACGTAGATGCAAGGGTCAGCTAGTTAATAAAATATCGCCCAGGAAAGGTATAAAGCGATGTTGGCTCTGTGTAAATGCGGATTGGGAGATCCAGGATATTAGGATGCCGATAAGATATTAGGATGCCGATCCAGATGCGAGAGCATGCCAAAATATTGGGACGCGGATCTCAATATCTTAGCTGCACAAATGGCGTAGTGGTTAAGACGCCGACCTACCGTGCCAGCGGCGTGAGTTCGATTCCACGCAGGACAATAGTATGTGCTCTTATGCCAATTACTTGTGGTCGATATAATATATACTCTTCTAAAATCGCACATATTGCAAATAGTTTTAGCGATAATTTTATGACCGACCGTATACCCGATGTTAGCTCTCTTTGGGCATGCAATTATCAATCAAACGGTATCAGGTGCAGTTGATCCAGGCCGATATAAAGCTTTTAGTCGTTTTTTACGACATCCACAAGCAAAGCAAGGGTTTGTAGTATTCACAGCCGCTATCAGACAGCAAATTAGGATATAGGTACCTACGTATGGTATGGTATGGTGATGGCAGACATAACATAAGATCACGATGATCAACACTCCTTCCTTATCCACAGGAATCGTAAAACCAGCTGAGGTATCTCAAAGAGAATCGGTAACGGCTATCTCTTGGGAAATTTAGCGATTGCCAACCGACAAAGCATGGCGATTGTGGACGTTGATATGCTAATGAACGAATATTCTCTTTCATATTCGCTTGTTATTTATTTATTAAAAATACGATGAGAGGTTTCTGTATGGTGACGGAGTAAGAATACCACTGACCGCCCCCTATCTTGCCCGTGAGTGATCGTAAGAGACGACTAAGGGATATAAAACGCATATAACATCTATGCGAGAAAAGGAAAACACGAAACAAAACCCTATACCAACACGTCTGACTAGCGTGATATAGTAAGCCAATTTCCTTCCCATTACGGAAGAGGCTCGAGCCCAACAGTGGGACATATATGAGCTGAGATGATGACGACGTCAACTAAAAATAAGTGTATAATACAATGAAGTATAAACAAATATAGAACGTGCATACCATTTAAAAAAGTTATATTAGCTTTATGCTATACATGGAAAACAATACTTACCCTGAACTCCAATCAACATCTTCTCTATTCCATTTTTATAGCACTCAAATGCTCTTTGGTAATCCCCCATATCTTCATACCTTGCTGCCAAGTTGAGCATATAACCGGCTTCGAACACATAACTGTCCTCCGTCTTTGTCTTACACTCCGCGTTAGACAGGGACAAAACACTCTTACTATACGACACTCGCGAACTACTCCGTCTCGAATCAACGTCATACGAACTAGTAGAACACACATTTGAATTTAAAGAAACTGTATCCGATTCGTTATTTTGATTACGCATAGTATGATAATCTTCGAATTTAGATGTAGATGGCGCGTCAAAATTTATTAAGTCTGGCAACACTGATTTTGATTTGACACAAGGCTTTTTATCCACTGTCACTTTACTAAGTTCTTCATAGATATCACTGTCTATGCTATCTAAAGAGTTGATTGATTCATAACTGCTTGCTAATGATAGCTTTTTGGGCGATTGTCTTATTTCGACATCGGCAGCCTCGTATATTGGTATTTGTGATATAAAATCTGTTTCGTCTTGTGATAACGGCGGACTAACTGGAGTTTCGGTAGCCGCTTGCGCTGAAAGTAGTAGAAAATAGTATTTTAAGCCTCTTTTTTAATATAACTTAGGCTCTCCACTTTCTCGAAATTCCAGATCACATTTTATTATAAATTTTAAATAATATGACTAGTAATGAAGCTTAAATAATTAAATAACTCTTAAGATGTTTCTAGACGTTTTTTTTAGATCAATATTTGAAAAATTGCTCACAAGCCTACGACGAAGCATGTTTTTAATCATTTTCTTATTAAAACGACCAAGGCAATGATACTTTCGGATGGCGCGCATATAGATCGAGTCTTTCGATGTTCTTCAATACGTTACCTAGAAATCGCGTTCTAGGCACTTTTGCTGAGGTAGCCTTTGTCTTAGTTTTCCTTCAAAATAAAATTATGTACAGAATATCAATAGGTTCGTCGTGCAGAGGTGAAAGCAAAGCGCTTAGTGCGTAACAGTGTATATATCCTTTGATTAATTTATTCATGAAATGTGGTGGAAGGAATATATGAAAGTTCAATTTATTAACATTGAAAAGATTATTAATGTTTAGTACATTTATGTACAATTAATACGCTAACCATAAGGGTTTATTGACTGTGGGTCACCGAAGACAAAGATCGGGTACCGGTGGCCCGCTCGCACGGCGAAGAGAGGAGTTTGCAGGGTGGGTCTATGGGGTCACGCGCCGCATCTTCTGTCACCCCGGACCGATTTTGCGGGGCGAGACGCATCCATAGTCCACCGCAAAAAAAAAGGATTAATTGACTGTAAATATTATGTACCGGCTTAGGTAGAGACATCCCATATTAGGGTCTGAAAGGGCGTAGAGGGTCTTCAAAAATATCATGTTAGGTCACAAAGACCGTGGAGGGGTTTAGGTTGGATTAGTACTTTTTACGTATTTGAGCTAAATTCATCTAGCATAAATTTTTTCTAACTTCTTGTTTGAAAAAATGAGTTATAACCATATTAATGATTTACAACGTGAAAACTAGAATGGGGCAAGGATTCTTAGCGCATGCTTCGGATGGTCGCCGATAGATGAAAGGGCAAAAATTGGAAAATGGGTCACGTAGTATGGGTTCCCAGGCTATTGGGCTCATTTTTTTTTTTAAATGGTAGGACCACACTGTTGACAGTTTTCTGTCTGTAGTTGCGGGCCGGTCCGTCCGGGGCCACACTTTCCGGTACTTTCGCAGAATTTTAACGTCTGAGTATGTACTTCATTCAGCGAGCGAAAAAGAAAATTTAAATTTCTGGGTGTGTTTTGATTGGTAAGCAGCGTCGTAGCTATACACCTGGTATCGCAAAGGTTTATGAGCGGCAGTATCACTTACCATCAGGTGTGCTGCTTACTCGTTTGCCACTATAAGCTATAAAAGAAACAGTCTTTTTCCATGATATAATTTGTTAGTCTAATACTTTTAAACGAAAAATATATTTTCAGATTCACGGAAATAGCTCCAACGATGTCCATGATATTTAAGTATGATGGAAGTTATACATACATACATACATATCATCACGCCATATCCCTTGCAGGGTAGGCAGAGAGAACAGAGTGCCAGAGAACTCTATCTCTGCATACTTCACTCGCTTCCTCAACATTCATAATTCTCTTCATACACGCTCGCCGGTTTCGGAGACTCTTGACTCCACCTTCCTTCAGTACATGACCGATCTGGTCTAGGTAGGTTAGTCTCGGTCTCCCTCGGTACCTACATCCTTCCACTTTCGCATTGTATATCTTCTTAACCAGGCGTTCGTTCTGCATTCTTTCCACATGTCCGAACCATCGGAGCATTCCCTTTCGCATCTTTACACCAATACTCTCTTTCATACCTACTCGCTCTCTTACGTCGTCGTTACGAATGCGGTCGGTCAGCCTAACTCCACAGATTTTCCGCAGAGATCGCATTTTGACCGCATTAATTTTACTACCATACTCTTTTCTGCATACCCAACTCTCGCTTCCATACAGTAATGTTGGGACAAGCACTGCGTTATGTATTGCTACACGTGCCTTCTGGCTGAGGTGGTGGCTGCCGAGAAGTTGCCCCAACGCTCCGTTCACTCTATTTCCCGCATTCACTCTTCGCTCTATATCAGTGGTGTACCTTCCATCTCGGCTAAATCCACATCCAAGATATACAAATTCATCCACTTGCTCTAGTATATCATTACCTATTGTTACTCTTACATCTGTTCTGGCTTCGTCTCTTTCATGGAAGTTATGAGGACGGTTAATCTAGCTAAGTTTCATTTATAGAAAATCTCATTTTATAATTGTTTTCAGGCAATGAAAAAATTCTTGAGAATATAAAGGTATTAAGAAATAAATAATTCATTTGGGATATCGAGTCCTTTAATTCAGACAACCCTGGCCCGAGCAGCAGTTTTCCCTATTTTAATTTATCTTTTTTTTTCATTATTTCACCAATTATTTTTTTATTTAAATAACTAATTCATATCTTTATTACGTTGATAGAATATAAAAATATTCATATTTCATCAGTACGTAATTTTTCATCTAAATATACCATGTAGCTATTAATATCTTAAATATATTTACAAAAAAAAAAGTGTGTGTGTACTTATGTACACGCGTTAGAAGTTATACTTTTTTGGCGTAACAAGATAAAAATCCTTTACAAAATATTATCTTTCGCCTTATTCTACGTTTGTAGAAAAAAACGGCACTAACAATAGAAAAAAAAGTTATTTAATACATTGAAAGTTTTATTATAACGCATTATCTAGTTAAAAAACTAAAATGTTGACTATAGCTAACTTCAGGGTGTCGGATTTTCGTGACGGTGTGCGCGCACATCGTAAAAAATTACTCTCATCATTTTTCCCTAACGCACCAAAAGAAGTATAACTACAAAGAACACAATTGTCTCTTAAGTGTCACCCTTAACAACATTCTCCAGGATAACTATTAAATATGTAATATACTTACCAGTATGCGTTTGGCTGCTGGCATCATCTTCATCAGTCTGATACTCGAGAGGTTGTGTTTCTTCTATAGGCAAATGCAGTGAGGATCTTATTGCGTTGATCAACCCTCCTGCTTGAGGCTGAGGCTCAGGGTAGCCAGTCTGTGAAGAATATGTTCAATTGTTGCATGCACTATGCCTTTTCTTTGCACTTAAAGATGCGAAAGTGATTGCTCCGATGGCTTGGACATGTGGAAAGAATGCCGAACGAACGTCTCGTTAAGAAGATATACAATGCGAAAGTGGAAGGATATAGGTACCGGGGGAGACCGAGACTAACCTGCCTCGACTAGATTGGTCAAGTACTGAAGGAAGTTGGAGTCGAGAGTCACTCTGTTCTCTCTGCCTACCCTGCAAGGGTTATGGCGTGATGATATGTATGTATGTATGTGTAAATTCTATAACGCACTAATTTTATAGTATTTCTTTTTATAAATACTATGACCTTTCTATAAGCTAAGTTTCAAAAGAACATTTTTCTTGCAGACTGTCAAGCCCAGACCCTATGCTGGATTGTAAAGATACATATTGTAAACTTTTGTAAAAAGATTCAGAATAGTTGGTAAATATACATCATTCATCATTCTCCTACTCTTATCCCAATTACTTGGGGTCGATACAATATCTACTCTTCTTTCATAGTACATATTGTAAAAGTTATTGGCAATTGTTATATGACCGGCCGGTCATACTAACCCTTCTTGAGAAGTGTATTTGTTGACCAAACAGCATCAGATGGTATTGGCCCAGGTCGTTATAAGGCTCTTTGTCGTCTTTTACGACATCCACGAGCAAAGTAAGGGTTGGCAGTATTCGTGTAGCCGCTACCACACAGCTTAATTTGCAAGGCAATGTATGATACCAAAATACAATATTTTTACGGGAGAGGTATTACGCAGTTTTCAGTTTATTCAACCTATGACGATAAGTATAAATTACAACAGTTATATTTTAAATTAAAAAGAAAAGAGAATTTAAATAAATTCACCTGTAAAAAGTTGACGAATTCCGTGCTCGTAAAAAGAAGACGATGTTCTGCTATGACTTCCAACAAAGTTTTTATAGTCTTCACTCTTTCGCCTATCACCTGAAATGAGAATATATTTTAAACTGAATATCATTTATAAGTCCTCCATTATTAAAGCATGACAACACAGCCATACTCCATGACTGCACAAATGACGTAGTGGTTACGATATCGACCTCTCATGCCAGTACCGATTGAAGACCCTTTGAAGTCGGTTTTTTTATACATAGTTTTTTTATTTTTTACTTTTTAGTGTTACAGACACACATAAGTTGTTTTATTAGTAGCGGGGCTTGAGCTACTCGTTCATTTGTCGCACATACTTAATGCTAATTTTACACTTATATGGTTTTCTCATGGGTGCCATTGTCAGAACTGGAACAAATTGAAATGGGACCACACGGGAAGCACCAGCTTTCAAATAAAAAAAGAATCATTAAAATCGCTTCGCCCAGTCGAAAGTTATGAGATAACAAATATAAAAAAACATACAGGCGAATTGAGAACCTCCTCCTTTTTTGAAGTCGGTTAAAAATACAAGTATGTATCGCAACTTCATGAAAACATCGTCTGAAATACACAAAGGATTCCAGTGGAACAAAGATAATCTGAAATTCTGAAGTGATGAGATTCATATAAATAAATTTTCCAAACTTACTTCCTTTTGAAATCTTTTAAAATAGCTGTATTTCGGCAAAGCTGGGAATGTACCCCCAAGATGCAGCCCAGCGTGCAGGGACCGCATGCTCTTGTGTAATTTTTGAACATCTCGATATCGTTTCCATACTGACACCACCGTAAGAGCCTCTGGTGATTCTATTGGAAACAACTGCAAAATAAAGAACAACTCATTTAGGGTTGGGATGCCGACCTTTAGTGTCATGGATTCGATTCCTACGCGGTACAATACTTTGTGCGATCCACATGATGTTGTTCTGAGTCTGTGTGTAATTTGTCTGCGTTAATTATATGTTTGTAAAGTCCCCCGCAATACAAGGATTATTTCCTTAGTACATGATGGTGTTTAAAAAAAAAAACAATTCATCAGAAAATTGCCAACTGTAGCATAGTACCTACAGGCCACCGAAGTCAAAGATCGGGTACCGGTGGCCCGCTCGCACGGCGAAGAGAGGAGTTTTACGGTGGGTCTATGGGGTCACGCGCCGCCTTTCCGTCACCCCGGACCGATTTGGCGGGGCGAGACGCATCCATAGTCAACCAAAAAAAAAAAAAAAAACCATAGTACCTACAAGATGATCTGAAAAAAAATTTCATTCTATATATATATATATAAATTTTCATTACCTTCTATTGCAAAAAGGCCTACCTATTATTAAGTGATAACTGCTGGTTAAGGACTCCAGCAATACCAAGGTTACAGTCAAGAAGGAGTGGAATAAAGACTGAAAGGGTAAGGGTTTATGTCTGTAACTCTCTTGTTTACTAAATTGTAGTAGCAAACAGCCACTATTCAAACATTGATTTTCTGTGAGAGTATGGTACTTCCATGGGAAAATCTGCTTAATTAAATAGTGTAGCCATATTTGACTTCTAATAGATCTTATACAAACATGGCTGGGTGGGCTGATAATACCAATCTACCCAGATTTTACATACATACATATCATCACGCCATATCCCTTGCAGGGTAGGCAGAGAGAACAGAGTGCCAGAGAACTCTATCTCTGCATACTTCACTCGCTTCCTCAACATTCATAATTCTCTTCATACACGCTCGCCTGTTTCGGACACTCTTGACTCCACCTTCCTTCAGTACATGACCGATCTGGTCTAGGTAGGTTAGTCTCGGTCTCCCTCGGTACCTACATCCTTCCACTTTCGCATTGTATATTTTCTTAACCAGACGTTCGTTCGGCATTCTTTCCACGTGTCCGAACCATCGGAGCATGCCCTTTCGCATCTTTACACCAATACTCTCTTTCATACCTACTCGCTCTCTTACGTCGTTCAGATTTTACATCAATCATAATAATATTTCAATCATTAGAACATATAATAAAAGTAGTATGTTCCATGACTCTTTAGTAAATGCCCTGGTGATGGAGTAAGAATACAATTCTTGCTCCATCACTTTTTTGCTTATGGGTGTCGTAAAAGACAACTATAATATGCTAATAACAAATTAGCAGCATTTAAGAACTTGATAATATAAAACATTTGGTAATATTAAAACTATTGGTAAATAAAACGTTTGTCAACAAAAATGGTCAATCGGCCACCAGAATAACCAATACAAATAGTACATAAGAAATTTATGTACAAAGTCTCTGAACCCATATCAGAGG
Organism: Lymantria monacha; assembly: GCA_905163515.2. Classification (NCBI taxonomy): domain Eukaryota; kingdom Metazoa; phylum Arthropoda; class Insecta; order Lepidoptera; family Erebidae; genus Lymantria; species Lymantria monacha. The sequence goes on along the minus strand of LR991106.1, from coordinate 18,119,173 downwards.
GTCATATAATATGACCTGGATTAAAAAATAAAACATTATGCAAGAAAAGGATAAACTCTGTCCACCGCTCCGCATAAGAGGGAAATAATGGGGGTGACAACCCTAAATGAAAACATTTTTTTTTCACAGTTCTTATTAAAGATATATCCACCAATTCGACCGTTTTGTAACTTCAACAAATTCATAATAGCTAACTAATTTAAAAATAAGATATACTTTTTTGTTGTCACTTTAGGGGTTGGTATAAAAACCCAACCCCAAAAAATATACTTCGCATTTTTTACAGTTTCTAATATTGCATGCAATTTTCTAAAAAAATATTTTTTTTTTGTTGTTTATTGATACATACATACATACATATCATCACGCCATATCCCTTGCAGGGTAGACAGAGAGGACAGAGTGCCAGAGAACTCTATCTCTGCTTACTTCACTCGCTTCCTCAACATTCATAATTCTCTTCATACAGAATAAGAATTCTCTTCATACATAATTCTCTTCATACTTGTTTATTGATAGTTAGTTATAGTATATGGTTTCAATTTCATGAAGATACTTTGAATAAGTACTGAGAAAAAAATGTTTTTGTTAAAGGTAAGAAGGGTAAAATCACCTCCATTATTCCCTTACTATGGGGGTAGGGGTGTGAAATTAAGTGTATGGCCATTTTAGATGAAAAACAATAAAAACATGGTAAGAACTTTTCATCAGATGCGAGTGCAGTTTTCATATGCTTAACCCGCTAGATCCTATCTTTTTTTGATAATGTATTTAATTAATATAGTATTAAATGCATTAAACACTTCAACATTAAACTACGCGTGGTCTACGCGTGAATGTGAGTCTACGCGTGAATGTGAGCAAAAAGGGTGAGTGAAAAAAGGGGTCTACGCGTGAATGTGAGCAAAACCAAAATAATGGTCTTTGAAAGAGATGAAACCAGAACAGATGTAAGAGTAACAATAGGTAATGATGTACTAGAGCAAGTGGATGAATTTGTATATCTTGGATGTGGATTTAGCTGAGATGGACGGTACACCACTGATATAGAGCGAAGAGTGAATGCGGGAAATAGAGTGAATGGAGCGTTGGGGCAACTTCTCGGCAGCCACCACCTCAGCCAGAAGGCACGTGTAGCAATACATAACGCAGTGCTTGTCCCAACATTACTGTATGGAAGCGAGAGTTGGGTATGCAGACAAGAGTATGAAAGTAAAATTAATGCGGTCGAAATGCGATCTCTGCGGCAAATCTGTGGAGTTAGGCTGACCGACCGCATTCGTAACGACGACGTAAGAGAGCGAGTAGGTATGAAGAGAGTATTGGTGTAAAGATGCGAAAGGGAATGCTCCAATGGTTCGGACATGTGGAAAGAATGCCGAACGAACGTCTGGTTAAGAAGATATACAATGCGAAAGTGGTAGGCAGAGCTACCCTGCAAGGGATATGGCGTGATGATATGTATGTATGTATGTAACATTAAACTGATCCCAAATGCCAGGAAACTATTTCTACAACTTAAAAAAAAAGCAGATAAGATCTGCTATGATTCACCAAAAAGCCAATGTTAGTATAAGTAAATACCTCCATATTTTTACAAAAACAATAAAAATAATATGAAGGAGATTTCAAAATGAGTGAAATAATTTTAATTCACCATCGCTCGGCTAACGGTATCAATTTACATATAATTATTATCTTTCATAATTTTGTGCGAAGTATTAACTTTCTCTTTTTACTGTTGTTATTCTGGAAAAATGTTTGCATTAAAACTATATGGTGTGATCATATATATTAATGTTTATATGAAAATTATTAATATATTTTAATGAAAGATTTAGCAATTATTCAAGTTCAAGCCCATGCCATGATTTATATATCATCAAAGTTGCATATGTAAACTATCAATTATTGTTTTAACTAAGAACAAAGTTATTACGGGATCAACTTTTTTGAGTTCAATATGGTCTTGAATGTGTAATCATCAAACTTCAGAGATTTTAATCAGTAAAGAACATCTATGACAGCTTATATTCAGAATTAAATCTTCAATTCTAATGACAACTTACTCTGTAGATAATCTGCTTTATATAGAAAACTAAGCTCATTACAAATAGTATTAATGTGAATGAATGCAAATGGCAATATGAATAGCATACATGACCGCCCGAGTGAGTTGTGTTAAGAAGTCTGGTTATTGACGTTAATCTCTTGTTTAAGTAATTTCCATATCTTTGAATATTGATTTAACATGGTTCGCCTATGAATGAGACATAAATATTGAAAATATGCCTTTTTTGTTTTTCTTTTGTGTGTGACTTAGTTGTTAGCCGCAGATGGCTTATGACAACTTTACCTGGAGTATGGATGAGGGCAGAAGGCTCTCAACTCAATCAAAATGTCCCAACACCAAGAGGCTACTCATTGCACAAGAGTATGATATATTATTCTATTGTAACCTACCATACATTCCTTACTATTTTAATATATCGCTTGTCCGAAAGAATAGTGACACAACTCTAAAAACTACAATTATCATTATATTTCAATTGTTGGTGGTGTACGGATGTTAATATTATAAGTTCTCCGTATCACCTTTTCGTCATCATTCTTAAGGAAATTATGCTAACGTTCGAGGATTTAGAATCGCTGCTGAAGCGAGCCAAAGCAATGGAAATACTTATTTTGACCTTTCGGAAAATTTAGTTTTTTTTTAATTGTGTCACTATTCTTCCGGACAAGCGATATGTAGTATCACGATTAATCATGGGAAAGTGGTATGTTTCCCCTTTAGGAAGGAAGGACTCTTTATTTTGATAATGGAAGGAATCATCCATTATCAAAATAAAGAGTCCAAAGTAATAGCTAGTGTCTATGATATGTAGCAATATGAATGAAATGAAATGTAGTAGTATGAATGAATTTAGAAAATGTATTAAATTTAACATCGATATTAATTCAAGCATGATTCTTTTTAGATGTTCTATCATTATCATCTCAGTTCATATACATCTTACTGCTGGGTTCGAGTCTCTTCCGCAATGAAAAGGAATTTTGAGTTTCAGAAACATGCTGGTCAGATATTATGGTAGAGTTTTGAGTGTTGCTCGTATTTTAATATTTAGAAATAAGTTAATTGTACAAGTATGAATCATATAAACTTGAATATTGTTTCATTGCAAAAAAAAATATTATTTGATATTGTGAAATATTTATGTTCACATGAATGAATCTTTTATATATAATATCTTGTTAGTGCTTTTCTGGCTGTAAAATAATAAATCTTTATAATGGTAACTCTTTCACATAAAAGAAAAATAATCTGGTAGAATGGTAATTCTAGCTCAGCTATTAGAAAATATATACAGATATTTTCTAATAGCTGAGCTAGAATTACCATTCTACACCATTATACATATTTTTCCTTATTAGCTGTAACTATTAAATTTATAGTTACCGTTATCAAGATGATTTTAAGTGAGAGGATAAAATTGCACAAGAGGAAAATAGTGTGAAAATGTAATTGGCTTAAACTAAGTATTTTAATGTTTAGGTAAAGAGTACTCACAACTGAAGTTATCTTGTAAATAGTAAATCCGTTTTTGTGTTTTGCCGTTTCATCTACTGAGAACCGGCGGACCCACTTGTCTCTAGCCGACATTTTAATACTTCACGTTATAATACACTATCACATTACTTAGCACTACTAAGAAGTGTGTGCAATGTGTTAAAATCGCTGACCAATATTTTAATAATAGATTCAAAGGTTCACAAAATTAATTAAAATACTGATGTGATCCTAGCAACTCAGATAAAAGTACACAAAAAAATAACATATGCACCAGCAAGCAGAGAATTCCAATACAAATAAATAAATAGAATTTTGACATTTTAGCCGGTGTTACCATTTACAAAGTATTAGTTTGGCATTAAAATAAATAGATAAATACTTTTTATTATGCGAACATTTATTTCACTTTCTACTTTTTCCAATCTGTGTCTAGTAGGTAAAAACATTATTCCTTAAATATATTTCTTATCTTTAACTTTAACTTTAACCCGTTACTGCATTTCAAGGTTCAATATACATTATATAGTCCAAATGACGATGAATAACCTTTAAATATAGTTAAGTTTATGGAGTAAGCAAAAGTTCATTGCAATTCAAAGTATTAATTTACATGTTAATTTATTTAATGATATCAGTTATAAAAACGCATTATTTGAATCATGCAAAATTATGAATTAATATTTTATGAGTATGCTAGTTCATAACTTAAGCGCTAGATGGCACTATAAGATTATAAATTCTATAAATATAAAATCTATTGTGAGACTTTGTGTGTGTGTTTGTGTGTAATTAAAATTCATATAATTATGTAAATAGCGACAAGATTACCTAAGCAGTTAGCCAAAATACTGTTGTCATTACATATTAAAACGTTTAGTTAACATTTAACTATTCATTGCAAATTCATTAATTATCAATAAAAGTTAAACCTAACACGTTTACATTTACAATTTTACAACGTCAACGTAGAGGCGATAGGTCACACTTGCAGCTTCATTACTTATCCCCACTCTTGCTCACTTAACCCAATGGCGCGCTCCGTGAGGTTGTGCCAGCTCGTGTTTCTTTCGTTGTGTATCGTGTTTCTCGCGTCCTCGAGTACTTTGCAATAATACTTTTCCTTTGAGACATGAATAGAAATTAGTGGTACGCTAACAAACCAACTTTAACAAAAGTTGCAAAGGACCATATCCAAACAATGTGTTACGAATAACGTGAAACGTGTGATTTTGTGTAGTGTTCAAACAAAAAATTAGGTAAACAACCGTAAATCAACAAGATGGGTTCAAAAATAGAATACGTGGATTCGTCACATCTTTACGCCACTAACTATGTCCGCAATTCGAAAGCTATTGGTGTACTTTGGGCTATATTCACAATTTGCTACGCAATTATAAGCGTTGTTGCATTTGTGACACCTGAATGGATTGGAGATTTAGAGACTGAGTACCCCAGGAAGTTTGGATTGTGGCAGATATGTAGGGCGGATGAGGCCCTTGAAGACTGCAAAGGCCGACTAGATGATTTCCTTTCGATAAATGGACTTGTGTTTAAAATTGCAACCGTGTTAGTGGGTTTAGCGGTTGCTCTAGCCCTGTTTACGATTTGTGCTATGTTGTTATTCTTCTTTTGCCAGTCGACGACAGTATTTCATATTTGTGGCTGGCTTCAGTTATTATCTGGTAAGTTCTCGTTATCTACCATGTACATATATCTATATTATTCAATAAATTACCTACGCCATTATTTTATTACTTAGACAAAGAACTTACTTAAATTTAAAGGCAATTGATAAGGTAAGTAGGTATATAACCTTAAACTATAATATTAAATATAATTCATCTATATTTTATATTCAATAATATTACCAATATCAGACTCACTTAACTACATAAATTCTTGGTGAAAGTTTAACCGTTTAAAGTTCCTACTCCACTTCGATTGACCTTGCTTGAAAACAAGTCTTTAAAAGTGTAAGAGACATGGATAAACATGTAACTACATACTTAGTTTACGAGTATGTGGAATAGACAGGTGTGTTCTTGCTCCAAACATCCGGAATGCAACAGGTGCTGTAAGCAAACTGTCCTTCGACATACCAGCGCCAACTTCGAAAGGTGTTTTAAAAAATAAATGCCAAAGTTGACATGACTAATATCAACTTCAAATATTGAGGTCTTGTATGCCGGACGTATCATCATTGTAAATAGATAAGTAGGTACATTTATCTTCGCCAAGAAATAAGATGTCTGATTTAGTAATTTCTTGGGCAACCGTGATTGAAAAAATAGGTATCTACTTCATCAATAACAAAACTATTTTAAAAAGGATAACGATCTTATTTGGAAGAAAAAGACAATCATAAAAAAAGGTTTTATACCTAAGTACTTAAAGGATAAAGGCAATGTTAAATAATTACTACAAATTACATAGCACACCTTTAGAATAATAACGAACGCAATATGTTATTATTCTAAGAATACACCTTACTTTTTCATAGGAATCGTAAAAAGGGGCTGAATGACGAACAGCACTATTATTGGCAACTTATAAAACGCCTACTGTGATCAACAACCCGCTTGCCAAGCGTGGCGATTATGGCATTTTTCCTTTTCGTGGGGACGTGCCATTTGGATATAGGATGCAAATGGAACGTCCATAAGCTGATGGACTTACCACCGTTGTTACAGGTTTAAAAACGATGGTACAAACGTAATCGCTGGAAATTCCTAATCTATACCTATCTATAATTAAATTCTTATTACTCATGATCAAATTCATCAATCATTTAAATAGGGGTAACTAACCTACACAGGTACCGACCTACTAATTTTAAGGTTATAATATAAAATTACAATTTGGGGTTGCCAAACTTTAAAATTATATCCGAACGTTATCACAAGGAGCCGTTTTGAACGGTTTTTAAGTCGTGTTAGTGTAAATAAATTAATTTAATAATAAAGTATTAATATATACCTAATATAACGTATTTTCACATTTTTCCAACATAAGGACATCCATATGTATACATGGAGAAGGAATGAACAGAAAAGTATAATAGATTTAATTTTGGTAGACAGTCGCCTCCGAAGCAAAATATTGGACGCAAGAGCCTACAGGGGCCCCATAGTCGATACGGACCACTATCTCGTTATTGCGAGATTTAGTGGTATGTTCAGAAAGTGGAGGCACTAGTGAGAGCGTGTCCACTTCGGAGGGCTTGAAAGAATAAAGTTTGCAAGAAGAGTGTGTAAGAGAAAAGTATGCAGAGGGTGTCCGAGAACGGCTGACGATGGCAAGCTAGCCGCAATCGGACATTGAAGAATGCTGGAGAGTATTGAAAGAGAGTATGGTAGAGACAACGAAAGAAGTATGTGGGAGTTCAAAGAAGCATAGAAAAACAAATGATGATGCATGGTGGGATGCGGAAGTGGCAGCTTCCGTAGAGCAAAAGAAGAAAGCGTGGCTGGACTATGTCTCTTCTTTGAATCTGAATGACAGTATGACTGAACAGAAGAAAGAAATATATCGGCAATGTAAGAATGACACCAAGGCCTTAGTGAAAGAGAAACGTGATAGAGCAAGTATGAGTGCAGAAGATAGGCTGAATAAAAACTTCGAGGGTAACACCAAACTCTTTTGGAGGGAGGTGAAGAAGTCTCGGGGTGGTTGGTCAGCCTTCAGAATGAATAAAATAAGGTCTAAAGGTGGAGACATTCTTACACAAACACAAGACGTGTTAAGCCGATGGAGTGAATATTTTGGCGATATGCATGCGGATGCTACGGTTGGCGCCGGTGTTGCATGTAGTTTAGTAGATCAACATTCGACAACGGCGTCCTCCGATGGCATCAGTATGGATGAAGTTGAATGGGCGATAAGAAGTTTGAAAAATGTTAAGGCAGCGGGCATTGATATGGTGTTTGCCGAGATGATCAAGCTTGGTGGCTCCTGTGTCTGGGAGGCGTTCCTGTTGCTCCTCAATTTATGTTGGAGCTCGGGAGTGGTTCCCGGGGACTGGAATAGCGCAGTCATCGTGCCTTTGTTTAAAAACAAGGGTACACGTTATGACTGCGCAAATTACAGAGCCATAAGCTTGACCAGTTTGGCAGCAAAAGTATATGGTAAAATTATTGAAAGGAGAATGAGGATGGTGTCCGATGGTTTACTGTGTGAGACACAAGGAGGTTTCAGGAGTGGAAGGGGATGCATGGATAAAGTGTTCTCTCTGCGCAACATTGTGGAGAAGCATCTGGCTCTAGGTCAGAGGGTTTTCTGCAGTTTTGTGGATCTGGAGAGAGCATTTGACACGGTTGTACGAAAGGAACTTTGGGACATTTTACCGGAGTATGGTATTAACGATAAACTGCTACAGGCTGTGCAGTCCAGTAACATGGGCTGTAGAGCCTGTGTGCGGCTGGATGATGGAATGTCGCCTTGGTTTGAAGTCAATATTGGCGTTAAGCAGGGGTGCGTTCTGTCAGCCAGGCTGTTTATCATATATCTGGATAAATGTCTCCAAAGGTTGAACGATATGAATGTGGGAGTCCAGATGGGCGACTTAGTGGTCATTGCTCTGCTTTATGCAGATGATGCAGTTCTGCTGGCACAGTCAGCGACTGACCTGCAAACCCTAGTCGACACAATGACAGAAGATTGTAAGAAAAGAGGTCTACGCGTGAATGTGAGCAAAACCAAAATAATGGTCTTTGAAAGAGATGAAGCCAGAACAGATGTAAGAGTAACAATAGGTAATGATGTACTAGAGCAAGTGGATGAATTTGTATATCTTGGATGTGGATTTAGCCGAGATAGAAGGTACACCACTGATATAGAGCGAAGAGTGAATGCGGGAAATAGAGTGAACGGAGCGTTGGGGCAACTTCTCGGCAGCCACCACCTCAGCCAGAAGGCACGTGTAGCAATACATAACGCAGTGCTTGTCCCAACATTACTGTATGGAAGCGAGAGTTGGGTATGCAGAAAAGAGTATGAAAGTAAAATTAATGCGGTCGAAATGCGATCTGTGGAGTTAGGCTGACCGACCGCATTCGTAACGACGACGTAAGAGAGCGAGTAGGTATGAAAGAGAATATTGGTGTAAAGATGCGAAAGGGAATGCTCCGATGATTCGGACATGTGGAAAGAATGCCGAACGAACGTCTGGTTAAGAAGATATACAATGCGAAAGTGGAAGGATGTAGGTACCGAGGGAGACCTAGACTAACCTACCTAGACCAGATCGGTCATGTACTGAAAGAAGGTGGAGTCAAGAGTCTCCGAAACCAGCGAGCGTGTATGAAGAGACATTCATAATTGAATGTTGAGGACTCTGTTCTCTCTCCCTACCCTGCAAGGGATATGGCGTGATTATGTGTATGTATAACGTATTTTCAATATTTTGTGAATATGTAATTATTTTTAATGCAAAAACAGAAATCTGCTTTAGACATTTAATTGCTGACAAAATGAAAGAATGGATTTCGATGACCCGTTTAGGCAAAAGAGGGACATACGAGAGGTTATTTGACGCAACGGCGCTATGATCAATTGAACAAGACGTCGACAGACCAGACCACAGCCGGTCAATAAAAACTATCTAATTTAACACACAAAAATTATGTACGCATAACACAATAGCTGAGCCATAAAATAATCTTCTTACACGTACCTACTTATTTTAAAACGATACTTAAATTGTAATCCTATAATACAAACTCGCCTTGACACATTTGTCAAGGAGTGGTTCACTAAAAGTTTATTTTTTGAGTTCGTTTGAGTATCAATCGTTTCAATAGAATATAATGCGCGAAAATCCTTGAGTTAGAAAACACAATAGATCGAAAGAATGTCGTTTCTAATTTACGTTATTGATTTTTGATCACCTATTTGTGATGCTATAGACATTTTCTAGACTATGCCAAGAAGACGTATTTATGACCAACACCGTAGATCTTATTATTCAATTAGCCAGTATTAGTGAAACAGACTCGCGTGTTCCCATGTGGCAATGTGATTAGAATACAATAGTCGCCACCTCACCTACCTGCCTATGGGAGCTGTAATAATCGACCTGACGTCTCAGGATAATGGGCTGCGGTTCTCTCCTGGAAAACGTATAACAGCTCCCTGTGATCGCCATGCCGCCTGCCAAGCGTGGTGATTATGGCACTCATTTTTGTATGAGTTAATCAGTTGGTTCAAGAACACGTATGCAACTACAACCGATTATAGAATGTCAGATTTTAATTCTGGTTTGGATATGATATTCCTGTAAGAAATTCTGTAGTAAATCCATATCTAGTAGACAGTAATAGACTTTTAGTTTAAGTGCATCGCTGTCTGTGGCACTAAATAATAGCCATTGGATTTTATTCCGCGATAAGTATGTTACTTTTCCTCGTGAAGACGGAGTAAATATAGCATCCACCGCCCTTTATTTTGCCCTTGGCTGTCATAAAAGACGGCTAAGGTATATAATATGCAGATAACATATGTGCAAGAATAGGAAAACTCGAAATGAAACACTGTACCAATCCGTCTGACTACGGCGTGGTATAGTAGTTTGACTTTCCTCGATTTGTAAAGGAGCCTCGAGCACAGCAATGAGCTCAAATGATGAATGATGATGTTACCAATGACTAATAACCAAACCCAGCCCTATAACCTACCATATTAAAACAATCAGTACAATGATAACTACATCACAGAAGACAACAACGTCTACAAGTAGAAGGGTTTCACCAATAACAAAACCACCAGCGCCAAGAAGAAACCCCAAAAAGATATGTTGTCACCTAACATCACATGAATTGCGCTCTTAATGCTTAACCAACTGTAATAAAGCCACTTCAAGAAAATTAATTTTGTAAACAAACCCGGTATAACAATTAAATTAAACAAAGAGAACTCGGTCAAAAGTCTGTGGTATGGCTTAAAATAAATAAAAAAAAAAAACAATCAGTTCGAATCAAGAAATTTTCTTGATTCGAAAAACTTTAAAATGTCTTCGAAAACTATCCCCTGCTAATTCATTTTGCCGATAGTTGTCGCGAATAATTTGTCAGTCGATTGATCACTTTAGCAAAGACTATTAGTAATAATTGCAAGTGAAAGGCTAGCAATATATTGTAGGGCCTCGCTTACCTTAACCTTGTGATCTATCGATTAATAATTATGAACATGTATGTATATGTAGACTATGTTTTTCGTTACTGTTTGTTCTTGTTCCTGGTTTTTGAACTAATAGGATTGATTTCCTGATCTTCTCCTATCCCACCAAAAATCTTTCTCATAGTGCATTTCACGTTAATGTTGCCACTATTTGAAGCTTAATATTGTTTTAACGTGTTATACTAAGGAATGTTGATGGCATTTTATGTAATTTGATGCGCAGAAAGTACTGAGGTGTAGTGAATGTGATATAACAGTGCATACGTTTTCGTTTGCCACCAAAATTCCCAAAAGATACCTTTAACAGTGTTGCCATGGCATTGTTAAAGACGACGATTTGATTTACTGACAGACGATGACTTTAAATGATGTTAATTTATAAACCAAGATTTGTCTTAAAGGTCTTAGTAACCAAACTATAAACTGCAAAAAAAATGCACTATGAGAAGGACGTAAGTCAATAATTTGAATCCAATAAAAATAAGCAGGAGACTTTTGACGGGAATTTGAAAACATCGTGGTGCTCTTGTATTATATTCGATATCTTAGTGTTTTAACGTGTTATATTAGATAATTTTGATGGCATTTTATGTAATGTGATGTGACAGAACTGCTGGGATGTAGTGAATATCATATAAAAGTGCTTTACAACGTTTTCGTTTTTCATCAAAATTCCCACAAGATACCATTAACAGTGTGGCCATAGCACTGTTGATGGTGACAATTTGACTTACTGACGGACAATGACTAACCTGAAAGACTAAAAACGTGAAGATATTTATAACTTGACACTGGCACCAATAGCTCATATAAGTAGCTGATTGCCAATATATAAGAAGAAGAAAAATAAGCAGTATCAATTAATAATTTTTATTTTATTGAAACTTTAGCAATGAAACCGTCGTCGGTTTAAATCAAATTACAAATTTCACAAGTCGTGTACAAATAATTATCTACATAACTTATAGAACAATATTGCATTTCTTTATATTGAGTAGCTTATTCAAGTTATTCATAATTACTGTCTGTCAGTAATTTAAGTCGTTACCATTAACTAATCGGGTGCTGATAACTAAAATAAATTTTTTTGGCAGAACATTTAGACCACTACATAATTAACCACAAAATAATTTTGAATTTTAATATGTAATCATTTTATGCCTTAACATTGAATTTTAATCTTATTACTAAATACATGTTTTATGCCTTGATATAATATTAATGAATTGTTAATAATGTAATTCTTTTTTTTCTTTCGTTTTCCTTGTTCATTTTAAATAAATTGTTCTTGTTTTGTATTTACTACGAAACCTAAAGTTTGCATGACTTATGGTAAAATATGGAAGAACTGTATTTTTTTTTTATTGTAAGATCATATTTGTACCCATATTTGCAAAATAAATGATTGATTGATTGACTATTATATCATATTCATTACATATTAGTATTTGTTCTGCATTATATTACACAAAATACCAGCAAAGTTATTCAATATAACACTAAAATATCTAATAAGAGCGTCACATGACATTTTCAAATTCCCGCCAAAATTCCTTAAATGGTATCAAAGAGTAAAGTTATTAAACTGAAAAAGAGTGGCAACTCGATGATAAAATATGCATGTATGGAAAGTGCTGCCACCCAGAGTTTAGGCGGTGAACTAAAGTTGAAGTAATATACAGGGTGTCCCAAAATTCAACGATAAGCTGGCACCAGCAGGTGGACCTACATATGACTACTCGAGAACAGAAAAGAAAAAAATTCTACCTTGATTTTTTTTTTCATTACGACAAAAAAACCAAAATCTTTAAAAATGGACATCCTTTATTATATTATTAAGTGCTATTGCTACAGTTTTACAAGTAATTCTGTGATTTTTTTTGTATTGGCAAGGTAAGTAGCACTACTATCGATCACAACCATTAAAAATTCCAGAATATCTATAGTTTTTACACAAAAATCAATCAAAACTATGTTTTTTTCATAAATTATGTAAGATTTTGACTTTCAGCTCACTTTCACTCATCATAGTGAAAAAAAAAAGTATGGACACTACTGTGGCAAATAGTATTAAAAATTGGCGCAACTAACTACAATTCTAAAATGGTATAACATTCAAGGCAAACTAGCCACAAAAATATACTTAGGTGTACTATTTCAAAATAACAACCATATTTCGAAAATTGTTAGTGTTGATAGTAATCACTTTTACTAAGTAGCCAAAATGTTTTTGTAGCAAGTTCCCAGAATTTGAATGAGACATGTGCGTAGTCCGTAGATCCACAGTCTGAATTATTTTATGGCGAAGCTCGTCCAAGGTTGCAATCGGTTTTGTGCAGACTCTGTCCTTTAGACAACCCCAATACAAAAAGTCCAGGGGATTTAGATCGGGTGAACGGGGTGGCCACAAGATAGGACCAAGTCGCCCGATCCAACGCCCTGGGTACTCTTGGTCTAAGTACTCTCGCACAGGACGGGCATAGTGAGCTGGGCAACCATCGTTTTGAAACCACATGGTTTGCAAATCACTTAAGGGCACATCTTCTAATAATCCTGGCAACTCATTTTGTAAGAAGTTTAAATAACTATTGCCATCTATGTTTCCTTGTAACTCAAAGGGCCCTATCACTTTGCCATTTATTATGCCAGTCCATAGGTTAACCTTAAATTGGTATTGAGATTGTCTTCTCTCACCAGGTGCAGATTTTCATTGTTCCAGCTATGAAGATTGTGAAGATTTAAATATCCATCTTTCTTGCAGGTTGTTTCATCACGACGACGTGACGTTTTAAAATTCTATGTGCAGTACTTTTTGGGATTCCCGTTGCTGCTTGTACAGCACGTACAGAGGTAGTTGAATCGTTTTCTATTTCATTGAGAACTTCTTCATCGTGTTCCGATCTAGGTTTTCCAGCGTTTCGCCTGTCAGATGGTATACAACCCTCCGAAAAAGCTTGATACACGTTAATAAATACGCGATAATCCGGATACCTTTGAAGATTAGGGTACCTTGCTCGATATAATCTGCTAGCAGCGTTGGCATTGCATCGGCATTCTCCATAAATTAGGTGCATATTAGCGTATTCTAACGCTGTGTATGGTAGCGGCATGATGAATGCTAAACACTTGAAAATAAGGCAAAACTTCTTAAAAAAAAACACAAAATCACAGTCTAAAATAATGCCAAGTCAGGTCAATTTCCAGGTCACTTAATTCAATCCAAAAGTCGTCAGTACCAGAGCCACTTTAATTAAAACAGAACGGTGTGCAGTAAACAAAGAAGTAGAGCATACTGACTTGCTGTGCTGCTGAGGACATTAATTACTTCTCCACCTGCATTAATGTTACTAAACAATTAGCATCTATCTATCTCCCTCTAACGTATAATCTCTCTATCTCTGTCCAACTTATTTTATGGACTTATGGACTACGCACATGTCTCATTAAAATTCTGAGAACTTGCTACAAAAACATTTTGGCTACATAGTAAAAGTGATTACTATCAACACTAACAATTTTCGAAATATGGTTGTTATTTTGAAATAGTACACCTAAGTATATTTTTGTGGCTAATTTGTCTAGAATGTTATACCATTTTAGAATTGTAGTTAGATGCGCCAATTTTTAATACTATTTGCCACAGTAGCGTCCATACTTTTTTTTTTCACTATGATGAGTGAAAGTGAGCTGAAAGTCAAAATCTTACATAATTTATGAAAAAAACATAGTTTTGATTGATTTTTGTGTAAAAACTATAGATATTCTGGAATTTTTAATGGTTGTGATCGATAGTAGTGCTACTTACCTTGCCAATACAAAAAAAATCACAGAATTACTTGTAAAACTGTAGCAATAGCACTTAATAATATAATAAAGGATGTCCATTTTTAAAGATTTTGGTTTTTTTTGTCGTAATGAAAAAAAAAATCAAGGTAGAATTTTTTTCTTTTCTGTTCTCGAGTAGTCATATGTAGGTCCACCTGCTGGTGCCAGCTTATCGTTGAATTTTGGGACACCCTGTATATATATACATATTATATCTACATGTGTATGTGTAATTACATAGAATTTTCTTTTACTATGAAAGCTACCCTGAAATATAAAAAATAACATATCAGCTCATAACTAAACACATGAGCTCATACTCAAAACTAATAATATCAGCCTAACAATGAAACTTGAAGATAATTTTCAAAAGAATATCAATAACCGAAAATAGATCGATGACAATAAGTACCTATGCTAGGAACAAAAAATAACAATTCTCAGTTGTCAAACGTTTGACAGGCAGGACAAAATGGCAGCAGTTAAGTTTGTACAACCAATCTGTAGGCGGCGCGACGGTCAGTAAAAATAAGAAATGTTTTAAGTGTGCCCCCCCAGAATGGTATCTACATTATAAAAACAATATTTCGTACGTTCCAATTTCAAATTTTCTTAATTATAGATAGTTACTATGGTATGTATTGGCGGCAAACATATCGACGTATTAATTACAACATTCAAATCGAACAGAATGCATTTTAAACGAAGCAATACGAGATGATTAAGAAAACCGATAAAAATGGTTTAGTCATGCAATAAACATTCTTTATGCGTATATAAAAATGAAGCGCAACCTGTAATTTAGATAAGCATTGTAATGACACCAGTTACAAACCAATTTCGTAAAATAGAGATAACATCACATATTTGTGAAACATATAGTTACAGTAGAAAACTAAAATAGTCATTACGTTAGACGACATTCCGACAACAGTATTTAGAGTTTTCGTTAATTACGCTACACTGAACGGATTTACGGATTCTATCACGTTCATAGGTATTTGGTTTCTAATTTCCCGACGTTTCAAACACTACAGCGTTATCCAGTTTGACAGCCCTCAGCGGTCACCTATGTCCGGGTTAAGCTATGAAAACCATGTGCGGCTAATAGCTAAAAGATATGACAAAAATTAAAAATAAAAAACTACAGCGTCACAGTACAAATAAAAAACTACAGTCACGGAGGACTAATCATGAACGTTGTGAAGTGTTCGAAACTTCAGGAAATTAAAAATCAAATATATAGCTGTAGAATCCGTAAAAATTGTTTTGTTTAAATTGTCTAATACAGATTAAAAATAGATTTATTTTACATGTGTAAATATATTGAGTTGTAGGTCTTGTCGTGGCACGGTTGCTTCGGCATCTATCAAAGAGTTCGGGCGGGGTGTGTACAGGCATGTCAAAAAGAGAGGTCGTGCATTCGATTCAAGACAGTGCTATGCGTAACCCGCAAATGATTGTTCTTAATGCAAAAGTAATTTGTGTCTGTTAATTTCTAGGTTTGCAAAGTCCCCCGTAATACAAGGATTTATTCAGTAGTGCGGGTTATTGTTTAAAAAAAATAAAACAAATTACATTTATATTACATAAAAAATTTAACACTTCAGAACTATTACAATTATTTTACATTAAAAAGTTTATCTTTCAGAAAAAATTAACTTTCATCCATAATTTCAACGATTCTTTTACCATCATCATTACCAGCAACATCGTCGCCAATCTTTAAAACTGATACAATAGGTTTATGGTAGCTGAAGTAATAAACGAACAATTTTGATTTGAATCTATTTAAATGTCTAATCCGAATCAATAGTAGTTTTGTATTTTATTGTGCTAAGATTGCGATCATTTGACATCATTAAACCAAATTCAATATTTAAAAATCGAACGAAACATCAACGTCAAAATCGTCTTACGAATTTTCGATCAGGTTACGTGGCCTGACGCGAGTTTAACATTTTTTACCCATCCCAAAAAGTGCACAATGCCGCTAAAGGAGTTTTCCCTCCAAAAATACCATAATACATAAATGAACTTATGTGTATTAATTATACCCGTAGTTATTATGTATTCATTGAGTCTGACATGCCATTCTGTTAATACAACACGGTTGCAAACGGAGCCACATACGGATGACCTCATCAGCTCTCGAGTTCACTATACCGCTATATGACCGGAAAAAAAAAGTGCTAGAATATAACATACTGTTCCGAATGTAACTGATCAAAATAAAACACTCGCTTTCGAAATTAAAACTAATTTCTTTGTAATTAAATTATAATAATTTTCTATTAAATTAAATATTAATATTAAATTTACAGATTCTTATCTTAAGAGGCTGATAGATTTTAATACTTTTAATATAAAAATATTACCTAATAATTGTTGGCGAAATTTCCGTGTAGTGACGCGAGTATGAAGTCTGACTTGTGTTTGGGAGTTTATTTCTCTTTAATTATGGAGGAGGCCCGAGCCCAGCCTATGGACTGAGCAAAAAAGAAGTTGGACTATTCCGACCCAAAGAACCATTAAGCTGATACTTTAAGATTATTTTATCGGATTTTATAGCGTATTTGATTTTTATTTTTTCGTCGGTATGAACACTTTCACGGGACGTAACCTATCTCACGTCCAAAATCATCGTTATGACAGAGGCTTTCATCGTATCTGATCTGATAAATAATATTCATAAAAATAGTAGTGATAAGGCCAACATGTTGACTGTCCTTGTACGTAGACAAACCCACACCACTAGCATGGAAGATCGATATCTTAAACACTACGCCATCTGTGCAGTCTGGGATAAGAGCAGGAGAATGATGATGAAATAGAAGATTGAATGAGATATGTATTTAAAAATACGAGTATGTATTCACATTTTGTTCAGTGTTATTGAAGATGGTAATTATTTGAGTAGTTTCATGTTAATTGACAGAAAGGAAACTACGAAAATTGAAATATACCGTTACCAATGTAATTAGCAGTTTTTAATGTTCTCAATAATGGGAGAGACCTTAATAAGTATACATTCTATATAGAGTGATAATTTCTTTTGAAAAGATCTTAATACATACATATCATCACGCCATTTCCTTTGCAGGGTAGGCAGAGAGAACAGAGTGCCAGAGAACTCTATCCTTGCATACTTCACTCGCTTCCTCAACATTCATAATTCTCTTCATACACGCTCGCCGGTTTCGGAGACTCTTGACTCCACCTTCTTTCAGTACATGACCGATCTGGTCTAGGTAGGTGAGTCTCGGTCTCCCCCGGTACCTACATCCTTCCACTTTCGCATTGTATATCTTCTTAACCAGACGTTCGTTCGGCATTTTTTCCACATGTCCGAACCATCGGAGCATTCCCTTTCGCATCTTTACACCAATACTCTCTTTCATACCTACTCGCTCTCTTACATAGAGATAAGATTAAGATCTTAATGAAGAGTTCAAATTCGTTAATGTAAGAATATGATAGAGATTTGGTGGTTACACGTAATTCCCACACTAGCTTAATTGATAAAGCAAAAAAAATAATAGTGGTAAGACCGCACTGTGGACAGTTCTCTGTGTACAGCCGAGGGCCGGTCCGTTCGAGGTAGTAACCTCTCGCAGAAGATCGACGTCTGAGTAATGGCAATATGCTATTGCGCTTCGTTCGGTGAGCGAGAGAGCCGGAAGACCAACTGGGGTGGGTTTGGGGTTTGTATTGGTAGGCAGCGGCCTAGCTATACCATTGGCAAAGGTCCATGGACGGCAGTGACACTTACCATCAGGTGTGCTGTCTGGTCGTTTGCCACCATAAGCAATAAAAAAAACCTTAAATTTTGACATCGCAAGCGGATGTTGTAAAAGAAGACTAAGAATCTGAGCCAATATTACCTTACGTCTCCGTGATAAAGAATGTATCTCCATCTTAAAAGGTGGTAGCGTAAAACGTAGTCGAAACTTGACAATGCTTATTTTCCTTATTAATCTAGCTAGCTAGATCAACTGATACCAACTTAGAGGTTTTCCTTCTAAATTTAGGGAGGGAGTCTATACAGAGGTTTTAAAGGGATTAATTGGAACATTTTAAGAGATTTTCACAGTTATTGGAAGTGGAATGGTTTTAGAAAGTTTTAAATTTCGTTTCGGGGGGTTAATATTTTGAAAAGTAACACTTTGTAGAACCTATAATTGACACTAACCTTGTCGTAATTAAATTCAATTTAACAAACGAGAAAAAGTTAGACGCGAGTAAAGTTATGTATCCCAACATGAAATCAAGATTCCAGCTGATTTTCGTAGTACTCGGAGTTCCACTATCGTAGACCTCTCCTATAATACACTTACATTTTGATCTAACAAGTTGTATATCATATCCCTTAATTATCATCCACGAGCAGGAGAAGGGGTGAAGAATTGTCACCACAAGAAAAATCCGCGAAATAATAATAAATCTAATTGAAAACTTGCTACCTTAAAAAAAATAACAATAAGAAACATTTTAGATATTATTATGTATATACATACATACATATCATCACGCCATATCCCTTGCAGGGTAGGCAGAGAGAACAGAGTGCCAGAGAACTCTATTCTTGCATACTTCACTCGCTTCCTCTACATTCATAATTCTCTTCATACACGCTCGCCGGTTTTGGAGACTCTTATTATGTATATTATAATAAATATATCCCGTCTCGAAAAATAAATATATTTTCTTATTTAAAGTATTTAATAGGCCGCTACCTATTACCAAAAAACAGTAAGATTCGTGCACAAACGTAGTATAGCATTACAACACAAGTTCATATCAAGGCTGCCTTTCAAATTACTACAAATTGATCTAGATATTATTTTCGTATAATTACCAATCTATTTTCGAAGTGAAAATTGCTTCATTTATAGCAATAAAAATATAATTGTAATCACATGCCTACCTTCATCGATTTCATGGTGCAATTAAAACTGACTTAAAAGTAAAAGTCAGACTATTTTATTATATTTGGAGTAAGCAAAGGTATAGAGTAGCCACAGCCTTTAAATTTTAATCTCACTCAGTCCAAGGTGGTTCCATTGTAGTCTATAGGGCAAGTTTACCATGCTTACTATTGAAAATTACTCGAGAGGTGGTGGAGGAAGGTGGTATAAGAAGTACAATGACCATAAAGTTCGTAAGTAATTTTATGTCTGCTGGTAATTATTACTGTATCAAAACTGGTGTCAATAATTACCAATTACATACATACATATCATCACGCCATATCCCTTGCAGGGTAGGCAGAGAGAACAGAGTGCCAGAGAAGTCTATCCTTGCATACTTCACTCGCTTCCTCAACATTCATAATTCTCTGCATACACGCTCGCCGGTTTCTCTTGACTCCACCTGCCTTCAGTACGTGAACAATCTGGTCTAGGTAGGTTAGTCTCGTTCTCCCCCGATACCTACATCCTTCTACTTTCGCATTGTATATCTTCTTAACCAGACGTTCGTTCGGCATTCTTTCCACATGTCCGAACCATCGGAGAATTTCATTTCGCATCTTTACACCAATACTCTCTTTCATACCTACTCGCTATAAATTACCAATTAAAACTATATTAAACGAAAGAAAAATATCTAACAACGTAGACATCTTCTAACTTCAAATATCTTAAAGTCATAGATTATGTACAACTCTCGTATCCATGTGAACAATATTACTTTTCTCTATATATTCTATCCCATAAAATGTTTGAAACCTCAGCATAGTAAAAAAAAAGGGTAATATTCGAACATATTTTTTTTTAATTTACAATTTCATTTTTTAGTTTCTGCATTTTTAATTTTCGAACATAAATCCTACTCGAAACTGCCACAGACTATCATTAGTAAAAAATACCTACACATTAATTGCATTGATATACTCTAAAAAAAAATGATTATAACGGTATTGTTTTACCATTGACTTCGTGGGAAAACGTTCCGCCGTTATTCTTTCATACATTTACATACAAATGCATTAAATAAACTGTGCAATAATGAGACAATTCCAAGTACTGTTGCATCGTGCACCATAAATATTTTTCTTAGAAACGTTAACATAATAATCATTTGTCAGGTATTTTGCCGCGGTTTAATAATATAATAAATTGCCATCCCTTTGCTGTGCGGTGATGAATACGAATACTATCTACTCTTATAATACTCGTGGATGTTGTGAAATCCGACTGAGAATTAGATTGACGGAAATCAACTCCATCTGATGCCATCTAATCAACAATTACATTCCCAAGGAGGTTTGATGTAAGGCAGGTGGCTGGTCATAAAACTTTTGCTTAATCTTGCAATATGTAAGATAGAAGCAGAGTACCAACATAGTAATTGGAATAAGAGAAAGGCGATGATGTTGCCGTCGCAAATTTTCTCTTAAGAGTCATTGAAATCGACTGAAGGACCACTAGGCAAATGAGGGAGCACTCTAACACTATTTAGGAACGCAAACCTGCCTGCAAAAAGCGTGACAATTGTGATATTATGCTCATTTAGCGTGATCTACTTACATTTCAACAGTGGACGTCTATAGCTGATGGATAAATGAAGATCTTATTTAAAATAAATCATTTGAATTTAACCCGTTTCGATTAACAAAGAGATATCATAGCGATCATCCACTAAAGATGATATAAGAACTTCGTAACGGTGGCCCGTCATAAGCGCAATACAGAAACAGAGATTGTGATAGGTTATGGGGTTCCGCTCCTACAGCCTTTTTTTTGTTGGTTTTTTTGCGGTGGTCTATGGATGCGTCTCGCCCCGTCAAAACGGTCCGAGGTAACGGAAGATGCGGCGCGTGACCTCATAGACCCACTATGCAAACTCCTCTCTTCGCCGTGCGAGCGGGCCACCGGTACCCGTGTATTGTCTTCGGTGGCCAACAGCCTGGGACTTACTTGACCACGGACCACGTTGTCTCCAAAAAAAAGTATAGTCACCAAGTATACTTATTTAGAAGTATTCATTTGCATATCTAGGAAGTTTTCTTCATTTTAATAGAATGTGCTTGTATACACGCACACACGTTGCCCAAATCACACACATACTATACACACAAATTAGAAATACAACTAAAACCGGATCAATTAATATATTAATTGTAGTTCGTCCTAATAGCAGATTAACTATCGTTTATAGATTAACCAATAACCATTCGATTCCGTATCGAATATTCGATTTATTGTAAACCGATTTTATTCGAATGAATGAAATGTTTAATAATAAGGTTCGTTGACTTTAAATTTTTAACGGATTTATCCAAAGTAATCCGTTATTGATTGGATTACAGTAGTCGAATTGACAACGAGTCGCTTTCTGTCGTGTAGAGAATGAAAGAGATTTTTTTCGTAATAAGAAATCCTATGCATAATACCAACCTTTATATTGTTTGTGGGAGACGGTGGATATAAAATCCACCTGACCCAACTTCACCTGATGCCGTCAGGTTAACAATTGCCTGCCCAAGAAGGGTTTCTTCTTTCATCTTTACCCTTCATCAGGCAGGTAAGTCATAAAACTTGTTAAAACTTTTGCAATATGTTCGATGAAAGAGATAGCATATTGCTTCGACTAGTGTTGCCCAAATGCAAAACCAAGACTCGTTGCAAGAGTCTCACAGTATTAAACAGTATTTCACGATTACTTTGGAAAAAAAAAACAAAAAAAAAATGTATTGTCAACATTTTGTATTCTTAATACCAGTACACGGGGAAATAATTTGATGTTATTTTAAACAGTCTCGTGATAGACAGGTGTGATTATAACCCCACTCCCGTTAAGTGGTATGTACCTAATTATTGATAGTTGTATAGTTAGTGCCACTAGATAAATGGAATTTCATTAATTTACTTGTATTTTTCATTTCTATCAAAACTATTGATTCTGTGTTATTACTAAAGTTGCAGGACTTACGAAACTCGCAAGAGTCTTGCATTTGGGCAATACTAGCTTCACCCTTCAAATAATTAAGCTAAAATTAGGAAGATGTTCATCTCGCATTACCAAATAAATTCGAATATTCTGAGATATTTTAACACATTTATATTATTAAAAATAATAAAATATTATGAAAAGAAAAAGAAAATCCGTGTGGTGACGGAGTAAGAATACTATTCACCACCCCATATCTTACCCGTGGGTGATCGTACAAGACGACTAAGGGATATAAAACGTGTATAACATCTATGCGAGAAAAGGTAAACTCGAAACAAAACCCTATACCAACACGCCTGATCAGCGCGGTATAGTAGGTTAATTTCCCTCCCATTACGGAGGAGGCCCGAGCCCAACAGTGGGACATTTATGGGCTGTGATGATGATGATGATTATTAAAAAAAAACATTAAATGGCTCATAAAACTTCTTGCTTTTGAGGAAACTATTAATTATAAAATGAGATCGCAACATTTAAAATATCTTGTCTCAATATAATTATGTTTTCTTAGAGCACACATTACGTTGTTTAGATTATCGTTAACGCCTTGAAAACGTCACGAATTGCAGTAAAAGCCACTAGAAAGTGGTCTAAACAGGGTCTAAATCCGCTTCTTAAGCAGGTATTCGTGTACGAACGGGATGTTTTCTTTTCTCCAAGCGTACTGACACTAAAAACTTGCGCCGTAGATAATTTTACAGATTATATTTTGTTTTCTACTTATTTTATATGCTTTCCATTATTGGCGACGAGCTTCTGCCCTAAATGGTAAGAAAATAACTAATATATTATATTGACCACGAGGATTGTCAGTTCTTCTTTAAAAAATAGCTTTCTATTAAATAATGTTAACTGCTAAACGACTTGGGCCAACTCCATCTGATAACGTTTGGTCAACAATTACATTCCCAAGGAGGGTTAACGTCTGGCAGGCGGCCGGTCATAAAACTATTGCCAATAACTATGTAATGGTTAGGTAGTTATATGTACTATGAAAGAAGAGTACATATTGTGTCGACCCCAAGTAATTGGGATAAGAGTAGGAGGAGAATGATGATGAACTGCTTGAAACTTGCGCCAGTGACGGTAAAGTTAAAGAATGAACGTTTGATATAATTTGGACATGTGATGAGACGGATTCAAAGTAATGTTGTGAGAAAAGTTTCAAGTATGAATGTTGAAGGCTTTAGGGGTAAAGGATGACCAAAAAAAAAAGATGGATGGAATGCGTGAGGCATGAAATGGGCAGACAGGCAGTGACTACTGAGATGACTGTATGGAAGAAGATGACATATTACGTCGAGCCCAAGTAATTGGGATAAGAGCAAGATGATGATGATGATGAATGTTAACTGCTTAAGCACTTTGTCTGTTACGATTCCCACGGTTAAGGAACTTTGTATTCTTAGTCCGGCACCAGAATTTTTTTTAATAATTAAATTTCTTACTAATCATCCCCATATAATAGGTTAAAAAATATAATCTGCCCCATTCCAACCTCTTACTCGAACCTCTCACTCGAATCGTAAAAATCGGGGAGATAACCAGGAGAATGGGCAACCTTATTCTACTTCTTTTTTGAGAGATTCTCGAATCGAATTTCTAGCAGTGATGGCCGGTCGCTTAAGTAGCAAATAAGCAAAACTACAGGGTGCATGTAATCTATAGTTTCCTTTTTGACAATCTATGTTTTAGTAGCACTTTATCCAATACATCCGGGGAGACGTAAGGAACGGCGTGCAACCCCATAACCTGCTGTACACGTACCTCTATCGCTATTTGAGTGGGACCACCGATACGAGGTCTTTACCTTTGGCAGAATCTACGCATAGTGTAAACGAGGAATTACTATATAGCCTTGTATATGTATACTTTTTAAAACAATAAGTAAAAAGTTAAATTATGTGTTCCGTTGCTTGTCATTCACTTTTTTGACGAACGCAGTCATTTTGAGAAAGATATTATAATTGTTTTTTATGTCTTGATTTTTTTGTTACAAAATAGTCTCCTTTTATGGTACCGTGGCCAAAATGGACGTATTAACTACTTTTCCCGAAGATGATATGTGCCCAGAAATATGCACTGATATTGGTGCTTTCAAAAAATCGAAAAAGACACCAAAAGAAGCTTTAGATGAGATTAAAGAAGCTAAACTTGTTAAACCTAAACCTGACGTGGTAACAGCTAAACAATTACCAGCTGAAACTCCAGTAGAGCCACAAGAAATTGTAAACGTCGCTCCTTCTGGTGAAGAATATTTACCAAACCTAAAACCCGGTCCAGATGGCAATGTTGATTGGACTCCACTCGGCAACATGACAGGCACTAGACCAGCTGTTAATAAATATTCATTAAGTAGATATTCGCTTAATGAATGGCGAAAACATAACGAACAAGTCTTAGATCCTGATGTAATAAATGAATCTAATATTGTGGATTATAACGCTAAGACTTGCATGATGCAAGCATTCGGTAATGTGGATAAACAACAGTTAGATAATAACAGAAGATTAAAACAAAAAGCGCGAGATATATTCAGATGGAAAGTTGAAGTTGAACGAGCTTGTAAAACTATCACAGATGAGGTGGAATTGTTAGAGATTGATAGACAGAGACTTAAAGGTGCTGCCAGAGTGTTAATGCTTCCTGAATCAATTTCCAAAGAGTGTTTAGAGCTTCGTTCTAACCGTTTTGAACCGGATTTAGTGTCCGATCTTGCAGAACAAGAATTAATCAAAGAAATGAATTTAGTGAATGAGGTAAGAGCTACATTAAAGAATACCTTGGATAATATAGAGGAACAAATGGCAATTAATAAGTCTGCTAAACATAGAATTGAATTTGACTGGTGCGATAAAACTTTGGCTTACAACACCGAGTCTGAAAACTTAGGTTTGAGTACCAAGTCCAACACGATTATGTTCAGACCAGGTTCTACAAAGTTTGGCGACTTTACTGCCCCGCTGGAATATTGGGAATATTTCTGCCGAGAAACAATTGAAAATTGCGAAGCGGCTCGACATAAATCTGCAGATTTAAGAGGTAGCTTAAATGCTATTTTAGTCAACAATGGACGAAAATTACGAAACCAAGCTGATAGGACAGACATGGCTTTAGCTGAAACTGTAGCTATTCAATCTGAACTTTGCACTAAACTTGAAGAAATGCTGAGATCCACCTTGCAAAAAATTGCTGATATGGAAACTTTGATAGCTGATTTACAGAAAGCGATTACAAAAATGGATGCGGCCATGAAATTAGCTCAAACTAGACTTGACAATAGGAATAATTCGAGACCTCACGGTGAAAACGTTAGAGATCAGCCACACTTAGGCTTAATTGAAGAAGTGACAAAGATTCATGAAACTGTCACATCTCTTCTTGGACAACTTAAAAATTCGGAAAGATTAAGACAGAACTTGCTATCTAAGAGGATTCAATTAGAGAAAGAGATCGCGTCCAAAAGAAAGACATTAAGTATAGATAGGGAGAGATGTGGCATGGTTAGATCTCACTATCCCTCTGCATCTGAGCTAGCTGGATACTAACTAGATAATTTGACTATCAATTTAAAATTATAAATTTTTATTTGTATTTTAATTTTATAATTGAATAAATTACTTTTTCACTGTTTAATACAGATTACGTCTCTACACCCATTACTTATATTATATTGAAGTTTAAAAGCCGATTAAGTGATCACCAGTAGAAATGACCATAGTATTATCCTTTACAGCTACGAATACCAGGAGTACCTTCAAGTTTTTTTATTGTCGTCGTAAAAGATGACTAAGAGGTTTAAATCGACCTGGATCTATTCCATCTGACGCCTACTCTGATCAACAATATTATTCTCTGCAGGGTGATGAACGCCGACTGCACGCACGAAAAGTCGAGCTGAGCGTGCAAGCGATAGAGAGGCACGATTGACCTAACCGTACTTGCATTTTAAGAATTTGACCTGAACTGTTTTATTAAGTGAAGTGAAAAGTTAATGTGGTCTCCAATGTTTATGTTTCTTCAATTCATAAAAGTATGCAATTTTTCATCAATGTATTATGTCGTTATCACGTAAAATTATCGTCCGTAAACCGACTTTATAAAAATAGATATGGTTGAGTACCTGAATAGTTGCGACTAGGTACATAGCGGAGCTTAGAATCTCTACCAACCTTTTACATTTGTAAAATATAAACATAATAAGTATTGCATAAGTACTTATACCTCATTTCGAGTTAAATAGCACGTCTTGAGTGCTATTTGACGCAACCTTTCACTCTTAACATTGTTACTCATATCATTTTGAAGTCGAAGTATTACATCATGTTATATACTAAATATCATACGATATAAAACTATTTTAACGGATCTTATCGCGTTTGTATTTCTTTTTCTTTTCCGTCTTTTCGAAAAATATTCAACGCTCATGGTCACAGGAGCTCTTCCTGTAGCGGTAAAACCTGTGAAAATAATTTTATTAAACCACGTTTGTATTTGATTTTCGATATTTGGAAAACTTCAGCGTTCATGGTTACGGGATGGCTAAATGTCTTACGATCAACAAGTTATCGTTATGACAGAAGTTTTTATCTATACACTATAATATTACTCACTTTTTATATTATTTTAACCGATATTTAGGTATAAATTCAATACTATACAAAGAGAAATACTATCTCTGTGCTAAAAAAAAGCCGTCGCGGGTCCCCTGGCAGATGTGAAACATCGAAATTATTTTGTACAGTTAAATATTAAAGAATATTTTATGACAAAATAAATATGGCATAATGAAAAATAGAATAAATTTTTTTTAAGAAAAAGTTGATTGTTTATTTAATAAAAATTTATTTTCTTTAAATTCAAAAAAATATTTCGAATGGCGTACGAACTTTCATGAAGTGCATATTTTTTTAGTTTATTTTATACCCATTAATTTTATTTTAATTAATTAATTTATTTTTATTTTATTATATTAGTTCGTGCTTTTACTGCACACATATATTATCATACAGCGAGGCGACGGCCACTGTCTGCCTCACCCATGCTCACCCATCGCCATAGATGCTTCACATCAAAACAAAAATATTGAATATTTTTAAAATCATTAAACGGATATAACTGAATCTACCTTCAACGTATATTTATGGGCTGTTGTTGTTCGTTGAGATGATTCTCACGAAGGTCATACTATCCATTGTATTGTCTTTGGTTCACATCAACCGTGAGATATTATATTGTTGACTAATAAATAACTAAATTCTATTTAAACTTTTGCGGCTGTAATATTCCGCTATACAATTTCCGTTTCCGTGTAATGCTGCGTCAATATTACATTTTAATTTTGGAAGTCGAATCTTTAGGCGCGCTGTGCACTTTATTTTTATGGGTTTTGAGACTGAGCTGTCACGCTCGGCGTATACAAACGCTCGTTTAAGTAAATTCGCCCCTTGTCAAGTAAGGAAGCATAATGAAGGTACCTACTACATAAATTAATTCATTATGTATAAACTCCGCGATATATTTTTCGTGGTAGAACCACACTGTTGACAGTTTTCTGTCCGCAGCTGGGGGGGGCGAACGGTCTTTTTCTTTTGGTGGTGGGCTACGGTACATCAAACCCCGCTAATCCATCCGGAGCGACAAGAAAAGCGCCGCAAGACCCCGTAGACCCGCCCTACAACATACCTCTCGACGCCATACGGGTGGGTCACTGTGACGCGTTCTTTTCTTCCGTGACCCATCCGGCGGTCTACCCTCGCAAGTATCCTCTCGGTTCTTCACGAGGCGGCCTCGCTGAGCGATCCGTCTGGGGTAGTACCGCACTGTCGCAGAAAATCGACGCCTAAGCAGTGGCAATTTACTGCTGCTTCTTTCGGTGAGCGAGAGACCCGGAGCCCAACCCAACTATTTTTTCACAGGCCTTATGATTCCCATTGCTTAGGACGTAAGTAAATAGAATGTTATGCGCATGATTTTATTGTTCATGTTATTTACCAAATTTCCTACTTAAAAATGGGTTTTATGAAATTAGTAGGTGTCTGAACAGACGCTATCTGTACAAACCTAAGAAATATTTTAAATCTACCGCAGTGCTACCAATTAAGTTCTGTATCAATATAAACTATCCTTGAATACATTTGAACACAAAAAAAAATCATTAAAAATCATTCCCGTCCTTTAGGAGTAGTTCAATACATACGCACAGAAGAGAACTTTAAATATGTACATGAAAATGTTTTTATTTACATAAATTTGGCATTAAAACTTTTTCTTTTTGCTTATAAAATTTTGTAGTACCCAATTGCAAAAAGATAAAACATATTGTCATTATAGATAGATAAATAAAAATGACATTTGTATTAGTCTTTTAATTTTTATTTTATTTATATTTTTATTTGTAAAATAACAATATAAATTTTTAGTAAAATGACCGAAAACAAGTACGATTGTCCATTTATATGTCCAACTAACAACAATAAAAATAGTGAGCCAAAGAAGTTTTTAGAAGCTGGGTCTACGCGACACGACCAGAATCCCCACGCTGCGCCGTATAATCCTGGATATGTCCAACCACCCGAAAAGAAGTCATATTCTCACGATGCACCACCAATATATCTTCCTCAATCCACAGACAGTACTAGTGGGGATATGCTTGGTATGGGACCAGTTGGACCCTGGGCAACAGGACATATGGATTGGACCCCTCAAGCAGGTATAACTGGCATCAGACCTGTCGTTGACAAATACTCCATCACGCGATACTCTACCGGCGAATGGCGAAGAAATAACCAATTCACATTAACTCCCATTGCAACTGATAAAGCTAAAGCATTAGATGCGTCAATAAAATCTGATGTTAAAAATGCATTCAAAACTATGGATAACCAACTAGCTGATACTAATTTAAAACTGAAAAATAGGGCCAATGATTTGGTTATCTGGAAGAAAAAGGTGGAAAGAAGTCTTAAAGCTATATCAAAAGAAATTGATACTCTTGATGAAGATCGAGCTAAACTGAAAGGTGCATGTAGAATTTTAATGTTACCTGAAGCAATCTCAAGGGAATGCTTAGAATTACGGACACATCGCTACGAACCTGATATGGTGAGAGATGATGCTGAGCAAGAACTAATAAAAGAGGTAGCCATTGTAGGAGAAATTAGGAAGCTGTTTCAAGATACTTTACAAAGGGTAGAAAAACAAATGGCTATTAATAAATCCGCCAAAACAAGCCTTGAATCAGATTGGAGTGATAAAATGTTGACCTTAAAGATAGATGGGCAAAATTTGACTTTGGATAATAATTCAAATCTAATACTTTATCACACAGGTGTTGCTAGATGGCCAGAGAACGCAACGTCTTTGGAATATTGGGAACACTATTGCAGTGAAAGCATACGGAATTGTGAAGAAGTTAGACAAATGTCTGTGGAACTACGAGAGCGTTTAAAGTCAATCATCGTGAAAGGATCGCAGGATATGAAAATTCAGGCAGATAGAACAAATGCTGCACTTGCTGAAACTATTGATGCAACTAAGCAAATGTGCGATAAACTAGAAGAAACACTTAAAGATAATTTAAAGACAATAGCTGATATAGAAAATTTAATAGACTATTTGAAGGATTCATTGCGAAAGATTGGTGAACGAAATAAACTGGTAATGACGCGACTTCACAATAGAAATTACAAGCGCCCTAATGTTGAAAATTGTCGCGATGAAGCTCAATATGCTTTAATAGCTGAAGCAAAATTGATTAAAGAGACTGTAGAATCCCTAAATGATAAAATAAGACAAGCAATAGCTGTGAGATCTGAACTTATGACTTATAGAGGAGACTTAGAGAAAGATATTGCGTGTAAGCGTAAAAGTCTCTTAATTGACGAAGATAGAATTGCACGAGCACGCAGACACATGCCAACTCCTGAAGAGTTTGCTAATGCTTAGGAAATTGTGTAAATCTGGAATGTCGTAATAAAATTACTGTCCTCGCGTGGGATTTGGAGAGGTTTGAATTGTTAAACACAATTCTATCTATCTTTTGTATTTCTGTTATATTCACAAGTGCTATTGTTGAGTTCGTTAAAATATTTGCGTTGAGCCATCGCGACCTACATTTATTTTGTGTGAAAATGATGTAACTACGGTTTTAGTTTCTAATACGAAACACTTAACAGCTAATAATAAAGTTTTATTGCTCAATAAGAAGTAAAAACATCATTGAATACATCGTCTCCCCCAAGGCAATATCAATACGAGTATAGCTAACTATATAATATAGACATTAGATATCTGCTTGTATATATACTGGATTTTTTTACCAAGTTCAGGTACATCTGAATAATTATTATCTCCAAGCCGGCTGGTCACACACGACACACACACAGTCGACAAAAAAATAACGTGCATAGACGAACATAACAAAATTCTACTAATTCGACTGTACAGACAGCATTGGTTTAAGATATTTATCTACCTACTGTGGCCAGAGTCCCTCTCGTGCGGCCACCGAACACAAAGATCGGTTACCGGTGGCCCGCTCGCACAGCGAAGAGAGGTGTTTGCAGGGTGGGTCTATGGGGTTGCGCGCTGTCTCTTCCGTCGCCCTGGACCAATTTGGCGGGGCGCGACCGCCTCCATAGTCCACCGCAAAAAAGAAAAAAAGGAGAGGGGTCTCTCTCGTGCGATCTGCGAATTGTTATTCTAAGTCTTGGATGTATTCTGCGCCAGTTAATATATTGTAATAGTGGTACGTCTACACTGTTGACAGTTTTCTGTCTACAGCTGCGGGTCCGTCTGTTCAGGGTAGATCACACTCTCGCAGAAAAAGAGGGAGTGGTCTGTTGCGCAATATACTGTTGCGCTTCGTTCGGTGAACGAAAGAACTGTCAGCCCAACTTTCTTTGTGGGTTTGAAGCTTTTATTGGCAGACAGTGGCCTAATGATACCTTTGGTATTGCAAACGCTCATGTGCTGCAGTAACACCGACCATCCGGTGTGCTACTTGCTCGTTTGCCACCATATTTTTTTTTCTTTTTTTATGAACTCCACCCAAATACAAGGATTGTTGTATTCGTTCAAGATGACTTTTATTTAAAAAAAATATAAGTAATGCAATTATTGTCATTAACATCAGAGTTATAAAAAACCCAAAATGCTTCTAAGTCGTGAATACAAAAGCAGCCATTTTGTCTACTCTATAGAACCTACTAGAGAGCTAGTTGAGTTTAATACCTTTTTTTTTACGGTGGACTATGGATGTTTCTCGCCCCGCCAAATCGGTCCGGGGTGACGGAAGATGAGGCGCGTGACCCCATACCCCACCGTGCAACTCCTCTCTTCGCCGTGCGAGCGGGCCACCGGTACCCGATCTTTGTCTTCGGTGGCCCACTGAGTTCAATATTTGAGGTATTAAAATATATCAATAAAGTATAGTGAAAACGTGTTAAATAGTTTAATTTGATCACGTAAATATGCGTGCGTTTACAAATTTTACAATATTTCGTTTCTAAGCTTTTAAAATAGATAAGAAAAACGTGATAATATACAGATTGTAAGTATCTATATTTCAATGTACAATTCAATTCTTCGTACCTACAATACAATAATTCTTCGGCAGTAGATACAAGATGAAATTTTTTTTTGTGGCAATCTATGGTATAATCTATGTTTTATTTTTTACCCGACTGCAAAGGAGTGGTATTGTGTTTAACAGTCTATGTATGTATGTTCCTTTGAAGCACTATATATACCAAACGCCTGGGCCGATTTTTATGATTCGCAATCGATTCCTCTTAATCCGGCGAGTGTCACTAAAGATATGACGTTATTGAAAATTCAATATGGCGACTACTGGACGCCATATTGTGAAAATTAAAAAAATTAAAGTCAACAAACTATATCGAGTGGGGTATCGTTAAATAGGTATTTAAAAATCATTGTTAGTTTTCTCTCAATATTTTTCGATTTGGCTGGCCGTTTAGGATCTATATCGATTTAAAGTTTCGTAACAACCTTTCTCACATATAGGTTTTTTAGACAGTAGAAATTTACGATGAAAAGACGAAAAATTCATATAACTGGATGTGGATGGACATATACTGAAGTATCTAGTAGGTATATTGTCCAATATACCATAGGTAGTCCTACCTAAAGTATCTAATGTCTGACGCGGTCACCCTTCTCCAATTTCTAACGATTTAGTACTCAACTTCAGTTGAAAAACTATATATAGTTAGGTACTTACCTACTTATTAATAAATAAGATAACTATAGCTACCTAGGTATTTATAATTAAAAAGTGTAAAATAAAAAAAAATGATTAAAAAAATCAAAAAACCCGACTGCGTAAAAAGTCACCAAAACTACGTACATAATAAAAAAACTGAAAAGAAAAAAACAAGCACTTAGACGTTCGGTGGTTCAGTTGTCATGTTCTATTATTAAAATATATTTCATTTTCTGCAATAGTATTTATTCAATAATATATTATGGAATTCTAGACCACCGAACATGTAAGTGCTTGTTTTTTCTTTTCAGTTTTTTATTATGTACGTAGTTTTGGTGACTTTTTACGCAGTCGGGTGTTTTGATTTTTTGAATTTAAAGTATTTGAAGGAAGGAAGGATGTAGGTACCGGGGGAGACCGAGACTAACCTACCTAGACCAGATCGGTCATGTACCTACTGAAGGAAATTGGAGTCAAGAATCTCCAAAACCTGCGAGCGTGTATGAAGAGAATTATGAATGTTGAGGAAGCGAGTGAAGTATGCAAGGATAGAGTTCTCTGACACTCTGTTCTCTGTTAAAAAAGCGTGCCCCGGGAGTTTCTATGCGTGTGACCATACCATAGCCAGCCGTCCAAAAATAACTATTAAAAACTATTGAATAATTGATAATAATTAATAATAACAATTATTACATATAAATTGAATATAGTAAACACAGCGACACAGCAGTGAAGAGCAGCTGACTGTATCTCTCTCTTTCGGGTACACTCGGCGGTCCCGAGTTCACCCGATCGAGCCTTTCACCTCAGAGCGTGAGGGATCAGCTTCACTTACAGCCTACGAAAATATCTGTGTGCGGTGCGCCAAAAGAAGTAATCACTTAAAAAAAACAGTTCAGTTTTTAATTTTCTATGATGTAAATATACATTATAAAACAAATTCCCAAGAAAAATATATATTAAAATCAAATTAATACACCCGTAAACATTAGAAGTAATACATTAAATTCTTATTCAGTCTTCAGATCTCGCAGAAGATCTGAGCAATGGCAATGTGCTGTTGGGCTTCGTTCGGTGAGCGAGAGAGCTGAAGCCCAACTGGGTGGGTTTGGGGTTTATATTGGTAGGCTGCAGCCTAGCTATACCCTTGGTATTGCAAAGGGCGGCAGTGACACTTACCATCAGGTGTGGTGCATGCTCGTTTGCCACCAAAGTAATAAAAAAAATTGAGAATGAGTTTTCGTTTATCATCATATCAGCTCATTTACGTCCTAATGCTGGGAGCTAGAGCCTCCTCCACAATAATAGGGAAATAGACCATACGCGCTGATCAGATCAGGAATCAGGAAATTAAAAATCAAATAAAAACGTATAAACGATAGAATCCGTAAAAATAGTTTTATTTCAAAACGAACAATGTTCGTTGCTATTCACGTTTATTTTAAAATCCCGCCAAAAATGTTGTTACAATTCTTTTGAACTGTTTTACCAAATTCGATAGGTACGATAATAAAACGCAACAAAGCACCTATTGCAGATGCAAATTGACTTAATATAACATTCAATACGCTTATTTAACTTGGTAAAAAGATGTTATCTAGAACACTATTACAATATTATAGAGTTGTAAAGACCTGTACAGTAATTTCGAAGTGCAATTGTTGATTTATGTAACCTTGTAATGAGAAATAAGGAAATAGCTGTTGCATCATACGGTGAAAAGGATGGACTTTGAATAATTTGTATGTCATTAGCGCGTCAGGACGTCGGCCTGGCCACTGAAGGAAAGAACCACGTTCCAGTGACCCACCCGCACGGCGTCGAAAGTGGAAGTTGCACGGCGTGAAAATGTTGTAGGGCGAGTTTACGGGGTCGTGCGCCGCTTCTTCTCTCGCCCCGGGCGGATTAGCGTGGCGTGAACTACCGTAGCCCGCCGCCAAAATAAAAGAGACGTCGGCCTGAGGAGGCTACTTTTACGGGTTGAGAGCCCTCAGCGCTCACCCACAGTCCAGGTAAAGTTGTCATAGCCATCTGAGGCTAACAACTAAGTCACACAAAAAAAAAAAAAGAAAAAAAAAAAAAGGAGGCTACTGCGTGAGATGCCGATGCTCTAGCACTTTGATCGAAGCGTCGTGTGTAAATGATGTCAAATATGTCGCACTGCTGGAACCGCACCTCCTCCACATTAAGAGGGATTTTTTCTACTATATATTAGTAAAACGGATTGGTGTAAGGTTTTATTTCGAGTTTCTCTTTCCTTGGAAATGATAACTTAATGAATAACCCGCTGTGCGGGTCACCGATGTTAAGGAGTCGGTACTGTAGCTCAACTTCACCACTACGGGGAGGTAGTACTAGAGATTATGGAATCGCACATCACCCTTCCGTCATATCGGACGTTTCGGGGGAGCTGCATCCAGATCACGTCAAAAAATGTATAACGAATACGTGCATATCTATAATCCATTTACCATTCTAACAATAGTACCATAGGTTAGGTTTTCTGACGAACGGAAAGATAAATTCTTGGCATATGAGTTGGCTTTCACAGCTGGCATTATGAATCACAGAATCACCCAAAAAGATGGGCAGGAAGTCCATTACTCTAGAAAAAAAAATAGAAATAAATTTCCATTTAACACGGGCCTAATGCCGTTTAAGTCTGATTCCAAATGTCAAGCTCCTAATAAAAGATTTTACATCAAACCAGGTTTCCAACCTCGGAATTTAAAAACGATAGTTGTATGCATACCTGTGCCTTGACAGCGGGTCATTAGATTAAAATTTTGTTGTTCCGAATTCGAAATTTGAAATTGGAATGAGCAATAGATTCTATTATGACATTTATTTAATAGACAACTCATAGAACATTACTGTAACCACAGATTAAGAACGTAAAACTACTCTATTGTACTTCATGCGTGATTTCCGGATACAAAATGCGTGTGATTGGTAGCAAATTAGGGTTATTTATGACTCTCGAAATATAACACAGATATTATATAACATTCTTACGTTCATATTTAGAACTAGAATGATTTAACTAAGGAATAATTTCATCGAAAAATTGATATGAATCGAATTCAAGTAACGACATAAAAGAACGCATCTTAGATTTTTGGCGGGAATTTTAAAGTGTCATGTGGTGGTCTTTATTATATTCAATATCTTAGTTTATTAAAGTGTCATATTAAATAACTTTGATGGTATTTTGTGTTATGTAATGCGAAAGAATTGCTAGGATGTATAGAATATATAAGTGCTTTACAACGTTTTCCACCAAAATACCCGGTAGGTACCATTAACAATGTGGCCATATTATTGTTGATGGCATTGATTTAACTTACTTGAGGGACAATGAGTAATATGAAGAGACTACAGACGTGAAGAAAATTATAACTCGACACTGGCAACAAATAGATTGTTTTTTTTTTTTATTGCTAGTGGTGGCAAACGAGGAAGCAGCACACCTGATGGTAAGTTTCAATGCCGCCCATGGACCTTTGCAATACCAAGGGTATAACTAGGCCGCTGTCTACCAATATAAACCCACCCAATTGGGCTTCCGGCTCTCTCGCTCACCGAACGAAGCGCAATAGCACGTTGCCATTACTCATACGTCGATCTTCTGCGAGAGTGTGGTACCATCCCGGACGGACCGCCCCGCGGCTGCAGACAGAGAACTGTCAACAGCGTGATTCTATCACAATAAGCATATCTCGTATAAGTCACTGATTGCCAATACATAAAAAGAAAAAGAACGCATCTTATACCACTAAGATGTACAGTCAGTGTATTACATGTAAATATGTTATAAACTTATACTTTCTAGGTCACTTTCGATATTTATTGCTTGCGGTTTATGCGATCGGCATGTTCACAGTTTGCTTACTATTGAAGAATAAGGCGCGGTTCACACTTTAACGGCATTTCTGTTGCGTTTTATTTCCACTATAAATTAAAAAAAAAACGTGTGCTCTCTGGACGCCCAACAGAAGTGATAACTGAAACTAATCTAAGTTGAACTATTTAATATTGAAATTGTTTAACTTGCGGTTGTAAAAACTTAGGTTATTACTTAATTTTACATACATACATACATATCATCACGCCATATCCCTTGCAGGGTAGGCAGAGAGAACAAGTGCCAGAGAACGTAAATTTTATGTAGGTATATTAATATGATAATGTAAGGAAAGGTTATTTATTAATAAAATCATGTGACATCACATCTTAATACGGCTAGTGCTGTGGGTTAGAGTGAGAGATGAGGAGCCTGCCTACCGCTACCGTAAGCGTGAGAGAAAGGGAAATCAGACAGACTGGCGCCGTTACGAACGCGTAACGAAGCAATGTACCATTCCATAAGAAGTTATCACTTCAAAATTCATCTCATTGTCATCCTGTTGTTATCTTAATTACTTGTGGTTGAAGCAATATGCACATCCATCAATATATCATCCATCGTACATATTACAAAAGTTATTGGCAATAGTTTTATGACCGGTCGCCTACCTGATGGCAACTCTCTTTGGGAATGTAATTTATACCAAGTAGAGTTAGCTCGGATCGATATAAAGCTCTTAGTCGTCGTTTACGACATCTACTATAATAGTAAGGGGTTGGTAGTATTCTTAGCCGCTACCACACAGTTTAAATTTGACTATTGAATACTTGTCTATGGTAATAAAATTATTTTTTTTATTTCATTTGATACCTTTGCTTTCATCGTTAGCTTTGGACAATGACTCAGCATTCAGTCCGGTTTACGCTTGGCCCAATTAAGATAGTGATTTTTTTTGCATTTTAAACGCCTAGGTCATAATACATTTTATACTTTAGTTTGTTAAAAAGTCAGTATAAAAACTATAACGCAACATAAAATTCTTGCCGCATTAAGCACAATAATGGCAAAGACACAAGTATGTATAAATATCGTATTATGCAGATCCTATGATGGATATGTAATATCTATGTATTTTTTTTCTTGTTATCGCTGTGGAAACGCATTCACGCGCTATCCCCGTTGGTGACAGACAGGCTAGCTGAAGGCCGACCGGAATACCCACTAAAATCACCGCACCCTTTCCGCATTTTCACGGGGCGCCGGAGAAATCGTCTACTGACATTCGATACCCGGCACCCCAACGCTTGGTCTTCTGGCCATGTCCTATCGTCCCTCAAGGCGGTGGGAGGAGGTGCGCATAATGGCGCCTCCTCCTCCGCGGTCGCCGGCGGTGGGGCGAGTCAATAATGTCAATAATATTTCAAGAATATTGTGTCAAATTTCAAATCGATTGGAGCAAAATTGACGAAGTTATCGAGTATTTTTGTACCAGTCTGGTTTTAAACCTACCCGACCCGACCGCTTGTTAATAGTACCTGATTCCCATGGTCGTTTATTATCGAAATAATATGGATTAAATGACTAGGTTACAAGTTTCGGATTATATTTTAAAAAGGATACATAAATTCTATTAATTAATCACAATACTAGGCTGCATATAATTTAGTGACCGCCATTAGAACAGATTCTTACCTAATTCAAATATTACATCATTTTTTAAGATTAACAGCAAGCTACTACAAAAATTTTGCAAGCCATTACACAATTTTTAAGAAGCTTACCGCATCAAATCACCTTTGCACTTTTACTTTTTTTTTATAATTACCCATTTGACAGACGAATGAAGGCGCTATAAGTCGTTCAAAAATGGCTGCCGTGAATATAAAATGTTTTTTCGTATTTAAAACTTTAGTCTTGCTTGCATCATAAACTTAACCTTGTAATAACGCGAATTAATTTATCATTCAAATTAATATTTATTTTAAGATCACGTTTATTTAGAACGTCGTAAATTTATATATTTTATCTATTTCATAAATGTATACTATATTTGGTATTATCATATAGGCCATTAAACGTCATACTGCTGAGTTCGAACCTTCACAAAAATTGGAGGGAAATTGACCTATAATCACATTGGTCGGACCGGTTGGTATAGGTTATTATATCAAGTTTTCCTTCTCTTACATTGACGTTATTTGTATATTATAACCCTTAACGTCTTTTCCAACACCCATAATCAAGATAAGAGGTGGTGAATTGTATTCTTACTCCATCACCAAACGAAATTTTTTTTAGAAATCAGTCTATTTTATCTAAATTACTGAAATTTCCGTGTAGTGACGGAGTAATAATACTATTCGCCACCCCATATCTTATCCGTGGGTGATCGTACGAGACGACTAAGGTATATAAAACGCATGTAACATCTATGCGAGAGAAGGAAAACTTGAAACAAAACCCTATACCAACACGTCTGACCAGCGCGGTAAGGTAGGTTAATTTCCCTCCCATTACGGAGGAGGCCCGAGCCTAACAGCGGGACGTTTATGGGCTGTGATGATGACTGAAATTTAGCATTCAAAATGCTATATTATTTATAAAAGCTTGTTTACGAGCGAAAAATGAATGCAAATGGAAGATGGCACATTATAAAGCGTTATTACACTAATTTTGTTAATCATATAGTTATAATCTGTAACTAGAAACAATTTGTGATCTAATACTTATCACAATTATTTCTAAATGATTTACTCTTTCGCTTTTCCTATGACGATGGCATAAGAATACATTTCTCCACCTTCACAATCATCATTCATCTTAACCATAGCTATCGTAAAATAGGACTAAAAAGAGAGAGGAAAATCGTCAATAGGGATATAATATACATACAACATCCGTGCAAAAAGTAAGAGAAATTTGAAATAAAATCTTATGTCAACCCGTCTGACCAACATGGCCATATATCAATTTCACTCCTATAAAGGCGAAAGTACGAACCCAGCAGTAAGACATATATGAGCTGAGATGATGCAACACAGATTCAACCCCGAAGCACGGTTATTTTCACAATTTTACCGCATTTCCATTAAACTAGCTCATCAAATGCATAAGAAAAATACAAATAATGTTACTTGGAGCGTGTTATAATGAACTCGAAACTAGCAATGATCAGTAATTATATATTTTTATTATTATAATAATGTAGCTACTTATATTCATATTTATACATAACGGTAACATAATACTACGTACATAATGTACGTCTTACGTAATTTTTTTAACGTAACTTATGTTATTTTGAACGGAAATTTTGTTTCAAAATCGAAGGACCAATTGGTCCTTCTCTATTAATCTTGGCGAGTATTTATGGTGACATTGCGCTCGCTTAGAATGGTAGTTTCGGATCATCATCCTCCTCTTACTGCAATTAATTGGGATCGATGATCAAAATAACACGCTTACATAAACTTGTTTTGTATGTAAAACCCCTTTAACCTAAAATCAATAAGGAAAAAATAAGGGCCATAATTGATCATAACCATGATTTCCTCTTTTATTGCTTGTGATAGCAAACGAGCAAGCAGCACTCCTGGTGGTAAGTGTTATTGTCGCTCATGGACCTTTTCAATACCAACGATACAGTTAACTGTAAATTTCTAAGTGGGTTTGGGTAGACAGGCAAAAGCTTACGCAAACCCACTCAGAAATTTGAGCTTCCTGCTCTTTCGCTCACCGAAAGCGCAACAGCACATTGCTACTGTTCAGAAGTTGATTTTATGCGAAAGTGTAGTACTAAAAGAAACCGTCCTGCGGCTATAGACAGAAAATTATCAACAGTGGCTATAG
This sequence comes from Lymantria monacha, assembly GCA_905163515.2. Classification (NCBI taxonomy): domain Eukaryota; kingdom Metazoa; phylum Arthropoda; class Insecta; order Lepidoptera; family Erebidae; genus Lymantria; species Lymantria monacha. The sequence continues at coordinate 18,078,724 of LR991106.1, read as the reverse complement.
ACAGAAAATTATCAACAGTTAGTTCAGCTCTACCTACTCTGAATATGCTCAGTATTAACCATAGGTGTTTTGATTAAATCTTATACCCTTCATCTGCCACCGACGACATACACCGAGTTCTGGTGGCCCACTCGCACGAGTCTATAGAGTCGCACGCCGCTTCATCTGTCGCCCCGGACGAATTTAACGGGGTGTGACCAGACCATAGCCCGCCGCAAAAAAAAATACCCTTCACCTGAAAATATATGTAAATTTACATCATGTGGGTTAAAGTGAGAGAGGAGGAGCCTGCCTACCGCTGCCGCATGACAGAAAGGGAAGACAGACAGACTGGCGCCGTTACGCGTTACGTAACGCGCTACGTTTACCATTCCATAAGAAGTTATCACTTCAAAAAAAAAAAATGAATATCATTGCGACGACTTTCCACGAGTTTCACTCAAGTCCGTTACCGTGAAATAATAGTTATAATTGTTATTGAAAGTGTTCTGATGTGGCCACTGGAGCAGTCTTTAATGATCGTGGTACAGCGACGACCGAAACAATAACTAACAATTTCACATTTCATGGACTAATGAAGGGAAAAATTTTAGTTCACGAATTACTTGCCACTTTCTAATTACTTCATAATTTTTTTTATGGACAGTTACTCAACGCGATTCGCAAGTTCGTCTATACATTAGGTTACGCTGTGTGGTAGCGGCTACGAATACTACCAACCCTTACTTTGCTCGTGGATGTCCTAAAAGACGACTAAGAGCCTTATAACGACCTGGACCCGCTCCATCTGATGCCGTTTGGTCTACAATTACATTCTCAAGAAGGGTAGACGTCTGGTAGGCTGGTCATAAAACTATTAGCCAATAACTTCTACAATATGTACTATGAAAGAAGAGTACATATGGTATCGACCCCAAATAATTGTGATAAGAGTAGGAGAATGATGATGAGTCATCATCACATCATCACAGCCCACAAATGTCCCACTGTCAGGCTCGAACCTCCTCGGTACTGGGAAGGAAATTAACCTACTATACCGCGCTGGTCAGACGTGTTGGTATAGGGTTTTGTTTCGAGTTTTCCTTCTCTCGCATAGATGTTATATGCGTTTTATATCCCTTAGTCGTCTCGTACGATAACCCACGGGTAAGATATGGGGTGGTGATTAGTATTCTTACTCCGTCACCACACGGAATGATGGTGAGTATAGTAGGTGAATTTCCCTCTCACTTTATAGAAGGTTCGAGCCCAGCATTGTAACACATAAAAGTGAGATGATATTCATGTAGTATCATTATAAAAACCGCAGAAGTTTCTTTAGAATAATGGATAAAGATAATTAAAAAAAAAATTACATACATACATATCATCACGCCATATCCCTTGCAGGGTAGGCAGAGAGAACAGAGTGCCAGAGAACTCTATCTTTGCATACTTCACTCGCTTCCTCAACATTCATAATTCTCTTCATACACGCTCGCCGGTTTCGGAGACTCTTGACTCCACCTTCCTTCAGTACATGACCGATCTGGTCTAGGTAGGTTAGTCTCGGTCTCCCTCGGTACCTACATCCTTCCACTTTCGCATTGTATATCTTAACCAGACGTTCGTTCGGCATTCTTTCCACATGTCCAAACCATCGGAGCATTCCCTTTCGCATCTTTACACCAATACTCTCTTTCATACCTACTCGCTCTCTTACGTCGTCGTTACGAATGCGGTCGGCCAGCCTAACTCCACAGATTTTCCGCAGAGATCGCATTTCGACCGCATTAATTTTACTTTCATACTCTTTTCTGCATACCCAACTCTCGCTTCCATACAGTAATGTTGGGACAAGCACTGCGTTATGTATTGCTACACGTGCCTTCTGGCTGAGGTGGTGGCTGCCGAGAAGTTGCCCCAACGCTCCGTTCACTCTATTTCCCGCATTCACTCTTCGCTCTATATCAGTGGTGTACCTTCCATCTCGGCTAAATCCACATCCAAGATATACAAATTCATCCACTTGCTCTAGTACATCATTACCTATTGTTACTCTTACATCTGAAAAAAATTAACAAGTAATTACGTTTGTTACTATAAATAATTAATTAATTAACTTAATTATGTTACGTCTGACTATATAATATATACAAATCTACATTTAATTGTAGAGAATCATTAAATATTGACAGTATTTATACTTTGTTACTTGTCTGATCTAGGATATCCGGTAAGGCTTGGTAGTTTTCTAACTAATAATACGTTAGTGTAATTGTTCAGGAAGGCATAATACTCTGTATTTAAGTAGCCTTTATAGATTTAAGTTGGTTTAAGTAAATTTTTTAACAGCATAATATGTACCAATACATTTATAATTTTCCGTGTGGTGATGGAGTAAGAATACAATTCACCACCTATCTTGCCCGTGGATGCTTGTAAGAGAAGACTAAGGGATATAAAACGCATATAACATCTATACAAGAAAGGGAAAATTCGAAACTAAACTATACCAACACGTCTGACCAGCGTGGTCAATTTCCCTCCCATTACGGAGCCCAACAGTGGGACATATTATGAGCTGAGATGATGAGATGTATATATTTATTTATCTTTTACTCATCATTATCCTGGTTTTATTCCAATTACTTGGGGTCCACGCACCATGTATTACGAAATGAAAAATGATGTCACAAGCGGGATTCGAACCCGCGCCTATTGGGATTCCGGCCCAATCGTGCTGCCACTACATCACCGTAATCGGGTTTTATAAATAATTAAGCATATTAAATGCTAAATTTCAGTAATTTAAATAACAAGGTTGTGTCATCGTTTAATACAATTCTAACTGTAAAGTTTTAAGTATTAAGCCTATAACAATGTGTAAACATTGTCGGGTAGATAGCATACCGTCACCTTAAGACGTAAATATGATACGAAGTGAAATTTGCATGTCCTACAATTAGTCACGGTGACACCACCGTGACTAATTGTAGACTAGTGGCAGCACGATTGGGCCGGAATCCCAATAGGCGCGGGTTCGAATCCCGCTTGTGACATCATTTTTCATTTCGTAATCGGGTTTTATAAATAATTAAGCATATTAAATGCTAAATTTCAGTTATAACTACAGTTATAACGAGTATATAAATTACATTAGACATAGAATAACTTGAATACTTCTCAGTGCAAAAGGTAATAATAATATAGACAGCATGATATCACAGATTTAAATACACTTTTATTTAAATACAGATAGTTCTTTTGTGTTATTCATCATTATTTTTGAATATGCCACCACTTTACATGTTAAACCACCAATTTTCTGTTAATTTCACATTTTTGCGGTACATCAGACCACTATCTGCTATATCGGTACCAAAATTCGTCCTTGGTGGCAACTCCCTAACGTAAAGTATAGAAAAAGTGTGTGGAACAAAACTAGAGTGATTACAAAGATCACTATTATAATTTTCTTTGTTTTAAAATACGTTTTAATAAGTCAGTTCAGTAACAATAAGATTCGCTAATGAGTTTCTCACCAAAGTATTCCCTTTCAAATGAATACTGCATTATCTTCATAGCAAGTATTTATGTGTAAAAAAAATATAATGGAATCCGAGCCATGGGATAATTTTGTAATGAAATTTTGAAATCTTTGTTTCAAGTGATTTAAGATTTTGGTTTTTTTTTTGGAACTAAAATTGAAGTGTCTGTGTATAACATCTAAATAATAAATACATATGACATTGTATTTTTAATTATTATAAGAAAAAACTTTTTATGGAACATTCTGTTTGCCATTTGAATAAAAATATTTGAAGCTTACTTTTATAAATAGATTTGTAGCAATAAATAAAAACACAAAACCAACCCAGACCCTAAAATCGATTAATACAGTTTTAAAATACTGGCAACTATGCAGAACAATACTTCGTAAACGTAAAAATTCTTTTTAATTGTTTAGCGTATTATATTCGGTGTTATTATGACTTCATATTATAAAGAGGGACATGTTAATTGAAAACTTAATTTTATATTGATATTATCATTTGGTTGATGTTCTAAACGAAACAATAAATGGGCATACCCTTTTCTTTTGTTATTTAATATTTTTTAATCGTTATTGCACATTTTCGTACATAAATTGTGATACAACAAAAATATATATATTTCGTTTCCTTTCTTCCGATGTCAAACTCTTAGATCTGAATTATAAATACGTAGAAGCCTAGCCTAGATAATTAATTTATTTTTAAGACGATATCTTCATTTATAAATGTTTCTTTTTAACTTTCAGCTTGCAGTATGGTAGCTGGCGTGGCAGTATACCCAGCTGGATGGAGCGAAACGGCTGTCCAGGAGACGTGTGGACCTACAGCTGATCAATATAACATAGGTAAATGTGATATTCATGAATATTTTTTAATTGCATTAAGACATAGTGAACTCTTGTCTTAATAGATATAGCAATATAAAATGTTGTCAAGACCTTCCGTGTCAGTGACGTAGGTTCGATTCCCACGCGACAATACTTTGTGTGATCCATAAAGTGTTGTTCTGAGTCTGGGTGTAATATGTTTGCGTTATAGTTGCATATTTGTAAAGTTCTCCGCAATGGCAAGGATTATTTCGCTAATATTGATATTAAGCGAACACCAATATGTATCGATAGCAGTATTTTTTTGGCTAATTTATAAATTATTACACCAACCGTTATCGCCAACCCGCTTTGCAAATATAGTGATTATTAATAGTGGAGTAAATAACTTAATTACGGCTACGTTTAAAACGTTCTACTTCTGAACATAAGCATGCTTATTAAATTTTAAAATGACTCTATTTGCATATAACAAGAAGCAAGGTATTAAGATGCAGGCCACCGAAGACAAAGATCGGGTACCGGTGGCCCGCTCGCATGGCGAAGAAGAGATGCTTGCAGGGTGGGTCAATGGGGTTGCGCGCCGCCTCTTCCGTCACCCCGGACCGATTTGGCGGGGTGCGATGTCCATAGCCCACCGCAAAAAAAAAAAAAAAGTATTAAGATGCAATAATTATTCATGTGGTGACGAAGTAAGAATACAATTCACAACCCCGTATCTTACTTGTGATTGTAAGAGACGACGATATAAAATGCATAAAACAACTATGCATGAGAACGAAAACTCGAAACAAAATCCTATACCAATACGTATGAGCAGCGTAAACCTCCGTAGCCCAGTGTTCCCGAGATGCTAAGGACCGGAACAAGTGGAGGCGCATCGCGGGAGCTGCTCTATCCAACAATGACCCATCATCAACCACGACCACTCCGTCAGGAGTGAATGACTAAGGAGATGAGCAGCGTGGTATAGTAGGTCAGTTTCACTCCCATTACGGAGGAGGCTCGACCTGAATGGGACATATATGAACTGAGTGGTGATGATGAAGGTGAGATAACCCAATGTTAGTGGCTCTTTAGTATTTCATATTATTAATTTATTTTAGAGCCATTGTAAATTTGGGGTCCATTTCAACAAAAAGTGTTTACGCTTAAAAACAATACGTTGTTACGTGTTTAAAGCTTTAAACACAACGTATTGCTTATAAATAATACGTTATTTATAGCACATAAATACGTTGTGTTTAAAACTTTTTTTGAACATGCAAATCTAGTGATTGTAACATGATTGCCCTTTGGAGAAATCTATATATAATAGGGATGAAATATAAAAGTATTCTAATTCATCATTTCAGCTTATTCCCGTCCACTGCTGGACGTAGGCCTCTCTCATGTAACGCCACAGTATTTCATTCTAATTAAAAATCATTATTTATTATCCAAATAACTGTTATTTAGCAATTAATAAGCTAGGTTATTTATAAAAAAAATGTTTATCAGCAAAAAGCGATTGATCAGCACCTGGGATTTGAACGCACATCATCATCGTCACCATCATCACAGCCCATATATGTCCCACTGTTGGCCTCGGGCCTCCTCCGTTATGGGAGGGAAATTAACTTACTATACCTCGCTGGTCACACGTGTTGGTATAATGTTATATGCGTTTCATATCCCTTAGTCGTCTCTTACGATCACCCACGGGTAAGATATGGGGTGGTGAATTGTATTCTTACTCCGTCACCACACGGATAAACGCACTCCTATTAGGAATCCGTCTCAACCATAATGTGTGAATTTACCAGGGATACTTACATTTTATCAATATTAATATTTTATTTTAAATTAGTTCAATAAACTACCGCAGGATCGGAACGCGACAGGCACTGAGATAATCCAGCAAGAAGCTGGCTTTCTCTTTCTCTATTGTCTCCATTCTTTTACTGACTTCTTCCGTCTGACCAGCGTGGTATAGTAGATTAATTTCCCTCCCATTACGGTGGAGGCCCGAGCCCATCAGTGGGACATTGTGGGCTGTGATGATGATAATGAAGTATTAATTCAGTTATATTTAGTTATTACAACAGTACAATATTTTAGTAGAGTTACCTACAAGATCTGTCATCACCCTCTTGCCTATCATTGAATGTATAATTTGAAATTAATTATTATTTAAAAATGTTGTAATCGTAATAAATAAATGAACCATATATTTTCTTAATGATTGATTTAAGAGGTCGGTTTTAATGAGATATTAATTAAACATCAGCTTAATAGCCGTTGCCCTTTTGAAGGAGAACGAATCTCTGTAGCGATTGTGCAAATTTTTTTTTATTAATAGTTATGTAATTCAACCTAAACAAATCTGTTTAGATATAAAAGAAATTAATAAATTATATTTTACGTAACATATTTTGTTTATTTGTGAGCTAAATTATTTGTAAAAGCTGATTGCGTTGATTTATTTATTTTTTGTAACGAACGAATGAATGAGTTAATTTTCAGTTTATAATAGCGGACTCTATTCTAGTTTCGAATACAATTGTTTGCTTCGGGCTTTAGGCGGGCATCTGAAAGTGTCATGTGTATGTCTTGTATTATTATTCAATATCTTACTTATTATATTCAATATCTTAGTTTATTAACGTTTTATATAATAAATAATTTTAACAGTATTTTATGTAATATAATGCAGAGGAACTTCTGGGATGTAGTGAATATGATATAAAAGTGCTTTACAAAGTTTTCGTTTTCCACTAAAATTCTCAGTTGATACCATTAATAGTGTGGCCATAGTATTGTTGTTGGTGACGATTTGAGTTATTGACGGATAATGACTAACTTGAAGAGATTAAAGACGTGAAGATAATTACTCGACACTGGCAACATTGGCTCGTATAAGTAGCTGATTGCCAATACAACAAAGGAATATGAAAAAATCGACTGCTAGCGGCTACAAATACTAACAACCCTTACATTCCTCGTGAGTGTCTTATAAGACGACTAAGAACTAAAGAACTAACATAGACCTGAGTCCACTCCATCCAATACTGTTTGGTAAAGAATTACAATCTCAAAGAGACTTGATGTTATGCCGGCGGTCGCTCATAAAATGGTTGCTAATAACTTTTGCAATATGTACGATTGAAGAAGAGAATATACTGCGTCGACAATAATAACATACATACCATCACGCCATATCCCTTGCAGTATCGGCAGATAAAACAGAGTGCCAGAGAACTCTATGCTCTATCTCTGCATACTTCACTCGCTTCCTCAACATTCATAATTCTCTTCATACACGCTCGCCGGTTTCGGAGACTCTTGACTCCACCTTCCTTCAGAACATGACCAATCTGTTCTAGGTAGGTTAGTCTCGGTCTCCCCCGGTACCTACATCCTACCACTTTCGCATTGCATATCTTCTTAACCAGACGCTCGTTCGGCATTCTTTCCAAATGTCCGAACCATCGGAGCATTCCCTTTCGCATCTTTACACCAATACTCTCTTTCATACCTACTCGCTCTGTTACGTCGTCGTTACGAATGCGCTCGGTCAGCCTAATAAATAATTAATAATTAGCCTAATCGACAATAATTAATTGGGATAAGAATAGAATAATGATGTTTTATTTATTTATCAGCTAAATTATTTGAATTTGTAAAAGCCCATTGCTATTATAGATTTAAGAAGTCTTTCTTCACAGTAGGCAGCGGCCAGCTGTGCCTCTAATATTGTATCTCTTTCTCTATCCATGAGCGACAGTATCACTTACCATCAGGTGTGTCACTTATTCGTTTGTTACCATCACCAATAAAATATCTTAAAGTGAATGTATGAGACCTTGATAATATATAACTTATTATTAATTAATTAAATCAATATATTTTTAATAGTTAATTTATTTTACAATTTGTAATAGTAGGCTGTGTTCTAGTTTCCGATATTTATTTAATAATAATGATAATATAAGCTTTCATCATCATTTCAACGCATATTTCACTGAGGCTCGTGCCCAAACTCCTCAATAGGAGAGAAGTTGACCTACTATACTACGCCACGTCAGACATGTTGGTATATGGTTTTATTTCGAGTTTTCCTTTCCTTGCATAAGGTTATAGGCATATTATATTCCTTAGTCGTCTTTTACGACACCTACGGGCAAGAGATTTTTTTTTGGCAGGCTATGGTCTGGAGACACGCCATCCGTTCCGTCCGAGGCGATGATAATAGGGCGGTGCGTGCCCCCATAACTTACCGTATTCCGCCCCCATTGCTATAAGACCGCCCATTGGTACGGAATCCTTGACGTCCGTGGCCAAGATAGGGTGCGACTAATTATTTTCTTACTCCAATGCCGTACAGATAAGTTGTAGCATTTATAACGTGTAAAACGTCTCCTGAAAAAACGTAAAAACGAGTCATAATTTGGTTATCATATTTAGATGCTTACCCACTCTGGTCTAATTGATAAGGCGGTTGAAATTGGATTCCAATAGACGTGGATACAAATCCTATGTTTGGTATTCATTCGCGAGCAAATGTGCTTTAAGATGTGTAAGTCACAATATGTGTCTTTATTTTCTTCCTCAGGACGATGTCATGTACGTTGGGCGTATTTGCTGGCGGTGATAGGATGTCTAGATGGCATAGTGCTGTCCGCGTTGGCGTTTATACTGGCGACGCGGCATGTACGACTCCAGTCAGACAGTGGATATCCACCACCATCGCTTTATAAAGGTAACTAGTTTATCATCATTAAAACAGTTGTTATTCTTGCATGAATAGATCTCATCATCACAAAAACATGAAAAAAAGTGAATTATCTTGGAACATTTATATGGGGATTTCTGATGTTTATGCAAGAATTACACATTTGAAAAAAAAAAAGATTTATTAAAGGAGGACATTTATGGTTAGATTGATTTCATGTTTACGGGAACACGTTTTTCGATATTCCCTTAACTCCTTTTGAAATAAAACTACTTTTACGGATTCTATGACGTTTGTATTTGATTTTTAATTTCCCGACGTTTTGAACACTTTACAGTGATCACGGTCACGGGAGGACTGAGGTGTCTTAATGACATATTGGACGTAAGACACCTCAGTCCTCCCGTGACCATGATCACTGTAAAGTGTTCGAAACGTCGGGAAATTAAAAATCAAATACAAACGCGATAGAATCCGTAAAAGTAGTTTTATTTCAAACCCTTAACTCCTTTCAATTCATAATTTCCTCACAACATTATTTTCATCCCGTCTCATCAAAAGTCCATATCACGTCAGACGGTAATTCTTTAAGTTTTCCCTCACTAACATAACTTTCAAACTTTCTCTTATTCGTTCAGTTCTTATTTTATCCATTCTCGTTACTCCGCACATGTCTTTCTGTTACATGCTGTCGTCTCTCATCCATCGCTTTTGTGGGACAATATACTGAAGCATTTCTTTTATTGCTTTTGGTGGCCAACGAGCAAGCACACCTGATGGTAAGTGTTACTGCCGCCCATGGACCTTTGCAATACCAACGCCATAGCTAAGCCGCTGCTTACCATTACAAACCCACCCAGTTGGGCTTTCGGCTCTCCCGCTCACCGAACGAAGCGCAATAGCACATTATCATTACACAGACGTCGATCTTCTGCGAGAGTGTGGTACTACCGCGGACGGACCGGCCCGCGGCTGTAGATTGAGAACTGTCAACAGCGTGGTCCTTTTTTTTTTTTTTTTTTTTGGATAACGCAGTGGTCCGAAATGCGTGACGCACTTACTCCCCGGATGGGAAGTGTGGGACTCCTAGCCTAGGGCTAGGATACCCACTAAAACGTATCCACTGCGATTGCTGTTAGCCTAGGGGCTGTTACAGCGTAACCGGGCTGTGGGTGAGCGCTGAGAGCTCTCAACCCCTCGTGGTCCTCCTACTAATGTTTATTTATAGGTCTTATTGTTATCATTTGTCGTCGTCACACACAAACAATTCACAATCATATTAAATAAATTTTCTAATTTCCTAAACATATTTGATAATTGATTTAATCCGACAATACATATTGATAGATAGATAATACATAATCATTCATCTATCCATCCATCCATCAACCCGTAAACGTCCACTGTTGGACATAGGCCATCATCATTATGAAATAGAGGAAAAGAAGGTAGACCCACTACTTTTCCATGATCAAACCATATAACACACACCCTATTAGAGGAAAAAATACGTGGTGGTATAAGGTGGAATAGGATAAAAGGAAACTTTTTGGTCCTATTTGATACATACATACATATCATCACGCCATATCCCTTGCAGGGTAGGCAGAGAGAACAGAGTGCCAGAGAACTCTATCCTTGCATACTTCACTCGCTTCCTCAACATTCATAATTCTCTTCATACACGCTCGTCGGTTTCGGAGACTCTTGACTCCACCTTCCTTCATATTTGATAAGTAGCCTTAAGAACTCCAACTTGCAATTTTCGGGTTAGAATGTCGATTCGACACGTGTTTCGCCTCTGAATGAGGAGGAACGCCTCATGACGGTTTGACTTTAAATGCGCATCGATCGGCTGTGCGGAAACCATTTTTTTTTTTGGGTAAGCTATGGTCCGGACACTCGCCGCCCGTGTGCAGAACCCCTATTCCCGTATCTTATTACCAAAGCCTTTATTTTACCCTTTAAAAGATATTGAGTGAACGGAGCGTTGGGGCAACTTCTCGGCAGCCCCCACCTCAGCCAGAAGGCACGTGTAGCAATACATAACGCAGTGCTTGTCCCAACATTACTGTATGGAAGCGAGAGTTGGGTATGCAGAAAAGAGTATGAAAGTAAAATGAATGCGGTCGAAATGCGATCTCTTCGGAAAATCTGTGGTAACTCCACAGATTTTCACAGAAAGTGGAAGGATGTAGGTACCGAGGGAGACCGAGACTAACCTACCTAGACTAGATCCGTCATGTAATGAAGGAAGGTGGCGTCAAGAGTCTCCGAAACCGGCGAGCGTGTATGAAGAGAATTATGAATGTTGAGGAAGCGAGTGAAGTATGCAGAGATAGAGTTCTCTGGCACTCTGTTCTCTCTGCCTACCCTGCAATGGATATGGCGTGATGATATGTATGTAAAAGATATTTATAAAAACCAATATTTATTTATGCTAAGATTTTTTCTATCGCATCCATTGTAAAGTTTTTTTTACTTATATCCAGAATTAGATGTCTTAGTCTTTTACCACATACCGCACTTCCAATTTTTTTTTCTTTTTTATTTATTCCGCCACAATAATAAGTTACAATACTTATGTTGTACAATTACATTGTACAGTACAATTATGTTATTTAAAATTACTAAAAAAAAATAACAAGTGTGTAAGGCGTGCACCTATCCAGTTTTCTAACAATGTCTGTTTCTGGCGCAATCTTAAGACACTAAAATCTAGTATTAACAGCGACCTAGTGCTCAAACTGTATCATAAAACCAGTCTAGAACAATAAAATGTTAAGTAATGTTTATATCATAGTGTATTCCACTCCAATTAACTGACGACACGGTGTGAGCACAGAACTCACTGTGTATGGAGATAATAATACAGCTTTTAGGGTTGTCTCTTAACCACCAAGCGGAGCACTATATTAAAAAAAAAGTGTGTGTGTGTGTACTTATGTACACGCGTTAGAAGTTATACTTCTATGGCATAACAAGATAAAAATCTTTTCAAAAATTTTATCTTTCGCCTTATTATACGTTTGTAGACAAAACGACACTAACAATAGAAAAAAGTTATTTAATACATTGAAAGTTTTATTATAACGCATTATCTAGTTAAAAACTAAAATGTTGACTATAGCTAACTTCATGGTGTCGGTTTTTCGTGACGGTGTGCGCGCGCATCATAAAAATTTACTCTCATCATTTTTCCCTAACGCGCCAAAAGAAGTAGGTATAACTTCATAAAAACGCCTTTAATAAAGAATATTCTAGAATAAAATATAGGAACATCATCAATGTAGTGGAATTCAACCAAATACGGGTTATTGAGGTTATCTCAAAAAATACTAGTAAGATTTGGAACAAATTTAAATGGAAAGTATCGGCTTTTGGTTCCTATAGAAAGAGTTCTGAAGTCACAAACATTTTTTTTATTGCTTATGGTGGCAAACGAGCAAGCAGCACACCTGATGGTAAGTGTCACTGCTGCCCATGGACCTTTGCAATACCAAGGATATAGCTAGGCCGCTGCCTACCAATAAAATCCCCAAACCCAACCATTTGGGCTTGCGGCTCTCTCGCTCACCGAACGAAGCGCAATAGCATATTGCCATTACACAGACGTCGATCTGCGAGAATGTGGTACTACCCCGGACGGACCGGCCCGCGGCTCTTGACAGCAAACTGTCAACAACGTGGTTCTACCACTACAAATAGACATAAAAAATACAGTCGAATTTGAGACCCTCTCTTATTTTGAACCTGTTTAAATCCTCAGAGTCGAGTTTCCTAATACACAGTTCCATAGTAACATTTTAACACTCTTTACATACTATATTTAAAAAAAAGGGGATTCTTCTGGGATCTTTTTTATAGCGACCGTATTCTTATCTGGTGGATCATTGAATAATTTAATTGACAGCAATTATATTAGTGGCCTCTCAGGGTTTATTCATAATTAATTTTGATTTGATTTATACATTTTGATCTTGCATTTTCCACCGGTAATTAAATGGCCTCATGATCTCAGCTTTTATATGTCCTATTACTCGGCTCGTACCTCCTCTATGGCAGGAAGGAAGTTGATCTACTATACCACGCTAGTCAGACGTGTTGGTATATGGTTTTATTAAATATTTTTTCGTTTATACGCATACTTATATTCCTTAGTCATATTTTACGACAACCAGGTGTTAAAATAGAAGAAGCGAAAGAACAATATTTTTACCTCCTCACCATATGGAAAGTGCTGAAAAATGTGCTCAGAAAGCGTATTTAATTACCAATCGCATTATTAAAAGAAAGTGTAGCTTTTATAAGAGATTTATTAGTAAACTTTTGACAACCCTAGAAAATCACAAGCATTCGTAGTGAAAGTTGATGAGCAATTTTTGTGATATTACGAGGAAACCATGAAACGAACAATAGAGTTCAGAGAACTTCAAACGTATATGAAATGGCATATGTACTATATTAAAAGAGGAAATTGAGGAAACGTTAAATCGTTTATAGTGTGTGTGATGTGACAGGTTAAGTATAACAATTTGATCATCAACATCATCAAGGCTCTCTCCGACCAGTGTTGGAGGTAGCTCTTTTCAATTTTTTTCACGTAATCCCTATCGTTGTTCTAAGTCTCGGTTTAATATGTTTCCGTTAATTGTATGTTTTACCCGTAGCTGTCGTAAAAAGCGACTAAGGGTAACAAGCAGATAAAATCATTGGCAAGAGAAGGAAAACTCGAAATAAACCATACAGTTTATTATCAACCAATTCGTGTGATCGGCGTGTAGGTCAATTGCTTTCCCACTGTGAAAGAGGCTCAAACTAGCAGGACTTATATGAGCTGAGGTGAATGAATACATTGTTTTTAAAGTCCCCCCCCCTGCAATACAAGAATTATTTCCTTAGTATCGAGTATAGTTTAAAAAAACGTGTGCGTCTCGGAACGCCCGACAGAAGTGATAACTTAATCTAATCTAAGTTAAACTATTTAATATTGAAATTGTTACTTGTGAAAAGCTTAGATTATTACTTAAATTTTATTTATATTATATATAATAATGTTATTTATTAATAAAATCATCTTAATACGGCTAGCGCTGTGGGTCAGAGTGAGAGAGGAAGATCCTGCCTACCGCTGCTCTATCCGTGATAGAAAGGGAAGCCAGACAGACTAGCGCCGTTACGCGTTACGTAACGAAGCGGTTTACACTCCCATAAGAAGTTATTACCTCAAAAAATAAACTTCATTTGAGTTTTTTATCATTTTACGCTGAGCTTTAATTTATCAATGTTTTAAACCTAAGTAAGACTACCTCGGCTTACATTCCAATAATGTGTGTCGCATAAAATTATGCTCAATGAATGCAGCCTCGAATGGCACATATACCTCTCCTGAATGCGATATCAACATAGTTCATTGCCTGCTTCATATGAACGGTACGTTATACGCAACAGAAAATTTGATTCTTTGTTTTATTATTCAAATCTTTTGCTGTCCTTGACTGTGTATACTGACATACGAATATTTAATATTTAATTATTACTCGTATTAGACTTAGCATAAGAATTTACTGTATAATGTTTTATTTTATTTGGTGTGTGGTGTGCTGTGTGATAGCGGCTACGAATACTACCAACCCTTACTTTGTTCGTGGATGTCGTAAAAGACTACTAAGAGCCTTATAACGACCTGAGCCAACTCCATCTGATGCCGTTTGGTCAACAATTACATTCATAAGGAGGGTTGACGTCTGGCAGGTAGCTGGTCATAAAATTATTGCCAATAACTTTTAAAATATGTACTATGAAAGAAGAGTACATATTGTATCGACCCCAAGTAATGGAGATAAGAGTAGGAGAATGATGATGCTTTATTTTATTTATTTATTTTTTTTATTAAATTTCATGCAACAAATACAATGGCGGACTTAATGCCATAGGAATTCTCTACCAATCTACCCTTTTTTTATTTTTATTGATGGGCTATGGGTGCGTCTCGCCCTGCCAAATCGGTCCGGGGTGACGGAGAAGGCGGCGCGTGACCCCATAGACCCACCGTAAAATCCTCTCTCTTCGCCGTACGAGCGGACCACCGGTACCCGATCTTTGTCTTCGGTGGTCCGCTCGGCGGTTTACCCTCGCCAGACAGATTTCGCCGTCGGGGCGTCGCCCTCACGCGGTGGCCTCGCGTCGGGTGACCGGACAATTCCCCGGTCCGATCACCCGAGGCCTGGGTTAGGGCGGCATCAGGAGCAGGTATTCGCGCCTGCGCCGCCCCGGCCGCTGGCGGCGGCCCGGGTCGCGGGAGTCCTCCCTGACTCGTTCCGCCGCCCCTTCCGCGAGATGACAGCCTCGCAGAAGGCGGCGACCGCGTCCCAATTCCTGACGCTGTCGACCATCGCCCTCGCGACAACCGGCAGCGCCAGGTCGGCACCGATAATAGCGACGAGGTCGCGGCGCTGCCCGTCCCAGCCCGAGCATTCCTCGAGCGTATGTTGCGCCGTGTCCTCGTCACTACTGCAATGATGGCAGCCCGGAGTCCACTCCCTGTACCCGACCGTGTGCAGGTATTTCCTGAAGCACCGGTGCCCCGTCAACACCTGCACCAATCGGAAAGTGAGAACCCCGTGCCGCCGCTCCATCCATTTCATCAATACGGGTCGGAAGGCCTCGACGGTTACGATACCGTGTCTAGGCCTCTCCAGCCGCGTAACCCAACGGGCGATGACGTCTCGGCGGGCGTCCTCGCGCCAGGTGGCTATCTCGCTCAACGATGGGGAGCCACCTTCCTCGCGCACTGTGGTAACCCGCCGGTAGAGGTCGGAGAGCATCTCCGCCTCTAGGTCCCACGGGGTTGTCCCGGCCAATAGGCATGCCGCCTCTGTCGACACCGTGTGGTACCCGCGAATGGCTCTGACCGCCATGGCTCTCTGTGGCCTCCACAGAACCGCCCTGAGCTGGGCGTTCAGAGCCCTCGCCCACACGGGTGCGCCGTACATGGCCATCGAGCGGATGACCCCCGCATACAGCCGTCGGCCCTCGAAACTGGGTCCGCCCACATTCGGCATGAGCCGAGAAAGGGCGGACGCCGCGCCGACCAGCCGGGGAGCAATCAGTCGGAAATGCTCCCGGAACCACCATCGCCCGTCGAGCACCAGACCCAAGTACTTCATATGGGCCTGGATGTTGCTCTGGATGGAGTTGACGACTAACGAGGCGCCGGTTGGCAGCCTTACGCGTGGCCCATGGAATAATAGGGCCTCCGTCTTATTTAAGGCCACCCTGAGCCCCAGCGCCTCGATTCGCCTGACCATCTCCTCGGTGCCGAGAGTGGCCAGGCTCGCCGCCTCTTCGAGTGTCCTGCCCCGGGCTGTGACGAGCGTGTCGTCAGCATAGCACACCAAGCTCAGCACGGGGGGGAGACTCTCTACGCCCACTCGTACCCGATGTCCCACAGAGTCGGCCCCAGAACCGACCCCTGCGGAACACCGCACGACATGGGCGTCCGCACAATGTCCCCTGCGAGACCCGCGCAGAGGATACTGCGCCCCTCCAAATAGTCTGCCACCAGCCGCCTAAGGTACAGGGGCACTCCATGGAACCGGAGCGCCTCCCTGATGCAGCTGAATGGCAGACTATTGAATTCGTTGGCGATGTCCAGCGACACCGCCAACAGCACTCCCTTGCCGGCGACAGCCTCCGCGGCCGTCTGCCTCAGGCGTAGCAGGGCCCCGATGGTCGAACGCCCCCTCCTAAACCCATATTGAGCGTCCGACAGATCGGGCCCCACCTCCTCCAAGTGTCGGACGATGCGGGCAGCGAGGACACGCTCCAGCAGCTTACCCACATCGTCGAGAAGCACGATGGGCCTGTAGGCCGACGGCAAATCCGGGGGCCGTCCCGGCTTTGGCAGGAGAACCAACCTCCCCTTCTTCCAGCACTCAGGAAACCGTCCAGACGTCAGACAGGCGTTGAACAGTTGCCTGAGGCGAGGCTCGAAGTGCTCGAGGAGCGACGTCAACACGCGGACTGGTATTCCGTCCGGGCCGGGGGCCGTGGTGGCGGAGCGAATCCGCGCCACTGCCGCCCCCACTTCCGACTCCGTCACGGGTAGAACACTCTCGTCGTCAGCCTCCCGGTCTTGATCTGGCGAAGCCATGACCGGGGGCGTGTGTCCCGACTGCCGTGGAAATAGCTCCTCGATCACCCTACAGAGGAAGTCGGGCTGGAGGGTCTCGGTGAGGGGGGAGGCCCTGCGCGCGAAACTTGTTCAGCGACGCGCGATACGGGCGACCCCAGGGGTCATGGTCGAGACCGTCCAACATCTCCTGCCAACTCGCATCCTTGGCGGCTCGGATGGCCAGCCGAAAGGTAGTCCGCGCACTGCGGTACGCCTCGTACAGCTGGCCCTCCCGCTCAGCGTCGCGGTGACACCGCCGCCTGCGGGTGTAGGACCTTCGGGCACTGATACACGCCGCGCGAAGGTCCGCCAGTCTTGGGGACCACCAGTAGACCCCCCGCCTCGGAGGCAGACGCCGCACCCTGGTCATGGCCGCATCGCAGATCTGCGTTAGCGCACTGCGGATGCGGACAGCCTCAGCGTCCACTCCGTCCGCTGGGGGCGCTACCAATCTACTCTGGGCGAAACAAAACTATTAGAAGGTAGGGCGTGTTCTAAGGTAATTTACTAAACGAAAGAGCATTTGTACGCTATATGATACAAACTTATAATAATGTTGTTCCAATAAAACTAGTTTTATGGATTCTATCGCGTTTGTATTTGTATTTTATTTTTCCGACGTGTCCAACACTTTACGTCGTCTATGATTCATCCTCAGTTTAGTCTTCCCGTGACCATACTCGCGTAAACATCAGAAAGCATATCTTGTTCTAGTTTCCTGCTTTTAAAAGTTCCTGTAGTTTGAATTGATCTTTAATTATGGTGTTAGCAATTTTCCCTTTTAAAAATAACACTTTTCTCCATAAAAAGTTCAATTTTCAAGGAAAAAAAAATAGATTTGCTATATGCAATCTTTATTCTCAGTAGTTTCAATTTAAAGGAGGCCTTTTCAGTGCATATTAATGGCTCTTTTAAATAGGATGCGAATTTATATATCTACGGCAATTTCGGTTAAATTTTGCTCTTGAGATTCAAACAACACTTGTACCTATTGATTTTATCTGTTCAAAGCTATTTCGTTTTATTTCGTTCGTAACTTCAAGAATGTTTTGTATGCTGTTAAACTTTCCAAAGATTCCTTAATAACTACAGCTTTTTTCCAATATTCTTCCCAACCCATCAGTTTTTTCACTTATTCTCTAAGGTTAAATGCTTTGCTGTGCTAAAAAATTTTCAATCTTGCGTAATATTTACATCAGGATAATGTGATCAATGCGGATCCAGTATGATTTTGAAGGTTTGTTTGAAAGATTAAAGTAGCGGATTATAACTTTTTTTTCGTGCGGTGGACTATGGAGGTGATCGCGCCCCGCCAAATCGGTCGGTCACGAAGACGACCTGGAATGTTGTCCAAAACTAGAAGGCCTTTAATTTCAAAATTCTATTTTTCTTTCAAGCAAGAATAGTCCGAATATTTCTGCATACTAAATTTCATTGAAATCGCTGTCTATCCATATCATGCTTCACGCAGTCCATCCATCTTTTCTATGGGGTCCCTTTATGCTTAGAGCCTTCAACATTCATACTTAAAAAAATCTGAAAATCTATATCTATACATACCTATAATAAATAAGCAAAAGCCGCCTGTACATTTGATAAATTTATTAAAAAAATCGTATAGGCAGTAAAAAAAGCCAACAGAAAACAAAAAATATTTTTTGGATTTTTTTTCTGTTTGTATGTTACACACTAATAATCTTTAATATTATTGAACGGATTGATCCGTAGTTTTCACAACGTTCAGATCAAAGCATCATTTGTCTTTGGTTCAGAGTTTAGGCGCGAATATGGAAATCTCATGTCACGCTATTGTATTATACTCATTTCTTTAGTGTTGTAGTGTTATATTGAATAATTTTGCTGGTATTTTATGGAATATGGTATACATATTTTGCCAAAATTTCTAAAAAAAACCGTTGATTTGGTTATCAGCGCCCGATTAATGGTAACGACTTGACTTACTGACAGACAATAACTATTAAGACACAATATGAAGAAATATTACGTAATATATGAAAAAATATTAAATAAGGCTTGGCTGTTATGGGCTGTGCTCCCTTTGCTTGTCCTAATGGACGACCATAACAAAAAAAAAATGTCTTTGGTTCATTAAAATTTGAGTGCAGTAAAAATACTCATATTAATTAAAATTTTAAATATCATCGCTTACCTAATATGTCACTAGAAGGCTCTGCAAGAATATTACGCGGTCCACAAAAATATTAATTACCTATTAACATTTCTGTGACGCGGACGAAGTCGTGAATATAAAAATATACAAAAATTGCTTGTTTGATGATATTAGATTGTTAATTACTTATTTTTACCTGTGTCTCGTTCATCGTTATCATTCTCCTACTCTTATACCAGGGATGTTACGGAGCTTCGACTCCGACTCCGTTAAGTCGGAACTTCCGATTATTATTACACCTTCGGTTCCGACACTTTTAAATCGGAGGTTTTATTCGCAGGTCGAAGCATAACATAGGCGGCGGCCTGCGTCGACTGTTATGAACAGGTTGATACATATCGGGGACGTATAAGTATTAGAGATGATCCCTAGCTGTAGTGGAAAGTAAATGGAAATACAAAATTCCAGCCCCTTCACTCAATTGCCTGCCAATATTTGTCGTGTCCACGGCTTGGCAGCTAGCGAACAACTTTTTAGTGGCGCTGGCCTAATCTACGACTCGTTAAGAAATAGATTGAACGGAGACAAAGCGTCAAAGCTTTTGTTCATGAAGATACACTACTTTTGGAGTCAATTCACTTGATTTAATTTGTTTCAAAGCTTTTCTTCATTTAATATAATGTAATATAATATGCTACTTTGGAATTTAATTCATTTATTTTAATTTCTTGTTTATTTGGAAACATGCCAATTTTATTTCATTATTTGTGTTTTATTTTATAATCAAAAAATTAAAATCAAAAAATTGACTGAATAATGTGTTATTTGTCCTTAAATAAAAAATCTCTCTCCTGCCACCACTTCTGACCCTGCCTCCGCCACCGGTTCCTAAAAACTCCGACTCCGCCTTCGGTTCCGATAAAATTACCTCCGTTACATCCCTGTCTTATACCAATTACTTGGGGTCGATACAATATGTACCCTTTTTTCATAGTACATATTGGAAATGTTATTGGCAATAGTTTTATGACCGGCCGCCAGTCAGACGTCAACCCTCATTGGGAATGTAATTGTTGACCAAACGGCATCAGATGGAGTTGACCCAGGTCGTTATAAGTGTCTCGTTCTAATATAAAAAATAATAATCACGTTATATTAATACCTTAAGTAGGTACCTACCTACAAGTTTTATTTAAAGTTAATTTATTCACAAAACCGGTACGCGTCATGGCTGCGAATGATTTAAATATATACGATTATTATTTTTTCTTTTTGTAACTATACCTACTAACGTAATACAAATATTTATTTATATTATTTAAATATTTCCGTGTGGTGACGGAGTAAGAATACTATTCACCACCCCATATCTTACCCGTGGGTGATCGTACGAGATGACTAAGGGATATAAAACGCATATGACATCTATGCGAGAGAAGGAAAACTCGAAACAAAACCCTATACCAACACGTTTGACCAGCGCGGTGTAGTAGGTTAATTTCCCTCCCATTGCGGAGGAGGCTCGAGCCCAGCAGTGGGACATTTATGGGATGTGATGATGAATACAAATATTTATTTTACTAATGTTACAGGTACTACCTATAGGTAGTTTATTTTTCTTCTCTCTCTCTCTCTGTCTCTTTCTGATAACATTGTTTATAAATATCAAAAAAAAAATACCTGTTTTCACACTAGAGGTTCTAGATACCTATACAAGGCATTTTAAACATCAATCTTACTCGTTATTTAAATATCTACGTACGTAAATTGTTTTAAGTATTACCTAAAATTTAAGTATCGCTTTAGTTCTGAAATTGGTTAAATAATTTTAAAAGACACAAACAAAATATTTTATGCGGTGAAAGGGTTACCAAACCGTGTTATGGCGGTTTATTACCGTGCATATTTCATGCTATTGTTCAATTCAATTTTTAAAAAAGAATACATTCGGTATTTTAAGTAGGTTGGTAGGTTAAACCAAGAATAACGATTTCAAACTTCCTAAATTTAGTAGAAATATAACATTAAAGCACTTTATATGAATGTGTAATAAACCTGCTTTAAATCTACGCCATAATTAATGTTCTCGTTTTGATTTTCCAGGTGAAGTTAACAACGGTTACGTGACAGACGCGACATCTGTGTCCGGCTCTAGGAAATCTCTCGCTCTCCAACCGGTTTTAATAATGCATCCGCATGCCGCCATGGATATGGATACGTACTCACACTATTCAGGAAGAACTGCGAGATCCAAACATGGAATTTACGCGAATACTATGCATAATTATCAATTGTAATTTGTGAAATCGTACTGTTTTTATTTAGCAATGTACTTAGTATTATTTCGCGCCGATAGATGGCAGTGTACCTAATAGATAGAACATTTAATAGAGCCTGATGTATTGTTGTTAGTTCATAAAAAAATTAATAGATGGCGGTAATTTATATATGATTGTATTAACAAATTAGTTTTATCTTGTAAGATAATTATGTAGTTTGTAAATATATTCTAACATAATGAAATTTATAAGTATTTTTAAATAAATAAGTTTAAAGGTCCGATAAACGAATTAACTTGTTAATATTAGTAACATCATATAAGAACGACTAAATGTATTTAGCTTGTATGTAAAAATGCAACGATTTTAACAACGATTTTTTAATTGTCTTGTATAAAGTATAGTGTAATTTTGTTATTAATTTCTTAATTATAAAAGTTTTGTATATTTGTTGTATTTATTATTCCAACTCAAAATTGGAAACAGACGAGTTTTGTTTTAAGGAAGCCACTGAAGAAAAGGACCGCGTACCAGTGACCCACCCGCTCGGCGTCGAGAGGTATATTGTAGGCCGGGTCTACGGAGTCTTGCGCCGCTTTTCCTGTCGCCCGGGCGGGTTTGACGTACCATAGCCCAAAAAAAAGACTCACGATAAAAGGAATACTTTTGTACTATAGAGAAACATTTTATTTATTCATCAATCACTATGAATTAAAATTATGAAAGCGAGAAGTGCTTATGTTTCTTTATTTTTCACTTCACTTCACACAAAAAAAAATAATGGCATGGATTTGAATTTGAATTTTTTTATGATAGTCTATAAACTGATGGATAAATTAACGTTATCAATATTTGAAGACTGAGAATATTGAATTCTTATATATATATATATATATATATATATATATATATATATATATATATACAGGGTGTCCCAAAATTCAACGATAAGCCGGCACCAGCAGATGGACCTACATATGACTACTCGAGAACAAAAAAGAAAAAAATTCTACCTTGATTTTTTTTTTCATTACGACAAAAAAAACCGATTTCTTTAAAAATCGTCATCTTTTATTATATTATTAAGTGCCATTGCTACAATTTTACAAGTAATTCTGTGTTTTTTTTTGTATTGGCAAGGTAAGTAGTACTACTATCGATCACAACCATTAAAAATTCCAGAATATCTATAGTTTTTACACAAAAATCAACCAAAACTATGTTTTTTTCATAAATTATGTAAGATTTTGACTTTCAGCTCACTTTCACTCATCACAGTGAAAAAAAAAAGTATGGACACTACTGTGGCAAATAGTATTAAAAATTGGCGCAACTAACTACAATTCTAAAATGGTATAACATTCTAGGCAAACTAGCCACAAAAATATACTTAGGTGTACTATTTCAAAATAACAACCATACTTCGAAAATTGTTAGTGTTGATAGTAATCACTTCTACTATGTAGCCAAAATGTTTTTGTTGCAAGTTCTCAGAATTTGAATGAGACATGTGCGTAGTCCATAAGATAACATAAGTTAGAAAGAGATAGATATAGAGAGATTAGAATTTACTATATTATTAAAATTACAATAAATGTTCGAATTGTTTGCCATTGGCAGTAATGCAGGCACGACATCGCCTTAAAAATGAACGTTTTATTTTTCTTGCATATCTGATTCTGTTCATGTGATCCACAGCCTGAATTATTTTTTGGCGAAGCTCGTCCAAGGTTGCAATGGGTTTTGAGTAGACTCTGTCCTTTAGACAACCCCAATAGAAAAAATCCAGGGGATTTAGATCGGGTGAACGGGGTGGCCATAAGATAGGACCAAGTCGCCCGATCCAACGCCCTGGGTACTCTTGGTCTAAGTACTCTCGCACAGGGCGGGCATAGTGAGCTGGGCAACCATCGTTTTGAAACCACATGTTTTGCAAATCACTTAAGGGCACGTCTTCTAATAATCCTGGTAACTCATTTTGTAAGAAGTTCAAATAGCTATTGCCATCTATGTTTCCTTGTAACTCAAAGGGCCCTATCACTTTTCCATTTATTATGCCCGTCCATAGGTTAACCTTAAATTGATATTGGGATTTGTCTTCTCTCACCAGGTGCGGATTTTCATTGTTCCAGCTATGAAGATTGTGAAGATTTAAATAGCCATCTTTCTTGCAGGTTGTTTCATCCGACCATAAAACTTTGTCTAAGAATTGGGGATCTTCCCTGTGTTTTTGCAGCATTACACGGCAAAATGCGACCCGCAGTGGATAGTCCCGCGGTAATAACGCCTGCACGCGCCTGTAATGATATGGATGAAACTGGTGACGTTTTAAAATTCTATGTGCAGTACTTTTTGGAATTCCCGTTGCTACTTGTATGCCACGTACAGAGGTAGTTGTATCGCTTTCTATTTCTTTGAGAACTTCTTCATCGTGTTCCGATCTAGGTCTTCCAGCGTTTCTCCTGTCAGATGGTATACGGCCCTCCGAAAATGCTTGATGCACGTTAATAAATACGCGATAATCCGGATACCTTTGAAGAGTAGGGTACCTTGCTCGATATAATCTGCTAGCAGCGTTGGCATTGCATCGGCATTCTCCATAAATTAGGTGCATATTAGCGTATTCTAACGCTGTATATGGTAGCGGCATAATGAATGCTAAACACTTGAAAATAAGGCAAAACTTCTTTAAAAAAACACAAAATCACAGTCTAAAATAATGCCAAGTCAGGTCAATTTCCAGGTCACTTAATTCAATCCAAAGTCGTTAGTATCAGAGCCACTTTAATTAAAACAGAACGGTGTGCAGTAAACAAAGAAGTAGAGCGTACTGACTTGCTGTGCTGCTGAGGACATTAATTACTTCTCTACCTGCATTAATGTTACTAAACAATTAGCATCTATCTATCTCCCTCTAACGTATAATCTCTCTATCTCTGTCTAACTTATGTTATCTTATGGACTACGCACATGTCTCATTCAAATTCTGAGAACTTGCAACAAAAACATTTGGGCTACATAGTAAAAGTGATTACTATCAACACTAACAATTTTCGAAGTATGGTTGTTATTTTGAAATAGTACACCTAAGTATATTTTTGTGGCTAGTTTGCCTAGAATGTTATACCATTTTAGAATTGTAGTTAGTTGCGCCAATTTTTAATACTATTTGCCACAGTAGTGTCCATACTTTTTTTTTTCACTGTGATGAGTGAAAGTGAGCTGAAAGTCAAAATCTTACATAATTTATGAAAAAAACATAGTTTTGGTTGATTTTTGTGTAAAAACTATAGATATTCTGGAATTTTTAATGGTTGTGATCGATAGTAGTGCTACTTACCTTACCAATACAAAAAAAAACACAGAATTACTTGTAAAATTGTAGCAATGGCACTTAATAATATAATAAAAGATGTCGATTTTTAAAGAAATCGGTTTTTTTTGTCGTAATGAAAAAAAAAATCAAGGTAGAATTTTTTTCTTTTTTGTTCTCGAGTAGTCATATGTAGGTCCACCTGCTGGTGCCGGCTTATCGTTGAATTTTGGGACACCCTGTATATATATATATATATATATATATATATATATATATATATATATATATATATTGCTAAGCTATATTATAATCCTAATTTATGTCAGAAGTCTTTATTTTGGACAAAGAACAAAACATGCTGCAAAGAGCATTGACCGACGACCGATGCCTGAGTTTCGTCAATCCTACTTGAACACTTAGCACGCTCATTCATCGATATCAAAGTCTATTGTTGGGAAAAGTTTTCTTGCATAACAATCGCTGCCGGATAGGAAGATTTGTGATCGCAGTTAATATTATATTGTTTTTAAAGACAGAAAATAATTCCAATATTGGATGGGAAATTTTGCAAAACATACAAATTTATACACCCAGACCACACAAAGAATTGTCTTTCGTTGGGATTTTGAGAAAATAATCAGCGCCACCTCATATTGTATGACGACATCGTAATTACAACGCCATCTGTGTATTATAAGTAAAACTACAACGTTTTAAATATTAACGAAATCCCCGCCATCTAGTACTGTACGTCGTTATCTTCGTCGTTTCGTCGTTATCAACGCCATTATAAGTAAAACAACATTTTTCAAATATTATTTATTTAACATCCATACAGTAGTATTTGTAAATCCATTGTTTTCATCAACGGTATTTTGTGGTAATTGATATGTAGCTAGTAAAGTCATGTGCTCTCTTCGTTTCTCTGTTAAACCATGTCTGCCCGGGTCTCCTATTAACACCTGGAAAATAAAGATTTAGATGGTAAGATTATATTTCCTTATGAAATAAAACTATTTTTACGGTTTTTTTTTTCATAGCTTATGGCGGCAAACAAGCAAGTAACACACCTGATGGTAAATAAGATTTGTTAAACTAAAGGAACGTAGCTACGTTCTTTTAGTTTGTTTAACACATTTTCTTAATTTTTTTTTTTTCATTGCTTTTGGCGGCAAACGGGCAAGTAACACACCTGACGGTAAATAAAATGTATTAAACAACCTAAAGGAACGTATAAGGAACGTATGTAGGTTTAGTTTGTTTACGTTGTACGTCATTGGTTCTATAGTATAGGTTACCCACGTGAATCTTCTTTTACCCCCTGGCTGATCTTCTGTAGTACGTATACGGAAGTATTCCGTAGTATGTTTCTGAAACGTGTATGTGACTGAACTTCTCTTAAACGGCTGGACTCATTTTGATGATTTTTTGTGTATGTATTTTCAAATGGATTCGAGAATGGTTTAGATATTTCGATTCGACTTCAAGGAATTTAATTTTTATATTTTAACATTTCGTATCGAACAGAGTATGGATCAGCTAGTCATACTTCATTATCTAAGCTCATTTATGTCCCACTGCTTGGCCAGTGGCCTCTTCCACAATGGGAGGGAAAATGACCTACTATATCATGTTGTTCAGACGTGTTATTGAGTATTATTTCGAGTGTTCTTTCTCATGCATAGATTTTATATCCATATTTTATCCCTTAGTCATCTTTTACGATTACTGACGAGTATAATAGGGGATGCTGAATTGTATTCTTACACCGTCACCACACGGAAATTCACATTTACTAACTATAACTAAATATGTATGTATATCATTGGAATATAAGTTTTAGCAATATAAAAATGTAATAAAAAGTACCGTTTTCCCGTCTCTACTGAGTTTGTATAGCCATTTAAATAAATGATTAGCGAATTCTTCGTCATAAAACATATCACCAATTAAAATTGTATCAAATTGTTCACAATTATCGCCAATAAAGTTCTTCGTACTTGTTTCTATAATTACGTTATTTAATTTAGCGTTGATTTGTGTTGCTAATGTAGCATCTGAAACAAAACCGTAATTTTAGTTAGCTATCAAGAGGGGATGTAGCTCAGTGGTAGAGCGTTCGCTTTGCATGTGAAAGGCCCCGGGTTCGATCCCCGGCATCTCCAACTTTTTATTTTTGTTTCATATTCATTTAATTATTTTTATGTATTGCGACTAAAATGTGGTAATTTCTGTCAATTTAATATCATTTCACATAAAGTTTACCTTTACAATCGAAAGGTAAATTGGGACTTTGGACCAGCCTTTTGAACGAGTAATTAATACAATATTGCACGCACAAAAGTGCCACTGAAATTGGTGATAAAGATGTCACCCTACGCCGCGCCGTGCCAGCCTTTTCCGTAGTGTGCAACATTTTATAGTAGTGTGCGCGTGTATACTCGTGTAATCGCTTGCACCTAAGAAGATTTTTGGCTTCACTTTTTTAAACACTCAAAGTACCCAACTATCCTTCCATATGTTTTTATTCTAAGCTTTTGAATTAATTTGTTATAAATAATCTACCTGATAAAAATCAAGCATAAATTATGAAATATATTAAGTTAGATAGTTTAAACTTACATTCATCTATATCATTTGCCAGGACTAGTTTCGCATTCATTTTAGCGGCGGCAATTGACCCTGCTCCGCAGCCACAACCAATGTCGAGGACCTGATGATTTTTAACTACCGCCTTATTATCTAAAATGTATCTGGAAATAAAATAACAGCAATTTTAAGGGGTAAGATATTTCAATTTCAACTACTGTATTAATAAGGTTTAAACGCCATCTAGGAAACCTAAACTTAATATAAAAATCCGAATACAAATCACATGTAATTATAACTATTCCCTATGAGATGGCGCTATGAAGGCCGCACGCAGTTATCTAATTTTTTATTTTTTTTTATTTTATTTGAGAACATGGACTAAAATTATAATATTATAATCAGAAAACTAAATCCAATTCATTACATGTAGTAATAACCTGGCAATACAAAACGTCACCACATATTTACAGGAATACAGGTGTGAGAACAATACTGCAATAGAAGAAGGAAATGTTGGCGCTAAACCACGGAGCAAATACAAAGAAATAAAAATAAATACTTTGTATTTGCTCCGTGCGCTAAACTGTATTTGTGATTGGATTAAGACGATCTATTTATATGAAGATAAATTTAACATGCCCTGCCTTAGATCGGACGCCCGTATTGTAATGGTAGCTAAATTATTATTAAAAATAAATATTTTTTATGGTTTCACGATAAAACTCTAAATCCACCAAACTTAGATGATTAAATTTTTGTCATCAAATTAATAACCGTTTATATAACTACATACCTATATATGTATATAAACATAATTTATAATCATTAGATTGAAATAATTCTCACTTATGTATAATCTATTTGGAGAGAACGTATTTTATTAAATAAATTAGTTTTCACTCGTGTGGTTTTTTGATAAAAAGGTAGCCTATGTCCTTCCTCAGGCTTCAGTCGCGCACTCGGGGTCACTTAACGTCTTTTAATTGTTTTCATTTTGTTTTTGCGCCACTCTATCTTTTTCTAAAATAAAATAGCCCTATTTATTCCTTATAACATCAGCTACCTGCCAGTGAAAGTCTTGTTAAAATCGGTCCAGCCGTTTCAGAGATTAGCGGGAACAAGCCGACAGGGAAAAATTTAAAAAAAAAAATTGTATGTAATTATCGAATATATTTTTATATACATTTAGTGAAAAGTTGTTGATTTGGAATTACAAACAGACTTCAATTTTATTTATATGTATAAATATAACACGCACTTGAGGCGTGCACCATTTGGATTTTCCAATTAATTTGGGTTCAGCAATTCTAGAATTGTTACAATGTCAGTTAAATAATTGTCTATTAAAACATTTTAACATATTAGCGAGTTAACACTCCAATTTTTAATATTAACTTCCTAATTGTTTTATGAATACATAATTGTTTGAATTTCGACGAAATAGCGTTTAGTAAAAATTCTTAGTTACGATGAAACTAAGAATTTAAATACTTATTTGAATCTGACTCTTCAATATCATCATCTCAGCTGATATATGTTCCAACTGCCGGGTTAGTTTCCATGCTGTTTAAACTAGTTGCTATATACGATTTGTTTCGAGTTTTTCTTCAAACTGAATGCTCATAATATTAACAATATTCTAAATGTTAGTTTGGGAATAGAAATTATTTCACCAGCCTGTCGTTGTACCTACACCACTTCTAGTAATAGATTTATTATTTCTCTTTTTAATTTTTTTTTTTCATTTATTATTTCCTTTTTAATTTATTATTTCCGTTTTCATTTATTATTTCCTTTTCCATTTATAGGGGTGGCGATTGTATTCTTATGGTGGCACCACACTTCGCTATGTGTTATTCGTTATGCGCATTATTGGCCGCATGCGACGAAGTGTGGAGGTCTCATTCGTCTATATTTGCTTTACGCGCACACATAACGCATAAGCACGAATAGCAAATACGCGTATCCATCCACTTGTCGGTTTTTGCACACTTCAAAGGACACAAATAAGCCGAATATGTGTGTCGAGTGCCCACACTTCGTTCATTCATTCATGTTGTGATTCATTCCATATGTGTCGGCGTGCCAAATATTGGGCATGATGGCACGAAGTGTGGAGTAGCATGTTCGTAAAGTGTTTGGGTTCAAGTATTTGGGCAAATAAATAGTAGCCGCATAACAAATAACGCATAACGAAGTGTGGTACCACCATTATATGATTGCCATACGGAGAGACGCCATTAGGGATCTATATATGTATATCACCAATTTGTCTAAAATAAATATGTTATTGCTCAACAAATTTGTTATTTCTTCATATCCATTTATCTATAATTCTAAATAAGTAGCTCGTATAAACTTAATTTAAAACATTAACGAATATCTTTCTCAGTATTTATTTATTGTTAGTGCTTTCTGGAATTCCAGTCGCCTATCTTGCGAAAAGTTTTGCCTTGACATTATGAGAAGCGCTATACTATGCTAAGGTCGTCTCTTCATTGAAACAATAAATAATTCTTGTTTGATTTGAAATTTAAAATTCAAAAATTATATAATTTTTGTTTTAGTAAAATTTGGGGAATATGAAAAGATTACAAAATATAATATTTGAATCCTTCAAAGGTTAGCTTTTTTTGAAGTGAAAACTTCTTTGGCAGCGTTGTGCACTTTTTACCCGACTGCGCGACGCAAAGGAGTGGTATTGTGTTTAACAGTCTATGTATGTATGTTTGTATGTTCCTTTGAAGCACTATACAGACCAAACGCCTGGGCCGATTTTAATGATTCACACATCAATCGATTCCTCTTAATCCGGCGAGTGTCACTAAAGACATGACGTTAGTGAAAATTCAATATGGCGACCAATGGACGCCATTTTATGAAAATGATAAAAATGAAAGTCAACAAACTATGTCAAGTGAGGTATCGTTGAATAGGTATTTAAAAATCATTATTAGTTTTTTCATAACATTTTTCAATTCGACTGACCGTTTAGGATCTATATCGATTTAAACTTGCGTAACAACCATTCTCACATATAGGTCTTTAGACAGTAGAAATTTACGACGAAAAGACAAAATTTTGTATGACTATGCGTGTGAATGTGGATGGACATATACTAAATTATCTAGTAGATACCTACTATTTTGGATTGGACTACCTAAAGTATCTAATGTCTGACACGGTCGCCCATCTCGAACTTCAAACGATTTAGTACTCAACTTAAGTCGAAAAACTATAGGTATATAGGTAGATAGGTACATACTCATTAATAAATAACTATAGACTAGCTAGATACTCATAACTAAAAAGTTTAAAATAAATGAAAATAGTTAAAAAAATCATCTAATCAAATCATCACATCGAGACTAACCTACCTAGACCAGATCGGTCATGTACTGAAGGAAGGTGGAGTCAAGAGTCTCCGAAACCGGCGAGCGTGTATGAAGAGAATTATGAATGTTGAGGAAGCGAGTGAAGTATGCAAGGATAGAATTCTCTGGCGTTCTGTTCTCTCTGCCTACCCTGCAAGGGACATGGCGTGATGGTATGTATGTGCAACCAAGGGCGTACCCAGGATTTCAGATAGGAGGGGGCAGCTCATATGATGGTCATGATGGTCGGTCGGGTATATTGAACACTTGCCAGGAAAATTGACGTTTATTTTATCTTGTAGGGGGGGGCAGCTGCCCCCCCCCCCCTTCCCCTACCTGGGTACGCCCATGTGTGAAACAATAAAAAAAACCGACTGCGTAAAAAGTAAACCAAACTACGTACACAGTAAAAAAACTGAAAAGAAAAAAAACTAAATTATTGGACAGCAAAAATTTTTCAATGTATCATCATTATTTGACAGCAAATCTAATTTTCAATGTATTGCATGAACTATTCATCTAATCTAAGAAGTCCATTTTGACTTTTTGCATTTTTAATACACAATAACCTCGGTCAAACGTATACACATGATTGTAAACACTAAATCTGAAATTTTAAACAACTATTAAGTTATTTACATAATTAACATTGCGGTTGACTTTCTTGTACAATAATACATACATACATACCATCACGCAATGTCCCTTGCAGGGTAGGCAGAGAGAACAGAGTGCCAAAGAACTCTATCCTTGCATACTTCACTCGCTTCCTCAACATTCATAATTCTCTTCATACATGCTCGCCGGTTTCGGAGACTCTTGACTCCACTTTCCTTCAGTACATGACTGATCTGGTCTAGGTAGGTTAGTCTCGGTCTCCCCCGTTACTTACATCCTTTCACTTTCGCATTGTATATCTTCTTAACCAGACGTTCGTTCGGCATTCTTTCCACGTGTCCGAACCATCGGAGCATTCCCTTTCGCACCTTTACACCAATACTCTCTTTCATACCTACTCGCTCTCTTACGTCGTCGTTACGAATGCGATCGGTCAGCGTAACTCCACAGATTTTCCATAGAGATCGTATTTCGACCGCATTAATTTTACTTTCATATTCTTTTCTGCATACCCAACTCTCGCTTCCATACAGTAATGTTGGGACAAGCACTGCGTTATGTATTGCTACACGTGCCTTCTGGCTGAGGTAGTGGCTACCGAGAAGTTGCCCCAACGCTTCGTTCACTCTATTTCCCGCATTCACTCTTCCTCTATATCAGTGGTGTACCTTCCATCTCGGCTAAATCCACATCCAAGATATATAAATTCATCCACTTGCTCCAATACATCATTACCTATTGTTACTCTTACATCTGTTCTGACTTCATCTCTTTCAAAGACCATTAATCTAATGTTGAACCTCGTAAAAATAATTTAAAATAAAAATAACATGATAAAAAGTAATTGTTATTCACGACCAACAATGTCACATCATCACGTTCAATACAGTAGTGCTTGACAACTTTCAATTCACGAATATCCAAATAATCGGTAAAAATATTAGAATAATACAATTAATCGAATAGAGATTTTGACAGAGATGTTGACATTTCGACACTTTGATTGATAAAAAATAATCATTAATGTTCGCGACGCTGATAATTCAAGTAATAGTAGTAATTCTTAATAAATAGCCATTTTCAAATCCAGTTTTTGTTTTTAATTAACCTAATTCTACTAAATATGATGAATAGATTCTATGCTGAAATAATTAAATTTGTTTAGTACTAATTTAGCACTTAATTTATTCATCACCATTATGAAAAATAAAAAATAAACCGATTATTAATTATAAATAATTAATATCAATTTCTCAGTAAAATCGGATATTTTCGATAGCGATTATTTGGTTCACATACCTAGACAACTTACTCAGACAGCTGTCAAAGTGCACTTCTTAGATTAGACAGACTATAATCATTATTCGACAGCAAATCTATTTTTTCAATGGATCCCGACTGTTCAGTTGTTATGTTCCATTATTAGAATATATTTTATTTTCTTCAATAGTATTCATTCAATAATATATTATAGAATTATAGACCACCGGACATCTAAGTGCTTGTTTTTATTCTTTTCAGTTTTTTTACTGTGTACGTAATTTGGTTATTTTTTTACGCAGTCGGGTTTTTTGAATTTTTTAATTTATTTTATTTTTTAGGACGGGTTTGAAAAATGTTAAACTCGCGTCAGGACACGTGACCTTCACTTCTGTTGGCAGCCCTCGTGACTGTTTTGTATTTTTTTTTGGGACTAATCCCAGCACACATTCCAACTCCTGTAAGCCAGGATCGACAATGGTCTCCATAAATAACACCGAGGATTGACCCACAGACAGTCCCGGGAGATGATTTTAATTATCTTGGAATCCACAACAAATTTAATTAGAAAAGAAAAGGAGTTGGAAAAAAGAGTGAATCCACATCCCTCCTAGGCAATGCGGGAGACAGGAAGCAAAGATTAGTTATAATATCATTTAGGAATTCTAATATACCGCATGCAAAGATAACTTTTTTGATGCAAGTCGGTATACTTAATGATTAGGAAACATACTTATGTTATGAGATCCATTTTATACATTTTTTTCTTAGTGTAAGGTAAGACCTAGACCTCTCCCCCGCCCTTGTAACGAAACGTGGTATTTTTAAAGAGCCTCTCCACCTTGAACAGGTCACGTAACTTTTTTGTTTCTGTTCCCAAGACGGCTTTCATAGTTTAGTCCGAACTAAAGGTGAGTTTGACACGTTATCTTACATAATACTAGCGAACATTCTGAATGGAAGACTATTTTGTCAAAAAGGAAGTTTTTTTTTAATTGTTTTTGGTGGCAAACGAGCAAGCAACACAGCTGATGGTAAGCGTTACTGCCGCTCATGGACCTTTGCAACCAAGAGTAGGTATAGCTAGGCCGCTGCCTAACAATATAAAACCCAAACCCAGTTGGGCTTACGGCTCTCTCGCTCACCGAACGAAGCACAATAGCTCATTGCCATTACTCAGACGTCTATCTTCTGCGAGAGTGTGGTACCACCCCGGACGGACTGGCCTGCGGTTGTTAACAGAAAATTGTCAACAGCGTGGTCCTACCACTATTAATTTCAAGTTCAAAAATAATACGCATTCTCAACTAAATACTAATTAGCAGCTTGTAATAAAACATATTTCTTGTATTCTGTGCTAGGTATGTTAATACTCGGCACTTAATGCAGAAAAAACGATTTTTGAAAAGGCATATTTCTCCTTTATTAGGTATGTACGCACCCTTACTGCAGATTAACAAGGGGTAGTTCTTGGAATACAGACGTACCGGTAATTGGATTGACTACGAGATTTCTTGGAACTGAACGATGCATCGCAATTGCGTCGAGAC
Organism: Lymantria monacha; assembly: GCA_905163515.2. Taxonomy (NCBI): domain Eukaryota; kingdom Metazoa; phylum Arthropoda; class Insecta; order Lepidoptera; family Erebidae; genus Lymantria; species Lymantria monacha. The sequence goes on along the minus strand of LR991106.1, from coordinate 18,044,351 downwards.
TGCTGGAGACTTGCCAGAAAATATTTTAAACATTTTACGTATACTTACGTTTATTTATGATAATTACCCACAAACGACTCCTTACTTTTAAGTGACACCTAAAGCAATATGAATAACACAATATTGAAATTAATTATATTTTTAGATTTTAATTTACGTTACTACAGCTGAAACGATATCAATCAGACATTATAATAATACAATTCACCACCCCATATCTTACCCGTGGGTGATCGTAAGAGACGACTAAGGGATATATAACATATATAATATCTATGCAAGAGAAGGAAAACTCGAAACAAAACCCGATACCAACACGTCTGACCAGAGCGTGCTATAGTAGGTCAATTTCCTTCACACTATGGAGGAGTCTCGAGCCCAACAGTGGGACATATGTGGGTTGAGATGATAAATATACCCTCTATAACCTCCATTAGGTGGATTGACAACATCTCAAAAATCGCAGGAAGTCGTTGGATACAGGTGGGACAAGACCGTTTTGAGTGGCATACTCGTGAGAAGGCCTATGTCCAACAGTGTATATCTAAGTGCTGATGGATGGTTTATTAACCTTAAGGGGACGTTGGTGTTAACGAGCACTACATTACATATATATGTATTCAGTAGTATAATGTAGAACATTGTGTCACCATATCGTAGACGATCCTAAAAGATGATTAAGATCGCAATACATCTCTGCAAGAGAAAAAACTCACAATGAAACTATACAAACCCGTCTCACCAGCTTGATTATTTAGTCATTATTTAATCTTAGCTCATATACCGTTTGAAAGTAAAGTAAATATTATTATGCGTAAATATTATTAATTAACTGTAGGTAACATACATTTCGAGCACGTCAAATTTTTAAACAAAAAAGGCTTTATAATCGGTGCAGTAGTTTAGCAGCTAAGATGCCACAGACAGAAACAGAACACATCAAACGTATAACTTTAAAAAGTGTAGTCATTGTTGTAGTTCGCTAATATTCGAATAGATGGCGTTAATATTTAATATATGTTAATATGCGTCAATTTTGAAAATATTCTATTTAATTATAAAAATATCGCAGTATTTGCGATTTTAAATAGCATGTCAGTTATTTGTATATATCTATATACGTTTCTTACATTTGAAAAATAAAAATGTATAAAATGTTTATATTAAAGCTACGTTGTTTAATTAAAGAAATGGAACGTTTAGCTGTCAATTTGTGTCGTCATACTGTCAAAGTCAATGTGCAATGCATGGTGTAACCTCAAAATAAATAAAAAAGTCATAATAAATTAATGAGATATATACTAAATGATTTGATAATTCAGTGTAGCATAAAATATTTAATATAAATGTTATAGTAAAACAAAGATTACGTTAAACAGTTATCAAGAAAAATGGGTAAACGTAAGGGTAAATGCGTTAAGAAGAATCCAGCTTCCAAGGAGTCTCTTGAGCCGGAAAACTTAGTGAAAGCACCACATTCCTTTGTAATACATCGTGGACAATGTAACAAGGATCTGATCGACCTTATGAAGGATTTTAGAAAGATTATGGAGCCTTTTACTGCTTCGCAACTAAAGGTTTGTATTAAGAACTTTAGACTCTGTTATTGTTTCAATTATACTCTACCACTAAGAATACTTAGTACATCTGCATATGTTATCCTGAAGATTAGTTTCACTTATGTTATGGTTCTTATTATTGAGTCAATTATCCACTATTAGCTGTATATATTTTATTCATAATATATTCATGTATGTGGTAGTGGCTGCGAATACCACCAACCCTTACTTTGCTCGTAGATGTCGTAAAAGACGACTTAGAGCCTTATAACGAACTGGGCCAACTCCATCTGATGCCGTTTGGTCAACAATTACATTCGCAAGGAGGGTTGACGTCTGGAAGGCGGCGGTCATAAAACTATTGCCAATAACTTTTACAATATGTACTATGAAAGAAGACTACATATTGTATCGGCCCCAAGTAATTGAGATAAGAGTAGGAGAATGATGATATACATGATGTGATTATTCGCTAATATTATGTATTATTTAAGGAATAAAGCAAAGGGGGCTTATGAATTCTGCTAACTATATTAAATAAGGGTAGTGGTATTGAGTCTAGCCTTTTTAATTGTAAGAGGAAATAGTTAATGCTCGGACATAGAGAAGTGTTAACGGCAATTTGATATTATATCTGCTTCATCTTTGTTAGTTGGCAGATTCCGAGCATTTTTTTTCAATAACCTTCTGTTTATATTCCATGCTAGTCTTCAATATTTATGATATAGGCAGGGTCATTATATCTAGGCCTTAAGAAAACCTTAGTATAGTATGAGTCTGTTATTTGAATAACCATCACTTCATAATCTCTCCAATGTGGTTGAAGGAAGACACGGCTGCTCTACTACTTATGATCAGCTGCTTGTGGCGTGTTTTTCTTATTTTTTTTTGTTTTGTGTTATCTTGGAAGAAAATAGTACCTAGTTCAAATTGATGCAATATATCTTCTGCGTACATTTTAACTACTGGTGGTCTACATGATAAAAGTTCTTTTTAATGAAAATTTATTTTTTTAATGCTTATGGTGGCAAACGTGCAAGCATCACATCTATTGGTAAGTGTCACTACCGCCCATAGACCTTTGCAATACAAAGGGTATAGCTAAGCCGCTGCTTATCAATACAAACCCCAAACCAGACAGTGAAAGCTGCATGGGCGTCAACTGGCGAGGACACCCAATCAGCTCATAGACGAGTTTTAGGATATCCAAAAGCAATGAAAAGTGCTGGTAGTATTCTTAGCTGTCATCCATCCATCAGCCCGTAAACGTCCACTGTTGGACATAGTCCTCTCCACGTGAATGCCATTCAACATGGTTCTGCGCCACCTGCATCCAACGGTTTCCTGCGACCTTGGTAATGTCGTCAGTCCACCTAGTGGGAGGTCGTCCTACGCTGTGTTGCCCGATACGTGGTCGCCACTCTAGAACCTTTCTTCCCCAACGGTTGTCGGTTCGTCAAGCGATGTGGCCTGTCCTGCCCATTGTCACTTCAATGTGCTAATTCTTCTTAGTTAATTTATACATACTACATATATTATTATTGAATTTTTTTAGTGAAAATAGCAATGTTTTCTTTAAAATTATAAATGCTTTGAGAACTATGAATAACATAGAAATAATGATGTTAAAATCTATGAAAACATTTTCATAAAATATTTTATTTTTTTACAGGAAAGAAAGAAGAACACAATAAAAGATTTTGTTTCAGTGTCAGGCTATTTGCATGTATCACATATGATGGCCTTCACAGAGACTGAACTTGGCTCTTACATGAGGATGGCAAGGCTGCCTCGAGGACCAACACTGACATTCAAAATACACAGCTACAGCCTTGCAAAAGATGTAATATCATCTTTAAAAAAACAGTATGTAATGATGAAAGCCTTTCAACATGCACCTCTGATAGTCCTCAATAGTTTTTCTGGTGAAGGCATGCATATGAAACTCATGGCTACCATGTTCCAAAATATGTTTCCTACTATCAATATAACCACAGTAAAATTGAAGCATATTCGCCGTTGTGTGCTTATGAACTACAATCCTGCCACTAAACTCGTTGACCTTAGACACTATGCTATTAGGGCAACACCTGTAGGTCTCAATAAAGGGACTAAAAAGATGGTCCAAGGTAAAATACCTAATTTGAATCGCTGTAAAGATATGTCTGAATTTTTTGATAAAGCAGGCATGTTGTCTGAAAGCGAATTTGAAGATGATCCTAATTCTCAAGTGGTTCTGCCTCAGAGCTTGGCATCCAGAGGAGCCGCAGCAGAATCTAAATCCGCTATTAGACTGTTTGAGCTTGGCCCCAGGATATCTTTTCAACTTATAAAAGTAGAGGATGGTTTAATGGATGGTGAAGTACTATTCCATGAGTTAATTGAAAAAACAGATGAAGAGAAAAAATTGATTAAAAAGAAGAGAGAACAAAAGAAGCGATTGAAAGAGAAACGTAAAGCACAACAGGAGGAGAATGTTAAACGAAAGCAGCAAGAAAAAGAAGATCTGAAACAGAAGGCGATAGTAGGTATGAAGAAAAAGAAAGAAATAACAGAGAGTCAGAGATTGATGGAGTTAGCAAATGCTGAGTCTCAGCATGCAGATATGGATCAAGATGTTGAAGATGATGCAGATTATTACCGACAAGAGGTTGGAGAAGAGCCAGAAAAAGATCTTTTTACACATGACAAAACCAGAAAACGCAAAGGCGATGACGACGGACCACGCGGCTTTAAAAAGATGAGGTTAGACAAGAAATTAAAGAAAAAATATGAAAAAAATCAGGACACAGGCAAAGTACAAAGCAGGCAAGATGGCAAAAAACAATTTAAAGGTAATCAGAAAGATGGCAGAAAATTCCAAAATGACAAAAAAGGTGGTAAGAAATTCCAAAATGACAGAAATGCCGGTAGAAAGTTCCAAAATGAAGGTGCAAAAAGATTCAATAAAGATAGAAATGATAAAGGAGGAAAACCTTTCCAAAAAAAGAAAGTATTTGGAGGTAAAATTAATAAAGGCAAAGCTGGAAAGGGTAATTCAGGTAAAGGCAAAGGAAGGAAAGGAAGAAAATGACAGTAGAAATGTAGTCAATAATTATATTAATATAAGTAATAAGTAATAGAATATATTAAAAATGTGGTTCTTGTTTAATTACCCTTATTTATTTTATCATTTCCTGAGTCTTTATTATTCTTACCCCCTTTTGATTGGATTTGGCCTTTTAATCAGTTTCGACAGTATATAATTTTCCTGCTGAGCGATTCATCTGGATCGGGAATTAGTCCGTCACCCAAGAGAGGCCACTGCGTGATGGTGACGCCTCGAATGCGAAAGCTGTTGCCTCGAGACGTTCGACGCCCAGACGGTGAAAGCTGCGTGGGCGTCGACTGGTGAGGATACTCCAAAGGGTAACCCGCCGGATGGGCCACCAACGATAAGGACCCGGCACCGGTGGCTCGTTCGCACGTGGTTGAGAAGTACTTGATAGGCGGGTTATGGGATCGCGCGGCGTTCTTTCTGTTGCCACAGACGGATCGAGCGGGGTGTTATACCATAGCCCGCCGCCAAAAAAAAGGGAACGATTCATCTGAGCACTGCTACTCAAATGAACAAAGAATACAAAGATAATCTAGGATTAGACCACTTAATATGGTAAGACATGGGTAAGAGTCGGGGATGCGAACCAGAGACCTCCCTATTGCAATCTTAGTCTTTCTACTAAACTATCTTATCATCATCACAGTCCATAAAGGTCCCACTGTTGGGCTCGGGCCTCCTCCCTAATGGGAGGGAAATTACTACCTACTACACCGCGCTGGTCAGACGTGTTGTTATAGGGTTTTGTTTCGAGTTTTCCTTCTCTCGCATTGATGTTATATTCGTTTTATATTCCTTAGTCTTCTCGTACGATCAACCACGGGTAAGATATGGGGTGGTGAATAGTATTCTTACTCCGTCACCACACGGAAATCTTCTCATCCCATACGTATATATACCATTGTTGGACACTAACTTCACAAATAAGAGTCACAATTTGGTTAAAATGTATTACCGCCTCCATCTTGACTCATCGCACATTTTTAAGCGTGGATTATTGAACAGATAAGGATAGTAAAGAGATTACTGTAGCTACTGAAGGCATCATCATTTCAGCCGATATAATGTCCTGTGCTGCTGGGCTCAAGACTACCACAATAGAAGAGAATTTGACCTACCATACCACGCGGATAAAACGATTTTTTTTTTGTTGTGTTTTTAGCTGTTAGCCGCAGATGGCATTGACAGCTTTACGCGGACCATGGGTGAGCGCTGAGGGCTCTAAACCCGATTGAGGTAAGCTAAGCGACATCGCCCAAGGGCTCCCCCTGTGGGGAACGGACCTCGGCTTGGGGCGTCGCTGGTGGCAAAGTGGGCGTGCCCACGTGGATTTATGATTTTTGCGCGTCGCGATTTTGCACCTCGACGGTGAGGACGAAACCGCGGATATTTATGTGTAATGGCCTCGCGGGCCGTGTAAGCTCTTAATTGAGCGAGTGTGAGATCGTCATCGTCGATGACGTGCTACGGACGCTGGATTTTTGAATTACGAGAGGGCGTGTAGGAAGCCGCCCCAACCACTAGTGGGTTGAGGTGTGTCATGGCAGAGTCAAAGTAGCTCTGGGAGTACAGTTTCATAAATTGCCTGATGGTCGGTAGTTCGCGGATAAAACGTATTGGTATGAAGTTTTACTTCGAGTTCTCCACTTGTATTGATGTTTTATGTATAGGTACTTTATCGTTCTAATCGTCTTTTACGTCACCCATGGCCAAGAATGTGGTAAATTGTATCGTTACTCCGTCACCACACGTCAAACAGAAGGAATATTTGAAACAAATACTTAGGCCAGCACTTCTAGCCACCGACGACTAAAATCGGGTTCCGGTGCCCCACTCATACGGCGTCGAGAGGTGCATTGCGGAGCGGATCTATGGGGTCGCGCGCCGCTTCATCTGTGCCCTGGACGGATTTAGCCAGTGTGACCAGTCTATAGCCCGCCGCAAATGCAAAGAAAAAAAGCGTGACATAATAGGCTAATTACATTCTCACAGAGGAGGCTCAACTTTGAAACATCATCATCATCGACATCATCCTACTCTTATCTGAATCACTTGGAATTGACGCAAAATGTACTCTTCTTCCATAGTACCTACATAAGTGTATAAATGTCGACTGCCTGACGACAGATGCCTCTTGGGAATGTAATTATTGACGGTGTGTAATTATCGACGGCAGATGGAATTGGCCCAAATCGATGTAAAGGTATTAGTGGCCTTTTACGGTAGGTTTAAAAGTTGGTAGCATTCATAGCTGTCACCACATAGTACCTAGTCATCTAAAAGAAACTGAAAGAAAAGAAATCAAGTAAATAATATTTAGTTACCTACATCGAACTACAAGGTAAAAGTTCATAATTTGGTTCCTCGAAAATGAGTCATCCTATCGAGGTCGTATTCTGCGGTAGTCTCAGATGACCCTTTAGGTCAAGGACGTTAGGTTGAAGGACGCGACCGAGTGACTCAGCCCGGCGGCGGCGGCAGGCGGGGTTTGTTTTGGTATGATTGGAAGCTGGCGTATGGATTTAGCCTCCTGTAACTGTGAGAATAATTTTAAAGCTATGTTAATAGGTTTCACGCTTGACTAAATAATCAGATTCAATATAACGATTGTCAATATAATGATGGCTAATACATAAAAAAAAACATCACAAATACCTAATAATTGAAATAAAAAATGTAAATTTATAAAATTTACTTTAAAAAGTTTTATAGTAGGTAGTTTAAAAAAATACAGCAGAAAATAATTGAAATAAAAAATGAAAATTCATTTAAATTTATTTTAAAATGTTTTTTTTTTAATAGTAGTTTAGAAAAAAAGAGTTCAATAACTCTAAAGAGCGCCTAGTTTTGACGTAACTTTTTCAATAGTAGTGACGAAATTTCCTGAAGCATGTTGGGGTCTGGTCGCTGTGATGCGCTCATAGTACGGACTTACGGAGGACATTAATATTATTTAGTAGCAATGTCTTAAATGTTTTTATAAATTTTACGATAGTTTTTCGTGTACAATTTTAACAGGAATAGATTAATTCCAGTATCGTCTTCTTCTTAGCCCATATAAATCCCACAGCTGGGCTCGACTGTCCTTCATAGTGCGAGGGAAACTAACCCACTATACCAGTCTTGTCACATGTATTGGTATAGGAGTTTAGATTTTTATTTCAAGTTTTCTTCTCTTATGTAGATGTTATCTGTATACTAGGTAGTACGCCCCGTTTATTTTTCTTTTTTTTTTGCGGTGTACTATGGATGCGTCTCGTCCCGTATAGTACGCCCCTTAGTCATCTTTTAACACAGGCACAGACAAGGTAGGATGCTGTGAATGATGTGATACATTCTTACTCAGTCATTACGCGACAATCTCGTTATCTTGCTAGTTACTACACAGATTTTAGATACAAATGCTCCAGAGATTTATTCTATTAGTCATCTTATACAATATCACGGGGCAAAGAAAGTGAATCATATTGTTTTAAATCCATATTCACAAGAACAAATAATCAAACCCGCTTATCATTAAATTATCTTCATACACGTGAGACGTTGATTGTTGACGTGAATCTGATTGTTTATTTTTGTAAATATTTTATCATTATTGACTTTCATTTCATTGAAATATTTATATCACTGTAAGCATATCATCATATTAAGATTTATTGCTAGATTAAATATGCAAATATGTATACACAATAATTCCCCTTAATGTGAGGGACTTTACTTAAAAATAACGTGCGACTGATATAGAGTAATGACCGCAATAAGGACAGTGTTCGTTTAATTTTATTTATAGTCTTTTTTTTATAACAATCAGCTACTTATACGAGCCAGTGTTGAGTTATGAGCTTCTTTACGTCTTTAGTCTCTTCATGTTAGTCATTGTCTCAGTAATTCAAATCATCGCCATCAACAGTGATAATTGCCACACTGTTAATAGTATCTTGTGGGAATTTTGATGGAAAACGTATACGTTGTAAAGCACTTTTATATGATATTCACTACATCCCAGTAGTTCCGTCACATCACATTACATAAAATGCCATCAAAATTATCTAATATAACATGTTAAAACACTGAGATATCGAATATAATACAAGAGCACTACATGACGTTTTAGATTCCCGCCAAAAGTCCAGTACTCGTTTAATTTTATTTATGATCTTCTTTTTTTTTATTAGCAATCAGCTACTTGTACGAGGCATTGTTGACAGTGTCGAGTTATTTTAAGCTTATTTACGTCTTTAGTCTATTCATGTTAGTCATTGTCTAAGTCAAATCATCGCCATCAACAGTGCTATGGCCACACTGTTAATGGTATGTTCTGGGAATTTTGGTGGAAAACAAAAACACTGTACAGCATTTCTATATCATATTCACTACATTGTAGCAGTTCCTTCGCATCAAAATTATTTAATATAACGCGTTAAAACACTAAGATATTGAATACAATGCTACCACATGACGTTTTCAAATTCCCGCCAAAAGTCTTTTATAGTCTTTATTGCAGTAATGTCAACATGTCAAGTTAAATGTAACTAACACCTATTCGGCCATATTTTTTAAAACGTAATAATGTATGCGCCTCTTGCCTTTTATCGAGCACATCTCCAACAACGAATTTGCTATTAAGAATCTATTAAAAAATCTCTAGAATATATTTTTTTTAAATATATTGCAAAACAATTTTTCGATAATAATTTAAAAAAATATGTTTGTATTTTAAGTGTTTATTTTGGCGCTCTTGGTTTGGCGGTGAAGTAAAAATTCATCACCCCTTATCCTTATTAAACATAAATATCGTGAAAGACGACTAAGGGATAAGGTATAATGATGCAAAAGAAGGTAAACCCCACATAAAACACTATACCAACCCGTCTGACCAGCGTTATATAAGGTAAGGTAGTAAGCAAAATTTATCCGGTTTATAATGCTGATAAAATCTATTAACCAGAGTGATGAATTTAAGCTAAAGTTAAGGATAATATTTAGTGTACTGTAGGTACAATGTAGATGTAGAATATAGTTAAACAGAAGAATTCTATTATATTACTGAAACAAACTATTGTGGTAGGACCACGCTGTGGACAGTTCTCTGTCTACAGCCGCGGGCCGGTCCGTCCGGGGTAGTACCACACTCTCGCAGAAGATCAACGTCTGAGTAATAGCAATGTGCTATTGCGCTTCGTTCGGTGAGCGAGAGAGCCGGAAGCCTAACTGGGGTGGGTTCAGGGTTGTATTGGTAGGCAGCGACCTAGCTATACCATTGGCAAAGGTCCATGGGCGGCAGTGACACTTACCATCAGGTGTGCTGTCTGCTCGTTTGCCGCCATCATCATCATCATTCTCTTGCTCTTATCCCAACTACTTGGGGTCGACGCAATATGTCCTCCTTTTCCATACATCCCTATCAGACGTCATCTCTGTAGTCACTCCCTGTTTATACATATCATGCTTCACGCAGTCCATCCATCTTTTCTTTGGTCTCCCTTTACCCCTAAAGCCTTCAACATTCATACTCAAAACCTTCCTCGCAACATTACTTTCATCCCGTCTCATCACATGTCCATACCAGCTCAAACGTTCACTCCTTAACTTATCCGTCACTGGCGCTACTTTCAAACATTCTCTTATACGCTCATTCCTTATCTTATCCATTCTCGTCACGCCGTACATCCATCTCAACATTCGCATCTCCGCTACATGTAATCGTCTCTCATCCGTCGCTTTTGTGGCCCAACATGCTGATCCATACAATACAGCAGGTCTTATTAAAGTTTTGTAAATTTTTCCCTTTAATTTAAGGGGTACTCTGGGATCACATATTGTACCCGTGACCTGCCGCCATTTCATCCATCCCGCATCAACTCTGTGCTTCACCGCACGATCCAGGTCGCCGCTGCTTTGGATAAGCGAACCGAGGTATCGAAAGTTCGAGCATACTGGTATAAGTACTCCATCTAGAGCTATGGGTGTAACATTGGAGAGACCGCCGAAATCGCAGAACATGTATTCTGTTTTAGGTCTGCTGATTTTCAAGCCAACATTCTCCAACTTACAGCGCCACTTTTCCAGCATGCTCTGGACCTCAAGCCCATCTTCTCCGACGAGAACAACGTCATCAGCGAATAGCATGCACCAGGGTGCCTCTTCCTGTATCTCCGATGTTAAAGCATCCATTATCAACAGGAAGAGGTAGGGACTTAGCGCCGACCCTTGGTGCAGGCCCACCTCAACGTTGAACCCGTCGGAGTCTCCAACAGCAGATCTTACATACGACCTGGATCGCCAGTACATTGCACAGATTAACCTAATATACTTCACAGGCACACTTTTCTCTTTCAGAGCCCACCACAAAACCGCTCTCGGGATTCTGTCATAAGCCTTCTCGAGGTCAACGAATACCATGTGCAAGTTCCTATGTGCACCCCGATATTTTTCGCATAATTGGCGCAGTGCAAATATGGCATCCGTTGCCCCTCGGCCCGACATAAATCCGAACTGGTTTTGGGTTATCTCACTTTCTTCTCGCAATCGCTTCTCAATGACTTTTTCCCACACTTTCATACTGTGCGACAAGAGCTTTATTCCTCGATAACTGCCGCAGTCCTGGACATCACCCTTATTTTTAAAAATGGGCACTAGTGTACTATTGCACCATTCACTGGGGATTACTTCCTCATGCAGCAGCTTATCGAGAAACAAAGTAAGCCACATATATCCATCCTCTTCCAAAATTTTCCATACTTCAACTGGTATACCGTCAGGCCAGACTTTCCATTTTTCATGCGGCTCGTTTGCCGCCATAAGCAATAAAAAAAAAAAAAAAAAAAAAAAAAAAAACAGCTACAACTTGATATTGTTCTTATTAATAAATTGAGATAGTAACTTTAAAATACGTGGAGATATGGTGTAGGAAAGAAGGCATTTAAAAGAAGTAGGACGAGTAATTTCAAGAGGTAGTGAATCATACGGAATATCGTAACGCAAGAGAAAAATATATGATTAACATCTACTTTATCGAACCCGCAATCACATCACAGTGTTTGAAAAAATATTATAATCACGAAAATTTGTAGATGACACGAAGTTCAATGTGTCATCCTGTTATCTAATACTCAGTAAATTCAAAGCTAAAACGAGATAGAATTTTATTTAATGAGTTAGAGCGAGAAAGATGTGAGGTTGTACGTTCAACCTCTTCAAGTTATCAATGAAAAGAGATAGCGCTAAGATTTTACGTTATTGAAAAAAGATGGAAAATAATGACTCATTCGGAATAAATATTCAGGATATTACTGCAATGAGTCATAGTTTACTTCTGAGAGGATTCTTATAAATCGTCCTATTTTATTTATTAATCTGTTTAAAAAAAAAATAAAGCTGCCGTAGAAAGTTAAAACTGTTTCTATATCTAAAGTATGCATATTTATTATTAACAATTTTACATCAGTTTTCAAAGATAATGCACAAATCCCAGCTCAAAAAATAATGCACACAGGATTATCAAATTAATCCTTGTATTGTAGGGGACTTTACAAAATACAGTTAATTATTATCATCAACTGTACAATAGGCGGGAAATTGACCTATTATACCGTTATACGTATTTTTGGCGGGAATCTCAAAACGTCATGTGGTGGTCTTGTATTATATTCATATTTTAACGTGTTTTATTAAATAATTTTGATGGCTATTTATATGTATAATTCGATACGAAGAAACTACTGGAATATAGTGAATATTGTATAAAAGTGCTTTACAGTGTTTTCGTTTTCCACGAAATTAACAGTGTGGCCATAGCACTGTTCATGGTGACGATTTGACTTACTAACGGACAATGACTAAGATGAAAAGACTAAAGACGTGAAGAAAACCATAACTTGACATTGGCAAAAATTACTCGTATAAGTAGTTGATTGCCAATACATTAAAAAAAGAAGACCTATTATACCATTGGTCACACGTGTTAGTATAAGGATTTGTTTCAAGTTTTTTTTTAAATATAGCACTCTGCACTAAGGAAATAATCGTAGTAATACGGGGGACTTTACAAACATATAATTATCGTGACCCATTATATTATATGCAATTTTTCAACCCATTTTTTTTTTTATTTTGCGACTTAGTTGTTGGCCGCAGGTGGCTAAGACAATTTTACCCGGTTATTCGGTTCTCATTGCTGTCAACCCGTTAAAGTTTAAGCCACTAGCGTTAGTGAAAATGATTCACGTTATATTCTGTCCTTGGTTTACGTTCATTGATTTCATATCAATAACGTGTACTTGTAGATATGTGTATGCAAAATTGAGATAAATTACGTTAGGTTGAATAAGCATTATGTTATATAATGTCAATGAATAAGCATTATGTTAGTAATGAATTATAATTGAATAATATATTATACATACATACATATCATCACGCCATATCCCTTGCAGGGTACGCAGAGAGAACAGAGTGCCAGAGAACTCTATCTCTGCATACTTCACTCGCTTCCTCAACATTCATAATTCTCTTCATACACGCTCGCCGGTTTCGGAGACTCTTGACTCCACATTCAATATTATATCTGCATTTATACATATATTATATCTGCATTTTAAGTACTGAAATTGAATGTTGGCTATTTTTAGGGCATATTTTTTGAAGCGAAACTTTTTATCGACGTATGGGAGAAATGTTATATCGTAACGTTTTTCTGTTACGCGCCATCTTTATTTCTAAGTCACATTTTTTCGTTACGCGCCATGTTTATTTTGAAGTGAAACTTCTTTGCAGGCATGAGGTTAAAATTATTACAGATGAAACGCGGCACGAGAGAGAGAGAATACACGCTAATGTACGCATTTTTTTTTAATTACATCACTCTGCACTAAGAAAATAATCTTTATTGCAGGGAACTTTACTGATATATAATTAACGAACACAAATCACACCCAAACTCAGACCAACAGTTTGTAGATCGCACAAAGTATTGTAATGCGTGGGAATCGAACCCACAGCACTGGCATATGTATAAAGCTAGCAAATCCAATAGATGTTGTAATTAGAGGATTCGATCCCGGTCATATTTTAGTCCCGAAATTTTCAGGATCAAATTTAATGAATCTCGGGATTTTCGGGATTTATACATTTTTTTAAATTATTCAATGAAAATGTGCGTGAGACGAAACGCACTTACCTTGATTTGACGTTTTAACAGCCACCTTATTTACACGGCTGATTTCACTTAGAATACACATATTATTAATTGATTCATACTAAATAAAGAGATAAAACCAGAACAGATGTAAGAGTAACAATAGGTAATGATGTACTAGAGCAAGTGGATGAATTTGTATATCTTGGATGTGGATTTAGCCGAGATGGAAGGCACACCACTGATATAGAGCGAAGAGTGAATGCGGGAAATAGAGTGAATGGAGCGTTGGGGCAACTTCTCGGCAGCCACCACCTCAGCCAGAAGGCACGTGTAGCAATACATAACGCAGTGCTTGTCCCAACATTACTGTATGGAAGCGAGAGTTGGGTATGCAGAAAAGAGTATGATAGTAAAATTAATGCGGTCGAAATGCGATCTCTGCAGAAAATCTGTAGAGTTAGGCTGACCGACCGCATTCGTAACGACGACGTAAGAAAGCGAGTAGGTATGAAAGAGAGTATTGGTGTAAAGATGCGAAAGGGAATGCTCCGATGGTTCGGACATGTGGAAAGAATGCCGAACGAACGCCTGGTTAAGAAGATATACAATGCGAAAGTGGAAGGATGTAGGTGCCGAGGGAGACCGAGACTAACCTACCTAGACCAGATCGGTCATGTACTGAAGGAAGGTGGAGTCAAGAGTCTCCGAAACCGGCGAGCGTGTATGAAGAGAATTATGAATGTTGAGGAAGCGAGTGAAGTATGCAGAGATAGAGTTCTCTGGCACTCTGTTCTCTCTGCCTACCCTGCAAGGGATATGGCGTGATGATATGTATGTATGTATGTACTAAGTAATTTCATTTGTTTTTGTTATCGATCGGATTATGCGTAAAAGTGTGTAAAAATTTCCGCTTCGTGTAAGCACTGAATTTTTTTTTTGTTAATTGGTGATAATCAAATTATTAAAAAGCAAAAATGCATTAATGATTTAATTTTCGTGGTTTAAATAAGTAATCTATAAAGTTTCTGGTCAATTTAATTTAAAATATAAGTACCCATAAACATAAGTAGAAAGAAGTTGATTTTTTAAAGTTTATTGTTGGTTTCATAAATTATTTACAGAAGTGCCTAGTTTGGTTATTTTATAAGAAGAAAGTTTATAAAAAAAAGTATAATTTTGTTTAATCGCCTTTTTGGAGATTTAAAACTTAAATATTCTATGTCCTCAAAAATTGATTTTAATATGTTTTCTGGCTTTTTGTTACCATTTTCCATTACCAATACAATCCCGGGACTATCCCGGGATTAATTGTAGATAATCCCGAAATCCCGGGATTAGAAAAATCGACCGGGATCGAATCCTCTAGTTGTAATGTAAGAAAAATAATAAAAAAAACCGGTATACATTACCAGATTTTTGACTTTAAAAATAACACATATATTTACGAGTATGTTTAGCAAATCAATTTATTCATGAAAACATTACGACGGTCGGATTCAATTTTATTTTTAAATCATTCATTGATATTTCATCCAAATCGATTCAGCTGTTCAGAGTTAAATGAATGACAAACACACGTACATATTTAAATTTTAATAAATAAACAGAAAGACAGCGCTATACCATAAACAAAATGACGTCAGCGTTGCAATCTTATTAATGTGGGTTTTTCTTAAACAAACACTGGTTTCGGGAGCAAGGTGTAGAATAGGCCCATTTCGAAAGCTTGTGTTCGGTCCGGTTCACCCCAGCGTGGTGCATCGCGACATAGCTAGCCAATCAATATGCGTTAAAATGACGCGTTACTGCATTCTGATTGGCCCATATAGCGTCTTAGACCATATTTTTTCTGTTCGCACTCTGTTCTGTTTTATTAATTATAATACATGTTGTTCACAACTAACATTGTTTGCTTATTGTTTTGGTATACCGTGAACCCAGGAAACCCGTTTCGGGATGAGAGCCCTTTTTCTTTTCCTTGCGGTGGACTGTATATGTGGTCGCGCTCCGCCAAATCGGTCCGGGGCGACGGAAAAGACAGCGCGCTACCCTATAGACCCACCGTGCAAAGACTACTCTCTTCGCCGCGCGAGCGGGCCACCGATCTTTGTCTTCGATGGCCCGCCCGGCGGTTTATCCTCGCAGGTTCCTCTAGTCGAGATGAGAGCCCTCAGCCCTCATCCGGGTAAAATATCATAGCCATCTGAGGCTAACAACCAAATCACACAAAAAAATTATAACCATAGATTACGAACAAACAGTTTCTATAATAATGTGTGTATATATTGAATTATTATTGCATATTTTTCTTAAAATTTCTTCTAATTTATTTAAATAATAAAAAATATTAGTAATAATCTAATATTTTTTATTATTTAAACGGATTTACTAGTGGTAGGACCACGCTGTGGACAGTTCTCTGTCTACAGTCTTGGGTCGGTTCGTCCGGGGTAGTACCACACTCTCGCAGAAGATCGAGGTATGAGTAATGGCTGTATGCTATTGCGCTTCGTTCGGTGAGCGAGAGAGCCGGAAGCCCAACTGGGTGGGTTTGAGGATTGTAATGGTAGGCAGCGGTCTAGCTATACCCTTGGTATAGCAAAGGGCCATGGGCGGCAGTAACACTTACCATCAGGTGTGTTGCTTTTTCGTTTGCCACCATTAGTAATAAAAAAAAAATACTTATAGTCTATCTAATCTAAGAAGTGCATTTGGACAGCTGTCAGAGTAAGGTGTCTAGGTATGTGAACCAAATAATCGCTATCGAAAATATCCGATTTTGATGAGAAATCGATATTAATTCTTTGTAATTAATAATCGGTTTATTTTTTTATTTTTCAAAAAGGAGATGAAATATTAAGTGCTAAATTAACACTAAACAAATTTACTTATTTCATCATAAAATCTATTCATCATATTTAGTAGGATTAGGTTAAGTAAAAACAAAAACTGGATTTGAAAATAGCTATTTGTTCAGAATCTATAGTATTACTTGAATTATCATCGTCGCGAACATTAATAATTATATCCTTATCAATAAAATTGTCGAAACGTACATCTCTGTCAAAATCTATATTCGATTAAATATATTAATCTAATATTTTTACCGATTATTTAGATATTCGCGAATTGGAAGTTGTCAAGCACTACTGTTTAGAACGTTATGACGTGAAATTGTAAGATCGTCCATAATAATTATTATTTACAATGTTATTTTAATTTTAAATTAGTTTTACAAGTTTCAACATTACATTATTGTACAAGTAACTCACTCGCAACGTTAATTATGTAAATAACTTAATATTTCTTTAAAATTTCAGATTTATTGTTTGCAATCATGTGTATACGTTGGACCAAAGTTATTGTGTATTAAAAAATGCGAAACGTCCAAATGCACTTCTTAGATTAGATGAACTATAGTACCATTTGACTTTTGAGCTAGGTACATCTGGCGTATTTCGCACCTGCGTTGTGTGGGCTTCTTGGATCGTGATCCAATCTCCGATTATTCCATTCATTGCCTCAGTTAAGATGGCATCATGTACTCGCGTCTGTTGTAAATTATTGTACAAGCATGTTAATTTATTTATAAATATAGATTTCACTTTGGTAAAACCCAAATAAGTGCAAGTCTTGCATTTATGCAATGGCTCTATGAACTTTTTACAAAATATCTATTTTTATTTCCAACTTGCGCAGTATGAATGAAACGAAAAATCCCGCAATGACTCACGCTGTTAACTGTTCACACCAAATTATACTCTAACCCGTGTTTAATAAAGTATATTATTCTTTATCGATTGCTACTGTTGAAATAATGAATGAACGTATACTAGAATGTTTTTTGACAAACGAAAGCTACCTCTAATACAATTAAATAAGGTTGATAATTAACTTTTATAATGAAAACATCTTAAATCTTGCAATATCGCTATTGCACGAATAATATATAACGAGGTTATTGAGGTCCGTTTAAAAATGGAACAGTGTTTTTTCTAAAAATACTTTTTAAATTTAGCGGGCACGAGAAAACGTTATGTAGTTGTTCTTGTATTATATTCAATATCTTAGTGTTTTAACGTTATTATCAGTATTATATTGCTCTTATCCCAATTACACAGGGTCGACGCAGCGTAAAGCATATACTTTTTTATCTATTGAAATAATGAATGAATGTATTAAATCTATGGAAATTCTTTAAGATTGATAATTAATTGTTACAATGAAATCGTCTTAAACCTTGCAATATTGTTATTGCACAAATAAGAAACGAGGTCATTGAGGTCCGTTTAAAAATGGAACAGTGTTTTTTTCTAAAGATAATTTATTACTTTTTAATTTTAGCGGGAACCTGAAAACGTCATGTGCTTGGTCTTGTTTTACATTCAATATCTTAGCGTTTTAACATTATTATCAGTATCATCCTGCTCTTATCCCAATTACACGGGGTCGACGCAATATGTACTCATCTTCCATCGTAAATATTGCTAAATTGGCAGTGATTTTATGACCGGACGCCTGCCTGACCTCAACTCTCCCCACTAATTATTGAACACAGCAGCAAATGGAATTAGCCCAAGTAAGTAAGATATTTGCCAGAATCACGGAACAGGTTAAGTTGTTTCAGTTCTATTAAGAACCAGTTACATGATTCGCCAGGAGTTGGCATGCAAATTATATTAAACATTTTATAAACACATGCATGATAAAATTGTACATTTTAAAATTACAACATATAGATACATAACCCAAGTCGATGTAAAGCTTGTTGTCAGCTTTTACAACATCCACGAGCAATGTAAAGGTTGGTAATATTTAACAGTTCGTAAAATCTTATGAGCAGTGTTGCCAGATTTTTTTTGCCATGTCGGGATTTTGACACTTTTTGAGTGAAAAAAAAACGGGATTCTTTCGTCGAAAACGGGACATAGTAAAATAAAAACTATTTTATCAAAAGCTTTTCGCGCTCCGTTAGTATGCTGCACGCGCATTCGAGTTATTCCCGAAAAGACTGAGTCTGTCCCGCGCGGGGCATTTAATATTGATATAAAAATTAGGACGTCCCGCCAAAATGCTGCTTAAGAGCCTTTGTCCAACAGTAGGCATTTATAAGCTGATTCATGGGAATGTCCATTCATTATGTCTGTAAAATCCCTAATAATAAATATATTTAGTAAGTTTTAGTATTTGTCACTTTGATTAAACAAAAATAAATTAAGGTTAATTACTTTTTAATAGATATATATTAAGTTTTAATTAGTCATATAAATATTAAGTACAAGTTGACCTACAACATTATCATCATCTTGATAGCTCATATACGTCCCATTGCAGGGTTCGAGCTTCCTTCCACAATATGAAAAAAAATTGACTTTATACCACGCTCGCCCCGGACGGATTAGCGGGGAGTGACGTACCGTAGCCCACCGCTAAAAAAAAAAAAATTAAAAAAAACACGCTAGCCAGATGGGTATGCTGAGGTGGTTTGGATACGTAGAAAGAATGAGGGAGAGATTGACAAAGCATATAGGTATATAAAGCAAGCGTGATTGGGAAGAATAAAAAGGGGTTACTTCACACATTTCTGGTCCAATTTTTTTTGGAATGAAACTTCTAATGCGACTTCCAATAAGGTTGCGTTAAACGTTTAACACAATGGCACTCGAACGCATGCGCATAGCCATACCTTTTACAGGACAGCGCGAACATTAGCAACGAGTAGCATCCAATATTCCAACGCAAGAGGGAGAGAGAAAGAAAGATACACAAAGGTAGAAAGTAGGCGAGAGAACGTGAATGAGACGGTAGATCTCAAGCACATGCGCGTGGTATTCTTGCTATACAGCGAAGTAAACAGTGTGAGCATCGTGAAATTAACTGAAATACGTACTTGTTGTTCTATTTTTAACCGACTTCAAAAAGGAGGAGGTTCTATGTTTCATTGTATGTATTTTTTTTTTACATGTATGTTCAGCGATATTTTTGTCAATGGGGAATATGCATGATATTTTTTTATTTTTTTAAACGTTTCTACTAGTTATTACATTACCAAAAATAAATATAACACATCCAAAATATAAACCATTAAGCTAAAAAAAAATATTAAAATCACTATCATTTTTGGGTGATACAAACGCGGCTATTATGGCGCGCTTCTGTGACGTCAGAATACACACATGTTGGATGTCATTAACGAAATGGTTGGTTCACGAAGTTATTGAAAATTAAAAAAGGGAGTGTAAAGTCAACTTATTACCATGGAAAAGAACAGAAAACCGTATTATAAATATTGTGTCGTTCCTATGTGCCAAAATATTATCAAAACTGTACCTAACAAAGTATATTTCCTTATGCCGAGAAATGTAATAAATAAGAAAAAAAGGTTGCAAGCCGATGAGAAAAGACAATGTGTTGTGTTTGAGCAGTTTAAACTGTTGTGAAGATCATTTTAACGTAAGTAAACACATTAGAGAAGTGATGAAGTACATAAAAGAATCATTTTTCCTTAATTACATGCATATACTTGTTTTGTTAACAAACTTCGACTACTTAGTTTACGTAAAGTTCTTAAAGATATATTCTCAATATGTAATAGGTAATGCCGTACATGGGTCTAAAAGTAATATATGTTTAGTCATCTATGATACCTATGAATGAAAACATGTAACTTATTAGAGTAAGAGAAAAGTTTGAAATTATTTATTATTCATTTTTCTATTGGGTTTCAGATACAGAGAATTATATGCAATACAAAATAATGGCATTAGAACAGGGACAAAAAGTGACGTTTGTTAAGTCTCTCATTCACAAGGATTAATACTTGAACACAGAAAACTAATAACTCATGAAATAAATGGAAAACGATAGAAAATAATCACTATAGAAACGCCTTGATACCAGAAGACTCGAGTGTACGATGACGTCACGTCAAGACGACAAATTTCTAAAACGCAACGCGATTGGTTGTTCAAGAACAACCAATCGCGTTGCGTTTTAGAAATTTGCGAGCGAATTTCAAAAAAGCCGATTATTGATAATTAAATTTCACTATTAAATAATGATGAATTTCAAAAATAATTGTATAGGTATGTTTTTTAAGCAATAAACATTACAAAAAAAAAATATTTTGTTCATTTTGGAGTCACGTGCATATTCCCTAATGTGGGCCGATTTTCAAAATTCTTTTTTCACTTCAAAGGGTATACTCCCGAGGTGGTCCCATTGTCACCAAGTAATGATCTGATGATGGGAAGTCATGGAAATTGAGGGCAACCCTCAAATTTTATAGGCGCATATTACGTGTCTCATATATTTTCAAAAGCTCTTCAAATATTTGCATCTGACAGTGATAAACTCATTTAGGTGAGGTGATGATGGAATGTACATCTCCTTAACGGTTAAGAGTTGAAGGATAATTCTTTCAATATCATACGCACGCATAGACTTTTAGCTGTATTCTTACAAGTTAACTGCCGAGGTGGTCTAATTGTCACCAAATCATGATCTGATGATGGGAATTCTTGGAAATCGAGGGCAACCCTTAAATTTTATAGGCACATATTACATGTCTCATGTATTTTTCAAAGCTATTCAAATATTTGCATCTGGCAGTGAACATTTCATTTAGGTGAGCTGGTGATGGAAGGTACATCTCCTTAGCGGTTAGGAGTTGGAGGACAATTCTTTCAATATCATATGCACGCATAGGCCTTTAGCTGTATTCTTTCAAGTTAATCACGTAAGCTAATAATGTAAGGTACTACTCCATAACGATTAGGAGTTAGGTAATTCTTTATGTTGCCGATATATGTAGTAATCTTTGTTACAAGGGTAGAAAATAACATACCAAGCTGGAAGGATGGACCTTTTCAATTCACCTTTCTCAAAGTCGAACTGTTGTAAATATGTATCATCATCTGGACTTAAGCTTCTCTCATATTTCGCCACAAAATGCCAAACGTTTATTCTCCAGCAATTATCAGTTAGTCGAGCGATGTCGCCTGCCCATTGCCTCTTAGTGTGCTAATTCTTCGTATTATGTCGATTACATCCGTTATTCTATGGATTAGCGTATTTCGAATCCTATCTCGCACAGAAACAAGCGAGCTTACCCCGTTCCATAGCACAGTGAGCGGCTTTGAGTATTGTTACGAGACCCACATTTAGGGACCACATTTTCATGTAATTAATCATTACTGTTCATAGACTTGTGCCTTCAGACATGAGATATATTAGGTAAGATGATCCTGTTAAGTTTCCTAAACGCTGTCCAGCCATATTGTATAATTGTATCAAAATTTTCTAATTTAAATACGTACCTATTTAGAACTGTCTTATTCTTTGGCTTACGCTTTCTCTTGGTATAGTCTTTTGATTAGTTTATTAGACCGTAAGCCGCAAAAAGCTGTCCTCCTAGAGTCTTTACAACTCAGTGCAATATAAAACTGATCATTGGCAATTTTATTTTTGTCTAAATCAATGACAGCTTTGTTTAAGGCTTTGTAAAGTACCGTGGAGTTTATATACCTTAACGACCCAACAGAGGATTTGCGGAAGCATTTTTCATTCATTATCGGGTAACCTTTCGTTGCCTGATATATGGTTGACACAGGCGCTATGGTAACTAACCCGTCACTGTCTTTCGCTTTTGTGCCAATAGTGTCGACATTAAATTTTATAAAAACCAAATCAGGTAACTAGCCTGTTTCAGTTTGGTCACAACGAAGGAGAAGCCTACAAGTTTAGATATTATCCCTATTGCCCGCTTATCAAGCCTTTAATGACAGAGATATTGCATCTTACCATGACTCTGGAGCCTATGTCTAGTTTTAACAATTGCATCAAACCGTCACAATTTTTTACATCACTTGGATGTTGGTAGTATCTCATACCTAAGTTGCTGCCTCACGTGAGGCATCGATAGCGCATATATGGTGTATACGCGAATTGATTGAAACAGTGAAATTTAAACCATTGGCAACGAGATACAGCATTTCGTTTCCATTTTTTCGAAATACGTTCTTTATTTTTTATTTTTCTTGATTTAGCCGAGATGGACGGTACACCACTGATATAGAGCGAAGAGTGAATGCGAGAAATAGAGTGAACGGAGCGTTGGGGCAACTTCTCGGTAGCCACCACCTCAGCCAGAAGGCACGTGTAGCAATACATAACGCAGTGCTTGTCCCAATATTACTGTATGGAAGCGAGAGTTGGGTATGCAGAAAAGAGTATGAAAGTAAAATTAATGCGGTCGAAATGCGATCTCTTCGGAAAATCTGTGGAGTTAGGCTGACCGACCGCATTCGTAACGACGACGTAAGAGAGCGAGTAGGTATGAAAGAAAGTATTGGTGTAAAGATGCGAAAGGGAATGCTCCGATGGTTCGGACATGTGGAAAGAATGCCGAACGAACGTCTGGTTAAGAAGATATACAATGCGAAAGTGGAAGGATGTAGGTACCGAGGGAGACCGAGACTAACCTACCTAGACCAGATCGGTCAGGTACTGAAGGAAGGTGGAGTCAAGAGTCTCCGAAACCGGCGAGCGTGTATGAAGAGAATTATGAATGTTGAGGAAGCGAGTGAAGTATGCAGAGATAGAGTTCTCTGGCACTCTGTTCTCTCTGCCTACCCTGCAAGGGATATGGCGTGATGATATGTATGTATGTATGTATGTATTTTTTATTTTCATTCCCTACTTCTATTCTTCCTCGTGCCATGTGCATTTTTAGTCGATCTACTCATAGTATTTAATAAATAATTTAATTTATATTAACTAGTTAAAATTATTACTTAACTACGATTATTTACACTAAAAATTCAAAAATAAATAATCTTTTAAAAAAAAAATGTAAACCGACTTCAAAATAAGATCAGCCAAAAACCATACTTATTTAAAACACTAAAAACCGAAAAAGAAGATACATACATACATACATATCCCTTGCAGGGTAGGCAGAGAGAACAGAGTGCCAGAGAACTCTATCTCTGCATACTTCACTCGCTTCCTCAACATTCATAATTCTCTTCATACACGCTCGCCGGTTTCGGAGACTCTTGACTCCACCTTCCTTCAGTACATGACCAATCTGGTCTAGGTAGGTTAGTCTCGGTCTCCCTCGGTACCTACATCCTTCCACTTTCGCATTGTATATCTTCTTAACCAGACGTTCGTTCGGCATTCTTTCCACATGTCCGAACCATCGGAGCATTCCCTTTCGCATCTTTACACCAATACTTTCTTTCATACCTACTCGCTCTCTTACGTCGTCGTTACGAATGCGGTCGGTCAGCCTAACTCCACAGATTTTCCGAAGAGATCGCATTTCGACCGCATTAATTTTACTTTCATACTCTTTTCTGCATAATAGAAATAATAGAATTAGACAAGAATTAAATGGTTCATCTTATTTTTCGGTTTGTAGTGTTTCAAATAAGTATGGTTTTTGGCTGATCTTATTTTGAAGTCGGTTTACATTTTTTTTAAAAAGTTTAATCCTAATTTATAATATTCATTATTTTCATAGGTTTAAGTTTTTACTTCTGTCGGCAATCCTCATGACTGCTTTTTTTTTGGCAGGCTTTGGTCTGTTCCGGACAACTTGAAGATGTGTTGACGAGAGATCATATTAAAAGTATGCGTAATTATAGAGCATGCATGAAGACTGATGGATGTATGCCAGGATCGTGGTTTGTGGCAATCCGTAGTACCTATGTAGTCATATGGGTTAATAAAGGTTTTTATTTCAATCCACGTGAAATAAAGAGGGGTGGTGAATTGAGTTATATAACATTGCCACTACACGGATAACTCTTGGAGTTAGACCCGGTCAATAGATATAATGCCATAATCACCTATATAGTTTAACAGGCGGTCTGGTGACTGTAATTGGTGTTATAAATCTCTTTGGAGATTTTTGCTCCTGGCCGACCGGGGATGTCAAGAATCGATACCAGTGGTTGGCACAAGATCGACGGGGAGGGAGTACAATGTGTCATGGAGCCGCACGTCGCCCCGAACTGGCAGGATGAGGTGTGTCTAGTCTAGACTATAGATTGTAAAAAAAATTAAGGTGTTTGTTGCTGCCTATGTTATTCCCAGCCAGTATTTATATCTATAACGGGCAAGTAAGAAGTACTGACTTCATCATCATCATCATGGGGTGGTGAATAGTATTCTTACTCCGTCACCACACGGAAGTACTGACTTATTGTTTAACGAACACTAAATAAAGACTGATGAAATTGTGTCAAGGAAAATAAATTGAACATAATAAAATATTGTACAATTCCCCGTCTTAGTTACAAGTTATGGTAAAGTCCCTACTATTATATTCTTCGTTCCGAATAAGTGTGATCAAAATATTATAATTTTAAGTTGTGATGGGCCCCGATGAAAGTAATATTGTTAAAATTTAAAGTATGTATGTTGATAGCTTTAGAGATCAGAATGATTTCAAATGTATTATACGCTTAAGTGCAATACTCGTTTTGAAATAAAACAATTTTTACGGATTCTATAACCATGTGTATTTGATTTTTGGACGTTTTGAATAAGTTTACGATCATGGGAGGACAAAGAGTCTCACGTCCAATAAGACATCGTTATTACACATTTTTTTTTATCTAACAGTATTAGTTATTATTCCACCCACATTTTTTGAGAATATTTACAATATAAAGAATTATGCTGTGTGGTAGCGACTACGAATACTACCAACCCTTACTTTGCTCGTGGATGTCGTAAAATACGACTAAGAGCTTTATAACGACCTGGGCCAACTGCATCTGATGCTTTTTGGTTAACAATTACATTCCCAAGGAGAGTTGACGTCTGGCAGGCGGCTGGTCTAAAAACTAATGTCAATAACTTTCACAATATGTACTATGAAAGAAGAGAACATATTGTATCGACCCCAAGCAATTGGAATTAGAGTAGGAGAATGATGATGATGATGATGATAAAGAAATATGCTGTCTTTATTATTATTAGTTATTATTAAATTTATGATCATTATTATATTATGGCAATTTATTAATTTAAAATTAACAAATCTATTAAACTACCACCGGTTCGGCGAGCGGTCATTTTAAATTTTCATGCGGTGCCGATGCACGATGTAAGAATACAAGTAATACAACTGTCTTCATACCTCCTTTCCTGTGTATGTATCCTAAAAATGGATTCAGAAACGTAAATAGATAAAGCAGTGGCTTTTCCTTGCAATGACGGAGTACGAATACTCATGAGCACCACAGCAGCTTTTTGCTCTTGGGTGTCGCGACTCAGAAATATGATGTTCAGATAACATCTATGCAAGATAAGGTAGAATTGAAATAAAAGGCTGCCAATCTGTCTGACCAGCGTAGTTTAGAAGGTCAATTTCCATCCTACTGTATGCCATCCATATTAAAGACTGCACAGATGACAATGGTCTAAATAACAATGCGTTCCCGGAGTGTTGGGATTTCGTTATCCACACAAGAATGGGTAATCGACCAATATCCAGTTGTTTTTATTGTTTCCAGTTCGGGTGTAATTTGGGTCCGTTAATTTCTATATGTTTGAAAACCCTCGCAAAGTAGATTGACCAAAGGGTCTAGCAGGATAAGATAGGGTCAACGGCCCCAGAAAGACAATTTGAAAATAACTTTTGTGGTAATATTGGCCAGGTGCAAATTTACTGTTGGCACAATTTTAGTCTCTTATTTCGTTGCGTTCTGGAGATATTTGATCAAATAGACGCTAGAAGGGGTATTTTTTAAAACTACTTTTTCAAAAACTATTGCAGCTGCACTAATGAAACAAAAACTATTGATTAGAAGAAATATTAGTCTACTTATATATTTTTTAAAGAATTTTCATATCGTATTCACAAAAAAAGTAAAAAATGTTTTTTATGATTTTATTTAAGTATATATAAAAAAAAAGGAGAAAAAAAGTAAAATTTTCGCCAGTGATAAATTTAAAATTATTGATAATAAAAAAAAAAGTTTCAGATAAAAAAGTTAGTAAAATTAATTTAGAAGAGAGAAAACGTCTATGTAATTTTTTGCCTAACACTAACCGTTCTCGAGATATCGAATTAAACGCGTTTTCATCGAAATGACCTTGAGCTGACCTCCCCAGAACCTTCAAATTGGAATGTATACTCAGAATACACCCCCTATCGATCCTTCATAATCCCCAAAAAACCAAATTTAGTGATTATTTATTTCGGTAAATTGACTGGACTACCTTGATTTTGACAACAGCAACGTTTTTGATGAACAAGTCGAAACTTGTCGTTTCCCAGCTAGTCGCATGTGCGCACTATTTATTATTTTGTTTACGTGTCATTGCTATAGCCCTACTGACTAATATAGGTTGCTTTCCATTTACAACACAGAGGGACTCTGCGGTGCATTGGGAGGCACTGCCAAACACTGTGTAAAAGAAACAGCTAGCTGTTTCATTTAAACTTTTACACAGTGTTTGGCGGTGTTTCGCAGTGTGTCGCAGAGTCCCTCTGTCTTAACTAAATGGAAAGCAACCATAATATAGTTCGACTAGAAATAGTGTGCCGGATTCTTACCAACTTCAAAAAAGGAGGAGGTTCTCAATTCGTCTGTATTTTTTTTTCAGCAATTAAAAAAATCCTTATTTTTTTGAGAAATACAGAAAATAAGAAGCCGAATAGTCGGCGCTTTTTGACTATCCACCGACTACGATAGTGGCCGGACAGTCGGCTTTACCAATCGGCACATCTTTAAATAATATACATACAGTTAGGTTAATACCCGTACAAAGTTGTAGAAATGTAAATATACACTCGGGGTTTTACACTTATCGTATTTTCCTTCATTATCGCAAATGGTCAGTTATGTGCATGCGCAGACGACTTCAAAGTTGAAACAAAATGTATATATTTCTTTTACTCGTGAAATTCTGTGTATTTCTTCTACGGCGATGAAATAAGAATACAATTGTGGCCATAATTTATCCGCGAGTGTGTTAAAATTGGTTGAGTGTCTTACCGAGAAAGGGAGGAGCAGTTCTTTTTTTTATTTCTTATAGCGGCAAACGAGCAAGCAGCATACCTGATGGTAAGTGTCTCTGCCGCCCATGGACCTTTGCTATAATCAAGACTATAGCTACCATTATAAACCCCAAAGCCACCCCAGTTGGGCTTCCGGCTCTCTCGCTCCCCGAACGAAGCGCAATAGCACATTGCCATTACTCAGACGTCGATCTTCTGCGAGAGTGTGGTACTACCCCGGACGGACCGGCCCGCGGCTGTTGACAGAGAACTGTCAACAGCGTGGTCCTACCACTAACTAGTTCGCTCTTCTGAAACGTAAAATATTTCACTGTGATCGTTAAATCAAGTGCCAAATGTGGCGATTGTTATTTTTTCTGTCGTGTCTTTTAGCTGTTAGCCGCAGTTGCCTTTCATATCTTAGCCGGACTATGGATGAGCGCTGAGGGCTCTCAACCCGGACCGTGGCGATTGCGATATTATCCCCTTATTTATTGAAGAGACGTCCAGTATAGGACGTTAAAAAGCTAATAATTCCATTTTGGACGATCAGTGCATATGAAATAGAAGTATTTTTAATGGAGTTTAAAAATTATGTGTGTATTTTTTTTTATTTGTGTTATCGCATAACTTTTTTCTAAGTGAAGCGATTTTGATGTTTGCTTAAACAAGTTTTGATTAGTAGTTTTTGAGTTATCCTCAATATTACCAATGATACATTGATGAGGTTCCGGTTATTTTTTTATTACTTCTCAACATACATTTTTAGTGCATTTTTTCTTTTGGAATAAATTATTTTTGAAACCGATTATTTTTCTTAAAATATTACAAAATTTCTTCCGTGTGGTGACGGAGTGGGAATACTATTCACCACCCCATATCTTACCCGTGGGTGATCGTACGAGACGACTAAGGGATATAAAACGCATGTAATATCTATGCGAGAGAAGGAAAATTCGAAACTAAACCCTATACTAACACGTCTGACCAACGTGGTTACCCTCTCATTATGGAGGAGGCTCGAGCCCAACAGTGGGACATATATGAGCTGAGATGATGATGATTAGAAAATTAATCTATTTTATTTTACTAATATTTGTATGATTATTTTTGTCTCTACTGATTCAAATTTAAATTCAAAATTTACTCAGTATAAACCCCGCGAGGACACTAGCTATTTTTAAGGTTTCGTGGATCGTTTCTTTAAAAATAATTAATATTATTTAATTATGTCCTTTATTTATTATACATTATTACATCATATCACCGGTTACAGGAAAACAGAAGCTATAAGTACAGTGTTGCCAACTACATCTCTTAATACCATAGTAAAAAAAAAAATATAATTCTAACATATTGCTCCGGGTTGAGAACCCTCAGCGTTCACCCATAGTCCGGGTTAAGCTGTGACAGCCATCTGGGGCTAACAGCTAAAAGACAGACACAGAAAAAACTAGCATATTGCGAATTTAATCTTAAAATACTTCAATAAACTACCACCATATTGGAACTGCGAATAGACAAGAAACTCAGCGGGTTTGTCTATTAATTATACTTTTTAAATTCATTATTTTACATAAAAATGTTTAATAAGAATTAGTAGAAGGACTTTTGGCGGGAATCTAAAACGTCATTTAGTGTTCTTGTATTATATTCGATATCTTAGTGTTTTAACGTGTTATATTAGATAATTTTGATGTCATTTTATGTAATGTGATGCGACGAAAGTGCTGGGATGTAGTGAATATCATACAAAAGTGCTTTACGTTACATAACTACAACGTTTTCGTTTTCCATCAAAATTCCCACAAGATACCATTAACATTGTGGTCATAACACTGTTGATGGCGACAATTTGACATACTGACTGAAGACACTAAAAACTTGAATATAATATAACTCAACACGGGCAACGATGACTCGTATAAGTAGCTAGTATAGCCAATACATAAAAAGAAGAAGAAGAAGTATTAGTAAAGACCTTCAAACCACGATATAATGAAAATTAATGATGGCTAGACCAGATCCCACAAATAAACGAGCACGTGTATCAACACGTCAGAATACATCAGTATTCTCATGGAATTTTGAAGTACCTATAATGCTTATAATCTATATTTTGCGTTGACATTCTTGTGTTACAAGTGGCTCTTGATAAGAGTTTCCGAGTGCGCTTATCGGGTGAGGAAAAAAGATATGGGTGGGCATTTACGTCAGGCAATTCTTAGCAATGGAATGAAGTCTGGAATTTCTATATAATACTGAATTCATTTCATGTTATTTGAGGATGTTTAATTGTATTTTTTTAAATGCCCCCTAAAGTCGAGTATCAAACAGGTGTTTTTATTTCATGATTTCAGCTTATATAAGTCCCACTGGTGGGTTCGAGCGTTCTTCCAATAGGGAGCAAAATGACTTAGGGGGCGTCCATTAATTACATGGATGCATTTTTGAGGATTTTTTGATCCCTCCTCTCCCCTTAGTGAGATATCGTAAGAGTTTTCTCGATCCCCTCCCCTTTCTTAATCTCACGTGAGATTTTTCAAAACTTGTACTTGGGTATAAAAGTGTTGGATTCGTTTAAAAAGAAAACACTATTTGCTTAATTATTTTTATTTAAGACTATTAAGGACTAGTATATTACTGTAATTAACGAATATTGCTGTAATCTTAAGTACAGTAAAGTATAAAATTTAAAAAAATACGTGATATTTACCAAGGCTCCCCCTCGCCCCAAGTTAGATTTAGTAAGATTCGGCTCGACCCCCCTCCTCCTGAATAACTCACGTAATTAATGGATGCCCCCTTACTGATCTGACAAGTTGGTTGGTATAGAATTTTATTTCGAGTTTTCTTTTTATTTTTATAGCTATTGTTACCACACGTTAGATGCTATAGGTGCTTTGATAAAATAAAAAATATTATTCTTACCTTGCAGTAGCTTGCCCTCCAGGCCAGTAAAACGTCCAGAATGGATCTTTAAAAGGCACGTCCTCTTCACGGCTTCTCCATAGCGGACAGGCAGGAGTGATCAAACGCAATGCCAGCTCTGGAGTTAAGTGATTTCTTGACGTAATCGTGTGTTTCAGAATCAGAGAAGTGATTTCCTTCAACATTTTACTAGCTTCTTAAGTACTCTGTAATTAAAAAAGAAAATTAAGTCATATTATGTATCTGTGTGAGAATTGAACTCGTTAGACTTAGGATGCAGCGCCAGCACTTAGAACACTAAGTTATTATAAGTTAAGACTTTTCCGTGTGGTGACGGAGTAAGAATACAATTCAAAACCCCCTATCTTACCCGTGGGTGATCGCAAGAGACCAATTAGGGATATAAAACGCACATAACATCTATGCAAGAGGAGGAAAACTCGAAACAAAACTCTATACCGACACGTCTGACCAGCGTGGTACAGTAGGTTAACTTCCCTCCCATTACGGAGGAGGCCCGAGCCCAACAGTGGGATATAGTATAAGGGCTGTCCGCTGTGATGATGATGATTTGGCTGCACAGATGGCAAACAACACTTTGTGCGATCCACAAAGTGTTGTTCTGGGTGTAATTTGTCTTCGTTAATTATATATGTAAAGTTCCCCGCAATACAAAGATTATTTTCTTAATTCAAGGTGGTGTCTTTAAAAAAGAAGGAAGAACTAGCAAACTCAGCCCGTTGGTTTGTTTGTAGAAGTCGATATATCGCAGCGCCACCTGGTGGCGAGTGACATCAATGGAGATAGCATTAAACAGAAGGTTTGACCGTGATAAAAATACACATACGAGTACATATCAATTTTCATAATGATCGGTCAAATAGTTCCTGAGTTTAGCGATGTCATATATACAAACATCCTCTTTTATAGATAAGTAATATTCGCGTAAACATCAGAAATTAAAAGTCAAGTTTAAAAATGTCTAATCACTTGTCATTCACATTTTACAAACACGTGCGGGCGTGCACGATACGACGTCGGCCCGGGCTCTAGGGCTCCGTCCTCAGCATGACACGGATATAAGTATTTATATGAAAGAGTTCATAGATCGATATTTTTTACGCCTCTTACGGAGCACGGACGGTCCACGCCCCGGGCACGTTCCTATAATGACAACAGTAAAGGTGATAAGACAGAACTTTTTTTTTTGGAGTTTATGCCTTGGTTACTAAGACTTTTAAGCCAAATCTTTGTTTATAAATTAACTTAATTTAAAGTCATCGTCCGTCAGTAAGCCAAATCGTCGCCTTCAACAGTGCCATGGCCACACTGTTAAAGGTATCTTTATGGAATTTTAGTGGAAAACTGGCACTGTTTAGCTGTGTGGTAGCGGCTTCGAATACTACCAACCTTTACTTTGCTCGTGGATGTCGTAAAGGACGACTAAGAGCCTTATAACGACCTGGGCCAACTCCATCTGATGCCGTTTGGTCAACAATTACATTCCCAAGGAGGGTGGACGCCTGGCGGGCGGCCGGTAATAAAACTATTGCCAATAACTTTTACAATATGTACTATGAAAAAAGAGTACATATTGTATCGACCCCAAGTAATTGGGATAAGAGTAGGAGAATCATGATGATGGCTGTTATATTATATTCACTACATCTCAGTACTACAGAACTTATTGGTTCGTCAGCGTAACAGAAGATAAATTCTTATTCATTACCAGACACTAGCTACAAATTCTACCATAAGTTTTATTATAACAGTTAAGGGAACATATCCATAATACGCGTGGTGACAGATTAAGAATACAATTTACTAACCCCTAACTGACCCCTGGGTGATCGTAAGAGACGACTAAGGGATACAAAACGCGTATAACATCTTTGCGAGAGAAGACCAACTCGAAACAAAACCCTATACCAACACATCTGACCAGCGTAATATAATAGGTCAATTTCCTTCCTATTACGGAGGACGCTCGAGCCCAACAGGGGGACATACAGGGTGGAAGGGGACCGCTCAAACAAGTATATACGGCACGTAGTATGGGTCAGCATCACCATCATCTTAGCTTATACAATACAGGGTGGAAGTGGACCGCTCCCGAAAACAAAGACAGGTAACCCTACTAGTCCTACTTGTAATGATAGGCTAGAAAAAAATCGATTCTGATGGAAAAAAAATATATTTTTTCACCACGCGAGGTCGTTGAACTCTTGAACATATGATCGTGAGTTTTGAATAGATTGCGTCTTATCTCATCTGAGTAAATTTACGTAGTTTTTATGGAATTGTCGTTACATGTACTGTCCTAATACAATGGAATGTGAATAAAACTTCAAATTTGTTGTGTAAAAATTTTTTTTTTCATCCGAATCGATTCCTTTTCTAGCCTATCATTACAAGTAGGACTAGTAGGGTCACCTGTCTTTGTTTTTGAGAGCGGTCCACCTCCACCCTGTATATAAGCTAAGATGATGATGCACATACTACGTGCCGTATATACTTGTTTCATGTCTTGAAAATTACAGCGCCGGTGACACTAAACAAAAAAAAACGCATATCACTCAATTGGTTTAGTAGTTAGTCCCAGACAGACAGATACACAAACATATAGATACGGCAAATTTATTATACCCTTCATTCTACGTCGGGAGTTAAAAAAATATAAATACATGGAAAGATTCAAACTTGGTTAGAGGTCATAGAAAATTATAACTAAGTCTGTAAATTGAGACGTAGTAAACGTGACTAACCTTAGGTCATTGACACCAAATGTTAATGACCTTCACCCAGTCAAATGTCAAACAATATTGTTTACATTTCAGTGTAAAATTAAGGTATTAACACCTTCTAACGACAGGGCGCCGTGCATCGCAATAACCTCTCGCATTCCCCATTGCCTTTTTTTTTCCTTGCGGTGGACTATGTATGTGGTCGGGCTCCGCCGAATCGGTCCGAGGCGACGGTAGAGGCGGCGTGCGACCCCATAGACCCACCCTACAAGGACTCCTCTCTTCGCCGTGCGAGCGGGCCACCGGTACCTGATCTTTGTCTTCGGTGGCCGCATTCCTCATTGCCTGAGGGTTACTTAGGCTGCCCGCCGGTAACGATACCTCTACATCTTCCCTAATAATAGTTTTTTTAATTCTTTTATTTTTGTTATCTTTATGATTGATATTTTGCTAACATACAATACTTTTCCCATGGGTGTCGCCAAATACTACTACAGAAATAAACCAAAATAATACCAGCTCAGATAATACCTAGTCTGGCCGGCGTGAATTAGGCTAATTGTATTCTTACTCCGTTAAGCGACAATTGGCGATTGCAGTTGATACAAATTTCACAAGAAAGAGCTATTGGCTCTTCTTTTGGCCATCCTTCAGCCGGTTTTTTTGACTCCCAAGGGAAAATAAGGGGATGGCGAAGTTGTGTATTCTTAATTAACCCAATGTTAAAAACTTAAAATCCCCGCGTGTTATTATTAAGTTTGACGTGTCTGTGTATTTATGTTTGTCTGTGGCATCGTAGCTCCTAAATAAGTAGACCAATTATGATGCATTTTTGTTTGTTTGAAAGCTGCTATAAGGATTTTAAACACAATATTTATTTATAGATTGGATTTTAAACACAATATTTATTTAGATATTTATTTTACTTTCAAACATTTGAATCACCAAAATATTATGGTACTACTGCTCAATCTTATTCTGACAATATATATATAGCTCTATTCTTACAACAGACCTCGAAACGTATGTATCCTTTGAAACGAAATCTGAGGTTGCCTATAAAAGAGAGAGCCGGAAGCCCAATTGGTTGGGTTTGGAGATTGTAATGGTAGGAAGCGGCCTAGCTATACCCTTGGTTATAGCAAAGGTCCATGGGCAACCGTGACACTTAGAATCAGGTGTGCTGCTTGCTCGTTTGCCACAATAAGTAGGTATTAAAAAAAAAAAGAATTAAAAATAATAAGCCCGTAAAGTTTGGACTTATAGGAATCGCCTAATTCCATCTGTTCATTTCTCCTGGTGACGAGAACGCGATGCTTACTTTATAGCTATATTCATTATTTTTTTGGGTATTACTTATTTTTTTCAATTTTACTTTAATATAATTTGTTGTGTAATAGCGACTATGAATATTACAATACCTTACTTTGCTTTTTTTTTTTTTTTTTTTTTGGTGGTCTATGTATTAGTCTCGCCCCGCCAAATCGGTCCGGGGTGACGACGAAAAGGCGGCGCGTGACCCCATAGACCCACCGTAAAAACTCCTCTCTCTTCGCCGTGCGAGCGGGTCACCGGGACCCGATTTTTAACTTCGGTGACCTTACTTTGCTTGTGGATGTCGTAAAAGACGACTAAGAGCTTTATATCGAACTGGGCCAACTACACCTGATACCGTTTGGTCAACAATTTAAGAAGTGTTGACGTCAAACAGGCGGCCGGTCATAAAACTATTGCCAATAACTTTTGCAATATGTACTATGAAAGAGGAGTAGATATAGTGTCGACCTTTTTCTTTTTGTGCGGTGGACTATGCTGTGGTCACGCCCCGCCAAATCAGTCCGGCGTGCGACCCCATAGACTCACCATGCAAAGCACCCCTCTTTGCCGTGCGAGCGGGCCACCAGTACCCGATCTTTGTCTTCGGTGGCCCGCCCATATACCGTCGACCTCATCATCATCATCATCATTTCAGCCCATCGCCGTCCACTGCTGGACGTAGGCCTCCCTCATGGTACGCCACAGAGTGCGGTCCTGTGCCGTCTGCATCCATCGACGCCCAGCAACTTTCACCAGATCGTCTGTCCACCTAGTGGGGGGGCGTCCTACACTGCGTCGTCCGGTACGTGGTCGCCACTCTAGAACCGGCTTTCCGTATTACGGATTCTATCACGCAGAGAAATCCCGAGCATAGCTCGCTCCATAGCACGCTGAGCGACTTTGAGCTTAGTTATGAGGCCTACATTTAGGGACCACGTTTCCGTGCCGTAAGTCATCACTGGTAACACACACTGGTCGTAGATCTATGTTTTCAGACACTGAGGTATGTTGGACGAGAAGATCCTCCTAAGTTTCCCGAACGCTGCCCAGCCGAGTTGGATTCGTCGGCTGACCTCTTTCTCGAAATTGGATCTACCTAACTAGACTGTTTGTCCAAGGTAAACATAATAATCAACAATTTCGAGAATCACATTGCCAACTAGGACCGGTACAGGAATGACATGGGTATTTGACATGACTTTCGTTTTGTCCATGTTCATTCGTAACCCCACCAGTTGGGATACCCTGCTGAGATCGTTGAGCATGGTGCCAAGGTCCTCCATGGATTCTGCCATAACGACGATATCGTCTGCAAATCGAAGGTGAGTGATGTATTCGCCGTTAATGTTAATACCTAGTCCGGTCCAGTCTAAGAGCTTGAAGACATCTTCCAGTGCAGTGGTGAACAGTCAGTATCGGAGAGATGACATCTCCCTGTCTCACGCCTTTCTGCAACTGGATCGGTTTCGTACTCTTATCCCGGATACGGACTGACATTGTGGCGTTCCTGTACAAACACTTCAGCACTTCGATATAACGATGATCGATTTGGCACCGCTGGAGGGACTGCAGCACTTAAACTTTTGACCTCAAGTTATTGATAAAAGAGCAGGAGAATGATGATGATTTTACTAGTAATTTACTTGTAAAAGTAATTTTCTAATATCATTCATCAATCATTCAAGTTTATCGTGACGACACGACATACAAATTAGCATTGACTCAAAACACAAGTTAGTGAACTTGTTCGTGATTTGTTTGACCAATTTTATTATATTGTTATATCATAATTAATCTAGAATTTGTTAGGGTTATTGTACAGCTACTTTTCCATATTCTATCTGTGTGGTGATGGAGAAAGAATACAATTCAGCACCCCCTATCTTACCTTAATTTTCTGCAGACTATGGTTTGGTCATACTCCACCCAAACTCTTCGGTTGATGTATGTAGGTTTTTTTAGGCAATAATCCTTGTATTGCGGGGACTTTACAAACATGCAATTAACGCAGACAAATCACACCCAGACTCAGAATGTGGTTCGCACAAAATGTGGCTCGCACAAAGTATTGTCCTGCGTGGGAATCGAAACCTCTACAGTGGATCGGGAGGTCGGTATCTTAACCACTACGACATCTGTGCAGTCAATTAATTTTATATTTATAAAGTTTGCTACAATATATGTTCTATTATAATATGAAAAGTCATCATCATCGCAGCTCATATATTTCCCACTGTTGGGTTCAAGCCTCCTACATAATGGGAGGAAAATTGAAGTTATATACCACGCTGGTCAGACGTGTTGGTATAGGGTTTTGTTTAGAGTTTTCCATCTCTTGCAAAAATGTTATATGCATATTTTATCCCTCAGTCGTATCTTACGATCACCTACGGGTAAGATAGAGGGCGGTGAATTGTATTCTTACTCCGTCACCACACGGAAATCAATAGCAATCTCTACAAAGGTAAAATTAACAAACAAAAATTACACCCAAACTCGGAACAACAATTTTGTGGAACGTCCAAAATTCTTCGTGGGAATCGTATCTGCGATTGGTAAGGAAGTTCGATATCTTAACTAATATGTCACTTTTACAATTGAAATAATGTTACCATGCAAATCATCATTCTCCTACTCTTATCCCAATTGCTTGAGGTCGATACAATATGTACTCTTCTTTCATAGACTCTTCTACATATTGTAAAAGTTATTGGCAATAGTTCCATGACCGGCCGCCTGCCAGACATCAACCCTCATTGGGAATGTAATTGTTGACCAAACGGCATCAGATAGAGTTGGCCCAGGTCTTTATTTTATTAGTTAATTATTAATATATAATGTTACCATGCAAATATAGTTATAATATTTTACAATATAGGTATCTACGTACGTTGATAATATTATTGTTCTAACTGCCATTTTAATTTATGTGTATGACGTCACTGAACACAATATGACGCATGACCTAGTATATGACCGCTTATAGACATGTCTTGTTTAAGGATTTTCCTACTAAAGTCTATATGATATTTCTTATTTGTATTTTATTTTAAAATTGTAGAAAGGAAAAAGGCAACTGGTACCGCTTCCTTGACATCCGTGGCCGGGCAGGGACAGCTAACTACGAGTAGATATAAACTTCTTTTTATTTCTTTTTTATTTTTGACAATACGCCCCGACGGCGAAAGCTGTTGGGGCGTCGACACGAGAGGAACCCGCGAGGGTAAACCGCCGGGCGGGTCACCGAAGACAAAGATCGGGTACCGGTGGCCTGCTCGCACGGTGAAGAGAGGTGTTTGCAGGGTGGGTCTATGGGATTGCGCGCCGCCTCTTCCGTCGCCCCGGATCGATTTGGCGGGGCGCAACCACGTCCACAGCCCACCGAAAAAAAAAAAAGGTAAAAAGGTGGCTATGACAATTTTACCCAGACTGTGGGTGAGCGCTGAGGGCTCTCAACCCGAAGGCATAATCTTATATGCGGCGGCCAAATTAAGAAGGTGCACATTTCGAATATGCAATGGTTTCCTAAAATGTTGATGCCATGACTGAAATTATTATTCAATTGCATTTATTTACTTCGTAATTTATTATCCTCAATAGCAAATCCTGTTACCATGAGAACTTTAATGAGGTAAATAAAGATATTTATATAGTATACAGTCAACATATGCGTAATATTACGTAAAATATACATAATAATATAATATATTATATAACGATAATAATTAATATAAGCAAAAAAATGCGTAGAATAGCCTAAGCTATAGCCTTGGTATTGCAAATGTCCATGTGCAGCAGTGATACTTACCATCAGATGTGCTGCTGCTCGTTTGCCACAAAAAAAAAGATGATGAAGTAAGAAAACAACTCACCACCTATTTTACCCGTGGGTGATCGTAATAAACGACTATGTGATATATAACGCATATAATATCTATGCGAGAGATGAAAAACTCAAAAGAAAACCCTATACCAACACGTCTGACCAGCGTATAGTAGATCAATTTCCCTCCCATTATGGAGGAGGCTCGAGTCCAACAGTGGGACATAATATATGAGCTGAGGTGATAACGATAAATATTCATAATATTATACCTATAGTAAAATATACATAATTTTGTACAAATATGATCTATGGTTAAGATAGCGTCTTACTATGCTTGGTTTCATGGGTAGAATCCATACATACATATCATGACGCCATATCCCTTGCAGGGTAGGCAGAGAGAACAGTGTGCCAGAGAACTCTATCCTTGCATACTTCACTCGCTTCCTCAACATTCATAATTCTCTTCATACACGCTCGCCGGTTTCGGAGACTCTTGACTCCATCTTCCTTCAGTACGTGACCGTAAGACAGTAAATATTTTGTGTGATTGCGTTCGTTGACTGCACAAATAAGTGGTTAAGTTACCGTACTACCATGCCAGTGTCATGGGTTCGATTCCCATGATAAAAATTGAATCCATCATCTATCAAAATAATACTTTACTCGTGTGATCTACGAATTGTTGTTTCAAGTATGGATGTAATTTGTGACCATTTAATTGTATTTGTAATGTCCCCCTCATTATATGGATTAGTTCCTTTAATGCAGAGCTGTTGTTTAAAAAAAAGTTAATAAAAAGGTGTGTTTGTAAAAGTTTTATAAAGATTATTTTCTTAATCTAGAGCCTGGATTCGTAACTTGGGAGTAATTACCCCCGCGGGGGTAAAACTAGTATTTCGCGGGGGTAACAATGAGCTGGTTATTGCCTCTCTGTTTGCCTTAAACTTTTAACTGACGATTGTTGAATCACTCCTAAATTGTTTTATTTTTAGTTATTATATATTCATTGAGTTAAACTTAGTATTAAAAATATCTCAATTTTCCATGTTTTTTAGGTTAATAAAGTCTACGTATTTGCATTAACACATATTGTTTGAGATCATCGTTAGGAGGAGGGGTAAAATCAGTGAACCTAGTTAGGTCATAAGGGTAACGGACATAAGGTTAAGAACCACTGGTCTAGAGTATCTGTTTAAAAAAATATAAAAAAAAAGGTATGTTATTTATAAAACCGATTACGAAGTGAAAAATGATGTCACAAGCGGGATTCGAACCCGCGCCTATTGGGATGCCGGCAGAATCGTGCTGCCACTACACCACCGTGACTAATTTATTTATTTATTTTTATTTATTTATTTAATTAATTACAACTGTTACCTTATTTCATATGTCATACATATCTAGTGACTGGTACCTTAGCTAAGCTGTTGTAGCAACTTGTATTAAAGGTACCAGTTTGTTTTTCTAAATAATGAGAAATTATATGGTAACATTTGGTGAAATAAAAAATAAAGATAATGAATTGAAAAGTATAAATTAAAAATAATGAATTGAAAAGTTTGTGTGTGAGTATGTTTATGTGGTTTATATTTTATATTTACTAATTGTAGGACATGCAAATTTCACTTCGTATCATATTTACACATATTACATATGACATCATTTTTCACTTCGTAATCGATTTTATAAATAATTAAGCATATTAAATGCTAAATTTCAGTAATTTAAATAACAAGGTTGTGTCATCGTTTAATACAATTCTAACTGTAAAGTTTGAAGTATTAAGCCTATAACAATGTGTCAACATTGTCGGGTAGATAGCATACCGTCACCTTTAGACGTAAATATGATACGAAGTGAAATTTGCATGTCCTACAATTAGTCACGGTGGTGTAGTGGCAGCACGATTGGGCCGGAATCCCAATAGGCGCGGGTTCGAATCTTGCTTGTGACATCATTTTTCACTTCGTAAGCGGTTTTATAAATAATTAAGCATATTAAATGCTAAATTTCAGTAATTTAAAAAAGGTATGTTTGTAAAGGCATTATAAAGATTATTTCCTTAGTCTATAGTGTCTTTCTTTAAAAAAAAACCACGCGAACGTTAAGTTCTATATGTAGCACCAAAAACCAATAATAAATTTGTTACTGTTTTAATCAGGTCGATCAGAATAATTATGTTAAAAAAATAACTAGTTTTATATATCTAGGCTATCCATAGTGACTGGCGTTTTGTTTAAAGTTTGTTTTTAACCTTAATTTATTAAGATGATTTCTGATAATTTCGACGATGATATGTTTAAATTTTATTTTCACAAGAACATCGTTTCAAATACTTTTTTTTCAAGTACTCATCATGATCAGATTTTTAAGTGCATGTGGATAGGTATGTGAATCTCATGGGTGTTTAAACGTATGTATACCTGTCATTTAAAATCACAAGAACATTGCCGACGAACCGTTTTGCAGTTTAGCAGAAGATTATAAAAAAGAAAGAATAAGAATTTTGTTCACGTCTGTTCTAGTCTCTTGAGATTAGTTATTGTCCGTCAGTAAGTCAAATCATCGCTATTAACAGTGGTGGAATTTTGGTGAAAAACAAAAACGTTGTAAAGCAATTTTATATTATATTCACTACATCTCAGCAATTCCATCGCATCACATTATATAAAATACCATCAAAATTATTTAATATAACACGTTAAAACACTAAGATATCGAATATAATACAAGACCACCACATGACGTTTTCAGATTCCCGCCAAAAGTCAAGATTATACTTATATAACGTGTACACTACGATTAATTAAAAAAATAACTTTAAAAAGTTTGCGAAGAATATAGAAATCACTTAAATTCTTTTTCTCTCAAATATTTTGTTTATTATCATCATCATCATCTCAATTCTTATATGTCCCACTGTTGGGCTCGAGCCTCCTTCATTTTGGAGGAAATTGACCTACTATACCACGCTGCTGGTCAGACGTGTTGGTATAGGATTTTCCTTCTCTTGCATAGATATTATATGCGTTTTATATCCTTTAGTCGTCTCTTACGATCACCCACGGGTAAGATAGGGGGTAGTGAATTGTATTCTTACTCCGTCACCACACGGAAACCATAAGATTGCTAATCAGAATTTTTTTTTTTTTACTTCTTATGGTGGT
Source organism: Lymantria monacha (assembly GCA_905163515.2). Lineage (NCBI taxonomy): Eukaryota > Metazoa > Arthropoda > Insecta > Lepidoptera > Erebidae > Lymantria > Lymantria monacha. The sequence continues at coordinate 18,002,548 of LR991106.1, read as the reverse complement.
AAACGAGCAGACAGCACACCTGATGATAAGTGTCACTACCGCCCATGGACTTTTGCAATACAGGGGTAGGTATAGCTAGGCCGCTGCCTACCAATACAAATCCCAAACCCACCTCGGTTGGGTTTCTGACTGTCTCGCTCACCGAACGAAGCGCAATAGCACATTGCCATTACTCAGACGTCGATCTTCTGCGAGAGTGTGGTACTACCCCGGATGGAACGGCCCACGGCTATAGACAGAGAATTGTCCACAGCGTGGTCCTAACACTATTATACATTACAAAGCCCTATCATAAAAGTAAAATCTGACTGCACAGATGGCGTAGTGGTTAAGATACCGACCTTCCGTGCTAGTGCCGTGGGTTCGATTCCCACGCAGGACAATACTTTGTGTCATCCACAAAGTGTTGTTCTGAGTCTGGGTGTAATTTGTCTGCGTTAATTGCATGTTTGTAAAGTCCCCCGCGATACAAGGTTTATTTCCTTAGTGCAGGGTGGTGTGTAAAAAAAAAAAAAAAAAAAAATATGTTTTAAAAAAAAAATTTCCAAATAGATGTACTAGTTTGAAAAAATGTCAGACACAGTCCCAATAGTTTCAGTGAACAAATATTATTAGAAATGTTTTGACAAAATTAACATCGCTCGAAATAAAAACTAGAAGGAATTGAATATTCTTTGAAAACTAATTTTAGATGCGTTTTTTTTTTATTGTCTTATTACCAGCAAATATTATCGTGTACATCGGGCATTCATCCAAGCATTATACTAGTACTGAGAATTGAGTATTTTTCTTTGTATCTACCATCAAAATACATTATTCTTAATGTATATTTTTCCGTGTGGTGACGGAGTAAGAATATAAATCACCACCCTCTATCTTACCCATGGGTGACCGTAAGAGACAACTAAGGGATAAAATATACATATAACATCTAAGCAAGACAAGGAAAGTCTATACAATGTGTAAACATTGTCCGATAGATGGCATACGTCACCTTGAAGACGTAAGATATAATATGATTCGAAATTTGCATGTCCTAAAATAGTTCACAATGGTGTAAGTGGTAGCACGGTTGGGCCGGATTCCCAATAGGTGCGGGTTCGTACCCCGCTTGTGACATCATTTTTCGTTTCGTATCGGGTATTTATAAAAGACAAGGAAAGCTCGAAATAAAATCTTATACCAATACGTCTGACCAGCGTGGTAAAGGTCAATTTCCCTCCTAGTATGTAGGAGGCTTGAGCCCATTAGTGGGACATATATAAGCTGAGATGAAATTATTCTTAATGTATTAGTGAACTTTTATTCTCTTCCTGGTCTCTAAATGTAGGCCTCATAACCAAGCTCAAAGTCGCTTAGCGTGCTATGGAACTGGCTATGCTCTATATCTATATATCTCTGAAATACGGCAATCCGCAGAAGAACGGGTGTAACCGATATAGCAAGAAGAATTAGCACGCTGAAGTGGCAATGGGCAGGCCACGTCGCTTGAAGACCGACAACTGATGGGGAAGAAAGGTTCTAGAGTGGCGACTACGTACCGGACGACGCAGTGTAGAACGCCCCCCCACTAAGTGGACTGACGACCTGGTGAAGGTTGCTGGGCGTCGTTGGATACAAGCAGCACAGGACCGCACTCTGTGCCGTAACATGATGGAGACCTACGTTCAGCAGTGGACGGCGATAGGCTGAAATGAAATTCTCTTCCTTCCCTCGGTTTTCTTTTTTCATTTTTACAAACGGTTAGTGATAATGAGTGAATTTAGCGTGATGTTTTTAAAAACTCTCTCTCCTGAACAGATGACGTAATTTGATTATATGACGTTCCTTAATATGAGTTTTGTTATATGTAATAGATTTATATATAACGATAAACTTGTTAAACAACTATTTTATATTTGCTAATTCATTGACGTAGATTTCAAATCTAAATATAAATTTTTAGGTAATCCACGTATATTTTATCATATTTTTATTCGCATTAACTGTTCATATGGTTTTTTTAAATATCTAATAAATTACCCAGTAGTCATCCTATGGATAATTTTTCGTAGCTTTTTATCTAAATTCATTATGTCTCTTGTTTTTTTATTAGAATAATATTGTAATCAGTATATTAGAAAAAAGAAGTATAAATCAGACATTTCATCATCATCATCACATCCCATAAATGTCCCACTGTTGGGCTCGGGCCTGTCTGTCCTGTTTTCTGTCTGTCGTCATCTGTCTGTCGTCAACTGTCATCGTTTAATACAATTCTAACTGTAAAGTTTGAAGTATTAAGCCTATAACAATGTGTAAACATTGTCGGGTAGATAGCATACCGTCACCTTAAGACGTAAATATAATACGAAATGAAATTTGCATGTCCTACAATTAGTCGCGGTGGTGTAGTGGCAGTACGATTGGGCCGGAATCCCAATAGGCGCGGGTTCGAATCCCGCTTGCGACATCATTTTTCATTTCGTAATCGGATTTTATAGATATATGTATAGTTAAGGTGACCCGTCCACATGGTGTAGAGAGGTACGTACACATCATCATTCTCCTACTCTTATCCCAATTACTTGGGGTCGATACAATATATACTCTTCTTTCATAGTACATATATTAAAAGTTATTGGCAATAGTTTTATGACCGGCCGTCTGCCATACGTCAACTCTCCTTGGGAATGTAATTGTTGACAAAACGGCATCAGATGGAGTTGGCCCAGGTCGTTATAAGGCTCTTAGTCGTCTTTTACGACATCCACGAGCAAAGTAAGGGTTGGTTAGAGGGGTACGTGCACATAGAAAGTTATAAAGTCGCGCGCCGCTCCTTCTGTGCCCCGGGCTAGCTGTGCCTATACAGGGTGGAGGTGGACCGCTCCCGAAAACAAAGACAGCTGACCCTACTAGTCCAACTTGTAATGATAGGCTAGAAAAAAAATCGATTCCAATGAAAACATTTTTATTTTCACAACGAATTTCAAGTTTTTTCCATTTCATCGTATTAGGACAGTGCCATGTAACGATAATTACATAAAAAATACGTAACTATACTCAGATGAGAAAAGACGCAATCTATTCAAAACTCACGGTCATATGTTCAAGAGTTCAACGACCGCGCGTGTTAAAAAAAATTTTTTTTTTTCATCCGAATTGATTTTTTTCGAGCCTATCATTACAAGTAGGACTAGTATGGTTACCTGTCTTTGTTTTCGGGAGCGGTCCCTTTCCACCCTTTATAATACTGTCCCCCAAAAAACAGCGTGATAGGTCAATTTCTCACCTATCATCGAGGTGGCTCGTACCCAGTAAAAGAACATAGACAAATTGTGAAGTGAATAAGTACGTAAAACCTTGAAACTGTGTATACTGTTAGTTAACTAAACACTAAAAATAAAAATCAATGTAAAAAATGACAATCGTCATAAAAATAACGTCGGACAATTTGTGCGTACGAGACCGGTTACTCCTCGTCATACGGCCATGTTACGTTTAGATATGCAGAGTTAGGGTTGCCAACTTTGTGCAAATTATATATTTAGATATATGTCTATGACATGTATTTACTGTATGGTGACGGAATAAAATAGTTGTCGTAAAAGAGAAATAAGAAATATGATTTATCTAAAACACGGGACTCGAAACCACACCCATTGGAAATCGATAAAATAAAGGAAGGCGATAAAATAAATATACCCTAAAATAAACTAAAATGTGGCGATACAATTTATTTGATTCCATACGTCAGAATATAGTCACTAAAAATTATCATCTTCATCTCAGTTCATAAATGTCCCCCTGCTGGGCTCAAGCCTCCTCCACAATATTGATTAATTGATTTACTGTCACCTACTATCCTAAACTAATAATACTGTCAGGCGAGTTGACGTAGGGTTTTATTTCAAAAACTACCCCCTTTTCTACAGAAGTTATCTGTATGTGACTCTTAGTCGTCTTTTACGATACCTATAAACAAGATAGGGAGTGATGAATTCTTTTCGTATCCCGTCAACACACGGAAAAAAAACAACTAATTCAGTTTTGAATAATTACAAGTTGGCAACCCTAATAAAACAGCCGCCGATATAACCTTGAGGAAGTTCAACAGCGAGGTCAATTTGATGAGTAATAAATAGGACACGTTTAAGCAAGGACGTTGTTACAAATATCACTTGAAAGTACAGAGGATGTGTATGTTCTGCACAGAACTCTAATAGTAACCTACCCAGTTGGGCTTCCGGCTCTCTCGCTCACCAAACGAAGCGCAATAGCACATTACCATTACTCAGACGTCGATCTTTTGCAAGAGTGTGATACTATCCCGGACGGACCGGCCCGCGGCTGTAGACAGAGAACTGTCAACAGCGTGGTCCTACCACTATTATTTCGGACAAGCGATATGTATCCTTATATTTTTAATAAAATTATATTATTAAGGTTTTTCTATTGCTAGAGAGAATACACCAATTATGTATTTATTTCCTAAGTTTTTTCATATAGAAATTAATTTCCTGTGTAGGAAAACCTAAAACTAACTTTAAAATTTCGTGTTTAATACACGAAATTTTAAACGAAATTTTATGTTATTGTTTTTAAATTCGACTGACTCATTCTGGGAAATACATTACCGAAAACTAGAACGGCATTAATATTACAAAAAAAGTACATAATTAATTACAATAACAATATAATTAAAACGAATAATGAATTATTTTAATATTTATAAAGAAAAATTAATTGATTTTAAACATTTTATAATGCCAAAAACCCAAATGAAAATGTTCACGAAATTAATCAAAATATACGCACAGAGTACGAATTTTTTTCGTGAAATACATATGGAAATATTAGTCTATCTATAAAATAGATTTATAAGTAAAATATTTCCATCTATATGACCTAGGTTGTCGTAAAAGACGACTAAGAGATATAATATGCATATAACATCTATGTAAGAAAAGGGAAACAGAAAATAAAACTATACCAACAATCTAACTAGCATGGAAATTTGGTTAATTTTCCTCATATGTAAAGGAGTCTCGAGCCCAGCTGTGGGACATACATATATGAGCCGAGATGATGACAATAAAGTCCTGATGGAAAAAAACAGAAGAAAAGACAGAAATAAAGACAGAAGTGAAAACTGAAACCTATGAAAAAAAAAACATATATAAAAAAAAAACGTGCCTCAGGGTACTCCCTGTGTCAATATACAAACTCCCTATAGTCCCTATGTATAGGCCACCGAAGACAAAGATCGGGTACCGGTGGTCCGCTCGCACGGCGAAGGAGAGGTGCTTGCAGGGTGGGTTATTGGGGTTGCGCGCCGCCTCTTCCGTCACCCTGGACCGATTTGGCGGGGTGCGACGTGCCCACCGCAAAAAAAAAAAAAAAAGGGCTCCCTGTGTCAATATACATACTCCCTATGTATAGGACACCGAAGACAAAAATCGGGTTCCGGTGGCCCGCTCGCACGTCGATGAGAGGCGCATTGTAGAGTGGGTCTATGGGGTCCCGCGCCGCCTCTTCAGCCGATTTGACTGGGGTCACACTATAGCCCACCGCAAAAAAAGGGAGTATGTATGGGTGTGACCATATAATAAATACACATATTAAATATATTATATTATACACATATTATATTATTACTTCCACTACGGTCTACTCTCCCCTCGTCTTACGAATTTTCAATCAGATTACGTGTCCTGACGCGAGTTTAACATTTTTTACTCATTCCAAAAAGTGCACAGTTAAAGAAGTTTTCACTTTAAAAATCTAATTAATTAACTAATAATCGATCGGTAGTTCTTAGTAATATTAATCAAACAGTAATTAGAATACAATTGGTGTTTTGTACATTATTTAAATACAGATAATACGAACGTGTTTTTGGAATAGTATGAGTATAATATATCTTCGGGTTTATACGTTGAGGAAAATTCGATGAAATAAAAATAATTGTAATTTATTTACATACACTTAATTAAATGTATTTTAGTTGTGGCCATATTGTTGACAGTTTTCTGTCTACAGCCTCCGGCCGGTAAATCCGGGGTAGTACCATACTCTCGCAGAAAATCGACATCATTTTTTGGAGTTTACTCCTTAAGAATCGATTTTCATATAAGGCGCCTGGTATGAGAAAAATTTGAGGAGTAAAATCTAGTGATCGAATGATCTCGTTACGTTTTTGGTGCGCGACCTATTCTGCGCACCTTTCACTTTCTGACGTGAGATAATACTTCACTGAACAGTTTTAATAAATGTAAATAAAAATATATATATATTATTTTTAGTCAAATGAGCTTTTTTGCGCCTGTTTTGATAATCGTACTTAAGGAGTAAACTCCAGTCGTGCGTCGGAGCTGACACACACACTTCTTTTTCACTCTGTGGAAACGCATTCACGCGCTATCCCCCGCCGGTGCCAGACTAGGGGGAGTGTGGGACTCGCCGGCTAGCTGCCTGACCGGAATACCCACTAAAACCACAGCGGCCCCTTCCGCGCTTTTACGGGTGCCAGAGAGATCGTATATTGACAGTCTATCTCGGACACCCCAAAGAAATCGACATCTGAATAGTGGCAATGTGCTGTGTTACTCTTCGTTCGGTAAGCGAGAGCTGAAGCCCAAATTATTGGGTGGGTTTTGCTTGGTAGCCAGCGATCTAGCTGTACCTTTGGTATTGCAAATTGATTAGAGGCAGTAACACTTACCATCAGGTGTGCTGTTTCCTCGTTTACTACCATATGCAATAAAAAAACCTAAGCAGGCGTCCATTAATTACGTGGTATTTGAGAATTTTTGGTCCCACCTATCTACTTTGGTCCGATGTGAAATTTGTCTCAACTACGCCCTCATTTCATCTCAAGAGATCAAGATTTGTATTTTAAGTATGTATATGCGTTGAATGTAAAAAAAAGAACACAAATTATTTTATTATTTACATATATTAAGACGAGCATTTATGATTAATAGGATATTCTCACTTTTTTAAAATATCATTTACCAAAAAAAGCCATGTTTGCTGAATTTCCCTTTCCATTCCCCATTTGAAATTTTGTAAGATTTGGCTAGACTGCCTTCCTTTGATCCCTCACATAATTAATAGAGGCGCCCCGTATCTGGTGTAGGTATTTCTCATCATCATCTCAACTCAGCCCATATAAGTCCCACTGTTGGGCTCAGGCTTGTTGGCAGGCAGGTTGGCTCTCTCTTACCCTTCCATTATGGAGTCTCCTCCATAATGGCAGGATAATTGACCTACTATACCACGTTGGTCAGACGTGTTGGTATAGGGTTTTGTTTCGAGTTTTCCTTCTCTCGCATAGATGTTATATGCGTTTTATATCCCTTAGTCGTCTCGTACGATCACCCACGGGTAAGATAAGGGGTGTTGAATTGTATTCTTACTCCGTCACCACACGAAAATTAGGTATTTATTCAATTGATATGTTTGAAGGGAAAACTTCTTTCCGCTTTCTGTGCATTTTAATTTGTGAGTTGCGAATAGGACTGAGTCGTCACGCTCAGCGAATGCATCGCTTCATTCGAATAAAGTCGGTTAATTTTTAGATTACGATACAAATTATCGCTTTAAGCATAGTTTAGATAATATTTTTAGTCTCTATCACATAACAAACGTTAAAATACCACAAATATTGAAGTGAAAACTTCTTTTGGCGCACTGCACACAGATTTTTTCGTAGGTTGTAAGTGAGGTTGATCCGTCACGCTCTGAGGTGAAAGGTGAAAGGCACGATCGGGTGAACTCGGGACCGCCGAGTGTACACGATCGAAAAAGACACAGTCAGCTGCTCTTCACTGCTGTGTCGCTGTGTTTACTATATTCAATTTATGTAATAATAGTTATTATTAATTATATTATTATCAATTATTAATTATATTATTATCAATTATTCAATAGTTTTTTTTCATACGTTTAAGTTTTCACGTCTGTCGGCAGTCCTTATGACTGCTTTGTTTTTTTTTTTTTAAATAACAGAATATACAGATAATACAGTACATGATGCTTTCAAGTTCCTGCCAAAAATCTAATATACTTTTCAACATTAGAATTTCAAGGATTAAAAATTGCTAAAAAATGATCACGTGATTAATGGACGTCCCCTATTGTAAAGGTCCATGGGCGGCAGTAACACTTATCATCAGGCGTGCTGCTTGCTCGTTTGCCACCAAAAAAAAAACAATATAACAGCCATAGATTAATGAATGAAAAATAATATATATTGTCTGTAATATGCTTTGACGCGAATACTAAAGCTATTGACGCAATGTTTACAAAAAAAAAATTATGTCGCGTATCAGCAATTGATTAGTTCATTTGTCGCGTGACAAATAGTAAACAATATAATAAGAATGCCCGCCATTACTCTATTGTATTCTCATAATATATATTAAAATAGACACGTGCTTTGTGATAGCGGTAATAGTGGGTAATATTCGTAATATTACCCACTATTACTATGTTCGTGTGGTAACGGAGTAAGAATACAATTCACCACCCCCTATCTTACCCATGTGTGATCGTACGAGACGACTAAGGGATATAAAACGCATTAATATCTATGTGAGAGAAGGAAAACTCGAAACAAAACCTTACACTAACACGTCTGACTAGCGTGGTGTAGCAGGTCAATTACCCTCCCGTTGTGGAGGAGGCTCGAGCCCAACAGTGGGACTGAGATGATGATGAGATGATGTCGATGATGAATATGTTCGTGAATGTCGTGAAAGACGACTAAGAGCTTTATATCGACCTGGGCCAACTCCATCTGATGCTGTTTGGCCAACAATTACATTTCCAAGGATGGTTGATGCCAGCAGCCAGGCAAACGGCCGGTCTTGAAACTATTGCCAATATTTTTAGCATACATATTTAAATTATTACTATAATTTAAATTACTGAAATTTAGCATTTAATATGCTTAATTATTTATAAAATCCGATTACGAAATGAAAAATGATGTCGCAAGCGGGATTCGAACCCGCGCCTATTGGGATTCCGGCCCAATCGTGCTGCCACTACACTACCGCGACTAATTGTAGGACATGCAAATTTCATTTCGTATTGTATTTACGTCTTAAGGTGACGGTATGCTATCTACCCGACAATGTTTACACATTGTTATAGGCTTAATACTTCAAACTTTACAGTTAGAATTGTATTAAACGATGACACAACCTTGTTATTTAAATTACTGAAATTTAGCATTTAATATGCTTAATTAGCATATTAAATGCTAAATTTCAGTAATTTAAATTATTATTACTATAATTAATAAAAAATAAACTATTTTTGCGAATTTCATAGCATTTGTATTTCATTTTTATATTTAAGATGTTTTAAACATTTTTTGGCATATTTTTTTATTTCTTATGGTGGCAAACGAGCAAGCAGCACACCTGATGGTAAGAGTATATTTAGGCCACTGCCGACCAATACAAAACCCAAACCCACCCAGTTGGGCTTCCAAAACTCTCGCTCACCAAATGAAGCACAATAGGACATTGCCATTACTCAGACGTCGATCTTCTGCGCGAGTGTGGTACTACCCCGGACGAACCGGCCCGCGGCTGTACACAAAAAACTGTCAACAGCGTGGACCTACCACAAGTAAATACCGCATTTATGGTTACGGAAGGAGCTCCCGTGTTTCCCCTTAAAAATAGGTATACCTTATATGTATAATACTCATGAAAATATAGCAAATGATTAAAGGAGAATAATAAAATAATAACACGAAAGTAGTTATTAGGCGCTTGAATTATTTACAAGTTGGCATGACTAAGCGTTTGGCTTCGCACGTGCCATACGCCGTACAATGTTGCTGTAATGATTATCTATACTAATATTATAAAGAAGTAAAGTTTGTGTGTTTGTATATTTGTTAAATTGTAAGGGGTAATCTCGGGATCTACTGAACCGATTTTAAAAATTCTTTCACCAATAGAAAGCCACATTATTGCTGAGTGTCATAGGTTATATAAAAAACCGAAAAATAAAAAGGCTTTTACGTGGTAGTCCGTTTTGCAAAGTGAATCGGAGAAAAAACGGTCGAATGAAAGCGTTTCTTACGAACGCTGCCTTAACTATGAAAGATATATTTTTGAGTTCTAGAGTAAAGATGTGGAGCTTGAAAATGCCTACAAAAAAGTCAACGACAGCATATGTCTAACTTTTATATTTAAGTTACAAAAAGTAGTTTTTTTAATATTAGTATAGATAATTTAATTTTTAATATTAATAAAATAATTTAAATCGTTAGGTCTCCTTTTGGCAGTTAGAAATTAAAACATAACACTCTGTACTAAAAAAGGATCATTAACATTATGCCCAACGAAGTGGGCACGGGTCAGCTAGTTTAATATATTAACGTTATTCAACGAAGCAATGCGACCAATATTTTAAGCACGTTACAGGATATATACAAGGAAAGAACTCATCGTCGTACTCTTATCCCAATTACTTCAGGGCGAAGCTATATGTATAATGTGACCATATGTCTTGTTCTTGTATGTATGTATTCCATGTGGTGACGGAGTAGAATACTATTCACCACCCCATATCTTACCTGTGGGTGATCGTACGAGACGACTAAGGGATATAAAACGCATATAACATCTATGCGAGAGAAGGAAAACTTGAAACAAAACCCTATACCAACACGTCTGACCAGCGTGGTATAGTAGGTTAATTTCCCTCCCATTACAAAGGAGGCCCGAGCCCAACAGTGGGACGTTTATGGGCTGTGATGATGATGATCTCTTGTGCTTGACGGGACAGTCAAGTATTCTAAATATTTTGATTACGAAGACCAATATAAACAACTGAACAAGTCTTGTGATGTGTCCTACTTGTACTAACATTCTCACTTGAAAACTAGATGCGATAATAATTTAAAGCTTCGCCGATAAATATACAGTACAAATAAAACAAAAATAAATCCATTTGTGGCTGTAATATAATGTTTATTAATCCAAATTACATAATTAATTATTAAAGGTTCGCATATAGGTCGAAATATAGCTCTTAGTTATCTTTTACGACATCCATGAGCAAAGTAAGGGTTGGTAGTATTCGTAGCCGCCACCACACAGCATACTACATAATGGTGACGCTAGAAATGCACCTATTATTCTATTATCGTCATCCGTATGGTGACGGAGTAAGAATACAATTCACCACCCTCTATCTTATCCGTGGGTGATCGTAAGAGATGACTAAGGGATATAAAACGCATATAACATCTATGTGAGAGAAGGAAAACTTGAAATAAAACCCTATACCAACACGTCTGACCGGCGTGGTATAGTAGCTTAATTTCCCTCCCATTACAGAGGAGGCTCGAGCCCAACAGTGGGACATATATGGGCTGTGATGAAGATTCTGTTATCGTATATATTGCATATAAATATTACAAAGTTTTCCATGTGGTGGCGGAGTAAGAATACAATTCACCACCCCCATTTTGCCTGTGGGTGATCGTAAGAGACGACTAAGGGATATAAAAATGCATATACGATTTATGCAAGAGAAGGAAAACTTGAAACAAAATCCTTTAACAACACGTCTGACCAGACCCGCGTGGTACAGTAGGTCAAATTCCTTCCCATTATGGAGGAGGCTCCAGCCTAGCAGCATATATGAGCTGAGAGGATTGCAAAACTTTTGGCAATAGTTTTATGACCCGCCTGCTTGACGTCAATCGTCCTTGAGAATGTAATTGTTGACCAAACGGCGTCTCATTGAGTTGGCCCAGGTCAAAGTCCTCTAGGGACGTCCATTAATCACGTGATCTTTTTTTAGCATTTTTTAACCCCCCTCCCCCTTCGTGATACGTGGTGAGATTTGAGACTATGACCCCCCCTTCCACACCAACATCACGTGAGTTTTAGTACCTACAAAGAAGTAGCCCACAGCTCATTATATTCTCGGTTTTTTGTTTTTTTATACTTCACAAAAAGGTCTTTATACAGATCACCTACTTTAAACGACTTCGTTTGTTGCCTGGCAACGGTAAGTCAGTCACACTCACACTACACGCCGCTTTTCAGTTTAGAAATCGCAGCGTTTGACGAAAAATAAATACAAGTGATATCTTACTACACAAATGATGTTTCGTGATTTTTGTCAACAATTTCAAATCTCACGTAATTAATGGACAGCCCCTCTTATAGACAGCCACGAGCAATGTAAGTGTTGGTAGTATTCATAGCCACCATCACACATCAAAGACAAGACAAGGAAAGAACTATAGAAGCACAGACATAATATAACGTAGGTTTATGGTTACTGATACAAGTATTTTTTTTTAGTGTTGCCAATCAACTAAAACAAGCCATTGTTTACAGTATCGAACGAATTTGTTTCTCAATTTGATTTTGCATTGTAAAGTCATTGTTTGTTAGCAGTTAAGTTGCTTTTAGTAACGCACGTAGGATTGCCACCTGTACTTTATTATCATGGAGACTAGAGTAGATGGTACTCCTTACTCTAGTCTCCATGTTTATTATAAAGTATTGTACGTTATTTCAGATAAATGTACCTACTCTAATAAAGTATTATGGGAACAATAAAGTATACGAAAATACTTTATTTCGTATGATATGAATTCTTTGGGATTTTGTAAAGTTTAGCAGTAGGTATTTTTTAATTAACGAAATTAACCGCCACTCGCCAGCTCCACATCACTTAAGCACTCATTTTTAATACTTTCTGAACGCAATTTGACCTCAAATGTCAATTTCTTGGTGTTTTTGTGCGAAACGGTTTGAGTGCACTAAGAATACGATTGAAAGTTTCATAAATTTATGCCATGGTAAATTATGGACAAGAATACTCCATACACCTTCAAACACAACTTCGATAGCGAAACAGAGCAAATAGATAGTGAATATGTTACACCGAAAAAATGTCTTAAAAAATGAAACAAAACAGAAAAATAAACTATTGCAGAAGTATAAAAATCAGTGGGAAATCCAACATGATGATTGGTTAATTAATGATCCACAAAACGAATATACAGGCAAGCTGCATAATGCAATAAAAATATGATTTTAAACATAATAATAAATATAAATAAATTGACCGTAAGAATAGTTTTTATTTTTAAAGACAAACACCCTTCACTAAGGAAATAATCTTTGTATTGCGGAAGACTTTACAAACATTTAATTAAGGGACATTTATTACATCTAGATTGAAATCAACAATTTGTGGGTCGCACAAACTATTGTCCTGCATGGGCATCGAACATATGAAACTTGACACGGTATGCCAGTATCTTAACCGCTACGCTATCAATATAATTTTATTACATTTGTTTAAAATATAATACACGCGTAAATATCAGAAAAAAAACACTAGTCAAAACAAATTCTTTTTACTGTACAAAGTCTCGTTTATTCGGACAGACGATTACTCATTACAAGTGTAAGCCAATCAAATGCGTCAAACAAGTATATAGTGGATTTTACCGGCGATAAAAATTGTTTTGATAATTGAGACTCGATAAGCTTGTATTTTGTACCCCGACTTAAAAACAAAACAAGAGGAGATTCTGATAATGCACACATGGCATAATGGTTAAGATACTGACCAATAATTCCAGTACCGTGGTTTTTATTGCCACGTAGGATAAAACTCTGTGGGAATCACAAATTGTTGGCCTGAGTCTATGTGGAATTTGTGTCTGTTAATTAAATATTTGTAAAGTCCGCCATAATACAAAAATTATTTCCTTAGTGCTGTGCAGGTCTTTTATTTTAAAAAAAAATAATGTAAAAAAAATTACGCAAGGTTATTTTTAATTTTTCTGTTTAATGACGAAGTAAGTATGACGAAGTATGTAAGAGAAAAAATACTCAAAATAAAATCTTATATCAATTCGTCTCACCAATGTGGTATAGGTCAAGTTTCCTCCTAATATGGAGGACACTAGAGACTAGCATTGGGATATATATGAGCCAAGATAATATATTTTACCCTCCTACTCACATGCCTTTCATCTTTCCAATTATCCTATCAAACGTAAAGACGACGCCAACGCAGCGTTTAAGAAACTTAAAACGCCAGTTTTGTTGTATCGATTCCCACAATGATGATCTAAAACTTTCTGTTCTGAATCTAGATGTAATTTGTGTATGTTAATTGGATATTTGTAAAGTCCCCCGCAGTACAAATTATTTTTGAACTTCTTATGGGAGGGTAAACCGCTTCGTTACGTAACGCGTTACGGCGCCAGTCTGTCTGACCACTTTATAGGATTGAATAGTGATACTAATAATGTACATATACAACATTCTAATGTACATATTATTCAAAGATTGTAACAAAGAATAAAATATATTTTATAATCAATAAAAGATGTTATTAATAAATAACATTTCCTTATATCATCTTATTAATATACATACATAAAATTTAAGTAATAGCCTAAGCTTTTCTCAAGTTAAACAATTTCAATATTAAATAATTCAACTTAGATTAGTTAAAGTTATCACTTCTGTCGGGTGCTCCGAGACGCATTTTTTTAATGCAACGTGTTGTTTTAAAATAATAGACACGTTACACAAATCCAATGCGTATTACACAGATAAAATAGTGTTATGATATTTGAACGGTTGGATTTTTCACTGATAAATTGTATTTTATTATGAAGTTATATTATCTCGTGTACGTCCGTAACAGCCGACGATGTCTCTCTACATTACTGATCTATTTAAGCCGCCTACTGCGCCGCTATTATGAGTATCCACCCCCTTATTTCGAGGAACAGGTTTGTTTTTGTTTTTAAAACGCCTCAGTATAGATTATTATTTTAGAATCGTATATGTTTATTATAGGAAAGGGATAATAAGTAAACTAATTATATGTTTAGAGATAATTATTAATTTAATACAGATCAGGTATCATCATCATCACATCTCATATACGTCCCACTGTTAGGCTTGAGCCTCCTCCATAATGGGAGGGAAATTAACCTACTATACCACGCTGGTCAGACGTGTTGGTATAGGGTTTTGTTTCGAGTTTCCCTTACTTTGGATAGATGTTGTATGCGTCTTATATCCCTTAGTCGTCTCTTACGATCACCCACGGGCAAGATAGGGGGTGGTAAACTGTATTCTTACTCCGTCACCACACGGAACACAGATTAGATATAGTGCTCAAATGTTGATGTACCGGCTCAATCTGCAGCGGCGAAGGAAGGGATAGCGTGCAGTCCTATAACGTATTGTGTTGCATCTCTCTGCCAACATGGGGTGACTACCAATATCTAGACCTTTTTTATTGCATATGGTGGCAACGTTACTGCCGCCCATGATCGATCTATGCAATATTTTACAGAAAGTTGAGATGTCGGCTCTCTCGCTCACCGAATGAAGAGCAACAGCACATTGTCACTGCTCAGATGTAGATTTTCTGCGAGATTGTGGTACTACCCCGGACGGACCGGCCCTCGACTGTAGACAGAAAACTGTCAAGTGTGACTCTGCCACTATTGTCCCTGTCTTCGGTTACCTGTCTGATTATTCTGAAACTGGATGTAATTTATATTCGTTAAGTTATCGGTCTACCCCGATACAAGAATATATTCTTAGATTTTTAATAGAAAATCTACCATCATGTAAGCATTTGAAGTACAGCAATTTTTACGGCTTTTTATCGCGTTTGTGTTTGATTTTTAGTTTTTAATTTCCCGACGTTTCGAACATTTTACTGCGTTCAAGGTCATGGGTGGATACAAACGCAATAATATTCGCGTAAACATCAGAAATCATAGTGTAAGCATCAGTTTCCATTATTTCTACTTCCAAAAGTCTATATAACACGTGTCTCCAGTCACGGATACGACATTGTAATTCCGTAGTTGTACTACTGACCGTCGAAAAATCCGGTCAGTTGAAAGTGAAATGGAATCGTTGAATGAATGAAATGACGCTATGACGTCAAACAAGATGGCGCATGAAAGAGGATCTGATGAAATACGCGTTTTGCGATAGTTTTGTAATACATCTTTGCGTTGCATATATCATTTTGTAAGCAGTGCAAGTAATAGTAGACCCGGATCTTTAGAGGTCAAGCTGGATGCAGTACGTACGTCGTAAAATTTAACCGTGGCAGACAAGTACCTCACCTTTTACTTTGGCGATAGTAGCGTGGTCATGAGATTGCATGTAATCCTATAACCTTTTTTTTTTTTCTTTTTCAGGGTGGACCATGGATGTGGTCGCGCCCCGACAAATCGATCCGGGGCGACAAAAGAGGCGGCGCGCAACCCCATGGACCCACCCTGCAAGCACCTCTCTTCGCCGTATGAGCGGGCCACCGGTACCCGATCCTTGTCTTCGGTGGCCCGCCCGGCGGTATACCCTTGCGGGTTCTTCTCTCGTCGATGCGACAGCTTTCCCCATCGGGGCGTCGCCCTCACGCGGTGGCCTCACGTCGGGTGACCGGGCAATTCCCCGGTCCGATCACCCGAAGCCTCGGTTAGGGCGGCATCAGGCGCAGATATTCGCGCCTGCGCCGCCCCGGCCGCTGGCGGCAGCCCGGGTCACGGGAACCCTCCCGGACTCGTTCCGCCGCCTCCATCTGCGAGATGACAGCCTCGCAGAAGGCGGCGACCGCGTCCCAATTCCTGACGCTGTCGACCATCGCTCGTGCAACAGCCGGTAGCGTCAGGTCGGCACCGATGACAGCGACGACGTCACGGCGCTGCCCGTCCCAGCTCGGACACACCTCCAGCGTATGTTGCGCCGTGTCCTCGTCGCTACTGCAATGGTGGCAGGGAAAGGGAATGCTCCGATGGTTCGGACATGTGGAAAGAATGACGAACGAACGTCTAGTTAAGAAGATATATAATGCGAAAGTGGAAGGATGTAGGTACCGGGGGAAACCGAGACTCACCTACCTAGACCAGATTGGTCAAGTACTGAAGGAAGGTCGAGTCAAGAGTCTCCGAAACCGGCGAGCGTGTATGAAGAGAATTATGAAAGAATATAATTATAAAAGAAATTTTAACTTTGAAATTTTAAGATTATAAAAGGAACAAAAGAAGGCAACAAAATTCGATCTGCCAGTTAATACAAGAAATCTATTACAAATACTTGTCATTTCCAAAATTTTGGCGACACTAAAAATATGCCATCTTAGGACCGAGCCTTGCTAATTCCGTCACTTACGGACAGAGAGACGGCACTCGACAAAATTACAGTCCGTTCAGCATAAACATTATAAGGCCCTTAAGCTCTGTCGTATCCATAATGCTATACTACTGCGCTTCACGTAGCTGTATATCCTACTAAATAAAGTACTACAGACAGTAAATATTACTTCTTGTCTCCCGCATTGCATAGGAGAGCAGTGGAATTAATATTTTCAAACACCTGCTTAAGTTTCTAATTAAATTTATTGGTCTAAAGATAATTAAAAGCATTACCCGGTACTAACCGAGGTGACCCTCAGTTCTCAACCCAGGTTTCAATTTTTTTTTTTTGAAAGGCACCAACCGTCCTTCTTTAAGGAACAAGGCCTTGTATTGTGGGGGACTTTACAAACATGCAATTAACGCAGACAAATTACATCCAGACTCAGAACAACACTTTGTAGATCACACAATTTTTTTTTTAATTCCTACGCAGTACTGTGAAAGTCCTGCGTAGGAATCGAACGCACGGCACTGGCACAGTAGGCCGGTATCTTAACTACTACGTCATCTGTGCAGTCAAATTAAAAAATGTTCATATCATTAACAATCAAACACAAACAAAAATATGTTTTTAATTAGATGTTAGTTTGAATTGGTTACCATTAATTATTACAATATAAATAATATTGAAAAACCCGTATACTGTAAAGCCCGTGGTATTTGTTTATATTTTACGACATATATAAAGTGCAAATAGCACGCACTTTGGAGGACCTTATGTGGTTCATGTTGAACAATTCCAAGTACGATCCATTTTTTTTTTTGGTGGACTATGGATGCGTCTCGCCCCGCCAAATCGGTCCGGGGTGACAGAAAGGCGGCGCGTGACCCCATAGACCCACCGTAAAAATCCTCTCTCTTCGCCATGTGAGCGGACCACCGGTACCCGATTTTTGTCTTCGGTGGCCAGGAATGGAACCCATCTGGCGCTGTAAATCGATATCTTAACCGCTATGCCAAACAAATATATGAAACATAATAAAATAACAATTCCAGTGAACTGTTAAATGTAAACGGTCTATCAGGAAATCTAATCAATAAAATAATGTATTCCGATCGTGTTTCATACCTTGGAACTGTACTCGGGTAACTTACTGTCGTAAATGGTACGTTGACGTCTATATTTATTTATGTATAAACAAGTTTTTATTAGTTCTTGTGTTAATTTCTTCTAATAAATTCAATATGATGACGGAATTAAGAATCCATTTCTGTGGATTTAGAAAATTAGTTCGTTTTTTGAAGTGAAACTTCTTTATCGGCGTTGGAAAAAAATTTACTGTCACATTTTACGGTTACGCACCATCTTTTTCTTGCCCCTACTACGGTGGATTCGAACGAAGAGTACTTTTCCCAGCGGAGTAGAGATAGCATGTCGTTTAAGCGGACTTAATCCCACCACTACGAGAGAGATAGAGAAAGAGAGAGAGAGAGAGAGAGAGAGAGAGAGAGAGAGAGAGAACACGCTATTGGTTGATGTATGTAAAATAGATTTAAAAAATAGTTTGCCAAAGTTTCACTTCTGATATGTGTACTTTGTACGCACGCATATTTTTTTTTTAATAATAACATCCAGCAATCATTATTCTCCTACTCTTATCTCAATTACATGGAGTCGATACAATATGTACTCTTCTTTCATAGTACACATTGTAAAAGTTATTGGCAATTGTTTTATAACCGGCCGCCTGCCAGACGTCAACCCTCCTTGGGAATGTAATTATTCACCAAACGGCATCAGATGGAGTTGGCCTATAAACCTAATAACATCCTGCAATAAGAAAATAAATTTTCTATTGTGGGGGACTTTACAAATATATATTTTAACCAACACAAATTGCACACAGACTTAGAACAATAATTTATCTCATAAAAAGCGTCAACAAACCCGTAAAATTGTGTTTTACATCCCTTTTTTTTCGATGGTCATCAAACGGTTTTGGGACCTGATTAGGTAATAAGTGTAATAACTAAGTGATTTCGAAAGGGAAAATCTGAGGAAGAAGAGAATTAGGTTTTTTTAAGGGCACTTTGCTTAATGCAAGGTGCCATTAAAAATATGTAAATGATTTTTGTATTGCGGAGGACTGTACAAATATATAAGTCTAATGAACACAAATTATACACAGACTTAGAACAATATTTTGTCGCACAAATGTCGTCGTCATAGTCAAATGGGTTTTATACCACCTTCTTTTCGGCTTTCAACCATCCCTTATTTATGCAATACAGCGTCTATTGAGATAGCTATTCTATAATATATGTTTAATGAAGCCGGTTAACGGACTCATCAACGCCGAGCCGAAACTACTGAAGATTAGTAAACATAGTCGCGGGCAAAGGCTAGATACATTATAACCTCATTATTCAGTTTCCGTTCATGATAACTTAAATAACTCTTAAATAGAACGTGGGGAGTCCCGTTCCGGGGCAATACCAAGCAGTCACGATGAATAGGTTTATAGGCTTTTTCAAACAGTGATTGTTGCACGACATTTACGGTTCGAGAAAACGTGAACTTAATACGAATTATTTGTTATAAGGTCATACTTATATGTTGCATTGATAGCTTAGTGGTTAAGATACCGACCTAATGTGCCAAGGTCACGGGACAGGGAAACTGACAGGCAGGGAAGTGGACGGCGAAACTTAGGTTAAGCTGCCGAGGCGTTAACTCGAGAGAATAACAGTTAGGGTAACCCGCCGGAATAAGGACCGGGTACCGATGACCCACTCTCACAGAGTTGTTGGGTGCTTGAAAGGTGGGTCTATGGAGACGCACAAAAAAAGGAAAATATTTGTGTTGTCTATAAATAGTTATTCGGAGTCTGAGTGTAATTTGTGTTTGTCAAATTACATATTTGTTAAGTCCCCCGCAATACAGGGATTATTTACTTAGTGCCGTATGTTGTCTTGGAGTTGGGTTGCATAATAATACACGTTATTGACTTTGGAGATTTTGAAATGAAACTTTTTATGGCAGGACTGTGAAATTCTGTGTCGCAATCTTATCATGTGGTGACGTAGTAAGAGTATAATTCACCACCCTCTTACCCGTGGGTGATCGTAAGAGACACTTAATTCTTAAAGGATATAAAACGTACGATATATATAGGATATAAAACGTATAATATTATGGAAGAGAATAATGGTCTTTGAAAGAGATGAAGCCAGAATAGATGTAAGAGTAAAAATAGGTAATGATGCACTAGAGCAAGTGGGTGAATTTGTATATCTTGGATGTGGATTGAGCAGAGATGGAAGGTACACCAATGATATAGAGCGATGAGTGAATGCGGGAAATAGAGTGAACGGAGCGTTGGGACAACTTCTCGGTAGCCACCACCTCAGCCAGAAGGCACGTGTAGCAATACATAAGGCAGTGCTTGTGCCAACATTACTATATGGAAGCGAGGGTTAGGTATGTAGAAAAGACCATGAAAGCAAAATTAATGCGGTCGAAATGCGATCTCTACGGAAAATCTGTGGAGTTAGGCTGACCGATCGCATTCGCAACGACGAAGTAAGAGAGCGAGTAGGTGCGAAAGGGAATGCTCCGATGGTTCGGACATGTGGAAAGCATGCCGAACGAACGTCTGGTTAAGAAGATATACAATGCGAAAGTGGAAGGATGTAGGTACCGGAGGAGACCGAGACTAACTACGTAGACCAGATCGGTCATGTATTGAAGGAAGTTGGAGTCAATAGTCTCCGAAACCGGCGAGCGTGTATGAAGAGAATAGAAGAGAAAGAAAACTCGAAATAAAACCCTATACCAACACGTCTGACCAACGTGGTATAGTAGGTCAATTTCCCTCCCATTATAGAGAAGGCTCGAGCGCAACAGTGGAACATATATGAGCTGAGATGATGAGGTGATGATTATCATGTGACGAAATGTTCGCTACAAACACCTAAAGGTTAAGGGACTGCCATATTGCGTATTTATCCCTATATGCCATACATATTCAGACAGTTCTAGAGTTTATCACTAATCTATTCTAATTACTGAAATTTAGCATTTAATATGCTTATTTATAAAAACTAGATTACGAGCGAAAAATGATTTTCATCCCATATGTGACAATCATTTTTCGCTCGTAATCAAGATTTTATAATTGATCTATTCTATTCAAAAGTTAACTATTCTATTGAAATTGTAATGAAAAAAATTTCAATTGTATATTTTACGGCCCGCGGCTGTAGACAGAAAATGTCCCCTCCTCCGGGAGGACGTCGGCTTTTCCTCACGCGATCAGCCTCTCGGCGGGTGACGGACTAATTCCCCGGTCCTGTCACTCGCGGCCTCAGCTAGCCTAGGGCGGCTCAGGCGCAGGTAATCGCGCCCGCGCCGCCCCTCTCGCCGGCGGCGGCGGCTCGCGTCGCCGAGGAGACGTTCCTCGCGCACGCGCTCCACCGCCTCCTTCCGCGAGACAAATTGTCAACAGCCCTACCACTACAATGAGTCTTGAGATTTAATAGAATTCGACCATATCTGTTTGGTTGTTTTTATTTAAACAAAATCTCCTTACAGTTGTTTCTTCCAAACATCACTCTTCTAATAGACAAAGATTGAAAAACATTGCGCAACATTAAGCAAATATAGCAAACACAGCGCAATGATATAAAAAAATATAGTATAATAATCTAAAATGACATTTTTTTTTTTTAATTCTTTTATTGAATGTCCATAGTATTATGATGTCTGTGCAAATTTTCAAGTACATGAACGTCACAAAGTAGACGAAAATTACGTTAAATGATTCAGTTATAATTTTTAGTTAAATCAAGCTAAAAACGCATTTTGAAAACACTTCTGATTCTGAATTGAAATGTGTTCATTAATTGTATGTTGGTGAAATCCCGAAGAAACAATAACATATTGCTCTGTCAATATTATTGCGCAATCATAATATTGTGCAATATATTTCACATTTGAATACATAATTGCACACAATTTCGATAAGATTAATTACGGTATATGGTGCCTAAAGGATATAATATACTAATAACGTTTATGCAAGAGAATAAAAACTACAAATAAAACACTACCAACACGTCTGACTACAGTTATCATCATCATCATCTCAGCTAATATATGGGTGAATTTCAAAAGCTCCAATAAAATCTTCATTTCCGTGTATTTTTCATTCATCAACTTGAGCACAAGAAAAAGTAGTGTTTATTCAAGTTTTTGATAATATATGTATTCCTTTTTAATATCAAATGTCCCACTGTTGAGCTCAAGCCTCCTCCGTAATGGGAGGGAAATTGACCTACTATACCACGTTGGTCAGACGTGTTGGTATAGGGTTTAGGTTCGAGTTTTTCATCTGTTGCATAGATGTTATATGCATTTTATATTACATAGTCATCTCTATTATTTTTTTGTAGCCACAGTTACACTAAAATACATTATAATGAATGTAAACATTAAGAGGGAAGTCCATTAATCACGTAATCTTTTTTTTAGCATTTTTAACCCTCCCTCCCTCTTGGTGATACGTGATGTGGTTTAAGACTATGACCCCCTCCCCCACCAACATCATGTAAATTTTTAGTACCTACAAAGAAGTAGCCCACAGCTCATTATATTCTCGGTTTTTTGCTTTTTAGAGTTTGTAAAAAGATCTTTATACAGATCACCTATGGCAACAGCAAGTCGAAGTCACACTACACGCCACTTTTCAGTTTACAAATCTCAGCGTTTAACGAAAAAATAAATGCACGTGATATCTTACTACATCCCCCTGCCCCTTGTGATATTTCCCTTCAAACCTCACGTGATTAATGGACGGCCCCTAAAACTTTATCAAACTTTGTGCGACCCACAAACTGCTCTGAGTCATTATACTGATCTTATCTCAATTATTTGGAGTCTACCTAATATCACGTGTCATTCACACAATTCTATTAAGTGTCATCGCTGCTTTCACTCCTTTTCTGTCTTGTTTCATGCAGTCCATCCATGTTTTTTTAGGTCTTCCTTTACTCTAAAAATATCAACATTCATACTTAAAATATTTCTGACAATATTACATTCATCCCGTCTCATCACATGTTCATATCACGTCAGGCGTTTACTCTTCACAAACTCTAAGTCAGGGTGTAATATGTCTGCTAATTGTATGTTTGTGAAGTCCCTTACAAAACAAATATTTATTCCTTAAAACTACATACATACCATCACGCCATGTCCCTTGCAGGGTAGGCAGAGAGAACAGAGTGCCAGATAACTCTATCCTTGCATACTTCACTCGCTTCATCAACATTCATAATTCTTTTCGTACACGCTCGCCGGTTTTGGAGACTCTTGACTCCACCTTCCTTCAGTACATGACCGCTCTGGTCTAGGTAGGTTAGTCTCGGTCTCCCCCGGTACCTACATCCTTTCACTTTCGCATTGTATATCTTCTTAACCAGACGTTCGTTCAGCATTCTTTCCACATGTCCGAACCATCGGAGCATTCCCTTTCGCATCTTTACACCAATACTCTCTTTCATACCTACTCGCTCTCTTACGTCGTCGTTACGAATGCGATCGATCAGCCTAACTCCACAGATTTGCCGTAGAGATCGCATTTCGACCGCATTAATTTTACTTTCATACTCTTTTCTGCATACCCAACTCTCGCTTCCATACAATAATGTTGGGACAAGCACTGCATTATGTATTGCTACACGTGCCTTCTGGCTGAGGTGGTGGTTACCGAGAAGTAAAACTCAATTTCAATAACATATATTATGGCGCAATTATAATATTGCGTCATCATATTATTGTGCAATCATAATATTGTGCCATATATTTCACATTTGAATAGATAAATGCACACAAAGTCTGACTAGAGTTATATAGTAGGTCAGTTACCCTCTCATTGTAGAAGAGATTCGTGCCCACAAGTGTGACGTATATGATCGTCTTTCAATTCACATAGAGTCGAAGGCCTAAAACCTTGAGATAGGCAGCAACGGTTTAAATAGTGGTAAAACCACGCTGTAGACAGTTTTCTGTCTACAGCCACGGGCCGGTCCATCCGGGGTAGTACCACACTCTCGCAGAAGATCGACGTCTGAGTAATGGCAATGTGTTATTACGCTTCGTTCGGTGAGCGAGAGAGCCGGAAGCCCAACTGGGTGGGTTTGGGGCTTTTATAGGTAGGCAGCGGCCTAAGCTATATATACCCTTGATATTGCAAAGTTCCATGGGCGGCAGTGACTCTTAACATCAGGTGTGCTGCTTGCTCGTTTGCCACCATAAGCAATAAAAAAAGCAACCTGGCTGTAACTTGCTATTATAGAGGTTCAAGAGCAGCGATTACCACTTACAATCAAATGTGCTACCTGTTCCATTGCCATTATGCGTATGTTTGAAACTACTCTATGAAAAAAATATTACTCTATATTTTATCTCCTTCGTTACCGCCATAATTTAGCATATAACTATTTTAAAATTAGAATCTAATTAGATATCAAGACGCAGGATGGAACATCGTTTGATTATGTCAATATACAACGGTGTTTTAAATATTTATAATTAGCTTATGAATCACATGTTGCAAATATAGGGCAGACATTTCGTCATTGTTTTCATTAAATATGCAAATATAATATTAGATAAATGTAATATGTTTTAGATATTATCGGAAGCATTTAATTGCCGAGTCCTTGTATGTGGATTTGATAAGATTACAATAGTCGCCAACCTGTACTTGTTCATAGCATGAAGAATTAGTACGCTGAAGTGACTATGGTCAGGCCACATCGCTCGACGCATCGATAACCGATACGGAAGAAAGGTTCTTGAGTGGCGATCGCGTATCGGACGACACAGTCTTGGATCATCATCATCATCTCAGCTCATATATGTCCCACTGTTGGGTTCAAGCCTCCGCCATAATGGGAGGGAAATAACCTACTATACCACGCTGGTCAGGCGTGTTGGTGTAGGTTTTTGTTTCGAGTTTTCCATCTCTAGCATAGATGTAATATGCGGTTTATATCTTTCAGTCGACTCTTACGATCACCCACGGCTAAGAAAGGGGATGGTGAATTGTATTCTTACTCCGTCACCACACGGAAAGTCTTGGATGTCCAGGTGTAAGTTGTTGGGAGTCGTTGGATGCGGGCGACATATGACTGTATCTTCTGCTGCAGTATGAAGGAGGCTTATGTCCAGCAGTGGGTAGAAAAATATTGAACGATGATTTACTTGCTCATAGAATTCGAAATCACCAGAAAAGTAAGCAGCAGCAGATAGTGGAAAAAGTATAACACCTCACTACGATACTCGTAGCTTACCAGCCTGCTAAGCGCGGTCATTACGGTACTATACGCTCTTTAGGGGAGGTTTACGACCAGCACTAGATGGTGAAAGCTGCAATGATGATGATGAAATGTAATATTAGTTATTTGAAGATTGCTACATACATGGTCAAATACTGATATGTATTGTGATATTTCGTTCATGTTGCATCATTAATGTCGAGTTGGCAAAATCCAACACGACGGTATTTTTTTTTTATTCAATCTTAGCTTTTTTTAATAGACTATGGTTTAAGTTATTTTGGCGCGAATATGGAAATGTCATGTCATGCTCTTGTATTATATTCATTTCTTTTGTGTTTTGTAGTGTTATATTGAATAACTTTGCTGGTATTTTATGGAATATGATACGGTTAAAGTGCTGAAGTGTAGTGAATATGGTATAATAGTGGTTTACGTGTATTTTCATATTTTGCCAAAATTCCCAAAGAAAGCATTGATTTGGTTACAGCGTCCGATTAATGGTAACGACTTGACTTGACTATACAATATGAAAAAGTATTGAATAATATATAAAAAAAAATGAGTCTTGGCTATATGGGCTGGCCGGACATGCAAAGGGATCAGCAAAAAAATATTTTATAACGAAAACATTTAAAAATGATTCTGAATTGATTAATGAGGATTAGGTTCAAATAATAGTTGCCAAAAATAATTGTGACTCTTTAAAAACTTTAAACCTTTATAAATTAAAATTTTTGGCTCTTGCGACTCAAAGGGTGACCGACCCCTGCCCTATACCAACACGTCTGACCAGCGTGGTATAGTAGGTTTTAACTTACCTCTCATTATGAAGGAGGCTCGAGCCCAACAGTGGGACATATATGAGCTGAAATGATGATGATGGATACATACATACATACATATCATCACGCCATATCCCTTGCAGGGTAGGCAGAGAGAACAGAGTGCCAGAGAACTCTATCCTTGCATACTTCACTCGCTTTCTCAACATTCATAATTCTCTTCATACACGCTCGCCGGTTTCGGAGACTCTTCACTCCACCTTCCTGCAGTACATAACCGATCTGGTCTAGGTAGGTGAGTCTCGGTCTCCCCTGGTACCTACATCCTTTCACTTTCGAATTGTATATCTTCTTAACCAGACGTTCGTTCGGCATTCTTTCCACATGTCCGAACCATCGGAGCATTCCCTTTTCATGATGGATACATGTTTAATATATATATTATAATAAAGTCTAAATATTGCATCACTATCAATACAATAAACTTTGTACTATGATATTCATTGTCAATAATGGCCACGTCATATATGTACGAATGATGTTGCAATTATTTAATTGCCATAGTTAAAACATAAGTGTCTACTCTGACACCTTTTTTTTTGGCGGCGATCAACGGTGCGGTCACGCTCCTCTAATCCGGGAGAATCTACTCTGACACCTACGAGGCTGTATTATATCCACTGATGTCAAGGTGCTGATGAACAATCTAAATGAATGGGGAGGTAATATGACAGGGAACCGAATGGCGCCCTACGCATGTCAGTCACCCCGGAGAAAAAGCTATACCTACTGCCAAAAAAATTAGCCCTATTATATCCATCATCCTCATCTAAGCTCGTATAGGCCCACTGTTGGGCTCGAGCCTCCTCCATAATGGGAGGGAAATTGACTTATTATGCCACGCTGGTTAGACGAGTTGGTATAGGGTTTTGTTTCGAGTTTTTCTTCTCTGTTATAGACGTTATATGCGTTTTATATACTTTGGTCGTCGTTACGATCACCTAAAGGCAATATAGGGACTGGTGAATTGTATTCTTATTCAGTCCCCACACGGAAAACCACACTATTATATCCACCGAAGTTAAAGTACCGTTGGTCAGCCGAAATGACGAGGAAGGTACCAAGATAGGTTAGTTACTTAGGGTCACACGGTGTCACCGTCGTCAAACCGGACGGTTTGAAGAAGGTATTTCCACGAGTTTAACCCGTAAAGTAAAAGCGGTCATATTATATCTGATCCATATATGTAGTTGTTAAAGAATTTGGACAGGGTATTTCCAGACTTAAGAAGAAGCGGCCGTATTACATCTGATCCATATATAATAGTTGTTAAAGAAATCATTGGCCATCATAGAAAGACCATCTTTTGTTTCAACCTGGATGTAATCTGGCCAATACTATGTTCGGTTGCTCATGGCGATGGAAAGGGTCAGTGAAGCGCCTTTATGCCTCTTTTCTATTAAATGGGCTACTGGAATTTAATAATTGACTTCTATTATCCGTGTGGTGACGGAGTAAGAATACAATTCATCACCCCCTATCTTACCCGTGGGTGATCGTACGAGACAACTAAGGGATATAAAACGCATATAACATCTATGTAAGGGAAGGAAAATTCGAAACAAAATCCTATACCAACACGTCTGACCAGTGTTGTATAGTGGGTTAATTTCCCTCCCATTACGGAGGAGACCCGAGCCCAACAGTGGGACATATATGGGCTGTGATGATGATAGTCCGCTAGGTGGCTTTAGTATTTCGTCTAACCTTCACGAGTCCCGGTAATAAAAAGGCGGGATATCGCCATGTTGCTTTTACGCGCCAAAATCGTTAGTCAACCTCAATGTTTTTATTGCCATGCAAATATTTATTTTTTGATTTGTACTAGATAATATATTATCTATATTTATTGGCACAAATATAACGTGGTAGATAGTATATTTATCAATGAATATATGATGAAATGCAATGTAATGTTGCTTTATTTATCGCAATAATTAAATTTGCTTTTTTAAACACGTTTTTTTGGCAGGCTATGGTTTGGACACGTACTGCCAATTCCGTCCGTGGCGATGGCAGAGCTGCATGTGTCCTTGAAATCCGTGGCCGGCTCAGCTAGAAAAACAACAATAAAGAAATAATCCGTGTATTGCAGGCAACTTTACAAACATAATCAACGAACCCAAATTACACCCAGACTCAGACCAACGATTTCTGAATGGCACAATGTATTGTACTATGTGGAAATCGAACCACTAATACTTGGCACGATATGTCGGTTGACCACTACGCCATCTGTGTAATAATTTAAAAAAAATTTAGTGATAAGGCCTTGTTGCTATCTGTCTGCAGACATAAGTCGACGTCTGAATCTTTTTTACAGTAGCCAGCGATCTGGCAGTGCCGCTGGCATTGCTGAGGTCCATGGGCAATAGTTTCAACTTACCACCCAGGTGAGCTTGCTCATTTACCACCAAAGTTAATAAATATCACAAGTTGAGCTGTAGTAAGATGTCACGTGTATTTATTTATTTTTTCGTCAAAAGAGCGATTTTAAACCGAAAAGCGGTGTGTTGTGACTTTGTCTTGCCATTGGCAGGCAACGAACGAAGTCCTCACGCGCCGCCGACGACCGCCCGGCTCGGTACGCCAGTCGCCAGTTATTTTGGCGCCAAATACATATGTGTAAACCGTTACGTCGTACGTTTTGTATTATACATACATAGCTTCACGCCTGTTTCCCAGAGGGGTAGGCACAGACTACGGATTGCCACAAACAACGATCCTGGCATACTTCCATCGCCTCATTCACACTCATAATAGTCTTCATGCATACTCTACGATTACGCATACTCTTAATATTGTATTATAACAATGTTTAAATAAAGTAGGTGATCTGTATATTGTCCGTGTGGTGACGGAGTAAGAATACAATTCGCCCCCCCTTATCTTACCCGTGGGTGATCGTACGAGACGACTAAGGGATAAAAAACGCATATAACACAAAATCATGAGTATAGCTGCTGCCAAAACTCCGTTGTCAAACATGTCTTCTTCTTCTTCTTATATATTGGCAATCAGCTACTTATATGAGCTATTGGTGCCAGTGTCAAGTTATAAATATCTTCACGTTTTTAGTCTTTCAGGTTAGTCATTGTCTAAATCAAATTGTCGCCATCAACAGTGTAATGGCCACACTGTTAATGGTATTTTGTGGGAATTTTGATGAAAAACGAAAATGTTGTAAAGCACTTTTATATGATATTCACTACATCCCAGTAGTTCCGCCGCATCATATTACATAAAATGCCATCAAAATTATCTAATATAACACGTTAAAACACTAAGATATCGAATATAATACAAGAGCACCACATGACGTTTTCAAATTCCCGTCAAAAGTCCGTTGTCAAACATGTTGCTCGCACGAAAATTTTGATGCGAATGGTTTTTTTTTTTAATTTTATTATGTGAATATTATTGAACGTTTGGATTCAAAGGAGGTATTCAATAATATTGCACAATAAAAATATTGTGCAATATTCTCATCTCATCTCTCTGCTCACATATGCCTCACTGTTGGGCTCGTGCCTCCTCCATAATGGGAGGGCAATTGACCTACTATACCACGCTGGTCAGACGTGTTGGTATAGGGTTTTGTTTCGAGTTCTCTTTCTCTTGCGTAGGTGTTATATGCATTTTATATCCCTTAGTCGTCTCTTACGATCACCCACGGGTAAGATAAGGGGTGTTGAATTGTATTCCGTCATCACACGGAATATATATGTGCTGTAATATTGTACGTGTATGGGGCCGAAGACTTCAATATTATTAAAGTTTATTTAAATAAATAAGATACATAATAATTCCATTTCCACCATTTTCCTACTTTTATCTCAATTACTTGGGGTTGATACATTATGTACTCTTTTTAATAATACATATTATAGAAGTTATTGTCAATAGTTTTATAACCGGCCGCCTGCCAGACGTCAACCCTCCTTGGGAATGTAACTGTTGACCAAACGGCATCAGATGGAGTTGGCCCAGGTCGTTATAAGCCTCTTAGTCGTCTTTTACGACACCCATAAGCAAAGAAAGGGTTGGTACATTCGGTAGATCGATATTCGATTTTTTTTTTATATAAGTAAGGTATATTACCTAACTCATATATATTGTGTTTTATATTTCATCATAATAATTTTATTGATAATATTTATCAATATTGTATAATTATGCTAGCATATTGTTTACCTGCAAATAAAAAAAAGATAATGCGTAATCTTAACTAAATAAATGGCGTAGCGGTTAAGATGACGATCTATCGAGCCAGCGTCATGGATTCGATTCCCACGCGGGACTTTAATCCTTTGAGCGATTAATAAATAATTGTTCCGAGAGTGGGTGTAATTCTATTCCTTAATAATTTACATATGTTTATAAAAACCCGAATACAAGTGAAAAAACTCACAAGTGGGATTTGAACCCACATCTATTGGAAATCCGTCCCAATCGTGCTGCCACTTACACCACCGTGAACTATTGTAGGACATTCAATTCTCGCATCGTATTATACTTTCGTCTTTAAGGAGACGTGCGCCATCTACCCGACAATGTTTACACATTGTACAGGCTTAATACTTCAAACTTTGCAGTTAGAATTGTATTAAACGATGACACAATCCTGTTATTCAAATTACTGAAATTTAGCAGACCCTAGTCGACACAATGACAGAAGATTGTAAGAAAAGGGGTCTACGCGTGAATGTGAGCAAAACCAAAATAATGGTCTTTGAAAGAGATGAAGCCAGAACAGATGTAAGAGTAACAATAGGTAATGATGTACTAGAGCAAGTGGATGAATTTGTATATCTTGGATGTGGATTTAGCCGAGATGGAAGGTACACCACTGATATAGAGCGAAGAGTGAATGTGGGAAATAGAGTGAACGGAGCGTTGGGGCAACTTCTCGGCAGCCACCACCTCAGCCAGAAGGCACGTGTAGCAATACATAACGCAGTGCTTGTCCCAACATTACTGTATGGAAGCGAGAGTTGAGTATGCAGAAAAGAGTATGAAAGTAAAATTAATGCGGTCGAAATGCGATCTCTGCGGAAAATCTGTGGAGTCAGGCTGACCGACCGCATTCGTAACGACGACGTAAGAGAGCGAGTAGGTATGAAAGAGAGCATTGGTGTAAAGATGCGAAAGCGAATGCTCCGAGGGTTCGGACATGTGGAAAGAATGCCGAACGAACGTCTGGTTAAGAAGATATACAATGCGAAAGTGGAAGGATGTAGGTACCGAGGGAGACCGAGACTAACCTACCTAGACCAGATCGGTCATGTACCTACTGAAGGAAGGTGGAGTCAAGAGTCTCCGAAACCGGCGAGCGTGTATGAAGAGAATTATGAATGTTGAGGAAGCGAGTGAAGTATGCAAGGAGTAAACGAGAGAGTAGAGAGAGATAGAGTTCTCTGGCACTCTGTTCTCTCTGCCTACCCTGCAAGGGATATGACGTGATGATATGTATGCAGCATTTAATATGCTTGATTATTTATAAAAAACCCGAATACGAGCGAAAAATGTCACAAGTGGGATTCGAACCCACACCTATAAGTGGCAGAAGTCGTTTGTGGTTTTCACAATTAGGATTACTTACTTAATGCTGATGATGCTTGTGGTGATGGTGCCTGGATTGAAAAAAAAATCTAATACACATTGAACTCTTTTCATTTCTTTAGAAAGGAAACTGAGGATTATTAGAGGGGATTAGAAGATTCCGACAGCCATCGTGACGTGATAGATCAATCTCTTTTTAATGGGCGAAGAAAAGACCATGGTTTTGTAAATACGTTATATTGGACCTGATGTAATCATCTATCTATCCATTAATTAGATTCATCATACACTATTGGATGCTGTGTGGTAGCGGCTACGAGTACTACCAACCCTTACTTTGCTTGTGGATGTCGTAAAAGACGACTAAGAGCCTTATAACGACCTAGGACAACACAATCTGATGCCGTTTGGTCAACAATTACATTCTCAAGGAGGGTTAACGTCTGGCAGGCGGCCGGTCATAAAACTATTGCCATTAACTTTTACAATATGTACTATGAAAAAAGAGTACATTCTGTATCGACCCCAAGTAATTGGGATAAGAGTAGGAGAATGATGATGATTTGATTTTTATTTTCCGATGATTTCAACACTTTTCAAACTTCATTATCATAGGAGAAACGGAAACTTCAGGACAGTAAAAATCCGTAGAAATAGTATGGTTAAAACTGTTTATTTTAATCACTACAATAATTCCATTGCCCTAAATATTTCATAAAAAAAAAACAAACTGCCGCGCAATTTCCAAATGGAAAAAAAATAACTCACTATTCTAGTTTTTTGACCTGAAGTCTGCATCGACCTTTTTTTTCGTCAGTGGAATCTCTCCATATCCTAATTACGCATAAAGATTTTCATATAAAAAGCTTGTAAAAATGAATTTTATGCTCATACGTTTAAGATGAATTTTTCCTTAAACCCGTTGATGTAGATTAGATAAAAAAGGTGTGTCCTGATAAGACGATTTTGTTTGACATACATTTGACGCTTTGCCATTGATACTTCATGAATCAGCAAACTGGTTCAGTCTAGACATCCAAAGTATCACTAATTTTAGCTACAAGATAGTTATGCAACGATAACAATGTTGATAACGTTTGTTTATAGTTTTATTCACGTCATTAATAATGAGGTGTAATTAATCTTACTACGTTTTAGAATTAATCTTACTTCCTTCGGTCATGTACTGAAGGAAGTTGGAGTCAAGAGTCTACGAAACCGGCGAGCGTGTATGAAGAGAATTATGAATGTTGAGGTAGCGAGTGAAGTATGCAAGGATAGAGTTCTCTGGCACTCTGTTCTCTCTGCCTACCCTGCAAGGGATATGGCCTGATGGTATGTATGTACGTTTTAGAATTAAAGAATAATTAAAAATTACAAATGACTTATAAAAACCCGATTACGAGCAAAAATTATTGTCACAAATGGGGTTCGAATCCATACATAATGGAAATCCGTTCCAATCGTGCTGCCAGTTACACCACCGTGAACTACAGGACATTCAATTCTCGCGCCGTATTATGTAAGTGGTAACACGATTGGAACGGATTTCCAATAGGTGTGGGTTAGAACCTCACTTGTGACAATCATTTTTGCTCGTAATAGGGTTCTTATAAATAATCCAGCATATTAAATGCTAAATTTCAGTAATTTGAATTACAAAGGACTATTATAATTTTCCGTGTGGTGACGGAGTAAGATTATAGTTCACCATTCCCTATCTTACACATGGCTGATAGTAAGAGACGATTAGTGGATATAAAACGCATATAACATCTATGTGAGAGATGGAAAACTCGAAACAAAACCCTATACCAACACGTCTGACCAGCGTGGTATAATAGGTTAATTTTTTTCCCCTTATGGAGGAGGCTCGAGCCCAACAATGGGAAATGTATGAGCTGAGATTAAATAAAGACGATTTCACGAGTTATATCGTTGTAGAAACACGTCAATTTGCATAGTGTATTACGCTCAAAATGATCAACTTTGATGATAAGAAATCTACTAAGAACTCGCTAATTGATGATAAACACACAATTATTGAACAAACTTCTAAGTAAAACAAACGATAAGACTACATACTGGGTTTTTATCTAAACTATTTGCTTCTTTATAATATGTATTAAAGATATTTTCATTGGAATTTACAAGGGGGATTTACGTTAAAAAAACTAGACAGGGTGCGTAGTGGGCAGGATAGAAGTCAAACCTTCATATTACAAGGAAAGATTTTAATTATTAGGTCACTTTTTTCGTGATTTATTTATATAAAATTATAAAAACAAGAATAGCATATTATATTTTATTCTTCTCAAGTTTATAAGTTCGTGCTTAAGCGATGGCTATCGTGTATTTATGCGTATTCGTTACACACTTAAAGATTCAATTACGTGCATCGCGACTGCGTGATTGATTGCTTACGACTGTCGCCCGCACCCGATTTGACAATAGTCAAAGTATGAATATCTATGTCGTCGTTGCTGAGGTCCGAGACAGTCGTAAGCGATGATGGATGTAAGCTGCACCATTCATTTTCATACATTAGCTGTTGTCGCATGAGCTGCGCGCGACAGTTGTACGCGATAGATCGCGCGCGGCCATCGATGGGCGATGTATATTTTTTTTATCCCGGCCTGCTGTCGGGGCGTCGCACTCACGCGGTCAGCCTCTTTGCGGGTAACGGACTATTCCTCGGTCCAGGCACCCGCGGCTTCATCGGCAATGCATGGAATGATCCTTAAGTGTATGATATAGCATTCATCCCGTGTGGCGACGGGAATAGAATACAAAGGTCGTCACCCCTTACTTGCCCGTGGGAGTCGTAAAAATCGACTAAGGGTCTCACCGGGAGATTGGGGAGCGGCTATCTCCCGGGAAACTTAATAACATCTACCGCGATCGCCAATCCGCTCGCCAAGCGTGGCGATTATGGCATTATTACCCCCCCAAAATAAATATGAATGTAAAAATAGTCACGGCCCCCCAGTCACGGCAGTTCCGCTGTTCCACGGACTCATTTTGGTAGCGGGCCTGTTGGTGGTTTTAACCGTTGGATGCAGGTGGCACAGGACCATTACAGATGGCATTCTCGTGGGGAGGCCTATTATGTCCAACAGTGGACGTTTACGGGTTGATGGGATAGCATTCATAAAAGCTCTTCATCGCACGAATTTATCATATAAAAATGTTGAGAGTAATTTTAAAGTCTCTATAAGAAATTTTACTACAAAAATTACATGGTTATTGATATTTGTGAATTTCGGCTAAAGATATCGAGAATGGGTAGCAGTAGTGTACTACTAACTGCTGCATTTGCAGTTCTTTATATAATTTTCGATTGCTAAATCGCCTGTCAAACGCGATTATAAGATTATTGCCTTCTTGGTTAAATCTATCTCCAGCAGTTACGGATAAAGAAAGAATTTATATAGTCTGTGCTATATGCGCCAGCTATGAGCTTTTTTAACGCCATGCAGTTTTTTGCTGGTACCTTGAATTATTTTCTATTATTT
This sequence comes from Lymantria monacha, assembly GCA_905163515.2. NCBI lineage: Eukaryota > Metazoa > Arthropoda > Insecta > Lepidoptera > Erebidae > Lymantria > Lymantria monacha. Next base: position 17,967,122 of record LR991106.1, on the reverse strand, counting down.
GGAGTTTTCTGCTATTATTACACTACCCCGGACAAACGGCATATTTATAGCTGCAAAAAATCAATCTGTGAGAATGAGTTTATTAACCCGAATCACCTGTTAGATATGAGTCTTTTCTACAATTGTTGTGGGAATTATCCTACTCTGACGCACTGACCCAAAAAGCTAATTTAGGGTTTTACTTCGAGTCTGCACTAGTAGATTAACTTGTGATCGTGTGCCGCTTGTGGGATCTAGTCCAGCCATTTTTTTTTTTCATATTTGATTTTTTTTCTTATATTATGGCATAAAGGCCATTACATTGGAACTAATACTTACTAAATACGTTCTTTATAATTTTATATCTCATTTTTTATTTATTGCTAGTGGTGGTAAACGAGCAAGCAGTACACCTCATTGTAAGTGTCACTACTGCCCCTAGATCTTTGCTATAACCAAGGGATAACTAGGCTTCTGCCTACCAATATAAACCCCAAACTCACCCAAATTGGGCTTCCGGCTCTCTCGCTCACCGAACGAAGCGCAATAGCAAATAGCCATTACTCATACGTCAATCTTCTGCGAGGGTGTGGTACTACCTCGGACGCACCGGCCTGCGGCTGCAGACAGAGTACTGTCAACAGCGTGATCCTACCACTATTAATAATAATATTCAATAAAAAAAAAAATAGATCAACCCGCTGAGTTTCTTGACGGATCTTGTCAATGGCGATCGTTTTCATCCGGAGATGGTAGTTTAATGGATTATACGTTAAAATTGACAATAGGTAAGTATATATGCGGGGTTTGTGTATGATAAATGTTGTTTTGAAATTTTATATCTCACTATCTATTTACGTCTCTTTGTAGACATATAGGTCACTCGCAGAAAACGAAAGGTTGCTGACAAAATGGCGTGCTAAACTCTTAGAGATAGGCGGTAATTCTCGGAACACCTCTGCCAAAAGTCTTACACTGTTTCGACCAAATTGTATTCATTATAAACTCATTTGCAAAAAAAACGGGCGGTTTTGATTTTCATTCATATTTAAAAAGATACAATACCAAAAAGGTTTCAATCGTTTGTACACGTTACTGGCCGGTTTTAAAAATGCTGTGGTATTTAAAAAAGTACGTTCTAAATTCAATTTTTCATTTGATGTTCATTTTTACAGAAAACCCCTTTTTATCCTACATTTTTGGCGCGAAGTTCCAGAAGTTAACATCGACTTTCATAACTTTTATTCAATTTTTATCGATTAATTTCATATCCTTGACTGTCAAAGCTTTATTTAATGCTGTTTGGCTGTATCAAAAATGGTAGATAAAGTGGTAAAAGCTACCAAAATTATCGCGCTGCATGAAGAGGGTTGCAGCCAATGTTTCGTGGCTAGGAGGCTAAATGTTAGTCGCTCGACAGTCCAAAGGACCTGGCAGCGATATCAGGAGACTGGTTCCGTCGAGAGAAGGCCTGGTTCTGGAAGAAAACCATGTACCCAACCACGGGATGATCGTTTTCTTGTGAGTCGCGCATTGAGAAATCGCAAATCTTCGTATGTGGATCTTAAGAACAACCTCCAAGAAGTAAGAAATGTGCATATTAGTCTATGGACGGTCAGGAGGAGGCTTCTCGCTGCCAATATACGCAGTCACCGCCCGGCCCGCGGCCCCAAATTACTCCGTGAGCACAGAGTTCACAGGCTTAGGTTCGCTAGAAATTGTGAATCATGGACTCAAGACGATTGGAATAGGGTTTTGTTCTCTGATGAAGCCAGGATATCTCTGTTCGGTGAAGATCGACGTCGGCGAGTGCTAAGAAGACAAGGAGAACGCTTTGCAGAGGCATGTTTCGAAGAAATCACACCTTATGGTGGGGGCTCTGTTATGTTTTGGGCAGGAATAAATTCAATGGATCGTATAGAGTTAGTCTTCATTGAAAACGGCTCACTGACTGGGCATCGATACATAACGGAAGTTCTAATTTCTCATGCACAACCCGCATTGGCCGCTCTAGGTGAAGACTCGATTTTTATGGACGACAATGCTCGCGCCCACCGATCCCGCGATGTTAATGCGTATGTGCAAGAGGTCGGCATTCGTCGTTTGGATTGGCCAGCTCGAAGTCCCGACCTCAATCCCATAGAGCATGTCTGGGACGTTCTGAAACGGCGTGTGAGATCAGTACACCCGGCTCCGCAGACCATCAGAGAGCTGAAGAATGTGATTACTGCGGAGTGGGAACGTATTCCGCAAGCAAGTATCCGGGATATACTCGCTAGCATGCCCAGACGAATTCAAGCTGTGATTTTAGCTAGAGGGGGTCACACTCGATACTAAACATTTATCTGCTTTTACTTTATTAAAGAAAAACAAACAAAAAAACTTTTTTATTTTTACTTCATGAGCATATGCACTACTAGCGAATATACACTACTAGCGAGGTTTAGCATTATTTCCCATAAATTGTATCTAAATTTTATGAAATACTGATGAAAACGATTATTTTCTTATTAATTTACCAAATTGTGTGGATAAAACTACCTATAATTATCAAACAAAGAAATATTAACATTTGAAATGGTTCATTGCTTAGGTGCCCGTTTTTTTTGCAAATGAGTGTACTTACAATATTGCATTGCTCCTGTAAAAAATCTTATGAAATTTAAAAATAGCCTACATTTATTTCCAAGATATCTTCGACCTAGAATTATCCTGGAATTTAAAGCACATTTTAACTAGTTAAAACATGTTTAAATTCCAGAAACTATATCTACTTGAATATTTTACAAGGAAATCTTGTTGGCAGACTAAAAACAAAGGCAAAATAGGGAAACTATTGTATTTTCCTCAGGTGTTTTTGTAAACCGCTACTGTTATTGAAATCTAATACCAGTAAGTAGTTAATAGTCAAAATATCTGTACTAATATTTAAAAAGCTACAGCTTTATATAGCCCTTTTTTGCGATAGGCTATGGAGTGGCCACGCTCCGCCAAATCAGCCCGGGGCGACGGAAGAGGCGGCGCGTGACTCTATAGACCCACCCTGCAAGCACCTCTCTTCGCCGTGCGAGCAGGCCACCGGTACCCGATCTTTGTCTTCGGTGGCCCGCCCGGCGGTTCACCCTCACGGGTTCCTCTTGAGTCGCTGACCCGATAGCTTTTGTCGTCGGGGCATCAACCTCACGCGGTGGCCTCACTTCAGTTGACCGGACTAGTCCCCAATCCGAAAACTCGATGCCTCGGCTAGGGCGGCATCAGGCGCAGATAGCTTTATATAGACCTGGGCCAACTCCAACTGATGCGGTTTGGTCAACAATTACATTCACAAGAAGGGTTGACGTCAAGCAGGCGGCTGGCCATAAAACACTTGCCAATAACTTTTGCAATATGTGCAATAAAAGAGAAGTATTGGGTCGACCAGAAATAATTAGGATAAGAGCAGGATAATGATGATGATGATTCCTTTTAGCTTTCTAAACGGTATTAATCATAAAATAAATTAAATTTATAAAACCCGATTACGAAATGAAAAATGATGTCACAAGCGGGATTCGAACCCGCGCCTATTGGGATGCCGGCCCAATCGTGCTGCCACTACACCGCCGTGACTAATTGTAGGACATGCAAATTTCACTTCGTATCATATTTACGTCTTAAGGTGACGGTATGCTATCTACCCGACAATGTTTACACATTGTTATAGGCTTAATACTTAAAACTTTACAGTTAGAATTGTATTAAACGATGACACAACCTTGTTATTTAAATTAAATTAAAGTCACGGCGGTGTAGTGGCAGCACGATTGGGCCGGAATCCCAATAGGCGCGGGTTCGAATCCCGCTTGTGACATCATTTTTCATTTTGTAATCGGGTTTTATAAATAATTAAGCATATTAAATGCTAAATTTCAGTAATTTAATTTAAATTTGTTTGTTTGAAGGAAGTACCGAATCAGAGATTAAATACTCTATTTGAAATAAAACTATGTTTACAAATTCTATAGCGTTTGTATTTGATTTTTAATTGCCCGACATTTTGAACACTTTACAGTGTACATGGTCATGGGAGCACTTGAACGCTGTAAAGTGTTCGAAAGGGCGGTTAATTAAAAATCAAATACAAATGCGATAGTATCTGTAAAAATAGTTTTATTACAAATGTGTAATACTCGCGTAAAAATTAGAAATCATTATGTAAAATAGTCTATTTATTGAGAAAGATTTTAGATTACAATACACAAAATTGGTGATAATAAATAGGTGGGGGATTAAAGTCTTTAAATATTAACATCATCGTCTCAGCTCATAAACGTCCCACTGCTGGGCTTAATCCTTCTTCACAATAGGTGACAGAAACTAAAAGGTTGATACAGGCTTTATTTCAAGTTTTCCATCTTTTGCATTGATATTTAATGCATATTATATCCATCCATTAGACTTTTTTTTATGACAACCGAGAGCAAAAGGTTGGTGTATTTCGTACTCTGTCACCATAAGGAAAAAATATTAACAAATCGGATAAACCATAATAACAATTCTGTCTAGTGTTCTGCGCAGTGGCCGTTCTCAAAACAACTGTTGAGATAACAAAAATTGTCATTGATGTATTAGATATATTATTAATATTGTTATTACTACTATATCACGGGACTATGTGGGTTCGTTCCATATAAATAATAGCATTTTGCTGTGTGGTAGCGGCTATGAATACTACCAACACTTACATACTTACTTTACTCGTGAGTATCGTAAAATAAAAAAAAATATGCGTGCGGACAAAGTACACATATCAGAAGTGAAACTTTGGCAAACTAAATTTTAAATCTCGTTGACATACATAAAACACTTTTTTTTTTTGGTAGGCTATGGCCCGGTCACACTTCGCCCGCACCGGCCAGGGCGGCGGAAGGGCAGCGCGTGGCCCCATAACCCACCGTATTCCCTCCCCATCGCCATTGGGCCGGCCACTGGTACCGCTTCCTTGCCTTCCGTGGCCATACATAAACCACTGGCGTGTATTCTCTCTCTCTCTCTCTCTCTAGTAGTGGTGGGAGTAAGTCCGCTTAAACGACATGCTATCCCTACTGCGCTGGGAAAAGTACTCTTCGTTCGAATCGACCGTGGTAGGGGCAAGAAAAAGATGGCGCGTAACCGAAAAATGTGACGGTAATTTTTTTTTGCAACTCCGATAAAGAAGTTTCACTACAATAATAGCTTAACGTAAACCTGGGCCAACTTATGCGGCCTGGTTAATAATTATTTTCCCAAGGAGAGTTGACGTTTGGCAGGCGGCAAGTATTAAAACCATCCCCAAAACTTGTCAAATAGATGGCCAGTAATATAATAAAATCACCACCAAAAGCTTTGTAATATATACGATGGAAGAAGGAAGAAGAATACATATTGGATCGTCCATAAGTTTTTTTTTATTGCATATGGTGGCAAATGAGCAAGCAGCACACCTGATGATACCGTCACTACTAACGTCAAAGGACCTTTACAATACCAGTGTTACAGCTAAACCGTTGCCTAACAACCTAAATCCATCCAGAAAATTGGGCTTCTGGCTCTCTCGCTCACCGAACGAAGTGCAACAGTATATTCCCACTGCTCAAACGGATGTATAAACCATCATAAATGTATTAAAGCCACTTCAAGAAACCTTGAATTATATAACATCAATATAATAATTAAAATACGAAACATAAAAAAGGCACGGACAAAAGTCTGTGGACCAAAACTTTATTATAAAAAAAAAAAAAAACTGCTCAAACGTCGATTATCTGTGAGAGTGTGGTACCCTGGACGCACGAAGTATAGATACACTTCGTGCCTGGACGGATCGGCCCGCGGCTGTAGGCAGAAAGCTGTCAACACTATGGTATTACCACAACTAAAGTAAGTTAGTAATTAGGATAAGTGCAGTATACCTACTTTTTTTTATAAATGGCGTTAACAAGATTTCGCCAATAACTCAATTTAGATTTACAGTTATAGGAGTTAGGAAACTAAATTCTAAGAAAATACACGAGATAAATTTTGGCTTTCGAATTTTTCGTTAGTTGGATTATCCTAAAAAGCAATATGGAATGATTTATTCTTTGAACTGAAGGAAAGTGGAGTCAAGAGTCTCCGAAACCGGCGAGCGTGTATGAAGAGAATTATGAATGTTGAGGAAGTGAGTGAAGTATGCAAGGATAGAGTTCTCTGGCACTCTGTTCTCTCTGCCTACCCTGCAAGAGATATGGCGTGATGATATGTATGTATGTTTATTCTTTGAAACTACTAATCGTGGATGACAATCTACCAAAAAAAAATTGTGTAATGTAAACTATTCTAGCACATTATTATTTCATATTCTTCAGAATTCCAATAACAAGAATGCCGACATCCAATCAATAATATAATAGTTGCGTGGTTTTAATCAATACTTAAGTTCATAATGGTTTAGAGGTGGGACCTTGACACACGAGACACGAGGGGTGCGATCGATAATGATCAAAGGTCACTGCAAAGTTATTGACCTAACCATAACACTAAGATTTTTTTTTTAAGACGACTGCGCTAAGGAATATATTCATTGAGTCGCGGGGAACTATATAAAAATATAATTCATTTTATTTCAGACCATATATGCCTCCATTTTGGGCTTGGGTTTCCACTACTGTAGGAGGAATATCGACTTTACTATATTACACTTGTCAGGCGAGTTCTTATAGGGTTTTATTTCGAGTTTCCCTTCTCTTTCATAGATGTTATAGCCATATTATATCCCTTAGTCGTTTTTAGGACCCTCATGGGCAATATAAGATGTGGTGAAATGTATTCTTATTCTTTTATAACAAAATAATAACATGAAATATCTAAGATAATCTAAGTAGGTATTTAAACCATGTAAATGAATCGACTGGCATATCATCATCACCATCTCAGTTCATATACGGGCCATTGGTGAGCCTCCTCCACTGTAAGAGGGAATATGACCTATACGACGCTGGTTAGACGGATCGGTATAACATTTTCAAAACATTAATTCTTACTGGCACTGCTAGTAAAAATAATTGATAAATAACCTAATCAATCGTGACGTAAAGAACAATTAAAAAAAAAATACAACCGAATTGAAAACCTCTCTTTGAAAATATTTGTGTTTAAAACAGAAAATATTTGTATTTATCGGTCAGACATTGGTATTTACAAGTTTCTTATCAATTTCGCAATAATCGTGCAACAATAACTATTCGTTTTGTTTTCATGTCCTTCTTTTATCTATGTACTTAGTTTAAAATAATAAATCTATTTATATTATTTCTTAAAAGTGATTTTATCAGTATATCTACAATCAATAATAATGTTTGATATGATATATTGTAGATTATATCCCGCTAAACACATAAATGGGCGCCAAGTTCAATATTATGATAATTATCTGTGGTTATCGACTGCACAGATAATAAAAGACATGAAATCTAAATGAGTGCTAAGTTTTGAAGCCAATATTGAAATTTATTTATTAGAAGAATTTATAACATTGTTAAGTAAAATTAAAACTAAATTCATTTTGCACGCCTCGAAGCGTTGAGGTCTTGCTCTACTATCGATTTATGAAAATCAAGAACTTTTCAAACCTAAAAATGATTGTATTTTTCTCACATTGCACTTATAGGATAATATTATCATACATATGTCAAGAAAAACATTCGTTTAAATGTATTTGATATTTTTAAAAGGCTATTATCTTGTTTAAACTAAGAAAATAGTTGATAAAAAATATTCATGGACGTCCGGATATTCATTCTAGATCTGGCATGATTACGACCGTAAAAATTAATGTATCAAAATATTTCTTTTTTTAAAAGCTGTTTAATCACAACACGCTGTTTCCTTTCAAAAATGGCTTGGTAATTCTTTGTCGATTATTTACAATTAATAAAAAACTAAACTGTTTAGTCTTTAGTGTATCTCTTTATTATCTATCTTTACCTTATGAAAATTGGGTTCTTTCACATTTTTTTTGTTCGTCCATTCGGACAGGCAAAGGAAACAAATCCCATACAGCCTATTGTAAACGAACAGTTATGTTTAGCACAACGTCGAGAATGGCACGAAATTTCAAAAGTGCTTTTCTTTCATTTTCATTTATGGCATTGACTAATATGTAGTAAATGATAAATAATATAAAAATTATGAGGCGTGCACTTTTTGATTTTCCAAATTATTTAATGCTTATAATAAATTTATATTTTTTTAAACTATGGAAGTGCAATGCATGCAACTATGCTATATAATATATGCAAGTTATTGTTGTCTAAATATTTGATATGCAGGCCAACACTAGCCAAGTGAAAACTCTGATTATTAACATCTTCATCAATAATATAATCTAAGAGTCAAATATTATATTAATATCAATATTAATTTCGAAATAAAACCTTATTCCAACACATCTGACCAGCGTGGTATATTAAGTCAAATTCTCCTTCTATTGTTGAGGAGGTTCGAGCTGAGCAGTGGACGTATATAAGCTGAGATGAATGAATGAATGAACAAATACCCCTTCTCTTTCTTTAATTTTGAAACTATAATTTATTGTTTACTTTTTAGTTTGAATTAATTATTAAGGTGCGTAGTTTTAGTTTCTTTTTTAATTTAAAGGTAAAACAATGCACTAGGGCATAAATTCTGGTATTGCAGCAGGCCGAGGTTCGAGCTGAGCAATGAACGTAGGTAAGCTGAGATTAATGAATGAACGAATACCGCAGGTATTGTAATTAAATTTTTTTAAACCTATAATTTATAGGTTACTTTTTAGTTCGAATTAATTATTAAGATGCCTATTTTCTTTAAATTAATGGTAAAACAATGCACTAGGGAATAAATTCTGGTATGGTAGGAGACCTTGCAAATACAATTAACTGAGAATCTATAAAACTCAGCAGGTGAAGGTCAGTATTTAATTCACTACATCATCTGCGCATTTATTTTAGAAGATGCGTTACAAATTATGATGTAATTTCTCACGAATGTGTAGTATGAAAATTTATCAATTGCTGAATCAGAATGAATGAGAACGTATCAATGAAATCGTATCAATTGTTGAATCAAAATAACTACGGTGTTGTAATTCTAGCTTATCATCTCTGATTCCGTTATAAAGTTATATAAAATAGTGTTAATATGTTATTGACATATGACGTTACCTTATGTATCTACCTAATTAGATATATATATTTCTATTTTTTTACCAGAAGCTTCCCAATTTGGCCGATTACCATGAAATAGTTTTGGGTTAAACTAACCAGTTCATCTTTCGTAAGTGACAAGCTATTAGTCGGGTAACAAACTAGGTCGTCATTTTAGTTCGCCAATTTTTTTTTCTGTAAAATTATTCTGTATTCGTACTTAAATAAGCTATAAATCGATCTTTCAAAGGCAAAGGACTTACATCATTATGCAGTAATTGCCAAAAAAGCAAATTTAAAAAAAAACTAAGAACTATATCCTCGGCGAACTATTTCTCGTATGAGCGCCCGTTTGAACTACTTGGTTCACGAACTATTCACGACTGCAGTGAAAGCAAAGGGGCTTTGGAACGATCTATGAAATGATCTCATTCATTAATCTTTAATTAAATTATTATGTGTATGAATATTTATTGTGTCACTTTAGTATTTACAGTTTTTATATATCACTACCTGATTAAATCAGATTTATCAAGTAATTTAGCATTTCAATTTGAAGTTCAATGTTTACACGGTTAGCTCCTTGGCCTTGCACGTTTCTGAAAAAACCTACTTCCGAGTATAAACCCAGCGGAAATTATATTAAAATCGCTGAAGAATCGTAAGTAAATATAAATCGTGAAAAGAATTTTTTACATAAAAATGTATGTATAAATCTGTATATGGGTAATATTATATTTTTTTACATTAAGACATTTAAGGGGCTCGTGGTCTCTTCATAATTTACAGGGTCGTTTACTCGTGACGTATCAGACTTTTGTACGTTCTGTGTGCTGAGTGTGAGTTTTGTCGTTAACATTACGCGCTCGACAGCGTGCGCGTAAGTATGCGATTTGTATGAAGAAATGTAGTTTCAAAAACGCGCCACTAGTGGCGCTGTATATTTCTTCATACAAATGGCATGCTTACGCGCACGTCGTAGAGCACACTGATAACGTGTTTACACACGTCAGGGACGTGATCATGTTCGACACATGCCACGGACTTGTTCGGACTTCTGTCCATATATGTCACTCAGTCGGTCTTTAAAAAATAATAGAAATGGCGATACATGTCTCAGTCAACATTTCGATTGAAAGTTGAAAGAACTAATTACGTATGATAAATCTTTGAAAAATTCAATCAAGCAATATATCGACGCTGGAGAGCATAAACGTAGTAGCCCACTAAACAAATAATGTAAAAAAAAATTGTGAACTTAATGTTGTCGTTTTTGGATAATCCCTTTGCCTGTGCGAACGGATGAACAGAACCAAAAAAAACGTTTTTGGTTAATATCCAATAACAACAATTCTAGATTCAAAAATACGAAAGTAATAAATTCTTAATTAAAAAAGTATAAAAGGGTTTTTCTAGTCTAGTGTATAATTTTAATATCACGGTTATGCTTTTTAGCGTCGACATGTACCTAAATGAATTCGAGAGATTATCAGAATAAACTATTAGTGCGGTCGTTAATTGATTTGTCCTTGTTCCTGGTTTTGAGACTGAGATTTGTTTTTTTTCGCTTTTTTTTATATTTGTTAGCCTGTGATCTTTTACAACTTTGCTTGGTCTTCTTGGACTATAGCACTATTAGCTTTCAATCCGTGAACGGGACGTGTGAAAGCGCGTGCATTTAAAATGTAGGCAGATATTTTTTTTTGCGTCACTGACATCGTCCACGGCTCATAAAGATTGCGACGCGATCATGCCTTGACCTGACCATGACTGTGGGCAGCTGACCGTTATGGTCTTACCGACCTTCATATTTTTTTTGGAACGAAGTTCCTTATCGCGCGTTGTGAAAGGGGGCTAGACGGAAAAAATTCTTACGAAAAGTTGTCACGACACTTTTTGCTATAGTAAGCTATTGTAAGCTGTGCGGCGTCGCTCGTCGGCTCTCTTATAGAAAGCAAGCCAGATATTTTCATTTCTATTTCGCATTGAACAGTGTGGTGTCGCGACGATTTTTTTTATAGATAGAGTGATTCAAGAGGAAGGTTTATATGTATAATTTATGCATAATGTACTAGAGAAACACTGATAATTTTAGAGGTTTCTAATGTGATGTCGTAAATAAACACATTATTTTGTGCTTACATTGCAAACGCTGGCTGAACCCTACGAAATAGATCAAAATAAAGTACTACAGTATTATACAGCTTAAAAAGGCCTACAAAAAAGTCCGCGATGGTATATATCTATCTCTTAAGGATAACATACTATATCCATTTTAATACTTTAAAAAATGTTCTATTATAAAACGGTAATTGAAAAGCTATTTACACAAATACTGTATTAATCCTTATCATTTTAAATACATTAGTTGGCTTGAGCATTTCATGAAGATATTTTTTTTCCTTCAGACCATGCAAATTAAATCAATACCTTAAGAGATATAGCAAAATCAAAATAATGCGCAACGAAATTATTTTCGCCCGTGACCGGGCCGCGTGGCCGGCTCGCGTTCGAGCTCGGGGCCGAAAAGTTTTGGTAGTCTAGTGGAATTGTATATCCTATTATTAATATTATAAACGTGAAAGTTTGTAATAATGTATGGATGTGAACATGTTTGTTGCTCTTTCACGTAAAAACTACTGAATGGATTTTGATGAAATTTATAGTAATATAGCTTGCACATCAGAATAACACATAGGCTATAATTTATAAAGATATTTTGCAAATTGGCTAAAATATAACGATAAAAATCGCTTAAGGCAGAAAAAAATTATATAATTAAAATAGAACTTCGTTCCATCCGGGTGTCCCTTGACACCTCCGGTTTTTTATTTTTCATCATTATCATCTCAGCTCATATATGTCCCACTGTTGGGCTCGAGCCTTCTTCATAATGGGATGGAAATTGACCTACTATAACACGCTGGTCAGACGTGTTGGTATAGGGTTTTATTTCAAGTTTTCCTTCTCTTACATAGATGTTATATGCGTTTCATATCCCTTAGTCGTCTCTTACGATCACCCATAGGTAAGATAGGGTGGTGAATTGTATTCTTCCTCCGTCACCAGACGGATATTTTTTTTTTAATTTTATTCTAAATGGTGATTGGAATGCATTTTTTCATAATTTACTCTTTTTTTTAATGTGACATACTTGGACAGATATAGGCCATCTGCATGTACATATGTGCATGGCCAGGTCACGTCCCTAACTTGTGTAAATATAATACTCCTGACGGGACTTAGCTATTTACACGGATATGGCTAAGAAATATCCCGAGCATAGCATAAATTCAAATAATTTATTATATACATAGATATAAATTCCGCGGGGACTATTGTGTCTATAGTACTTATGCAATTTATGGATTGCGTAAATTGCTGAAGTAAACAGGCACTTTCTTTTTATGCGAAGAATTTAAGATAAGATTAGATTAACTGTTTATTGTGTCACCTACTTATAACAAATTCTTTGGTTAAACATAAAATAAATAGCGTAAATAAATACCTAGGTCCTATCCACCTCTCAAATTATCGGCTACCATTGAATATATTATGTTTGAGGAAAATATTTTTTTAAAACAAATTTTAATGACGTCTGTGCCATATGTATGCGTATCTAGTTACCACCTTATAATAGCTAGATAAGTAGATACTAGATACCTAATCAAAGCGCCTGATTTCCGCACGGCGACCATAGATTTCAACGCTATTTCGACGTCGGCAGTATAACCAGAGTAGGTATGTTACCTAGGTATCTATCTACATATGTATGTGCGTAGATTTGCCTAATACCAATCAGAACTGTATTACTAGAATTAAAAAGATAATAAATAATCATTTATCTTTAAATATATTCAATATCTAAATTGGCTACATAATAGTTCCACTTATCTACTCACGATAAATAAGATAAAATTCAGGTATAAGATAACTAGGTCAAACTACGCATGCGCATTTTTGGTACCTAAATGATTACAGAAATTACGGTTTTTTATTTTTGTTAAATAGGTTTTTTTATTCACACTTACTTCTTATGACACAGTTAATCGTGAAATTCAGTATCCGTTAACACAAATTCGAAATACACAACAAAACAAACGCAATCAAATTAAAGCATTTCCACCAATGAATAAAAATAAACCCAAGCTAGCGGGAATTCCGAATGCCACGGATAAACAGAAACGGCCAATGATAACCTTAAACTTTAGAGGATCTTTTAATATCAGTTACGTTCCCCTTTGACGCCGTATATCGCACTTATTGCGCGGGGCGAAGAAGGTTAAATAAACTTGTGCATTTTATGAACACGTTGCGACTGGTCAAGCATCATGCACAGTGTATTGTCCAACGCACACTTTTATTCGCCACTGTATATACACACGCGTCTGTACACGGTTTAATATTCCCACACTACTACAAATTACTTACACAAAGAATATAACTAGAGCGATTCGGAGAAACTCCGTCTGTACTATCGGAGTGCTTCACGCACACTGATAAAGCAACTTGTAGTAGTGTTAACCATTATAAAAAGATTACAGTACGCAGTTGTACCACATTTCGTTCAGAACTTCCAGAGTGATAGCACGCTACTTTTGCTATTAAAGTTGTGAAATCATTGTGACATAAACGCCGATAAGTTCAAGTTGTTTGTGTTCATCACGTGAATTGTATAATACAAGTTCACGTAATTGTGTGAAGTGTTTGTGACAATTTCTTTTATCAGAAACGTGAAAGTTTCAACAATTAGTGATTTGGAATTGAAAAGTATCAACCTGTCTAACAATATGTACAAAGAAGCTGTTGTGCCCGTAAAAGCTGAAACGTTCAGTGGAATGGCTACTAAAAGGTAATTATCAAACGTTGTGCAACAATTATATCTTATTTGATCTTTCTAAAGTCATTTGAGTATAGTATTATCAGCTGTCTATGAAGATATTTATTTAAAGTATCAAATGAGATTTGAAAGTATTCAAATAATTTTAACGTGTATATTTTAATCAATTGAATGATTGCAGCAACACTTAAACTTTTGATAGTTAGATACTTTCTTTTTTCTTGTTAGTTCACGAACTAATAAATTATGTCTTTTTTTCACAGCCCAATAAATGGCTGTATCAAGTCAGTGCTGCGAAGGGCATGTGTGGAGAAACGCTTAACTGTCGGCCTTCTCCCCGCCATTCAATACTTGTCCGAGAGCCGCAATAGTGCACTTTTCTGCCTAACAACAGAAGCCCGTCCCGGTGATAGTGCCAATCATATGCAGGAGGTGTTACTTCAAGCCTTCTGTGTTGAAAATGACATTTATGTCATCAAGGTAAATATTTCTACTATTTACTATCTAAGACCATATTTATCCCACTATTGGGTTACTTTTATGTGTGAGGGCAGTGATCTAATATACCATACTGGTATAGAGTTTGCCATTCATTTCATTCATTCTTGCATTAATGTTATCTGTATATTTTATCCCTAAATCATTTTTTTAATACCTACAGGCAAGGAAAAGGGTAGTTAATTGTATTCTTACTACATCTTCAACTTTCTCTAAGCCAATGTGTTCCTAAAGTATTTGTACCTATATAAAAAAAAGAAATGATTAAAATACTCTACATTTAAAGATATTTTTTTCTTTAATAACTAACTTTTTGCAGTATTCAAAACATATTTATTCAAATATTAATTTGTCATATACTTACTTTATTGGCATAATATTAATGTCTTTCAATGTAAAACAATGTAACTGTATATTGCATATTATTGAAACCAGTTTGTGCAACACTCGACAAATGTTGTGCAACATGTTAAATTTTTTTTTCCTCAACATTTTCCTTAAGCAACGCCTTGAATATCTACTGGCAACATTGAGTGTATTTACGTTTTAGGATTTTTAACTCGATTAACAAGTTTTCCTTCTTGTAAAAACCTATATTATTATTATAATAAACTATATTTTTAATTATATATGAGGAAAGTTCAAAACAAAATTTATCTAAACTACTTTGAATATTCATAAATAAACAGGAATACTATTATAATTATTATTTATTTTTGAATATTTTAATTGTGTTTATTTCTTTATATTTCTATTTGATATAAGAATGACTTACAGTATTAATTGCTTCCATTTTTTTTACCTTTTGTTTTTATACTCTATGATTTAATAGTTTGAAATTTATTTCTTCAAAAATAACACAAAACTAGCGCCAATGTTGTATGAGTCGGATTGAACAAAGTTATTAATAAAACTTCTCTTTTGTCTACAGGTAGACTCAGAGTCTAAGTTAAGGAAAATCCTCGGCTACTGTGGTGCTGCTATGGATTTTAGCTGCGTATTGGTGCATTATCCATACACAGATCCGTTTAGTGATAGTCAAGAATTTGATCTGACATCATTGTCAGTAGCAGAAAGAGACTTGATTGAATATTGTGAAATGAACTGGGGATGTTCCCAAGTACCAGTGATTAAACTTCCCGAGAAATGAGAGAGTCGAAAGCATCTTATTCTTGGAAAAAAAAAATGTATATGAGACCATTTATTTAGGTCCGTTTAAACAATATAATGTTTTTCTTGGCTTTGGCATGTGCCATGTTTTAACATTTTACGATTGTGTCTTTAGGCATTTGTACTTGTAATATAATTACCAAGTGGTTCTGCTGTTGTGAAATTTCTTTCAATATTGTAAAGATCTTTTAAAAAGTTGAAAATATTGTCTATTCTCTAATTGTATAATTAGATACAGATACGGGTATCAAACCTAATAACTTGAAGTTAAATTATAAGTAGATTTGTATAATTAATAGTACAAAATTTATTAAAAAGACAAAGGAAAGTATCGTAGTGCCAATGGGGCATTTTATAAAACTTGTTCTGTACTTATGCCTTTTGTAAAACTGTCTAATTAATATTTGAGATTGTCGAAAGGAGATATTGATGAATTTGTATTAATATAGATATTTTAATATTATGGAAATAAAAATATTTTGTAGAAATGGATTCTTTGATTTTTATACCCAATATTAGTTTGTAAGATTCATGCAGATTCGAATGTATTCAGGCTACAAGGTTAGAAGTTCGAATCGAATATTCAAGAAAATTATTAAATCATTTTAATATAATTGTTCACTTTAAAACATCTTGAAAAAAAAATAAATACATATAATTTATAGAAAAATTATTTTGACTAGAAATTGTTTGAACAAAATTTATTGTAACCCTAAGTCACAAAAAGAAAATGTTTAGGAAACTATTCAAATTACTGAAATTTAACATGCTTGATTATTTATAAAAAATCTCGTGTGACAAGCTTTTTTTCGCTCGTAATCAAGTTTATAGGAAACTATTACTTCTGGTCTAGACCAAAACATAAATTAATAATTTACTAAATGGGCAGTTTGAGTCAATTTTATGGCCTTGATGGCGTGAGGGTTAGTGAATTGTATTATTTATTCACTATAAGGCTAACCTATTCACATAGTATATTTATATACTCATCATCTCAGCCCATACACGTCCCACTGTTTGGCTCGGGCCTCTTCCACAATGGGAGGTTAATTGACCTACTATACCACGCTGGTCAGACGTGTTGGTATAGGGTTTTGTTTCGAGTTTTCCTACTCTCGCTGAGATGTTATATGCTTTTTAAAACCCTTAGTCGTCTCGTACGATCACCCACAGGGGCCACATGTAAGATAGGGGGTGGCGAATTGTATTCTTACTCCATTACCACACGGAAAAAGTTAAGTACTTACCTGCGCCTGATGCCGCCCTAGCCGAGGCCGCGGGTGACTGGATCGGGGAATTAGTCCGTCACCCGCCGAGAGGCCGACCGCGTGAGGAAAGACCGACATCCTACCCGAGGAGGGGACGTCGGTCGAGGAGAGGGTACTCCTCAGGGGTATTCCGTCGGGCCAACCACTGACGTCAAGTCACTCTGCTCCGGTGGTTGGCCCAACGACGAAGGCGACGTCACGGGTGGGTTACGGGTGTGCGTGCTAACGCCCCTCTGTCGCCCCGGACGGAGTGGTGCGAGGAGTGCGCCGACCGTAACCCCCCCCCCAAAAAAAAAAAAAAGGATATTAATTAAAACTTGGGTATCACTGATGAAAACAACCACTAATCTATTTGCTTGGATCACGTTTGGATCTAAGCTTTAGCGCCACCTGTAGTGCAGTAGATTAAATATAATCTAGAAAGTACAAATAAATAGCGATGCTAGTGTCATCTTCTATGTAATAGCTAAAATAAAAAAATAATATTAAAAAAATCAAAAAACCCGACTGCGTAATATTTCGCGTTCCATAATATATTATTGAATAAATACTATTGCAGAAAATGAAATATATTTTAATAATAGAACATGACAACTGAACAGTCGGGATCCATTGAAAAATTAGATTTGCTGTCGAATAAAGGATCCCGACTGTTCAGTTGTCATGTTCTATTATTAAAATATATTTCATTTTCTGCAATAGTATTTATTCCATAATATATTATGGAATTCTAGACCACCGGACATCTAAGTGCTTGTTTTTTTCTTTTCAGTTTTTTTATTATGTACGTAGTTTTGATGACGAGTTTGGGACGATTTTTACGCAGTCGGGTTTTTTGATTGTTTTAATATTTTTTTTTTATTTTATACTTTTTAGTTATAAATACCTAGGTAGCTATAGTTATCTTATTTATTAATAAGATAAGTAAGTACCTAACTATATATAGTTTTTCGATTGAAGTTGAGTACTAAATCGTTAGAAATTGGAGATGGGCGACCGCGTCAGACATTAGATACTTTAGGTAGGACTACCTATGGTATATTGGACAATATACCTACTAGATACTTCAGTATATCTCCATCCACATCCAGTTATATGAATTTTTCGTCTTTTCATCGTAAATTTCTACTGTCTAAAAAACCTACCTATATGTGAGAAAGGTTGTTACGAAACTTTAAATCGATATAGATCCTAAACGGCCAGTCAAATCGAAAAATATTGAGAGAAAACTAACAATGATTTTTAAATACCTATTTAACGATACCCCACTCGATATAGTTTGTTGACTTTATTTTTTTTAATTTTCACAATATGGCGTCCAGTAGTCGCTATATTGAGTTTTCAACAACGTCATATCCTGGGGGGGCACACTTAAAACATCACTTATTTTTACTGACCGTCGCGCCGCCTACAGATTGTTTGTACAAACTTAACGGCTGCCATTTTGTCCTGTATGTCAAACGTTTGACAACTGAGAATTATTATTTCTTGTTCCTAGCGTAGGTACTTATTGTCATCAATCTATTTACGGTTATTGGTGTACTTTCTGAAAATTATCTCAATTTTCATTGTTAAGCTGATATTATTATTGCTTCGTTATCAGCTGATATGTTTTTTTTATATTTCAGGGTAGCTTTCATAGTAAAAGAAAATTCTATATAATTACACATACACATGTAGATATGTATATATATCACTTCAACTTTAGTTCACCGCGTAAACTCTGGGTAGCAGCACCTTGCATACATGCATATTTTATCATGGAGTTGCCACTCTTTTTCAGTTTAATAACTTTACTCTTTGGTCATATCTTTAGTGACACTCGCCGGATTAGGAGGAATCGATTGACGTGCGAATTATAAAAATCGGCCCAGGCGTTTGGTATATATAGTGCTTCAAAGGAACATACAAACATACATACATAGACTGTTAAACACAATACCACTCCTTTGCAGACGGGTAAAAAGAAGTTCCTGTCAATTTATTGGAATAACTAAAACAATTTTATTGCAATATTAGATTACCAATAAATTCTATTGGTATATATTTTCAATCAATCTACATATATATCTCGAAACGAATATCTTGGAGAATTTAAATATTTACTTCCTCTGTAACAAGGCAGATTTTGCATAGCGACATCACCTAGAAATTTACCGAAGTAATTATATTTATTTTAGACTTTACGATACACAGCAATAGAGGGCGTTAAATAAGTAGCCCTGTAATCTGTATTCTTATGTAATTTCTAACGATTTATTTACTAGGTATATATTATCTATGTGGGGGCATTTCCTGAACTACTAATTTCTAATATGTAGTGCTTTATCTATGGCATACAGACATCTGTCAGCAGAGGGTATAACTACTATATTATTTTTTTAAATTATTTTCCGGCTGTTTCATCTCGAGGCAGTGTTGATCATCCAAATAATGTTTATACTACTTGTTTTGTATGATTTAGTTGTTAGCCGCAGAAAACTGGGGCAATGACAATGTTTCTACTAGTTAAAAGAACCTATCTCTCTTATAGCGCATTAGGTTAAGGTTAAGAAGATATACAATGCGAAAGTGGAAGGATGTAGGTACCGAGGGAGACCGAGACTAACCTACCTAGACCAGATTGGTCATGTACTGAAGGAAGGTGGAGTCAAGAGTCTCCGAAACCGGCGAGCGTGTATGAAGAGAATTATGAATGTTGAGGAAGCGAGTGAAGTATGCAGAGATAGAGTTCTCTGGCACTGTTCTCTCTGCCTACCCTGCAAGGGATATGGCGTGATGATATGTATGTATGTATCATAGAGTATTTTAAATATATAGGTATAGAGGTAACAGCAAAGCTCAGGTACAGACGCCATCTGTCGATAAGTGGTGTAAATGGAGAGCGGCCTCCTTGGCTAGAGAGGATTCAATTATTCATTAAAATTAATATAATTTTTCTAAGTAATTTTCAGAAGTAAAATCTTTATAGAATTGATTTCACAACTGAAGATTATTAAAAGACTCTTAAAGAAAAACAAATAAAACAACAGTTTACCTTATTATAGTGCTTTCTTTTATTATAATACAATATTTAACAACATACAACATTTTAATTATATCACTGGTCTCCGTGGGTATTACACATGGGTCAGGTTAGTAAAACAAGCGTTGATCGGTATCTTGGAAACAAAAAATAGTCGTCGGCGATAACAAAAAATACTCACACAACAAATAAACAGAACAGAATAATCACAGACTAATATAAGCTTACGCATAGAATAATGTCAAACTCACGTACAGTGTGGCCAGATTTAAATTGATCATTATGCTAGCTACTCATTTAATTTCTGCTAAAAATCTGATATTATTTTTGGTATAAATGTTAAAATTCTGCTAATAGATAAGTTTTAATGTGTACTAGAGAAAAACGCAACTCAATATTTTCAAATAAAAAAAATTCTAAGTTCTATCCACATTTTTATATAGAACTATAGAGTTTTGAACTATCTTAACCATATTTTTTGATGGCGTAAAATTTATGGATCCAGACTGTTCTTTAACTGCTTGTTTGACATGTAGAATTGCAGCAACATGTTCATTTTTAAAATTTTTTTGCACGTCATTTTTTATATTGTTCATTTGAAAAAATATGCGCTCACAAGATGTACATGTATAATCATAGATAAAATCATCATAGCTTTTGCGAAATAATGTACTTGGGGAGTGTGGGTACAATTAATTCCATCTGCCTTCGTGATTTTTGAAATGTGGTGGATATCGGTACTTTCATCAATGACAACTGAAGAAACAAGGTTTTCTGGCACACACTGCATGTTGAATTAGCTTTTTGTTTAAATATATGTATTAAACAAGAAGCCAATTCAGCATGCAATTCTTTTCCAACTTCAGGTTTGAGAACATTATATGTCAATGCAGCAGCTTTAGTGCGTTTACATAAAAATGATCTTGCAATTACTGAGTCATGCAAACATTTTTCAAGTAACTCGTTCAAATGATCCATAACTCTAAATGATAAATTATGTTTTGCCAGAAACATACACATTTTAATTTCAGCTTTTTTTACCTCTTCAGTTATAGACGTTTGTCTTATGTTACATACAGATGTGAATTGTTTACTAACTACATTACAAGTATTTTTAGAGCAACATAAGTAAAAAGAGTCTCTTACCAGCGACTGTCCAGAATAATCACATTTTTTTTATGTTTCACTGAGTTTACATGTTATTTAAAAACAGAAAGTCATGAAACTACTGTTATTACATACTTTACAAAAAGCGGCATTGCTCTCATTTTTGGATCTTCACAAGCAAGATGAAAACATTGGATCCTTCTCCCATTCAACACGATAGTTCTGGTCATATTTTCTGACGTGGACGAAACAATTGACTAACGATATCTGCGCATTAAATGTATATTACATACAATTTCAAAGCAAAATATACATTTAAGGGGTATTTTCCCCAAGAATGAAAGGTGCCTTCAGAAGAAAAAAAAATACGTTCTATAAGAAAGACAGGTTTTTTTAAATATGTTTACCGCAACTACCGAATGGTAATTAATTAATATCTAATCCCGCTAGTTTCCTGCGGAACTTTTTCAATATTATGCCAAAATCTGCCTAATTTTAAAGTCTGCGACACAATCTACTGTCATAAATTTGAGATTGAATTCTGCTAAAATCGCAGAATTCTGCTAAATTTGGTCACACTGCTCGCAAGATATTTTTTTAAATGGCTGCCATGGCGGCAGCACGTTTCTTTTTACGCAAAATACAAATAAAATGTATAAAAATTAACATGTGATTTATAAAATAATAAGAGTTAAAATGAATGTTTTACTCAAATACAAATAAGCTCATATAATATAAATTAATTTTATATTATTTTTATCGTAACAAAGCTTAACATTGGCGCCATCTAACGCAACAGGGTAGAATTAAAAATCTCATACAAAATTTCTATAGGCGAACTGTTAACACACTGGTATGTATGTAGATTATAACATTATGTAGGTATGTATTGTAGTAGCTTATACAATTATTTAATAGACAAGTGTCTGATTGTTTGTATATTAAGCGTATCATGACGATTGATGACGAAGTTAACTTGAGGATTCCATTAATTGTATAAGAATTTAATTTTTTAAATGTATTATTATCTATCTAAGCCCACAAAAAATAGTAAAACTAAATGCGTAATCGTACTAAATACCTACGTGTCATATTATTTAGACGTAGACATAGACGCTTATCGTCATAATCTTGTAACATAGAAATACCTAATTAGTAAATTACTAATTTTAATTATTATAGGAATGTCATAAAAAAAAAATATTTTTTTATAATAAATGTACAATTCATGCACAAGTATAAAACTATATTTTAATTAAGACTCCGCCAACGTCCATACCATGTTGAGTACACCGGTTCTCGTCCGATCACCGAAGTTAAGCAACATCGGGCGTGGTTAGTACTTGGATGGGTGACCGCCTGGGAATACCACGTGATGTTTGGCCTTTTTGTGCAATTTATTTTTATTGCTTTTTAACAGAGATGTACAAAATGGTTTTAAAAAAGCATTTAAATACAAAATGCAAAATACTTTTCAGATTTACTATTTCAAATGCAAAATACCAAATAGTTTTGCGTTCTGTATTTCAAATGCTAAATAGGTATTTTCAAAATACTTTTTCAAAATAAAATACCTTTTGACCAATTCTCAGATATTTTTATTTATTTTAGGTATTTATCATTAAAAATAGAGACACAATGCCGAGCCAAACAAAAACGTCTAATAACATGGCACCTTATGCATGACATTTTGGTCATATTTATCAGCACCTATGCATATCAATAAATTCTGTTATGTTATTAATAATAAAAATACTCACTTAAAATAATGTAAAAAAAAAACTAGACTAACGAAAAGAGACTCATGGCTTCATTTTGTGAATTGTGTGGCTATTTATTTCGGTTGAATGTGCATCTAGTTCTTATTTTATTATTATTACACTTTTCTCATATCTTGTTGTAGTATAGTACATAGCCGTTCCAGTATTGTAGGGATAACAACAACACTTCAATATTAGGGATGTTGCGGATGCCACTTTTGTCACATCCGCGGATGCGGATTTATATAGCTCACATCCGCGGATGCAGATGCGGATGCGGATGTTTAAGATTTTATATAAATATAGTATATTAATGAAGAATTAAAACAATGGTAAAGTAATTATATTTTTTTTTATTAATAAAAAGTAGTATTAAGTATAATGTTCCTATATTTTTTAACTTCACTTACTCAATTTCAAATTAGTAAGTGAAGTTAAAAATAGGAGCATTATACTTAATAAAGAGTAATATTGCTGCCTTTTCTGATTCAAGGCGGTTACGCAGAGGTTCATAAATTAAACCCGCGCTACTAAACAATTGTTCGCTAGGAACACTGCCTGGTGGAGTGGATAAAAATCTTCGGGCTATCAGTGATAATATCTTAAGTTCTTCTCGATTGACACTCCACCACTTAAGAGGATTTTCATCCACATCGACTCTTTTTTTAGTACGGTAAGAAAGTAATTCCTTTTTAAGTATAGCTTCAGTACTACCATTTTTTGTTAGTTCTTCATTTTCATCTTCACTTGATGAATCGAGCATCATGGAAAGGTCGTTTTTTAAGCACGACTTTCTAACGAAACTTGATGTCCCTGGTCCTAATTGTTCCATATCCTTTTCCGTGGCATCATTTATTCTTATTTTTTTAGCCCTTTCGGATTCGGAATTGGCATTAAAAGAACCGAAAACTTCATTCTCAGTATTTATCATCAACAAAATTTCGTTTTTAATTTTTTCTTCAGTCACCGGTGTAAAAAATTTGTGCTTATAGCGAGGATCTAAATAGGTGGCGATCTTAAATAAATTGTTCTCTCCCAAGCCGGAAAACTTTGTTGAAAGTTTATTTTTCAGAGTTATGACGGCCTGTCGAATCGAATCAAACTCTTGTGAACTAGTTAAATAATCTTCAACTTTTTTTTGAAGCATTTGTATTATTGGAATCACAGATGAAATAAGGGCGTGAGAGCTGCTCAGTTCCCGTGTGGCTTCCTCAAAAGGTCTCAGTAATTCAATAACACTTTCAATGATTTTCCATTCTTCCGGCAAAATAAGGTTAATCTCATTATCATTGATAGTATAGTAAATACTTAGGGCATCCTTTACCTTTGAAAACCGCTCAAACATATAAAAAGTACTGTTCCATCGCGTTACACAATCTTGGAAGACTTTGAGATGAGGTTGATTCGGTCTGTCCTGAATTGTTTGCAGTTGTTTCTGAGCGATGATAGAATGACTAAAATGAGTTGAAATTTTCTTACATTTTTGTTTGACTATTTAACCTAAACAACTGCGGATAGCAAGTTGTATTTTGTGAAGAGTACAATCTATGTCATTCAATTCAGCTAATCGTACAGCTCGCTTGATATTAGATCCTTCATCTCTGATTAGGCAATGCACTTGTTTTTTTTTTAATATTCCATTGAGAAAGCATCGTGTTAAATTTTTCGGCAATTATGTCACCAGTGTGACGGCCATCGAATGTCTCGCATTTCAATATAATCGATGATTTATCAAAGTTTTCTGCAATGCCATGGCAGGTCAGACTAAGCAAAGAAGCGTTTGAGCTTGGATCCGACCAAATATCAGACGTAAACGACATGTAATCAAATTTTTCGATGAACACTTCAACTTTTTGAGCAACTTTGCCATATAATTCCTTGCATACAAAATCAGTAAAAAAATTACGTCCCCTAAAATTATATCTAGGTGCTAATTCTTGTATCAATCTGCGAAAACCTAGCCCTTCAACAAAGTTGAATGGTAAATTTTGAAGTGCAATCATTTCTCCAATGAGTTTATCAATTTTTTCCGAATTTATATTATTAATGTCCCACATCTTTTCTTTTAGAATTACTTCTTCTAACGAGAGTTGTTTTTTTGCTTCTTGCAGAGGAGTGGTCACTTTATCTGAAAGAAATACACACAGGTATAAATTAACATTATGGAAATTATGATATATCTCTAGACTAGTTTGTTAAAAAAAGCGAAATACGCTAACTCGTTTACAATGTATTAAAAAAAGTTGAACCAATCTTAATAACATTTCTATAAGACATTTAAACAGATAATGAATTATCTAAACCTTTTTACAAGTAACTGAGTTAGGTGGCAGCAACAAACAATAATATTGAGTGGAAACATACACTAAACCACACTGTAACTAAACTATTAAACTGAACAACGCCTCAAGAAAAACTAATAAATTAAAATTGTACATGATGAAACTTACTTGCATCAGATTTTATCTTCTGTAATTGTTTTTCTTTACTCATCCTCTCAAATACGGAAAATTCTTCTGGGTGCATTGACTTTAGATGATTTTTTAAAGACGAGGTGGTTCGACCCTTGTGAGAGTAGCTTTTATTGCATATTTTACAATCAGCTTTATCATGGTTCGTATATTTGGTTCAAAATAATTCCATATATCACTTTGTGTCGGCGGTGACATTGTTAATTAACTTGTTAAATAATATATCAATAAGTAACAAGAAGCTCACTGGAAAATAAAGAATATTGTTATAAAACGATAAAATATTACAATAAAACGTATTATACCGGTTGTAACAAAATGGCATTTACCTGGCGATTTTTATTTAATAAGCTGAGCTTAAGCTTTGCCAATAAACAATTATTTAAATACAATAGATATACATATTGTATATCGCGATCACTGAATCACAATAACACTCAAAATATCTATCTATACGCTAAGTGATCCACAGCGCAAACAAACACGTAATGATTTATTTACAAGAATCAAATGATGCACTACAGCAAACGCGTCAGATCTTGTCACCAAATTTTTCGCTCCTATTGGTCATTGTTACGTACAAACGACACGCGCCGGTCACCGGCCCCGCCCAATTTCTTTCTTGTCGCAACTTGTATATTATTCGCAACCGCATGAACATCCACATTGATTATTGCGGATACAGATGCAGATGTAGATGTCCAAATCTATGCGGAAGCTCCGTTTGCGGATGCGAATATTCTCAACATCCCTGTTCAATATCATAAAAGTAGGTAATCAAATCAAATCAAATCAAAATGAAATATTGAACCTCTTCCTTTTTGAAGTCGGTTAAAAAGGGCGCGTGCATGGCTAGTAGACCCCTCTATCGGTCAAATTCGGCAATACAAGCGTCATTCCTTCATTTCATTTGTTTGACTGAATGTTAGCTAAACTTAATCACAAAGTATTTTGCATTTTGAAATGAATATTAAAAATGCAAAATACATCTCGAAAGGTATTTCAAATAAAATACAAAATGTTTTTTACGAAAAGGCATTTAAATGCAAAATACAAAATAGGTATTTTGTATTTGCATTTTAAATAGAAGTATTTCAAATAAATCGCATCTCTGCTTTTTAAGTAGGTACATATAATTTCTTCGTAACGTCAATTTTAAATTTTTAACTCACTTGTTAGAATATTATCATGCCACTTCTTTTTGCACTGTGGAATAAAAAGTATATAAAACACAATTTTGTTCAGAAGTTGGTAAAACTATTATCAATAACAACATCATACTCCACTTAAAATGTAAAAGCCATGTAAAATTTCGATTATGCAGTACGAATAAATATAAAGCAGAACAGCAAAAATATAATTATTTTATAATTATGTATTCCTCCCATATTTTTAATATAATTATACTTTATTACTAAATACTAATACGCCAATGGCTATCTTATATAAAATATTTGTAATAAAATTAAATTTTATTTGCTGCCATCTATTGTCATATTGAGAAACTATTTACGTTTAAATATACAGTAGTTAACTACGACGTGTTTAATCATTTTGCAACAGATGGCAGTGTGTGTTTAAAATAATTATAATGATGTCTAATTTCTAAAAAGCATTAGGTGTTAATTAATAATTAATATATGTTAATAATTAATATCTAAGGTAAGGGACTACCAAGGTCCTTTTTTATTTATTTGTTGAATACGATGCTGTAGGAATATTACAGTAGAGCCTGGGGGGGCACACTTAAAACATTACTTATTTTTACTGATCGTCGCGCCGCCTACAGATTGTTTGTACAAACTTAACTGCTGCCATTTTGTCCTGTATGTCAAACGTTTGAAAACTGTGAATTATTATTGTTTGTTCCTAGCGTAGGTACTTATTGTCATCAATCTATTTACGGTTATTGATGTACTTTCTGAAAATTATCTCAATTTTCATTGTTAAGCTGATATAATTATTGCTTAGTTATCAGCTGATATGTTTTTTTTATATTTCAGGGTAGCTTTCATAGTAAAAGAAAATTCTATATAATTACATATACACATGTAGATATGTATATATATCACTTCAACTTTAGTTCACCGCGTAAACTCTGGGTGGCAGCACCTTCCATACAGGCATATTTTATCATGGAGTTGCCACTCTTTTTCAGTTTAATAACTTTACTCTTTGAGTAGAGCTTAGATTACAAAAACCTTTAT
Source organism: Lymantria monacha (assembly GCA_905163515.2). Taxonomy (NCBI): domain Eukaryota; kingdom Metazoa; phylum Arthropoda; class Insecta; order Lepidoptera; family Erebidae; genus Lymantria; species Lymantria monacha. The sequence goes on along the minus strand of LR991106.1, from coordinate 17,939,615 downwards.
ATTTACTAAGTTTTAATTTATCACTCACTTCATTTAAATTAATTATCCTTTAGTAAGTCAAATCGTCGACTTTAATAGTGCGATGGAATACTATTTATGATATTTTCTAGGAATTCTGGTGGAAAATGAAAACCTATGTAAATCTATTGTTAGCACTTTCTATGTATTATTACAAAATAATGCCATTAAAATTATTTAAACCTTAAAACATAAAAATATTTAATTTAGATATCCATATGACACTTTTAGATTGCCGCCAAAACTGCCAATTTGTTATGACTCTCACTCAATCACAGATTACATATCAATCTAGTTATCTTGAGCTATTTGGATCTTCAACTCGACTCTGTAAAAATAAGTTTAATTCAGAATGGTGTACCAAAAATATTTATATTATTATATACAAGGTGGAGACGACCATACGACAATAATTTTAATCTAGTGTATCTGATGACTTGCCCAGCCTGTATACAAACTTTGAATACAATATGTCGTATAGTTTAGCCGCAGCACATTACTTTGTATTATTAACAATTTCCACACTCTGTATAAAAATTTAAATTATTCGCCTATCAATGAGCTCCCGCGCCGCATCGGTATAAACCAATATGAAACTAGTACCTACATATCGCCATGTTTACCAGTTCAAGTCTTCCCCAAACGTAATACAAATCAATGCATATTATACCTTATTCCTAAATCTTAAGATCCATACATATAAACCGTGTCATCAGACTTAGATGAGAAATTTAAAACTACCTAATGCGGCTTAATGAAAGAAGACCTCGGTCTCATGTTCAAAACTATTATAATAGGTCTGTAGGTCAGTGTGCCATCGTGATCCTGTGACGTGAATGTGCGTAATTAGACGCTTACTTTGTGTTAGAATAGTATTTCTTTCTCATTTACAATGCCTCGTTATAATTACACAGCTTCGGGTATACAGATATGATTTTAATTTATGGAGAATATCACGGAAATGCAGCTTTAACCATACGTACGTACCGAAAGAGATATGGAAACACACGTGTTTGTACTACCAATGGCCGGACTATTGTGCAAGCTGTCCAGAGGTTACGGGATAATCAATCCTTACTGCCTCATATGGATAGTGCTCCTTCGCGTGTAAGAGTCACCCTAGATGAACAAATTTTAAATTATTTTTCTCGCAAATTTGACACAGGTTGATAATGTAGAGAACTTAAAAAAAGGAATTGTACGATCTTTCGACAAGTTAAAATACATCGCCGTCAATGGCGACCTGTTAACAAGAGTTCGAAATAATATTTTAAGACGATATAATTTGTGCGTTCGGGTCCATGGCGCACATATCGAAAATTTAAGTTTAACGACCAAGTGAATTATTAAAGTTATCGTGATTATTTTAATAAAATAATCAAGTGAGAATGAATAGTATAGCGCCCAATGTATTTACCTACGTTTCGAAGTTGTAACATATGATACCACAAGGTCACTCGCCGCTTGCCGACCACAGGTTAGTGAACTAATATTTACAAACGGTGTTCTATTTTGTTTCAATATTTATGATAAAAAGTTTGTTTGAAAAAATTGTTTTTTAAATATGCATGCGAGGACTTTTTTAATAGTTTCAAAATACTCCTATACACTAGTGTTGACGGTGTTTTCATTTATTGTCGTATTGACGTCTCCACTCTGTATACTTATGTCGACCTGGGCCAACACCACCTAATGTCGTTTGGTCAACAATTAAACTCCCAAGGAGGGCTGACGTCAGGCAGGCGGCTGGTCATAAAACTATTGCAATTTTGTAAACAAATATTTTGAACAATAACTGTTAGTGTGAACTATTTTAAAATTAAAGATTTCTGATAGTTCTCTCATGCCCATATCTAGCGATGTCTTTAATGCTGTAAATAAAGCAGATAAACTGATATAAATCTGCTTCTCATTAGTGTCTCCTATTCATCATCATCATCATCATCGCAGCCCATAAATGTCCCACTGTTGGGCTCGGGCCTCCTCCATAATGGGAGGGAAATTAACCTACTATACCGCGCTGGTCAGACGTGTTGGTATAGGGTTTTGTTTCGAGTTTTCCTTCTCTCGCACAGATGTTACATGCGTTTTATATCCCTTAGTCGTCTCGTACGATCACCCACGGGCAAGATATGGGGTGGTGAATACTATTCTTACTCCGTCACCATACGGAAAGTGTCTCCTATTCCATGCGCTTATTTTCTCTTAAATACTTTGTCAAATTCGACAAATGTGACGGAAAATGGAATATTTTCGTACATACATATCATCACGCCATATCCCTCGCAGGGTAGGCAGAGAGAACAGAGTGCCAGAGAACTCTATCTTTGCATACTTCACTCGCATCCCCAACATTCATAATTCTCTTCATACACGCTCGCCGGTTTCGGAGACTCTTGACTCCACCTTCCTTCAGTACATGACCGATCTGGTCTAGGTAGGTTAGTCTCGGTCTCCCCCGGTACCTACATCCTTCCACTTTCGCATTTTTCATTATTTTGAATAATACCTATGTTTCATATGTAGGCCTGAATGGTTTTTTTTTCGAAACGTTTATATATCTAAAAACTAGATTTTGACTCTTTTTAAAAAAGATTAACTATGAAACATCATTAGCATAACAGTGATTTCGAACGTATAAACATCCAATAATTTATTAGCATGAATGTGAGCAAAACCAAAATAATGGTCTTCGAAGCCAGAACAGATGTAAGAGTAACGATAGGTAATGATATACTAGAGCAAGTGGATGAATTTGTATATCTTGGATGTGGATTTAGCCGAGATGGAAGGTACACCACTGATATAGAGCAAAGAGTGAATGCGGGAAATAGAGTGAACGGAGCGTTGGGGCAACTTCTCGGCAGCCACCACCTCAGCCAGAAGGCACGTGTAGCAATACATAAAGCAGTGCTTGTCCCAACATTACTGTATGGAAGCGAGAGTTGGGTATGCAGAAAAGAGTATGAAAGTAAAATTAATGCGGTCGAAATGCGATCTCTGCGGAAAATCTGTGGAGTTAGGCTGGCCGACCGCATTCGTAACGACGACGTAAGAGAGCGAGCAGGTATGAAAGAGAGTATTGGTGTAAAGATGCGAAAGGGCATGCTCCGATGGTTCGGACATGTGGAAAGAATGCCGAACGAACGTCTGGTTAAGAAGATATACAATGCGAAAGTGGAAGGATGTAGGTACCGAGGGAGACCGAGACTAACCTACCTAGACCAGATCGGTCATGTACTAAAGGAAGGTGGAGTCAAGAGTCTCCGAAACCGGCGAGCGTGTATGAAGAGAATTATGAATGTTGAGGAAGCGAGTGAAGTATGCAGAGATAGAGTTCTCTGGCACTCTGTTCTCTCTGCCTACCCTGCAAGGGATATGGCGTGATGATATGTATGTATGTAATTTACTAGCATCCTACTCCTTATCCTGTGCGGATTCTGTAAGCCTTTCAGTTGTTCCACAAGGGGCGTTGCGTTTTGTGGTATGATGTATTAATGAAGAGAAAAACTTCATATCAGGTAACTTTACGTCATTTTTACAAAAATATTGTCATTAGTGTTTTACCCCATCATCATTCTCCTACTCTTATCTTAGTTACTTGGGGTCGATACAATATGTAGGTACTCTTCTTTCATAGTACATATTGTAAAAGTTATTGGCAATAGTTTTATGACCGGCCGCCTGCCAGGCGTCAACCCTCCTTGGGAATGTAATTGTTGACCAAACGGCATTAGATGAAGTTAGTGTTTTACCCCGTATTGGGTTTAATTGCGTTTTTTTCTAGTTATTGTGTTATTTCCTTAGTTACGCATCAACAACGCAAAATTTATACAAAATAATTCTTCATTCTAAAACGTTCCATTTTAAAGATAAATATAAATAAGTCACAAAATCTCATTTGGATTACTCTCATTTGTGTCATTTCTCAAGTTACATGAATGATACTGAGTTGCACACAAATGACCAAACGTTCGATTATGCATGCTTTTTTATAATTTAGAATATAGAAATAAATATATTTTTTATATATTAACTCCACTGCGTAACGATTTCCCTCAGCTATATCTAATTACATGGAACTATCAAGCAGCCGGGCATAAAAAGGGCACATAAAGTGCCGTAATAAAAAGGACTGCAGATTATTAAGTCAATTGCCGTCAAGATGTGACTTGACGTGAGCGATCCGACGTCCTCGACATGCACTGACCGACGCTGACGATGAAATCACAATCGCTCAAGAAAGAGTCAACACGGCCCGCGCGGCCATAACACATAAATACTCGCGCTTTCGCCTCCGCCGCCGGGGAAGGAAGAAGCGACGCGAAAAAATCAATACTTCAAACGTGGGCACACCCACTTTGCCACCAGCGACGCCCCGAGCCGAGGTCCGTCCTCCACAGGGAGAGCCCTCGGGCGTAGTCGCTTAAAAGTTATATCGGGTTGAGAGCCCTCAGCGCTCACCCATAGTCCGGTTAAGCTGTCAAAGCCTCTCGGCTAACAGCGATCGCAGTGGAAAGATTCGAAAAAACCTTGGAAACGAAATATTTTTCCCTTATATTTCATGTTCCTCAACAATTACAATATTGAGTTATAATTGTTGAGGAACATGAAATAAAAGCAAAAAATATACATACATACATATCATCACGCCATATCCATTGCAGGGTAGGCAGAGAGAACAGAGTGCCAGAGAACTCTATCCTTGCATACTTCACTCGCTTCCTCAACATTTATAATTCTCTTCATACACGCTCGCCGGTTTCGGAGATTCTTGACTCCACCTTCCTTCAGTACATGACCGATCTGGTCTAGGTAGGTTAGTCTCAGTCTCCCCCGGTACCTACATCCTTCCACTTTCTTTCGCATTGTACTTTCGCAAAAAATATCATGTTGAAAAAAAGCGCAGAAGAGTTTCTTCAATTTATAAATGAACGAAAAGCGAAAAAGAGTTTCTGCAATTTGTAAATAATATCAAAGATAGTGATGATGTGCTTAAATAATTGTTTTAAAAATGTTCAACTAGATGATTTAAAATATATTTTCGTATCTATTTCACAAATTAATTATTTCAAAGTATTTTTTTTGGAGTACAGTATTAAAATCCTTAATTAACTTAAGACTCAAAGTGAAAGATATTGGAAAATGCCTACTTAGTAAATATGTAAAAGAGAGTATATCTAATATAGTAATATTAAAAGAGAATTAAGTAATAGTCCAAGAGCCAGTAACAGATATATATGACCAAGTTCCTCTCAAGTGATAATTAGTAAAATGCATCAGAAAATGGAACCATAAAGTCTCGTGAACGTCAGCTAAGGCTCGGTGGGGGGGATGAGCAGTAGAAAAAAAAAACATTCACTCATTTCCTCTCGGCTAAAAATTTATCAAATTATAGCTAACCCAATATCTCAACAAAAAAAAAGAATCAGCTGGCTATAACATAGTGTATTGTACGTCAGCTGATGTCTCGATCATGGAAAAAAAATCTTCACTTTCAGTGATATCCTCTCAAATAAAAATTTACCTGATGATAGCTTATATGTAACTATTGATAAATATATACGTCAGCTGGCTGTATCTCGGTGGAAAAATCGTCAGCTGATAATTTGAAGGTAACGTAGAAGTTAGCCAGAAGCATTTACTGACTATTTAAATGCATCAGCTGACTAAGTTTCCCTCGACTTACTGTTAGCTGATTTTTTTTATTTATCACAGAAACATATTTAAAATCAGCTCACAAATGTTCATGTGGGAGGAAATAACATCTCTTTAATTATTCGGCATAGCACTCTGAGCTGATTTTAAATATGTTTCTGTGATAAATAAAAAAAATCAGCTAGCAGTAAGTCGAGGGAAACTTAGTCAGCTGATGCATTTAAATAGTCAGTAAATGCTTCTGGCTAACTTCTACGTTACCTTCAAATTATCAGCTGACGATTTTTCCACCGAGATACAGCCAGCTGACGTATATATTTATCAATAGTTACATATAAGCTATCATCAGGTAAATTTTTATTTGGGAGGATATCACTGAAAGTGAAGATTTTTTTCCATGATCGAGACATCAGCTGACGTACAATACACTATGTTATAGCCAGCTGATTTTTTTTTTGTTGAGATATTGGGTTAGCTATAATTTGATAAATTTTTAGCAGAGAGGAAATGAATGAATGTATTTTTTTTTCTTCGAGCGTGGGAGGTTACAACTGCTCATCCCCCCCATCGTGCTGCAGCTGACGGTCATAAGACTTCATGATACTATTGTCTGATGCGTATCACCAATTATCTCTCGAGAAGAAATAATTAACCAAATTTTCACCTGGCTCTCGGACCATAATAATTACGTCGATGATGAAACATATGATTGTATTTTTTTAAGAATGATAATTAAACATAAATAAAAACATTTATCATTAATGTAATCAGTAATCTCATTAGTTAATAACCAAATATCATTAGAGTAGGTAACTAGGTCACTCATTCGTGTGACATGAAAAGCTAATTTTATGTGAGTTCTTAATTAAAATGGTGGGTTTCTTTATGTGGGTGGCTTAATATATATGTTTTTTTTTGTTAAACATACATTTTTCTATCCCAAAAATTAAGAAAATATGAAAAATATCTAATTCATAAAAATGATGCTTTTTCTGATCAAAAATGTGAAAACGACCCTAATAACGACGACTTATTGGACGTGAAACACGTCGGGTAATTAAAAATCAAAACATAAACGCTATAGAATCCGTAAAAATAGTTTTATTTCAAATTTCAAATATAGTAGTATTTCAATGTGTAAGACACCTTAGTCCTCCCGTGACCATGATCACTGTAAAGTGTTCAAAACGTCGGGCAATTAAAAATCAAATACAAAACGCGATAGAATCCGTAAAAGTAGTTTTATTTCAAATGTGTAACACACGCGTAAACATCAGAAATCAAAAGGAAAATATTATATTTAGTCTAAATTAATTTAAAATACAGCTATAAAAAAGAATTCTGCGTAAGGATCGAGTCCGATCGATAATATGGGCGATCGCTAGTTCGATCAATACGCCATGTGCAGGCATCATAATGGGCAGATTAAGACTAAGGGAATATATTTTTAACCTTGATCGGCATATGCATTAGACTTTATGGCAACATTCATTTATGGTTTGCCGAACAGTTCACTATCCTATCCAATGGCGTGGATTTCCGCTGTGTTAAATTGAGTAAAAATCAAGGTTAAACCTGTTTAATCTCAATACTATTGTATAAAACCGTATTGGAACTATTATAAAGTAGAATATTGTCAAGCACAAGTTAAAAATAATTTTCGAAGTAACTTGTAGTAATGATAGCAAAATTATAAATACATTTTAAATAAAACTTTCTTTTTTATTGCTTATCGTGGCAAACGAGCGAGCAGCATACCTAATGGTAAGTGTCACTGTCGCCCATGGATCTTTGCAATAGCAAGGGTATAGCTTTACCGGTGGCCCACTCGCACGGCCAAGAGAGGAGTTTGCATGGTGGGTCTATGGTGTCACGCGCCGTCTCTTCTGTCACCCCGGACCGATTTGGCGGGGCGAGACAAATCCATAGTGCACCGCAAAAAAAAAAAAAGGTGTAGCTTAGGCCGCTGCCATCAATAAAATCCCCAAACCCATCCAGTTGGGCTTAAAAACTGATAATTTTTCAATTTTGAAATGATAGTATTTATATTTGAAATAAAACTATTTTATTGATTTTGATTGGCTATAGTTTTATAGTTGTCAACTATCTTTGGGAATGTTATCGTTCATCAGATGGCATCGAATTAAGTTGGCCCAGGTAGATGTAAATTCATAGTCGTCTTTTACGACATCCACGAGCAATGTAAGGGTTGATAGTATTCGTAGCCGCTACCACACAGCAAAGTCGAAAAGTATTAAAAACGTCGGGATAATAAAAAAAAAATTAAATTAAGTACATTCTGTTATGACCAAATTATATTTATTAAAGTTGCCAAGTAAGCATAAACCCCCATCACTTCAATACTCGGTAGAAACATATATAAGGACAACATGAGGGCTTAACAGAGTATCACTGACCGACTCTGACGATTCGATAACGATCGCTCAAGAAAGAGCATACACGGCCCGCGCGGCCATAACACATAAATATCCGCGCTACCGCCCCCGCCGCCGGGGACGTGACGACGCGACGCATAATAGTCAAAAATTCAAACGTGGGCACCCCCACTTTGCTATCAGCGACGCCCCGAGCCGAGGTCCGTTCCCCACAGGGGGAGCCCTCGGGCGTTGTCATTTAAATTTTTACCGAGTTGAGAGCCCTCAGCGCTCACCCATAGTCCGGGTTAAGCTATGACAGCCATCTACGACTAACAGCTAAAAGACAGACACAAAAAAAAATCTAAACAGAGTCAGAGTCAGAGTACTGTCTTACAGTACAGTTCAGTGTAGCTTATTGTATCTTTTTATTAATATAATTCTAGCAGTATAAAATTAAAAAGGACCCACGGAGTGCCATCCTAACAATTCCAATAACAAATAAATAAAATTAGTTTTATTTAGTTAAACACTTCATCATCAAAATGAACAAAAACTTTTATTATAATCAGGCAGACATCTATTGTCAACAACTGCAAACCATGAAGGAAGAACTAGCTGCTAAACAACCGAGATTGGTCAATCGCTCTAGGCCACTGTTGTTTCACGACAACGCAAGACCACACACTGCAAAACAGACAACCACACAGCACAATTGGAATGTCTGCGACATCCACCGTACTTTCCGGACCTTGCTCCAACAAATTACTATTTTTTCCGGAATTTGGACAACTTCTTATGAGGAAAAAAATTCAACTCCGATGCGGTGCAGTCCAAACCGCCTTTCAAAGAGTTTATTGATTCTTGCCCCCATGGTTTCTTTAGTAAAGGGATCAATGTAATATCTATAAGATGGAAAAAGTGCATAGATAACAACTGTGCATACTTTGATTAATTAAATACATTTTACAAAAAAAAAAAAAGACTTTATATTTCTCCCGTACAAAACGCCAATTTCATATGTAAGGACCTAATAATTTTTGAGAACAAAACGATGCGACTTACTCATGAATAATCATGCGCATAAATACAAATGTCTACGGACAATTCAATGTTTTGTGTAGAAATAGTACATTACTGCAGTGGCCAGCAAAACAGGGATTGATGGACGAACGTGTAAATGTGGGCCGAGGCGTAGCCGAGGCACACATACATAAGTCCATCAATTCTTAGTTGTGGCCAAGGCTTGTATAGCGCTTTTCTCAAATAATGCGCGGAAATTAAAACTAAGTAGTACTAACAATAAGTAGAACTGTATACATGACGAACAACGAACAACATTTTTCACGTGTTAGAGGGCTCATTTGTTTTTTTTTTTCATTATCAAACAGGTTTCTTTTTCAAGCCAGTTTGAAATTTAAATAAAACTCTGATAAATTGCCTCCTTAGTTACCAATATGTTTTGAAGTAACAAATTGTTCCATTTTTAAAATACACGATAGTTATGAATTTACATACCTATATATTTATTTGGCCGCTAAAACACGACAGATATGGATTTTCATACATTTTTTGCCGGCCGCTACTCGCATGTATTTGGTCAGTACAACAATTTCGATTTATTTCGAAGAAGGTTGTCAAAATAAGACTCAAATTTCCAAACATGTTTGAGAAAAATAACTTTTATGTTGTAAGACATGTATTTTAATTATTCTTTTAACAACATTGTTGAAAATAAATTTAAGTACGAAGTAATAATGTAGATTTTTACAAGAAAAGATAACTTTTTAAAAGAAATTCAATTGCTGGATCGTTCTTTACTGTGGATAGACGCGTCTGTCAATTCATTTAATTGAATTGAATTTTGTAAGCTAATTATTTCTTTTTATTTAAACTACTGATATCTATTTTAATTTTTCTTTTAAAGTTATCTTCTTGATCTGAATCCCAATTATTTGGGATCGACGCAATATGTAATTCTTCTTCTATCGCATCTACTTATTGCGAAAATTTCTATAATAGTTTTATGAAAGGTCACCTGCCTTTTTTCTTTTCTTTTTTATTTTTTGGGGTGGGCTACGGTCGGCGCACTCCCCGCACTACTCCGTCCGGGGTGACAAAGGGGCGTAAGCACGCACACCCGTAATCCACCCGTGACACCTCGCCTTCGTCGTTGGACCGACCACCTTAGCAGCGTGAACTTGACGTCAGTGGCCGGCCCGACGGAACGCTCCCTGAGTGGTACCCTCTCCTTAATCGACGTCCCCCCCAAGGTCACCTGCCTGATGGCAACCCTCATTGGAAATGTATTTTTTTTTATTGACTACGGTGACAAACGAACAAGCAGCATACCTGATGGTAAGTAATACTGCTGCCCATGGACCTTAGAAATACCAGGGCACAGTCAGGCCATTACCTACCGTGAAGATATGTGTTTGTTTTTACGTAAGAAAGATTTTGTTGGCAAGACAGTATCAGATGGCGGGGACGGAGTATTCAACGGTCCATTCACACGCGGTTAGGGCGGCATCAGGCGCAAGTAATCCCTCCCTTGTGGTATAATCCTACCTAGTTGATGACGCAATTTAAACACAAATGCATAGATGACGTAATGATACTGACGCGAGTTCAATTCTCACGCACGAATATCCTCTGTGTAATCTATTATTTTGAGTTTAGGTGTACCTAATTTAAAAAATCTGTATTTGGAAAATCCCCGCAATAATTATTTCCTTATAGGTGCTGGCGCCTTTTTTTTGTAAATACATACATACATATCATCACGCCATATCCCTTGCAGGGTAGGCAGGGAGAACAGAGTGCCAGAGAACTCTATCCTTGCATACTTCACTCGCTTCCTCAACATTCATAATTCTCTTCATACACGCTCGCCGGTTTCGGAGACTCTTGACTCCACCTTCCTTCAGTACATGACCGATCTGGTCTAGGTAGGTTAGTCTCGGTCTCCCTCGGTACCTACATCTTTCCACTTTCGCATTGTATATCTTCTTAACCAAACGTTCGTTCGGTATTCTTTCCACATGTCCGAACCATCGGAGCATTCCCTTTCGAATCTTTACACCAATACTCTCTGTCATACCTACTCGCTCTCTTACGTCGTCGTTACGAATGCGGTTGGTCAGCCTAACTCCACAGATTTGCCGCAGAGATCGCATTTCGACCGCATTCATTTTACTTTCATACTCTTTTCTGCATACCCAACTCTCGCTTCCATACAGTAATGTTGGGACAAGCACTGCGTTATGTATTGCTACACTTGCCTTCTGGCTGAGGTGGTGGCTACCGAGAAGTTGCCCCAACGCTCCATTCACTCTATTTCCCGCATTCTTTTTGTAAATAATAAAGTAAAATAACATTATTGAATAGGAGACGTTAGAACTTCAAAATGCAGCAATGGCAGCCTCTAAACTTGACAGAAGTATGTCCAGCCAATACAAATGTTACTGCGTGTACATCTTTCGGCCAAACATACCTGACCTTGCTAGTAAGTTTGTATGGGGGTCCGAGGATAGAAGAATACAAGAGAAGATATGTGGCAAAGAAGAAGAACATACTACAGAAAGGAGTGTGAAGGATTGTCCGGAGGAAATTGAGGATACAGTGTATGACTTCATAATAGTTGGCGCTGGTGCAGCTGGATGTGTAGTAGCTAACAGATTATCAGCGAATAAATATTGGAAGGTACGAATTATATTATTGGAGTTTACTCCATAAGAATCGCATTCCATTTTCACATAAGGCGCCCGGTATAAGAAAAATTTGAGGAGTAAAATCTAGTAATCGAATGGCCTCGTTACGTTTTTGGTGCGCAACCTATTCTGCGCACCTTTCACTTTCTGACGTGAGATAATTTAGTCAAATGAGCTTTTTTTGCGCCTGTTTTGATAATCGTCCTTAAGGAGTAAACTCCAGTCGTGCGTCGGAGCTGACACACACACTTTTTTTTTTTCTTCTCATCTCATATATGTCTCACTGTTGGGCTTAGGTCATCTCCGTAATGGGAGGTAAATTGACCCACAGTAACCACGCTGGTCAAACGTGTTGGTATTGGGTTTCCTTTCGAGTTTTCCATCTCTTGCATAGATTTTATATGCGTTGTATATCCCTTAGTCGGCTCTTACGATCACCCACGGGTAAGATAGGTGGTGAATTGTATTCTTACTCCGTCACCACACGGATATTTTTTTATATTAATAATATTTAAATAAAGGCCTATTAAGCACTCAAGTACTGATTGGCATTTTATTGTTTTGTTTTCATCTAGTTCTTCTTGTGTTCTTTTTTTTTTTTTCAAATTAACTCAAATCATTTTTCAAGTCTACTACTAGCCGGTCCGTCCGGGGTAGTACTACACTCTCGTAGAGAATCGACGTCTAAGCGGTGGCAATGTGCTGTTGCGTTTCATTCGATGAGCGAGAGAATTGGAAGCCCAACCTTTTGGGTGGGTTTGGGTTGGTTGGTAACCGCCTTTTTTTTTTTTTTTTTTTTTTATTGGTGGGCTATGGATGCGTCTCGCCCCGCCAAATCAGTCCGGGGTGACGGAAAAGGCGGCGCGTGACCCCATAGACCCACCGTAAAACCTTCTCTCTTCGCCGTGCGAGCGGACCACCGGTACTCGATTTTAACTTCGGTGGAGGTTGGTAACCGCCTAGGATGTATCATTGGTATGATCATGAGCGGCCATAAAACTTACTATCAGGTGTACAGCTTGCTCGTTTGCCACAATAAGCAATAAATAAAAAAATAATCACCACCAAGTATCACTTAATACAAAATATTAAAAAAAAATCGTTTTAAAACACTATGGTCGAGATAGAGGATAGAGTTAGGATAAAATATACATACATACATACATATCATCACGCCATATCCCTTGCAGGGTAGGCAGAGCAAACAGAGTGCCAGAAAACTCTATCTCTGCATACTTCACTCGCTTCCTCAACATGCTGACCGACCGCATTCGTAACTACGACGTAAGAGAGCGAGTAGGTATGAAAGAGAGTATTGGTGTAAAGATGCGAAAGGGAATGCTCCGATGGTTCGGACATGTGGAAAGAATGCCGAACGAACGTCTAGTTAAGAAGATATACAATGCGAAAGTGGAAGGATGTAGGTACCGAGGGAGACCGAGACTAACCTACCTAGACCAGATCGGTCATGTACTGAAGGAAGGTGGAGTCAAGAGTCTCCGAAACCGGCGAGCGTATATGAAGAGAATTATGAATATTGAGGAAGCGAGTGAAGTATGCAAGGATAGAGTTCTCTGGCACTCTGTTCTCTCTGCCTACCCTGCAAGGGATATGGCGTGATGATATGTATGTATGGTCGAGATCAATCAAATAAGCAATCTTGAAGATAACTCAAAAACTACTGGCTTGATCACATTTTAATGGGACCAAATTAAAAGTAACAACTTTTAAATAAAAAAAAAGAATCATTAATCTATTCACCTAGAAAAATTTTCTGATGTGACTGACGACTGCCACAGATAACACAGTGGTTAAGATATCTACCTTCCATGTCAGTACTGTAGGTTCGATTTCAACGCAGAATAATATTTTTGTAATCCACAAAGAGTTTTACTGAGTCTGTGTGCAATTTTTCTGCGTTAATTATATGTTTGTAAAGTGCAGTGTTTTCCGTGCGGTGACGGAGTACAATTCACCACCCCCTATCTTACCCATGGGTGATCGTATGAGACGACTAAGGGATATAAAACGCATATAACGTCTATATAAGAGAAGGAAATCTCGAAACAAAACCCTAAACCAACACGTCTGACCAGCGTTATATAGTAGGTCAATGCCCTCCTATTATGGAGGAGGCTCGAGCCCAACAGTGGGACGTGTAGGAGCTGAGGTGATGATGATGAAAGTGCAGGGTGGCTTAAAAATAAAAACATACACACACAAAAAAAAAATACAAACGAATTGAGAACCTCCTTTTTTTGAAGTCGGTGAAATATTGCCGATGTTAAGAAACCGGTACTTGTGATCAGCCCAAATGATGATGGAAGGCAATATAGCAGGTTTTTATTTTTAATATGCCGTATATAAATAAACTGGTGTACACCCTTGAGCAGTATCTATCAAATTCCATTTCCAGGTACTACTTCTAGAAGCTGGTATTGAAGAACCAGATGTAATTTTGCCACCAGCTTTGTGTACGAATCTGCTTGAATCTAATATAGACTGGGGCTATCAAACGGCACCGGATGGTAGGACCTGTCTTGCAAGTGCAGGGGGCAGGTGTAATTGGTCAAGGTATTTTTTTTTCTTACAAATATTGTCCAAAGTGGAAGGATGTAGATACCGGGGGAGACCGAGACTCACCTACCTAGACCAGATTGGTCACGTACTGAAGGTAGGTGGAGTCAAGAGTCACCGAAACCGGCGAGCGTGTATGAAGAGAATTATGAATGTTGAGGAAGCGAGTGAAGTATGCAAGGATAGAGTTTTCTGGCACTCTGTTATCTCTGCCTACCCTACAAGGGATATGGCGTGATAATATGTATGTATAGAATAAAAATAATATTTTGAAATTTTTAGAGGCAAAGTGATGGGAGGTTCAACTTCGATAAATGGTATGTTGTATACCAGAGGCAATAGGCAGGACTACGATGGTTGGGCAGCAATGGGAAATCCTGGATGGAGTTACGACGACGTAAGCCTATTTCTTTTTTAGCTTGCTGTTATCGGGACATTTCCCACCGTTTGAGATTACGCAAGGATGGCGCGTGACTCCATAATTATCACCATTTCAGGTCATATACAGATGTGTATGACAGTGAGATCACTGCTGGGCTCCACTACAATAAGAGGGTAATAGACTTACCATACTTTGCTGGTGAAACGTGTTGGCATAACGTTTTATTTCAAGTTTACCTTCTCTTGCATAGATGTTATATGCATATCATAACCCTTAGTTGTATTTTATGACATTTACGAACTTGATAGGGGGTGGTGAATTGTATTATTACCCGTCACCACATTGAGAAAGTATGGCCACTTAGGCCTTCCTTATTATCTCACGATCGAAATTGTACTAAAGACTGGTACAGATTCCTTGACCTTCACGAAGTCTTGATGTCAGCCTACGATTGAGTAATATCATAACCCATTTAATTTCACATTCAATTACATTCCAAAGGAGGGTTGACGTCTGGCAGGCGGCCAGTGCTAAAACTATTGCCAATGACATTTACAATATGTACTATGAAAGAAAAGTACATATTGTATCGACCCAAGTGATTGGGATAAGAGTAGGAGAATGATGATGATGATGACTTATACTTTAAATTAAAAACATCCAAATGAATTACTACTGAATTTTATAGAATAAATGATTTTAATATATAGTTTATCATAGGTGCTGCCGTACTTCATGAAAACGGAGAATAATCTTAATATCAAGGATTTAGATAGTAAATATCACAGTACTGGTGGAGAACAACCAGTTTCTTATTTACCATATGAAGATGACCCTTCTAGGATGATAGTCGAAGCTTTTAATGAAACAGGACTACTTATTGGTGACTATAACGGCGAAAATCAAATAGCGACAATGAATGGACAAGCTTTCGCGAGAGGTGGTGAGAGAGTATCTGCAAATAAAGCATTAATTCGAAAAATAAGATATGAAAGAAAAAAATTATTTGTCAAGGTTGAATCTGAAGTATTTAAAATTTTGATCAATAAGAGAAAAGTAGCTTATGGAGTTAAATATACGAGAAATGGAACAATTTATACAGCGTATGCAAAGAAAGAGGTGATTGTATCTGGAGGCCCCATTAACACACCAAAATTGTTGATGATGTCTGGCGTGGATCCTAAATAACACCTGAATAAGTTAAATATAACTGTGATACAAAATTTACCCGTTGGCAAAAATTTACATGACCACGTCACATTTGACGGTCTTATTATAGTTTTGAATAAAACATCAACTTCAGTTGAACTTCAAACTGTTTTAGATACAGTGAGTGAGTTTAAAGAAATGAAAAAGAAACGCGGTCCTTTATCAGGCATTGGTCCACTAAATGTATATGCATTCTTTAATACTGAATCTAATTCATCATATCCAAAATTTCAAGTAGCGATGCAGTCTGTCAATTGCCATGATTATTTTACTCTGCTTAAGAAAAACGTTAGTATTTTTCTATTGCCATCATGTTACTATGATTGCATGATGCTGAGGGTTATGCTTTTGTCACCTAAAAGTAGAAGCTATATATTATTAAATGAAACAAATCCTCACGGGCCACCATTAATATATCCAAACTATTTAGATATTCCATCTGACACAGAAGCATTAATAGAAGGATTTCAGAAGGTATTAAAATTAGATTTTACCAATGCTTTTAAGTCTCGTGACGCTTATATTCTAAAGACACCATTAGAGCCATGTACACATCTCCAATTTGGTACTAGAAAATATTTTAAATGTATGGCGTATGAGCATACTGCAACTACTTATCATCATGTAGGTTCTTGTAAAATGGGACCAAAATCGGATAAATTAGCAGTTGTGGATTCAGAATTAAAGGTACATGGCATTTGTAATTTGAGAGTCATAGATTCTAGTATAATGCCTCGTGTACCTTCGAGTAACACTCAAGCATCATCAATGATGATAGGTGAAAAGGGCGCTGACTATGTTATAAAATATTGGTCGGGAAAATATCGTCGTTAAACTCTTTATCACAAAAGATTACGATTTCTTGGAGGATGGGCTTTGTTTAACTAATCAAATGTTAAAAGATCATATCATCTCAGTTCTGGTATTCCTACTTTTGGGCTCGAGCTCTCCGTAATAAGAGAATTTCCCTACCCTAGTTTTCGTTTTCTACCAAAGATGCTTTAGACGTATATATCTCTTAGTCGTTTTTACGTCATCCGTAGGGAAATACATGGGTTGAATTCTATTCTTACTTCGTCACTATATGGAAAAATACGCTTCATATTTGTTATATAACAAAAAAGAAACTTAAATCACTATATCAAATGGAGAACTTAGAGCGATATTCATTAATTTTTCAAATATGTTAAAATACAGTAACATATTTTGGAAATCAGAATATAGTAAGCAATAAAATTAATACTACCAATACTAATTATATGTTTTTATGTAGTAGCAGAGTACGAATACAATTCACTACACTCTCTCTTGTCCATGGCCTTCATAAAAGACGAATAAAGTATATGTTACGCAAATAACATCAGTGCAAGAGAAGGGTATCAGGCTCGACATAAAAGCCTGATCCTGTAAGAGACCCTGAACGCAACAGTAGGACTTATATGGGTTGAAATAAAGCAACAAATTTGACTTCTAATATGTATATAACTAATTATGGATTAAAAATGGGAAACAATATGGAAGACATAATATATGTAGGTGCTCTCTTTTGTTGGCAGTCTATTTTCTGATTGCTACCCGTCTGGTTCTTTTCCCCGTTTTGAACAGAACAATAATACATATGACATTTGTTCCGGTGATTCTTTCAATGGTAGTTATAGGTCTTAAAACAAATGACTAGTGTACTAAATATTTCACCTATTATTTATCAATGTATTAACTATCTGAGGCTCGTGACAAATTTATTGTATATCTCCCAGTAAAATCGTCACTTAGTATTGTGATTTCAATATTTTTTTTTAAGTATTTAGTAAGTATTACTAAGATTGTGTGTATATTAGTTAAATATCTAATAAATTTTATTTTCAAAGCATATATTGCCTAATTTTTTTGAAACAATTTAATTTTACCAAGATTTATGTCAAAGATTGAATACTTTAAAGTATTAGACGACCCTGTACATGAGTACACAAATCTTCCCGCGATGGGTCTGATACGGAAACATTTTTATGAGTCAACACCATTCTGACGCCGTGAAGAATCAGGTCGAGGTCATAGATAAAGTTCGAGGAGTCCTTATCTGTAATGACGACAATGGTTATAGTATTAACTAATTAAACATTTATTTATTCTATGCAAGATTAACTGCACAAAATGGCGTAGTCATTAAGATATCGACCTATCGTGCTGATGGAGTAGGTTTGATTAACTTACGGTACAATACTGTGTGTGATCCACAAATTGTTGTTTTTTTTGTACCAAGCCTCATTGCACGCATTCACACTCCTTTTTTTTTTTGCTGTGGACTATGGATGTGGTCTCGCCCCGCCAAATCGGTCCGGGTGACGGAAGAGGCGGCGCGTGACCCCATAGACCCACCATGCAACTCTCCTCTCTTCGCCGTGCGAGCGGGCCACCGGCACCCGATCTTTGTCTTCGGTGGCAAAGCATTCACACTCCCTCTTCTTCTAAAAAAAATACAATGAAATGAGCCAAAGAGAAGGAAATTTAGAGAAGGTTTTCTAAGGCGGTCCCCTTATCCATATTTGATGTGGATTTTTGCAATACCAAGGGTTTACGTAGTAATCACTATGTCATCTACCTCCATTTCGAGACGGCGCGGCTTGCTTTTTTAACGGAGACACGGAGATAGGCACCCTGGATGACGTTTCGTATCTTAACTATTCCGGCTACGAGTTGGAGCACTCCTTCCGCCGTATGGTCGGGGTGTGCGTATACATTCGGGGTGATGTCTGTCGTCGCCTTCAGGCCCTTGAACATGGTGACCTGTCAATTTTGTGGTTGCGCGTAAACTATGGAGGGTTTACCTGCATCTATGCGTGTCTCTACAGGTCGCATGGCAGTGATTCGGGGTCAATTCAGTTATTTGAGAACGTTCAATGGGGGATTGACGAAATATTAAAGAAGAGTCCATCAGTGGAGGTGGTGGTTCTTGGCGACTTCAACGCTCATTATAAAGAGTGGTTGGGGTCCTGAACTACTGACCTCGAGGGTCAACACCTCTTCAATATGGTCTCGGTCTATAGACTGTCACAACTGGTGACATAAACCACTCGTGTCCCAGACATTAACCATGAGTCTTCTTTACTGAATCTTCTGCTGAGTACACATCAGCATAGATACTGGGTAGTGATCGAAGCCCCTCTTGGGTCATCTGACCACTGCCTGGTCCATAGCAGTGCTACTGTTGCGAGGCCTAATCGCTTTACGGCGACTGGAACTCGCAGAGTCTGGCAATATAAGTTAGCAGATTGGGATGATCCTATCCTATCGACGCTGGTTATCCTGCATATCAATAACATGCTTTCTATAGAAAATATGCATTATTATGCAGATGACAGCACAGCTGACGAACTGTGCACCGAGCATCAGAATGTCCATCGGAGTATGTTACAGGAAAGAAGGACTCAACTTGTGTATGAGGTCAAGTACTTTCTGGCGCGGGCCTCGAAATGGGAACTTAGTCCAGTTCAATCCCACTAAGACACAATTTTACGCGCTCACTGCGAAGAAGGACCAGTTTACCATGGCGCCTGAGTTTCAAGGAGTAATTTTTGTAATTGCCGAGAGAATTGGAATCTCCGGCGTCGAACTATCAAGCAAAGTCGGGAGTCATTTGGAGGATAAAACCAAATTGGTAAGCATAAAGCTGGGCGTCCTGAACAGAGCCAGGCGGTACCTCTATTTCTTTCTTTTTTTTCTTTTAAAGACACCACCCTGTACCAAGAAAATAATCCTTGTATTGTGGGGGACTTCACACACATGCAATTAACACAGACAAATTACACCCAGACTTAGAACAACACTTTGTGGATCACACAAAGTATTGTCCTGCGTGGGAATCTCAACCACTACGCCATCTGTGCAGTCAAACGCCACTTCACACCGAGACAATGTTTTGCGCTATACGAAGCACAAGTCCGCCCCCCATGAAGGGTACTGCTAACATCTCTAAGCAGGCGCGCCCAAATATCAGCTAGACTCGCTTGACTCCCTGCAAAGACGTGCTGTTCGAATCGTCGGTGATACCAATCTCACGGAACGAGCCGTTGGAGACGCGGAGAGACTTTGGGTCACTCTGTATACTCTAAAGGCTCTTACACAGGGAGTGCTCTGAGGAACTGTTTGACTTGATACCACCGTCACTGTTTTATCACCGTACCACTCGACATTGTAGCAGGGTTCATCCATTTCACCTGGAAACGATACGGTCCTCGACTGTACGTTTTCAGCGATCATTTCACCCACGCACGTGCAGGATCTGGAATGAACTACCTGCTGCTGTGTTTCCCAAGCGCTTATGACATGTCGTTTTTTAAACGAGGTTTAAGAAAAGCACTTCCTTCAGCTGGTTATGCCCTGGTATTGCAAAGGTCCATGAGCGGCAGTATCGCTTACCATCAGGTGTGCTGATTGCTCGTTTGCCACCACCAGCAATAAAATAAGGCAATAAACTTGACTATGATGGCTGGGTGGTAATGGGAAATCCTGGATGGAGTTACAAGAAAGTAAGTCTTACTTTCTTGTAACTCCATCCAGGATTTCCATCCATGCAGAATGCATACAATATCCTTATTGAAAGGCAGCAAACGCAGCTAACGACGCTAGCAATTCGCCTCAAATATTGTGTGTAATGAAATGCTAACTGATATTTATGGGTTTTTTTTGGTTATTTTGGTTATATATAGTTTTTTACCTACATAACTTAAATTAAATGAAATAATTAGTTACCTCAACGAAAAAGCCACAAAGGACCTCATTTGTATAATTAATTATTTTTGCTTTTATAAACAAAATCCTTAAAACTTTAAGGAAAAAATTCCTCGTACATAAAACAATTACTTTATTTTATAAAACTTCGTACATAAAAGTTAGTTGATTCAAAAAAAATAATATAAGATTCTGAAATTTATGTATTGTTTCATCTATTTCATCTTGATTTATTCCTTCTAGTCTGTTGAAGGAGGACAAGATATAAAGCAATACAAAAAGAAACGGATTTTCAATATAAATTGATACATATATATATGTACATGATATGTGTTTTTGTTATAGGCGCTGCTATACTTCCAGAAGTCTAAGAACAATGAAATAATATACTTTTGTTATATACAGAATTATTTTGTTTTTCAACTAGCAATGTATTTGTATTAAAAAATGTGCGTTAAAATTGTATTTTTACTCTGTCACTACACGTAAAAGTGTTTTACTTATATGATCATGGATGCCCAGGAGTCTGCGGACCACAGTTTAAGAAATACTATACAATTTTTTTTTGTGTGGTGATGGAGTAAGAATACTATTCACCACCCCATATCTTACCCGTGGGTGATCGTACGAGACGACTAAGGGATATAAAACGCATATAACATCTATGCGAGAGAAAGAAAACTCGAAACTTAACCCTATACCAACACGTCTGACCAGCGCGGTATAGTAAGTTAATTTCTCTCCCATTATGGAGGAGGCCCGAGCCCAACAAAGGGACATTTATGGGCTGTGATGATAATGATGATGATACAAAATTTAACAAAATTAGTCTTCAATAAAATGGTTGATTACATTGCTGTATAATGAGATATTACGTTTTTGTTGAAAACAAAATGTGCTTTACATGGTAGCAGAGATAATAACTATTATAAAAGTAAAGAACAATTATGACATTGATTCAGTTGGAGCTGTTGTGTGATTATGTATTAGAGGTGCCTTTGAAATAGCTAGACAATTTCTGTTTGGAAAAGGTAAGTTTTATAATTCTTTATTATTTATCTTGCCTCGGCCTTGTGTTAAGTCAGTAGCTCAGGGTTTAGAAACAATGAAGTTTATTTTATTTTACATTAAAAGGTTCCCGTGTCTTTGAAAAGAAAATTATTTCAGACTTGTCATTTCGTTACATGAATTTTTTGTTGATATTCACGTATCCTTATTATGAAGTCTATTCAGATCGAAATTTGGGCAATTTATATGGTATACTCATTACACAGTCCATTTACATCGAATTATATAAATAATAATCGTTTACAAAGCATCTCCCATTTCATAAAGACAGTGTAGACAGTGAAAGGCTAAATAATAATGATGATGATGATGAAATAATTGTTCACCGTGGGGATCTGTGAATGACAATTAGCATGTAAGGTCGGTGCTTAGACCTCTTCCATGTGTGTAGTCAGCTGCAAATTACTTTGTTGTACTCAGCTGTATACTTCCAGCTATGACTGTTTGAACAATCGTCACGTCCATTATTAATTAAACGTATGACGGGCGTTTGAAAGATAATATTACATTGTAATTTGTAAAAGACCCCCTTTCCTTATAATTATCTAATATGTTTAAATAAGCAAGTTTTGTTTATTCCTGGATTTGTATATATGCATTCAAAATCTATGAAACGGCTTCAACGTTGCCATTTCCATGAAATGTAATATGCAGGAAGTTTCAGTGGCAATAAACCAGTCTGGTTAATATTATTTATAGAAAACTTCGTTTTGTCAATGTTTCCACGTAATGAAAAAAGTATAATGATTTCTAATGTTTACGCGAGTGTTATACATTTGAAATAAAATGTCCTTATGTTCATGTCCATGTGTATGTCCCCTCGTGACCATGATCACTGCAAAGTGTTCGAAACGTCGGGCAATTAAAAATCAAATACAAACGCGATAGAATCCGTAAAAGTATAATAGTTTTATTTCAAAAATGAAAAAGTAGTATTAAAATATGAAGATAAATTTAGACACCACTATTAAGAACAGACTTAACTCAGTTGGGCAATGATGTAGTCGCTTAATCCAGATAGCCTCGTTTCACTCTTCGGTTTCATTTTTTTTATTGAAGTGAAAACTCTTTTGGCAGCGTTGTGCCCTTTTTTGGGATGTGTAAAAATGTAAAAACTCGCGTCAGGACACGTGATCTGATCGAAATTCGTAAGACAGAGGGAGAGTAGACCGTAAGAGAGGAAATTCGTAAGATGGAGGGAGAGAGGAAGTAAGAATGTAATATGTGTATAACATAATATATTTAATATGTGTATTTATTGTATGGTTACACCCATACATACTCCCTGGGGCATGCTTATTATTTTTTTGTATTTGTTTTTTTCATAGAAAATCTCCAAATTTGCCATGAAGTAATGTTTTATAACACATATAAAGGAAAAATAGAAAAAAATCTATTTTATTTTAGTTTTACTCGCGCACGAAGGGTGCCCCTTCGTGCGCGAGTACAACTCGCACTGGGCCGATTTTATTATTCAACATTATTTGATTACTTCTTCAATTTTATTTAACTAACCGGTTCATTTCCTTCTCATAGCATCTCTTTATTTATTTATTTTAAAGGAAACTAACAGCTAAAAACATCACAATGATAACTTAAATAGCAACATAAAGCCATTTATGAGTCTCCACATATAACATTTTCTTAGAATATTTAAAAAAGAAAACAAAAGCCCTTCTATATAAAAATAAAAGAAAAACAATAAAATATTTGAGTAAAATTATAACAATTACTTAAAACTCCATATAACAAAGTAATTCCCTGTCTTGTAAATACACTACATTACAAATACTATATATATATATTACTGCAAATTATAATCAATAAAAATGTTTGAACAATCAATAACAAAAATCAGAGCTTTATGGAAATAAGCCTATTCCTCAATGAGGATATACTCGTGTTAAAAATATCTATGTCGTTATTACGCAATATTTGGTTAAAATTTTGACAAGAACGATACAGAAAACTGTTTTGGCGATAATTCGTGGCAACCCGGTTAGTTGAGAAGAAGGGCACCGAACGCAATGAATGACTAGGGCAATATATATTTAATTGCTGTAAAAGCTCAGGACAGTCAAGAGACGTGGATGTTACAATTCGTGTTAGAAATAAAATATCAGCAATTTGACGACGTTTTTCTAATTTTAAGAGGTGATGTTTTTGACATGATATATTATAATCCCATACATTTGAGTTCGTGCGGTAGTTAAGGTATCTGATAATTTTTTTCTGCACATTTTCTATTCTTTTGATGTAAACGTCATATCTTGGATTCCAAACCTGTGAAGCATATTCCAAATGAGGTCTTACGTACGAAGAAAAAAGTATTTTTATTGTCTTAGCTTGCTTATAATCTTTAGATATCCTCATGATAAAACCAAGACTTTTGGACGCTTTTTTGACTATAGATGCAATATGTTTATCAAAAATTAGCTTTGAATCATGCAGAACGCCCAGATCCCTAACTTCATCAACTTTGTTCAGAATGTGATTTTTTAAAAAGTAGTCGAATATTATAGGATACTTTTTTCTTGTATATGTAATACTTGAATATTTACTAGGGTTAAGTTCAAGCTGGTTCTCAGCGCAATATATATCTAATCGATAAAGATCATCTTGCAATGCTTGAGCATCACTGACACTGGTTATTTGTTTAAATATTTTCATATCATCAGCAAAATTCAAAATTTGGGCATTCATAAAACAACTTTCGATGTCAGATATAAAGATAAGAAAGAGAAGAGAGCCAAGTAGAGAACCTTGTGGTACACGACTGGGCACGCTCATCCATATAGAGGTGTAATTACCGAGGACAACAGCTTGACTTCTGTTATCTATGTACGAAGCAAACCATTGGAGCAGATCACCCTGAATGCCTGCACTTTCTAATTTTGCTATTAAAATTTTGTGATTTATTCGATCAAATGCCTTACAGTAATCGGTATAAATGTCGTCAACTTGCTGACCACCCTCTATAGATTTTGTTAAAAACTTGTGGCGACTATCCGCCACTACCTCATATTGGACCGCAACCCAACAATTCGAAACAATCCGCTCCGCTAATGTATATTGGACCATACCGTAACATCACCTGATGTATCAACTGATGTACCTACGGCGAGGCGCGCGACGCGCGCGCCGCCGCCGACACTCGCTTCTCGTGAACGCTACGATTAACCCGCTTATCTGCTATTATATTATTCGCTCGCATATTTCATATCATTGTATTTAGTTTTATAATAATTCATTGTACATAGTATTCAGTTCATTAAATCATTAATCTAAATAATAACAGTCTTCACTCTTGTTCATCTTCTTCTTTCATCTGCCTGCTTAAATATCATATAAAGACTTGGACAATACAATAGTAGGATAGTCAATTACTACACGCCATCCTACATCTGGTGGCCCCGACGTGATCGGCTTTGGAAGATATCTAGTGGAGTTGAATTTGCTGTGGTCTAAACGATTCTGGTGAGCGATTTTTTATTTACTAAGATAATGAGTGTGAAACGCAATGATGAAGTGTTGCGAGTTAGCGGCAAGTACCTCCTTTTTGGCCAGAAGAACCTGCATTGCAACCTGTAAAGCCTGCACGAAGTCCAAGTTTGATCACGTTCGAGATCCCGTTTTAAGAAGAACAATCGCTCACGCACTCGTTCTAGACCGCGACAACCACCGGCTGATCATCCTCATTGTTATTATCACTACACTTATGGTGCGAAGGCTAATAAGTGCAAGCAGCCATGTACCTTCCAGTCGGAAAACTCGAAGGGCAGTCGGAAGTAGCGGCCCACGATTGTCCCACAGCAACAGGCCATCTATTTGTTACTGATCGCGTTTCAAAATTAGAATTCCTCGTGGACACTAGTTCAGACTTGTGCGTTTTTCCGCGATCTACTACTACTACTACTGCTACTACTACTACTACTGCTGCTACTACTACTACTACTACTGCTACTACTACTTGACTGCTGACGTCACCCAGTATGCGACACGTCTTAGCGCGTACTGGGCGAAACTGTCACCTCGTCCAACTTCTTGGCACACTACATCGCCATTCTATGTCCCACGCGATCTCCAAACAACATCGCACGTCTTCGTCCGTCAAGATCGCTTGAGAGGTGCCTTGGAGTCACCATACACTGGCCCCTACAAGGTTGTCAACCGGCAATCTAAATACTTCACATTAAAAGTAAATTCCAAAATCATTAACGTGTCGATTGACAGGCTCAAACCATCATATATTGCGAGAGATTCTCAGGTTTCGGTCTAACCAGCCCAAGATGACATCAAGCGGACTTCCAGTGGAAGAAGAGTACGACTACCAAACTTCTATCGACCGTAGCCACGGTCTGCAGGGGGGAGTACTGTGGCGACTATCCGCCACTACCTCATATTGGACCGCAACCCAACAATTCGAAACAATCCGCTCCGCTAATGTATATTGGACCATACCGTAACATCACCTGATATATCACCTGATGTATCAACTGATGTACCTACGGCGAGGCGCGCGACGCACGCGCCGCCGCCGACACTCGCTTCTCGTGAACGCCACGATTAACCCGCTTATCTGCTATTATATTATTCGCTCGCATATTTCATATCATTGTATTTAGTTTTATATTAATTCATTGTACATAGTATTCAGTTCATTAAATCATTAATCTAAATAATAACAGTCTTCACTCCTGTTCATCTTCTTCTTTCATCTGCCTGCTTAAATATGACGGCACTTGCGTTTATTGCACGTGCTAAAACATGTTACAACGTGTTAACATATTCACTGACCACGCCTCCTAGCGCGTCATGCATTCCCCGCCACGCAAACCTGTTATAAAAAGAGGCGAGCGCGCGGTTTAGTCAGTCTAAGCCCGCGCGTGCCACGGTGCACATGTCG
The DNA here is from genome assembly GCA_905163515.2 of Lymantria monacha. Taxonomy (NCBI): domain Eukaryota; kingdom Metazoa; phylum Arthropoda; class Insecta; order Lepidoptera; family Erebidae; genus Lymantria; species Lymantria monacha. The sequence goes on along the minus strand of LR991106.1, from coordinate 17,912,984 downwards.
TGCGCTAGTCGTGTAATTTATTTGTTTGTTGGTCTGTTTAATCAGTTTAAGATCGAGCGTCTGCCGATACCGTAGCAGGGTTCATCTATTTCGCTTGGAAACGATGCGGTCCACGACTGCACGTTTCCGACGATCATTTCTCCTACGTACGTGCGAGATCTGTAGTGAACTATCTGTTGCCGTATTTCCCAAAGGAAGAACTGCTGCTCATTCTTTTGGTGAACTCCTGGCCAAGGATTCCACATGCAAGTAAAAGAGTAGTGACAATTGTGATCTTGTCCCGTAGTCACACGGGGAAGTATTATCTATCAGTTACTATGTCATCCTTAGTACTACTGAACTGATAGCAGTTTACTGTGTCATCCAGTACCATGTAGTCGTTTGTGCAAAGGCGATTGCCTGGGACTGCTTTGTGTGTTCACTTAGTGTAAATTGTAATTGGTATATAGTTGTGAAAGTAATTGTGATTACTTGCAGTACGAGAATTTACGACTTTGTATCCACATTATTGTTCCTTATGTCTGACATTTTCCCTACATCAGAAGTATGGGATAAAGTATCCAAGCCTACAACCACCTTGCTCAGTTTGGTCATCTACATTTAAAATGTTTCGTTTTCATATAACAAAGAATCTACCCTACAAGATTAATTTTGTGTGCGCGTGAAGTGATACCAATATGCCGACGTCGCATAGATTACGTAGTCGTGTACGTCGAAACTTGAACCGGTATCGTAAGATTTTGTACATCGAGTGATAATTTTGAGCATAGATTTTAAATTTTTGCATGATATATGAATTTGAAGGTAGTCCAATATAAATTTGTAATGATGTATAAAGAAATATGTCTAACGTGATTTCTAAGTGTTGTGAGTTCTAGTTATCTTTACAGTAGCTCTATTGTAGTAGTAGAACTACTAGTTTACGAAATTTTTACGATTTATCAAAAAATGGTTTTGAAAAATGATTTTACAGAGCTGCTCGATGGTGACAGGTACGTGTTGAAGACATTGTACTCCAATGTGACGTCCAAGCAAGTCCATGATCGCTTAAGATTTATGCGTGAGTGCTGTGTTCCTTTGGAATTGAATCTTGGACTAGATCTTTCTTCAGAATTAGATGAGTATGGATACACCGTTAACGGCGGTGGTAAGTTAACGGAGGTGGTAAGCATCAAACTATGTGTAATACACATTAGCCTGTGTGACGTTGACTAGCCTGTATGGTATGGACTATACAATGTATAGCCGTCTGCCCTGTGAGGCACGGCACTGACAGATGTGTACGAGACAGTATCTTTAAAATGATGAGTTGTGTTTAAGTTAAGCGAAAGTGGTAATTATTGAGCGTTAGCTCTTTGTATAACCTCTTCAAAGTAGGAAGTGGTTTATTAATTGGTCAGGTTGACCGAGGCGAGCTTAATGGTAATCTGTCTGTTGCCTAAGGATAAGAGCATTGCACACGAGGAAGTGTGAAAATGCAGGACGGCCGTAACGGCATGAATAGAGTTTTTATTAAATAGTCATTTATTTTGTGTTGGTAATTTATATAATCGAGTCAAGCAAATTTAGTACTTCTAGTTTTTGAAAACTGGTAATCTCGAATGGGTTTATAAGTCTCGCGGTTGCAATCGACGAGTAGTCGGTCGTTGGTGTTAATCAGTTAGTTGTTGCAGTGAATTGTTGCCACTAGTTAATTGTGGCAGTTGTTGGGTGAGTTGTTGCCACGATACGATCGGACTATGTACGGGTGTAACCCCATTGACTCTTAGTCGTAAAATAAATCTTTGTGATTTATTGTTGATTGGTGTTAACGTGTGAACTGTGCTATTGAAAAACAAAAGAAAATAAAAAAGAAGTAGTAAGAAAAAGGGGCCTACCATCATTGTAGGGCTTGAGCCGGTCCAATGATATGGCTAAAGGGAATGACAATTCCGGTCTAGTTTGCTATAGAGAATTGATCTGGTCTAGCTTGCTATAGAGAATTGATCTGGTCTAGCTTGCTATAGAGAATTGATCTGGTCTAGCTTGCTATAGAGATCAATATCTGGTCTAGTAAAATCTGTAACTGAAGGGTCTGCTGACTGGTCCAGTACGATCTGAAGGGTTAATGTGAACCGGACCAGACATGATAAGATGTTAGTTAATAGAAAATATTGTAATTAAAAAATATTGTTGTAAAAAATTTTGGTAATTGCTATACCTGGAACTTGCCAGGATGTTTGTTTATTTGTTCCCAGATGACTAATGAAGACGCGTACGAGGACGTACGCACGTCAGCATGGCCGTGACGGCACTTGCGTTTATTGCACGTGCTAAAACATGTTACAACGTGTTAACATATTCACTGACCACGCCTCCTAGCGCGTCATGCATTCCCCGCCACGCAAACCTGTTATAAAAAGAGGCGAGCGCGCGGTTTAGTCAGTCTAAGCCCGCGCGTGCCACGGTGCACATGTCGTGCGCTAGTCGTGTAATTTATTTGTTTGTTGGTCTGTTTAATCAGTTTAAGATCGAGCGTCTGCCGATACCGTAGCAGGGTTCATCTATTTCGCTTGGAAACGATGCGGTCCACGACTGCACGTTTCCGACGATCATTTCTCCTACGTACGTGCGAGATCTGTAGTGAACTATCTGTTGCCGTATTTCCCAAAGGAAGAACTGCTGCTCATTCTTTTGGTGAACTCCTGGCCAAGGATTCCACATGCAAGTAAAAGAGTAGTGACAATTGTGATCTTGTCCCGTAGTCACACGGGGAAGTATTATCTATCAGTTACTATGTCATCCTTAGTACTACTGAACTGATAGCAGTTTACTGTGTCATCCAGTACCATGTAGTCGTTTGTGCAAAGGCGATTGCCTGGGACTGCTTTGTGTGTTCACTTAGTGTAAATTGTAATTGGTATATAGTTGTGAAAGTAATTGTGATTACTTGCAGTACGAGAATTTACGACTTTGTATCCACATTATTGTTCCTTATGTCTGACATTTTCCCTACAAATATAATATAAAGACTTGGACAATACAATAGTAGGATAGTCAATTACTACACGCCATCCTACAAACTCATTAAATAACGTAAGATTACTAGTAGTTGATCGGTCTCTAATAAATCCATGTTGTGACTGAGGTAATTTATGTTTTATTACGTCACAAACCTCTTCATACACTATTTTTTCAAATACCTTAGCCAATACTGGTAACTTAGAGATCGGACGATAGTTATCAATTTTATGTTTCGGCCCTTTTTTATGAACTGGAGAAATAAAAGCTGACTTCCAAATGATAGGCATATCACCAGAACTCATGGATACTGATAAAAGATAAGTTAAAGATATAGCCAGCGATGATGCACATTTTTTGAAAAAAATATGTGGTAAGAGATCTGCACCTGCAGATTTATTAATGTCCAATATGCGCAATTTATTATAAACTATATCAGTAGTTATTTCGATAGTTGAAATATCAGCATCTAAATTCGTATTCATGCGAGGTATGTTCGAAGTTGGAAAACTGGTAGTATGTAAAAAATTAGAATAAAAAAATCCGAGAAAAGATTGCAAATGTCATTACCATCCGTAGCAAATTTGTGTCCATAGAGCATATTATTGGGTATTTTAGTTGATTTTGAGACAGACTTAACGTGGGTCCAAAAGGCCTTAGGATCATTTTTGATAGAATCTTCAACTTACGCTAAATAGTTACTATAGCATTGTTCTTCGAGTACCTTTGCACGTTTATGAAGCACCTTAATCGATTGACTATCGCAAATCATACCATACCTTTTACATACATACATACATACATATCATCACGCCATATCCCTTGCAGGGTAGGCAGAGAGAACAGAGTGCCAGAGAACTCTATCTCTGCATACTTCACTCGCTTCCTCAACATTCATAATTCTCTTCATACATGCTCGCCGGTTTCGGAGACTCTTGACTCCACCTTCCTTCAGTACATGACCGATCTGGTCTAGGTAGGTTAGTCTCGGTCTCCCTCGGTACCTACATCCTTCCACTTTCGCATTGTATATCTTCTTAACCAGGCGTTCGTTCGGCATTCTTTCCACATGTCCGAACCATCGGAGCATTCCCTTTCGCATCTTTACACCAATACTCTCTTTCATACCTACTCGCTCTCTTACGTCGTCGTTACGAATGCGGTCGGTCAGCCTAACTCCACAGATTTTCCGCAGAGATCGCATTTCGACGGCATTAATTTTACTATCATACTCTTTTCTGCATACCCAACTCTCGCTTCCATACAGTAATGTTGGGACAAGCACTGCGTTATGTATTGCTACACGTGCCTTCTGGCTGAGGTGGTGGCTGCCGAGAAGTTGCCCCAACGCTCCATTCACTCTATTTCCCGCATTCACTCTTCGCTCTATATCAGTGGTGTACCTTCCATCTCGGCTAAATCCACATCCAAGATATACAAATTCATCCACTTGCTCTAGTACATCATTACCTATTGTTACTCTTACATCTGTTCTGGTTTTATCTCTTTCAAAGACCATTATTTTGGTTTTGCTCACATTCACGCGTAGACCCCTTTTCTTACAATCTTCTGTCATTGTGTCGACTAGGGTCTGCAGGTCAGTCGCTGACTGTGCCAGCAGGACTGCATCATCTGCATAAAGCAGAGCAGTGACCACTGAGTCGCCCATCTGGACTCCCACATTCATATCGTTCAACCTTTGGAGACATTTATCCAGATATATGATAAACAGCCTGGCTGACAGAACGCACCCCTGCTTAACGCCGATATTGACGTCAAACCAAGGCGACATTCCATCATCCAGCCGCACACAGGCTCTACAGCCCATGTAACTGGACTGCACAGCCTGTAGCAGTTTACCGCTAATACCATACTTCGGTAAAATGTCCCAAAGTTCCTTTCGTACAACCGTGTCAAATGCTCTCTCCAGATCCACAAAACTGCAGAAAACCCTCTGACCTAGAGCCAGATGCTTCTCCACAATGTTGCGCAGAGAGAACACTTGATCCATGCATCCCCTTCCACTCCTGAAACCTCCTTGTGTCTCACACTGTAAACCATCGGACACCATCCTCATTCTCCTTTCAATAATTTTTCCACACACTTTTGCTGCCAAACTGGTCAAGCTTATGGCTCTGTAATTTGCGCAGTCATAACGTGAACCCTTGTTTTTAAACAAAGGCATGATGACTGCGCTATACCTTTTAAATTTATTTATAAACTTATTTTTTTCTTTTAAAACTTTTTTAAGTGCCGGTGAATACCATGCTGAAAACAAGTTCTGGCCAAGAATTCTGCAAGGTACATAAATGTCTCTTAATTCATACAAACACTCATAAAAGCACTCAATCGCTTCTTTGAATGTCAGCTTAGAAAATTCCTCTAACCACTGAATGTTTGAAAGTTGATTGTTAATGGCATCATAGTTAGCTCTCTGAAAAGAGAATTTTGTACGGAGTGCTGGTTTTAATAGGTAATTAACCTCTAGTTTAATTGAAAAGCAAAGGGCTTTATGGTAAGGGCCAATATTAGCTAAGGGATACGGACACTCTGAGACGCTTACATCGTTGTTTGACAGTACCAAGTCAAGCCACTTGCCATAAAATTACTCATACCGTTGTATTGCTGTAAGTCCAAGACCGATAACTCATCCACGATGTTGCACTCGTTATAGCCTAATATATTACATGATTCAAAATAATTTAAACTATTAGATTTACACCACTGTATAGAACTCATGTTAAAGTCGCCCACCACTAAAATCCTATCAGTCGGATGAGAAGTTACTATATCGCGAAGTTTAATTAGAAAATTATTTAATTGCTGTGCAAAAGTCAGACCTTTATTCTGGTTACATAAATAAACTACACAAATATGGAATTGAATTTTATCCTTATCATAAATAGAGACCCACTAATCTTCGGCTGAAAAACACCACTCAGAACGCACGCAAACCTTAAAATCTTTATGTATTGCTATAAGAACTCCCCCTCCCATTGACTGCCCAGTTAATTCATAACAGCGATCACGACGCCATACTGTATAGTTCTCATCAAATAACTCGCTATCCAATATCCTATCATTAAGCCATGTCTCTGTCAATAAAATATAATTGTAATTATTAAAACAAACATTGCGTCGAAAAGTGGTAGTTTTAGTTCGTAAACCACGGACGTTCTGGTAGTAAAAGTTAATAATGGTCATTGTAAATATATATATATATATATATACCTATATATATATATATATATATATATATATATATATATATATATATATATATATATATATATATATATTCTCTTATACATATATTTCGTCAGTATGTAATTCATATCTAAATAAACTTCGAAACTTCGTCATAACTCTTTAATAACTAAACATATTTACGAAGAACAATCTTAACTAAAAAAAAAAGAATTTTTAAATTCGCACAGTACCTTTATATTATTCTCTAGTAAGCTAAATTGCTTAGGCTGGGCTGGCCACATCGCTCGAAGAACCGACAACCGCTGGGGAAAAAAGGTTCTAGAGTGGCGACCACGTACCGGACGACGCAGTGTAGGACGCCCCCCCACTAGGTGGACAGACGATCTAGTTAAAATTGCTGGGCGTCGATGGATGCAGACGGCACAGAACCGCACTCTGTGGCATACCATGAGGGAGGCCTATGTCCAGCAGTGGACGGCGATGGGCTGAAATGATGATGATGAAGCTAAATTGCGTTAAGGAATTTAGGATCCTTTATATTATATAACTTTTAGATTTAACTTTATGTATCTTAACTTCGTTAAAAGCACTGAAAACTCATACCTAATAATTTTGTATATCCATCCATCCATCAGCCCGTAAATATCCACTGTAAGACATAGGCCTCCCTACGAGAATGCCATTTGAAACGGTCCTGTGCCACCTGCATCCAACGGTTTTACTGCGACCTTGATAAAGTCATCAGTCCATCTAGTGGGGATCGTCCTACGCTACATCGTCCGATTCGTGGTCGCCACTCGAGAACCTTTCTTCCTCAACAGTTGTCGGTTCGTAGAGCGATGTGGCCAGCCCATTGCCACTTCAACGTGCTAATTCTTCGGGTTTCGATTTTGTATATGATATCTATAGGATACGGCCACACGGTTGATAGTTTTCTGGGTTTTTCTTTAACTTGCTCGTTTGCCATCATGCCAGCTCGATCGTTTGCAATAAAAAGTCTTGCTAAGAATTAAACATTCAATGAACACTTAATTCACATCGGAATATGATAATATTTTACCTTACTAAAAGGATGTAACAAAATCTGTTCTCAATAATTTCTAGCAGTTACTGGTCAATTGGATATAATCTTATGGTCAAAGAATCAGTTGCTTGAGTAACAAAAGCTAGTGTAACAAAATCAGTTACAAAAACATATTAGCGAATACTGTTCAATTCAATTCCATTCAAAAATTATATGATCATATGGTTAAGAAACTAACTGCTTGGGTAACAAAAGCGGGTATAACAAAATTAGTTACAAAAACTTTGTCGCACGTGTTGTTCAATTTTTTTTTTTTTTTTAAAAGACACCACCCTGCACTAAGGAAATAAACCTTGTATTGCAGGGGACTTTACAAACATGCAATTAACGCAGACAAATTACACCCATTTTACAAATTACACCAATTGAATATGATCCTATCGTTAAGAATCTAGATATTTGGGTAACATAAGCGGGAAACAAATGAATATTACGAATTGTAGGTTTTTAACGATATAGATATTTGTGGACAAAGAAATTCAATAAAAATTCGCTGTAACCGGGAATTGAATTAAGGATTTGATTTATTGGATATCATTTATAATATATTTATAGTTTTGATTAGGGTGAAGTAGGAAATCAAACCATTATGCAACAATGGCAACCCCTCAATTTGGCTGAAGCATGTCCAGCTAACATAAATGTCACAGCATGCACATCCTTTGGATACATGTACCTGAATTTATTAGTGAGTCTATACGGTGACTCCAAAGATAGAAGAATACAGGAGCAAATAAGAATGGAAGAAGAATATGGAAATGTGAGAATTATAAAGGATTGTGTAAAGCGACGCGAACAAGAAGTGTACGATTTTATAGTAGTTGGTGCTGGAGCGGCTGGCTGTATTGTTGCTAATAGATTATCAGAGAATAAAAATTGGAAGGTACGGATTATTTTAATGTTTGTCTATTTCGTACTTCATCATCACATCACCACAGCTTATATATGTCTCACTGTTGGGCTCGGGCCTTCTCCGTAATGAGAGGGAAATGAATCTACTATACCACGCTGGTCAGACGTGTTAGTATAGGGTTTTGTTTCGAGTTTTCTTTCTCTTACATTGATGTTATATGTGTTTTATATCCCGTAGTCGTCTCTTACGATCACGCACGGGTAAGATAGGGGGTGGTGAATTGTATTCTTACTCCGACACCACACGAATAAATTTCGCACTTAAGTACTTTCCATTTTTAAGCACAGGCTTCTACTCTAATAGAGGGACCATTTAGGAGAAAGTCTGTGCTCAATAATGGGACGTTGGGATGAGGATGGAAATTAATCTACATTGTCACGATTGTCAAATGGGTTGGTATTGGGTTTTATTTTCGGTTTTTTTTCTTTTCCATTGATTTTATCCTTAATATCTTTCTATTTCTATATCCTGTAATTCACGATATATCCTTAGTTGTATTTTATGATCATGGATAAAAAAATATTTTATAAAAAAAACAAAAACCGACTTCAAAACTATACTTACGATAAACGATATACAATAAACTTACACTAAAAAGTAGAAAATAATTCTTTTAATTAGTTTAATCTCAAAAGAATAACAGAACAATTTACGAAATTATAGTATACCTACCTATTTACAGGTAGGTATGTAAAAACTTATACTATGTCAAGAAAAATGGATAACAATATTATATTTTGTATTTCAAAGCAAGGAGCATTGAAATATAATAAACGAAATTATTAATATTTATTTACAAGTACTATTTTTTTGGAGTCGGTGCCAGCCAAGGACAGTTTTTCTACTTTGCGAAAGTCACGCGGTACCTACCTGACCTACGCAAAGATGGACGATCACTGCGAATAGGGCGATAGCCGGAGCGAGGCAGGTGCGAGAAAAGAGGGGCGATGTCACTGAGTGAACTACCCGAACGCGGGCAGATTTCATTGATGATTTAATGCGCTTAAAAGATTCATGCAAGGGAATTTAATTTTGATTTAGCTGGCACCGACTCCAAAAAAATAGTACTTGTAAATAAATATTAATAATTTCGTTTATTATATTTCAATGCTCCTTGCTTTGAAATACAAAATATAATATTGTTATCCATTTTTCTTGACATAGTATAAGTTTTTACATACCTACCTGTAAATAGGTAGGTATACTATAATTTCGTAAATTGTTCTGTTATTCTTTTGAGATTAAACTAATTAAAAGAATTATTTTCTACTTTTTAGTGTAAGTTTATTGTATATCGTTTATCGTAAGTATAGTTTTGAAGTCGGTTTTTGTTTTTTTTATAAAATATTTTTTTATTTGTTGGTTTTTAGTGGAAAATAAGTGAATTCAGATTTTTTTTAATAGGTAGATCTAGTAAACGGGCTGCTCAAATGAGACAGCACCGTTTGGAAGATACGAGTGACGAGAGAGACACTCGTTTAAAGAAAAATGGAGTTAGGAAATAGGATAAATATTACAAATGAGAGTGACGAGCAGCGGGTCAATAGGCTTTCTCAGATGAGGGCATACACAAACTTATCTAGGCGTAATGAAACTACAGAAAGTCATTCTCAGCGACTCAGTTTGATTCGCGAACGTTATTAAACTAAATTGAGGAGCAACGATCTCAACGTATTAGCGTAATACACGAAAGTTTAACAAAATTGAAAAAAAAAATATAATATTTAAAAAAAATAATTAATATTAATTAAAAAAATATATTTTATTTTTTTTCACTTGTTTTTACCTATTTTGTACTACCCCTTAGTAGTGAAATTTTGAAAAAAACGCTAACACACATTCTTTTATTTCTAAAAAGATGTAGGTGTGCGAGATTTCGTACTTAACTACTTTGAAAATGATAAACTTCTATATAAATGTTCATCCCGTGACCCTTATTTTACCCCTTAGTAACATTGTTGTTTTATCAGGTAAAGCTCATAAAGATAATCTCCATACACAAATAATCAATTATAAATTATGTACAGAGGCGTCAGAAACAGCATTTCTGCCCTACATTTTATTATCAGGTAAAGCTCATAAAGATAATCTCCATACACAAATAATCAATTATAAATTATGTACAGAGGCGTCAGAAACAGCATTTCTGCCCTACATTTTAAGGGATTACTCTCGATTTTCCCAGGATCCCAGCATCAAATCCTGATACCCTGCATATGGGACCACCCTTAGAGTATCCTCTTTCTAACAAAGAAAGAATTATAAAAATCCATCCATAATTGGCGTTGCTATCGCGTAACAAACATACAAAAAAAAAAAAAAAAAAAAAAAATAGCGTTCGAATTGAGAACCTCCTCCTTTTTGGAAGTCGGTTAAAAAGGATGACATGTTGAACTGTTCTGTTTTCATATGAAAAGCAAATTGTTATGTTGGAATTCAATATTTCTAAGTCATTGAGCAAAATAGTATTTCAAGACTAAACCACGGCATTTCTTGGGGATTTATTTGACTAAGATCTCCTTACCAGTGCTGACGACTAAATATATTTTTAAGATAGTGTTCGACCGTATTGCGAAGTAGTTGGGTAAAACTATAAAATCTTTTGAGAATGATAATAAGGGAGAAATGTAATTAGAGTTCTCGAAAGAGAAAGCTCTGTCTCAGTCTATAGCCGCTGGTCGGTCTACACTCTCGCAGAAAATTGATCTTTAAGTAGTAACGATGTACTGTTGCGCTTCGTTCGGGGTATGAGAAAGCAGGAAGGTCAACTTTATGGGTAAGTTTTGGTTGGTAGGCAGCGGCCTAGCTATACCTCTGGTATTGCAAAGATCCACGAGTAGCATGTAGTACCTTACCAACAGATGTGCTTGCTAGTACGTCACCTTAAATATAAAAAAAAAATAACTTAAATTACTGGTACTCATAGAAATTGATCATGAAAATACACGAATTGCCATATTGTGACAGAGTACGAATGCAATTTTACATCTTATTTCTTCCACGTGGATATTGCAGTAGACGACTAAACTTACTAATAGCGTGATTTATATGGACTAAGATGCGAAATATTCATTTGACATCAACTTCTCTAATTAACATTAATAATATTTAGCCTATAAGTCTTTCAAGTATTGCTTTTAGAAGCCGGTATTGAACAACCAGATATAACTTTGGTGCCTGCCCTGTCTGCGAGTTTGATTGGCTCCAACATCGACTGGGATTACAAAACGGTGGCTGATGGTAGAACATGTCTTGCAAAGCCTGGTGGTCGGTGTAATTGGGCAAGGTAAATTTATTATTTCGAAGTAAATTTTATAAACTTCTATTTTCTCTTATATGTATATGTAGAGAATACGTATTGTAAGTCCCGAACACCAAGATACAATTTCCGTTAGTTGATTACAATCAACTATTGAATTAATTCTACAGAATGCATGAATCAATATTATTATTTATAAATATTTTAGAGGAAAAGTAATGGGTGGTTCCACTTCTATGAATATCATGCTGCATATCAGAGGCAATAAACACGACTACGATGGTTGGGCGGCAATGGGAAACCCTGGATGGAGTTACAATGATGTAAGACCATCTTTTTTGTCAGCCAATAGTCTGGACACATACTATGCAAACCGTTTAGGGTGAAGGAAGGACGACGTGAAGCATCATTAAGATTATCTCAGCTATACTTCTCACTGACGGGCTCGAACCGCCTCCACCATAAGAGAGAGATTGGCCTGCTAAACCATGTTGGTAAAACTGGTTGCTATAATAAATAATAGTATAACATATTCTTCTTCCATGTTGAAAATGAGTTAGCTTCGTCTTGGTATTGTAAAATTAAATGTTGACAGATATTTATTCATTTTTATATAACAGATACACTTGCTATATACATTTACCCCGCTAATCAGTTTGGAGGGACGGATGAAGCGGCGCGCGACCGGACGCCATGTGAGTGAGCCACCGAAACCCGGTCTTTGTCTTCGGTGGCTCACCCGGCGGGTCTGACCTCGGCAGTCTAACTCAAATAGATTCTCGAGTCGATGTCCCGGCAGCTTTCGCCGTCGTAGCGTCGTCCTCACGCGGTGGCACTCCGGGCGACCAGACTAATCCCCGGCCCGGTCACTCGATACCTCGGCTAGGGCGGCATCAGATGCAGATACTCGCGTCTGCACCGCCCGATGCGCTGACGGCGGAGCGTGTCGCCGTAGAGGAGTTCATCATGGACCCGCCCCGCCGTCTCCTAGAAGGCGGCGATCGAGTCCCAGTTCCTGACGCTGACGATTACCCTTGCAGGATCATCATCATCATCATCATCTCAGCTCATATATGTCCCACTGCTGGGGTCGAGCTTCCTCCATAATGGGAGGGTAATTGACCTACTATACCACGCTGGTCAGACGTGTTGGTATAGGGTTTTGTTTCGAGTTTTCCTTCTCTCGCACAGATGTTATATGCGTTTTATATCCCTTAGTCGTCTCGTACGATCACCCACGGGCCTACCCTATCCTAATAGGGGGTGGTGAATTGCATTCTTATTCCGTCACCACACGGAAAATCATTTCAGAATAAATGGATTTAATATTGGATTTGATTTGTGAGTTTGTTACAGGTGCTACCATATTTCAAGAAATCTGAAAATAACCTAAATATTGAATATTTTGGAACTAAATATCACGCTATTCATGGCGAACAACCTGTCTCTGTATATCCATATGAAGACGAACCTTCTAGGATGATAGTTGAAGCGTTTCACGAAATAGGACTACCTATAGCTGACTATAATGCTGAAAACCAGGCAGTGACAATGAATGCACAAGCTTTATCAAAATTTGGCGAAAGAGTATCGACAAATAATGCATTTATTCAACCAATAAGATACCAAAGAAAAAATTTAGTTGTTAAAGTTCAGTCAGAGGTCTTTAAAATATTGATAGATAAAGGGAAAGTAGCTTATAGAGTGAAATATAACAGAAATGGAAGAATTCATACAGCATATGCAAATAAAGAAGTAATTGTGTCTGGAGGCCCTATTAACTCTCCAAAATTGTTGATATTATCTGGTATAGGGCCTAAAATCATCTGGAGGAGCTAAATATAAATGTTATACAAAATTTATCTGTGCGAGAAAATCTGCATGACCACGTTACTTTTAATGGCATTACTAAAGCTCTAAATAAAAATCTACTTTAGTTGATCAAAGAACTATTTTAGAAAAAGTAAAAGAGTTCAAAAGATTAAAACTGAAACGTGGGCCTCTTTCAGCTAATGGTCCGCTTAATGCATTAGCATTTTATAAAACGGACCCTCATTTAACAAGCCCAGATATTAATTTACAGGTACATAATGTGTATTTGGATGAATATATTCGTAACATCCGTAGTGTAGATGATAATCTCTTTTTGTTTCCAACAAGTTTCTATGATGGTCTAATCCCGAAAGCTATGTATTTGTCACCTAAAAGTAGAGGTAGATTACTACTAAATGCAACAAACCCCCCATGGTCCACCTTTGCTATACCCAAACTATTTTCACGATCTCTCTGATTTACAAGCATTGATAAAAGGATTTCGCTATGTTCAAAAATTACAACACACTAAAGCTTTTAAATCTCGTAGTGCATATTTTGTAAAGACACGTTTGGAACCATGTATGCAATATCAGTATGATACTGACGAATATTATTCTTGTTTAGCATATGCATATACATCAACAACGCACCATCATGTGGGTACCTGTAAAATGGGTCCAAAATGGGACAAATCAGCTGTTGTGGATCCAAAATTAAGACTGTATGGTATTTTTGGTTTGAGAGTCATAGATTCCAGTATAATGCCTCGTATAGTTTCGGGTAATACTCAAGCACCATCAATGATGTTAGGAGAAAGGGGCGTTGAATTTGTTATACGTTACTGGAAAGCAAAACTTCACCGTTAATGGCTTTATTACAAATATATATTAACAGAATAAACTAACGTGCTACGATTGATTGCGTCAATCCGCAGCACTGCTTCGCACTCGCCCTGGTGATGAGCATCCGGTATGATTGAAGCCCCGTCCGATGCAATCGATCCTAGCAAGTGAATTTATTGTCGTCAATTCATATTTTAATGCCGGTTGTATTTTCTTCATCTTATGGTTTTGACAATAGTTTCCTTGATGTTATAAGTTTAGTAAGTTTTCTAGGACAGTTCTGCTTTGTTGCTTTACTGTTCTGCTTTGTTGCTTGCTGCTACCAGACGAATTTGATCCTAGAGAAATAACCAAAATTTCCATTGCAAAACTTTCAGTGTTGTTGATTATGATGACACCTTTTTTGATAGAGTATAAAAAATATTGTTCATAGCTATTGTTTTACTTATGCTAATCCTACCATGAGTTCCTATAAAGTAGTATAATTACATAAATATATAAAACAGTAATTTTACTAGAAACAATAGTAGAGGTCTACAGTTTTTTGCTGCCCAAGTCAACCGTGAAGATGATGAGGTGAAGTCTAATAAAGTCCTGAAACACCCTCGGTAAGTTCTGCAAAGCGTAGGAAAAGCTAGCTTCTAGTTTTTGTTTTTACAAAGAAATAAGGTTCGTGCCTCTTCCATCCATCCATCAGCCTACCGAAGTTGGAATGGTACTCGAAAGGAAAGGGTAACCCGCCGGGCTGACCACGGAGGTCAAGAGGGTGGTATCAGTGGCCGGCCCAATGACGATGGGGAGGGAATACTGTGGGTTAAGGTGTCACGCACCGCCCTTTCGTCGCCCCGGCCTACCAAAAATAAAAGCCCACCGAAGTACTCTGTCGGAAATAGTCCACCTGAAAGGAGCCCGATTTCCACATTTGCCATACGGATTGGCAATCGCAGTTGAGGTTATAAATTTATCAAGAGGGCACTGATGTCATTTCCCTAACGCTCCTATAACCGATTTTTACGATTGCCACGGTTCTTATTTCGATATCATACAGATCGGGACTTGATATTAATTAATTAATAGGCGCTTTATTTTAAGTTTCATTTTGTTTTACATCAGACGCCGGTATTCGCGACTGCGCCACCCCAGGTGCCAGCGGCAGAGCGTGTTAGGATTTCCTCTCAAACCCGTCCTGCTGCCTCCTTCCGCGCGACAACTGCCTCGCAGAAGGCAGTGACCGTCTCCAGGTCAACCCCATACTAGATGAACTGATATTTCAAAAGACGCAGGGAGTCGTTGGATCCAAGTTGCCCAGAACCATTCTGAGTGGTGTTCTCGTGGTGAGGTCTATGTCCAACAGTGGACGTCTAAGGGGTGATGGATGCAAGGATGGATGGATGATATGGTATACCCAATATCTGACTGCTTTTCTTTCTTGTCAGCTCATATCCTAATATTGCTTACTAGTCTGCTTTTGTAATCGAAAGTGTTGCAGGTCCATAGCATAGTTCTTTAAAAATATAACGCATTGCGCTATATTTTACTACAGGAGTTTAAAAAAAAAACACATGTTTATTAAATTCCACTGCGTCGTAGGGCACTTTATAAGCACACAATTATCAAACTCAAATCCACATTTAGACTCAAAATAATCAATTGTGGATGCAATCCACAATTAGTAAAAAGTACTGTCCTATATGGCGACCGAATTAACAATATGTGGCATAGGAGGACGATGTTTTCTGCCATCTGTGCAGTTACTGGCGTCAAGGTCTTTCTATATCATGCCAGTCTTCTATAAAAATTCTTATATATGTAGAAGACTTTAGTTGTTATATATGTAGATGACTTTAGTTGATATTTCGCTGTTGGATATAGTGGGTGTCGTAAAAGAACACTAAAAGATATAATATCTATAGACATTACTGTATGGCAACGGCTACGAATATTACTAACACTTACTTTGCTCGTGGATGTCGTAAAAGATGACTAAGAGTTTTATATCGACCTGGGCCAAATCCACCTGATGCAGTCTGGTCAAGAATTACATTTCCAAGAAGGGTTAACGTCAGGCAGGTGGCTGGTCATAAAACTATTGATAATAAATAACTTTTGCAATACGTATGATAAAAAAGAAGTATATATTGCGTTGATTCCAAATACTTAGGATAAAAGCAGGATAATGATGAGGATATATGCAAGAGAAGGATGAAACTCGAAATGAAATCCTATATCAACTCGTTTGACCAGCATGGTATAGTCGGTTAATTTCTTTTCTATAATGAAAGAGGCTCGGACCTAGGAGTGGGAGATATAAGCGGATACGATGATGATGATGATGATGGTAGAAGACATAATATCATAATTGCCACGTTTAGCAGTCAGATTGGCGAAAGCACTGAAAAGTTCCGAGAACAAATTTAATTTATCAAATTGAAAACAATATATTTAGTTAGTATTAGTTCTAGTGTGATGCCTTTCTAATCAAAATATTTAGTTCTCAAATATTATGTAAAAAGATTATGGCTAGACCAGAACCCACTACTGGCACTCGATCACTCGTAAACAATTACAGCAGCCATCGTTCTCTTCAAACCTTAGAGAGAAGGGGTGAAAGATGGATTAGGCAATCCATCCTTCACCCCTTCAGGCATATACTTGCTGCACATAATCGCAATGCTAAATTCACATTGAGAGCAAGCTATACATACAGACATTTCATATCATATCAAATGCAATCATTTATTATTTTCAATACGGGTACTTATATTATTTTTTACATTACATTATCTATTATAGTTTATTAACCGACTTAAAAAAAGGAGTAGGTTCTCAATTCGATTGTATTTTTTTTTATCTATTATAGTTTATTAACCGACTTAAAAAAAGGAGTAGGTTCTCAATTCGATTGTATTTTTTTTTATGTTTGTTACCACGGAACTTTCGACTGGGTGGACCAATTTTGATGATTATTTTTTATCTAAAAGCTGGTGCTTCTGGTATGGTTACTAGTTGAAGTTGTTTTTTTTTTTGTTAAAATTATTTCTTTGAATTTAATCTAATAATCAAGAACTGGATCGGAACGCGGTCGCTGAGAATTAACGACAAAAAACTCAGCAGGCACGTCATATTTTCTTATTGAAGAATAATTATTGTATTCGTTGTTGATATTTAATCAGCTTGTGGATTTCACGTGTAATCAAGTTTGTTTTGCATTGCTTGCAATTAATATTGCACTGCTATATTTATACTATTTGTTTACACACATTTCTTTCACTTAGTGCGACCGAACGGCTTGGCCAATATGGCGGGTCTATTGATATTGTATCTGAAGGCAGTTCATAGTCACTTCCAGCTCCCATATTTCAACTACAAGTAAGAAAATTATTGGTAAAAAGGACAATACTTTGTGCGATCCGCAAATTGTTGTTACGAGTTTGGGTGTATTTTGTCTGCGTTAATTATATGTTTGTAAAGTCTACCGCAATACAAGCATTATTTCCTTAGTGTAGGGCGGTTTCTTTAAAAAAAATAGCCATAACAGTAGATATGTTGAAAGCTTTAAGTAGTGCAATATTTTCTCCTTAAAAATTATGAGGTCAACCGCAAGTGGGTTAAATTCTGAAAAGGTGCCTAGCAAATATAGAGCACATATGTATATGCGAGGCGTAAATAAGATGTGGTGGAAATGTGGCGCTTAGGCAAACAATGCAGAATACACTTGTAGTTACTTTATGCTTCAATATAGTGTCTAAATCAATTCCACCACATATTTCTGCAAATGTACCTTCTGTAAACCAAAATGATGATATGATCATAAAGGTCTCCATGAATGATGAATTTAGACCGTCAGGAAGTCCAGAAACGGGTTTAATTGACATTGGAACACAACAAATATAATTAAAATTTATGACGGAGGTGTTGGAAAATTCCAAGCGGAGACATGAAGTAAAAATGACTATGAAGTCGATAAATAATAGGCAGTATAGTAGGTACAGCACCTTCAATATATTTAGACAGACCATGTATTCTGTATATTGTATATATACTTGAATAGGCCTTCCAGGTTGACGATCACAATTGATTTCACAAGTTTCCTGGAAGAGTGTTGCTACCGATTCCTAATACTCTATTTGTTTGGTGACGGAAAAAGAATCCAATGTTTCAATACCTTTTACTTTACCGTGAGAAACGCAAAAACCAGCAAACGCATCGCTAAAAGAATAGGCACTCATTCTGTAAAATAGTATCAACTGCGACTACTAATCCATCTGCCAAGAATAACGATTATTGTAATATCACCCTTGGTGAGGCTTAGGTCCAATATGGGTACGGGAACCGTCGTTTTACCTATATTCTGATAGGTTAGGACCTCTACTATTGTTGAAGGGCATTAAAATTTTGATTAATAAACAATCTTCTATATTTCTTTTTAGCCTATATAGATCTTCAGTCTCTTCCACCTTGAAGGTAAATTAACCTACTATATCACGCTTATCAGATGTGTTGGCAATAGGGTTTTCCTAAGTCGTCTTTTACAACAATCATGGACAAGAAAGGAACTGGCGAAGTGTATCCTTACTCTTTTAGCACATGAAAATAGATACGTAAATAACTTTATGTTAGGAACATCGAGTGTACCTGTTAGTTGTTTATAAAAGGATTTAATTCATCATCATCTTATTTTGATCTCAATTACTTGAGGTTGATGGGATTATGGCCACAAATATTGTAAATAGTTTTAGCATTAGTTTTATGGCCGGCCGCTTTCCTGACCTCAACTCTCCTTGGGAATATAATTGTTGGCCCAACGGCATCAGATGGAATTTACTTTTAGTCGTTTTCTACGACAACCCACGAGCAATGTTTGCAAATTTGTAATCGCTATCACACAACAATATGTAAAACAACTTAATTATTTTTCAATAAAGATAAAACAAAGGTAACACACCATAATAAGGTTACAGTTCTACTTCAAAATTAATGGAACTTCGATCGTAAAATTGATATCTAAGTAAAATAATTTAATTAAAAACAAATTTAGTTCAATTACTTGGAAGTAAATAATTATACAGCTGTTGTGTAAGAAGTTAAGGACATAAAATAAAAAAGTACAAGTTTTAAAAATAATCGCAGTACATCCTTGCAAGTTATATTGTACTAACGTTTGAGTATTAAAATAAATTAGAGGATTTTTACATTTTTGATGTAAGTATTATACCTATTTATTTCATTTTCTTCTCCTCAGACTAAATTCGTTTTATAGTTTGGCTCCGATCTCTTTCATCATCATCTCAGCTCATATATATCCCACTGTTAGGCTAGAGCCTCCTCCATAATTGGAGGGAAATTGACTTACGCGCTGGTCAGACGTGTTAGTATAGGGTTTTGTTTCGAGTTTTCCTTCTCTTGCATAGATGTTATATGCCTTTTATATCCCTTAGTCATCTCGTACGATCGACCACGGGTAAGATATGGGATGGTGAATTGTATTCTTATTCCGTCACCACACGGAAAATCTCTTCCATAATAGGAGAGAAATTGACCTGCTACGCTATTCAGACGGAATAACATGAGGTTTTATGTTAAGTTTTACTACTCTTACATCGATGTTATCTGTCTTCGGTGAAGGCATATCCCTGGACTTCGGTACTGGTGATTCATCCAAGTGACGATAGACAGCTAGTCTACGTTAGGTTCGCGGGTTACACGCCCGAACCAACACGATGACTGAACCATAACCAGTCCAAAAAAATAACCTAAGTTATTTTTTACATTTATGGGCAGGAGAGAGCTGCTGCCCACTGTTCTCAAGCCTTAGTCGATTGTTAAGACTGCCAAGCTTATAAGTTTAGCGTGGTATAGTAGATCAATATCCCTATCACCGTGGAGGAATCTCGAACTCAGCAGTGGGACTTATATGAATTGAAATGACGATGATGATAATGTCCTAATTTGTTCATAGCTCAGATAGCGGAATTCACTTTGCTTACCTATGTATATCAAGTCAAATGGATTGATGTAGTTTTATGTCTTCATTAGTCTTCTCTTCCAGTGATGCTATCTCGTTGCATCCTGTGTTGTATCTGAAAAGATCCGAAAGAAAGGAAGAGGTGGTGATTTACTTATTTTATCTTAATAATTTTTATTAGAACCGCAGTTAGCCTTAGTTTGGACTGAGTTTCTGTTCTCGCGCTCTTTTTTGGGCCAGCTATGATGATCTAGTGTCATATTTTGGTAAATTTCAGTCTCTCTAAGATCTGCGCTTTATGCCAAGGCACCGCGGGTACCCCCTTTTTAATAATTTTTATTTTTACATATTTAATAGCCAATGTTAATCAAGAAAAATACAATTACTAAATTGAGAAAATTTTATTAAAATATATGCAGTAGCGAACAAAATTATTATCCTCTATAAAAACATCAATACTTGTGATTCCTTAATTTCAGTGTCGAATAAACATCATTCTAAATAGTACTAATGCGAACGTTTGTTTGCTTGTTGCACGTTCATAACTTAATTAATCAGTTGATTGAATTTTTGTCATTATTTTATCATTACATTGTACAAACTGCTACAGGCTGTGCAGTCCAGTTACATGGGTTGTAGAGCCTGTGTGCGGCTGGATGATGGAATGTCGCCTTGGTTTGACGTCAATATTGGCGTTAAGCAGGGGTGCGTTCTGTCAGCCAGGCTGTTTATCATATATCTGGATAAATGTCTCCAAAGGTTGAACGATATGAATGTGGGAGTCCAGATGGGCGACTCAGTGGTCACTGCTCTGCTCTATGTAGATGATGCAGTCCTGTTGGCACAGTCAACGACTGACTTGCAGACCCTAGTCGACACAATGACAGAAGATTGTAAGAAAAGGGGTCTACGCGTGAATGTGAGCAAAACCAAAATAATGGTCTTTGAAAGAGATGAAGCCAGAACAGATGTAAGAGTAACAATAGGTAATGATGTACTAGAGCAAGTGGATAAATTTGTATATCTTGGATGTGGATGTTTAGCCGAGATGGAAGGTACACCACTGACATAGAGCGAAGAGTGAATGCGGGAAATAGAGTGAACGGAGCGTTGGGACAACTTCTCGGTAGCCACCACCTCGGCCAGAAGGCACGTGTAGCAATACATAACGCAGTGCTTGTCCCAACATTACTGTATGGAAGCGAGAGATGGGTATGCAGAAAAGAGTATGAAAGTAAAATTAATGCGGTCGAAATGCGATCTCTACGGAAAGTCTGTGGAGTTAAGCTAACCGACCGCATTCGTAACGACGACGTAAGAGAGCGAGTAGGTATGAAAGAGAGTATTGGTGTAAAGATGCGAAAGGGAATGCTCCGATGGTTCGGACATGTGGAAAGAATGCCGAACGAACGTCTTGTTAAGAAGATATACAATGCGAAAGTGGAAGGATGTAGGTACCGGGGGAGATCGAGACTCACCTACCTAGACCAGATCGGTCATGTACTCAAGGAAGGTGGAGTCAGGAGTCTCCGAAACCGGCGAGCGTGTATGAAGAGAATTATGAATGTTGAGGAAGCGAGTGAAGTATGCAAGGATAGAGTTCTCTGGCACTCTGTTCTCTCTGCCTACCCTGCAAGGGATATGGCGTGATGATATGTATGTACATTGTCCTGAATATAGGACTTTTATTGCCTAATGGAGCAAACAAGCAAGCAGCACACCTGTTGGTAAGTGATATTACTGCTCATGGACCTTTGTAATACCAGGGGCAAAGAAAGCCCGCCGGCTACTGTGAGTAAAGTATTCCTGTTAAATCTCGTTTTAAAAGGATATGTTTTATCACTCGTGAAACACAGCAGCAGGTAGTTGATTCCAGATTCTGCACCTAGGTGAGAGAGTATAATTGAGAACTATGGACCTTTCCATGTGAAATAGATGAACTTTGCTATGGTGTCAAATACAAGAGATAGTAATACATGAAAGGTAACCTAATTTAAGGTTATCTTTCGTTCAAGAAAAAATATTGTTCTCGAGGGATATAAAAATTGACTACCAAAATCTAAATTAACGCGTGTGAATCTGCGGGCATGAATAACTATTTAATCATAATGCAATTTAATTTATTAATTAGCATCCTATTCTACAAATTAATTAAGAAGTTATATACAAAATAATGGCAATTAATTGTAATTGTATTTTTCATCAGCTGACGTAGGAGCATCAAAATGGAACAGTGGGAACCACTGAATCTGACGGAAGTGTGTCCGCTAAATAGTAATTTCACTGCCTGCACATCCTTCGGGCATATATACTTAAATTTGTTAGTGAGACTGTACGGGGACTCTGAGGATAGGAGGATACAGGAGCAGATTAAAAAGGAAAAGGAAGAAGATGGAATAGCAACGAATTTTGATGACTATTCACAGCAGCTTAAGGATATAGTGCATGATTTCATAGTGGTTGGCGCTGGAGCGGCTGGCTGTATAGTAGCTAATAGATTATCAGAGAATAAAAATTGGAAGGTATACACTTACAATAATAGTCAAATACCTACGGGGTACAATAGTCAAATACTCCAGGGTAAGAAAACTCGAAATAAATACTCGAAATACCAACCCATCTGACCAGCATGGTGTAGTTGTAGACCAATTGCCTCTTGTTGTGGGGGAGGCTCAAATTTAGCAATGGGACTTATATGAGTCGAGATGACTATGAAAGGTAAAGTTCTCGCAGAGGAAGGATGTGAGAATTTCACTGGGTAGTATTCTCTGTTTTATGTTACAAAATCAAAAATCCCAGTACTCTAGTAAGGGATCTATTAATAGTCGTTAATATTCATAGACAAAGAAAAAATTAGGTTGATACCGAACTATGCAATAGACTCCCCTTTTTTAAAAGAGAGATTTTAAACTTTACTTTTGTTTATCTATCAGGTACTTTTGCTAGAAGCTGGTATAGAACAGCCAGATGTAACTTTGGTACCAGCTCTATCTACGGCCCTGCTTGGTTCTAATATTGATTGGGGCTACAAAACGGAGCCTGATGGCAGAACCTGTCTTTCAAGACCAGAAGGTCGTTGTAATTGGTCAAGGTAATTTCTTTGCTCTATAATTAATGATATCTGACAGGAGAACTCTTTACATTATACATAATGTCGATAATGTTGCCAATTTTCCATTAAAAGCTTTAGTTGCAATGCAATTGCACAACAAACATAAATGAATATCGTAAATATTATTTTTGTCCATTTTTCTACTAATCAGTCAGCCACTTTTTACATCACCTGCACTGTAGTAACACGATGTATTCTCGAACCATCATAACTCGAGACACCTCATATCATTAGACATATAAAATCAACTGATATCTTTATTTTACTTTCTTTATTTTATACTTAGAAATTGTGCATTTTAGTGTACCAATATCATTAAATTAATAAAGTTATTACCCGCACCTCTGCCCACAGGTTAAGAAAAGGCGCAATGGCCTCTAATTTATAGTGCATTTTATAGTGTTCCTATTATCTATGAAACTGGGAATTTTGGCGGGAATATGGAAGTGCCATGCGCATTTCAATTACATTTATTTTTTTAGTATTTTATATTGCTATATTGAATAAATTTGCAGAATGTTTTTATCTAATCAATCTAATCTAATACCTTTAAACGAGCAATTCTTGTATATATATCAACATTCTCCTACTCTTATCCCAATTACTTGGGGTCGATATAATATATACTCTTATTTCATAGTACCTGCATATTGTAAACGTTATTGGCAATAGTTTTATGACCGGCCGCCTGGCAGACGTCAACCCTCCTTGGGGATGTAATTGTTGACCAAACTGCCGTCAGATGGAGTTGGCCCAGGTCGTTATAAGGCTCTTAGTCGGTTTTTACGACATCTACGAGCAAAGTAAGAGTTGGTAGTATTATAATCTGAGTCTTGGTAACTGCTCCAACGATTTTCATGAAATTCAGCGTTCAGGGGGTTTTTGTCGATCAATCGATCTAGCTAGGTTTCACTTATAGAAAATATTGTTTTGTCAGTATTTTAGGGACCAAAAAAATATAATTTTTCGTTGGCTGACAATTATAAGAATATCAAGGCAAATTTTGACGCTGTCATTAAGAATAGACATAGCTCAGTTGGAAAATTGAGCCGTCTAATCCAGACAAACCAGAGCTCGGTTCGGATCCTTATTTTCGCTTTTTCATTATTTTTTGCCTCTTTTTTTTTTGTTTTTGAAGTTTTTTCCTTATGAATCGATTTTCATATAAGGCGCCCGGTATGAGAAAAATTTGAGGAGTAAAATCTAGTGATCGAATGACCTCGTTACGTTTTTGGTGCGCAACCTATTCTGCGCACCATTCACTTTCTGACGTGAGATAATACTTCACTGAACAGTTCTAATAAATGTAAATAAAAATATATATATATTTATATTATTTTTAGTCAAATGAGCTTTTTTTGCGCCTGTTTTGATAATCGTAATTAAGGAGTAAACTCCAGTCATGCGTCGCAGCTGACACACACACTTTTTTCCATTATTTTATTAACTATTTTGATTATATTTAAATATAGATATTTGCCAAAATACACTAAAAAGAAAATACATGCAAATAAAGTGCTTTTGCGTACTGAATAAGTAGGGAATACTCCCAAACAAATCACTAGTTTGCTTTGCAGCGCACAAATAATATTAACGACTTGATTAAACCGCGGATAGTGATTATAAATAAGCTATTTAATATGAAGAAGTGTTAAATAATTTGTGAAGTAAATTGCATAAGACTATAATGGCCTTGTTTTGTTGCCTTTGGCTGTCCGAACGGACGAACAAAACAAATGTTAACAAAAAACGAAACTACACGGAGCAAGACGAATTTTTCGCACCGAAAGGTTAAATACTACTTAGCAAATGACTAAAAAAAATAGTTACATAACAAAAATAATAGAAAAATAAATTTTCGTTTTTTTAACTGAGAACTATTACTAAAAATACTTGGAATAATTATTAAAAGTAGAATCAGACTCATATAGTTTAACAAAATTTATTAATTCTTAGAATTATAATCATATAGCTTAACTAGTATCATGTATGTATGTCAGTGATTGTCGTTATTTAAAGTGATAAATTAGATATAGTAAAAATGTCTATGGTTGACAAGTATGTGTTGCCTGTATAGATAAGATGTAATTTCAACTAATATCATTAAGCAAATACCATTTTTCGTACTTATTAGTTAGTAGCTTAATAGATGTGTAACTAAAGCACAGGTGAAGCCTTAGATTGATTTCTTAGTCTATTATCTTCACATTTCATAGTAACAGCATCTAGAGCATCAGTATCTATACATTGATTTCTTAATCCATCATCTTATGGAATAATTTGTAACTTTATTGCTGTAGTTCCCCACTCGAGTGAAGAGATACAAACTGAAACAGCTGGTTGTTCATTCGGGTTCTTAATTATTAGTGGCGTGTTTATCGCGTTCTAGTCTTTAATGTCAAAGAAATTTCAATATATTTATGTAATATAAAATTGAATGTATTTATAAAATATAAAATTCTAGGGGAAAGGTGATGGGTGGTTCTACTTCTGTAAACTCTATGGTCTATGTCAGAGGCAACAAGTTAGACTTCGATTACTGGGCAGCAATGGGCAACCCTGGATGGAGTTACAAAGAAGTAAGAATTATACTATTTTATCTTAATTACCTGATTACCAAGGATGGGTTCTACTTTTGACGAGAATCTTGTATGTTTGTATTTTTTTTTATTATCTTATATGGCTGTCGACTATTAATATATCGTCACATTCGTCTTAAAAGTCTAAGTGTTATTAAATAGGTGTTTGAAAAAAAAACGAGAGGTGTCAAGGGACACCCGGATGGAACGAAGTTCTATTTTAATTATATAAGTTTTTTCTGCCTTAAGCGATTTTTATCGTTATATTTTAGCCAATTTGCAAAATATCTTTATAAATTATAGCCTATGTATTAATTCTGAGGTGCAAGCTATATTACTATAAAGTTTCATCAAAATCCATTCAGTAGTTTTTACGTGAAAGAGCAACAAACATGTTCACATCCATACATTATTACAAACTTTCACGTTTATAATATTAATAGGATAATAATAGGATATACAATTCCACTACACTACCAAAACTTTTGGGCCCCGAGCTCGAACGCGAGCGACACGAAATTAATTTCGTTGCGCATTATTTTGATTTTGCTATATCTCATAAGGTATTAATTTATTTTCCATGGTCTGAAGGAAAAAAATTATCTTCATGAAATGCTCAAGCCCACTAATGTATTTAAAATTATAAGGATTAATACAGTATTTGTGTAAATAGCTTTTCAATTATCGTTTTATAATAGGCCATTTTTTAAAGTATTAAAATGGATATAGTATGTTATCCTTAAGAGATAGACATATACTATCGCGGACTTTTTTGTAGGCCTTTTTAAGTTGTATAATACTGTAGTACTTTATTTTGATCTATTTCGTAGGGTTCAGCCAGCGTTTGCAATGTAAGCGCAAAATGTGTTTATTTACGACATCACATTAGAAACCTCTAAAATTATCAGTGTTTCTCTACTACATTATGCATATATTATACATATAAACCTTCCTCTTGAATCACTCTACCTATTAAAAAAAAACGCATCAATATCCGTTGTGTAGTTTTAAAGATTTAAGCATAAATAGGGATATAGGGACAGAGAAAGCGACTTTGTTTTATGTTGTGTCGTTACAACTTTGTTGTGTCGTGACAACTTTTGGTCTTAATTTTTTCCGTCTAGCACCCTTTCGCAACGCGCGATAAGGAACTTCGTTCCAAAAAATATGCGGGTTTTTTGCGAGATATAGGATATTTCTCAGTGTTCAGGCAATGAAAAGGACATAATTCGAATATGAAAGTAAATTTACCTACTGCCGTCTAGAATAGAATAGAGCTTGATAGTCCGGATTGATTGTTGGTTTTCCATATTTCATTATTTTCTATATTTTTTTTAATATTTATCATCATATTTTTTATTTATTTAATTAAATAAACAGTTTGTATTCTTATACGCTACGGTAAGATATAAAATATCCATATTTCACTAGTATGTAATTTGTATCTAAATATGCTCCGAAACTCCATAATCCTCCTCCTCCAAATCTTTAATATCTTTAATACATTTACCGAAAAAATCTATTTTACCAAAAATACAATACCATTTCCTCGGGCATCTAGATTTAGTTAGACTTTATCACATGGACAGGATGATAATAAAATATGTATTACTCCTGCACTAAAAAAAGGTAGAGCAACTAAACTGTAACTATTTAAAAAAAGATAGAGCAACTAAACTGTAACTAACTAAAAAAGGCAGAGCAACCAAACTATAACTAACTAATATAAGGCCGAGCAACTAAACTGATGCAACCACGGTGATTTTCTAGCTAACAAAACAAACCTAAATTTATAAATCTCTACAATCAAAGAACAACTATAAGAGATTAAAATAGTCTAGAAATAGGATGGTTGATAATAACAAGTCATAGTTGCAAATATAATACATATGTATACAAAGAAATATAAAACTACTTTTACGGATTCTATCGCATTTGTATTTGAGTCATCATGGTCACGGGAAGTCGGGAGGCCCTCTTGTGACCATGATCACTGTAAAGTGTTCGAAAGGTCGGAAAATGAAAAATGAAATACAAACGCGATAGAACCCGTAAAAGTAGTTTTATTTCAAATGTGTAATATTCGCGTAAATATCAGAAATCATTAAGAAATATAACATAGTTTCGTTGTAGGTGCTGCCTTTCTTTAAGAAGTCTGAAGATAATCTAAACATCGAAGAGCTAAGCCGTAAATATCATGGCGTTGGTGGAGAACAGCCTATTTCTTTGTTTCCTTATGAAGATGATCCTTCTAAGATGATAGTAGATGCTTTTCATGAAATAGGACTACCTATAGCTGACTTTAATGCCGAGGAACAAGCAGTAACAATGAATTCACAAGCTATTTCAAGCCATGGTCAGAGAGTCTCTACAAATAATGCTTTTATTCAACCAATAAGATACAAAAGAAAGAATTTAGTGGTCAAGACTCAATCAGAGGTATACAAAATATTAATTGATGAAAATAAAGTAGCGTATGGAGTTGAATATATGAGAAACGGAACAATCCACACAGCATACGCAAAAAAAGAAGTAATTTTGTGTGGGGGTCCTATTAACTCTCCAAAATTATTAATGTTATCTGGTATAGGTCCTCAAGAACACCTGGAAAAATTAAATATTCCTGTTAAGCAAAATTTAAATGTAGGAGAAAATTTACATGATCACGTCACGTTTAACGGAATCACTATAGCTGTAAATAAATCATCAACTTTGGTATATAAAAATACTATTTTAGAAGAAGTTTGCAAGTATAAGGAAATGAGAACAAAGCATGGACCCCTTTCAGGCAATGGACCAGTTAACGCCTTAGCATTTTATAAGACTGATCCTAATCTGCCAGCTCCAGATATTCAAGTACAGATAGGACATTTATATTTGGATGAATATATCCGTGATGTTGGTGTAGGTGACAGTCTTATAGTATTCCCGACAAGTTATTACGATGGTCTTCTGATGAGGGCTATGTACTTAACACCTAAAAGTAGAGGTAAATTATTACTAAATGAATCGAATCCAAACGGTCCACCTTTATTGTATCCAAAATATTTGCATGATCCTTCTGACCTACCACCATTGATAAAAGGATTTCGATTCATGCAAAAATTGCAATACACTGAATCTTTTAAATCCCGCGGTGCATATTTCGTGAAGACGCCTTTGAAACCATGTACTCAATACAAGTATGACACTGATGAATATTATACATGTCTGGCGTATGAATATACATCTACAACTTATCATCCAGTAGGTACTTGTAAAATGGGTCCAATATGGGACAAATCGGCAGTTGTGGATCCAGAATTAAGAGTGTATGGTATTTATGGTTTGAGAGTCATTGATTCTAGTATAATGCCCCGCGTTATAGCTGGTAATACTCAGGCCCCATCAATGATGATAGGTGAAAGAGGCGTAGATTTTGTCATACGTTACTGGTCCAAGAAACAGCGTCATTAGTCTTTTAGTCAGAGTGAATATACGTATCGACAGTATTTATTTACATCATGACTAAGGAATTAGTTTCATTCATTATATTTTTTTTGTCTTATTTTTCATATTTTTTTCTTTGTTTTGTTTGTATTCGTTATAATATTTCAATTGTTAATACCGATTAGTTTAGGAAATTATCTTACATATATGTAGTAAAATAAAATTTAAAGATTTTATTGAGATTTATTCAAATCAAATCAAATCATTTATTTTGCATA
Source organism: Lymantria monacha (assembly GCA_905163515.2). Classification (NCBI taxonomy): domain Eukaryota; kingdom Metazoa; phylum Arthropoda; class Insecta; order Lepidoptera; family Erebidae; genus Lymantria; species Lymantria monacha. The sequence continues at coordinate 17,883,498 of LR991106.1, read as the reverse complement.
AGCCCCATAGGGGCACTTACATATTGTCAATTTTACATTGTTTTTTTATAATTAAATTTAATTAATCTACCACCGGATCGGAAAGCAGCCACATACTGAGAAGATCCGGCAAGAAACTCAGTGGGCTCGTCATTTTTTTTTATTATATTTTTTCACAAAAGAGTTTGGTTACATGTTTAATTTATGTTAGCTCCAGTGATATGCCCTTCGAGAAAAGATTCATTTTTAAAATTTTGTATATAATACAAAATTAAACTAAGAATATTTATAAAACAAAAAAGAAAGAAAAATGGCTGGACCAGATCCCACAAGCGGCACCCGATCACGAGTTAACTATTAGAGCAGCCATCACGCCCCTCAACCACATTGGAGGGAAGGGAGAGACCCGCTCCACGTAGCTACCGCAAGCAGAGACCTTTTCAGTGAGCATGACCACACCATAATCTATAAATTTGAAACAGATAGCTTGGATAATTAAATACATAACTCGTTAGGCAAAACACGCTACACTGTACAATTAAGATAATACAAATAATACAAGAGTAAGTGATAAACATTAAAAGGGCAATTGCTGAGAGAGGAGCTGCTCATAACCATTCCGTATTATCATTTAGATAATCCGAAATGCTGTAATATCCTTTTCTGCACAGTCTGTTTTTGATAGCCTTTTTGAACTTATTCATTGGCATATCTCGGATATCTTTAGGCAGTTTATTGTAAAAGCGTATACATTGCCCCATGAAAGACCTACTAATTTTTTGTAGGCGAGTATGATAGATAACTAGATTATCCTTATTTCTAGTGTTCACACGGTGAATATCACTATATTTATCAAATTCATTAATATTTTTTTTTACATATAGTATGTTTTCAAATATGAATTGTGATACAACGGTTAGAATGTTTATTTCCCTAAATTTTTCTCTCAGCGAAGCTCTTGGCCCTAGATTATAAATCGCGCGGACAGCCCGTTTTTGAAGAACAAAGATGTTTTTCAAATCTGCAGAGCAACCCCAAAGCAGAATGCCATAAGACATAAGACTATGGAAGTAGGCGAAATAAACAATTCTAGCCGTTTCAATATCCGTTAACATTCGAATTTTTTTTACCGCATAAGCCGCTGAGCTTAGCCTACTTGATAATTTTTCAATCTGAGGACCCCAATGGAGTTTAGTATCGATGGTAATACCCAAAAACGCCGTGGACTCCACAAGCTCTAGGGCCACACCATTCATTTGAACATTGGTTTCCACTAGTCTCACATTAGGTGTGGTGAATTTAATACATTTGGTTTTCTTTTCATTAAGAACCAAGTTGTTTGTACTGAACCAATGAACAACATTTGACAGAGCGTTGTTCACATCGTCATAATTAATCATTTGTCTTTTAATTTTAAACAATAAGGAGGTATCATCTGCGAACAACACTATGTTTTGGTTATCCCCTACATAATAAGGTAAGTCATTAATATATACAAGGAACAGAAATGGCCCCAGAATGGATCCTTGTGGAACGCCCATTTTTATAACAGAACCAGATGATCGTACACCATTAACATCGACCCTCTGAATTCTGTTATACAAATATGATGTTAAAAGTTCGAGAGCCTTATTCCTGATCCCATAGTGGTATAATTTCTTGACGAGAATTTCATGGTGTACACAATCAAACGCCTTGGACAAATCGCAAAATATACCTAAAGCATCATGCGATTTCTCCCAGGCTGTAAAGATATTTTTTAATAATTCTACACCCGCATCAGTAGTAGAGCAATTCTTAGTGAAGCCAAATTGCTGTTTGTGAAATATATCATGTCTCTTAAAATGATGTAACATTTGACTCAGCATAAGTCTTTCAAAAACTTTACTAAGTGTGGGTAGTATGGAAATTGGTCGAAAATTATTAAGATCAGACATACTACCCGCTTTGAACAAGGGAATCACTCTACTAATTTTCATGAGATCAGGAAATACGCCTCGAGCAACACAACCATTAAACACAGATGCCAGATGGGGGGCAATAATATCAATTATAGAATTTACTGTCTTTACAGAAAAGCCCCATAAATCAGCTGTCTTCTTAACATTAAGATTTTTAAAAGAGTTTATGATATCATTACTACTGACATCTGAGAATTCAAAGGATGTGTCGCATTTTACAATACACTGTTTCAAGAGTGACTCGGCTAAAATAGGAGAACACATCAATGATTTAGTTGTCAGTAAAGGAATATTACTGAAATATTTTTCAAATTCGGTTGCCACTTCTTCGTCCGCACATATATTTTTATCATCAATAATTAAATTGAAGTCCTTCTTCCGTACAGTATTTCTACCAGTTTCACTATTAATCACGTTCCAAGTCATTTTAATTACATCACTAGATCGTTTGATTATATTTCTCAGATAAATTGCTTTAGCAGAGGAACAGGCACGTTTGAATATTTTAGAATATTTTTTTACATATTCTAGGAACACTGGACTATGGTTATAAGACTTTTCGTCATAAAGATCATATAACCTTCGTCTACTCTTGTAGATACCACAAGTTGCCCATTCACTAAAGCCAGCAGGTACTCCAATTGTTACAGTTTTAGGTTTAAATATTTTACTAAATTCATCATCAATTATGTGAAATAGGGATGTATACAATTCATTGGGGTTATCATGAAAAGGCAATAGTGGTACTTTCATACTCAAATTGTGTCTAAAGTGCTCTAAGCGGCTGACATTAATAGGAACAAAGGTAATGCATTCTCGTGGAATCCTATTAGTTCTAGGAAGTACAACAAGTTGTCCGCAGTGATCTGATTCTAATGTGTTTATAATGGATTTACTAATCAGTTTAGCATTTATAAAAATATTATCTATACAAGTTGCACTCCCAGCAGTTATCCTAGTAGGTTCCAGGAAAGCATTATATAAGTTATAAGAATTCATTAAATTTTTAAATTTTTGTGTTATATTATTATTGTTTAATAAATTAATGTTAAAATCCCCGCAAACAGCAACTGTTTTATTTGAGGCCGAGGTTTTGAGTAAGATATCTTCCATTAATTTCTCAAAATCATCATATGGGGAGCATGGGGGTCTGTATACGCATACAACTATGAACTGCTCAGACTCAACACAAGCAATTTCAATAACACGTTCAACAGACAATCTTACAATATCTTTTCTTTCCTTAGATTTAATTAATTTATTTAAAATTATTAAAGAGCCACCTCGTATCATATTGGTTCTGTTGAACGAGCTAACAACCTGGTGATTGGGAAAATTGAACATTAATTGGTTGCCTTTAAGCCAGTGTTCAGTAATGCAGAGAAAATCTATATGGCAACCATTCAAAAATAATTCAATCTCCAAATCTTTACCTAACATACCTTGAATATTTTGATGTACCAGACTAATTGACTTATATGTATTGTTATGGCTATTTTTAAAGCAAGAGGAATTCTCTATTGTCTTATTGAGTAATTTAAATGAATGTCATTATTTCCACAATTGGAAATGTTACAATTTAAATTAGTGATGTCAATATTATTTTGCTCAATAAAAGCAACATTTTTAGCCAAATTCTTGGCTGATGTAAAAAAAAAATAAGATAGCGAATCAGCTATCAAATTCTTAAAATATTTTGAAAGATAACAACTATCTTTTGTCATAAAAAAATTCTTATTAACATAACTGTTAATGTCAATAACATGCATTTTATTTTCTAAAATATAATTTGTTTTTGTTTTACTATTATGTAATGTCAAATTTAAATTATAGATGGATTCATTTTTCATCTGTGTCAAACATGTCCTGTAAGGAAATGTGAACATAACAATTTTGGCTACATTTAATAAATTACTAAGTTTACAGTTATATTGTAATAATTGTTTCTTGCTCACATTTACTTTATTTCCTACAAGTATTAATAATGTGCTACCAGGACTAAACTTATAATTAAATATTTTTTGCATTATATCATGGTAAGACAACCCCGGCGAACAGTTATTAACAATTGAATGTCCTTTATGTGATAAAAGAACACCCATATTTTTACCAATTTCATCACTAAACATGACAGTTGTGCTTTTAATATCTATATTTTGCAATTTATTTAAAGGTATGTGTGTAGTGGCTGTCCGCAGGGAACCGTTAGTGAAAGATGAAGTATCAGAGCTTACAATAGTTTGCTCAGTTAATTGCTCAGACATATGTATATGAGAGGAATGTTCTAAAGATTTACAATTACTTACATTACTGGCTGATTCCTTATCCTTAGAACTAGAATATTTAATTGTCATAGCTTCCAATTTTTCTTGAAGACAGTTAATTTGTAATTGGAAGTTATGAACGTCACTTTTGTGTTGTGTAGTTTTATTTTCTAACTTACTTACATAAAAATCAAGTTTCTCAATCAGATGTAATCGCTCTCTATTCCATTTAACATTTTTAATGAAAAACTTGTGCTTTTTAACCAGGTTTTGTGTTTTCCTTATATATTTATTTATTCTGACAATTTTCCTAAACTTTTTTAATGTATAGTTCCTACCGCACTCAGATACCCCCTCATTGCAAGATGGTAAAAAATCTTCAACTGTGTCAGTTGGTATGAAGGAAATCTCAGGTGCAGGAGAAACCAAGTTTGGAGCACTGGTAATCAGCTCATCAAATAGGCTTTGGTTTAGTGAGGCTGTCATATTATACTTGGCATTTTCAAACTCTTTTATTTGATTATTCGCCTCTTGTAGTTGGTGTTCAAGTGTAGTTATGCGATTAAGACTGTTTATATATTCTAGACTACACTCTTATTTAATTTTTCATTTATTTAAATAACATCCACGTTCAAGAAAGGATTTTCTATGACCATAGTTAGAATTATTTTAGTTTGTTTTGTATGTTTTTTGTAAGACCATTTGTAATTTTTGTAACTATAGGATACTAGCTTCTGCCCGCGGCTTCACCCGCGGCTTCGCCCGCGTCAAAGGTTACTTTCCTAAAGTTGTCCATGACCTATTTTTATTTTAACCCTTAACTGTAAATTTTTACAACATGTTAATGTCATATTTATTTATATCTAATCAATAGCCTGAAATAAGTTTCAAGCTTCTGGCTTTTAAAATGACGATACTTCCTTACAACATTTCATCCCCCTTTACAACCTTTTTTGCATTAAAAAATAGCCTATGTCCTTTATCAGGCTATAGACTATCTGTGTACCGAATTTCATTTAGATCGATTCCCTAGTTTTGGCGTGAAAGAGCGACAGACAGACAAATATACAGAGTTACTTTCTCATTTATAATATTAGTAAGGATATTAGTAAGGATAGTTACTTATATCTGTTCGATAGTTAATTAACTCCATAACGACAATTTTATAAGAAAGAAGGTTCTTGTTATGAACTAATTGTTTACAAAATATACATTCAATTTAATCCATCAATGTCAATCCAATAAAAATGATGAAAACACCAAAAACATAAATTACTAACATTTAATATAATTAGACATGCTAGCCTATTTATAGAAACTTATTTGCGAACAAAAATTATTACCACAAGTTACCAACATGCTTAACCAATTATGCTTGTGCTTGCAAAATTTAAAATTTTATCTACCACTGTGGAGGAGTCTCAAGTCCAGCAATAAGACATATATGAGCTGTGATGAATGTTTTAAAGTATTAAAAACCATAATTTATACTAAACTGGCAGATGTTCAATTTCCGTGTGGTGACGGAGTAAGAATACAATACATCATCCCATATCTTACCCGTGGATGATCGTACGAGACGACTAAGGGATATAAAATACATATAACATTTATGCAAGAGAACGAAAACTCTAAACAAAACCCTATACCAACACGTCCGACCAGCGCGGTATACTTAGTAGGTTAATTTCCTTCCCATTGCGAGGGAGGCCCGAGCCCAACAGTGGGACATTTAAGGGCCCTGATGATGATGATGATGCAGATGCTCGAAACAACAACAGTTTAATAATTAGTCTACGCTAACGAAGCTGAAAGCTACAGCTAGACTTGAATTAAACTGGAATAGTCATTACACATTATTTTATAGACATATATTATTTGTTTGTTCTCACTTATAAATAAAATCCATATTAAGAATTATAAGGAAACATTAATAATTTACCCGATCAATTAAAGATAAAAAATAACACACATCTCGAAAATCATAATTATTACACATATTTATGTCGATAATATTGAGCTGATTTATTTGTTTATTAACTTCTTGTATTATTTAATTACACGTACAAATTAACTAGTCAGGTATTTAATAGACAAACATGCGATTATCTTCATTTCAATCGTTTCAATGAAACTGCAAGAGTGTGTTTTTGTTAAGAAAATCTAACGTTAGGTAAGTATTTATAAAATTATAGATAGAGTAAAATTTTATTTTCAGTGTAGCGATAGACTGATAGACGTATATAGACGGGCCTATGACTTGATCAGCAATATAGGGGTTTCGAATAGTGTTAATATATTACGTACATTAAATACCAACTTTTGTACGTTGATTGAACAAATGTATCAATATTTATGAAACGTCATCATCATCATTCACCTGCTCATATCTCAATTATTTGGAGACCAATATCGACGCAATATGTTTTCCATTATCGTACATATTGCAAAAGTTATTGGCAATAGTTTTATGACCGGCCACCTGTCTGATATCAATTCTCCATGGCAATGTAATTGTTGACTAAACGGTATCAGGTGGAGTTAACCCAAGTCTGTATAAAGTTCTTAGTCGTCTTATACGACATCTACGAGAAAAGTAAGGGTTGATAGTATTCTTAGTCGGTACCGTACAGCTTCATCAATATTTATCAATCCATCAATCAAAACCCATAAGTGTTTTTATCGCATAACCGAGATGATTGCTTGTTTTCTTGCGCGTTAAACGCGAAATGCATTTTATTAAATCAATGACTATATTATATAGTCTTGCTATATATTTGATGGCAGATGGTGTAAGAAACTACGCGAAAATGGAGACGTGGCAACCAATAAATTTAACGGAAGCTTGTCCAGTGAATAGCCATATAACTGTCTGCACATCTTTCGGTCATATATACTTGAACTTACTAGTGAGAATGTATGGGGACTCCAAGGATAGGAGAATACAGGAGCAGATACGACGAGAAGAAGAAGATTATGGGATTGTAAGGAGTTTAGAGGATTACCATGACAGAGAAATATACGATTTCATAGTGGTTGGTGCTGGATCAGCTGGGTGTGTCGTCGCTAATAGATTATCTGAGAATAAGAAATGGAAGGTATATATACTCTTACTTATGTTATATTTATAATTTATCTTTCCGTGTGGTGACGGAGTAAGAATACAATTCACCACCCCCTTACGCGTGGGTGATCGTTAAAGACGACTAAGGGATATAAAACGTATAAAAAGGCAGTCACGGGCGATGATTTTAATTGTTTTAGAACCCGCAACAAATTTAATTAGAAAAGGTTAAAGAGGAGAAGTTGGAAAGAATGATTCTACTACCCTCTTAGACAAAGCGGGAGGTAGGTAAACAAAATTGATTAGTCAGCCAAAGACAATAATTTGATAAACTTACAAATGGTGGTCAGAACCATAAATTCTCAGTCGTCTGAGACTGAGTGAATCCCCCGCAATAAAAGGATTACTTCTTTAAATATAGTGTGTTCTTAAAAGAATCTATGCAATAGAGAAGAACCATTTTACCACGTCATAGTTTACGCAGAACATAATTATTAGCTTCGGAATAACTATACGCTGAAAATTTACATAAGCCTTATAGTGTATATTTTAATTAATTTTAAGCGAAACAACCTTTTCTTGTTTAACAAACATAAGCCCAATAAAGAGAAGTGGAAAATGGCCTACAATCCTAGGCAGCTAAATCGTTTAACAATGGGCTTTGCCTGGAGTTACTTTCTCTTGTATTGCGTGGCGTGTAGATATGCAGTTAATTACAAATATTAGTATATCTAATTAAAACTTCAATATAATTACCAGATAATTTATTGCTTCCTTTCTCGTCATAACCTACGTTTTCTTTACGATTTCAGAATATAATTATCTTTACGGAAAATTTGTTCAATATATAATAAGCACCGGTTATTAGAAATATCCTAAAAATCCCCCTATCTTACTCATGAGTGATCGTAAGAGTCGAAAAAAGGATATAAAAACGCATATAACATCTATACAAGAGAACGAAAACTCCAAACTGAACTCTATACCAACACCTCTGACCAGCGTGCTATAGTAGGTAAATTTTTCTCCCATTGCGAACGAGGCAAGGCTCTATCCCAACAGTGGACATATATGAGCTAAGATCTGCTGCTGTTGATTTCGCCACAAAGTGCGGTCTTGTGCCACCTGCATCCGCTGCCCACTCTCCTGGTGGACCCTTAGCCGATTTTTAAGATGTCCCCTGGCAAGTTAGGGGTGACGACAAATGTATTCTTCGCCCATCGCCACACGGGGAAAATAGATGGTCTAAATATAGATGGTCTATAAAGTTTTAATTACGTTTAAAAACGGTCACTACTCTTACGCAAATTATTCAGCAGGCAGCATAAGATAGTGCTTTTACATTTTTATACACATTTTATTTTTGAATTCCAGGTGCTCCTATTAGAAGCTGGTATAGAACAGCCAGATGTTACCTTAGTACCAGGTTTGGCTCCAGCCCTCCTTGGTTCCAATATTGATTGGAAGTACAAAGCGGAGCCCGATGGCAAAAGTTGTTTAGCTAGACCAGGAGGACGATGCGATCTGCCAAGGTATTCTTTATAGCTATATCTCTCCTTCACAAGAGTCGTAAACGTTAATGTATGTAAAGATATGATTTCATTGCAAGGAAAAGAAACGCTTGAAAAAGCTGTATACTAACCCGCCTGACAACTGTGAAATTGTAGATCACTTACACTCCTATTGAAGAGAATATTCGTGCCCAATAGTAGGAAAATATGAGAAGAAGAAGAAGGTACTAATAAGCACAATATGATTTTTCTAAGAGATACAATTGAAAAGAAGTAAAAACTTAATCGTGAACTCAATCGTTTCAAGATTTTAGTTTACATTAAATATGACACGAATACATGCTGTCTCACTTTGGCAGTATAAATAACCAGATACTTTTATAATGAGGCCGTCGATACCAGTAATTACTGTAGAACGCTAAACATTAAAATATAAAATAAGCCGACTTAAATAGTCAAAATCAATAAACTGCCCTGAATAATCATTGCATATAAAATAAGTGAGCAGATCAACACGATAGAACCAAATTATTATATTGTCATAGAGATGTTTATACATCTTATCTTGCTTAGGTTAAAATCAACTTGTAAGATTTTATTACACTGTCAGTTAGTTAGTTCATTTGTAATGAAGCTAATTTATAGCAGTGTGGGAAAATGGGTAATTAATTGACCACTGAAAAAATATATATTACAGAGGCAAGTTAATGGGTGGAACCAGTTCAATTAATTCCATGGTGTACATCAGAGGCAACAAAGTAGACTTCGATGACTGGGCGGCGATGGGCAATCCTGGATGGAGTTATGATGATGTAAGTAAATATGTACAAGTATGATCATTACTGTAATATATTATTATTATATTGAAATATGGATCGCAAACAAAATGTACTATTTTTGCATGTTTTATTAACACAGGGTACCTTAAAACCAAATGCAATTCAAGAAAGTTTCAAGGTGGGATTTGTTATAAACATTTTAAAAACATTTTTCGAGAACTTTAGCAATTTTAATATTTCATATTGAATTCATACTTAAAGTTTAACTGCAACTACAACCTAAGTTTATCATTAGGTGCTGCCTTTCTTCAAAAAATCTGAAAAGAATCTTAACTTTGAAGGACTAGACCGAAAGTATCACGGAGTTGACGGCGAGCAATCAATCTCTAGATATCCTTATGTTGACATACCTACCGTCATGCTAGCAGATGCTTATCATGAAACAGGTTTGCCTCCTACAGATCATAATGCAGCTCATCAGGTCGGTGCCATGATTGCACAGGCAATTTCAAAAGACGGTCAAAGAGTTTCTACAAACAATGCCTTTATACAACCGATAAGATACAAACGTAAAAATCTTACAGTTAAGACAAAGTCTGAGGTAATTAAAGTGTTGGTAAATGAAAATAAAATCACTTATGGAGTCAAATATGTTCAAAATGGAAAAACATTCACAGCTTTTGTTGAGAAAGAAGTCATTATCAGCGGTGGAACTATTAATTCACCGAAGTTATTGATGCTGTCTGGTATTGGTCCCAAAGAACATTTAATGAACGTAAATATACCTGTGATAAAGGATTCAGCAGTTGGCGAAAACTTACATGACCATGTTACATTTAGCGGTTACTTAGTAGCTCTTCCGAATAAAACTGCAACTCTTAATTCGCTTGAAGATATTCTGAAAGAAATGTATGATTACAGTCTTATGAAAGTAAAGGAAGGACCACTATCAGCTGGTGGACCAATCAGTACAGCAGCCTTTATAAAAAGCGATCCGTATTTAGCTGCACCAGATATAGAAGTACAGCTACATCCTGCGGTTGTTAATGATTTTCTTTATGAGTCCATGAATTCTGACAGTACTGCAATATTGCCAGCTAGTTTCTACGATGGTATCTTTCCTAAAATCATGAATTTAGTACCAAAAAGTAGAGGAAAATTGTTACTAAATAGTACTAATCCTCATGGCCCACCTGTGATATATGCTAACTATTTCGGCAATCCTATTGACTTAATACCTTTAGTTAAGACTTCAAGATATATCTTAAATTTGGAAAATACTGAAGCTTTCAAATCTCGAGGTGCATATTTTGCAAGAACACGTATGCCAGCATGTAGAGGCTATCAATGGGGTAGTGATGATTATACCATTTGCTTGGCTAAAATGTATACCGCATCTACATACCATATAGCGGGTACTTGTAAAATGGGTCCAATTTATGACAAAAAAGCAGTTGTTGATTCAAGACTGAAAGTATATGGTGTATCAGGTTTGAGAGTTATTGACGCTTCTATAATGCCTGTAGTAACCCGAGGCAATACCAATGCGCCATCAATTATGATAGGCGAAAGAGGGTCTGCCTTTATTAAAGAAGATTGGCTAAAAAAACATTACTAATTGTATGTATTCCTTTTTAATATTATAGTAAACAATATAACACGATATTCTTGTTTTGATATAAGAAAATAAATTAATTATAGTATAAGTAATACCGAAAAAATAAATTAATTGTTTATTTTAATGGAAAAAGATGTGTCGTTTATAAATCATTTATTGTGTTTTTGTTTTCTGTCACATTCATTTCAGAGAGAAAGTAATAAATCCAGTTTTACTACTCCAATTTATCTTTTATAATTAAAGTATTGCTATTTCTAATATATTTATAAGCGCTTTTTAGGACATCCTTATCTAATCAGTACACGTTACTATGATGGAAACGAAAGTAAGGATTAAAAAAAAAAACATGTCAATTTCTGTATTATTTAAGGAAGGCAGCTCACGTAATATTGCTATATTGTCTTCATAGTTCATTTGTGTTCACCTAAAACTTTTTGTAATTAAGTCTTTATTTTTCTTTCTGTTATTAGAAATACTTATTCGTTATTTTGTCTATTACCTGCACACCACACATCTACGTTAAGGTGAAACTGATGGGGAAAGTGGCACTATTGACTGAAAACATCTGCGGCGAGGGTTTGTCGTGCAGACGATGAAATTGCAGTAATATGTTTTTTTATCTGGAGTTAGAATATAATTTTCCACCTCCCCTGTTGCCCGTGGTGTCGTAAAAGTCAGATAAAGTATATTATACGCATATAACATCTATGCATATCAAACACATCATAAAATAAAACGTCACAGACATCATTATCATCATCACTACATCACAGAGGACACCAACATCTATAAGTAGAAGGGTTTCGCCAACAACAAGACCACCACCACCAGTGCCAAGAAGAAACCCCAAAAGACATGTTGTCGCTCAACATCTATGACACATGAATCGCGCTCTTCAAGCTTTAACCAATTGTAATAAAGCCACTTCAAGAACATTAATTTTATAAACAAACCACCATAATAATTAAATCAAACATAAAAAGAGCACGGACAAAAAGTCTGTGAAATAACATACTCATAATAATAAAAAAATAACATCTATGCAAAAGAAGGTAAATTCGAAATAAAACTCTCTACTATGCCACGCTGATCAGATGATCAGCATGGCATATCATTTTTCTTTCTGTTGTGGAGAACTTTCAGCTCAGTAGTAGGACGTATATGCACCGATATGATGAATATTCTTAGGAGAATATCTCAAAGAGAATGAAATCCCAACAGGCAGGAACAAGTAAACTATATCGTTTGACGAATTAACAGTCGTCGTAGAAAAAGCTTTTTGAATGGACATCAATTAGAGAAGAAACAGTATGAGAACTGCGATCCAATAATTGAATGACGACGTAATAAATTTTCCGTGTGGTGACGGAGTAAGAATACAATTCACCACCTCACACATCTTACCCGTGAGTGATCGTACGAGACGACTAAGGGATATAAAACGCATATAATATCTATGCGAGAGAAGGAAATCTTGAAACAAAATCCTATAGCAACACGTCTGACCAGCGTGGTATGGTAGGTCAATTTCCCTCCCACTATGGAGCAGGCTCGAGCCCAACAGTGGGATATAAATGATCTGAAATGATGATGATGAATAAATTAGATAATTAAATTTCTCTAGTAACCCCAAGTATGTGCATAACATACTTGGGGTTACTAGAGAAATCTCGTGCTACAAGAAAAATCATATAAATGAACATGCTGCGTGAAACTTTGTAATAAGGCTAACATTTTTAAACTAATTTTGTGTGTTTGTATAGACATTTTGATATAGGCACTAGTCGATCTTTTAAAAAAAAAATGGATATCTATGTAGTTGGACTGTCTATTTACGGTCCGTGTAGCTGGAAGAGGCATCTTTTAAGCAAGCTTAATGATATTGCATAATAAAATAGGAATTTAGACAATACGCTTAAGTATTTGTATTCTTAATTGTCAAATTCTGAGGTGATCAGAGCTTTTGGAGCATAGTTAGTAAGGTTTTTCAAGTAATAATTCGCATTTGAGCACGATATCATCTGTAAATAATAACTTAATTATATAGTTTGAGTATATATTGCTTTGTTACATGTATAAGAAGCATAATAATTAAATAATATGATTTACTAGCGCATCCACAACCATTCAGGCAGACGCGTCAACTTGCGTTCTAAATATTTTACTTGCGTACGCATCTATACGTGTGCTAGTGCCTTCCTTATATCATCGCCTTCTTATAATACTTATTTTGTATATATTAATATAATAAAATTGAAGATATTATTATTCGATTTCGCTCATGTGGTTGCAATGTAGAAAATTTACATAGCGACATCTATCGAAACACACCAAATTCTTAATCATGATTAAAAGAGAATGCTAATTTTGTATCGATATTGCAAACACTTTTTAAATTATCAAATTGTCATCGATCCTTGATAAATGTTCCAAGTCCAAAGTTCCAAATTATCCAACGTGTACAAGAGGTAAAATCACGTTAACAGATTCTATATAATAGATTCTTCTAAGCAAACCAAGTTAATAAACCAAATATCCACAATTACCGCTCCAAATTGCAAGCAAATTAAGTTAATAAACCAAATACAAATAAATAGCGTTCTAAATTGATAGATAAATCTCAATTAATGTATTGTCGCCAATGTGTAAAGGGATACCAATTGATAACATTTGATAAAGTTGATGAACTATCGGTGCAATTTATTGCGCAATGGTAACTCTCAAAAGTTGTAGATGTATAAATTTGCCCCGTTTTTGCAATATTCATCATTGTTACTCTGCTCCTATTAGTCGTAGCATGAAGTTATGCCCTATAAGCCTTACTCCGTAAACGGGCTAGCTCTCATTAAAAGATTTTTTCAATCCGAACATATAAATGCTAAAACTAGAGTATAAAACCAAAGTAACTCGTTATAATATGAGTATCGTTTATACAAAATCCAGTTATTAGTCTGGTATCAAATGAAACAATAAAGTAGGATAGCGATTGTCACACTTAGTAAATTAATATGTTATAAAATAATATGAACCAGCACTTTCGGAAGATGCTTGATTCTTGCGCAGTAATTTCATACTGCCTCTATAACAGTGAGATGAATCTTGTAGAATGTCATCGACCTGTTGATCTCAAGCATGTCGTCGCCAGCTAGATATTAATTGATATTTCACTAAATCGGTTTTGTATTTTCAATCTATACACTGCTTTAGTTAAGTATAAGATGTATTTTGTTAGTCCAAATAAAATTCAATTCCATACTCAGGAAAATAACGCTGCTTACTCCCTGCGCTGGTTATCCTTCAATCGAATTTTAAGATGGCGACGGTATAGTAGGGATAGTAACACTATATTCTTAACCTCAGGTGGGAATGGTAAAATAAAAAAAACTAATGTATTTAAAAATACAATGAATTAAAATACAATAACACCGGCGCACAAAAAAAAAGTTCTCTATACTTTTGACGAGACCCATATATTTTTATGTATTTTGACCCGCTGAATCCGAAAAATTTTTATCACAATATCTGGAATATTTGGTTTTTTTTCACAATCTGAGAGTTTTTTGAAATTTACTTAGACTTTAAACGGCTAATGGTCCAAATAAACTTCAGATAAGTATTTAGCGGATCAAAATACATAAAAATCATGCTTGGTTTAGATCAAAAAAAATTTTTACATCACCGAAAACGCCGATTTTCGTCATTTTTTTCGGTATTTTTAAGTTTTCTCGAAATTTTGAGGGTGTACGGGTTAAATGGACCTCATATTCGGATTCAGCGGGTCAAAATACATAAAAATATAGGGGTCTCGTCAAAAGTACAGAGAACTCCTTTTTTTTGTGTGCCGGTGTAATTAATCAACTTATATCTACGCAGAAAACATCGATGCAAGAGGAAGAAAACCGGCATAATTATAGGGCTCATATGGCCAATACCAATTTCCATGTTGTGACCGAGTAAGAATACTATTCACCACCAAGAGACGACATAACGTCTATGTAAGAGAAGGAAAACTCAAAATAAAACACTTTACTAACACGTCTGACCAGCGTAGTATATATAGTAGGTCAATTTCCCTTTCATTATGGAGGAGATACGTGTCCAACAGTGGGACATATATGAACTGAGATGAATGCATTTAAAACAAATAAAAATTCTTATTCAGAAAAAGGAGAAATTTCTCAATTTAAACCCCTTTTGATTCAGAATTCAGAAAAAGGAGAAATTTCTCAATTAAAACCCCTTTTGATGACTCATTTTATGTCAAAACTGGTGCTTTCCATATTGTCTCATTTAAATTTGATCAAGATTTTAACAGCAGTTTTTGGATTACCCTCAACAACGCGAATTTGGTTAACCTCGACTAATTGTATATTATCTTGAACTCAATTTTTTTTGTAAAACAAATTATATTATATGAAAAGTTATGACAAATTATCATATTTTTTCATCTTACTCAATTATCTTAAATATACTATTGAAACGACAATGACTACTCTAAAAATTTATTAATAATGGTTTACATTAATTGCTATTCTTAAAATATTAAATTAACTTTCATTATAATGGTTTCTCAGCCAGTCTTCTTTAACGAAAGCAGCTCCTCTTTCACCAATCATTATCGTTGGCCCATTAGTATTGCCTCTAATAACCACAGGCATAATGGATGAGTCTATAACCCTTAAACCTGAAATACCGTACACCTTCAGCCTTGGATCTACAACTGCCTTTTGGTCACATACAGGGCCCATTTTGCAAGAACCTACAGGATGGTAGGTAGATGAGGTATATGATTTTGCTAAGCAAATAGTATATTCATCAGTACCCCACTCATAATCTCTACAAGCTGGCAGAGGTATCTTCACAAAATATGCTCCACGAGATTTAAATGCTCGTGTATTTTCCAAATTTAAGATAAATCTTGAAGTCTTAATCAAAGGTGTTAAGTCATTAGGATCTTCGAAATAATTAGCAATCAGGGAAGGTGAGCTATAAGGATTTGTAGTATTCAGTAATAACTTTCCTCTACTTTTCGGCACTAAATTCATGATTCTTGGATACATACCATCATAGAAACCAGAAGGAAATATTGAAGTAGCATCAAAAGTTGCGGGCTCAGAAAGGAATTCATTTACTATAGCATAGTCAAATTGTACTTGTACATCTGGTGCAGATAAATTAGGATCGCTTTTCATAAATGCCACTGTATTCACTGGTCCGTCTGCTGATAATGGTCCTTCCTTAATTTTCATGAAACTATAATCATGCACTTCTTTTATAATATCTTCTGGGGCAATAAGAGTTGAAGTTCTGTTCGAAAGAGCTACTAAATAACCGTTAAATGTTACGTGATCATGTAAATTCTCACCAACAGCCGAATCTTTTATTACAGGTATGTTCAGGTTTGTTAAATGTTCTTTAGGCCCAATACCTGATAACATCAATAATTTTGGAGAGTTAATACTTCCACCGCTTACAATAACTTCTTTACCAGCAAAAGCTGTCAACATTTTTCCATTTTGAACGTATTTAACTCCATACGCAATTTTATTTTTATCTATTAATATTTTTATTACTTCAGATTGGGTCTTGACGGTGAGGTTTTTTCGTTTATATCTTATCGGTTGGATATAGGCGTTATTTGTTGATACCCTCTCACCATCTTGTGTAATGGTTTGTGCTATTATCGCACTGATTTGATGAGCCGCGTTCGGATCTCTAATAGGTAAACCTGCTTCGTGATATGCATCTATTATCATGACCGAAGGTATATCGATGTAAGGATATCTAGAGACTGATTGCTCGCCATCAATACCATGATATTTTCGATCTAGTCCTTCGAAGTTGAGGTTCTTCTCAGATTTTCTGAACAAAGGCAGCACCTAGTTTAAAATATAACCACAGAATGTTCAGTATCTTATAATTATAGGAACAAATCTTTTAAATATAAAGCCATTTCCAATTTTATTTTAGTAAAATTGGATAGATGGATTATTTCATTTCATTTCGCCTGATTATGACGAAGCCAAAAGAGAGTTATGTATTTGACTGATATGTATGTAGATATGTAACTATGTTCTAGTTCTCTATGTTGACTACAACATACTAATGTATAGTTTTATTTTGAGATTTTCTTCTCTTTTAGTGATGATATCTGCTTGAGTTCTTCATTCGTCTTTTACGATCACGGGAAAAGAAGGAGTGGTGACCCTGTTATTCATATCCGTCACCACATACATAATATTATATAGGATTATTCTGTGTATGTGTTCTTTGAAAATTACTTACATTAACATAAAACTAACTGCTTGAAAATTGCACTCTAAAAATAAGAAAACAAAATATTTGCCTAGAACATTACAAGTGATGGCCATTCTTTTGATTCCTTAGCCACTTTGTTACGACTCCAATCGAAATTGCTGACTATTATTCTGATATTTTAGACATCTCCCTATAACATCTACAGTAAAAGACCAAGATGTCTTGTGATATGTAGTGATCAAATAAGAATACAATGTTTCACTACTCCATCCTATGCTGTGTGTTTTATGAGATGCGACTAAGGGACGTAAGCAGAAAACATCACTGCAAAAGATGAAAAACTTGAAAACTCAATTCGCCTTGTTGGGCGTGGTATATAAATCCAATTTTATTCCAATTGTGGAGCAGTCTTGTGGCCAATAATGAACGTATATGGGCTAAAAAGAAGAATAAGATGACAATTCGTATATTCTCAGATAGCCATAATATTTATTATTATTCCAATTATATGGGGTCAACGCAACATGTTCTTTTTCTCTACATAATACTGTCAGATTTTTTATCCTTTTATATTCATGCCATGCATCACGCAATACATTCCTCTTTTCTTTGGTCCTGTTTTACCCCTGAAACCTACGAAATTCATACAATCATTCCTATGAATATTATTTTCATTTCGTTTCATGACATCTCCATACCGAGTCAAATATAAGCTTTAACTTTTGTTTTTTGAGGGCAGGCTGTGGTAAAGTCATGCGCCCGCCTAATCAGTCCGGGGCGTTGGAAGGGACGGCGCGCGACCCCACAACCTGTCATACATGTACATTTCTACGTTGTACGGACGAGCCACCGGAATTCACAGTTTGCCATCCAATGGTGACGAACTTGTATGTTACTGGCCCCACTATTACCCAGTCACTCGTCAGAACTCAGTCAACTACCCTATGAACTTATATATATGACACTCACTTCGTCGTAACTCCAACCAGGATTGCCCATTGCTGCCCAGGCATCATAGTCTGCTCTGTTGCCTCTAATATACACCAATGAATTGATGGAACTCGATCCACCCATAACCTTGCCCCTGTAATTAAAATAATTATATTAATAAATTATATGATTCAATGAACTTTATATCATCTACTATAGGTTTCTGTACCCATTATTAATGCTAACCAATCATCCTAATCAATATTAGTCAAAATGGAGCAATCCGGAGATACAGTATAGTACTTTACAAAAAATGAAAAAGAATTTTCAAATCGGCTTGCAAATAACTGGAGTCAAAAAGGAAACAATCGAATAGAAGACCTCTTTTTGGATGTCTTTTAAAAAATAATATGAAGTGGCGCTGAAAGATTGATCAGTTTTATATATCGTATCAATTAGACTGTTCGACGATAGGTCCGCAACGAACCGTGTTATTTTAAAAGGAATCAGGATCAACTATACCTACTACAATAGTACCAATTTCGAATTTCTATATTTATAATTGCCGGCACTAATATCAGTTTCAATTCCATTTATGTTAATTTTTACATAAACAACGTTATTATTTAGTTGTATATGCTATGGGCTTACGTGGTGTTCACTACATTAGTTTTATGCTATAAACATTTGCTTGCGCACAATAGTATCAACAGTTTGACTCCCGGATCATCGATACATAGTGTCATTAATTTTTACACTTAAAAACTGGGCCTGATAAACTGTACTAATATATAGTTCAGAAGCGAAATGCATATACAGCTCCTCTGGAGATAAAAGCAAAAGTTAAAAATACCTGGGCCAACCGCATCGTCCTCCAGGTCTTGCAAGACAACTCTTTCCATCAGGTTCCGTTTGATAGTTCCAATCGATATTAGAGCCAGGTAAAGCCGTCGAAAGGCCTGGTACTAGGGTAACATCTGGCTGTTCTATACCAGCTTCTAATAAGAGCACCTGAATATGAGAACAATAATTTACATGAATTCTTTTGACTCAGAACTAGATGTTCATCCATCACTTAGACTATCGAAGTAAGATATTAGATATATGGCAGAGGTGGCATGAAAGGGACACGTATTGAAAGGGATAAGTCAAATATTCTGTAAACTAAGAATCGTTTCGAGGCGAAAATATTTTTAATTCGTGATAACCCCAAAGGATAACCATTCGTACCTAAAATTACACTCCTGCCATTATAAAGATGGCGACAGTATGCGAGTGTTCAAAATTGCACACAAAAGTATTTTTTTTCGTTATTCTTTGTAAATGTTTTGTGAAACGTTGTAAATCAACAAGTATTGTTTTACCAGTGATTGTAATCTTAGTTAGTTATCTAGTTATCTGCAGATATGAGAACAAAAGTAGTTAGTTTATCTAGTTATCTGCAGATACGAGAACAAAAGGTTAGTAAACTTTTATTTATTGGTAATCGGTTGTAAAGTTATGTTTTAATTTTTATGTGATATTCGTGAAAGGGACATTACAAACGGTTATGAATGGGACATCCGCTTTATAGCTTTTCCTTTCATAAACATGCATTTTAATTCCTCAGGAAAAAGAAAAATAAGTAGATCTAGACTAATCTACTTTGTAATTACAAAATATTTTTATATATGTTTAAACTCAATTTAAAACATATAAACAAAATTTTAAATGTTCTTTAACAGGTAAGGGACCAAACAAGACTAAAGTAAAGGGTAAAAAGAAGATAACAGAATCAAAGAAATTTGGGACTCAAAAAAAGAAGAATACTAACCAAAATTTGGCAAGCATAGCAGTAATGTATAAATAGTAAATAGTAACGTAATACATTCTATATCGAAAGTAGTTACTGATTCGGATTCAATTAATGATATATCAGAGAATGAAGTATTCACTCCGAAATTGAAATATTGTAGCTGGATAAAAAATGTATATGATTTACTTGAAAATAATTATAAAACAGTTAATAATTCTTTGCCTACTATAAATAATGTTTAAGTGATTCTTCTAAATGTTTTTAATATTTGTTATTTTATGTTTTTGTTGATTGAAAATAACGAAGCTGGAGAATATTTTAGAACATGACTGTACTAGTTATATATGTTATAATGTGATTTTATATTAATATTACGTACTGCCCCATTCATAAATGATCGCGTCCCGTTCAATACAGTTAATTTATGAAAGGAACAAAATATACATTTTTAAAAATGGGGCAAATTTGCACCTAAGAATAAAGATATATCAATTACATACTTTTATTTCATTAGAAGATGAATGTAAGTTTCTCAAACAGGTTCAAAATCTTAAAAATATTGTATTGAGCATTTACAAGAGCCACTACAACAAAAATGTCCCCTTCATGCCACCATCCAAGAGGGAAAAATCCAATAAAAGCGTAATTAGCTCAGGACATTGCTGGTGCTATGGTGATCTACCAACAGGATTTTACAGTTTCCAAGCGACAATAAGTAGCCACACATAGTTTTTACAGGCCACTGCAAGTAGAAAGAATTCCTACCATTATTATAATCATTTTCTTCATGTGTTTCGTATAAGGACGAAATATTTAGCACGTAGATATGATTAAATAGCTGAATTTTAGTTGTTAATATATTTCCATGAGATAAAGACCTTTCTTTGACTATATACTAAAATATATCCGTAACTATAGAATAATGTGTAACGGGGTTAAAATTAAGACAGATATTATTCACTATCTCAATAGTTTTTATAAACAATACTCTATTTTTTTATTATTATGCATCCATCCATCAGCCTGTGAACTTCAACTATTAGAAATAGGCCTCTCCGCGAGAATACTAGTCAAAACGGTCCAGTGCCACCTGTTTTTAACGGTTTCTTGCGACATTTGTAATATTGACAGTCCAGTTAGTAGGGAAAGGAGTAATTATTATGTACTCATATAACTATACAAAACGAAGTAAACTACATAGATCCTAAGTTTTAACACAGCCTTGACTTAATCGTTTCAGTATTTCTACTTAGTACTCTAATTGCGAAATTTTGTGAGTAGGCATCACATATATGGAGGCATACTAGCTGACTCTCAATAGGTAGCGCTTTTGAAGATAGAAATAATACTTTACAGTTGAAGCAGAAAGATTTCCGATTCAGCGGATTAAACAAATATATCTCTGAAATGTATTATATGTAAAAATTAAGAATGACAGTTTAAAATAAGTGTATTCTTTGAGAGATATGAGGTTATCTGCGTGCTAACGGAGAAGAATACTATGACCACGACCCCTTCCTTTCCCGTGAATATGATATATATAAAATGGGATGTGATGACCGTATCAAACATTTTATAACTAAAAAATACCTTCCAATGTTCAGATAGCCTGTTAGCGACCACGCACCCAGCTGATCCAGCTCCAACCACTATGAAGTCATACTTTTCTCTATCGCGTCGCTGTCCATAATACTCTATGTTTTCTACTATCTCAGATTGTTCTGCTTCACGTTTTATCTGCTCTTGTATTCTTCTATCCTTGGAGTCTGAATATAATCTCAATAACAAATTCAGGTATATATAACCGACAGTTGTACAGGCCGTTACATGGGTGTTAGCTGGACACACTTCTGTCAAGTCCAAGGGCTGCCATATTTGCATTTTGACGTATTTTTATTTTCAACCACCTATCGTCACAAAGTGTCGACAATTATTTTTCTGTATTTACCGTTTGCCGTATATTTTCAAAACATATTGCAAATATTATTTGACCCACTATCTGTGCAAAACCTATTGTGTTAAGAAAATGAAGAGATCGTTCAATAAGGTAATTTAATATCTTTACTAAATTCGTGTAATGTCAAAATTTCTTAACGTTTTCAAACGATCCGTCTAATTTGTTGATCGTCATCAACATTGCCTAGCTTTAATAACCTCCGCAATAAATAAAATTGAATTGTAAGCGCTTAGAATAATATTCCGTGTGGTGACGGAGTAAGAATACAATTCACTATGCCCTATTTTACCTGTGGGTGATCATACGAGACAACTAAGGGATATAAAACGCATATAAAACTCGAAACAAAATCCTATACCAACACGTGTGACCAGCGTGGTATAGTAGGTTAATTACCCTTCCATTATGGAGGAGGTTCGAGCTCAATAGTGTGACATATATGGGCTGAGACGAGACGAGAATAATCATCATCATCATCTACGAGAACAATATTAAGTAAAGTGTCTTCGCTAATTCTATTCATATGATGATTGGCGGAATTATTGGGATATCACCATTAGAAACAATTAAATTGAATTAAATTAATTCATGAAATATATTTTTAATATCACATATTTTATAATCATTTCGCCAGTGTATAATCCTTACTAATATTATAAATGCGAAAGTAACTCTGTCTGTATGTCGGTCTTTCACACCAAAACTACTGAACCGATCTAAATGGAATATGGTACACAGATAGTCTAGAACCTGACAAAGGCCATAGGATACTTTTTAATGCAAAAAAGGGTTGTAAAGGGGGATGAAAAGTTGTAAGGAATTATCGTCATTTTTAAAGCCAGAAGCTTGAAACTTAATTTTAGGCCATTGGTTAGATATAAATAAATATAACATTAATTACCGTTAAAGGGTAAAATGAAAATAGGGATGAAAATCTTTAGGAAAGTAACCTTTTACGCGGGCAGAAGCTAGTTAAATATAAAACAAACTTTTCAGGAAAAATATCAAATAATAAAAACAATATCGCCATTGCATATCATTCTGTCTAGTTTTCAATACATGCTTTTTTTTGGATAGGCTATGATCCGGACGTACGCCGACCGTTCCGTCCGGGACGACGGAAGAGCGGCGCGTGGCCCCATAACCCACCATATTCTTTCCCCATTGCCATTAGGCCGGCCACTAGTTCCGCTTCCTCGCCATCCGTGGCCAGCCCGGCGGGTATTAGTCCATGCTACTCTTTAATTTGTATTCATATAACTTTAAATAACGAACGTTTATTATACGTAAATGTCCTTTTTATCCTTACTTCCTTATCAAATATCCTTTTTTTAAATCACTTACCTCATTAATTTAAAATTTATTAAGAAAGTTAATAGTCACAATACAAAGCAATATTACCGCACCTACTAACTCGTGGCTTAAAATTGCATTTCCTTTATAAGAACTCAGCGATTTTGTTTGTAATTACTTGTATCCTTACAATTATTTATACGTAATTTTTTTAATTAGGTTAGAATTGGTATCAGTAATCTATCAGAATGTTAGTGCACGTAACAATTAAAAATTTTATTTAACGGTTAAATCGATAAATAAACTATACCTATATAACTTAACTAATATTATAAATATAAAAATAAATCAAATTACTGAAATTTAGCATTTAATATGCTTGATTATTTATAAAAACTCGATTACGAGCGAAAAATGATTACCACAAGTGGGGTTCGAACCCACGCCTATTGGAAATCCGTTCCAATCGTGCTGCCACTTACACCACCGTGAACTATTGTCATATATTAAATACATAGTATTTTTTTAAGTACCTCTGGGTAGGCCTACGAAAGGTATATTCTATTGCAGTAAGTTTAATGAATTTAATGAAGGTTACTGAAAAAGTACATGATATGGCATTATAATTTGTAGCGGGGTGAATCTCACTTGTCGCGACATCTTGCTATCTAGTTTTACATAGGCGCTTCCGACATCATAAATAAAAAAAGGATCATAAAATGAAAACTACTGGATAAATTTTTATGGGATCAAATGGCAGCTATTCCGCATCAAACTAAAGAACAATCACGTAAATCGGATTATAAATCTCAGTGTAATCGCTGTACATACATAAAAAAATACCTATCGAATTGAGAACCTCCTCCTTTTAGAAGTCGGTTAAAAACAAAAAAAAATATTTTAAATTTGTCGCAGTTGCATGTGAACTCCGTGTTTTATTGCTCTCTAAATCGATCCGATTTTAAACACAGAGTTGTTTTACCGCCAGGAAGCAATGGAGCTGCAGGTTCTGACAAAGCCATTGCCAAAGCTTTTTTATGCTGTTTCCTCTTCCGCCAGACGTCTTTCCAGAGGCGCCCGGGATATCTAGGAGTAATGGCTATCATTAAGAAAGAATTAGGAGAAATGAATTTCTTGGTCCGTGTCGCACTTTAATAGGTAGGATCTTCAGGTTAATATCTCTTACATTTTATTATAATTTCAAAGGATTGGAAAGACTACAGAACACTAACATCATTAAAACAAAAGACTCAAATCAATGGGGCTATTACTGTTACATGCCTCCTCAAGGGTATCGTCCTAGCGTTGATCACTCTCAAGTGCTCTGTAAGCTACTTGAAACATACGATGCAATCAATAGTGTATAAAAATTCGACCTTTTCGAGGCTTTTCGACCGATACTGATGGAGTGGTTGGATCAGCAGTACGGGCTCCTCTCCTTTCGACTGATGCAGGTGTTGATGGGGCATGATTACTTCAGCATATATCACACGGCATGTGCACACAGTTGCGAGGAAAGATACCACACAATCCTACTACTACTGCGATTGCGAGGTGAATACGTGGTGGCTGAAGCTCGAGGTTTACGTGGCCATGATAGATTAGTGCCCTAAATTCGTCGCAATCAACGGTGCCGACCTAGCGCTACCGGCTGTCACTAAGATGATGCTCCATAACGTGAGCAACTGGGACTCGGTCGCGGTCTTTTGCGAGACAGTCGTCTCACAGAAAGAGCCGCCCGCTGGGGCGTGTCACAGAGGACACTCTCCACGCTGACACTCTGCCGCTGGGGCATCGCACGGCACAAGCGCGATCAGACACCTGCAGAGAGGCCGACCACGTATGGGCCATGTAACACTGTTGTTTGCCGGGGCGACGGAGACGATAACTGAAGGGATAACTCGCTTGGCTGGCCACGGATGTCACTGAAACGAAGTGAGATGTGATATCTGATGGCGATCGGGAGGGAATATGATGGGTTATATGGCTACACGACGTCCTTCTACTGCTCCGGATGGAAAGGGCGGGGTGTATCCAAAAAAAAGGGTACACTGTGATACTCGATCCAAAGTAACGTTTTACCTTTTTTTTGGTAGGCTATGGTCTGGACGTACGCCATCCATTCCATCCGGGGCGACGGTCGGGTGGTGCGTGGCCCCATAACCCACCGTATTCCCCCTTCCCATCGCCATTGGGCAGGCCACAGGTACCGTTTCCTTGACATCCGTAGCCAGCCTGGCGAGTAGCGTCTTACCTAAGAAGTTTTTTATACGTTTTGTACGCTCTATGATGTGGATCTTACTTTTCATTTTCGTGTATGACTTAGTTGTTAGTCAACAACAGAGAAAACTTTACACATACTGTTGGGTAAGCGTTAAGGCCTTCAACCCGTGTATTTAGTTCGTTCGTAGTGTTTACTAAGTTCAAGATGTTAATGTAGTAACTATTGAAAATAAAACGAAAGAATGATTTAAACAAAATTTTAGGGCCATCTATTGTTCATTTAACAAACTAAATAAATCATGCATTTTTTTTTTCTTTTTTTTTTTCTTAAATAAGACACCACCCTGCACTAAGGAAATAAACCTTGTATTGCGGTGGACATGTTTGTAACATGCAATTAACGCAGACAAATTACACCCAGACTCAGAACAACACTTTGTGGATCGCACAAAGTGTTGTCCTGCGTGGGAATCGAACCCACGGCACTGGCACGGAAGGTCGGTATCTTAACCACTACGCCATCTGTGCAGTCTATTTTCTATTACTTTATAGTATAACTATACAGGGTGTAAGGGGACCGCTCCCGAAAACAAAGACAGGTAACCCTACTAGTCCTACTTGTAATGATAGGCTAGAAAAAAATCGATTCGGATAAAAAACAAATTTTTTTTTCACCACGCGAGGTCGTTGAACTCTCGAACATATGATTGTGAGTTTTGAATAGATTGCGTCTTTTCTCATCTGAGTAAAGTTACGCATTTTTATCGAGTTATCGTTACATGGCACTGTCCTAATACGATGGAATGTGAAAAAACTTAAAAATATTTGTGAAAAAAAAAAATTTCATCCTGATCGATTTTTTTTCTAGCCTATCATTACAAGTAAGACTAGTAGGGTCACCTGTCTTTGTTTTCGGGAGCGGTCCACTTCCACTCTGTATATTATCATCCAATTAAATAAAAAATTGCATCATAAATAGTTTTAATAGTTATTTGGAACACCTAACCAACGTTATATAGCATATCAATTTCCCTCCTAATTTGGGGGAGGCTTGAGGCTAGCAGTGGGATGTATATTAGGGGACGTTCAAGTATTACGTAACGCAATAGTGACATAAAGGCGAGCGTTGTTTTTAAAAACTTAAATGACCTTTACTTTTTTTACTGACATCAGATTTGAATGAAATAAAAACTAAATGTTGTTCTAAGTTGGGCTTAATCTACTTCTAAAAACTGAACAACAATTCGTTCAGTAACTTTGGAGATTAGCGAATACATACAGACATACAGACACACAGACATACAGACAGACAAAAAATTCCAAAAAATGTTTTTTGAGTTCTGTTAGTGTTTTCTTACTGTCTATATTAATTTTTTAATAAATTTATCAAATGTACAGGCACGGAGTTTCTACTCATTTATTATATGTATAGATAAGATAATTTTAAATCACTTTCGCTTGTATTATTGTATCTCCTGTTAACTAAAACCCACAAAAGTTTTCATAGATGAAATTAACTCTTAAATTACAGTCATCATCATCATTATCATCATCATCACAGCCCATAAATGTCCCACTGTTGGGCTCAGGGCTCCTCCTTAATGGGAGGAAAAATAACCTACTATACCGCGCTGGTGAGACGTGTTGGTATAGGGTTTTGTTTCGGGTTTTTCTTCTCTCGCATACATGTTGTATGCATTTTATATTCCTTAGTCGTCTCGTACGATCACCCATGGGTAAGATATGGGGTGGTGAATAGTATTCTTACACCGTCACCACACGGAAAATACAGTAGCCCCGGAGAACACTTTAAAATTTTGGATTAATAAGCTTCAAAATTTTAATGGGAAAAGATGAACAGGAGAAGTAATAGAACTGGATTCTACTTCTTTACATTCAACGCATAGGACAGAATACAAAACACAATTGTCTTTTTTAAAGATTTATTAATTCAATTTATATCAAGACTAAAAGAAAACGAACAAAGTAAATTCAATTTAATACGTCTTAACGTAAATAGAAATAAAAAATAACTGTTTTATGAATAATAATATAATTAATGACTTCTAATGTTTACGCGAGTATTACAGATTTGAAATAAAACTAATTTTACAGATTCTATCGCGTTTGTATCATCATCATCATTACTTTACAGTCCTCCCGTGACCATGATCACTGCAAAGTGTTCGAAACGTCGGGAAATTAAAAATCAAATACAAACGCGATAGAATCCGTAAAAGTAGTTTTATTTCAAAAATATAATTAATAACTGATATATGAATAATAAATCTCGGGTAGGTGGGTACGTCATCCTTATACGTATTCCGGGTGTAATATATATCCAAAATTCAGAACGCCCCTAATGGAATGGGTTCAGTGGTCACTGCTAAGTTCGCTCCAAGGAATGGTACTTTTTTTTATTGCTTTTGGTAGCAAACGAGCAAGCAGCACACCTGAGTAACCGGTAAGTGTTACTGCCCCCCATGGACCTTTGCATAACCAGGGGTATAGCTAGGCCGCTGCCTACCAATACATATCCCAACATAAACCCACCCAGTCGAGCTTTCGGCTCTCTCGCTCACCGAACGAAGCACAACAGCATATTGCCATTGCGCAGACGTCGATCTTCTGCGAGAATGTGGTACTACCCCGGACGGACCGGCCCACGGCTGTGGACAGAAAACTGTCAACAGCATGGTCCTACCCCTACCAAGTTGTAGTTGTACCAAGTTGTAGCTGAGAATGGTCTTTAGGGAGCGGTGGTTTTGAACCCCAATACGGGTTTATTATTCACCTAAATTTACGTTAGGGTTAGAGTTGCGTTTAGGTGGCCTTTAATTACATATATATAATCACTTCTTCAACTCAGTGTAGGTTGTAGTGATAAAAATATATATCTAAATTGGAGAGCGCATGAGTAGCGTGTGCGAGCTTCAGGGTCAAGTGAGGCAGCTGACCTAAGTTTACTCACTAACAGCAAAATACATATTTAGATTAAGTTATTTATGATAGACAGATATTATGCCACGCACATTGCTGTGTGGTAGTGGCTACGAATACCAACCCTTACTTTGCTCGTGGATATCGTAAAAGACGACTAAGAGCCTTATAACGACCTGGGCCAACTCCATCTGTTGCCGTTTGGTCAACAATTACATTCCCAAGGAGGGTTGACGTCTGGCAGGCGGACGAGAACGCCACTCAGAATGCCCTCAAACCATATATATCGAATGGCACACCGGTTGGTGTAATAGTTATATCACGATATAGCTTGGTGGAAAGACTATTTTATAGTGCATTGTCCAATTAGTGATCTAAGAGTGAGATCCACCTACTGCCTCTTTAATGTGCTAATTGTTCGGGCTATGTTAGTTATAATGCTACCTCTAAAGATTTCTATATGCCACGCTTTATTACGTAGAGAAATCCTGAGCATAATCATATATATTCCATAGCACGTTGAGCGTTTTTGAGTCTTAGCTAGACTGTAGCCAATATTAAAAGACCATAAGTTTAGTTAAGGGATATGGCGTGATGATATGTATGTATGTATGTAAGTTTGGTTAAGGGGTCTATATTAAAATGCTTATTTTCTCAAACAAATATTCAATATCAAAATAATAATTCATGATATATTTACTCACATCATTGTAACTCCATCCAGGATTTCCCATTGCTGCCCAGCCATCATAGTCTACTTTATTACCTCTAATATACACCATGGAGTTAATGAAACTGGATCCACCCATTAATTTGCCACTATGATGGAAATATTACATTTTTAATTTGACAATTGTTGTTTTTATAGCTTTAAGAGGAATCCATTAGTATGGAGTATAAAAAAATTATAAAAAATAAAAGAAATACTAAAAAAACCTATTCTACTCTTATGTATATTAACTGGTCTACATTACATTTTTATCCAATGGTTTTATAGTAAAATATCTTTATATCTTTTTTTAAACTTTACAAACATACAATTTATGGAGACAAATTACAACAAGATCCCAAAAAGAAATTGTTCCAAAAAGAAATTGTCTGGCCTGCGTTTAGGATCCGCGACACCGTAGGTCTAATTATCAAACTTCTGGTAACTCGTACCATCAAAGTCACGACGCAAATATTCGTGACATTTTTTAGATTAAAAGCAAAATCTTAAAATTGGTGTCGTTTACCATTTATGGATGCAAATCAAGCCATAAAATCAGTAGAAGGTAAGTAGGTCTAGACTGGCCACCGAGGTCAAACAATCAGTAGCAGTGGTCATTGTATTGGTGGTGGAAAGGGAATAGGGTAGATTAGGGGGCCACGCGCCATCCTCTCATCGTCCCGGATGGATTAATTGCAGTGTGTTCAGACTATAAAAATCAACAACCCTCAGCATAACAGATTGCTACTAAATTTTGTATCATTACCATCGTTTCAGTCTTTTACCGTTCAATTCTGAACGTAGGCCTCCCTCATACACTCATTTAAAGGGATAGTGCCGTAATTGCCACGCTTGACAGGCAGGTTGGCGAACGCAGTGAGGTGTTTAAAGTTTCCCAGAATAGGGCTGCTGCCGCTCCCCTGGTGAATCTCTAGCCGCTTTTTACGGCTCCATGGGCAAGTAAGGAGTGACGACAACTATATTCTTATCCCATCGCCACACGGGGTCATAATATGATATTGTGCCATAACCGGAACGCTTGGCAGGTGGATCGACGATTGCAGAAAGATGTTAAAAGTTTGGCAGGAGAAAACTGCCGCCCATTTCCAGTGATACCATTAGCTGACCACAATGGCTCCCACGGGTAAGTAAGGGGTGATGATAATTGTATTCTTATCCCGTCTCCAGCAATACGAATACCTTGGTAAATCGCATCGTCCTCCTGGTCTAGCTAAGCAGCTCTTGCCATCGGGTTCCGCTTTGTATTTCCAATCGATGTTTGATCCAGGCAGAGTTGTAGATAGACCTGGTACTAAAGTCACGTCTGGCTGTTCTATACCCGCTTCTAATAGGAGCACCTGGAATTAGAATATATAATATTGTTTTCTAATTGAAATTGTTGAAATTATCGCCTGATGATGAATTAAGTATTATAGTATACTAGCTTCTGCCTGCAGCTGCCCTAGCTTAGAAAGTAATTTGCCTAAAGTTGAACTATTATCCCAAGGGAACACATTAGCAGGATAAAAATATCCTGTGTCAATTCAGAAAAGGTTCTACTTATATGTCAATTTTCATCCAACAATTTGCTGCAGTCTTTAATCCCTTAGTTTCAGGAGTCAAGTGGTAAAAGTTTAGATTTCTAGATTTTTTGTCGTTTGTGTACATAGCAAATTTCAGAGGTACCCTAAGAATTTTGATGGCCATTAGTGAATCAGTGACGAAATCAGAGTTTTTTAGATATCAATATTATATATTATGATATTCTTCGAGTCAAGAAAAGGATATCAATATTTCTTATACGTGGCCGAAAAGAATGGCTGGAATATTATAAATATATTTCTCATATACATATACCTTCCAATGTTTATTCTCAGATAATCTATTAGCGACGACACATCCGGCGGATCCAGCACCAACCACTATAAAGTCGTACACTTCTCTGTCATGATGTCGCGAATAATCCTCTAAACGCTTTAAATATCCATAATCTTCTTCTCGTCGTATCTGCTCCTGTATTCTCTTATCCTTGGAGTCTGCATACAGTCTTACTAGCAAGTTCAAGTATACATAACCGAAAGATGTGCAGGCAGTTATATGGGTGTCAACTGGACATGTTTCCGTTAAGTTTACTGGTTGCCACATCTGCATTCTGGCTTAGTTTTTAACACCATCTATAAATTATTAACACCATCTTTCTGCGAGCATTATGGGTTCGATCCCCACGCACTTAATGAATTTCATTATGTGTACAAAACTATTGTTCTGAGTCTTTTAGTTTGGATCTAATTTCTGTCCGTTAATTATTTATATCAGCTCATCATATACATCCTACTATACTGAGTTCGATCTTTCTTCAGAATAGAATGGCAGTTGACCTACTCAAACATGTTGATCAAGCAGGCTGATATATGGTTTTATTTCGAGTTTTCCTTCTCTCTTACATACACATTATATACCTTAGTCGTCTTTTACGACACCCACGAGTAATACACGGGGTGGTGCATTGTATTCTTACTTGAAAGGTCAGAATAGAACCATGTACAATAACGCATCTGAGCAGTGAGGTATCGTAGTTTCAATTGCCTCCTGCTATGAAGGAGGCTCGGGCCAACAGTGGGACGTGTAGACTGAGATGTTAATTGTGATGATGAAGGCATTATATTTTTAATAGTATTTTTATATATTTGAACGTCCATTTATTATTTTTCGATGCGTTACATATTCTAGCTTCAAACTTGTCTCTACAGGTTGCCGATTTAATTAGTAGAATCCTTGAAGGGGGTGTATCAGACCATGATACACTATCCAAATCAGTAAAAAAATAGTACCTAAGTTTTGATTAAATTGCCATGCTGATGCGGTCAATACACTTGTACTATAAAAATTCGATGTAGGCATATACTCATGCGCGTGACACTGAACTAGTAGGCAAATAGTCCCGCTCTCGCTGCGCTCACCGCCGCACAGCCAGTCGAAATGTACCTACAGGTCAATGTACGCCTATAAACCTACTGTTTTGATAAGAAACAAATCACTTTATCTCGGGATTGGGTAGAGCTAGGAGTCTGCAACTAACTTTAATGTTTTATATGACGTCATTCCTACACCTAGTTTAAGTTATTCTAGTAATAAAATCGGCACCCTGTATAAGTAAGCTATTTTACACAATAAGGTTTTGTAGAATTTAAGTTGTAGTTCCTGAGATCAGGACATTTAAATAAACAAACTTGCCAGCTTTGTACTTTTGTCGATTTTCCTCCCTCAAATTTGTCGACATTGAAATCCTATGTAATATATCCGTTAAATATTAATTTTCATTATTCGTATATATAAGCAAAATTCACCCCCTATTTCTACCCTTAGAGAGGACTATATCCCACGCGAGACGGATTTGCAGAATATATAACTTTAGTGACTCTACATCACAAAGCGAGACACTAATATTTAATTTAGTAATAAATCCTATAAAGTATTATCACTACAAAAATTGATCCCTTATTTTACACCTTTATTTTTTTTTGGTGGCGGGACGTCGGGCTAGGGGAAGTCGGGCTGCCGGCTTTTTCATTCACCGAATGAAGCGTGAAAGCACATTGACCCTGTGTGTTCTGCGAACAAGTGGTACTACCCCGGACGGGCCGGCCCACGGTGGACAGAAAACTGTCAATAATGCGGCCACTTGCCACAGGTACCCAGTCCTTGTCTTCGGTGGCCCGCCCGGCCACCTTACCGGCTACGGGAGTTGACCTTGCGGCGACCGCATCTCAGTTCCTGGCACTGTTGACCATCGCTTTCACGACGGCCGGCAACGTCGGATCGACACTGATGGTTGCAAGTAGTTCACGACGCTGCTCTGCCTAAGTCACGCAGACAGTGTTGTAGACACGCGATTAACAGCGTCAGGAACTGGGATCACCGCCTTCTTCGTAGGAGGCGGCGGGGTGGGTCCG
This sequence comes from Lymantria monacha, assembly GCA_905163515.2. Taxonomy (NCBI): domain Eukaryota; kingdom Metazoa; phylum Arthropoda; class Insecta; order Lepidoptera; family Erebidae; genus Lymantria; species Lymantria monacha. The sequence continues at coordinate 17,850,264 of LR991106.1, read as the reverse complement.
AGAGGAAATCCTCTTTGGCAACACGTTCCGTCGCCGGCGCCTGAGGCGGCGCAGGTGCGATTACCTGCGCCTGATACTAGGGTAGTACCACACTCTCGCAGAAAATCGACGTCTGAGCAGTGGTAATATACTGTTGCACTTCGTTTGGTCAATGACGGAGCCGGAAATCTTAACTTCTTGGCTGGGTGTTGATTAGTAGACAGTGACCTCACTGTAGCCCTGGTATTGCAAAGGTCTACTTACCACTAAGTGTGCTGCTTGCTAGTTTGCCGCCATAATCAATAAATAGAAAACTTTTCACCCTGGCCTAAGATCGGATAAGCGATCGTTAAGGTAATGGGCTGCAGCATTTTCTGGGAAAGTTGTATCATCAACTGCGATCACCAATCCAACATTGCATTATTGCAATATTCCTCATTCGGGAAATCTATCTATCTGTGGACATTGATAGCTGATGATTAAAATCTATCCTGATTTTACTTGTGATGAAACATTACTTATTTGGTATCTGTGTGTTCATAATTCTTCTATAGTAATTTCTTTTACATTTATGTCGCTACCTCATTCCCTTCTTGTCAAAGATACTGACAAGTAGAGCGTGGGCGTGGTGATATCAATTCTTAGAAGAAATGTGTTCAGTATTTGTCTTTATTAGCACCAGTATGCAAGATTTATCGTCGATTCCACGTTAACTGTTCTAATGTTTCACAACTTTGTTTAGATTTTTAGATCATTTAAGATGAACAACATATATTGTACCTTAAATTGGGCAGGTTCAGGTCATAATACTATATTAATTAATAAAAAAGTGCAATAATTATCTGATATAATTACAAATATTAATAAACACTATGAGACATAAGCATATGTAAACAAATACATTCTCATTAAAACAGTTGGATCTGCAAATAAATTTTAATAAAAAAAAGATAAGTTGTATTGTTCATCATCCCATGATGACCATTTTTCCAAAATTAAGGCTGCACCTTTTTCAGCGATCATTATTTCTACAGCGCCAAGATCAGACCTAGGCGCTTTCGGTATTATAGAATTAATACCGAAAGCGCCTAGGTCTGATCTTGGCGCAATAATAATAATCAATTACTCTAAGCTTAGAGATACCGATGACTTTTAGTTCTGGGTCCACAACTGCGGATTTGTCCCATTGCGGGCCCATTTTACAGGTACCGGCAATATTACCACTTGAGGTTGAATAGTAACGCGCCAAGCAAAATATATAATCATCTGATCCCCATTTGTACATTGTGCAAGGCTCTAGTGGTGTCTTCAGAAATTCAGCATTATTAGATTTGAAAGCTTCTGTATTACCCAAACTTTCGAATTTCTTAAATGCTTTATATAATGTCTTCAATTCTTCATTATTGCTGAGATAATTCATATCCAACAAAGGCAGTGATCCGTAAGGATCTGTTTTATTTAAAAATAGCTGTCCTGTATTATTTGTTTTGAAATTTATAATTCTCAAAAGCATACCATCGTAAAAACTTTCTGGAAAAAATCTAACAGCATCACCCAATGGCATATTGTTTATGTATTCACTCCAATTTGTAACTGGTAACATATGAAACATTGTGTCTGGGACTGAAGAGTCAGGATCAACATTCGTAAACGCCAAAGCACTTCTGGGACCAATACCTGATATGGGACCTTTCTTATGTTTCATTTTCTTATATTCACGCACTTCCTCTAACATAGTATTGTTGTCAACTGCAGTTGCTGTTTTATTAAGTACTACAATAATTCCATTAAAGGTAACATAATCCTGCATGTTTTTACCCACTGGTAGGTCTTTTACGGTAGGTATGCCTACCTTGTCTAAATGCTTTTTCGGACCAACCCCAGACAGCAATAACAGTTTTGCAGAGTTAATAGCGCCACAACATAAAATAATTTCTTTAGTAGCTCTTGCTGAGTAAAGTTTTTCATTTTTTCTATATCTGACACTTCTAGCAACTATATCGTTTTGGGTCTTCACTATGTTAATTCTCAAAACTTCAGATTGATTCTTAAATACTAGATTTTTTCTCTCGTCTCTTATTTTTTCAATGAAAGCTTTGTATGTGGATACTCTCTTACCATCTCTTGACATTGTTTGTGCAATCATGGTCCCATAATGACTCTTTCCATTTAAATCAATAATAGGTAAACCCATTTCATGAAAGGCATTGACTAGCATGTGGCTGTTTTCATCATTATATGGCAATTTTGAAATAGGCATTTCACCTTCCGTACCATGATAATCAGCGTCTACTTCGTCCATATTCAGATTTTTTTCAGATTTCTTGAAATATGGCAGCAACTTTAAATATAACAAAATACTGAATTAGTGTAATCTATATATACTAGCTGTTTCCTACGGCTTCACCCGCGCGATATGTTAAGATATGGCTAGTTATTTGAGTAGTCAAACAGTAATTAGTATGGTAATATCTTAAATTACAAGAACTAAAAATTAAAAAAAATAATATAAAAAAATATAAATAAAAAACAGATTTTTTAACTAAATATAAGTTTATTTTATTTTATTTTTTACATATATTATTTCAATATTTTAGCATTGTGTGATACTAATATAACTTCCTTAGCAAATTAATTATTGTTTATGCCATATTTTAGCTTATAAGATTTTGTAAAGCGTAAAGTTCAGCATGTTAAATGCCCATGTCATTCCTGTACCGGTCCTAGTTGGCAATGCGATTCTCGAAATTGTCGATCATTGTGTTTACCTTGGACAAACAGTCCAGTTAGGTAGATCCACTTACGAGAAAGAGGTCAGCCGACAAATCCAACTAGGTTGGGCAGCGTTTGAGAAACTTAAGAGGATCTTTTCATCCAACATACCTCAGTATCTGAAAACACAGTTCTACACCCAGTGTGTGTTACCAGTGATGACTTGCGGCACGGAAACCTGGTCTCTAAGTGTAAGACTCATAGCCAAGCTCAAAGTCGCTCAGCATGCTATGGAGCGGGTTATGCTCGGGATTTCTCTGCGAGATAGAATCCTAAATACGGAAATCTGCAGAAGAACGGGTTTAACCGACATAGCACGAAAAATTAGCAAGCTGAAATGACAATGGGCAGGCCATATCGCTCGAAGAACCGACAACCGCTGGGGAAGAAAGGTTCTAGAGTGGCGACCACGTACCTGGCGACACAGTGTAAGACGCCAACTAGGTGGACAGACGACCTAGTGAAGGTTGCTGGGCGTCGTTGGATGCAAGCAGCACAGGACCATACTCTGTGGCGTAACATGAGGGGCCTACGTCCAGCAGTGGACGGCGATAGGCTGAAATGATGAAAGCATGTAGTTTAAAATCATATCTCATATTACTTTTGCGTTATCATTGTGACGTTTGGAAACATTTTTAATGTGACGTCATCAACTGTATTGTGTTCTCGGTCTCAAGTCCATTCTTTTGATGCATACATTAAGTGGACTGTAAAGAAAACATAATCCGTTATTTTAGAGTGGCAGCCATATTTTTTTTTATATATAAAAGACACCACTCTTTTTTTATTATTTACGGTGTGCTATGGATGTGGTCGCGCTCCGCCAAATCAGTCCGGGGCGACGGAAGAGACGGTTCTTCGCCGTGCGACCGGGCCACCGGTACCCGATCTTTGTCTTCAGTAAAATACCCTTTTTTTTTCTTTTTTTTTTATTGGTGGACTATGAATGCGTCTCGTGCCGCCAAATCGGTCCGGAGTGACGGAAAGGCGGCGCGTGACCCCATAGACCCACCGTAAAACTCCTCTCTCTTCGCCGTGCGAGCGGACCACCGGTACCCGACCTTTGTCTTCGGTGGTCCGCCCAGCGGTTCAGTAAAAGACCCTGCACTAAGGAAATAATCCTTGTATTGGGATTTTACAAACATGCAATTAACGCAGACAAAATACACTCAGACTCAGAACAACACTTTGTGAATCGCACAAAGTATTGTCCTGCGTAGGAATTGAGCCCACGGCCACTGAAGGTCGGTATCTTAACCACTACGCCATCTGTGCAGTGAAGTATTAAACGTAGTGTGATGTCAATAACTTTATCATTTTCTATTTTTCAAGCTCTTTCATTTAATTTAACATATATAAAGGTAGTTGAAAATAATATTCAATCCACCATCTTAGATCGGCTGTCGTATTGGCTTTTGTATGATACTCATAACTTTATCGTACACACATCAAAGGAGTTGGAAAATGTCCATCTTGAAGTGGCGACCATATTGAATTTAGTGTCATGTCATCAACTTTATGATTTTCTACTTTTGATGACTTTTCATTTGATATATGTATATTATAGACGGGCGAAAAAAAATGGAACTAATCTTTTTGATATGGCGGTAACGTTAATTTTTTTTATTGTTCTAAGTCATCATGGACTTAGTCTAAATTACCCCTGACTTGATCAGGGACCTAAATTCGTTGTGATAATTTATTAGCATGCATTTACAATAAAAGGTAGAAAAAATTGCAAGAATACATAGTAACTTTATAAGAATTAAATTAATTTTAACAAGGAAATATGAAAAATAATTATGCTAAGAGAGAAGTAATAAAATAGGTAGTTAAAATGTAAAAGAGAAAATTAATAGCACTTAATATAATAGTATAATGAAACTATTTAGATATAGAAAAAACAAGTACCTACTACTTGTTGATACTTAACATTAAATTTAGTATGCTGTCATTAATTTTATCATTTTCTAAATCCTTTCCATTTGAAACCAATTAGAGTTATTAAAAAGAAAATACAATCCGCCATCTTGGATTCGGCCACTCTAAATTGGTGGATTGTATTTTCTTTTCCATATGAGATTTAATGTGATAATACAAACTTTATCGCAGTTTACTTTTCATATCTTTCATGGCTATGATAGGTTACAGTTATATCTACTACTGATGATGTGAAGTATTCGCACAGGTCGTTTAGTGATATGATCATCATCATCATCATCATCATCGTGCAGCCTTTCACCATCAATAACTGGATGTAGGTCTCCCATACAGCTATGTTATAACCACCACGCATGGCAAGTAGATTGTGAAGCGCAGTAAATTGTCATACATTTTGTGAACCCTCTGCTGATTTTTGAGATTCTCACGGACATACGAAGTATAGGGACAACTGTATTCTTACCACGCGGGCACGCGGTGGAGTATTAATACAATAGAAATCTAATTATATCTAATAGTATGATAAATTCAAAGTAAGTTCTCACCGAACCATAGTCCCATCCAATGTTACCATCCTCCACCCATTTATTGTAGTCAGCTTTATTTCCTCTTGTGTATAGTATGAAATTTAAACCACTGGTTCCACCAACCAATTTGCCACTAGATATCATATAACAGCTTCATTGAGAATGTTATTAGAAACAACCTTTTTTGTCCATATTTTGCTTTTTAAAACATATAAGTAAGTATTTTCTAAATTAGGAGGAATAATGGGACTAGTATACCACTTTGTCCGTATAACCGACTGGTTGGGAATATCCCATACATAAATGGTAACTTAATTTTCTGTATATCTGATTCTTCTTTTTCACGATAACGACGGAATATAAAGCTTAATTTCGAATTACCCTCTCTTGTAATATTCTTGTTAAAAGATTACATGTGACAGACAGACGTTTCTTATGATAGCCACGAGTAAAGAATGTTTTGCTCGTAGCTATCATAAGAACCCTAACCCATTGTTTATGGCACATCATCATTATCATCATCATCTCAACTCATATATGTCCCACTGTTAGGCTCTAGCCTCCTCCACAATGGGTAATTAACCTACTATACCACGCTGGTCAGACGTGTTGGTATAGGGTTTTGTTTCGAGTATTCCTTCTATCACATAGATATTAATACGTTTTATATCCCTTAGTCGTTTCGTACGATCACCCACGGGTAAGATAGGGTGAATTTTTCTTACTCCGTCACCACACGTAAAATGTTTATGGCACATTGTATTCAATATATCATGCTGTACAACCCAAAATTAATCAGTCAGTACATAAGAAGGGCACCAATATTAAGGTAGACGTGCACACTGTAGAGATCTTGGAGGTTTACTGAGCACTAAATCACTAAGCGTGATGATTATTTTAAGACATAGTACGGATATATTTTAAGTAATAGTAAAATTATATAACATTGCTTTGTGGTAGCGGCTACGAATACTACCAATCCTCACCTTTGCACGTGGATGTTGTAAAAGCCAAGCTTTATATTGACCCGGGCTAGTATCACCTGATGCCGTTTGGTCAACTATTACATTCCAAAGGCGAGTTGACGTCAGGCAGGCGGCCGGTCATAAATCTATTGCCAATAACTTTTGCAATCTGTAGGAAGAGGAGTACATATTGCGTCAACCCCGAGTAATTGGGATAAGAGCAGAAGAATTATGAGTATAACAAAATATGTACATGACTATTTCCTTATATATTCTTTGAGGAAACGTTAATCCAACAGTCTCTATGAACTAGGAATAATGGCATGATCAACACGACCGGTGGTGATCGTAGTTTGTGTTATAAGGTTCCCAGGAGATTAGTAGTGCTCCCATAGCTTTTTACATTGTACGACTCCCACGGGAAAATGGATGGTGATATATTGTATTCTTAATCCGTCATCCCATGAAGTGAGAATGTGACACACCACATGTGAGAAAAAAACTACATACGCAAACTATTTTTTTTTTTAAGTATATACCTTGCCGGGCGGGCCACCGTAGACTGGGTTCCGGTGGCCCGCTCGCACGGCGTGGAGAGGTACTTGTAGGGCGGGTCTATGGGGTCGTGCGCCGCTTTTTCTGTCGCCCCAGACGGATTAGCGGGGCGTGACCACTTCATAGCCCGCCGCCAAAAAAAAAAAGAAGTGTATACCTTGAAACAATACAGGTTTTCTTATCTCTTGCAAGGCAGCTATGATTGTTAGGCACTATGTGAAACTCCCAATTCGCATTAGATCTCAATGCAGTAGGATGGAGACTTGGCACTGTACTGACGTCTGGTTGCTCTATACCAGCTTCTAACACAAGTACCTAAAGCAAATGGATTGTGTTTAGTCTGTGAATAATAGGTGAACACAAGTGAAACAAGCGTATCTCTGTAATCTATTTGCAGATACATCGTGTATGCCCTTATATGGCCCAAAAATATAAATTAAGGGCTTATGGTTCGTTCTTAAAATGAATGGAACTGATCTAGCATATAAATACTGGTGGAATCGACGTATTCCAAAAATAATAGTGATATACTATAGTTACCATACCATAATATAATAATAGTGTAAATCAGCGCGAGAGAATAAGATATAAAGAAAGAGAGAGAAAGAAAGAGAGACTTCGGGTTGAGAGCCCTCAGCGCTCTCCCATAGTCCGCCTAAAGCTGCCAAAATCAGCTGCGGTTAAGAGCTAAACACACACATAAAAAAAGAAAGAGAGTACGAGAAGAGCGGGCAATACATAATGCTCAATAGTTGTACATACAACATTCTTAGTAATTTTCGATAATTCGGCTAATAGAAATCGTCAGTTTATATGATTTCTATAATTTTTGTGTAATTTCCTTTAAAATTAAAAAATTAAAACCGCACTCGAATATTTCAAGGTAACAATTTTTAACTTTCTGACTCGTTCAGTATTATTCGTAAAATTTTGTTTTCTGCATGTAATGAACTTATTTTGTTTAAATCTGATGCGCCCGATTTGTCAATCGATTTTTTTTATTAATCTGATAAACTGTTCTGAACTTACTTATATTGAGGCATCATAGGTAATTGGTGGAAGTACCTAACAGGGTTCAAGGATTCTCCCCTAATATTAAACTGCTGAATTCAGGTTACATACGAAATCTCCCTCTTAGCCTCCCCTACTATTAAGGTTATTTGAAATAAAACTATTTTTACGGATTTTGAATTTTGAATTACCCGACGTTTCAACACTTTATAATATTCATGATCACAGGAGCACCTCCTGTATCCCTCCGTGTCCCTTCAGTCCAATAATATTTATGCAAGAGAAAGAAAACTTCAAATGAAATCCGGTATCAACCCATCTGATCAGCGCGATATAGTAGATCAATCGTTCTCTTATTGTGGAGGAGGATCGAGCCGAGATGATGATGATTAATACCACCCTAATAAATAAATAATGAATAAATCCTTATTGCACCAAACACCACTTTTAGATTAGAAAGTATAAATAAGTGTATTTCATACCTTCCAATTTTTATTCGCTGATAATCTATTAGCCACCACACAACCAGATGTTCCACCGCCAACTATAATGAAGTCATAAGTCTCTATTCTTTCATCAGTTTCATCCGGGCTATTATTCCTTATAATGAAGTCAAAAATCTCTTTTTTTATATCAGGTTTATCCCATCTATTATTACTTTCTTTTTGTTTTCTTTCATATTCGGAGCTTCCGTACAAGTTCACAATCAGATTCAGGAATACTATACCTTGGTATGTACATCCAGCGGCTGTACTATTTGCTGGACATACCTGAGTTATATTATTTGGCTTCCACGTGTCCATTTTCTATTGACACTTCTCAGCACCTGCTGTCAAATTAAAAGGTCATCTAATATAAAAATAAAATGATAATTTGCAAGCCACGTCTGGAATACTGTACTACAATGTTCTTATAGTAAGGTGAGATGTACGTTCAATAGTTTCTTCTATACGTAATAACAATTATATAGTTCACTTAAAAACCCCATTAAATTTAATCTGATATGTATTAATAAAAGCTGAATGGTAGCGGCTTAGATTATTACCAACCCTTACTTTGCTCGTGGATGTCGTAAAAGACGACTAAGAGCCTTATAACGACCTAAGCCAACTCCTACTGATGCCGTTTGGTCAACAATTACATTCCCAAGGTGGGTTGACGTCTGGCCGGTCATAAAACTATTTCCAATAACTTTTACAATATGTAGGCACTATGAATGAAGAGTACATATTGTATCGACCCCAAGTAATTGAGATAAGAGTAGGGGAATGATGATGATGATGTATTAATAATACAGGTCGGCAGCAAAAATGCTGGGGTTTTTTTTTAAAGATTTATATGTATTTAAGTGTTCTTAAAACTAAAACAAAAATATCTCGAAAAAATGCCAGAACGTCAGATTATTTAACAAAAATACAAAATTTTATTAAATAGCAGTTTTGGGTCTATCTTAATTTCAAATATATAGTCACAATTTTATTTGGATTACTGTTTTTAAATGTATACAGGCCATAACTACAATTGTATTAAAAATGCATCATTTGCTTTCTGTGTTTCGGAGGGTCAGGTGAAACAGTTCATCGTAAACATGGTATGTTGGTTTACTCATTTCAGATACCTGACCTATGGATTATTATGAGTAAGGAGAATGCCATGTACAAATTTCAGGGCATATACATTACAATACATTAATCCATTCCAAATAGCTCATCTCCGTTTATACTGTTACTTCAACCGGAATACGGCCAGGAGGATAAGTGTTGGCTCATTAGGCCCATTAGGTACATACGCGGAAACATTATTACCATCATGGTTAACGAGAACGATCCCTCTTTTAGTAGTTCGTACGTGATCTATTTTCCGTGTGGTGACGGAGTAAGAATACTATTCACCACCCCATATCTTACCCGTGGGTGATGGTAAGAGGCGACTAAGGGATATAAAATGCATATAACATCTATGCCAGAGAAGGAAAACTCGAAACAAAGCCCTATACCAATACGTCTGAACATTTATGGGCTGTGATGATGATGATCTATTTGCTGCTTGGAAGCTTTAATCCAGCTGCAATCGTTTGTACACAATATTTTATAAATTATTATATCTTGGTTCGGAAGATAGCTCACTATAATTAGTATACACTAAGAATGTTGTACACAATTTTATATATATAAATATTACAACTCTGAGGTTTTGCTCGTATCTATACAGCGGCAGATGCGTTAGAACCTGATAGGAGATTATGAAATGTAAAATTGACAATATGCAAGTGCCCTTACAAGGTTTATTCATAAATACTTTCATTATGATCCTTAAATAACATGAAATGATCATGTCTCATTGTAAGTCATCCAGTTTATCGCGCATTTTTATTAACCAAATTTAAATGTGATTTTCTTGAATTTTGTTATATATTTAAATACATTTTAAGTGACTTCCAAAACAACTGCTTAAAAATAATTATCAACAAGTAAAAGAAAACCATAATTTTATCTAAAAGCGAGATAGCAGATTAAGTAGAAGAAATAATTTAATTAATTATACATATATACAGGGTGGAAGTGGACCGCTCCCGAAAACAAAGACAGAGGACACTACTAGTCCTACTTGTGATGATAGGCTAGAAAAAAAATCGATTAGGAAGAAAAAAAATATTTTTTTTCACCACGCGTGGTCGTTCAACTCTGGAACGTGAGTTTTGAATAGATTGCGTCTTTTCTCATCTGAGTAAAGTTACGTATTTTTTATGGCATTATCGTTACATGGTACTGTTCTAATACGATGGACTGTGAAAAAAATTGAAAAACCGTTGCGGAAAAACAAATTTTCAATCTAAGTGTCAAATCTTAGCAGCCATGGAAACTATGATGGATACTTACTTGCAGGCTTATAGGAGCTAATATGGTGGAAATGTGTATTGGTATTAGTCCCAAAAATGGTATCTTCCCTTGGTTGTCCAAATAGTTACTACTATTGAAATACTGAGGAAATCGAACTTACCAACACTGCTTTATTTACGAGCTTAGTAAATATGTAGATTTTGCTACAGTGTAACTGCTCGAACTAAAGAAAGGTGGTATAAAGTCTACCTTATATCTATACAAGGTACATAACAGCTAAGCTATGTTATCGAATTGAAATACATTTAAATTCGCTATACAGACATGGTTACTTGAATGATAAATTACAAACATTTTATCTTGTATCTGCATAATTAATTGATATGAAAACGTTTTTAGAAACTGTTTTGTTCTAACTAATACAATAAATGGAACGTTGAAGGTTTACTTTTCATACCTTTAGGTATGTAAATATTAGGTCCTTACATATGAAATTGGCGTTTTGTACGGGAGGAATATAAAGTCATTTTTTTTTGTAGAATATATTTAATTAATCAAAGTATGCACCCTTGTTATTTATGCACTTTTGCCATCTCATAGGTAGTTCATTAATCCCTTTACTAAAAAAACCATGGGGGCGAGAATCAATAAACTCTTTGATGACGGTTTGGACTGCCGCATCGGAGTTGAATTTTTTCCCTTGTAAGAAGTTGACCAAATGCCGGCAAAAATTATAATCTGTTGGAGCAAGATCTGGGGAGTACGGTGTATATCGCAGACATTCCAATTGTAGCTCATCTAACTTAGTGGTTATTTATTGTGTAGTGTGTGGTCTTGCAGTGGCGTGAAGCAGCAGTGGCCTAAAGCGATTGACCAATCTCAGTTGTTTAGCAGCTAGTTCTTCCTTCATGGTTTGCAGTTGCTGACAATAGATAGCTGCCGTAATGGTTTGGCCAGATTTTAGAAAGCTGTAGTGAACGACACCACCGCTTGTCCACCAATAACTTACAAGTAACTTTTTTTGAGTCAATTTTCGTTTAGGGCAGGATTTGACTGTGTCTCCAGGGTTCAGCCATTGCGACGAGCTCTTCCGATTATCGTACAGTATTCACTTTCATGACTAGTAATGATACGATTTAAAACCCCTTATATTATTGTATCGGTTGAGCAAAGTAACAGCAGTCGACGCGTGTTTACAAGTTCAATTCACTCAATTCATGAGGTACCCATCGTTCAAGTTTTTTTTTTTACTTTCCCGGTTTGTCTTCAAGTGGATTAATACAGTTTTGTCACTTACCCTGAAACCTGCAGCTATCTCTGAAGTGCTTTTACGTGGATGCGCTTCCACAATAGCCTTTTTCATTTCCCACTTTGGTCTCCAGCCGTCAACGGGGTTGGTTCTGAAGGTCGAAATTTCCAGAAGGAAAACGTTTAAACCAAAAACGTACCGTGCTTTCTTTTGCGACACCAGCGCCGTACACATCATTAATCCTTCGAGCTATTTCTGCAGCACTGGTGCCACGGTAGAACTCGTACTCGTAACTATACCGATATTTCATGTTTTCCATTGTGCGATAATAAGCGACGCCAAAGAAAAATAATGAGGAAAAAACAAATGAATGACTGTTTTCAAAACTCAAATGTACCAAGTGCTAAATGAATATAAATTTGAATTTGGAATGCTTGACCAAAGAGGAGATATTTCAGATCAAAGTGGTCAGTACGACAAAACGCTAATTTCATATATAAGGACCTAATATTTTAAAAATGTCCTTTGCGAATGACACAACGGTGAATATGTTTCACTCAAAGGCCGCGGTGAGGTCATATAGTGGATGGTTCTGAACGTTACGCTATCGCCCCTTTCGGCGTGACAGATTGCCAGAAAGGAATAATAATAATAATAATAAAAAACCTCCGGGCCAGTCGTTACCTCACCATGAGGCTAACGCAAAACTCGGAGGAACATTATATGGCTCCTTAAGTTCTTTTGATATAAAAAAAATGTATCACAAGATTTACAGGAAAGCCAATAAACCGCAGGGCAGCTTGTGGCGAGCTGAATGTGAGTGGCGACACTGCGGTCCTGAATACTCCAGAGAGTCGATCAGGGACTCGTCTCCAGCTGGCCTTCATTGGCTGGCTAGAATGGAAACCGAAGAGTGCCCGAAGGACTCTCAGCTCTGGCTTGCCTTAAACAGCTGGTCAGAGAGGGGTCGCCAGAGCTATATGCTCGGGGGTGGAAGTGTCATTTTCAAGGGCATAATTACGGGGAAACCAAGGATCTGTTTATCGCAGACTCAATGGTGAAACCGGCGCCGCACCGCTCGACACCCCTAGCTACTTACACCAATGTTGCCTTCTGTTGCCCGTATGACTAGTGTGTCTGTGGCGACTATTTAGGGGGCCCATTCAGTGAGTTGGCGAGTCACCGTCTGCCACCATTCATCTCTTAACATGGGTTTGAAGGCAGATGACAGTTTATAATTTCATAAATATAAAATGAACCAGTCCACTAAGCACCCACTCCCATATTCATATATTAGATACCATCATCACACAATAGTTTTACACTTAGTGCTGGCATTCCACGAATGTTATGTGCAGACGTGGAATGTCATCGGTAGGTGTCCCATCCCAATATTTAGATTAAATTTCTCTAAAGGCCTCTGCGTGTTGGATCCATATCCCCATGTAAGCCTACCAAAGCACCGGGTATCTTCCCTACCGGAAGAGCCCGTGAATAAATGGAGATATAATAATAATAATTTATTTATTTCCTCTATCACAAAGGTAAATACAAATTACACACGTACAATATTTATGATTACACTCATTCCTTTGTGAGAGACTGATGTCTGTAATAGGGAACCCTGTGTCACAGATCACCAGGCGCCCACCTCTGGGACAAATTGCGATGATACTACTACTATAATTATTTTATTTAACATGTTTTCTTATATGAGATAGAGATAAGTGAAATGTGAGCGTGCGTGTGGATGTTTATGTGTATGCGTGCGTGCGCGCCCGAATGTGTATCTCTGAGTGTGTGTGTGCGCGCGCGCGCGCGCGCGTTTGTGTCTGTATAGGTGTGTGTGTGTGTGTGTGCGCGTACGTGAGCATATGTTTGATGTGTGCATCTGTGTGTGTATGTGTTTTTATTAATATAAACCAAACCTATGATTTTATTACATTGAATAATTTTAAAGATAACTGTTATTGTACATATAAAACATTATTTTATTATGTTAATTAATTATAAAAAGAAGAAAAATATCACTTATATTTTCGTCTGATGGCGCAGTAAGAATTCAATTTTCTAGCGCTTGACTTTCTTTTAGTTCCACCATATCGTTGCACCTTTATATACCATATGTTGAAGCCGACAAGTGCCCTAATACACAAAAATAATGTGTTTAAGCACGCTTGTCATGATAGCGAATTGCTAAAAAGTAATGCATCGTATACCATTCGTAGAGTCTTTTTATGTACCACATCAGGAAACTCTTTAAATTTTGTTTGTAAACAGGCTTTCGAAGTTTTTTAGACACCGATTGAATACATACATACATATGTATGTGGCGTGGGATACGGCATGATGATATCATCACGCCATATTCCTTGCAGGGTAGGCAGAGAGAACAGAGTGCCAGCGAACTCTATCCTTGCATACTTCACTTGCTTCCTCAACATTCATAATTCTCTTCATACACGCTCACCGGTTTCGGAGACTCTTGACTCCACCTTCCTTCAGAAAGTGACCAATCTGATCTAGGTACGTTAGTCTCGGTCTCCCCCGGTACCTACATCCTTCCACTTTCGTATGCCGATTGAATATGATTTGTAAAAGTTAAATTTTCGTCTATGTAGATTCCTAGATATTTGGACAATGGATAGGACTTATACTGGGACAGTTACAATTTCATCATCATCATCTCGTCTCAGCTCATATATGTCCCACTGTTGGGTTCGAGTCTCCTCCATAATCAGGGAAGTTAACTACTAAACCACGCTGGTCAGACGTGTTGGTGTAGGGTTTTGTTTTGAGATTTCCTTCCCTTGCATAGTTGTTATATGTGATTTATATCCCTTAGTCGTCTTTTACGATCACCCACGGGTTCGATAGGGGGTGGTAAATTGTATTCTTACTCCGTCATTACACGGATCAGATATACAATTTCAGTTTAGTGAAAAATTGCATGCATGCAAAAAAAACAACCCTTGGCTCTGGCCTCTGGTAACAAACAACATTCGGAAACTCAGGACCGACGAGAAGGTCATCGAGCTGGAAGAGGGATTGAGCAAAATCCGCTGGGATATTGTAGGATTATCAGAATTGCGAAGAGAAGGCGAGGGTACGATAATCCTCCGGTCTGGAAACTTGCTCTTCTACCGGGAGCGAGATCACCCGTCCCAAGGCGGTATAAGGTTTAGCTTTTGCAAGTCTCTCGTAGGTAACGTGGAGAGGATCGAGAGTGTGTCGACAAGAGTAGCGTACCTTATGCTCAGAATTACCTTTGAAGGTCATACAGGTATATGCGCCGACTTCGGCATACCCCGATGACGCGGTGGCATTCTACGAGGACATCTCGAAAGCCATACACGTGTCCAAAATCCACTTCACTGCAGTTATGGGAGACTTAAACGTGAAACTGGGCAAAGGAATTGATGATGAGTTGAGGGTGAGGGGATACATGGATATGGACAGAGAAACCAGAGGGGCCAGAAACTAGCTGATATTCTGTAGAAGGAAAGTCTCTTTAAGATGAATTCCTTCTTCAAGAAGCAGCCACAAAGGAAATGGACCTGAATTAGGCCCGATGGTGCAACAAAAAATGAAATAGACTTTATCTTATCGGACAAACGACAGATATTCAATGATGTCTCAGTGATCAGCAGGATCTTCTCTATTCATTTTATAATCGCTTCCCTTCATATGTTACTACCGCCTCTTGCGGTATTCCGAGAAGGTCACGTGTGTCACTATTTGGACCTGAAGTCTCATCTGACTCTCTACGGCGTAATTGATTCACATGTCTGGTTACCATTGGACCGTCTTCCATTTTTACTAAGAAGCGTACTGGGCCTTTAATTCTAATTATTTCACCTTTAACCCACTTCTCCCCTCTGGAGTAGTTCCGTAGCCACACTTTGTCTTGTATACTGAATATTCTAACTGGTACATCTCTATTTTTCTTAATTTGACTATCTGCTTCTGTTTTGACAGAAAATGGATGAATAATATCAAACCGTGTTCGAAATCTTCGCCTGTTAAGCATTTCTGCAGGTGATTTCCCTGTAACGGTACTTGGTACAATCCGTAAACCAAATAAGAGTCTCTGCAGTTTAACATTAATATCAACTCCAGGTAGGCTTCTTAATTTATTTTTCACTGTTTGAACTGTCCTTTCAGCCTGTCCATTTGTTGATGGACTGTAGGGTGGATTAAAAATGTGTCTAATTCCATTACACATCATAAAATCCCCATATTCTTTGGATGTGAAAGCAGTGCCATTGTCTGAAACAAGTACTTCTGGCAAGCCTTGTTCTGCAAATATCTCTCTGAGAGCTTGAATTGCACACTGACTAGATGATGATTTTACAACCTTCACCTCTGGCCATTTAGAGTATGGATCAATGACAATCAAGTATATTTTCTGTCTAAATGGCCCTGCAAAATCTACATGTAAACGTTGCCAAGGATTTGATGGAGTGATCCATGAATGTGCTGTAGTTGCTGGCATACTTCTGTTTACTTGACAGTTCTCACACTTCGCAACCTGAGCTTCTATCTCATGGTCCAAACCTGGCCACCAAAAATAGCTTCGTGCTATTGCTTTAGATATCACCACACCATCATGTGTCTCATGCAATGCTTCCAGCATATCACGCATTGGAGGCGGTATTACTACTCTACTTCCCCAAATGATACACTCGTTACTAATAGATAACTCTTTTCTCTTCATCCAATAAATTATTAATTTAGCTTCATCCACTCTTTCAGGCCATCCATGTAGTATCCAATACTTGACCTTAGATAAAACTTCATCTTCTCTTGTCTTTTTTGAAATATCTTTCGGTGAGTACTGCACTGCACTTGGTGTCTCTGACAACAATAATATATCTTCTATATCTTCAGTTATCGGATGTCAGTCCTCTGATTCTATAGGCCATCTACTGAGTGCATCAGCATTGCCAATACTGGAACCTTTTTTATAGATTAATTCATAATCATGAGAATTAATCTTCAAAGCCCACCGCATCTTTCTAGGGGACAACACTTTAGGTATTGCTTTATTTCGGCTCAGTATTCCTAGGAGAGGCTTATGATCTGTGTATATTGTAATATGTCTGCCATATACATATCGACTGAATTTATCTAGTCCAAACATAATTGCTGCCGTCTCTTTATCAATCTGAGCATAGTTACGTTCTGTTCTGGATAATGTCCTGGACCCCATAGCTATGGGTTATTCTGAACCATCATCCATTATGTGAGCCAATACTGTCCCAACCCCATACTCACTTGCATCGCATGTTAAAGTTATTTTTCGATTATTATCAAAGTGCACTAGAGTTTGTTCACTTGATAACATCTATTTTGCCTTAGTGAATGCTTCCTCTTCATCGTTTTTCCATATCCGTTTCGCATCCTGTCTAACAATCTGTGCAGTGGCTCCAACACTGTAGCCTTATCCTTTATAAAGCGTTCATAAAAATTCAGAAGGCCCAAGAATGCCTGAAGCTCCTTAACATTCTTTGGCTTTCTTTCACTGTTTATTAATTCCACTTTTTTTTTACTGTATGTATGATGTATGCCATGTTCATCTACTACATATCCCAGAAATTCTATTTTATTTGTGGCAATTTCACATTTCTTTTTGTTTAATCGCAGTCCCACATTATATAGGCATTTCAGTGTCTTCTCGAGTCTTTCATTATGTTCTTTGCTATCTCTACCACTAATTAAGATATCGTCTAACAGTACTGTTACACCCTTTATTCCTGCCAGTGTTGTGGACATTAATCTTTGAAATATACTAGGACATGCTTTCAAACCATAAGGTAATCTGTTCATTTTATACAATCCCCTTGGTGTGTTTATGGTCAATAGTCTTGCAGTTTTAGTAGCGACTTTCACTTGTGTGTAAGCTTCCTTGAGGTCTAATTTTGAAAATATATGACCCCTGCCACTTCTCACAATGACTCATTGATTATCGGTTGAGGATAGGTGTCCGTGTCAGTTGCCAGATTTACCGTCAATTGGTAGTCACCACATAATCGTATACTTTTTTACTGGCACCACTGGTGTGGCCCAGTCTGAATATGGTACTGGTTCTATTACTTCTGTACGCACTAACCTGTCAATCTCATCACCCACTTTGTCTCGTATATTTTTTTTTTTTTTTAAAAGACACCTCCCTGCACTAAGGAAATAATCCTTGTATTGCGGGGGACTTTACAAACATGCAATTAACGCAGACAAATTACACCCAGACTCAGAACAACACTTTGTGGATCGCACAAAGTAATGTCCTGCGTGGGAATCGAACCCACGGCACTGGCACGGAAGGTCGGTATCTTAACCACTACACCATCTGTGCAGTCAAAAAAAAAAAGTATAGCAAAAGGGATAGGCCGACTCCTCATGAATCTTGGCTATGCCCCAGGTTTGCAATTTATAACAACCTCGGGTCCTTTATATTCACCTAGTTCTTCCTTAAATACTTCTTCATATTTGTTCTTTACATCTAAAAGAGATTCTTTATTATTTTCTTCAATCGAATTTATTCCTTTCACTGATATCCCTAATGGCTTAAACTAGATAGACTAACAGATTTCCTTTTCCTATCAAGAGAGGTAGATATCCTTTAAAGCTTTTGTATTCTACAAAAACTTGTATCCTACCATGTAGATGTACCTTATTATGTGTCCAGGTCTGCAAGTTCAACTCACTTCTCTCAATCTTAGGTAACCCGTTTGGCCATATTCCATGGGCCTGTTCAATGAACGTTATTGAGTATGAGCACCCAGAGTCAACTTCAAAAAATACAGGTTTTTTATTTAACTGTAATTTTGTATACACTGGAGGTTCACGGTAAACTCCTCCCATACAATACAAACCATTCATAAATTCTTCTGTTATCTCTTGTACATGTTCCTGTGGCATGTTTTTTATTTTATTACATTTTTGCTATGTGGCCTAGTTTCTTGTACGCATTACATTTAGCTTTAGTAAATTTACATTTGTGATACAAGTGGCTTCCTCCACATCTATAGCAATATAATTTTCTTTGCTTATTTATTTCTATACCGTTAATTTCCATTGGTTCCTCTTCTACTCTGCTCGAACTCGGTTGTGGAGTACATATTTCACTAGTATATTTATAATTTTCAAGTTTAGTGGGTATATTAATAACTTTCATGTCTTCTTCCTTTTTTCCGTTTGTAGTGCCATCTCCACTGCTCTCTCATATGTAAGATTTGCCTTCCATAATAAATTCTCTTGTAACTTAAGGTTATTCACCCCACATACTAATCTATCCCGTAATGTTCTTTCTAGATCCACAAAATTATAATACCTGGTCATCCTCCTCAATGCCGCAATGTAATCCTGCATAGATTCTTCTTTACCTTGATTTCGCATATGGAATTTATATGATTCTACTATTTCATTTGGTCGCGGTCTAAAATGATTTTTTAACTGGTCTACTATATCCACTAGAGTTACTTGGCTTAGAGACTTTGGGAAAATTAATGTTTTTACTAACTGATACAAATCATCCCCACATGATGCGAAAAATATGGCTTTTTGTTTATTTAATTCACTCACACAATGAGCTTCTAAAAAAAATCCGAATCTTTCAGAATAAGACTCCCAATCACCATTATTTATATTAAATGTTTCAAATCTAATATCAGCCATCATGTAACACACTTTTTTACTCAATTTTACTTTAAATTACACTTAAATAACGATTTTTCCGCATTCGCCACTGTTGAGTACTTACTAGGTTAATAATGACTGCTCGAAGGTAGATGTGAAGGTCGATGGAAAAGATCTTCTCCAATTACCCCCACTCACACTAACATGTCACATAGTACTTATAATCACACTTTTCACTACACCTAAATTCGCCACAATATTAAAAGGAGTATGTTAGTGCTTCACGAGCTCACCTAACGTTTCTAACGCTCGCAAGTTCTTATTTAAATGGTCAATAAAGCCCTTAAAAGTGATAGACGATTCTTTAGGGAATGCCTCAATATTAAAAATAGCCGATACGTGGTTGTGAATCAATAATATCTTGTTATCAAAACACTCACATAATACCTGCCATGCTATATATAGGGTAATTACAAGCCTGAAACTCGGTCGGCTGTATTACCACGGCAGCGGATCCCTCCAAAGACGTCCGTAGATAATGAAATTTGTTAATTTCGTCAATATCATCATTAGAATTAATAAGACTCGTAAATGTATCACGAAATTTCAACCAACAGGTATAAGAACCGCTAAACTTGTACTCTTCTTTCATAGTGCATATTGTAATAGTTATTGGCAATAGTTTTATAACCGGCCTCTTGCCAAACGTCAACCCTCCTTGGGAATGTAATTGTTGTACAAACGGCATCAGATGGAGTTGGCCAAGGTCGTTATAAGGCTCTTAGTCGTCTTTTACGACATCCACGAGCAAAGTAAAGGGATATTAATGGCACTAACCTGATAGTCTATAATCTCTCCGTGTGGTGACGGAGTAGGAATACAATTCACCACGCCTATCTTACCCGTGGGTGATCGTACGAGACGACTAAGGGGTATAAAACGCATATAACATGTATGCAAGAGAAGGAAAACTCGAAACAAAACCCTATACCAACACGTCTAACCAGCGTATGTTAATTTCCCTTCGTTTATGGAGGAGGCTCTAGCCCAACAGTGGAACACATATGAGCTGAGATGATTATGAACCTAATAGTCCTTAATTATGTTATATACTACCTGAATGAGTGTTGAGTAACGATATCTATTTAAATAAGAGTTAACACCGTGCTTTTGATATACTTGCTTCGAATACCATACAGCCGTCTTATAATCTTGATTGCAAATTAATTGATTTTCTTGTAATTTTATATTATTCTTCATATAATAGCAGATTATTGCTAATTTATTCCATCCGGCTCGAAGGACCAATATGTTGCGGAATAATTCAAGTGAAAATAAAAGGCAGCCGGTGTACGCTAGTGTAGTGAGTTTAATAAATGTAATGAAGGTTTTACACAAAAAAGTACATGACATAGGCATTACAATTAATAGCGGGGAGAATCCCACTTGGCGCGACGTCTTGCTATGTAGTTTTACATAGGCATATATATATACACGTTAGTAATGTTAATTTTTATAGAAAATAATATTTTAATATTTATTCGAACTTTTTTATTTTTCTTTAGTGTATGTTACGCTGTTGATAGTTTTCTGTCTACAGCCCCGGATCGGTCCATCCGCAATAGTACACTGTCGCAGATGATCGACTTCTGAGTAATGGCAATATGCTATGCTTCATTTGCTGAGCGAGAGAGTGGGAAGCCCAACTGGGTAGGTTTGGTGTTTGTATTGGTAGGTAGCGGCCTAGCTATACCATTGGTATTGCAAAGATCCATGGGCGGTAGTAACACTTACCATCAGGTGTGCTGATTGCTCGTTTGCCATCATAAGCAATAAAAAAAATTAGCTTGACTTCTTGGGTAAGCTTTGGTTACCTAGTTGTAGCCTAGGGATCGTTAAGGGAATGGGCAGCAGCATTTTCTTGGAAAACTGATATCATCTACTGCGATCACCAATCCGCCATTGCATTATTGCAATATTCCTTCTTAGGGAAATTTATCCAACAGTGGACATTGATAGATAAATCGATCCTGATTTCACTAATGGTGGATTATTTTGGTGAATGTGTGTACATAATACATTTATAGTAATTTCTTTTACAGTTATGTCGCCACCTCATTCCCTTCTTGTCACAGATACTGACAAGAAGAACGTGAGGCGACATAAATAGTTTGATCCTCTTTTTTTAGAAGAAATCGAAGAACCTTCAGTGTTCGTATTTATTAGCATCAGCAACCTATCACCGATTTTCCGTTAAGTGCTCAAATGTTCTACAATTTTATTTAGATCATTTAAATGAACAAAGTATATCGTAACTTAAATTGGGCAGGTTCAGGTTATAATACTATATTAATTTATGAAAAATGTAGTAATAATTATCTGATATAATAATATTAATAAACACACTGTGAGACATAAGCATATGTCATAAATAAAAACACGCTCAGATTTAATTAACAGTTTGGTCTATGAATAAACGTTAATAAAAAAAGATAAGTTGTATTATTCATTATCGTATGATCATATCAACCATTTTTTCAAAATTAAGTCCGCACCTTTTTCAGCGATCATCATTTCTACAGCGCCAAGATAACACCGAGGCAATATCGGTATTATAGAATTATCAATTACTCTAAGGTTAAAGATATCTTTGACTCTTAAATCTGGGTCCACAACTGCGGATTCGTCCCATTGTGGGCCCATTTTACAGGTTCCACCAACACTACCAGTTGAGATTGTATATTGACGTACGATACAGGATATGTAATCATCTGATGCCCATTTGTACATTGTGCAAGGCTCTAGTGGTATCTTTAGAAATTCAACGCCATTAGATTTGAAAACTTCTGTATCCTCCAAACTTTTTAATTTCTTAAATGCTTTAATGAATCGCTCAAAAATTTTGTCATCACTGAGATATTTCATATCTAACAAAGGTGGGGATTCGTAAGGATCTGTTTCATTTAAAAACAGCTGTCCGCTATTATTTGCTGGAAAAGTTATTATTCTCGGAAGCATACCATCGTAGAAACCCTTGGGATAAAAACTAACAGCATCTCCCAGTGCTATATTACCTATATAGTCACTCCATTTGGTAATTGGTAGCATATGAAACAATGTGTCTGGTACTGAAGAGTCAAGATCAACATTTGTAAATGTTAAAGCACTACTAGGATCAATGCCTGATATGGGACCTTTCTTTTGTTTCATTTTCTTATATTCACGCACTGCCTCTAACATAGTATCGTTGTCAACTGCAGTTGATGTTTTATTAAGAACGATAACCGTCCCAGTGAATGTAACATGATCCTGCATATTTTTACCCACTGGCAGTATTTTAACAATAGGTATGCCTACCTCGTCTAAATGGTCTTTAGGACCAACCCCAGACAGCAATAACAGTTTTGCAGAGTTAATAGCGCCACTACATAAAATAATTTCTTTAGAAGCCTTTGCTAAGTAAAGTTTTTCATTTTTTCTATATCTGACACTTCTAGCAACTATACCGTTTTGGGTCTTCACTATGTTAATCCTTAAAACTTCAGATTGATTCTTAACCATTAGATTTTTTCTCTCGTCTCTTATTTTTTCAATGAAAGCATTGTATGTGGACATTCTCTTACCGCCTCTTGACATTGCCTGTACAATCATGGTCCCGTTTTGACTCTTTCCATTTAAATCAATAATAGGTAAACCTATTTCATGAAAGGCATTGACTAGCATGTGGCTGTTAACATCATTATATGGAAATTTTGAAATAGGCATTTCACCTTTCGTACCATGGTATTCAGCGTCTACTTCGTCAATATTCAGATTATTTTCAGATTTCTTGAAATATGGCAGCAACTTTAAGTATAACAAAATATTTAATTATTGTAATTGAGAATAAATATTTTGATAATATCGTGTTAAATTTAAGTCTTAATTTTTTGCAAAATGTACTTTGTTCAAGTGTGCATCGTAAAGGAAGCAAATATAACGTAAAAAACAGTGTGTGTGTCAGCTCCGACGCACAACTGGAGTTTACTCCTTAAGTACGATTATCAAAACAGGAGCAAAAAAGCTCATTTGACTAAAAATAATGTATATATTTTTATTTACATTTATTAAAACTATTCAGTGAAGTATTATCTCACGTCAGAAAGTGAAAGGTGCGCAGAATAGGTTACGCACCAAAAACGTAACGAGGTTATTCGATCACTAGATTTTACTCCTCAAATTTTTCTCATACCTTACGCCTTATATGAAAATTATTCGATTCGATCGATTCTTAAGGAGAAAAGTCCAATAAGCTACATAATCATTAAGTTTATTTGGGAAAACACCCCACATTAAGTAATATTTTTTTAGCGGGCGCTCTACAAATAGACACATTAACGTACACAAATATCAGAGCAACATATTCATGTGCAGTTCAGAATCTACGCAATATCAATTGGAATCGGAATCGGGAATAAGTCAATTGGCATCATTATAAAAGATAAATTGATCCACGCTACCACGCTGGTCAATCAGGTTGGCGTTAGATTTTATGTCGAGTTTTCTGTCTCTTGCATCGGAATTACCTGCCTATTATATCACTTAGTAGTCTCTTCGACAAACTGATGCTAAATTCCTTATTGCTACGTTACCTTACAGATAAAAATTATAGTTATATATATATATAATAAGTCCTTTACACAAGTATTATGAACGTTTTCCTAAAATATAAAACAGTCATCGGTGCCGACCTGACGCTGCCGACGGTCGCAACCTTCTGCGAGGCAGTAGTCGCGCGGAAGGAGGCGGTGGAGCGCGTGCGCGAGGAACCTCGGCAACGCGAGCCGTCGCGGAGAGGGTACCCCTCAGGGGGTATTTCGTCGGGCCGGCCACTGACTTCAAGTTCACGCTGCTCCGGTGGTCGGTCCAACGACGAAGGCGAGATGTCACGGGTGGGTTACGGGTGTGTGTGCTTACGCCCCTCTGTCGCCCCGGACGGAATGGTGCGAGGAGTGCGCCGACCGTAGCCCACCCCAAAAAAACCATACATACACATACATATCATCACGCCATATCCCTTGCAGGGTAGGCAGAGAGAACAGAGTGCCAGAGAACTCTATCTCTGCATACTTCACTCGCTTCCTCAACATTCATAATTCTCTTCATACACGCTCGCCGGTTTCGGAGACTCTTGACTCCACCTTCCTTCAGTACATGACCGATCTGGTCTAGGTAGGTTAGTCTCGGTCTCCCTCGGTATCTACATCCTTCCACTTTCGCATTGTATATCTTCTTAACCAGACGTTCGTTCGGCATTCTTTCCACATGTCCGAAACATCGGAGCATTCCCTTTCGCATCTTTACACCAATACTCTCTTTCATACCTATTCGCTCTCTTACGTCGTCGTTACGAATGCGGTCGGTCAGCCTAACTCCACAGATTTTCCGCAGAGATCGCATTTCGACCGCATTAATTTTACTTTCATACTCTTTTCTGCATACCCAACTCTCGCTTCCATACAGTAATGTTGGGACAAGCACTGCGTTATGTATTGCTACACGTGCCTTCTGGCTGAGATGGTGGCTGCCGAGAAGTTGCCTCTTGCGTCATCTGAACACGGTTTGGTCCGGAGCAAACACCCTATTCCGGGACCCAATCTTTCTCCAATGGCAGGGACTCGCAGTCTGACAGTACAGATTAATAGTTAGGGATTGACTTCGTCAATTTTACGCGTCTTACCAGTGCAGACCCCTTTCCTCTCCGCTGAACCCCACGTTTCTACGAACTGCTTCACTGAAATAGTTATTGCGGAGTATGGAATTATAGACCCCCAATATTAAAATACCCGTTGGCGGTCGTAGCCGTCTGTTTAACTTGTACAATACAGCTACAGCTCGACTGTTGAGGTATTTCCCAAGCGCTATAATATGTCCATTTTCGAACGAAATACGTGAGATAGCAACAACAGTATTCCTATCACGGCGGCACGACGAGCAGTATTAATAAAATAGAAATCTAATTATGTCTAATAATATGATAATTGCAAAGTGAATTCTCACCGAATTATAGTCCCATCCAATGTTGCCCGCCTCCGCCCATTTATCGTAGTCAGCTTTGTTGCCTCTTACGTACATTAGCCAATGCAAGCTAGTGCTTCCACCAAGCACTTTGCCACTAGAAGTCGTACAATAGCTTAATTGAAAAGTTGTCAGAAACTATCTTTTGTTTCTTCATATTCTGCCTTTTTAAAACTTGTAAGTAAGCACGTATCTTCTATTCATTCATTATTCTTCTATTCATTCTCATCATTCAGGAGGAATAATGGAACTGTTATAACTATTATTGTGATTCTGTAACTTACTTTGTGACATTCTCTCTCCTATTATTATTACTGTTATTATTATTTGTATCTCCTTTTAATTTATATTATTTACACATACATATCATCACGCCATATCCCTTGCAGGGTAGGCACAGAGAACAGAGTGCCAGAGAACTCTATCTCTGCATACTTCACTCGCTTCCTCAACATTCATAATTCTCTTCATACACGCTCGCCGGTTTCGGAGACTCTTGACTCCACCTTCCTTCAGTACATGACCGATCTGGTCTAGGTAGGTTAGTCTCGGTCTCCCTCGGTACCTACATCCTTCCACTTTCGCATTGTATATCTTCTTAACCAGACGTTCGTTCGGCATTCTTTCCACATGTCCGAACCATCGGAGCATTCCCTTTCGCATCTTTGCACCAATACTCTCTTTCATACCTACTCGCTCTCTTACGTCGTCGTTACGAATGCGGTCGGTCAGCCTAACTCCACAGATTTTCCACAGAGGTCGCATTTCGACCGCATTAATTTTACTATCATACTCTTTTCTGCATACCCAATTCTCGCTTCCATACAGTAATGTTGGGACAAGCACTGCGTTATGTATTGCTACACGTGCCTTCTGGCTGAGGTGGTGGCTGCCGAGAAG
This sequence comes from Lymantria monacha, assembly GCA_905163515.2. Lineage (NCBI taxonomy): Eukaryota > Metazoa > Arthropoda > Insecta > Lepidoptera > Erebidae > Lymantria > Lymantria monacha. The sequence goes on along the minus strand of LR991106.1, from coordinate 17,823,830 downwards.
TTGCCCCAACGCTCCGTTCACTCTATTTCCCGCATTCACTCTTCGCTCTATATCAGTGGTGTACCTTCCATCTCGGCTAAATCCACATCCAACATATACAAATTGATGATGATGATGATGATCCACTTGCTCTAGTACATCATTACCTATTGTTACTCTTACATCTGTTCTGGTTTTATCTCTTTCAAAGACCATTATTTTGGTTTTGCTCACATTCACGCGTAGACCCCTTTTCTTACAATCTTCTGTCATTGTGTCGACTAGGGTCTGCAGGTCAGTCGCTGACTGTGCCAGCAGGACTGCATCATCTGCATAAAGCAGAGCAGTGACCACTGAGTCGCCCATCTGGACTCCCACATTCATATCGTTCAACCTTTGGAGACATTTATCCAGATATATGATAAACAGCCTGGCTGACAGAACGCACCCCTGCTTAACGCCAATATTGACGTCAAACCAAGGCGACATTCCATCATCCAGCCGCACACAGGCTCTACAGCCCATGTAACTGGACTGCACAGCCTGTAGCAATTTACCGTTAATACCATACTCCGGTAAAATGTCCCAAAGTTCCTTTCGTACAACCGTGTCAAATGCTCTCTCCAGACCCACAAAACTGCAGAAAACCCTCTGACCTAGAGCCAGATGCTTCTCCACAATGTTGCGCAGAGAGAACACTTGATCCATGCATCCCCTTCCACTCCTGAAACCTCCTTGTGTCTCACACAGTAAACCATCGGACACCATCCTCATTCTCCTTTCAATAATTTTTCCATACACTTTTGCTGCCAAACTGGTCAAGCTTATGGCTCTGTAATTTGCGCAGTCATAACGTGAACCCTTGTTTTTAAACAAAGGCACGATGACTGCGCTATTCCAGTCCCTGGGAACCATTCCCGAGCTCCAACATAAATTGAGGAGCAACAGGAACGCCTCCCAGACACAAGAGCCACCGAGCTTGATTATCTCGGCAGACACCATATCAATGCCCGCTGCCTTACCATTTTTCAAACTTCTTATCGCCCATTCAACTTCATCCATACTGATGCCATCGGAGGACGCCGTTGTCGAATGTTGATCTACTAAACCACATCCAACACCGGCGCCAACCGTAGCATCCGCATACATATCGCCAAAATATTCACTCCATCGGCTTAACACGTCTTGTGTTTGTGTAAGAATGTCTCCACCTTTAGACCTTATTTTATTCATTCTGAAGGCTGACCAACCACCCCGAGACTTCTTCACCTCCCTCCAAAAGAGTTTGGTGTTACCCTCGAAGATTTTAGTCAGCCTATCTTCTGCACTCATACTTGCTCTATCACGTTTCTCTTTCACTAAGGCCTTGGTGGCATTCTTACATTGCCGATATATTTCTTTCTTCTGTTCAGTCATACTGTCATTCAGATTCAAAGAAGAGACATAGTCCAGCCACGCTTTCTTCTTTTGCTCTACGGAAGCTGCCACTTCCGCATCCCACCATGCATCACCATTTGTTTTTCTATGCTTCTTTGAACTTCCACATACTTCTTTCGCTGTATCTACCATACTCTCTTTCAATACTCTCCAGCATTCTTCAATGTCCGATTGCGGCTGGCTTGCCATCGTCAGCCGTTCTCGGACACCCTCTGCATACTTTTCTCTTACACACTCTTCTTGCAACCTTTCAACCTTTATTCTTTCAAGCCCTCCGAAGTGGACACGCTCTCGCCAGTGCCTCCACTTTCTGAACAGACCACTAAATCTCGCAATAATGAGATAGTGGGGCGTGTCGACTGTGGGGCCCCTGTAGGCTCTTGCGTCCAATATTTTGCTTCGGAGGCGACTGTCTACCAAAATTAAATCTATTATGCTTTTCTGTTCATTCCTTCTCCATGTATACATATGGATGTCCTTATGTTGGAAAAATGTGTTTGACACAATAAGGTTTCTCTCCATGCATACATCCGCTATGAGCCTACCTGCGTCGTTCACTCTCTTATCACCAAATGGACCAAGTACGCCCTCATAGTCGGGACGCTTGGTCCCCACCCATCCGTTCAAATCTCCGCATACAATCACGCGTTCACTGGTTTCTGCCATATCCAGAACTTCCCTAACATTATCCCAAAACTTCTCTAGGTCTGATGCCACCGAGGATCCTACGGGAGCATATGCTACAACCATGAATACCTTGGTGACACCTAGTTTTATACGGACCCAGAGAAGTCTGGGATCATACATTCCGTAATCCTTCACACCTGAGGCCAAGCGAGAGGACAACAGCACTCCTACCCCCATGCTGGCTCGATCGCTCTGTGGTACACCAGACCACAGAGCCATCCCGCCACCAGGAAGATCGCAGGCGTCGCTGCCCCTTCGCTTGGTCTCTGTTACACGGAGCACGTCTAGCTGTTTGTCCGCCATGACGGATATCAGCTCGTGCAACTTACCTTCCACACAACCTCTTACATTCCACGTGCCCACCCGGCACTCCGTTCTCCTCGACTCGCCTAACTGGGCAAGGCGTGATGGGTGGCGGCCCCCATCGCCGCAACTGCCGATGTTCGTACCGACGGGGGCAGGTCGGTACGCGTCGCCTCCGGGGGACGCCCTAACCCGCATTGCGGTACGCATTTCCAGCCGGATTAGCAGTCTAATTAGACTGGCAGGGGACGCGAACGAGCACGCTCCGGACAATGCCCCCCCTATTATTTATAATTATTATTGTATCTCCTTTTAATTCACGGGATCTTCCATAGGGAAGATGCCCGGTTCTTTGGGAGGCTTACATGGGGATATGGATCCAACACGCAGAGGCCTTTGGAGAAATTTAATCTAAATATTGGGATGGGACACCTACCGATGACATTCCAATTATTATTACTGTTATTATATATTATTATTACTGTTAAGCCGATGGAGTGAATATTTTGGCGATATGTATGCGGATGCTACGGTTGGCGCCGGTGTTGCATGTGGTTTAGTGGATCAACATTCGACAACGGCGTCCTCCGATGGCATCAGTATGGATGAAGTTGAATGGGCGATAAGAAGTTTGAAAAATGGTAAGGCAGCGGGCATTGAGAAAAGCGAATCGAGGAGTGTTTATTAGAAATGGATAAATTAAAACAAAATAAATCTGAATGTTGTGATGGTCAATCTGTTGATAATACATATAATCAATTATCAACAGAGTGTTCTCATTTAAACATCTCTGAGACAAAGTCCTCTGATGTAAGCCTTCACAACATTCAATCTTGTACTAGCAGTTCCTTGTTAGCAGCTATTGATGTTGGTATATCTAGACCTACAACTAACGTTAATGTAAGTGATAAAAATAAAATTGTTATGTTTAGTGATGAGATTGGCAAAAATATGGGTGTTCTGCTGTCAGAAAAAGGGCATTCAATTGTTAATTACTGCTTGCCGGGTTTGTCATACCAAAATATAATGGACAAAATATTTGATTATAATTTTGAGCCTGGTAGTATATTATTGATATTGGTTGGCAATATGCGAGGTGTGAGCAAAAAACAATTGCAAGAACATAATTTTAAACTTTGTAAATTAAATATTGACAAAATTGTAATGTTCACATTTCCATATAAAACATGTTTGACACAGATGGAAAATGAATCTATCTATAGTTTAAACTTGACGTTGCATAATATGAAATCAATGTCAAATTATGCTACTGGCAATAAAATGCATGTAATTGATATTAACAATTATGTAAAAAAAAACATTTTTTGACAAAAGATAGTTTTTACATATCTAAATATTATAAAAATATGTTAGCTGATTCGCTATCTTATTTTTTTTTTACATCAGCCAAGAATTTGGCTAACAAAATTGCTTCTATTGAGCAATGTAATGTTGACATAAATAATTTAAATTTAATTTCCACTAATGGAAATAATGACATAAATTTAGATTATAATTTAAATTAGCCATTAAGACAACAGAGGACTACTCTTGCTTTACTAAGAATTTAAGTCTTAAGAATAGTTCTAAGTGTATCAACCTGGTACATCAAAATATTCAGGGTATGTTAAGTAAAGATTTGGAAATTGAATTATTCTTGAATGATTACCAGATAGATATTCTCTGTATTACTGAACACTGGCTCAAGAATAATCAACTAGTGTTTAATTTTCCAAAGCACCACGTTGCTAGCTCGTTCAATAGAGTCAGTATGATACGGGGTGGTTCATTGATAATTTTAAATAATACCATTAAATTTAAGGAAAGAAATGATATTGTGAGACTCTCTATTGAACGTGTAATTGAAATTTCCTGTATTGAGTGTGAGCAGCTCATAGTCATGTGTATATACAGACCTCCATGTTCACCTTTTGATGTTTTTGAAAAATACATAGAGGATGTTTTATTCAAAATCGCCACTTCTAATAAAAATATTGCGATATGTGGGGATTTTAATATAAATTTATTAGACAATAATAACATTACACAAAAATTTATAACATTAATGAGATCATACAATTTGTATAATGTCTTCTTGGAACCTACTAGGATAGCTGCTGGGAGTGCAACTTGTATAGATAATATATTTACAAATGTCAAGCCCATAAATAAATCTATTATAAGTGTTTTAGAATCAGACCACTGTGGGCAACTTGTTGTACTTCCGGGAACTAGTAGGATTCAACCTGAAAGTATTACCTTTGTTCCTATGACCGCTAGCCGCTTAGAGCATTTTAAATATAACTTGACTATGAAGTTGCCAATGTTGCCTATTCATGATAATCCTAATAAATTATATACATCTTTATTTCGCATAATTGATACTGAATTCAATACAGTATTTAAACCCAAAACTGTAACAATTGGAGTGCCTGCTGGTTTTAGTGAATGGGCTACTTGTGGTATCTTCAAGAGTAGAAAAAGGTTATATGAACTCTATAATGAAAAATCTTATAACCATAACCCAGTGTTTTTAGAATATGTTAAAAATTATTCAAAAATATTTAAACGAGCCTGCTTCTGTGCTAAATCTATTTATCTGAGAAACAAAATTACACAATCCAGTGATATAATTAAAATGACATGGAAAGTGATAAATAGTGAAACTGGTAGGAACTTTGTACGAAAAAAGGATTTTAATTTAAAGATAGGTGATAAAATTGTGAAAGTGGATAAAGAAGTGGCGACGAAATTTGAAAACTATTTTACAAATGTACCCGTATTAACAACAAAATCTTTAGCGTCGTCTCCTATTTTAGCTGAATCGCTCCTTAAACAATGCATTGTGAAATGTAACACTTCCTTTAAATTTTCAGATGTCAGTGTGAATGATAACTTAAATTCCTTTAAAACTCTTAATATTAAAAAGACAGCAGATCTGTGGGGTTTATCTGTAAAGACTGTTAATTTTATAATACCTATTATTGCTCCCCACCTGGCATCTGTATTTAACGGCTGTGTTGCTCGGGGTGTATTTCCTGAACTCATGAAAATTAGTAGAGTAATTCCGTTGCACAAATCTGGTAGTATGTCAGATGTTAACAATTTTCGTCCTATTTCCATACTACCAACACTTAGTAAAGTATTCGAGAAAATTTTGCTTAATCAGATGTTGAGTCATTTCAACAAACATAGTATATTTCATAAAAACCAATTTGGTTTTACTAAGAATTGCTCTACTACTGATGCAGGTGTAGAATTGTTAAAGAACATCTTTGCAGCCTGGGAGGAATCGCATGAGGCCTTGAGTATATTTTGCGATTTGTCTAAGGCATTTGATTGTGTGCACCACGAAACCCTCATCAGAAAATTATACCACTATGGGATCAGGGATAGCGCCCTTGAGCTTTTAACTTCTTACTTAAGCAACAGAATTCAGAGGGTCGATGTTAATGGTGCACGATCATCTGGTTCTGTTATTAAAATGGGTGTTCCACAAGGGTCCATTCTGGGGCCATTTCTGTTCCTTGTATACATTAATGACTTACCCTACTATATAGGAGACAATCAAAACATTGTGTTGTTCGCAGATGACACATCTTTGTTATTTAAAATTAAAAGACAAAAGCTTAATTATGACGATGTGAACAACGCACTGTCTAATGTTGTTCATTGGTTCAACACAAATAACTTAGTTCTTAATGAGAATAAAACAAAGTGTATCAAATTTACCACACCTAATGTGAGACAAGTGGGAACCAATGTTCAAATGAATGGTGTGGCTCTGGACCTTGTCGAATCAACCGTTTTTTTAGGTATTACTATAGATGCTAGACTGCAATGGAGCCTTCATATTGAAAAATTGTCGAGCAGGCTTAGCTCAGCGGCTTATGCGGTCAAAAAAATTCGAGTATTGACCGATATTGAAACGGCTAGAATAGTTTATTTCGCTTATTTTCATAGTCTTATGTCATACGGCATATTACTGTGGGGATGCTCCGCGGATCTGAGTAGTGTCTTTGTTCTCCAAAAAAGGGCTGTTCGCGCAATTTATAAACTAGGCCCAAGAGTTTCACTTCGAGAAAAATTTAGAGAAGTAAATATTCTGACTGTTGTATCGCAATATATTTACGAAAACTTATTGTATGTAAAAAGAAATATCAATAATTTTGAAAGGTATTGTGACATTCATTGTGTTAATACTCGGAATAAGGACAAATTAGTTGTACACACGACTCGTCTCGAAAAAATTAATAGGTCATTTATGGGGCAATGTATATGCTTCTATAATAAACTGCCAAAAGATATCCGAGACATGTCTGTGAATAAATTTAAAAGGGCTGTCAAGAACAGACTCTGTAAGAAAGGTTATTATAAAATCTCGGATTATCTAAGCGATAGTACAGACTGGCTATGAGCAGCTCCTCATTCAGAAATTACCTTGTCTTTGTAAACTGTTTGTTTTATGTTTTTTTTTTATAATGATCTTACATACCTGTGAAGCGTAGCGTGTCTTGCCTAACGAATTTTAACTTTGGTTAGCGTTAGTAATACATGGTACTGGTCATGCTCACTGAAAGGTCTACTTGCGGTAGCTGCGTCGAGCGGGTCCCTCCCTTCCCTTCAAGGTGGTTGAGGGGAGTGATGGCTGCTCTAGTAGTTAACTCGTGATCGGGTACCGCTTGTGGGATCTGGTCCAGCCATTGGCTATTTCACATTGTATTTAAACTATTAGGTTCGAAGGGCATCACACTGGAGCTATTTCTTTCATGTACCATTCTTTTTATATATATAAAAAAAAATGAAAAGAAATAATAAAAGACAAACCCGCTGAGTTTCTTGCCGGATCTTCTCAGTAGTGGTCTAGTTCCGATCCGGTGGTAGTTTATTAGATTAAAATTAAATTGTTAATACTGACAATGTGTAAGTGCCCTCATAGGGTTTATACATAATAAATGAATTTGAATTTGAATTGATATGGTGTCTGCCGAGATGATCAAGCTTGGTGGCTCCTGTGTCTGGGAGGCGTTCCTGTTGCTCCTCAATTTATCTTGGAGCTCGGGAATGGTTCCCGGGGACTGGAATAGCGCAGTCATCGTGCCTTTGTTTAAAAACAAGGATTCACGTTATGACTGCGCAAATTACAGAGCCATAAGCTTGACCAGTTTGGCAGCAAAAGTGTATGGTAAAATTATTGAAAGGAGAATGAGGATGGTGTCCGATGGTTTACTGTGTAAGACACAAGGAGGTTTCAGGAGTGGAAGGGGATGCATGGATCAAGTATTCTCTCTGCGCAACATTGTGGAGAAGCATCTGGCTCAAGGTCAGAGGGTTTTCTGCAGTTTTGTGGATCTGGAGAGAGCATTTGACACGGTTGTACGAAAGGAACTTTGGGACATTTTACCGGAGTATGGTATTAACGGTAAACTGCTACAGGCTGTGCAGTCCAGTTACATGAGCTGTAGAGGCTGTGTGCGGCTGGCTGATGGAATGTCGCCTTGGTTTGACGTCAATATCGGCGTTAAGCAGGGGTGCGTTCTGTCAGCCAGGCTGTTTATCATATATCTGGATAAATGTCTCCAAAGGTTGAACGATACGAATGTGGAAGTCCAAATGGGCGACTCAGTGGTCACTACTCTGCTTTATGCAGATGATGCACTCCTGCTGGCACAGTCAGCGACTGACCTGCAGACCCTTTTTTTTTTTTTTTTTTGCGGTGGGCTATGGACGTCGCACCCCGCCAAATTAGTCCGGGGTGACGGAAAAGGCGGCGCGCAACCCCATTGACCCACCCTGCAACCACCTCTTCTTCGCCGTGCGAGCGGGCCACCGGTACCCGATCTTTGTCTTCGGTGGCTTGCTCGGCGGTATGCCCTCTCGGGCTCCTCTCCTGTCGACGCCCCGACAGCTTTCGCCGTCGAGGCGTCGTCCTCACGCGGTGGCCTCACGTCGGGTGACCGGACAATTCCCCGGTCCGATCACCCGAAGCCTCGGTTAGGGCGGCATCAGGCGCAGGTACTCGCGCCTGCGCCGCCCCGGCCGCGGGCGGCGGCCCGGGTCGCGGGAATCCTCCCGGGCCCGTTCCGCCGCCTCCTTCTGCGAGATGACAGCCTCGCAGAAGGCGGCAACCGCGTCCCAATTCCTGACGCTGTCGACCATCGCTCGCGCAACAGCCGGCAGCTTCAGGTCGGCACCGATGACAGCGACGAGGTCACGGCGCTGCCCGTCCCAGCTCGAACATACCTCGAGCGTATGTTGCGCCGTGTCCTCGTCGCTACTGCAATGGTGGCAGGACGGAGTCCACTCCCTCCGCACGACCGTGTGCAGGTACTTGCCGAAGCAACCATGCCCCGACAAGACCTGCACCAACCGGAAAGAGAGGACTCCGTGCCGCCGCTCCATCCACTCCATCAGTACGGGCCGGAGGGCCTCAACGGTAAAAACACCGTGTCTAGGCCTCTCCAGCCGCGTAGCCCAACGGGCGATGACTTCTCGGCGGGCCTCCTCGCGCCAGGTGGCTATCTCGTTGAACGATGGGGAGCCACCCTCTTCGCGCATTGAGGTAACCCGCTGGTAGAGGTCGGAGAGCATCTCCGCCTCTAGGTCCCACGGGGGTGTCCCGGCCAATAGGCATGCCGCCTCGGTAGACACCGTGCAGTACCCGCGAATGGCTCTGACCGCCATGGTTCGCTGTGGCCTCCACAGCACCGCCCTGAGCTGGGCGTTCAGAGCCCTCGCCCACACGGGTGCGCCGTACATGGCCATTGAGCGGATCACCCCCGCATACAGCCGTCGGCCCTCGAGACCTGCAGACCCTAGTCGACACAATGACAGAAGATTGTAAGAAAAGGGGTCTACGCGTGAATGTGAGCAAAACCAAAATAATGGTCTTTGAAAGAGATGAAACCAGAACAGATGTAAGAGTAACAATAGGTAATGATGCACTAGAGCAAGAGGATGAATTTGTATATCTTGGATGTGGATTTAGCCGAGATGGAAGGTACACCACTGATATAGAGCGAAGAGTGAATACGGGAAATACAGTGAACGGAGCGTTGGGGCAACTTCTCGGCCGCCACCACCTCAGCCAGAAGGCACGTGTAGCAATACATAACGCAGTGCTTGTCCCAACATTACTGTATGGAAGCGAGAGTTGGGTATGCAGAAAAGAGTATGAAAGTAAAATTAATGCGGTCGAAATGCGATCTCTGCGGAAAATCTGTGGAGTTAGGCTGACCGATCGCATTCGTAACGACGACGTAAGAGAGCGAGTAGGTATGAAAGAGGGTATTGGTGTAAAGATGCGAAAGGGAATGCTCCGATGGTTCGTACATGTGGAAAGAATGCCGAACGAACGTCTGGTTAAGAAGATATACAATGCGAAAGTGGAAGGATGTAGGTACCGAGGGAGACCGAGACTAACCTACCTAGACCAGATCGGTCATGTACTGAAGGAAGGTGGAGTCAAGAGTCTCCGAAACCGGCGAGCGTGTATGAAGAGAATTATGAATGTTGAGGAAGCGAGTGAAGTATGCAGAGATAGAGTTCTCTGGCACTCTGTTCTCTCTGCCTACCCTGCAAGGGATATGGCGTGATGATATGTATGTATGTATGTAATCCCCCTTGTAATCGACAGGTTTGAAATACAATGTGGTGGTGGGACCTTACTTTTCTGTATATCTTGTGTATATCTGAGCCTCCTCCATAAATGAGGAGAAATAGGCCCGCACGAACGAGTATAGAGCTGTTTTCAAATTACCCTCTGTTATATATATTTATTACAAGATTTCTAGCGATCGAGTTGTCCTTGCATATCTTATGATATCCACGAGCGAAGAAGGAGTTGTGGCTTATTGTATTAAATATATCATGCTGTAGAACCCAATATGAATCAGTCAATACATAAAAGGGCACCAATTTAAGTAATACGTACAAACTTTTGAGGTTTTAACTGCTCAAATCACATAAGAGATTGGTACATGACTGTTATTTTAAGAGATAGTACGGACATATTTTAGGAGAGAGGAAACGTTGAACCATCAGTCTCCATGGATGAAGAATAACGGCTTGATCGAGACGATAGGTGGTAATCGTAGTTTATGTTATAAGGTTCCCAGGAGTTTCCGTAGAGCTCCCAAAGTTTTTTACATTGTACGACTAGGGGAAAATCACGGGTGACGATATATTATATTCTTAATTCGCCATCAAACAGAATCAGATGGGAACATGTAAGAAAAAACTACATACGCAAACAAATTTTCATCATAGCTCTACAACCCTTTACATTTTGGGTAACTAATCAGTATTGCTTTCTGTCTCCCGCTTTGCCTAGGAGGGAAGTGGAATCACTCTTTTCCAACTCCTCCTCTTTAACTTTTCTAATTAAATTGTTGCGGGTTCCCAGACAATTAAAATCATTTCCCGGGACTGCCTGAGGGTCAAACCTCGGTGTCATTTATAGTGACCATTGTGGATCCTGGCTTACAGGAGTTACAATGGTGGAAATGTGTGGGATTAGTCCCAAAAAAAACTAATTTTTAAGTGCATACCTTGGAACACCACACTGTTTGTTATCTCTTGCGAGGCAGCTATAATTGTTAGGCACTGTTTGAAAATCTTGATTGATATTAGATTTAGTTACAGTAGCATAGAGACCTGGTGGTGTAACGACGTCTGGCTGCTCTATACCAGCTTCTAAAAGAAGTACCTGAAGCAAGTGGATTTTTTTTACTACATCTATTTATTCATTATTCAATGGACACATTCTGTTGAAAAGGCATAAACCACAAGAATGTCACCTAATACAACCCATACTGCATTGAAATTAAGACATTACATTTATGGATTTTTTGGAACGAAGTTCCTTATCGCGCGTTGCGAAAGGGGGCTAGACGGAAAAAATTAAGACCAAAAGTTGTCACGACACAACAAAGTTGTAACGACACAACATAAAACAAAGTCGCTTTCTCTGTCCCTATATCCCTATTTATGCTTAAATCTTTAAAACTACGCAACGGATATTGATGCGGTTTTTTTTTTATAGATAGAGTGATTCAAGAAGAAGGTTTATATGTATAATATATGCATAATGTAGTAGAGAAACACTGATAATTTTAGAGGTTTCTAATGTGATGTCGTAAATAAACACATTATTTTGCGCTTACATTGCAAACGCTGGCTGAACCCTACGAAATAGATCAAAATAAAGTACTACATTATTATACAACTTAAAAAGGCCTACAAAAAGTCCGCGATGGTATATGTCTATCTCTTAAGGATAACATACTATATCCATTTTTATACTTTAAAAATGGCCTATTATAAAACGATAATTGAAAAACTATTTACACAAATACTGTATTAACACGTTCACTGCGCCATCATTTTTAAAGAACTTTCAGCTGGTGCTTTGGAGACCTAAAAGATCTCTAAACTAACCTATCCTTTGGTGCGTTTGAGACCTAATCAGTCTCCTAAAGATACAGTTTTGAAAATAATTTATATCTTCCAAAACACCAATGACATAATTTTGAATTTTTTGTGTGTGAAAGATAGCCTAATGCTTTATATTTTGCTAGGTTCGCACGCAGTTATGGACATTAGAATAAACTACAATTACCAAAATAAATTTGATATCGATTGTATCTCGTACCGCAACCAAAGATAGTTCAATATGTGTAGTAAGTAGTGATGGGAATAAAATAATATCTCAGTTATCGATTGAAAAAGTTTTATTAAAGACGTTTATGTTTATAAACTATGCAAAGTGTTTTTCATTAAAACATTGTAAGCACATTGATTGTTTGCATTGTGTGCAAATGGTAACAATTCTTTTAGCTTTTTTAGAAGCATCAATGCTGTTCAATGTGCGTCGTAATTTTTCATAACAACCCACACAACGTCTTTTTTTGTCACCACGTTGAAAAATATGATCTGAACATCTTCCTTCGGGGAATTCTGTAATAAAATGCATTATATAAATAAACAGCATGCAACCACGTCAGTGAAGTAAATGCGATGGAATCTAATGTTATTAGTTTTTCTAAGAGTGTCTTATGTACAGTCGGGGGGCATAGTCCGGAGCGTGCTCGTTCGCGTACCCTGCCAGTCTAATTAGACTGCTAATCCGGCTCGAAATGCGTACCGCATTGCGGGTTAGGGCGTCCCCCGGAGGCGACGCGTACCGACCCGCCCCCGTCGGTACGAACTTGGTCAGTTGCGGCGATGGGGGCCGCCACCCATTACGCCTTGCCCAGTCAGGCGAGACGAGGAGAGCAGAGTGCCGGGTGGGCACGTGGAATGTAAGAGGTTGTGTGGAAGGGAAGTTGCACGAGCTGATATCCGTCATGGCGGACAAACAGCTAGACGTGCTCTGTGTGAGACCAAGCGAAGGGGCAGCGACGCCTGCGATCTTCCTGGTGGCGGGATGGCTCTGTGGTCTGGTGTACCACAGAGCGATCGAGCCAGCATGGGGGTAGGAGTACTGTTGTCCTCTCGCTTGGCCTCAGGTGTGAAGGATTACGGAATGTATGATCCCAGACTTCTTTGGGTCCGTATAAAACTTGGTGTCACCAAGGTATTCATGGTTGTAGCATATGCTCCCGTAGGATCCTCGGTGGCATCAGACCTAGAGAAGTTTTGGGATAATGTTAGGGAAGTTCTGGATATGGCAGAAACCAGTGAATGCGTGATTGTATGCGGAGATTTGAAAGGATGGGTGGGGACCAAGCGTCCCGACTATGAGGACGTACTTGGTCCATTTGGTGATAGGAGAGTGAACGACGCAGGTAGACTCATAGCGGATGTATGCATGGAGAGAAACCTCATTGTGTCAAACACATTTTTCCAACATAAGGACATCCATATGTATACATGGAGAAGGAATGAACAGAAAAGTATAATAGACTTAATTTTGGTAGACAGTCGCCTCCGAAGCAAAATATTGGACGCAAGAGCATACAGGGGCCCCACAGTCGATACGGACCACTATCTCGTTATTGCGAGATTTAGTGGTCTGTTCAGAAAGTGGAGGCACTGGCGAGAACGTGTCCACTTCGGAGGGCTTGAAAGAATAAAGGTTGAAAGGTTGCAAGAAGAGTGTGTAAGAGAAAAGTATACAGAGGGTGTCCGAGAACGGTTGACGATGGCAAGCCAGCCGCAATCGGACATTGAAGAATGCTGGAGAGTATTGAAAGAGAGTATTGTAGATACAGCGAAAGAAGTATGTGGAAGTTCAATGAAGCATAGCAAAATAAATGGTGATGCATGGTGAGATGCGGAAGTGGCAGCTTCCGTAGAGTAAAAGAAGAAAGCGTGGCTGGACTATGTTTCTTCTTTGAATCTGAATGACAGTATGACTGAACAGAAGAAAGAAATATATCGGCAATGTAAGAATGACACCAAGGCCTTAGTGAAAGAGAAACGTGATAGGGCAAGTATGAGTGCAGAAGATAGGCTGACTAAAAACTTCGAGGGTAACACCAAACTCTTTTGGAGGGAGGTGAAAAAGTCTCGGGGTGGTTGGGCAGCCCTCAGAATGAATAAAATAAGGTCTAAAGGTGGAGACATTCTTACACAAACACAAGACGTGTTAAGTCGATGGAGTGAATATTTTGGCGATATGTATGCGGATGCTACGGTTGGCGCCGGTGTCGCATGTGGTCTAGTAGATCAACATTCGACAACGGCGTCCTCCGATGGCATCAGTATGGATGAAGTTGAATGGGCGATAAGAAGTTTGAAAAATGGTAAGGCAGCGGGCATTGATATGGTGTCTGCCGAGATGATCAAGCTTGGTGGCGCCTGTGTCTGGGAGGCGTTCCTGTTGCTCCTCAATTTATGTTGGAGCTCGGGAATTCCCAGGGACTGGAATAGCGCAGTCATCGTGCCTTTGTTTAAAAACAAGGGTTCAAGTTATGACTGCGCAAATTACAGAGCCATTAGCTTGACCAGTTTGTCAGCAAAAGTGTATGGTAAAATTATTGAAAGGAGAATGAGGATGGTGTCCGATGGTTTACTGTGTGAGACACAAGGAGGTATCAGGAGTGGAAGGGGATGCATGGATCAAGTGTTCTCTCTGCGCAACATTGTGGAGAAGCATCTGGCTCTAGGTCAGAGGGTTTTCTGCAGTTTTGTGGATCTGGAGAGAGCATTTGACACAGTTGTACGAAAGGAACTTTGGGACATTTTACCGGAGTATGGTATTAACGGTAAACTGCTGCAGGCTGTGCAGTCCAGTTACATGGGCTGTAGAGCCTATGTGTGGATGATGGAATGTCGCCTAGGTTTGACGTCAATATCGGCGTTAAGCAGGGGTGCGTTCAGCCAGGCTGTTGATCATATATCTGGATAAATGTCTCCAAAGGTTGAACGATATGAATGTGGGAGTCCAGATGGGCGACTCAGTGGTCACTGCTCTGCTATATGCAGATGATGCAGTCCTGCTGGCACAGTCAGCGACTGACCTGCAGACCCTAGTCGACACAATGACAGAAGATTGTAAGAAAAGGGGTCTACGCGTGAATGTAAGCAAAACCAAAATAATGGTCTTTGAAAGAGGCGAAGCCAGAACAGATGTAAGAGTAACAATAGGTAATGATATACTAGAGCAAGTGGATGAATTTGTATATCTTGGATGTGGATTTAGCCGAGATGGAAGGTACACCACTGATATAGAGCGAAGAGTAAATGCGGGAAATAGAGTGAACGGAGCGTTGGGGCAACTTCTCGGCAGCCACCACCTCAGCCAGAAGGCACGTGTAGCAATACATAACACAGTGCTTGTCCCAACATTACTGTATGGAAGCGAGAGTTGGCTATGCAGAAAAGAGTATGAAAGTAAAATTAATGCGGTCGAAATGCGATCTCTGCGGAAAATCTGTGGAGTTAGGCTGACCGACCGCATTCGTAACGACGACGTAAGAGAGCGAGTAGGTATAAAAGAGAGTATTGGTGTAAAGATGCGAAAGGGAATGCTCCGATGGTTCGGACATGTGGAAAGAATGCCGAAAGAACGTCTGGTTAAGAAGATATACAATGCGAAAGTGGAAGGATGTAGGTACCGAGGGAGACCGAGACTAACCTACCTAGACCAGATCGGTCATGTACTGAAGGAAGGTGGAGTCAAGAGTCTTCGAAACCGGCGAGCGTGTATGAAGAGAATTATGAATGTTGAGGAAGCGAGTGAAGTATGCAGAGATAGAGTTCTCTGGCACTCTGTTCTCTCTGCCTACCCTGCAAGGGATATGGCGTGATGATATGTATGTATGTGTATGTATGTGTTATGTACATTTTTATTCTTAGGCAGTTGTTGCTTTAAAAATATATATGGTGGTTTTTAAGTAATGACCATTTTTGAAACGAGTACAGAAGCATTAATTGAACACTTTCTGGATATATAAAAGTCAAAATCGAAAGTTTTTTTTTCAACTTTTGTATAGCGTAGAATAACAGACTATCAGCAACAAACTCATTTTTTTATATATTTTATTTCTAATTTAAATACCTATTCAGAATGTGTTCAGTTATTGCTTCTGTACTACTAGTTATTGCTTCTGTACTATATTTCAAAAAAGGACGTTAATTCAATTCTATCCTATATAAATACATTGCCATGGGACATACTGTATAGTTCACACACTAAAACTGGATTTCACAGGTCTCTTGTAAGTTTACTATAGCAACGTTTTTGTTATAATATCCAAAATTTAGGCTACCAATAACTTACCAGAGAGATGTGAGACCCCTCCCTGTGTAGAATAATGCTTACATAATTATAATACTCTAGCATTACAGATAAGTAGTAAAGCCCACCAGAAATGCTACTAAGCTAAGACAATCTCAAAAACACCCAAAAATTTTCAGGCAATCAACAGAAGAAGTACATTAACGCGTTTCAAGCACAAAAAATAAAAAAATACGTAAAGTCGAAAAAAAGGCAGGCAGAAGTTAGTTGGAAATAAAGCATCTTTAATTTATGTTATTTGAATTATATCCAATAAGATTTTTGTACAATAAACTAACTGATTAAAGTGCATAATATCTCAGTCTCATGCGAAGCGTGCTGCAGTTAGTTGATGATGCTAAGCTTATGCGTTGTCTGGAACCATTACCTAAGTTTCTGAAGAGATTTTAGCTACCTTTATAAGTAAGAACCGTTTGGTTTCGAAGAACTATTTGGTATGTTGACCACAGCAATCTTCTGACACCATCACGCTCGCCATCGGATTTATCCACACACTCTTGAACCTAAACTGTTATGTTTAGAACAAATTAAGATGTATTTCCTCTAAAAATGGCGGACTACAACATGATACTCTGCAAAAAGGGTGAGAAAACACAGTAGGTACACAAGTATGTGTCTGGTATTTTGAGCGCTTTTAGGCTAGAGGGGTGGTCTAGTGTATCTGCTTTCCATTAGATGTCATGTCACAACAAACCTGTAGGTTTTATACGCGCTTGTTGTCACATGAGTTGTATTAAAAATAGAAATTTGAGCAATAGTAAGTTAATCATACCTGTTTCGGCAATTTTTCGACCTCCGAATGTTTCGATTATTGATTCTGTGAATTCTTTTTTTGACATTTTCATATCTATGTTTGAATTGTATATTATCCATGCGTTTATGAGTACAGTACCAAATAAAAATTCCATCATCACTTTCCGGTACCACTTTAGACCTCGTCGTAAAGTAGTATAGTATGCGGCCATTTGATCTGAGTAGTCTATCCCTTTTTTATTATCATTGTAAGTTAATATGCACAGTGGCTTTTTGATCTTTTCATTAGTTCTCTTATGTATCTTACCTGTGTCTATTAGAGACGCTTTATGTGCTTTACAGGAAGTTATCATTGAAACTTGGCGCTTATCGTGCCATTTAATAACTTTCACACCACTAGGCAGCATTTTACCTTCAACTTCGCCTTTTTTCAATCTTTTAGTCATAAATTGCTTGGGCAGCCTTCTTCGATTTGATCTCAGCGTGCCACAGTAAAATGTTTTCTTTTCTAAGAGTTCCTCTACTAAATCAAGAGAAGAATAAAAGTTGTCGGCTACTAAAACTCGTCCTTCATTTTCTAGACCCTCTATGAGCTTCATAACTATATTTTTCCCATGGTTCACATCTCTGTTATTTCCTTCTTTACCTGTATACACTATAGTTTTAAAAGTATATCCCTCAGGAGTACATATTTTATATACTTTAACTCCATATTTATGAGATTTATTTTTGATGTATTGACGAAAAACAAGTCTCCCGCGCCAGGGAATCATTGATTCGTCTATCACGACAAATTTGCCGGGAGTTAAAATATCTCTAAAACGATTATTTAACTTATTAAGTATTTGTCGAATTTTGTAGAGTCTATCTCCAGTATCATTTTTTTCATCGTTAAAATGCCAAAACTTTAGAAGTAAGATAAATCTGTCTCTTCCCATGAGAGAACATATATATTCATTTCTGTAAATGGTTTTTTTTGACCAATAATCGTGAAAATGTGGAACCTTGTTTAAGCGCATCGTAAGTATGACACTGAAAAACTGACGCATTTCATTTGCATTTGTAGGTTTCCAAGCTTTAGAGCGTGATTTTACCGTAATTTCTTTTTCTAATAAATATTTATCGGCGTATTTATTAGTTTCTTCTACTATTTTATCAAGAATATCGTCAGTTACAAACAAATTATAAATATCGGCGGGCAATTTATTACGAATAGGTACATTTATCACGTTATCAAGTATGCTCTCATCGAAGCTCAATACGTCATTATCAGGAATGTCAATCCAATCTTTGTCACCCTCAAGCTCTCCACCTTGAATTTCTGATATATTTTCAGATATACTATCTTCATCTTCAGATATTATATCGGATGAGAGATTTTCACCTGTATCATCATCACTTCCATTTGAACCGATTTCTTCTATTTCGGTGTTGGTTACTTCATCAGTCCACGTCTCTGGATCGTTTTCTTGTATTTCTTCATTTTCTACGTCTTGTTCTAGTTCTTTCTCTTTTTCATTATGTATTTCTAGAACTCCATTTTGCTCACTCTGGTCTTTTTCTTGTCCTATTATATTATTTTCAATTTGCTTTTCAATGTTTCTCTCTTTTGAATGTGTTTGTGAATTATTGTTCAAGTTGCATTTAGACGTTTTTCTTTCTGTTTTTTCGTCATAAGTGAGTGCATTATCTTCAAAAGTATACTCAAAAGGAAATGGACTATTGTCTTTATTACCTGTGGTTCTTCTTTCGTTTATAGTTGTTGTAATCAATTTTTGCATACTGCTCTCATTAAGTTCTAGAGGTAATAAGTTCGAACATGAAATATTATTTAAAGACGAGCATCTACTTGATGTACAGAAAGCATTCAATGAGGCAGGAGAAGCTTTAACATTCGTGATGGATGCTTCTGTTAGCATTTGAGTGCATGAGTTAGGACTAGATAAACCACTATGGTTACGAGAAAGAGTACCCCAAAATCTACGAGTAGGTGTCATAGGATCCGTAAGTATAGTCGGCGTAGTATTGGTCATCATTAATGTGGTATTATTGTTATTATTTTTTGGACTGGATATCATATTCTGAAGCACACTAAATCTTTTTTCAGTACATGGGCTAATATATATATTTTCATTATTAAGCTGCGTGTGCTCCATCCTAGAAAGATTCATCGTTTTCTTTTTAGGTACGTCAAATATTTCATAATCAGAATTACTGTCACTACTACTAGTCAGTAGCGGGCAAATTTGAACATTTTCCAAAACTTTTATTTTACTAGACGTTGCAGCAGTATAACCCGGCGTTGACTTTTCTTTAGAAATCTCACCAAAATAAATAGATTTTTTACACTTTTTTCTTTTAAAAGCACTCATTGTTTATCAACAATAATCAAAATGTAGGCATATACGCGAGTGTTATTTCCAAAACGGGCGCGCGATCTCCCGCGTCGATGCTAGGACAACACTAAAACGAGTCACGCAGCGCCCGCGCCGCCCACCCTCCCTCTGTTGCGTCTACGAGGCCTACGATTCCACGAGTATCGACATATCTCCTAACGCAAGGAATGAAAGTTATTATAGTACTGTGCGTTAGAGACCTAATCCATCTCTAATTTCTTTTTTAATGTCCCTGAATTCACCTTTAAGTAAGAAGCAAATATGTATATTTGTCTTACTCATACTTAAAGAACTTTACAAGTTAGATCCTCCCGCAAGGAGTGAAAAAACACGATCATACTCAACGCACAATACAAAAGTCCTGCAAGAGATCTGATAGATCTCGTAACGCAGCGAACGTGTTAATCCTTATCATATTAAATACATTAGTTGGCTTGAGCATATCATGAAGATATTTTTTTTCCTTCAGACCATGCAAATTAAATCAATACCTTAAGAGATATAGCAAAATCAAAATAATGCGCAACGAAATTAATTTCGTATCGCCGCGCGGCCTTACCCGTGGGTGTTAGTACACCACTCATCCTCATCACTTTTACTACATTAAAAAAGGACTAAGGGATATAATATGCATATAAGATCTATGCAAGAGAAAGAAAACTTGAAATGTAGCCCTACATCCATCCATCTGACCAGCACAACTTAGTTGTTTAATCGCTCTCTTATTGTAGATGAGAATCAAACCCAACAGTGAGATATATATGAGCTAAGATGACGATGATGAATACCTTCCACTAATTAATAGGATGTTTATTACATCAAACAATATTTTACATTAGAAATTATAAATAAATTTATTCAATACCTTCCAATTTTTATTCGCAGATAATCTATTGGCCACCACACAACCGGCTGTTCCACCGCCAACTATAATGAAGTCGTAAATCTCTTTTCTGCCGTTAGTGTCTTTCGATCCATCATCGATGTTTTTATGTGTTCTTACATATTCAGAGCCTCCGTACAAGTTCATAACCAGGTTCAGCAATGCCATACCCTGATATGTACACGCAGCAATTGTACTATTTGCTGGACATACTTGAGTTAAATTCTCTGGCATCCACGTGTCCATTTTCTACTGATAGTTTTCAGTAACCACTGTCAAATCAAAAGTTCATTAACATTTAACCAATTATTATCGACATCTAACAAACCAGCGTAATATGGTAAATTGGCCTACTAAGTTCTACTTAGTACTACTTAGTTTTAATCTCCGCGCATTATTTGAGAAAAGTACCTACTATACGAGTCTTGGCCCCAACTTAGGAATTGATGGACTTACGTATGTGTGCCTCGGCTTCGCCTCGGCAAGTTCAGTTTACAAGTTCCTCTATCAATGCCTCTTTTGCTGGCCGCTACAGTAATGTATTATAGTTTACAAAAGGATGTTACAATATACCCAAAAACCTACCACCCACCTACCCAAAAAATTTACGTTCAAGAGTCCGCCTTGCCTAATAACAATTATAAAGTTCACTTACAGGCCCCATTGTGTTTTACCTAACATGTATTAATAAATGTACATCATTAATATGTAGAATATTGTAGAATTTACAGGAATTGAATTGAATTTACTTGGTCGCGGGTGGGATTCCAGCTTTTATATGTTTTGTTTACATATCTCTCTTCTGATCTGTTATAAATCTTAATTATATTGTATGTGTGTGTCTCTGCGAGGGAGAAATAAATTATTTTTCTTTCTTTCTTCTTTCTAATTAACCCTTTATTGTAATGCTCTATTGGGTTAGCTGTTGATAGCAAAATATTTTTAAATATCTATGTAAAATATGGTTTCTGTAATAAATATCTTTGTCGATTCCATGGTGCCTCTTATTTATTGAATGATTTGTAAGATTTTTTTTCTTGTATCTCCTAGATCGCCTAAAACTATTGGAATCTTCCAAATTCGTGTTATCTTGTCTAATTAAATTTTCTGCGTTATCCAAGACAATTAAAAAAAATATTTTGCGAGATTTCTTATGATCATGGATGTTAGTTCAAAGTTCATTGTGATCCACTTATGAAAACCATTATAAAGCCTCGCTTAGTGGAATCAACACGCATTCCAACCACTATAAGAACGCGGGAAGAGTTTGTTCCAAAAAAAAAGTATACTAAAACTCAGAAAGCAAATGGTGCATTTTGAAATTATGAACTATTAAAATGTATGCTACTTTCTAACAGTTCATAATTTCAAAATGCATCATTTGCTTTTTGTGTTTCGGGATCAGGTGAAGCAGCTCATAATAGTACATGGTTTGTTGGTTTATTCATGTCATATATCCTATGGATTATATGTAAATAGTGTCCCAATTTTAGCGAATATGTAAAAGTAGATTAATCCATTTTAATTAGTTCATTTCCGTTTATACTACCAGCTTGAACCGAAATACGACCAGGAGGATAAGTCTTGGCTTGCATTTACTACGTGGAAAGACATCTTTTCCACCAATGTAGTTAATAGGATAATGGCTCACTTAGTAATTCGTACGTGATCTAATTGCTGCTTGGAAGTTTTAATCCAGTCACAATCTTTTACCTTATATGTTGTAAATTATTATGATTGAAATAAAACTATTTTTACGGATTCTATCGTGTTTGTATTTGATTTTTAATTTCCCGACGATTTGAACACTTTACAGTGTTCATGGTCACACTAAGGTGTCTTACGTCCGATAAGTCATCGTTATTACAGAGATTTATATCAACCAGCTGCAGTATCAGTTATTAAATTTTGACCTACATTTTTAAGACTACCCGTAACGATAGCTGTGTGTATAATAAATAAATAAATATTTTCTGCCTCATAGTAAGTCATAAGTTTATCGGGCATATTTCTTAATAAAATTTAAATAATCTTTCCTTCAATTTTGTTAACTATTTAAATACCTTTAAAACGAGTTTTAAAATACATACTATAAAAATTGCTGAAAGCAAATTACCGTGTCTAACAACACAAAAAGGAAGACGACAATTCTTATTTAAAAGCAAGATAGCAAATTAAGTAGCGGAACCAATTTAATTAAATAAATAAAAAAAAGGAATACAGAACACAAGATACAAAGTCTTATCGACATAAAAGTATAAGATAAATTAAATAATATTGTTATCAATTTATTTGTCAAAACTTGCGAAACTTAAAAGTAATTGACTTTTAACTCAGTCCAGCCACTCAGTCCTTCGGAGGCACCTGCTGAACCTTATGTAGACATTCAGGGGTTTACAGTTCAAGTCACAGGTCTCTGCATCCCCAAGACATTGTTCTATCTAGTGGTTGACCTTATGAAATATCAGTTGTCTCGAGATGAACGTCATTTGATACCCCGATAGCAAACTCGCGCACTGGGAAGGTGACCCGCCTGGCCAATTTCTTTCACTGACACTGAGCGATAGTCAAGGTGATTGAGGCGACGGGGCTTAGGGTGACTCTGGTAAAAGACGGAAGCCCTATTATTCCATAGGCTTCGCAGCATTCTATCCATCAGCCTCTCATTCACCGTGAATTTGGTCTTTTGGATACTGACTATCCATACTGTTGGCCCTGCCTAGGACTTGGAAAGAAAGATTTTCATTGCACTCTATCGGCAAATTTTGGCGATTCGGACCATTGAGACTCACCAGTCGGTGCTGATGGAGTAGTAGGAATGGCAGCATGGTATCCTCTCTTTTCGACAGGTACAAATCGTAACGGAATATGGATATTTCGGCAAGTATATATGCATACACAGTCACCAACAGTGAGAGCACAAAGTCCTGCTGCCATAGCAATAGCAATAATGGCATGAAGCAGTATATGCTGTTTGTTGCTGAGGCGACGACGAGGGGGTGTCATCCGAAAGAGTAACCCACCGGGCGGTCCACTAACGCTAAAGAATTTGTACTAGTGGTCACCCCAGAAACAATGGGGAAATTACTGAAAGTTGCATTTAATATGATTGATTATTTATGAAAACCCGATTAAGAGCGAAAATGATTGTCACAAGTGGGAGTCGCACCCACACCTATTGGAAATCCGTTCCAATCGTGTTGCCACCTTGCCACTTACACCACCGTGAACTATTGTAGGACATTTAATTCTCGCATCGTATTATATTTTCGTCTTTTAAGGAGACGTGTGCCATCTACCCGACATTGTTTACACATTGTACAGACTTAATTCTCAAACTTTGCAGTTATAATTGTATAGATGATATATAAAATCATTTCCCGCAATTACCTAAGTCTCAACCCCCATAATTTATGGAAACCATTGTAGATCTTGGAAAACACGAGTTACATAGTATAGTGGAAATTAGTGTAAAAAAAATGGTATATTGAGTAATATTTTTAGTATTTAGTAATTTTTTTAGTGGTAGGACCACGCTGTTGACAGTTTTCAACAGCCGCGGGTCGGTCCATCCGGGGTAGTACCACAATCTCGTAGAAGATCGACGCGACGTCTGTGTAATGGCAATGAGCTATTGTACTTACTTCGTTGAGCGAGAGAGCCGGAAGCCCAACTGGGTGAGTTTGGGGTTTGTACTTGGAGGCAGGGGCCTAACTGTACTTAGCATTGCAAAAGTCCGTTGGCAGCAGTGACACTTACCATCAGGTGGTGCTGCTTGTTAGTTTGCCACCATAAGCAATAAAAAAATATTATTAAAATATTGAGGAAATAGAACTTACCAATACTGTTCTATTTTACAAACTTAATTAATATGAGATGTTCCTACAGTACAACTGCTCGAACTAAAGTATGATGAAATTAAATTTACCTTTTATATGTGCAACGGTATCAATTAGAATTACATTTTAATTCACGTCATAGACAACGTTAATTAATTGATAAATTAAACCTTATCTTCTTTACCTGTATTAGAATAAATTAACAAGAAAACGTTTTTATAAATTGTCTTGTAGCAACTAATACAATAAATAAAGCGTAAAATGTATAGTTTTCACACCAACTGATCCGATCAATTATTTTCCATACACGTTTTCAGAAATAAAGAAATAGCTAAAGGCTAACTTTCATTTAGAAAATGATATTGTTCTTAAAATATAATAAAATCGATTGACAAAATTCAAATCAACTCACCATAAATCAAATCAAATCATTTATTATGCATAAGTCCTAAAAGGGCACTTACATATTGTCAATATTACATATTTTTTAAAATTAATCTACCACCGGATCGGAAAGCCGACACGATCTGTAAAGATCCGGCAAGAAACTCAGCGGGCTCGTCATTTTTACATATACATTATTAAAGACACGTTCACTCTGTACTGTAATGTATTAGGTATGTGTCACTGTACTAGGTCCTTTTTTGCTTTGTTTACTATATAACACAATAGAATAGCCTAGTCTGAAATTAGTTTAAAGCTTCTGCTGGTAGCTATTGAAATACTTTAAAAATGTGATTTGTTAATAACTCCACGGCGTGTATATTTCACTTAAAAGTCGCGAAGAGGTCATATATTGGGCTGTCGGCCTGTTCGTCTCACTGCTGACCCGTTCGTCAGAATTACAAAACAAATTACTGAAATTTAGCATTTAATATGCTTGATTATTTATAAAAACTCGATTACGAGTGAAAAATGATTGTCGACAAGTGGGATTCGAACCCACACCTATTGGAAATCCGTCCCAATCGTGCTGCCTCTTACACCACCGTGAACTATTGTAGGACATTCAATTCTCGCATCGTATTATATTTACGTCTTTAAGGAGACGTGTGCCCGACAATGTTTACACATCTTCAAACTTTGCAGTTAGTTTGCAGTATTAAACGATGGCACAACCCTGTTATTCAAATTACTGAAATTTAGCATTTAATATGCTTAATTATTCATAAAAATCCGATAATGACCAAAAATAAATGTCGGGTAGATGGCACACGTCTCCTTAAAGACGTAATTATAATACGATGCGAGGATTACAAAACAAATCATCACTACTTTACCCATGGGTGTCGTTAAAGACGACTAAGGAATATAATATGCATAGAACATCTAAACGAAAAAAGGAAAATTCGAAACAAAGGCCTATACCAACAGCCTGACCAGCGTGGTAGGTCAATGTCACTCCTATTTTAGAGGAGGCTTAATCTCGGCAGTTGGATGCTTATGGGTTGAAATTTTATCAATCAAAAACATTATTTTATTATGTTAATTATAAATGGAAGAAAATAGTGTTTTTCCATGTGATAACAAAGTAAGAATACAAATTATGAGCGCTTGACTTTTCCTTAGTTGTTAAAGATATAAGGGATATAAGCAGGCAGATAACATCCAGATAAAGAAAAATAACAGAATATAGAACCCTAAACGAATTGGTCAGACTAATGTGGTATACTTATATTAAGTTTATCTATTATCCTCTTATTATAGAGGAGGCGCGAGAGAGAGTGGACAGTAGAATATCATCATTCTCCTACTCTTATCCCAATTACTTGGGTTCGATATAATATGTACTCTTCTTTCACAGTACATATTGTAAAAGTTATTGACAATAGTTTTATGACCGGCCGCCTGCCAGACGTCAACCCTCCTTGGGAATGTAATTGTTGACTAAACGGCATCAGATGGAGTTGGCCCAGGTCGTTATAAGGCTCTTAGTCGTCTTTTACGACATCCACGAGCAAAGTAAGTGTTGGTAGTATGCGTAGCCGCTACCACACAGCTTAACAATAGAACCTAGGTATATGAGCTACCACCGAAGACAAAGATCGGGTACCGGTGGTCCGCTCGCACGGCGAAGAGAGAGCATTTTACGGTGGGTCTATGGGGTCACGCGCCGCCTTCTCCGTCACCCCGGACCGATTTGGCGGGGCGAGACGCACCCATAGCCCACCAATAAAAAAAAATAAAAAAAAAAAAAGTATATGACCTAAGAAAAATAATATTTTAAGAATATTTTGACTGCCGACAATAATATCATGGCGTCCAACTTTAATGGATTTAAAATGTGTTTTAAGCGTTTGATGGTCGAGCATACTGATATGACGAATTGTTTAATATAGCTTAAAATAATAAATATATAATGTAATTTTACCTCTAAAACTGATACACAAATTGGTTTTACAAAATATGAGATTAGAAACACGCTTTCTATTTTTTAATATACATAGACAGATGGCCACGGTTTACTTATATTAATATGAGTAAGTCGTATCCATGTTGTTTTCTGAAGGCTCAGAACTCAAAAATAATGCTTTTTGGCACATAAAGCACAATTATCATAAATACAGAGTGCTAAAAAGTATTAGTTTTATTTTAATAAAAGAACGACTCAGGTCATAGTTGACAGGAACAATAACATTCTTGTCTTAATATCTAGCCTAATATCTAGCTGACATCGAATTGAGAAACTAGTATCCTCAAAACTAATGTTTTATTTTTACGCGAATGGTTTTTACATATACTAACAGACCCGGCCACATATTGTGGTAGGACCACGCTGTGGACAGTTCTCTGTCTACAGCCGCGGGCCGGTCCGTCCGAGGTAGTACCACACTCTCGCAGAAGATCGACGTCTGAGTAATAGCAATGTGCTATTGCGCTTCGTTCGGTGAGCGAGAGAGCCGGAAGCCTAACTGGGGTGGGTTCAGGGTTGTATTGGTAGGCAGCGGCCTAGCTATACCATTGGCAAAGGTCCATGGGCGGCAGTGACACTTACCATCAGGTGTGCTGTCTGCTCGTTTGCCGCCATAAGCAATAAATAAAAAAAAAAAAAAAAAACGTTACTGTGGCTAAGGTAGCCTCAGTAACCCGTGGTGGTTATGCTAATAAATTGTAGCTTATATGAAACGTTTTAACGTTTAACATAGCGCTATCTATGAAATACTTATTCAATCCAGTCAACAGGTACGCCATCTATTAGAATCGTTTGGAGATAACAGATAATTGTTGTTGTGACATTGTTTGTCCGCGATGGACTCCCAAAGTACTAAACCGATTGTAATCAAATTTGCACAGCATGTGTAGTTTGATCCAACTTAAAAGATATGATAGCTTCCATACCAATTTATAGTCGCAATATTATTTTATTGCAAATTATTTGTCTATTATTTGACAGTCACAATTATCTGTTATCTCGATCCGATTGAGTAAGTATTTAATAGATGGTGCTATGTTAAACCTACAAACGTTTCATATAAGCTACAATTTAATAACATAACCACCACGTGTTACTGAGGTTACCTTAGCCACAGCGACGCGTGGCCGGGTCTGCTAGTCTTATATTAAGATATGAAATAAAAAACACAAAAGAAAAACATAAAACTCTGTAATACCGATGACATATTGGACTTGAAATAAATAAATTCTTCCATGATCATAAATGCTAAAAGTGTTCAGAACATCCTTAAAATTAAAATCAAATACAAAACGTTAAAATTCGTAATTTTTTTTAGTTCAAATTCCCCCAAAACTATTTAAAAATGAAGTTACTTCATCTGAGCTATGGGTAGGCACGTCTGATGAATTAGTAAATAATATATGAAAATGAACTGAATTAGTAAATAATATTTGATTCATTATAGATTTATTACATGGATGTGTATATGTATACAACTATAGCATCAAACATAAAAATATAAATAAAGCATCTTTATTTATTTTGCCAATCCTCTAAAATGAAAGACGCTCCCTTTTCACCTATCATTAAAATTGGTGCCTCAGTATTACCACGTACTACAAGTGGCATTATAGAACCATCTATGACTCTTAGACCAGATATACCGTACACCTTCAATCTAGGATCCACAACTGCCTTTATATCCTACTTTGGACCCATTTTACACGTACCCACGGGATGATATAAGGTAAACGTGAAACTTCTTGCAAGACATATGATGTACTCTTTGGTACCCCATTCATGATTAGTACACGGCGGAACAGGTTTTCTATCAAATCTTGCACCTCCACGTTTGTAAGCATCAGTATTTTCCAAATCCTTTACAAATTCAAAGGCTTTCACTAAAGGAATGAAATCTACTGGGTCTTCAAAATAATTAGGATAAATTCCAGGCGCGTCATTAGGATTTGTTATGTTTAACAAAATTTCTCCCCTGCTCACTGGAACCAAGTTAATAATTAAGGGACTCAATCCATTATAATAACTGGCAGGTATTAGCTGAGGTGTTTGAAATTCTTTTATCCTAAGGTCTAATACCTTAATTTGCACATCTGGTGCTGGTAAATTAGGATCAGTTTTTAAAAATGCTACAGTACTCAAGAGTCCGTTGCCTGATAAAGGGCCGTGCTTTATTTTCATTTGACTATACTCGTATAAGTCTTCCAAAATTTGATGAGGCTCAATCAAAGTTGATGTTTCATTTGAGATAGATATTGGAAGTCCATTAAATGTTACATGGTCTTGTGAATTTTTACCGACTGGCAAATCTTGTATAATAGGTATGTTCATCTCCAAAAGATGTTCTTTAGGACCTATACCAGATAACATTAACAACTTTGGACTATTTATACTGCCACAGCTTATAATAACTTCTTTTGTAGCAAAGGCTATGTAGACTTTTCCGTTCCTTACATATTTAACACCATAAGCAACATTATTTTGATTTATTAATATTAGGCGTTAAGCAGGGGTGCGTTCTGTCAGCCAGGCTGTTTATCATATATCTGGATAAATGTCTCCAAAGGTTGAACGATATGAATGTGGGAGTCCAGATGGGCGACTCAGTGGTCACTGCTCTGCTTTATGCAGATGATGCAGTCCTGCTGGCACAGTCAGCGACTGACCTGCAGACCCTAGTCGACACAATGACAGAAGATTGTAAGAAAAGGGGTCTACGCGTGAATGTGAGCAAAACCAAAATAATGGTCTTTGAAAGAGATAAAACCAGAACAGATGTAAGAGTAACAATAGGTAATGATGTACTAGAGCAAGTGGATGCATTTGTATATCTTGGATGTGGATTTAGCCGAGATGGAAGGTACACCACTGATATAGAGCGAAGAGTGAATGCGGGAAATAGAGTGAACGGAGCGTTGGGGCATCTTTTCGGCAGCCACCACCTCAGCCAGAAGGCACGTGTAGCAATACATAACGCAGTGCTTGTCCCAACATTACTGTA
Source organism: Lymantria monacha (assembly GCA_905163515.2). Taxonomy (NCBI): domain Eukaryota; kingdom Metazoa; phylum Arthropoda; class Insecta; order Lepidoptera; family Erebidae; genus Lymantria; species Lymantria monacha. The sequence continues at coordinate 17,794,395 of LR991106.1, read as the reverse complement.
TGGAAGCGAGAGTTGGGTATGCAGAAAAGAGTATGATAGTAAAATTAATGCGGTCGAAATGCGATCTCTGCGGAAAATCTGTGGAGTTAGGCTGACCGACCGCATTCGTAACGACGACGTAAGAGAGCGAGTAGGTATGAAAGAGAGTATTGGTGTAAAGATGCGAAAGGGAATGCTCCGATGGTTCGGACATGTGGAAAGAATGCCGAACGAACGCCTGGTTAAGAAGATATACAATGCGAAAGTGGAAGGATGTAGGTATCGAGGGAGACCGAGACTAACCTACCTAGACCAGATCGGTCATGTACTGAAGGAAGGTGGAGTCAAGAGTCTCCGAAACCGGCGAGCGTGTATGAAGAGAATTATGAATGTTGAGGAAGCGAGTGAAGTATGCAGAGATAGAGTTCTCTGGCACTCTGTTCTCTCTGCCTACCCTGCAAGGGATATGGCGTGATGATATGTATGTATGTATGTATGAATACTTCAGACTGAACTCTGACAGTAAGATTTTTTCGTTTGTATCGTATTGGTTGAATGCTTTCAGCATTATATGCAGATACTCTCTCACCATTCCGAGAAAATGTTTGTGCCTGATTGGCACCTACTTGATTTTTTGCATTAAAATCGGTTAAGGGAAGGCCCGCCTCATTATATCCGTCAATTATCATAACCGAAGGCTTGTCCATGTAAGGGAGTCTGGATACTGACATTTCACCATCTACGCCGTGATATTTTCGATCATTTCCTTCTTCATCTAAATTGTTCTCAGATTTTTTGAAATAAGGCAGCACCTGTAAATAAAACAAACTTTTTATTACTTATTTTGCATTACATAATATTATTATTTTACAAAATAAATAAAAGCCGGCAGCAGCCTAGGAGGCTGAAATTGTACAATCGCTAAATATTAGCATTTTTCATTACCCAAAATTGAATTAAAAACATTTTTACGGATTCTATCGCATTTGTATTTGATTTTTAATTTCCCGACGTTTTGAACACTTTATAGCGTTCATGGTCACGAAAGCACTGAGGTGTCTCAAGTCCAACATATCGTCGTTATTTATATCTACTGGATCATCATGGACATCGTTACTTATTTTTGGATAACTGTCATTGCCGCTCAAGGACCTTTGCAACGCCAGGGGTATAGCTAGGCCGCTACCACCAGGCTCACTCACCGAACGAAGCACGACAGCACATTGCTACTACTCAGACGTCGATTTTAAATCCACTACTACCCCGGACGGATCTACTTGCCGCTGTAGACAGAAAACCAGCAACAATGTAGTCCCACCACTAATAAAGTGATTAGTTAATCGCCAAAATTAATTCTCAAGGGTCTAATAAACAAAAGTAAAAAACAATTCATTAAAGACATAGTAATACCTCAAAGTAGTAGATAATTGAGAAAAAAATCCAGTAATACTCACATCATCATAGCTCCACCCAGGATTTCCCAGTGATGCCCAGTTATCATAGTCATACTTGTTGCCTCTCATATACACCTGGGAATTAATTGAAGTAGATCCACCCATCACTTTGCCTCTAAAAATCATAATAGTAAATTATATACTGTCTTCAAAAATGTTACTTCTAAAATTTTTCTAAAAAAATCCGAGACGGCTGATACGGCATCTATGTATAATAAACGGTAAGGCGGACTGATGACATTATCAAGGTCACAGGAAACCGTTAGATGCAGGTGGAACAGGACCGTTGCAAATGGCATTCTCGTGGGGAGGCCTATGTCCAACAGTGGAAGTTTAAGGGTTGATGGATGGATGGATTTACAATAACAAGAATAGAAAAATTGTGACATTTCGTATACGTATTCATTCACAATACAAAATCAATATTATAAATTAAAATAACTGGTAGTTAATTCTTTATATTTACATAAATACATAGTTTACTACAATTTGGATATTCATTTGTAATTTATGAATAATGATATGAATGTATTTTATTATGTAGTAGCAGCGGCTACGTATTCTACCAAATTTGTTCGTGGATGTCTTAAAAGATGAATAAAAGCTTCATATCGACCTGGAGGAACTCTTGATGACATCTGATCAAGAATTATATTCCCAAGTAGAGTTGAGTCAGGCAGATGACCAGTTACAAAAGAATTGCTACCTAATAACTTTTACAATAGGTACGATGAAAGAGGAGACATAGTCATCGACTCTAAGTAATTGGGATAACAGCAGGATAATATTGATTGTAGATATGCATATGAGTATGGTGACTTCTTTTATTTGCATCTACACAAACTATTTTCTGGTACACTGCACAATGTACATGTCCTTGCTTACAATAAATAAAATTTTCATACTTAGTTTATTTGTAAAAAATTACTGTATGCGATAAGACCGTCTAATTGTACCAATGTTCGAATGTCGTTTCTTTTATTTCCTGTAAATTGTACTTGTATGTAATAATAAGTAAATATTTAACATTAATAGAAGAATACGAGAATCTAAACAGCGTCGCTGCTGTACGAAGTTTTTTGCACATTGTAACTTGTAAAAAATATACATGTTACTACAATGTATAAATATTTGGATGATCGAGATTTCGCTCGGTATTTTCTTTTTAGTGTGTTTTGAAGATATATTTAGATATAATAAAAATAGTTAATTAAATAATAATAAAAATATTAAAATGTCAAAAAGTAATAAAAAAGAGAAACAGGATCCGAACCGGCCTCAATTTTTTTTTTTTTTTTTTTTTTGTTGTGGCTCTGTTTATACTTAAGCCAATGTCAAAGTTAAGTTGCAGCTTCTTCTTCTTCTTCTTTTTATGTATTGGCAATCAGCTACTTATACGAGCCATTTTTGCCAGTGTCGAGTTATAATTATCTTCACGTTCTTAATCTCTTCAAGTTAGTCATTGTCTGTCAGTCAGACGAATTGTCGCCATCAACACTGCTATGGTGACACTGTTAATGGTATGTTGTAGGAATTTTGATGGAAAACGAAAACGTTGTAAAGCACTTTTATATGATATTCACTACATCCCAGCTGTTCTGTCACATCATATTACATAAAACACCATAAAAATTATCTAATATAACACGTTAAAACACTAAGATATCGAATATAATACAAGAGCACAACATGACGTTTTAGATTCCCGCCAAAAGTCCACCGGCCTCAATTAGACTGCTCGATTGAAGTGTCTTAATGACAGCGTCAAAATTTGTCTTCATATTTTAATAGTTGGCAGCCAACTCAAAAATATATTTCTCCATTGCCTGAAAATATTGACAACACAATATTTTCTACAAATGAAACTTAGCTAGATCGATTAGTCGTCCCCGGAACCTCCTGCATGCTAAATTTCAAGAAATTTTTTGGTGCTGTTGCCGAGATTCAGAAGATATATATACAGGTTGGAAGTGGACCGCTCCCGAGAACAAAGACAGGTGATCCTACTAGTCCTACTTGTAATGATAGGCTAGAAAAAAAAATCGATAAGGATGAAAAAAAAATTTTTTTTTCACAAATATTTTTAATTTTTTTTCACATTCCATCGTATTAGGACAGTGCCATAATGCTTCCACCCTGTGTGTATATATATATATATATATATATATATATATATATATATATATATATATATTTATATATATATATATATTTATTGACTTCAAAGTAGTTGAAGTGTTGAATTTTTAAAATAGTATTATATATTATTATTATTACTTAGTGAGTACAATGAGAAGATTAATTTATAGTTACCAGACTGTCTTGGTGTTTTAATATTAAAATTGTATTAGCTATCTAAAGACCATCTGGAACTCCGTGTTTTCATTAGTCTGACCATATCCTATCAAATCATTCGGGGTGATGTAATTGCAGCGTAGGGCTGGATAACGCACCGTGATTCTCTATAAGCTATTTAAGTGGGCCACCACCCAAAACGTTTTTAGGTGGGGAAATAAAATCTGGCTCGACCACCCGATTCCTAAACCCGAAGAAATACTTAGATTATAAATATCTTTCTAGTAGTTAATAATACAAACCTTCCAATGTTTATTCTCAGATAGCCTGTTAGCAACAACACACCCACCCGCTCCAGCGCCAACTACTATGAAGTCATACTTTTCAGTCTTACGCTGCTTCGAACAATTTCTTGTGCTTTTTTCTTTTCCATCTCTTTCTTCGCTTCTGATCTGCTCCTGTATTCTCCTATCCTTTGAGTCTCCATAAAAGCTGACTAACAAGCTCAAGTACATATAACCAAATGATGTACAGACTGTAACGTTAGGATATGACGCACATACTTCCGTCAAGTTCAACGGTTGCCATTGTTCCATTTTCATATAATTTTCAACGATATCTGTTCAAGTACAAAAATTATACATTGTCTCACAACCTTGAATTTTATTCGGACCACTTTGGTAATTTAGCATAGTTGTGAATAATTTATAAGCTATCCTTTCACAACCGCCCAGACATTAACCCCGTTATACATAAGTCAAACACAACACAAAGACCAAACAAAACCTGAAAATTTACTGTAAGAAGGTAAAATCTTGCCGTTTATATAAAGTACTTATCTAAAAACAATTTTGTATGTTTGGTAATGTTACTAGATAGTAAGGATACCATTCAACCTTTCTTTTCCCGCGGTACAAAATAACTAAAACATAAGCATATAATCCTTACTAATATATAAATGTGAATGTAAGTTTATTTGTTACGCTTTTACGCTAAAACTACTCAACGGATCATCATGAAACATTGTACACATATTCTTGAGGATTGGAGGTATTAAAGGTAACATAGGATTCCTTTTATTAAAAAAAATCTATTTTTTTATATGAAAAATAAAAAAAAAATTGTCAAAAAATCTCAAAATCTATCTTCTTCAACGCCATCTAGCAGTCCAGTAATGAACTTCCAATCCTGAGTATTGTAATACCGTTGCACTGTATTACCGACGGTCAAAAATAAAAATAGAGGATCAAAAACTTTAGGAAAGTAACCTTTTACGCGGGCGAAGCCGCGGGCAGAAGCTAGTATTAAAATAAGTGAAGACAAACTTGAATCAAAACCCTCTGATAAAACGTTTTATTTTATTGCTGATGGTGGAGAACGATCAAGCAGCACACCTAATGAGTATGATACTGCTGCTCATAGACCTTTGCAATACCAGGGGCACAGCTAGGCCACCGCCAACCATGAAGAATGTGCACTTCTTAATCCTCCTTTGACCAAAATCGTAGTCTTCCATTTTGGAGCAAACTCGTGCCAGTGGTGAATTTGTAGACTGATAAACACCTAAGTAATAACAGTATATTTCACCAATACTAAAATATTGAATTAAGAGTATAATGAAGATTTTAAATATTACTTACCTCATATATGAAGGTTTTAGAATTCAGTAAACAGGTATACCTCGGTACAATATAAATGCACCGACTGAATTTCTTTCAGGACTTGTCCTTTATTAATTATAGTTTGTATCAATTTTACGACCGCATAGACTGGTTTTCTTTATATTTTTAGCAGTACTATAAAATGGATAATATTTAGATACCAATGCAGGATACTTACGTAATATTATTTTATTTTATCTCTGTTTATGAAATATCCAAATAAATACAAAAGAGATATTTTAACAGTCTATAATCTAGCCACACCTGAATTGTTCGCATCGTTAAAAGCTGGGTTGAGATCATATAACTTGCCATATCCAGTCAGATTGTTCTCCTACCATCTTTTTTTTGTAGGGATTAGTCTGGACACAGGCCTCCCGTTCCGTTTGGGGCGACGGAAGAGCAGCGCTACAGAAGGGTTATTCGCCTATCCTGGATTTAACATGTACGAGCTCGATGCACCATCCCTTTTTGCTAGTAGTAATAAGATTCTTGTCAGACCTGGTGTGAGAGTCGCATCCGGGTTTTCTAACCCAGCTTCTAATAAGAGCATCAAGGAATGATAATGCAATAAATAGGAGAATGCCACGACTGCACAGATGGTATGGTGGTAAGTATCATGGGTTTCTTTCCCACGCGGTTCAATAATTTGTGCGATCCACAAAATATTGCTCCGAATCCGAGTCGAGTTTGTAAAGTCCCTCGAAATAAAAGTATTATTTTTCAGTGCAGTTTTATTCTAAAAAATAAAGATGATAATGACGGAATGATGAAAATAATTTGACCGATTACCGTTCATCCACCAAGCGTGTCACTACTTAATGTCGAAACGTTGCCAATCGTGGATTACGCTAAGGTTAAACATATACCAGTCAGTAGCTTACTCTCTAGATTTTTTTATAGCTTTATAGTGTCTATATTGCAGCTATAAATATAAAGAAAACCAGTCTAAATGTCGTTATTTAATACTTATAGGCAAATAAAAATAATTGACTCGATACAAGTTACAGTTGCTTTCAGGGACGCGTGCCTCTTTAATATATTCAGAATTTTTTTTTTGTTTGTTGACAGATGAGCAACTAAACAGCCTAATGGTAAGTGGTAACTATCGGTCATAGACCTCAGCCATATCAGGAGCACAGCCAAGTCGTCTACCGTATGAAAAGAATTCTTAAGGGTCGTTTAAAGAACATGTTATAGCACTCGAGTGATTATGGTACTTTTCTAAAAAAAAAAACACAACGAGGACTGCCGACAGAAGTGAAAACTTAAACCTATGAAAAAAAAACAAATACAAAAAATAAAAAGCATGCCCCAGGAAGTATGTATGGGTGCCGGCTGTCGTGAAAGCGATGGTCGAAAGCGTCAGGAATTGGGACGGGGTCGCCGCCTTCTGCGAGGCTGTCATCTCGCAGAAGGAGGCGGCGGAACGAGTCCAGGAGGATTCCCGTGACCCGGGCCGCCGCCAGCGGCCGGGGCGGCGCAGGCGCGAATATCTGCGCCTGATGCCGCCCTAACCGAGGCTTCGGGTGATCGGACCGGGGAATTGTCCGGTCACCCGACGTGAGGCCACCGCGCGAGGGCGACGCCCCGACGGCAAAAGCTGTCGGGGCATCGACGAGAGAGGAACCCGCAAGGGTATAACGCCGGGCGGGCCACCGAATACAAAGATCGGGTACCGGTGGCCCGCTCATACGGCGAAGAGAGGTGCTTGCAGGGTGGGTCCATGGGGTTGCGCGCCGCCTCTTTTGTCGCCCCGGATCGATTTGTCGGGGCGCGACCACATCCATGGTCCACCCTGCAAAGGAAAAAAAAAAGGAGTATGTATGGGTGTAATCATACAATAAATACACATATTAAATATATTATATTATGTTATACACACATTATATTATTACTTCCTCACCTACGGTCTACTCTCCCTCCGTCTTACGAATTTTTGATCAGGTCACGTGTCCTGACGCGAGTTCAACAGTTTTTACCCATCCTAAAAAGTGCAGAACGCCGCTAAACAAGTATTTAATTCAAAAATAATATATTGCATTGACACCAAATGATGAGAACGTGTTGATGACGGTTTACGACAGCAATTTGTCATCACTCCTTATATTCGTAGACGCCACCCAAAGAGTAAAGTTATTAAACTGAAAAAGAGTGGCAACTCCATGATAAAATATGCATGTATGGAAGGTGCTGCTACCCAGAATTTACAAGTTTTTTCCGGCCGCGAGCCAACCGCCCACCCAAGAATTATGAACTACCCTACATGGTATTAATTAAACTCTAATAAAAATGTTTGGTACCGAACATCTACCCGCCTCGGACAGGTCTACCTGGCCGCTAATCAAATGGTAAACGGGATAATGTTGCTACCGCTCTCTTCAGTACTGAACTGTCCACCTGAACCTCAGCAAAACGGGGCACACCATCTGCGCCATATACTAAATTTAAAATTCGCCCTCTATGCCAGCACAGTGGCGGCAAATTGGTATCTTTTACCAAAACGAGGTCACCAACACGAGGTGGATTCGTCTTGTCAGTCCACTTAACACGCTGCTGGAGAATATGAAGATATTCTAAGCTCCAACGCTTCCAAAAGCTTTGAGTAAACTGTTAGACCAATTCAAACCGCGAGAGACGACGACGAGACGTCTCAAATCAACAAAGGGGTATTCAGGCAAAGCATTAAGTGGCTGACCGATCAAAAAATGACCCGGTGTGAGAACCTCCAAGTCATTCGGGTCTGAAGAGATCGGACACAATGGACGCGAGTTCATTACGGCCTCAATCTTACAAAACACAGTTGCGAGTTCTTCAAATGTGAGTACGGACTCACGAATAACTCGTCGCAAGTGTGTTTTAGCAATCTTAACTGCGGCTTCAAAAATACCGCCCCAATGTGGGCACGCTGCCGGACTAAATTTCCATGTTATACTACGACTGGCTAGTTTATTACCAATATTTGTGTGATTGCTGGCTAAAAATTCATGTACATCTTTCAAATAATTATTAGTTCCTTTAAAATTCGTGCCACAGTCCGAACGTATCAAAGAAGGCAGTCCTCTCCTTGAAACAAATCTATCGAGTGTCGCAACAAATGCCTCGGTGGAGAGGGATGACACTAATTCAAGGTGCACCGCCTTGGTCGACAGACATACGAAGACACACAAATAGGCTTTGACCGTTTTACTATTTCGCAGAGTTGAGGCCTTAACTAAAAAAGGACCTGCAAAGTCGGTGCCTACACCGGCGAACGGCCTCAATTCTCTGACACGATTAGAAGGGAGGTCAACCATCAAAGGTTGCATGGTACTGACCTTTAGCCTGTAACACGGCATGCAACGAAATACCACAGTGCGAATCGTTCTTCGAGCAGACAAAATCCAAAATTCTCTAGCCACACCTGAATTGTTCGCATCGTTAAAAGCTGGGTTGAGATCATATAACTTGCCATATCCAGTCAGATTGTTCTCCTACCATCTTTTTTTTGTAGGGATTAGTCTGGACACAGGCCTCCCGTTCCGTTTGGGGCGACGGAAGAGCAGCGCTACAGAAGGGTTATTCGCCTATCCTGGATTTAACATGTACGAGCTCGATGCACCATCCCTTTTTGCTAGTAGTAATAAGATTCTTGTCAGACCTGGTGTGAGAGTCGCATCCGGGTTTTCTAGAGATGGGCGTTTTCAGATTTTTACGCAAACCGATACAAATTCGATTTCTGATATTTAAATCGATTTTAAAAACCGATTTCAGAAATCGATTTCCAGAGCGGTTGACGGAGCGGGTTTACTTTAGTTTCGATCGATATTCGATGTTTTTAGTTATTTTAGCGTAGCAAACGAAAAACGCAATCGAACGGACGCATTCAAATAATTTTTCTATAATTTCTTTGTTGATTGGATTTAGGTGTACGATTTTCCTTCATGCTTTATCTAGGCTTAACTAGCGTACTAGACTAGCAAAAATGTTTTGTTTTGGATATGATACAAAACTTTCTTGCGTATTTAAAAATCGTCATATTTACAATGATTTCATGATTATATTATATAATGTACATTTTGTTTGTATGGTTTTTTTTTATTAATCCCGATTACGAAGCGAAAATCTTACCTTTTTACATTAAATAGTTATTTCTTATTTATCATCAAATCGTATGTATGATACTAACATACGTTAGTATAGTATTGAATCGTAAAATACCTATCTAATTATATAGTTCACGAGATCACAAAAATAACATTACGCGCACACCGCACGTGTCACCAAGGTCAAGTGTGCAAAAACTCTCCCATAATTCAAAAATCTATTTAACAAACACAAAACTTAAACTACTATCATTAAGTATTGTGTAATATTATCATGGAAGTAGTTGCATTCTAATATAGATCTTATTCCCTGACTTTTGTAATTCTGTTTCGTTTCCATCTGCCATTCTGAGTTTCTTAGAAACCGCCAAATTCCAAAACAGATGACAATTCGCTTCATCTCTTTCAATGCACTAAACGATCGCTTAGTTAGAATGAAAGAAGGCGAATTTTAATGAAATTCGCTTTCTCTCATTCTGACTAAGCGATCGCTTAGCGGAGTGAAAGAGATAGTTAGTAAGTTTTCAAATATTGGTTTGGTTTGCAAAACTAGCAATAGAAAACGATTGCGCGATGATTAGATTTATTATTAGTTTGCGTTTTCGTCGTTTTGTTTTGATATGTGTTGATTTAGTTTCTGCCGAAGTACGTTTTCTAAAATCAGTTTGTATAGTGTTGAATATCGATACGATACGATTTCTGACTGAAATCCGAGTTCAGATTCGTTTTGATATATCGGACGCATACCTAGGGTTTTCTAACCCAGCTTCTAATAAGAGCATCAAGGAATGATAATGCAATAAATAGGAGAATGCCACGACTGCACAGATGGTATGGTGGTAAGTATCATGGGTTTCTTTCCCACGCGGTTCAATAATTTGTGCGATCCACAAAATATTGCTCCGAATCCGAGTCGAGTTTGTAAAGTCCCTCGAAATAAAAGTATTATTTTTCAGTGCAGTTTTATTCTAAAAAATAAAGATGATAATGACGGAATGATGAAAATAATTTGACCGATTACCGTTCATCCACCAAGCGTGTCACTACTTAATGTCGAAACGTTGCCAATCGTGGATTACGCTAAGGTTAAACATATACCAGTCAGTAGCTTACTCTCTAGATTTTTTTATAGCTTTATAGTGTCTATATTGCAGCTATAAATATAAAGAAAACCAGTCTAAATGTCGTTATTTAATACTTATAGGCAAATAAAAATAATTGACTCGATACAAGTTACAGTTGCTTTCAGGGACGCGTGCCTCTTTAATATATTCAGAATTTTTTTTTTGTTTGTTGACAGATGAGCAACTAAACAGCCTAATGGTAAGTGGTAACTATCGGTCATAGACCTCAGCCATATCAGGAGCACAGCCAAGTCGTCTACCGTATGAAAAGAATTCTTAAGGGTCGTTTAAAGAACATGTTATAGCACTCGAGTGATTATGGTACTTTTCTAAAAAAAAAAACACAACGAGGACTGCCGACAGAAGTGAAAACTTAAACCTATGAAAAAAAAACAAATACAAAAAATAAAAAGCATGCCCCAGGAAGTATGTATGGGTGCCGGCTGTCGTGAAAGCGATGGTCGAAAGCGTCAGGAATTGGGACGGGGTCGCCGCCTTCTGCGAGGCTGTCATCTCGCAGAAGGAGGCGGCGGAACGAGTCCAGGAGGATTCCCGTGACCCGGGCCGCCGCCAGCGGCCGGGGCGGCGCAGGCGCGAATATCTGCGCCTGATGCCGCCCTAACCGAGGCTTCGGGTGATCGGACCGGGGAATTGTCCGGTCACCCGACGTGAGGCCACCGCGCGAGGGCGACGCCCCGACGGCAAAAGCTGTCGGGGCATCGACGAGAGAGGAACCCGCAAGGGTATAACGCCGGGCGGGCCACCGAATACAAAGATCGGGTACCGGTGGCCCGCTCATACGGCGAAGAGAGGTGCTTGCAGGGTGGGTCCATGGGGTTGCGCGCCGCCTCTTTTGTCGCCCCGGATCGATTTGTCGGGGCGCGACCACATCCATGGTCCACCCTGCAAAGGAAAAAAAAAAGGAGTATGTATGGGTGTAATCATACAATAAATACACATATTAAATATATTATATTATGTTATACACACATTATATTATTACTTCCTCACCTACGGTCTACTCTCCCTCCGTCTTACGAATTTTTGATCAGGTCACGTGTCCTGACGCGAGTTCAACAGTTTTTACCCATCCTAAAAAGTGCAGAACGCCGCTAAACAAGTATTTAATTCAAAAATAATATATTGCATTGACACCAAATGATGAGAACGTGTTGATGACGGTTTACGACAGCAATTTGTCATCACTCCTTATATTCGTAGACGCCACCCAAAGAGTAAAGTTATTAAACTGAAAAAGAGTGGCAACTCCATGATAAAATATGCATGTATGGAAGGTGCTGCTACCCAGAATTTACGCGGTGAACTAAAGTTGAAGTGATATATATACATATCTACATGTGTATCTGTAATTATATAGAATTTTCTTTTACTATGAAAGCTACCCTGAAATATAAAAAAAACATATCAGCTGATAACGAAGCAATAATAATATCAGCTTAACAATGAAAATTGAGATAATTTTCAGAAAGTACATCAATAACCGTAAATAGATTGATGACAATAAGTACCTACGCTAGGAACAAAAAATAACAATTCTCAGTTGTCAAACGTTTGACATACAGAACAAAATGGCAGCTGTTAAGTTTGTACAAACAATCTGTAGGCGGCGCGACGGTCAATAAAAATAAGTAATGTTTTAAGTGTGCCCCCCAGCGCCACCATACCTACTGCCGTATGGTGGCGTCTACAAATACTACCAACCATTACAATGCTCGTAGTGCATCGTAATATAAAAAGACTAAGAATTTTATATCGAGTTAGGGCAACTACTCTTGATGCCGCATGGTCAACATTTACATTTCCAAGGAGGGTTGATGTTAGACAGGCTGGCAGTTGGTCCTGAAGCTATTGTCATAACATTTGCGATGTGTACGATGGAAGAAGAGTACATATTATATCAATCCTAATTAATTGGGATAAAAGCAGAATGATGACGATGATGATAATGATTGCTTAGATTTCCGTGGAAGTTGTAAAATCTACCTAGGGTCACTAGAAGTATTGGTAGTACCATTCTTCTCGGAAATTTATAATACAACTACAATCAGCGTGCCAAGAATGGCGATTGTGATATGATCCACCCTTAGGAGACCAATATTCAACAGCGGACGTCAATGGACTGATGTAGAATAGATAATGAAATTTGACGGTGATATTTTAAATTGAATTAAAAATTAGAACAAATATGTTATTAGCACAGGCAGGGTCTTACAATGAGACTTACTCATCATTAGCCTGCTCTTACCCTTGTGGGGTCGACGCAATATGTCCTTTTCTTCCACTCAATCCTATCTGATGTCATTTCTGCGTTCACTGCGTTAGAAGCTAAATTTTACTATGAAGTTTTTCATCCTACAATAAGAATAACGAAAACCATATTTAACGAGGACGTCACACATGATGTTTAGGTGGGTGAGGTCGCGGGCAACAGTTACTTTTTTTATAAATTACTAGCCCTGCACACGTTGCTAGTGCGGATTATTTTGGACAGCCGAAAAGACGGCAGAGGTAACCTACAACATGGCAAGTTATGGTACAGCACGCCGTCTCTTCCAGACGCCTAGGACAGACCAGGCCGGGGCGTAAACAGAACATAAAATAGAAAAAACTTGAATCAATTACTGATTTGTTATACTTCTAAGCACTCATGCCTTTATTTTAATTATTAACTTTTTTTAAATCATCACCCAGCCTTTCTCACCCTCCTACATGGCACGCTTGGCAATCGGGTTGGGGATCTCAGTGAAGTATTAACGTTTTACAGGATATTGCTGCAGCTCATTCTTATCCTCATGCTTTAACCTTATCCCTCAAACGATTTTGATTATTCCCACCAGTAAGGTGTAGCGTCAATAATATTCTTATTCCATCGCTATGTGACAGATTTTATGTTCACTACCGTCCCCCACTGACCTAGGATGCGCATTGGAAGGGAACACCAGACCAATGAGGGTAACAAAATGGGTAACATTGTCTTGCGATTACACAAGGCTATTTAAAGTTCTGTTAAATATTATAGTACAAAAACCGATAATTGTAAAACTTACAAGTAGGTATCGCGGAGATAGCTATAACGTAACCTAACTCAGCGTTCGGTCTGGCTAGACAAATAGAACCCTAACTGAGGGGTCACTTAGCTTTGTATCCAAAGGCGCGGTGACGACAGCGGCTTTGTACAACTCAGGGCTTCGGGCTTGCTACTTGCACACACAACTTATTATATATGTTCACGAATATATAGTTCTAATCAACTCGCGTACATTAACGGCACACAAAATAAAAGGTGGCGCGCGATATTATAAATACAAAGATTTCACGGCTTTAGTTAACAAAAGGCGTAGCAACTACAAAAATATATGCATACGCGACCGTTACTTCCAACGCAAGTTTTTTCCGGCCGCGAGCCAACCGCCCACCCAAGAATTATGAACTACCCTACATGGTATTAATTAAACTCTAATAAAAATGTTTGGTACCGAACATCTACCCGCCTCGGACAGGTCTACCTGGCCGCTAATCAAATGGTAAACGGGATAATGTTGCTACCGCTCTCTTCAGTACTGAACTGTCCACCTGAACCTCAGCAAAACGGGGCACACCATCTGCGCCATATACTAAATTTAAAATTCGCCCTCTATGCCAGCACAGTGGCGGCAAATTGGTATCTTTTACCAAAACGAGGTCACCAACACGAGGTGGATTCGTCTTGTCAGTCCACTTAACACGCTGCTGGAGAATATGAAGATATTCTAAGCTCCAACGCTTCCAAAAGCTTTGAGTAAACTGTTAGACCAATTCAAACCGCGAGAGACGACGACGAGACGTCTCAAATCAACAAAGGGGTATTCAGGCAAAGCATTAAGTGGCTGACCGATCAAAAAATGACCCGGTGTGAGAACCTCCAAGTCATTCGGGTCTGAAGAGATCGGACACAATGGACGCGAGTTCATTACGGCCTCAATCTTACAAAACACAGTTGCGAGTTCTTCAAATGTGAGTACGGACTCACGAATAACTCGTCGCAAGTGTGTTTTAGCAATCTTAACTGCGGCTTCAAAAATACCGCCCCAATGTGGGCACGCTGCCGGACTAAATTTCCATGTTATACTACGACTGGCTAGTTTATTACCAATATTTGTGTGATTGCTGGCTAAAAATTCATGTACATCTTTCAAATAATTATTAGTTCCTTTAAAATTCGTGCCACAGTCCGAACGTATCAAAGAAGGCAGTCCTCTCCTTGAAACAAATCTATCGAGTGTCGCAACAAATGCCTCGGTGGAGAGGGATGACACTAATTCAAGGTGCACCGCCTTGGTCGACAGACATACGAAGACACACAAATAGGCTTTGACCGTTTTACTATTTCGCAGAGTTGAGGCCTTAACTAAAAAAGGACCTGCAAAGTCGGTGCCTACACCGGCGAACGGCCTCAATTCTCTGACACGATTAGAAGGGAGGTCAACCATCAAAGGTTGCATGGTACTGACCTTTAGCCTGTAACACGGCATGCAACGAAATACCACAGTGCGAATCGTTCTTCGAGCAGACAAAATCCAAAATTCTCGCTGCAATATGGCTAATAAGGCGTTACAGCCAGCGTGAAATTTTTTTATGTGACGGTCTGTCACCAACAATTGCACCAAATGACCTTGCTTGGGTAACAATATAGGGTGCCGACTACCGTAAGGCAGACCAGAGTTTCTAAAGCGACCTCCAACACGTAAGACACCCGTGTCATCCAAAAAGGAGCTCAACATACGCAAGGTTCCTATTAGTTTAGCCTTACCAGCTTTCAAAATTTCAATTTCCCTTTCAAAATGTGTATTCTGTACCACACGTATCCAATGGAGAAAAGCCTCCTGTCGCTCTTGTGGTGATAGAAAAGCCTCTAAGTTTTTGTTCTGTGAGTGCTTACAATTGAAATAGAAGCGCTTAATCCAAGCTATTACATTTACTAATTTATCGAGGGAGCTATATCGATTCAACAAGACATTTGGATGAAATTCACAATCGCGCCTCTCAACAGCGAGCAATCGCAATCCAGGCATCGGGCCTATATCCAAAACCGGCGTCAGTGGCCATTCAGACTCTATGCGTAATAGCCATTCCGGTTCCCACCAAAGACAGTGCTTAACCAACCCGGGGGCTGTACAACCCCGTGATGCACAATCAGCTGGGTTGAGCTCACCAGACACATGCCTCCAAATCAAGGGAGTCTCAGTTTTCTGAATTTGGGAGACTTGGTTCGCTACAAATACCTCTAAAGTGTAAACTGAAGCCTTTAACCAGCACACAACAATTTGGCTGTCAGTCCATGCGTAGGTGGTGCTCAGTATGACGCAACAAATTCGACACGTGATTAAGAAGATGCACAAGAAGAGTGGCCCCTGACAATTCAAGTTTGGGGATTGTCAAGGCAATCCGTAGGGGTGCCACCTTGCTCTTTGCCATGACCAATGAGATCTTCACCTGGCTGTGAGAACCCACCATACGCAAAAATACACAAGCGGCGTAACCCCGTTCAGAGGCGTCCGAGAAACCATGCAGAGTTGCCTGGTACTTTCCTGGAGGAATCATAGAACGAGGGATCGATACCTCATTGATCGCAGGAAGTGAAGACACAAATTTAGTCCAGTCTTCCGCCAAAGCTCCCCGAGGAGGTTCGTCCCAGCCTAGATCTGCCATCCAAAGCTTTTGTAAAAAGCATTTAGCCCAAAATATGACGGGAGATATCCAACCATTTGGATCAGCGGCAACTCTAAGTCGACATTGTAAGTGAATATGTCTGGGACTGGTTTATACTGAATGCCGAGAACAGTCATCATAGCAGGGTTCTCGATATTCTCAAACAGATGCGGATCCTGTTGATATTCATCCGGAAGCTCATTCAAAAGCGCAGGTGAGTTGGATATACACTTCCGTAACTCATAGCCTGCGGTGGCTAAGATGCCTATCAATTCATCCCTTAAAAAGATGGCCTCTTTCTCAGAGGGTGCACCAGTACAAATGTCGTCGCCATACAAATCCTCTTTCAAAATCGCGGCTGCGCGAGGAAACTTTAAGCGCTCCAGGTCCGCGAGCTCCGAGACCGTATAGCCAAATATAAAGACCGTATAGCCAAATAGGGGCTTGACTTTAACCCGTACGTGTTTGTATTGAGCTCATAAACAACCATGGGATCCTGGGGGCTTTTACGCCATAGAATCAACTGATACCGACGGTCATCCGGGTGAATAACCGTCTGCCTGAACATCATCTTTATGTCGGCCACAAATACGATCTGATGTCGACGTAATCGAGTGATGACGTCACAGAGATCCTTGATCAGTTTAGGACCAGCATGCAAACAATTGTTCAACGATACACGCGATGAAGTTTGTTCAGAACCATCAAATACTGTACGCAATTTGCCATTTGATGCCTTAATTACAGCATGATGCGGTAGAAAGAAGTGATCTATTGTTCGCCAATCTAATTTCGACACAGACATGTGTCCCAACTCATCATATTCACGCATAAAATCAACGTATTTCTCCTTTAGGAGAGCATCTCGAGCCATTCGGCGCTCCATAGCTAATAATCGTTTCTCAGAAGCAGGCCGCGAGATGCCAAGTAGTGGCCGTACGGCGAGAAACGGCAATCGAGTCATAATCTGACCAGAACGTAGACGACTCGTATTGTTTCGATAAAACAATTCGCACTCCTCATGCTCCGGATCAGTGCGCGGAGCTTGTGGTGGTTCCTCCACTTCCTAAAACCTCTGAACCGCATCAGAGAGAGCAGAGCCTACCATCAAGCCAATGTCAAGACGAGTATCCATGAGGACTGGTCCCATCAGTGCAGAGCCAAATATGATCGGGATGGCTACCATGCCATCTGGTTGCAAGACCCGAATGATACCCAAGAATATGCTACCCAGGACATCGGCGCCTAGCAACAAATCGACCGATCCAAGTTTATCAAATTTGGGGTCTGCCAAGTCCAAACCCGAGGCTACACCAATAGCATACGGAGACAACTGCTTCTCCGGATGGGTGCCCAAAATATTGTTCATAACAATGGCTGAACACTCAAACAACGGGCTTGACGAGTCTGCAGGAGAGAACGCACATAAAACTTGGCCTTCAACATTGGCCACAACTGTGTTGCCAACCTCTAGTGACGTGAGGAAAATCACGCATACTTAGGCGTACCTGCCCCACCAACCAAGAAGACGCTATACACCCCTGAGAGCCTGTGTCCAGAATTGACCGGACCACAACAGAGGCACCTGTCCGTCCCCAGACCCTTACAGAAGCAGTGGGTAGGAGTACGGTTTCAAACGGGGGTGGTGCATAACGGAGGCAGGCGCCGTGTTCCTAATGTCGCCTAGGTAGCGGGTGATTCTCGCGTTCACATGAAGCGTCATCAAAGGTAGGTACCCGCCCGTGATGATACGGGCGCGAATCGCGATTATCACTCTTACCACGGGCTTCCGATGATGGCGAGCGTTGACCTTGCGGGCGCCTCGCTGCGGCAGAATCTACGACACGCGGGAGTGAGCGACTAGGTCTCAAACTGCGGTTTTCATACCGGTGCCTTCGCTCATAACTACCCGTAGGTGAGCCTTGACGGTCAAGTTCACGACCAATCCCATTATAATTTGCACAAAGAAGTTTCAAATGCTGCTCTCCGCAGCACGTACATGGGCGAGGATTAGGGCAATCGCGCTGGAAATGGTTTCCCAAACAAGAGAAGCACCAACCTCGAGCCTTAGCCAAACGCCTACGTGAGGCAACGTGCAGCGCAGTGAAGTCTGAGCAACTGGCAACTTTATGATTCGGGGACTTGCAATAGGTGCACTCAGGTCGCGGCTGTATAGCAGCAAAACGTGGTGGGCGACGAACCTCTGGCCTTCCAAAGGCGTGATTGCGGGTCGGAGCCGATGACCGCGGCAACTGTTGACCAGATGACCTGTCAACGACCGTGATGCCTACCATCCGGCACTCATCTTCCAAAAATTTCCTGAGGTCATCAAAAGCAGGCAAGTGAGTTGTATCATCACCTCCATATTGCTCAAAACGAGCCCTAAGTTCCGCAGGAAGCTTTTTCAAAACAATATGCACCAGCATATATGACCAAGTGCTCACCGGAAGGTCTAACCTTTCCAGTGCGTTGATCGCAATCATCAATGGGTTCAATAAGTCCGACTTTAAAGCCGAGACCCTAGATACCACTGGCAGACTCAAGAGCTGACCAATGTGTGTGTGTGCAACGCTTATTTTGGTAACGCTTCATGAGAAGGTTACGTGCCACTAGGTAGTTTCCATCATTGATCTCAAGGTACTGAACTAAACCTCTCACCTCACCTTCCAACACGGAGAACAGGTAGGCCAATTTCTGAGCAGAACCTAAGTCAGAACGCGCGTGGACTAGGCTCTCAAACAAATTTCTAGCCATTGGTTCAAACGACCATCAAAACGCGGCAGGTCCAAAGTGGGCAGTTTACTCAATAATCCACGTGTACTAAGTCACGATACGTCTGTGGGTAATCTTCATCAGAAATATCTAAAATTTTTGTGTTGAAGTTACGGTACACATCATCAACAAATTGTAAGCGCGTATCTAATTTGCTGTACCTATCCAAGAGAGACTCATTTCGATCAGGCCTATCAACCAAGGTGGTTGCAGTCGAGAACCATCTCAACTCAGAGCGCAGCTTACCTGCCGAGTCCTTAGTGCTAGCAAAAGCAGCCATAATAATGAAAATAAAATTAATATAAACAAAATAAAAATAAACCAACAAAATAATATAATATAATTTCAACCAAATAATAAATCAATCAATTGAAACAACAAAAAAATTCAAATTACAAAATAGAAAAATATTTATATAATTTTAATATTCGCCGTTCAATTATAAAACTTGGCGCAAAACGAAACGTACTGATTTATATTTTACTTCATAAGTACCATAAACAACAAAACACACAAATAATATTAAAATTAATTATCTATGGTGGTTCAATTCATTCATTCGTTCAATCACAAGACTGCACTACTCTGGGGCACGGTGTACGATGCAAATTATCTTGTTACTCTGTGGCACATTTAGCAGGTAAACAATGATAAGCAAAAACACGGAGCACGTGAGCAAAAACGACTACAAATTTCAAATTTTGCAGTGAACTAATTTATAATAATATATATGTATTTTTAATAATCAATAGGTACACAAGTGATCAATCACACAAATATTTACTCTGTGTCTTTATACACCAGACTTTTTATTAAACTGGGCCGTAATACGTAAAATTCAAGCAATTAAAATAACGATATGTTTTATTTCAACACGGGCAGTTGTAGATATCAATACCAAACTAAATTACTAGATACAATAGACCGACGCTCTGCTACCAGCAAATATGTTCACTACAGTCCCCCACTGACCTAGGATGCGCAGTGGAAGGGAGCACCAGGCCAGTGAGGGTAACAAAATGGGTAATAACATTGGCTTGCGATTACACAAGGCTATTTAAAGTTCTGTTAAATATTATAGTACAAAAACCGATAATTATAAAACTTACAAGTAGGTACCGCGGAGATAGCTATAACGTAACCTAACTCAGCGTTCGGTCTGGCCAGACAAATAGAACCTAACTGAGGGGTCACTTAGCTTTGTATCCAAAGGCGCGGTGACGACAGCGGCCTCGTACAAATCAGGGCTTCGGGCTTGCTACTTGCACACACAACTTATTATAAATGTTCACGAATATATAGTTCTAATCAACTCGCGTACATTAACGGCACACAAAACAAAAGGTGGCGCGCGATATTATAAACACTAAGATTTCACGGCTTTAGTTAACAAAAGGCGTAGCAACCACAAAAATATATGCAAACGCGACCGTTGCTTCCAACGCAAGTTTTTTCCGGCCGCGAGCCAACCGCCCATCCAAGAATTATGAACTACCCTACATGGTATTAATTAAACTCTAATAAAAATGTTTGGTACCGAACATTTTATAATTTTTAATAATAGTAATACCAATTCAAGTGGAAGACTTTATCCAATAAGGCAAGCAAGTTGTTACTTGATAATCTTAAACGCAGAAAAACAACCTCAAACATATGAAAGCTGTAGAAAAGATTATATGTTTCTATTCGAACAACAAATAATTCATGTCAGCCCATGTATGTCCTACTGTTGGGCTCAGGCCTCTTACATAATGGAAGGGTAATTGACCTACTATACCACGCTGATCAGACGTGTTGGTATACGGTTTTGTTTCGAGTTTTCCTTCTCTCGCATAGATGTTATATGCGTTTTATATCCCTTAGTCGTCTCATACAACCACCCAGGAGTAAGGTGGTGAATTGTATTCTTACTCCGTCACCACACGAAAAGATAATTAATATGTACATATTAGGGTGATTCTTTTTTCAACTTTCATTTTATTTCGGTCCTATAGTGAAATTTTGTTGCAAGTACCCAAAAAGGAATTGCCTGAAAGTTTGGGCCCTTAATATTAAGTCCTCGAACAAGGTGTGTAAAGATTTGCCATTAAAAAAACAAGGAAACTCTGATTTTTTATATTTAAATTTCTGTGGAAATTCAAAGAAGCATAGAAAAACAATTGGTGATGCATGGTGGGATGCGGAAGTGGCAGCTTCCGTAGAGCAAAAGAAGAAAGCGTGGCTGGACTATGTCTCTTCTTTGAATCTAAATGACAGTATGACTGAACAGAAGAAAGAAATATATCGGCAATGTATGAATGACACCAAGGCCTTAGTGAAAGAGAAACGTGATAGAGCAAATATGAGTGCAGAAGATAGGCTAACTAAAAACTTCGAGGGCAACACCAAACTCTTTTGGAGGGAGGTGAAGAAGTCTCGGGGTGGTTGGTCAGTCTTCAGAATGAATAAGATAAGGTCTAAAGGTGGAGACATTCTTACACAAACACAAGACGTGTTAAGCCGATGGAGTGAATATCTTAGCGATATGTATGCGGATGCTCGAGTTGGCGCCGGTGTCGCATGTGGTTTAGTAGATCAACATTCGGCACCGGTGTCCTCCGATGGCATCAGTATGGATGAAGTTGAATGGGCGATAAGAGGTTTGAAAAATGGTAAGGCAGCGGGCATTGATATGGTGTCTGCCGAGATGATCAAGTTTGGCGGCTCCTGTGTCTGGGGGGCGTTCCTGTTGCTCCTCTATTTATGTTGGAGCTCGGGAATGGTTCCCAGGGACTGGAATAGCGCAGTCACCGTGCCTTTGTTTAAAAACAAGGGTTCATGTTAGGACTGAAAGAAAGAAAGAAAGAAAATATTATTTATTTCTCCCACGCAGAGGATAAGAAGAAGAAAGGAGGCATAAGTATATAACATAGTTGGTATTAATAGTAGATAACACGAGAGATATGTAAAACACAACACATAAGGGCTAGTGTCCCAACCGCGAGCAAGTGAAAAGGATCGCTACTCAGCATAATGTTGTGGTAGCTCATATGAGAAACCACAACGCTGTTCTTCCATAGCGTCCTGTAGGATGTGGCGATTGACAGCAGACTCAAAAAGCAAGGTGCGCTTTGAATATATGGAAAATGACAAACAGAAAAAATAAACTGCGCAAATTACAGCGCCATGAGCTTGACCAGTTTGGCAGCAAAAGTGTACGGTAAAATTATTAAAAGGAGAATGAGGATGGTGTCCGATGGTTTACTGTGTGAGACACAAGGAGGTTTCAGGAGTGGAAGGGGGTGCATGGATCAAGTGTTCTCTCTGCGCAACATTGTGGAAAAGCATCTGGCTCTAGGTCAGAGGGTTTTCTGCAGTTTTGTGGATCTGGAGAGAGCATTTGACACGGTTGTACGAAAGGAACTTTGGGACATTTTACCGGAGTATGGTATTAACGGTAAACTGCTACAGGCTGTGCAGTCCAGTTACATGGGCTGTAGAGCCTGTGTGCGGCTGGCTGATGGAATGTCGCCTTGGTTTGACGTCAATATCGGCGTTAAGCAGGGGTGCGTTCTGTCAGCCAGGCTGTTTATTATACATCTGGATAAATGTCTCCAAAGGTTGAACGATATGAATGTCCGAGACTCACCTACCTAGACCAGATTGGTCACGTACTGAAGGAAGGTGGAGTCAAGAGTCTCCGAAACGGGTGAGCGTGTATGAAGAGAATTATGAATGTTGAGGAAGCGAGTGAAGTATGCAAGGATAGAGTTCGCTGGCACTCTGTTCTCTCTGCCTACCCTGCAAGGGATATGGCGTGATGATATGTATGTATATATGTAAATTTCTATAGCTCAGTGGCATTTCATAGTATAGCTTTGACCATGAGCGGGTTTTTATTAGAATTGAATGCTCTACAAAAGTGTCCATTGCGGCCAAGCCGTAACTCTATATCGTATGTATATACACATACATACATACATACATATCATCACGTCGTATCCCTTGCAGGGTAGGCAGAGAGAACAGAGTGCCAGACCACTCTATCCTTGCATACTTTACTCGCTTCCTCAACATTCTCTTCTTAACCAGACGTTCGTTCGGCATTCTTTCCACATGTCCGAACCATCGGAGCATTCCCTTTCGCTATAATATATATTAAAAATCTCTCTAATATAGATGACTTATTGCCCGTGAAATACTTTTTAGTTTATATAAATAGTTCTATTCACATTCACGAAAATATTTTACACAGACGGAATACTACTAAGTTATTCAGTTCGAGCGAGCAATGGGTGATATGTATTTCTGACAGAAGTAAAACGCACATAAATATAATTAGCTATTGATTTATTACATTATTATTACACATATCCAAAAGTTCATACCTAATATTATATATCATATATAGCCTTGAATATTTATTTATTTTGCCAGTCCTCTAAAATGAAAGTCGCTCCTTTTTCACCTATCATTAAAATTGGTGCCTCAATGTTACCACGTACTACAATTGGCATTATAGAACCATCTATCACTCTCAGACCAGATATACCGTACACTCTCAGTTTAGGATCCACAACTGCCTCTTTATCCCACTCTGGACCCATTTTACACGTACCCACGGGGTGATATAAGGTCAATGTGAAACTTTTTGCAAGACATATAATGTACTCTTCAGTACCCTACTCAAAATTAGTACATGGCGGTATAGGTTTTCTAACAAATCGTGCATTTGCACGCTTATAGGCCTCAGTATTTTCCAAATCCTTTACAAACTCAAAGCCTTTCACTAAAGGTATTAAATCTACTGGGTTTTCAAAATAGTTAGGATAAATTCTAGGTGCTCCATTGGGTTGTGTATCGTTTAACAAAATCTTACCTCTGCTCAATGGAGTTAAGTTAACTATTAACGGGTTCAAGCCATCATAATAACTAGTAGGCATTATTCGCTGCGGTGCCTGAAATTCTTTTATTCTGAGATCAAATACTACAATTTGCACATCTGGTGCTGATAGATTGGTATCAGTTTTTATAAATGCTATAGAACTCAAAGGTCCATTGCCCGATAAAGGGCCGTGTTTTACTTCCATTCGACTGTACTCATACAAATCTTCCAAAATCTGAGAGGGCTCAATCAAAGTTGATGTTTCATTTGAAATAGTTATTAGAAGCCCGTTAAATGTAACATGGTCTTGTAAATTTTTACCAACTGGTAAATCTTTTATAACAGGTATATTCATCTCCAAAAGATGTTCTTTAGGTCCTTTAACAACTTTGGACTATTAATACTGCCACAGCTTACGATAACTTCCTTTGTAGCAAGAGCTTTGTAGATGTTTCCGTTCCTTGTATATTTAACACCATAAGCAACATTATTTTTATTTATCAATATTTTAAATACTTCCGATTTAATTCTGACAGTAAGATTTTTTCGTTTGTATCGTATTGGTTGAATAAAGGCATTATTTGCGGATACTCTTTCACCATTACGAGAAAATGATTGGGCCTGATTGGCACCTAATTGATTTTTTGCATTAAAGTCAGTTAGAGGAAGACCTCTCTCATTGTATCCGTCAATTATCATTTTTGAGGGTTTATCCATGTATGGGAACCTAGTTATTGACATTTCGCCATCTATGCCGTGATATTTAAGATCATTTCCTTCTTCATCTAAATTATTCTCAGATTTTTTAAAATAAGGTAGTACCTGTAAATATAAAAAAAGCAATTTTATTTATTGTATTACATAAGTGCTCTTATTATTACATATATATATATATATATATATATATATATATATCATCATCAACCTGCTCTTATCCCAATTTATTTGGGGTCGACGCAATGTCTTCTCCTTCCATACAACTCTATCAGACGTCATCTCTGTGGTCACTCCTTGTCTATCCATGTCATGTTTCACGCAGTTCATCCATCTTTTCTTCGGTCTTCCCTTACCCTTTAAGCCTTCAATATTCATGCTTAAAGCTTTCCTCACAACATTACTTTCATCCCTTCTCATCACATGTCCATACCATGTCAATCTTTCACTCCTTAATATATATATATATATATATATACACATACATATATCACGCCATATCCCTTGCAGGGTAGGCAGAGAGAACAGAGTGCCAGAGAACTCTATCTCTGCATACTTCACTCGCTTCCTAAACATTCATAATTCTCTTCATACACGCTCGCCGGTTTCGGAGACTCTTGACTCCACCTTCCTTCAGTACATGACCGATCTGGTCTCGGTAGGTTAGTCTTGGTCTCCCTCGGTACCTACATCCTTCCACTTTCGCATTGTATATCTTCTTAACCAGACGTTCGTTCGGCATTCTTTCCACATGTCCGAACCATCGGAGCATTCCCTTTCGCATCTTTACACCAATACTCTCTTTCATACCTACTCGCTCTCTTACGTCGTCGTTACGAATATGGTTGGTCAGCCTAACTCCACAGATTTTCCGCAGAGATCGCATTTCGACCGCATTAATTTTACTTTCATACTCTTTTCTGCATACCCAACTCTCGCTTCCATACAGTAATGTTGGGACAAGCACTGCGTTATGTATTGCTACACGTGCCTTCTGGCTGAGGTGGTGGCTGCCGAGAAGTTGCCCCAACGCTCCGTTCACTCTATTTCCCGCATTCACTCTTTGCTCTATATCAGTGGTGTACTTTCCATCTCGGCTAAATCCACATCCAAGATATACAAATTCATCCACTTTCTCTAGTACATCATTACATATTGTTACTCTTACATCTGTTCTGGCTTCATCTCTTTCAAAGACCATTATTTTGGTTTTGCTCACATTCACGCGTAGACCCCTTTTCTTACAACCTTCTGTCATTGTGTCGACTAGGGTCTGCAGGTCAGTCGCTGACTGTACCAGCAGGACTGCATCATCTGCATAAAGCAGAGCAGTGACCACTGAGTCGCCTATCTGGACTCCCACATTCATATCGTTGAACCTTTGGAGACATTTATCCAGATATATGATAAACAGGCTGGCTGACAGAACGCACCCCTGCTTAACGCAGATATTGACGTCAAACCAAGGCCACATTCCATAATCCAGCCGCACACAGGCTCTACAGCCCATGTAAATGGACTGCACAGCCTGTAGAAGTTTACCGTTAATACCATACTCCGGTAAAATGTCCCAAAGTTCCTTTCGTACAACCGTGTCAAATGCTCTCTCCAGATCTACAAAACTGCATAAAACAGGTTTTCTCGCTTTAGCCAGATGCTTCTCGACAATGTTGCGCAGAGAGAACACTTGATCCATGCATCCCCTTCCACTCCTGAAACCTCCTTGTGTCTCACACAGTAGACCATCGGACACCATCCTCATTCTCCTTTCAATAATTTTACCATACACTTTTGCTGCCAAACTGGTCAAGCTTATGGCTCTGTAATTTGCGCAGTCATAACGTGAACCCTTGTTTTTAAAAAAAGGCACGATGACTGCGCTATTCCAGTCCCCGGGAACCATTCCCGAGCTCCAACATAAATTGAGGAGCAACAGGAACGCCTCCCAGACACAGGAGCCACCAAGGTTGATCATCTCGGTAGACACCATATCAATGCCCGCTGCCTTACCATTTTTTAAACTTCTTATCGCCCATTCAACTTCATCCATACTGATGCCATCGGAGGACGCCATCGCCGAATGTTGATTTACTAGACCACATGCGACACCAGCGCCAACCGTAGCATCCGCATACATATCGCCAAAATATTCACTCCATCGGCTTAACACGTCTTGTGTTTGTGTAAGAATGTCTCCACCTTTAGACCTTATTTTATTCATTCTGAAGGCTGACCAACCACCCCGAGACTTCTTCACCTCCCTCCAAAAGAGTTTTGTGTTACCCTCGAAGTTTTTAGTTAGCCTATCTTCTGCACTCATACTTGCTCTATCACGTTTCTCTTTCACTAAGGCCTTGGTGTCATTCTTACATTGCCAATATATTTCTTTCTTCTGTTCAGTCATACTGTCATTCAGATTCAAAGAAGAGACATAGTCCAGCCACGCTTTCCTCTTTTGCTCTACGGAAACTGCCACTTCCGCATCCCACCACGCATCACCATTTGTTTTTCTATGCTTCTTTGTACTTCCACATACTTCTTTCGCTGTATCTACCATACTCTCTTTCAATACTTAGTATATATACTATATTTTCACAAATTATACATGAACCATCATCTTCATCCTTTTTTTGTTGCGGTGGGCTATGGTGTGTTCACGCCCCACCAAATCGATTCGGGGCGACGGAAGAGACGGCGCACGACCCCATAGACTCACCAGATCAGTCAGCCGATCAGTCCGATCAGTCTTCGGTGGCTATGAATCATCATTTTGGATCGACTTCTTAGAATTACAAAATATACATGTAATAATACATACATATGTGCAGTAGAAAATGGAAGAATGTAGGTACCGTGGGAGACCGAGACTAACCTACCTAGACCAGATTGGTCACGTACTGAAGGAAGGTGGAGTCAAGAGTCTCCGAAACCGGCGAGCGTGTTTGAAGAGAATTATGAATGTTGAGGAAGCGAGTGAAGTATGCAAGGATAGAGATCTCTGGCACTCTGTTCTCTCTGCCTACCCTGCAAGGGTTATGGTGTGATGATATGTATGTATGTTACTTACACAGTTTTTTAAAGCTTTAGCTCTTGCAAAGGTGCATGGGCATGCCAGGGTTACAGCTAGAGCGCTGCCTACCAATGAAAACCAATAAAACCCCAAAAAATACTAAAAATTGTTTGTTCTTCTGTTGCTATGATAAAGGAACATCTCTATTAGTTTTTCGTCAATAACTATTAACGTAGAGACATCGACTTGTAGACTTATAGTTTTATTATTTGTATATCTTAGAGAGTACCTTGGCCATAAACATCGACCACCTGGATGTGCACGACAACTGCGAGTATCAGGCTGCGTGTAATAACCCCAGTCGATGTTGGATTCTTGCAGGATAGGCATCAAACCTGGCGCAAGTGTTACGTCTGGTTGTTCAATTCCAGCTTCTAATAAGAGCACCTAGCAATGGAAAACGATATTAATTTCATCATCATCATCTCAGCTTATATAAGCTGACGTATATACGTCCCACTTCCGGGCTCTAGCCTCCCTAATGGGAGGGCGATTGACCTACTATAGCACACTGGTTAGACGAATTGGTATAATAGATGCAGATAATGTACTAAGTATGGATAGTATCATCATTATCTTACTCTTATCCCAATTACTTGGGGTCGTCGCAATATGTCATCTTCTTCCATACAGTCCTGTCAGACGTCATCTCTGCAGTCACACCCTATCTATCCATGTCATGCCTCACGCAGTCCATCCATCTTTTCTTTGATCTTCCTTTACCCCTAAAGCCTTCAACATTCATACATAAAACTTTCCTCACAACATTACTTTCATCCCGTCTCATCACATGTCGATACCATGTTAATCGTTCACTCCTTAACTTTTCCGTCACTGGCGCAACTTTCAAACATTCTCTAATATGTTCATTTCTTATTTTATCCATTCTCGTCACACCACACATCCATCTCAACATTCGCATCTCCGCTACATGCAGTCATCTCTCATCCGTGGCTTTTGTCGCTCAACAAACTGATCTATACATAAGAATGGATAGTAAAAAAGGTAAAAAGGAAACAAAAAAAAGGTATCCAGTTATTACCGAAGTTGCACAGTTAAACCTTTTCTTTACTTACATTGATTCTTACAAGGTTCACTTAAAAAAAAAAAAAAGTCATTTGAGCATATTGAAGTAAGTGAATGAATTAAAAGTACTTCCGTTGAACTGATGATAGTAACTTAAAAGTATATGATTTTCTTATAAATAAAAGTACACAAATATAAATATTAAATAACTAATATTAAGTGAAACATCCGCAGAGAGGATGACCGCGTGAGGGCGACGCCTCGGTCTGCCGGGGCGTCGACGGGGGATGGTACCCGAAAAATTAACCCACCGGGCTGGCCACAGAGGTCAGAATGGACAGCGTGTTTCCAGAAGCCTAAAAAAAACCATTGGAACAGATTTCCAATAGTTGTGGGTTCGAGTCCCAGGTGTAACAATAATTTTTCGCTTGTATACAAGGTTTTATCTTGTATTGAGTTTTCATCTTCAAAGTATTCGATCAATCTAACATAGAAAGAAAATATACTTTATTCGATATACATAGACTAAATTTATTATCTTAGATATGTAGATACTTAATAAAAACAGGTTGGTTTGGGGTTTCAGTATTAGAATTCTATTTATTTATTATTATTTGAATAATAAAGATTATCGAGAATTGCATCTTTTTTTGATGTGGCCATAAAGCATACAATCGTCTGAATCAACGGTAGGACAGCGTAGGGCCCTATAACCTACCGTATTTTCCCATCTGCATATTAATCGGGTCTCCCAAACCGATTCCTTTAGCACGATGGCCCGCTCGGGCTCAAGCGATCAGTCTCTTTGGCCGGCATTTAGATGCCGAACTAATCCTTAGCCCAACAATCCGATCCCTACACCTAAAGAAACACTAAAGGTAACTTGTTAGTGGATAATATAATACAAACCTTCCAATGCTTATTCTCAGATAATCTATTAGCCACAACACACCCGCCCGCTCCAGCGCCAACTACTATAAAATCGTACTTTTCAATCCTAAGTTGCTTCGAACAATTTCTTGTACTTTTCTCTTTTCCATCTCTTTCTTTGCTTCTTATCTGTTCCTGTATTCTTCTATCCTTTGAGTCTCCATACAAGCTCACTAACAAATTCAAGTATATGTAACCAAATGGTGTGCAGACGGTGAGGTTGGGATATGACGCACATACTTCCGTTAAGTTTAACGGTTGCCATTGTTCCATTTCGATATAATTTTCGACGATATCTGTTCAGTAAGTACAAAAATTATACATTTCTCAAGGTATGGTCACACCCTACTCGATCTGTCCGGGGCAACAGAAGGATCGGCGCGCGACTCCATAACCCGCCATTAACGTCGTACGAGCGGGCCATGTGGACCCGGTTCTCGTCTTGATCTCGGTGGCCCGCTAGGGGGTCATTCTTTGAGTATTCTGCTCAGTCAACGCCCAGGCAGTTTTCGCTGTTCGGGATTATCTTACTCCTTTAGAGCTTTTTGGACTACTTTGGTAATTTAGTAGGTTCCGTGATGAGCAACTAAATAACTAAACTTTCACTATCGCCTAGAAATCATTCGCATCATATCCAAGTAGTTTGTTTTTATAACATAATATGATCAAAAATTTTACTATACGGAGTTAAAATCTTATAATTTGCATAAAATACTTGTACAACAAGCAGCTTTATACATATGGCAATCAAGTAACAAAATAATTCAGTCTTTCCTTTCGCGCGGTACAAAATAACTAAGATATATGCATATAACATTACCACAGTTGGAGACAAACTTGAAACAGAATCCTTTAATAAACCCTTTCAACAGGGTCTTAGTTTCAAAATTTCAGGATCAATCTTGTGCTAGTGATAAGACTTAAACATAAACACTTAAGCAAAAACAATATATTAACAATATAATGAATAATTTAAATATTACTTACCTCGCATATAAAAAGCTTTTTGAATTTATTAAACAGCTATACCACGTTACAATAGAACTGCACCAATTGAATTTATTTCGGAATTTGGTTCTTATTAATAAAAATGTACGGTCATTAAATTATTTATAAGCTACATTTATCACTTTTATGACCGCATAAGCTGGTTTTCTTTATTTAATATAATTGTACTATAAAATAACTGACAACTATGCAGGCAATTGGTGTAATATATTATTTTCTTTTATTTCTATTTATGAAATATACAAGCAAATCCGTGTTCATTGAAGTTGTTCCAGCAATTCTTTTAACAGGGTATTATGATCTAGTCAAACCCAAACTGTTCGTGGCATTGGAAGCAAGCTGACTGATTACGTAAAGGCAATACATAATCTTTTATCTCTACCTACTCCTAGCTATCTCTATCTATTTCTCACCATTTGTTTTCGATCTATTTACTGATGATGTTGTTATACATCTAATGCAGTTGGATCAGACTGTGTTAGTCCTAATATGATAATTCCTATCCTTTCCGAAACTTTTCCAATAATCTGTGATATTCTTAAATGTTTCTTAACAGCAACCGGGCTTTTTATCTGCATGGAATAGAGATGGGCGTTTTCAGATTTTTACGCAAACCGATACAAATTCGATTTCTGATATTTAAATCGATTTTAAAAACCGATTTCAGAAATCAATTTCCAGAGCGGTTGACGGAGCGGGTTTACTTTAGTTTCGATCGATATTCGATGTTTTTAGTTATTTTAGCGTAGCAAACGAAAAACGCAATCGAACGAACGCATTCAAATAATTTTTCTATAATTTCTTTGTTGAATGGATTTAGGTGTACGATTTTCCTTCATGCTTTATCTAGGCTTAACTAGAGTACCTACTAGACTAGCAAAAATGTTTTGTTTTGGATATGATACAAAACTTTCTTGCGTATTTAAAAATCGTCATATTTACAATGATTTCATGATTATATTATATAATGTACATTTTTTTTGTATGGTTTTTTTTATTAATCCCGATTACGAAGCGAAAATCTTACCTTTTTACATTAAATAGTTATTTCTTATTTTTCATCAAATCGTATGTATGATACTAACATACGTTAGTATAGTATTGAATCGTAAAATACCTATCTAATTATATAGTTCACGAGATCACAAAAATAACATTATGCGCACACCGCACGTGTCACCAAGGTCAAGTGTGCAAAAACTCTCCCATAATTCAAAAATCTATTTAACAAACACAAAACTTAAACTACTATCATTAAGTATTGTGTAATATTATCATGGAAGTAGTTGCATTCTAATATAGATCTTATTCCCTGACTCTTGTAATTCTGTTTCGTTTCCATATGCCATTCTGAGTTTCTTTGAAACCGCCAAATTCCAAAACAGATGACAATTCGCTTCATCTCTTTTAATGCACTAAACGATCGCTTAGTTAGAATGAAAGGAGGCGAATTTTAATGAAATTCGCTTTCTCTCATTCTGACTAAGCGATCGCTTAGCGGAGTGAAAGAGATAGTTAGTAAGTTTTCAAATATTGGTTTGGTTTGCAAAACTAGCAATAGAAAACGATTGCGCGATGATTAGATTTATTATTAGTTTCCGTTTTCGTAGTTTTGTTTTGATATGTGTTGATTTAGTTTCTGCCGAAATACGTTTTCTAAAATCAGTTTGTATAGTGTTGAATATCGATACGATACGATTTCTGACTGAAATCCGATTTCAGATTCGTTTTGATATATCGGACGCATACCTAGCATGGAAAGATGCGCTAATAATCCCCTTGCCATCATTCCTTGACTAACGACCAACATCCATTTTACCTTTCCTCTCTAAATTAGGTACTTGAACGTCTAATTCACAACCAATTCAGTAACTCCCTTTGCAAAAATAATCTTCTTAATCCTTTCGAATCTGGTTTGCGACTTTTCCACAGCACCACAACAACTTTTGGTAATATTACCTACAGATGATATTAGATCCGGTATAAAAAATAGTAAGCTAACTGTTCTTTGATTTTGCTTTGCTCACTGCGCTCTCTGGATTTATCCCCAGCAGTAGCAGGTTTCGTAACTGTGTGGCCGCCGATAGCGCGCATTTGTCGAAAACACCTACTCCTCCTGGTTTAATACAACTGTTGGCGTGCCGCGTGGCGTATTATCGGCCTTACTTATTATTAATTCTATTACCATAATCTTCTTTGTTCTTACCATCTCTACGTAGATGATTTAAAAGTTTACTTGCAGACGCCGTTGCCAAAATTGTTTGACACAATATTCTTACACCGTCACCACATAAATATTATAATCAGAGACATTTAATAAAGAAATCCATTTACAAATCAAACGCAGTAATATTTTATCGTCAAACGAGCAACACGTGTGTTTAATCATTTAGTTAGGCAATATTTTTACGTGAGGTATGTGATATTTAAAATATTAAGTATACAGTACACAACAATCTAATTTCTTAAATAACATATTAAATATATGTAAAGAAGCTATGTAGTTCAGATTCAATGCAACGGAACTATTGAAACTAGAAACATGAAACTTTATTATCATTATTATCTTGCTCTCATCCCCATTACGTGGTGTCGACTCAATATATACATTTCTTCTTTTGCGGCACATATTGCCAAAGTTTTGGCAATAGTTTTATGATCGACCACTTGCCTGATGTTTATCCTCCTTTGGAATATAATTGTTGACTAGATGGCATCAGATGGAGGTGTCCCAAATCGATGTAAAGATCTTAGTCATCTTTTAAGCCACCCACGGGCAATATAAGGATTGCTGCCACTACACAGTAATTTATTTAAGATAGAAATGGCCACTATAGCGTTCAGTGAAGGGAGTAAGAAGCTTCTTCGCCATTCACGAAGAATTAGAGTCGTGGATAAGTTTCCGTTTACATTTTTTGGGTGCCGTACCTCAGAAGGAAAAAACGGAACCCTTATAGGATCACTTTGTTGTCCGTCCGTCTGTCTGTCAGTCTGTCTGTCTGTCAAGACCCTTTTTCTCAGGAACGCGTGGAGGTATCAAGCTGAAATTTATATCAAATACTTGAGTATTTACAGTAGACTTGAGTCTACTGTCCCTTAAAGCTGTGATAATATTAAATTTCTAAGCCAATGCAATCAAAAGATACAGGCGTTTATGTCGCAAATTGCCGCAAATTTTCGACACTCGCAAGGAAATCAAAACCTACAGGGTACTTCCTCTGAACTCAGAATCTTGAAATTTGGTACGAAGTAACGTTTTATAGCACAGATAAAAGAAAGATTGAGAAAACCGTATATTTTTAATTACATCATATAATAAAAATATTTTTAATAATTTTAAACTTACTACCCTTTTCCTCATGAACGCGTAAAGGTATTAAATTGAAATTTATATCAAATAATCAGATCTATAAGACCTTTAAGCTGTAACAAAATCAAACTTCTATGTCAACGTAATTAAAAGAAACAGCAATTTAAGCCGCATATTTCAAACACGCAACTACTCGCAAGGGAATCAAACCCTGAAGGTTACTTCCAGTCGACCTAGAATCTTGAAATTTCGCATGAAGCAACGATTTATAGCATATATAAAGGAAAAATTCCGCAAACCTTAAATTTTTAGTTACATCACATATTTTTTTTTAGTTTCACGGAACCCTTCGTGCGCGAGTACAACTCGCACTTGCCCGATTTTTTCTTTATTGTATGCTTTGTAATTTGTTCAGCTTCGGCCATAATTACTAATAACACTTACATTGTTCGTAGCTGTAGTAAAAGACGACTATGAACTTTACATTAACCTGAGCCATATTCATCTGATGCTACCTGTTCAACAATTACTTTCCTAAGGAGTGTTGATGTCAGACAGGCGATAGGCCATGAAGCTATTGCCAATAACTTTTGTAATATGTTCTATCAAAGAGGAGTATACAGGGTGGAAGTGGACTGCTCCCGAAAACAAAGACAGGGGACCCTACTAGTCCTACTTGTAATGATAGGGTAGAAAAAAAATCAATTCGGATGAAAAATATTTTTTTTTTTTCACCACGCGTGGTCGTTGAACTCTTGAACATATGATCGTGAGTTTTGAATAGATTGCGTATTTTCTCATCTGAGTAAAGTGACGTATTTTTATGGAATTATCGTTACATGGCACTGTCCTAATACAATGGAATGTGAAAAAAACTTGAAATTCATTGTGAGAAAATTTATTTTTTATCAAAATCGACTTTTTCCTAGCCTATCATTACAAATGGTAATAAATATAATAAAATACTAGGGTCACTTGTCTTTGTTTTCGGGAGCGATCCACTTCCACCCTGTATATTTCAACGACCCTAAGTAATTGGTATAAGAGCAAGATGATGATGATTTGATCTTTATGGTTTGTCATAAACTAAAGAAACACGAGAAGGGCAGACTGCACAGTTTTATTGGACTAAGTAGCAATCTGCAATGCCGAATTCTATACATTCGATTCTAAGTCTAAGAACTGTCCTAGTTCTTTACACGATCAGAAAAGAGTATTTTATTTGTGTTTTAAAGTCCCTGGTTGTATGTTTGTAAAGTCCCTAGTAACACAACGATTATATTTACCCCAACGGTCTTTATAAAAAGAGATATATGCTAAGAATAAAACAGTTTTACCCTATTTTATATTATTTTCAGTGGGTGATGCAAAAATATTTGATAAAATGGAATTATGGCAACCTATGAATTTGACGGAAACATGTCCAGCTAATACTCATATAACTGCTTGTACGGCTTTTGGCTATATATATTTGAACTTATTAGCCAGTCTGTATGCAGACTCAAAAGATAGAAGAATACAAGAGCAGATAAAGCGAGAAGAGGAAAAATATGGTGTATTGAGAAGCATAAATGATTATTCACAGCGTCGTGATAGAGAAGAATATGACTTCATAGTAGTTGGTGCTGGATCAGCTGGGTGTGTCGTGGCTAACAGATTATCTGAGAATAAACATTGGAAGGTATTTCTTTATTGCGCTATCGTAGATACACAAACATGACAATATTACATAAAAAAATTAACACCTCAGAACTATTACAATTATTTTACATAAAAAAGTTTATCTCTCAGAAAAATCAACTTTCATCCATAATTTTAACTACTATTTCACCATCATCGTTATCAGCATCATCATCGCCAATCTCTAAAACTGATACAATAGGTTTATGGTAGCTGAAGTGATGAACAATTTTGATTCGAATCTATTTAAATGTTTAATAAAGGCCTCATCAATAGTAGTTTTGTATTTCATTATGCTAAGATTGCGATCATTTGACATCGTTAAACCAAATTTATTATTTAAAATTCAATTAATGTACACACACGCACACTCGCGCAAGTGCCCTTCGCTCTATAAACGAAACAGCAGGATCAGGCATACAGTTTCGCCGCGCGGAAGAAGGAGAATTGGGATATTACTTCCACTACTACAGTCTATTCTACCTCCGTCTAATAATTTTCGATCAGGTTACGTGTCCTGATGTGAGTTTACCATTTTTTATCCATCCAAAAAAGTGCATTACGTCGCTAAAGAAGTTTTCACTTCAAAAAGGGGGTTACAGGATATGTGTATTTTATTTCGCAACAAAAATTCATTCAGTTGTTTTAACAGCTCCTAATAAATACCAGATTGTTAGTGCTAACATTAGTAATGTGCGATAGGGACAACACCCTACGAAGCCGAAATTATTATCAGGGGTTAGTATGAACCTATCCCGTTTTGTTCACGCATTCTGATACAAGAGGGCGCCAGGTTATTGATTGCACCCGAGCGCTACATGTGCTAGAGCCGCTTCTGATTATTATCATTATTTATTTGTTCTCATTCTAATGATCACTGTTTAATATTTATCGTCGGATACTGTAGACACTGAAACCCTGGATAACGATTTGTAGTTCACGCTTTATAGTTTAATACTTTGCGTAGAAATTGAACCCACGATCTATCATGCCAAGTATGGTATGATAGATTGGCTACTGCGGCATCTGTGCAGTCAAGTTATTAAGATAATTTTCTCACCTGGAAAAGACCCATATTTAATGGCAGGACGTTTATGGACTCAGAAGATGATTAACGTACTATTTCCTAATTCCAGGTGCTACTTTTAGAAGCTGGTATAGAACAACCAGACGTGACTCTAGTACCAGGTCTGAACACAGCTCTGTTTGGCTCCAACATCAATTGGAGCTTCCGAACGGAGCCTGATGGCAGGAGTTGCCTTGCCCGACCTGAAGGACGATGCGATTGGCCAAGGTACTCTTAGATTTCTCAGTCACTAATATAAGTTTTTTCGATGTGGTGGTGGTGCAAGAATACAATTCATCAAATGTTATTTCTTTACAGTATTGATGTGAGGGTAAACCGCTTCGTTACGTAACGCGTATCGGCGCCAGTCAGTCTGGCTCCCCTTCTCTCACGCATACGGTCGCGGTAGGCAGGCTCCTCCTTTCTCACCCTAACCCACATCGCTAGCCGTATTGAGATGTGATATTATAAGACACTAGCTTCTGCCCGCGTAAAAGGTTACTTTCCTAAAGTTTTTGATCCCCTATTTTTATTTTTGACCGTCGGTAATACAGCGCAACGGTATTACAATACTCAGGGTTGGAACTTCATTACTGGACTGCTAGATGGCGTTGAAGAAGCTGGATTTTGAGATTTTTTGATAAACAATTTTTTATTTTTCATATAAAAATTTTGATTTTTTTTTAAATAAAAAGTATCCTATGTTACTTTTAATACCTCCAAGAATATGTGTGCAATGTTTCATGATGATCGGTTGAGTAGTTTTAGCGTGAAAGCGTAACAAACAGACTTACATTCACATTTATATATTAGTAGGGATTAATAAATAACCTGTCCTTACATTATCATATTAATATACATAAAATTTAAGTAATAACCTAAGCTTTCAAGTTAAACAATTTCAATGTTAAATAGTTCAACTTAGTTTAGTTTAAGTTATCACTACTGTCGAGCGCCCCGAGACATATATGTTTATTTTCTACTATCATATTTTGCCTGAAGAGTTTGAGATTCTATAAAACCCGATTACTTATAAAACCCGATTATTAAGCATATTAAATGCTAAATTACAGTAATTTAAAAAAGTTTGAGATTCTGTTATTAATACTAATTCTACTTTTATTAACACAATATCCAGAGGAAAAGTGATGGGTGGATCCAGTTCCATCAACTCCATGGTATATATGAGAGGTAACAAGTTAGACTACGATGGTTGGGCGGCAATGGGAAACCCCGGCTGGAGTTACAAAGAAGTAAGTGTTTTACATTATATGTTTCGAACTTAAATTGTATTTACAGGTGTGGCATGTTTTTTGTAATCAATGTATCAGAATTTAACCGTGTGGTAACGGAATAAAAACATAATGTTACCACCTATTTCCTACCCCCACGTGTAGTAATTGTAGGGAATTTAATATCATCAGAAGGTCTCTCTGGCGCCCCCTAATGGTGCGAAAGGGGCCGCTGTAGTATTAGTGGGTATTTATTTAAGTGATGTATGCAGTGGTTTATAAATTTAAGCGATACCTAATGTATATTCACCATAATTAGAGCATCATCGCAATCCCTGTAAGTCTCACTGTTAGGTGCAGGTCTCCTTAATAGTGGGAAAGAAATTGACCCACTACAAAATAACCCTTTTTTTTTTCCTTCGCAAGGTGGGACCATGGATGTGGTCGTGCCCCGGCAAATCGGCCCGGGGCGGACAGAAGAGGGGGTGCGCAATTTCATGGACCCACCCTGCAAACACCTCTCTTCGCCGTGCGAGCGGGCCACCGGTACTCGATCTTTGTCTTCGGTGGCCGGCTCGGCGGTATACCCTTGCGGGTTCCTCTCATGTCGATACCCCGACAGCTTTCGCCGTCGGGGCGTCGCCCTCACGCGGTGGCCTCACGTCGGGTGACCGGACAATTCCGCGGCCGATCACCCGAAGCCTTGGTTAGGGCGACAACAGGCGCAGATATTCACGCCTGCGCCGCGCCGGCCGCTGGCGGCGGCCCGGGTCACGAGAATCGTCCCGGACTCGTTCCGCCGCCTCTTTCCGCGAGATGACAGCTTCGCAGAAGGCGGCGACCGCGTCCCAGTTCCTGACGCTGTTGACCATCGCTTTCGCGACAGTCGGCATCGTCAGGTCGGCACCGATGACAGCGACGAGGTCGCGGCGCTGCCCGTCCCAGCTCGAACATTCCTCGAGCGTATGTTGCGCCGTGTCCTCGTCACTACCGCAATGGTGGCAGGACGGAGTCCACTCCCTCCACACGACTGTGTGCAGGTACTTGCCGAAGCAACCGTGCCCCAACAACACCTGCACCAGTCGGAAAGAGAGGACCCCGTGCCGCCACTCCATCCACTCCATCAGCACGGGCCGGAGGGCCTCAACGGTAACAACACCGTGTCTAGGCCTCTCCAGCCGCGTAACCCAACGGGCGATCACATCTCGGCGGGCGTCCTCGCGCCAGGTGACTATCTCGCTGGACGATGGGGAGCTACCCTCGTCGCGCGCTGAGGTAACTCGCCGGTTGAAGTCGGAGAACATCTCCGCCTCTAGGTCCCACAGGGGTGTCCCGGCCAGCAGGCATGCCGCCTCGGTCGATACCGTGCGATACCCGCGAATGGCTCTGACCGGCATGGCTCTCTGTGGTCTCCACAGAACAGCCCTGAGCTGGGCGTTCAGAGCCCTCGCCCACACGGGTGCGCCGTACATGGCCATCGAACGGATCACCCCCGCATACAACCGCCGACCCTCGAAGCTGGGTCCGCCCACGTTCGGCATGAGCCGTGAGAGGGCGGACGCCACGCCGACCAGCCGGGGACCAATTCGGCGGAAATGCTCCCGGAACCACCATCGCCCGTTGAGCACCAGACCCAAGTACTTCGTATGGGCCTGGATACTGATCTGGATGGAGTTGACGACTAACGAGGCGCCGATTGACAGGCTTACGCGTGGCCCATGGAATAATAGGGCCTCCGTCTTATTTAAGGCCACCCACTACAAAATAACCCTACGTTAATTATACTTGTTTACTTAGGGTTTTGTATCAACTTTTCCTTCTCTTGCGTCGATGTTATCTGTTCGTGTATGAATTCACCATACCCTGTTATACCTGTGGGTATCGTAAAAGATGACTTATTTTTTGCAGGCTATGGTCTGGATACACACCATCCATTCTGTCCGGGACGACAGAAGGGCGGCACATGGGCCCATAACCCACCGTACTCCCTTCTTACCGCCATTGGGCCGGCCACTGATACCGCTTCCTTGACATCCATTGCCAGCCCGGTTCGTATAAGTCAACTATGAGATATATATTCCTTATAACATCTATGCAAGAAAAATAAAACTATGACATCCCATCTGAACTGCGTGGTATAGTAGGTAAACTTCCTTCCTATTATGCGAAGGATCGAGCAAACAGACAGCGCGAACGTAGATAAACTAGAAGAATGCTATAACTATTATCGTTCTTTGAAGATAAGCATTTTATAATAACAAGATAAAATTAAAGACAAAATTAGATTTTAAATTTCTCCATGTGACAACGAGTTGAGAATACAATGTGTCTCTTGCCTCTCTCGTTGCCAATAGTAGTGAGTTTAGTAACTTGATTAGACATACATACACACATACATACATATCATCACGCCATATCCCTTGCAGGGTAGGCAGAGAGAACAGAGTGCCAGAGAACTCTATCTTTGCATACTTCACTCGCTTCCTCAACATTCATAATTCTCTTCATACACGTTCGCCGGTTTCGGAGACTCTTGACTCCACCTTCCTTCAGTACATGACCGATCTGGTCTAGGTAGGTGAGTCTCGGTCTCCCCCGGTACCTACATCCTTCCACTTTCGCATTGTATATCTTCTTAACCAGACGTTCGTTCGGCATTCTTTCCACATGTCCGAACCATCGGAGCATTCCCTTTCGCACCTTTACACCAATACTCTCTTTCATACCTACTCGCTCTCTTACGTCGTCGTTACGTCTTTGATTAGATCCAACTAAAATTAATTTAAAATACAATTACCATCGTTATCCTTACTAAATTAGTAAATTTCGTTTTAGGTGCTGCCATTCTTCAAAAAATCTGAAAGAAACCTCAACTTCGAAGGATTCAATCGTAAATATCACAGAATTGATGGTGAACAATCAATCGCTAGATATCCTTATGTCGATGTACCATCAATCATGCTAACAGAAGCCTACCGTGAGAAAGGTTTGCCTCTTATAGATCAAAATGCAGATCACCAGCTCGGTGCAATGATAACCCAAACTTTTTCACAGAATGGTGAAAGAATGTCTACAAATAATGCTTTTATTCAACCGATAAGATACAAAAGAAATAATCTCACAGTCAAAGTCAAAGCAGACGTGATAAAAATTTTAATTAATAATGCTAAAAACGCTTATGGAGTTAAATATATACAAAATGGAAAGGTCCTAAAAGCTTTTGCTAAGAAAGAAATTATTATCAGCAGTGGAATTGTTAATTCTCCTAAATTATTAATGCTGTCCGGTATTGGTCCAAAAGAGCATTTAACAAAACTCAAAATACCTGTAATACGAGATGCAGCTGTCGGAGAGAACTTGCATGATCATGTAACATTTAATAGTTTCGTTTTAGCTCTGCCAAATAAAACTTCCACTCTTATTGCACCTGAAAATATATTGAAAGAAGTGTATGATAACAGCTTGAAAAATATGAATAGTGGGCCACTAGCAGCGGATGGACCAGTCAGTACATCAATATTTCTGAAAAGTGATCCAAATTTACCTGCACCAGATATACAAGTACAATACCATCCTGTTATAACAAATGAATTTCTTTTGGAGCCCACAACTTATGACAGTATTACAATACTCCCAACAGGTTTCTACGACGGTATGTGTTTCAGAATTGCGAATTTAGTACCGAAAAGCAGAGGTAAACTACTACTTAATGCTACAAATCCACATAGTACACCTTTGATTTTTGCTAACTATTTGAAAGACCCTGCAGATTTCATACCTTTAATTAAGGGTTCAAAATTTATGCTGAATTTAGAAAATACTAAAGCTTTTAAATCTCGAGGAGCATATTATGTAAGGCAACCTCTACCAGCATGTAAAGACTATGAGTGGGGTACTGATGAATATATTGTTTGCACGGCAAAGGCATACACCATGTCCACTTACCATGCGGTAGGTTCCTGCAAAATGGGTCCGAAATGGGATAAAAAGGCAGTTGTAGATCCGAAACTTAGAGTGTACGGTGTATCTAGCTTAAGAGTTATAGATTCTTCTATAATGCCAGTCGTTAATAGAGGTAATACTAATGCACCGACAATTATGATTGGTGAACGAGGTGCTGCTTTTATTATAGAAGACTGGCTGAGAGACTAAAAATCACTGTGGTGAGAGTAATCATGCTCACCGCCTAGACAAATAAATTAAATTTTACTTCGATATAACTTTTGGCGCGCATGAAATATACGCATTTCTTTCCAATATAGCTACTGGTGATAGAAGATATACTCATTTACTAAGAATGACTGTGTACTTAGTAAATCAACATTATAAAAGGTCGATGTTGCTAGGATGAAAGTAGATAATACAAATTAGATATCTAAAAAGGAAGACTACTACACTGAAAGGAAACTCCTTGCAATATTATTATAATAAATCTATTTAAAACATATTATCTTCATGAATAACTTGAATCGTTTAAGCTATTTAGATATAGTACATCAAGGCTCTTGTTCAGTAACACCAAAAAATCAAAATTATTTTTACTACGCTTATTCAAAATTTTATTAGATACTGCTGAAGATAATAATGAGATACAGAAACATATTAACTTGACCATAGACTTCTGACCAAACACTAGATTCCATAGTTTTAATACATATTTTTTTAATATGATATGTTCTACGTAATGACATTCTTTTTACGATGTTATTTGAAATTAAAGTCGTTAAATATTCAATCTCTTTTATTAATTAACAAAAATACTTTTCAGCTAAAACAGAAATATGATCTTGTCATATTTTACCATCAAAATATTTTCGATATGCGTACCGCAATGCGGGTTAGGGCGTTCCCCGGAGGCGACGCGTACCGACCCGGCCCCGTCGGTACGAACATCAGCAGTTGCGGCGATGGGGGCCGCCACCCACCACGCCTTGCCCAGTTAGGCGAGTCGAGGAGAGCAGAGTGCCGGGTGGGCACGTGGAATGTAAGAGGTTGTGTGGAAGGTAAGTTGCACGAGCTGATATCCGTCATGGCGGACAAACAGCTAGACGTGCTCTGTGTAACAGAGACCAAGCGAAGGGGCAGCGACGCCTGCGATCTTCCTGGTGGCGGGATGGCTCTGTGGTCTGGTGTACCACAGAGCGATCGAGCCAGCATGGGGGTAGGAATGCTGTTGTCCTCTCGCTTGGCCTCAGGTGTGAAGGATTACGGAATGTATGATCCCAGACTTCTCTGGGTCCGTATAAAACTAGGTGTCACCAAGGTATTCATGGTTGTAGCATATGCTCCCGTAGGATCCTCGGTGGCATCAGACCTAGAGAAGTTTTGGGACAATGTTAGGGAAGTTCTGGATATGGCAGAAACCAGTGAACGCGTGATTGTATGCGGAGATTTGAACGGATGGGTGGGGACCAAGCGTCCCGACTATGAGGACGTACTTGGTCCATTTGGTGATAAGAGAGTGAACGACGCAGGTAGGCTCATAGCGGATGTATACATGGAGAGAAACCTTATTGTGTCAAACACATTTTTCCAACATAAGGACATCCATATGTATACATGGAGAAGGAATGAACAGAAAAGCATAATAGATTTAATTTTGGTAGACAGTCGCCTCCGAAGCAAAATATTGGACGCAAGAGCCTGCAGGGGCTCCACAGTCGATACGGACCACTATCTCGTTATTGCGAGATTTAGTGGTCTGTTCAGAAAGTGGAGGCACTAGCGAGAGCGTGTCCACTTTGGAGGGCTTGAAAGAATAAAGGTTGAAAGGTTGCAAGAAGAGTGTGTAAGAGAAAAGTATGCAGAGGGTGTCCGAGAACGGCTGACGATGGCAAGCCAGCCGCAATCGGACATTGGAGAATGCTGGAGAGTATTGAAAGAGAGTATGGTAGATACAGCGAAAGAAGTATGTGGAAGTTCAAAGAAGCATAGAAAAACAAATGGTAATGCATGGTGGGATGCGGAAGTGGCAGCTTCCGTAGAGCAAAAGAAGAAAGCGTGGCTGGACTATGTCTCTTCTTTGAATCTGAACGACAGTATGACTGAACAGAAGAAAGAAATATATCGGCAATGTAAGAATGCCACCAAGGCCTTAGTGAAAGAGAAACGTGATAGAGCAAGTATGAGTGCAGAAGATAGGCTGACTAAAAACTTCGAGGGTAACACCAAACTCTTTTGGAGGGAGGTGAAGAAGTCTCGGGGTGGTTGGTCAGCCTTGAGAATGAATAAAATAAGGTCTAAAGGTGGGGACATTCTTACACAAACACAAGACGTGTTAAGCCGATGGAGTGAATATTTTGGCGATATGTATGCGGATGCTACGGTTGGCGCCGGTGTTGGATGTGGTTTAGTAGATCAACATTCGACAACGGCGTCCTCCGATGGCATCAGTATGGATGAAGTTGAATGGGCGATAAGAAGTTTGAAAAATGGTAAGGCAGCGGGCATTGATACGGTGTCTGCCGAGATGATAAAGCTTGGTGGCTCTTGTGTCTGAGAGGCGTTCCTGTTGCTCCTCAATTTATG
The DNA here is from genome assembly GCA_905163515.2 of Lymantria monacha. NCBI lineage: Eukaryota > Metazoa > Arthropoda > Insecta > Lepidoptera > Erebidae > Lymantria > Lymantria monacha. The sequence continues at coordinate 17,749,888 of LR991106.1, read as the reverse complement.
TTGGAGCTCGGGAATGGTTACCAGGGACTGGAATAGCGCAGTCATCGTGCCTTTGTTTAAAAACAAGGGTTCACGTTATGACTACGCAAATTACAGAGCCATAAGCTTGACCAGTTTGGCAGCAAAAGTGTATGGTAAAATTATTGAAAGGAGAATGAGGATGGTGTCCGATGGTTTACTGTGTGAGACACAAGGAGGTTTCAGAAATGGAAGGGGATGCATGGATCAAGTGTTCTCTCTGCGCAACATTGTGGAGAAGCATCTGGCTCTAGGTCAGAGGGTTTTCTGCAGTTTTGTGGATCTGGAGAGAGCATTTGACACGATTGTACGAAAGGAACTTTGGGACATTTTACCGGAGTATGGTATTAGCGGTAAACTGCTACGGGCTGTGCAGTCCAGTTACATGAGCTGTAGAGCCTGTGTGCGGCTGGATGATGGAATGTCGCCTTGGTTTGACGTCAATATCGGCGTTGAGCAGGGGTGCGTTCTGTCAGCCAGGCTGTTTATCATATATCTAGATAAATGTCTCCAAAGGTTGAACGATATGAATGTGGGAGTCCAGATGGGCGACTCAGTGGTCACTGCTCTGCTTTATGCAGATGATGCAGTCCTGCTGGCACAGTCAGCGACTAACCTGCATACCCTTGTCGACACAATGACAGAAGATTGTAAGAAAAGCGGTCTACGTGTGAATGTGAGCAAAACCAAAATAATGGTCTTTGAAAGAGATAAAACCAGAACAGATGTAAGAGTAACAATAGGTAATGATGTACTAGAGCAAGTGGATGAATTTGTATATCTTGGATGTGGATTTAGCCGAGATGGAAGGTACACCACTGATATAGAGCGAAGAGTGAATGCGGGAAATAGAGTGAACGGAGCGTTGGGGCAACTTCTCGGCAGCCACCACCTCAGCCAGAAGGCACGTGTAGCAATACATAACGCAGTGCTTGTCCCAACATTACTGTATGAAAGCGAGAGTTGGGTATGCATAAAAGAGTATGATAGTAAAATTAATGCGGTCGAAATGCGATCTCTGCGGAAAATCTGTGGAGTTAGGCTGACCGACCGCATTCATAACGACGACGTAAGAGAGCGAGTAGGTATGAAAGAGAGTATTGGTGTAAAGATGCGAAAGGGAATGCTCCGATGGTTCGGACATGTGGAAAGAATGCCGAACGAACGCCTGGTTAAGAAGATATACAATGCGAAAGTGGAAGGATGTAGGTACCGAGGGAGACCGAGACTAACCTACCTAGACCAGATCGGTCATGTACTGAAGGAAGGTGGAGTCAAGAGTCTCCGAAACCGGCGAGCGTGTATGAAGAGAATTATGAATGTTGAGGAAGCGAGTGAAGTATGCAAAGATAGAGTTCTCTGGCACTCTGTTCTCTCTGCCTACCCTGCAAGGGATATGGCGTGATGATATGTATGTATACATACATAAAAATATTTTCATTGATTTTTTTTAAAACGCATTTGACTGCTGCTGTTGGTTACTAAAAGGGCAATTGAACGTATAAACTAAGTTGATATTAATTATTTTAATTGTACTTTAAACATTTATCTTTCACAATAGCAATCTTATAATTGAAAATAAAACAATATTTGATTGTTTCATTAATCTAATATCTTGAAATAACCAAGTTTTGTGTTGCTATATTCAAAATCTGAGAAACGGCACCATTGATCTGCATGAATGAGATTTCAGGAGCGCTATATCAATCTAGCTAGGTTTCGTTACCAGAAAATTTAGTTTTGTCAAAATATATAATCAGAATATAAAGGTAAATGCAGTCACTGTCTAGAGATGGAGAATAGCCAAGTTGGGCCATCGAGCAGTCGCTTAATCCATCGAGCCCTGGTACGCTCCTTGATTTCTCTTTTTTATTATTCTCCTTTTTTTATTTTTTCATTATTTCATCAATTTTAACCAGTTCATTTATATCAATACAACTAATTTATATCATATTCATGTTTCGTCAGTATGTAATTCGTATCTAAATAAACTCCGAAACTCCGTCGCAATCCTTTAATACCCTTTTTTTTCTTTGCGATGGGCTATGGAGGTGGTCGCGCTCCGCCAAATCGGTCCGGGGTGACGGAAGAGGCGGTGAGCAACCTCGTAGACCCACCATGCAAACACCTCTTTTCGCCGTGCGAGCGGGCTACCGGTACCCGATCTTTGACTTCGGTGGCCCGCCCAGCGAATCCTTTAATAACTAAATATATTTTGCACACCATTAAAAAAAAAAATACTTTTCATAAACTTTACTGTTCTGACAGCGTTGCTTGCTAACGGCCCATTTTTAACTTAATTTCATTATATTCATATAATACTTTCAAAATTTGTTGAAGTTCAGTCAGTATTGCTATTTCAATAGAGAGAGAAATTGGAAGTCCTACCAAACTGGCATGGTCTTGCAAATTGCTGTTAAAAAAAAGCCTAGTAAAATTTAGCCAAGATTTTTGCTAATAGTTCTGTTCAAACAACTGAAAGCCGACACATGCATTATCTCATGTACGTTTAGATGAGATGAGAAGAATATAAATTCATGTTAATTCTTCATAAATGTTCTACAATTAAGTTACAAAATAAGAGTGGAAATCGTTATGCTAATACATCATCTCGGCTCATATATGTCCCATTGCTTATCTTCCACAGTGGAAAGAAAAATGACTTATACCACAGTAGTCAAACGTATTAATATGAGGTTTAATTTCGAGTATTTCTTCTCTTGTATAGACGTTTCTATATTATATTCATTCGTCGTCTTTTATGACACCCAAGGACAAAAGATGCGGTAGTAAATTGTATTTATACTGTCTCACCAGACGGAAATCGTCTTCTAATATCGCAATTTAAAGCAAAGCTAGTTATTAAAATCTATTAGAAAATATAGTGCAACTAAAAATAAAATTTTATATTTTAATTGATGTCCTCACATCTGCTAGGATTTACGTCATTAAAACTCCAACCGGGATTTTCCAATGCTGCCCAGCCATCGTAGTCTACCTTATTCTTTCTGACATAAGTCAAGTAATTAATGGATGTGGATCCACCCATAACTTTACCTCTAGAAATTATATCATTCATTAAAATACACTTTCAAAACATCTTCTCGTATTGTTCAGTATACCCATTGAATGTATTAAGATTGATACTATGCCGCATGTAGGTATGTGAACCGTGATAATCTAATGTAGACTAAAAAATTGTTTTAAATATATATAATACGTTGTATGTTTATTGCTGAAAACTAATATTAAAGAAAGAAAAGAAAAATGATTTATTACTCCTTCACGGCAAGGACATATAGTAGTTAATTAATATGAGCAACTGTTTAACATAATCAATAAATAAATGTATTTAAAAAATAAAAGCACTAAATTACAAAACAATGAAAAATCAAAAATAATATTTACGAGTATAATTATGTAGTATATGACAGAGGCGTCTCCTCCGTAAATAAGGAAAAGGATGGCTGCTCAGCTTAATGTTGTGGTATCTACTGTAAAAGTGATACCAGAACGTTGTTATTCTGCAGCGTCCTACGTATTTTGTTACATCCTATTATATTATAAGCCCTCCTATAATGTAATGTAACATTTGGGAATAAAAATAACTATCCAGTATTTTAGTCCTAAACACTGTGTCACAGACTCACAATTGAATTGAAAGATACAATATGTAGGTACCTAATCAAACCTCGTTACTATGCAAGTCAGTGTTGCATAAAAATCGATAGTTTGACTATCGATAGTTAACCTCAAAAAGTATTCAAACTATCGCTAGTATCGTACATATCAATACTATCGAGACTATCAATAGCTCTCCACGAGCAACACTATTAATAACGGCGATACTATCGATAGTGATTCATTCGATAGTATCAATACTATCGATAGTATCGTTAATACCATTAGTTTTAGCGTAAAACTATCGATAGTATCGACTATTTCGGGCTATCGATTGCCAGAAAATTTTCAATAGTATTGCTTAAAAATATAAATACCGTAGTTGTGTCCCTGTTGCTTGTTTTCAGTGAATTTTGTGGTGACTTTTCTAGCAGTAACGTGCATTTGCGTTCTTACTTTGAAGCCCAAGTTAGCTAATAATGGTTAAGATCAATAGCCATTGAAAGTTGAGTAAAATTATAATGCTGCGAGACTTCTGGACAATTGGGTCGGAATGTGTGAATGAATGTAAGTGGTACCTTGTACTTGTACCACCCTGTTGACAGTTTTCTGTCTACAGCCGCGGGCCGGTGGTTCCGGGGTAGTACCACACTTTCGCAGAAGATCGGCGTCTGAGTAATGGCAATGTGCTATTGCGCTTCGTTCGGTGAGCGAAAAAGCTGGCAGTTCAACTGGGTGGGTTTGGAGATTTTATTAGTAGGCAGTGGCCTAAGCTATAACCTTAGTATTGCCAAGCTCCATGGGCGACTGTGACACTTACCATCAGGTGTGCTGCTTGCTCGTTCGCCACCATAAGCAATAAAATGAAAAAAAATGGTTTGTTCCAGTATAATAATGAAACTCAGAATGTCTATTACTATAAAATTTTAGTGTAATTATTAGCTTTGAAAGTTTCGGTTAAACAAAATTATGAAAAACATAATCAAGAATCCTGAGTTACAATTCTACACAGAATTATGGCCGTAATTAGTCATTAGATTTGTTGTATTTTTAGCGATATTAATCTAGTGAAGTAAATTTAACAGGGTCCGAAAAACATAAGTTCTCTGTATGCTCGATTGCAATGTGATCCATCTAGAAGGCTCTATTAAAAATATGCTTACATATATGCAACTTCACATTATAGGGATATAGAAATATATATCTAACTGAATCCAGAATAATTTTTTAATTGTATATTATATACAATTGAAAATGAAATGAGCGAGATGCAACGTTGACATCAAAATTCCCGAATTGAAAACATTTAAACCATTGTGTTACTCTCTCTGACACCACATTAGGTCCATAAACGTCACAATTTGTTCACAGCTTGCGTTCCATGTATCTTTTTTGTAATAAAGTTTTAAAACATGTCGAATTTCTTCATAGGATTGACCCATTTTAACAAAAAGAAAATAAATAAATGAAATAATCCAAGAATATGACATAATACTTCCACATTCCCACCGAAACTCAAGAAATATTGACAGCAGCAAGTATTGCTATTATAATTGTTTCACTTTGTTAGTATCACAAATTTAAAGTTATTCACCTGACTAAAATTTGTTCTACTCTATGATGACGCAAATTTAAATAAATTTCTTTAATAATAATGTCAGTACTTGGCTTACTACATAACATAACTTTAGACAACAATACTATCGAATAGTTGCTTGCTATCGATAGTCCAAAATAGTCGATACTATCGATAGTATCGATAGTTTTAAGTTAAAACTAATGGTATTAGCGATACTATCGATAGTATTGATACTATCGAATGAATCACTATCGATAGTATCGTTGTTATTAATAGTATTGCTCGTGGAGAGCTATCGATACTATCGATAGTATTTACGTATTACAATACAATCGATATACTATTGATACTATTGCTTCTACGTAAACTATCGATAGACAATTGATTGTCTATCGATAGTAGACTATCGATATGCAACACTAATGCAAGTTAAAGGTCCATTCGTCAACCGTCCTTGGAAATTTAGTTGTTGACCAGATGACATGAGGTGGTGTTGGTCCAGATCGATGTAAAGCTGGCACGGCAGCCTAAACTTTAGGATGGTGCATGTGCTTACAGGACAAGGGGTCTTTAGTAAGTACCTGCACAGAATTGGATATATAAGCTATGAACTAAAGTTCATAGCTTATATAAGTAAAGCGGTAAGGTAAGCCCTCAAGTTCAATAACGAATCATAACCTATTTTATCGGTTATAGTAAATATTAAAAGCAAATGATAAATGTGGTAGATTATTGTTTTAGGTTACTTTTATCCTGAATATTGTTTATACTATGATATATTACGACATTAATATATTATGTATTTACATAAATATCGGAATGTGCAACGCTAATATGGAATATGAGTATGAAAGATGAACGTATTACAATACGGTTAAAAACAAGAAAGACAACTGAAGAAGGTAAAACGAAGAGAAACAGTGAGTGTGAACAGCAGTGAAGTTAAAATCGAAGCTTATGGCCTACATATTCAAAGAAGTAAAAGACACTTCAGTTTTAAAAGTGAAATAGAACGCAAAAGTGTAGATAAACAGCAAGTGTGAGCAGCGGTGAAACTAAATTCGAGGATAGTAGCTTTATTTAAAGAAATAAAAGACATTTCATCATATTTATTTCAATGTTTTGAGCCCCATGTAAATATTACTTAAATATTAACCTTTTATATTAACTGTATATAATATTTATTGATTTAACCAGTCTTTTAAAATAAAAGACACACCTCTTTCACCAATCATTAAAGTAGGTGCCTCAGTATTTCCACGTACAACAAGGGGCATTATCGAAGCATCTATAACTCTCAGACCATATACACCGTACACTAGTGTTGCCCAAATTCAGTCTTGGTCTTGCAGTCTTGGTCTTGTTCTTGCGTTTAAGCAAGACCAAGACCAAGAACAAGACCGCGTATTTTTAGCAAGACCAAGACCAAGACTGACCGTGCAAGACTTGAGCAAGAACAAGACTAAGCCTGCAAGACTCTTGCGTCTTGCAGCTAGGACTTAGCGCTATTTCACGGAGTAGTTAGGTGTAACAGTTCGGTGTATAGGTACGCTTAGGAATTCTATGAGACGCAAAAAACTGTATCAAAGAATATGAAAAACTGGACCTATGCGCATTACGACTAATACCATAAACATACCTACATAGCGAATAAAAAAATATCCATTAAAATCAAACTGAGTGCATGCATAGTTATGTTTTAACCATCGGCACTTTGATAATGCGGCATCAAAGGTTTTGTACTTACTTCACAAAGAAATTTGCCGCTTTTCGGAAGTACATGGTTATGATACACGCGCCGGCGGCTTCTTTTGAAATCATATACAACAATCGTTGCCGCCGCGCCGAAATCACAACATTTGACACTATTTGATTGCCGCCACAGGGCGTAGGTATACTCATGCAAAATAATTTCGAATTTTAAGAGTACCTACAGGTGTTCCAAAGAATAAATAAGTTTCAGAGTGCTTAGAATGAAAATGAATACATTATACTGATCACGCAAGTAGTATTATGATAGGAAAAAATGTTAAGGATAGATAGTAGATGTCATAATAATTTATTCTAGTAAGTATATATTATAATATTGATTATATGGTTTTAAACTAATTACTTAGGTACTATTATTGTACATTTAGTCATTATATTTCTTAAGTTTTTACAAGAAAAAATAGCAAAAAAGTGTTCAAATATCACCCGTTTGATAAACATTGTAGCCACTTTTAAATATACTTGAAACGTGTAAAAAAATTCTACAAAACTAATAAAATAATATAAAAAGCGTAGGTACTTACCTACTAATAAAATAAAAAGCCTGCGATAAGAGTTTTGTATTACTTACCAGCCCGAATATCTCTGAGAGAGATGATGAGAGTAAGTATTTACTAGCAGTGCCCGCGACTTCGTCCACGAGGAATAGTAACTTTGGAGGTATAGTGACGTTCAGGATTTATTTATTTATTTTAAAACTTCTGTCATCAAACATACAAACAAACTCTTCAGCTTTATAATATTAGTATAGATAAGTATAGATGTACGCCAAAACATTCACTTATATGTAAAGAATAGTGATTGGCACTAATTCTTTACATATATTTTATTCACGCGTCGCGTCTGTACAAGTAGGTAATAATCTGTGTTTGTACGCCGCACGCGGCATCGTTTGATTTGCGGCGGCATCCTTTTAATAGAGCCGGCACGTGGCGAGGCGGCGCGGTAGAAAGCAAGGAAACGTACTATAAATAAAGGAATTATTTTAATTGCAGTCATTTTCAATTGGGCTGTGCTTCGAGTCTAACTTAATAATTGTTTTTACTAATTCTTGTTGTTTTCTAAAAACGTATCACGTGTACAATTTAATATGAGTGACGAAGATTCAAATTATTCTAGTCCGAGTAACGAGAGTTTGAGTCACAGATCTAAAAGACCCAAAAGCAAATTTGAGGAGTTTTTCGAAATAATTCATGCATCCCAAACTGCCTTGTGTAAATTGTGCCAACATAAAAAGATTGAAGATATTGCGATTGAGATTGAAGATATTGCAACGATTTTCCATGAATGTTTATTGGAATATGACATAATTGATAAAATACAAGGTATCACGGTCGACAACGCAACTGCAAATACCAAATTTATGTATGAACTGGGCAAACAGCTGCCGCCACACTTTGATTCAGACAATCAACATTTCCGGTGCTTTGCTCACATTTTAAACCTTGGTGTACAAGATTTATTAAAGACCTTAGCATTACACTATGAGTCTGACACTAACGCGCAAGATCAGCAGTATGAAGACTATGCAGACGAAACTGAGGATGAGGAAGATGAAGAATATGCACCAAATATTGCTGACTCGCGTACATCTGTAACAAAGTTACGCAGTATTTCCAGTAAAATAAAAAGAAGTGAGATAGTGAAGAAGAAGTTTCAGTCTGCTTGTGAAGCAGCTGGCGTGCCATCAAATCTAAATGCCATTCTTGACTGTCCAACGAGATGGAATTCCACACATGATATGATTGGATTTGGTTTAAAAGTGAGAGCGAGCATTAACATATTGTGCAGTTCTGTCACCGAATTGAATGATTATCAAATCACAGCTAGTGAATGGCAGGTACTCGAAAAATTACATAAATTTCTAATAAACTTTAAACTTTTAAGTACATAACTTGGTGGAGACAAATATGTTACATTACCGCTAGTCATTGTATCATTCAATCTCTTGCTAGATAAAATTGAATCCGTGGTAAAACAGTTAGATGAGAAACCTAATCGATCTGAAGTGGATGAAAGGCTCATTCTAGCTTTCCAAGCAGCTCGAGAGAAAATGCTTAAACATTATAAGAAGAGCAACTGGATTTATTGTACTTCTTTAATTTTAGACCCAAGGCATAAGGCTCAGACTTTTGACCTGACAATGTGGGGGAAGCAACTTAAAACAGAAAGTCTGCGCAAGTTCAATGAACTTTATGAAGAATATAAAAATCTACACTCACTGAACAAATCTCTGGAATTACCAAAAAAAGAAAATAAAGTATGTGATGAAGATGAAGACGTAATAGACTTTGATAAACTCTATGAATGTCCCTCGACGTCATCTGGATCTTGTCTTCAAGGCTTAGTGATAGACGAGTTGGAGGAGTACCTGAGAAAACCAAGAACTGTCAGCTCGGAAGACATTTTAGATTGGTGGAGGACGCATGAGACAGAGTATCCGACTTTATCGAAGATGGCCCGTGATTTTCTCTCAATACCTGCAACTTCAGTACCTGCTGAGAGATTATTTTCTAAAGCATCATTAGTAATTAGAAAACATAGAAATAGGTTAAGTGATGAGTCAGCCAGATGGTTACTTTGTATTAATTCTTGGTCAAAAGAATTGATATAAAGTAACATAACCTAATGATAAAGCTGTTGTGTACTGTTATGTTTGATTTGTGTTGTATTTTATTTTTTATTGAAATAAATGATAAATCGTAAAACTCTTTTATTAAATTTCATATAAGTTGAGGGTTCAATCTCTTTCTAGACAGATATTGTTCTTTAAAATACAGTCAAGTTATTGTAATTAATTTGTTTTTTACATGTTTTAGCAAATGTAAGCTTATAAATCATAAATGTTTATTAAGAAACAGTTACTTCCATGGAAAACGACATATAGGTCAGTTGTTTTTTCGAATTTCTTATCAAATCCTCAGTTATTTATTAATCTGCTTGATCTTTACTATGGCTATGTTAATTCAAGCTCACAATGTTTCAATTCTAATACGTTTTTCTAAGATTTAAAGTAAACTTTAATAAATAGTAATAGACTAATAGGTAATTGCAAGACTTGCAAGACTCTTGCTGCAAGACCAAGACCAAGACCAAGACTGGGAGCGCAAGACCAAGACCAAGACCAAGACCAGGTGTATTGGCGCAAGACCAAGACCAAGACTGGCTAAGTCTCGTCTTGTTCTTGCATTTGGGCAACACTACCGTACACCCTCAACCTTGGATCCACAACCGCCTCTTTATCCCATTCAGGACCCATTTTACATGTACCCACGGGATGATAAAGTGTAAATGTGTAACTTCTTGCTAGACAAATAATATAATCGTCAGTGCCCCATTCATAATCTCTGCAGGCTGGCATAGGCTTCCTTATAAAACGTGCTCCAGATTGCTTGAAAGCTCTAGTATCCTCCAAATGTATTAAAAACTTAGCAGCTTTCACAAAAGGTTCCAAATCAGTTGTATCTTCAAAATAATTTGAATATATTAGCGGTGGTCCGTGCGGATTTGTGGCGTTTAATAAAATCGTGCCTCGACTCTTTGGAGTCAAATTAATAACGAAAGGTTTCAATCCATCATAAAAGCTGTCAGGAAATATCTTAGCAGTTGGAATTTTTTTCAATATTGTACCTAATATGAGAATTTGCACATCTGGTGCAGCTAAATTTGGTTTACTTTTCATAAACATTACTGTACTGACTCCGGTGCTTGCTAACGGTCCATGTTTTAACTTCATTTCACTGTATTCATATAATTCTTCTAAAATTTCTTGAGGTTCAATTAGTGTTGTTATTTCATTGGAGATAGATATTGGAAGTCCGTCAAAAGTGACATGGTCTTGCAAATTTTTGCCCACTGCTAAATCTTGTATAACAGGTATATTCAATTTTAAAAGATGCTCCTTGGGCCCTATACCAGAAAGCATTAGTAACTTTGGACTGTTGATGCTGCCACCACTAACTATAACTTCCTTTGTAGCAAATGCTGTGTGTACTTTTCCATTTCTTATATATTTAACACCGTAAGCAATGTTGTTTGCATTTATTAATATTTTGAACACTTCTGATTGAACTCTAACTGTAAGATTTTTCCGTTTATAACGTATTGATTGAATAAAAGCTTTATTTGCCGACATTCTTTCACCATCCTGTGAAAACCTCTGCGCCTGCATTGTACCGACTTGATACTCTGCATTGTAATCAGTTAACGGAAGGCCTCTTTCCATATAAGATTTAATCATCATAACAGATGCTTTATCGATGTAAGGGAACCTGGATATTGACATCTCACCATCAATTCCGTGATATTTACGATTAAGATTTTCAAAATTTAAATTCTTCTCAGATTTTATAAAATAAGGCAGCACCTGTACAAATTATAAAAATATTATTTCATAGTATAAAGTAAGTCACCACCGACCTTCCATCACCCTGACAGTTCCGGAATGTCTGATACTAGCCTGCTTGTCCAAAAAGGGTAGTCGTAAAGCTAGACTCAACCAAGGCCTTTGCTAAAAGTTGTATTCAAACAACTGAAGGAAGTAGACACATACATGATACCGTGTAAATTTGGATAAAGGTATATAAATTCTTGTTAATTCTTCAAAAATATTTTTAATTGAATCAATGCAAAAAAAGAGCATGTATTATCATGCTAATTAATATCAAGACTTTAAAGCAACTTAAAGCATACCAAGTTACGAGATCCATTGCAAATTATAGCACTATTCTAAATAATATATAAAATATTTTATATAAATACAGTGTTTACTTCTGCTGACACTTACATCATCAAATCTCCAACCGGGATTTCCTAAAGCTGCCCAGTCATCGTAGTCCACCTTATTACCTCTGACATAGGCCATGTAGTTAATGCAAGTGGATCCACCCATAACTTTACCTCTAGAAATTATAACATCGGATTAAACACATAGGCCTCTTTCAAAATTTCTAGTAATATTTTAAAGTAAGCCTACCGAATGGCGACCATCAAATAAAAAAAAAGAAATCATTCTTATTAATTATTTAATTAGTTATTTCGTTGTGATTCATTACTAAACATTGTATCATTACATTATATTAAAAGAAAGTGACAATTAAATTGTGTTGCATTATTTTCTTGAATAGTGCTTACATAAATATCGCAATATACAATGGTAATACCAAATATAAGTATGCAAGATGAGCCTAATTATAACACTGAATTAAAGGTTTGGATAATCAGGCGAATGAGGGAAGGAAAACTGAAGGACGCAAAAGAGGAGAGATACGGACAATGTGAGCAGCGAAGAAGCTAAATTTGAGGCTTATGGCCTACATATTCAAAGAAATAAAAGACTTTACATCTGTGCATTAGATAAATTTATTTAATTTTTGAGCCCATATAAATTTACATTTTATAATGATATTTTTTAATGTAACCAATCCTCTATAATAAAAGACGCACCTCTTTCACCAATCATTAAAGTAGCTGCCTCGGTATTTCCACGTACTACAAGGGGCATTATAGAAGCATCTATAACTCGCAGACCAGTTACACCGTACACCTTCAGCCTTGGATCCACAACCGCTTCTCTATCCCATTCTGGACCCATTTTACATGTACCCACGGGATGATATAGTGTAAATGTGTAACTTCTTGCTAAACAGATGATGTATTCGTCTGTACCCCACTCATAACTTCGACATGCTGGTAATGGTTTTCTCAAAAATCGTGCACCTGCACTTTTGTAGGCTTCAGTGTTTTCTAGATCTATTACAAACTTAACGCCTTTCACTATAGAAATTAAATCAGTCGGATCTTCAAAATAGTTTGGATATATTAAAGGTGCACCATGAGGATTTTTCGGATTTAATACAATCTCACCCCTACTCTTTGGAGTTAAATTAATAACCAAGGGACTCAAGGAGTCATAGTAACTTGCAGGCATTATCTGAGGCGTTTGGAAATCACTTAATATGACACCTAACATTTTCAGTTGTAAATCTGGTGCTGGTAAATTGGGATCACTTTTCATAAACGCTACTGTATTCATAGGTCCGTTGGCTGCTAACGGGCCATGCTTCAATTCCATTTGACTGTAGCCATACATATCATTCAAAATTTCTTCAGGCTCAACTAATGTTGATGTTTTATTTGAAATAGTGATTGGGAGTCCGTTAAATGTAATATGATCTTGTAAATTTTTACCGACTGGCAAATCTTGTAGAACAGGTATATTCATCTTCATAAGATGTTGTTTAGGTCCCACCCCCGATAACATCAGCAACTTTGGAGTATTGATACTACCACCACTTACAATAACTTCCTTTTTAGCTATTGCTTCGTGAACTTTGCCATTTCTCATGTATTTAATACCATAAGCAATATTATTTTCATTTATCAAAATTTTTAATACTTCTGATTGAACTCTGACGGTAAGATTTTTTCGTTTGTACCTTATTGGTTGAACGAAAGCATTATTTGCAGACATTCTCTTACCATTCAGAGAATAGGCTTGCGCCTGCATAGCTCCAACTTGATGAGCTCCGTTAAAGTCAGTTAACGGCAGGCCTCTTTCATTATATGCATTAATTATCATAACAGAGGGTTTGTCAATGTAAGGGAATCTGGATATTGACATTTCACCATCAATACCGTGATACTTGCGATTCATTCCCTCGAAGTTATAGTTCTTTTCGGATTTTTTGAAGTAAGGCAATACCTAGACGTGTTATAGAAATATGATTATTTAACTGTACATATATTTATACGATTGAAATATATTTATGTTTCATAAATATTTAACTGGTACTTAGCATTTATTTAAAAGATAAGATATTATTTCAAGGTTTCAAATCTTGAAGTAGCCCGCTACTCTAGCAATAATTAATTTGAAACCTTTTATTTTTTTTTTAAATTTATCTACAATATATAAGATTAAAAATGATACTGATGAGAGCAAGAATAGTGAATATGCATTCACGAAAGAAAATTCATAAATTTTCACGATACTCTCGACTTTAGACATTGACTAAAATAATTAATACGGTACCACGTAACAAATAAAATAATATCGACAATCTTTGTAGTGATAGAGATTATCGAACCACAGAGATATCGTTAAGATTTAATTATAATAGCATACGGTAGTCAAGGAATCAATATCGTGATTAGCCCAAAAAAGCTCTACTATTGTTGATCGGTATGCATTATCAACTAATATATTTAATCTCTGGCTAACAATAGTACCTATTAAGTAGAGTCTAAGAAATTATGACGTATTTATTACGATCTTTATTATTGTTATCAACGTCTATATTAACTTGATTGAATCATCATTTTCTTGCTCTTATCCCAACTACTTGGGGTCGACGCAATATGTCCTCTTTTTCCATACAACCCTATCAGACGTCATCTCTTTAGTCACTCCCTGTTTATGTATATCATGCTTCACGCAGTCCATCCATCTTTTCTTTGATCTCCCTTTACCCCTAAAGCCTTCAACATTTATACTCAAAACCTTCCTCGCAACATTACTTTCATCCCGTCTCATCACATGTCCATACCAGATCAAACGTTCACTCCTTAACTTATCCATCAATGGCGCTACTTTCAAACATTCATTTATACGCTCATTCCTTATCTTATCCATTCTCGTCACGCCGAACATCCATCTCAACATTCGCATCACCGCTACATGTAATCGTCTCTTAATAATTAACTTGATTGAATGTACTTGAAAAATCATTTAAAGTAAATTATGTAATGCTCACATCATCGTAACTCCACCCAGGATTTCCCAGTGATGCCCACGTATCAAAGTCATATCTGTTTCCTCTCATGTACACCATGGTGTTAATTGATGTAGAACCACCCATCGCTTTGCCTCTAAAAGTTGTAATGTTAAATTTCATATTGTTCTTTATATTCAATTGCAATATTTTAGAAATTCTGAATAGCTTAGTTAAATCGTAGACGTCTGTTAAACCCCAATATGTTCTACTTTATACTGAAACGACATAATTTTTTTATTAATCCGTCAGCTTACTTACTTATAAATATAAAGGAACCAAAAAAAAATACCTTCGTTGAGTTACATTCAAAATAAAACGTTTTAAATGACATACTTTGATAACCATTTTTAACATTTGCTGCTAGCAAAAAAAACACATGATTTCATTGATAAATTTAAAGCGCGCGACTCGGGATAACAATTTTTATATGACATTGTTTTTATGTTTTCTTTTCTTTTTGGACTAAAGATGCACATACCTTAATTATAAATTATGCAAAAAAATCAAAATGAGATTTCAGCACATATTACAACGGCAGTAGTGGTGGTAAAGCCACATAGTTTCATGTTTACATTTTTCTGTTTACAGCCAAGGATTAGTCCGTCCAGGTTAGTACAAAACTCTCGCAGAAAATTGACGTCTAAGCTGTGGCAACTTCGTTCGGTGATCGAGTGAGCCGGCAGCTAAACTTTCTAGGGGTTTAGGTTGGTAGCCAATGACTCAGTTGAACTCCTAGTAAAGCAAAGGTCCATGAGCGACAGTAACACTAAGCATCAGGTGTGCTACTTGCTCGTTTAAGCAATAAAAAAAGGATAGCAATATTTGTTAGAAATCTCTTTCGAAAGATGCAATTTCTTCAGAGAAAGTTTGTTACTCAAAATTCAGATACATAAATTATTTGAGAAACTGGCAAACAAAGAGAGTATTTTCTTAAGTCTTTTATATTTTAATTTTATAGTAGAGGCAAGATTATCTTATATTCAATATTTGTTATTTCACATATATCTTGAGTAATCATGATGCTAGGCTCAAGCTTCCTCCAAAATAGGAGGGAAACTGGCCTAACTGTACCACGCTTATAAGACGTTTTTATCATTATCATTATTCCTTCCAATTACTTAGGTTCGTCCCAATATAGGTCATACGTCAGACATAAGGAACAAAAATGCGGATTAGTATATGCATTTTTGTTTACTTGTAGAAATATAGAATAAAACTTTGTGGTTTTAAATGCCCGTATTGCAAGAAATTACAATTATCCTCACGGCTAACATGACAATTCACACGAGTAAGTGAACCTATGGCATTGACTTAGGTAGTCATTTTTGTACAAGCAATTGGACTGGTGATAGTTCGTCACAGGATAGTCTTCCCCGTGTGACTACGGAACAAGATTACAACTGTCGCCACCCCCTTACCCATGGGAGTCTTCAGCTAAGGACTTACCAAAAGATCGAGAAGCAGCTCTCTATTATATTATTTGATTAGATTCAATCCGAAGCAGTCTTCCATTAGTAATTAAAGCCTTCCATGACTCACACTTCCGTGGGTAATAAAATAAAAATCGACACATTAAGCAGGGGGGGTCCATAATCGGAGTTGCTGTTATGAGTATCCTAGCGTTCCAGTGACCCACCCGCACGGCCTCGAGAGGCATGTTGTCGGGAGGGTCAACGGGGTAGTGCACCGCTTCTCCCGTCGCCCCGGACGGACGAGCGGGGCGTGAACGCACCGTAGCCCGCCGCCAAAAAAAAAAGAGTATCCTTCTAGAACGCTGCGGCCCATCCCCCTAGTGGTCTTTGGTGAATTTTTATGACTCTAAAGAGAAAATAAATGGTCGCGGCTCATTCTAGTCCTAAGCCATTATAGGAAGATCTAAGAAATCACCTTGGCCAATTGCATCGTCCATCTCGTTGTGCCCGACAACTTCTACTGTCAGGTTCTGTGCGATACTTCCAGTCGATGCTGGAGCCCTGTAGTACAGTGAGTAGACCTGGCACTAATGTAACGTCCGGCTGCTCCGTGCCAGCTTCTAACAGAAGCACCTGGAATTAGAAATTAATTTTAAAGTCAGTTATTCATAATTTCAGTTCATATACGTCCAAAAACTCAAGCCTCCTGCATAATAAGAGGGAAATTGACCTTATTATATTATGACATTACCATTGTATTTTTGACCCATCAAAACACAGGATGACATTGATCCTTATGGAACCGATATAAAAACTAAGAACGATTCATGAATAATTATGCTTAAATATTTTCGATCCCGTTTCCCTATCCGTGTGGTGATGGAGTAAGCATACAATTCACCACCCCCTATATTACCCGTGGGTGATCGTAAAAGAGGACTAAAGGATATAAAATGCATATAACATTTATGCGAGAGATGGAAAACTCGAAACAAAACCCTATACCAACACGCCTGACCAGCGTGTTATAGTAGGTCATTTCCCTCCCATTATGGAGGAGGCTCAAGCGTAACAGTGGGACATATATGAGCTGAGATGATGATGATTTTAGTTCCCCACATACAAACGTGTGGCGGCTAGGAATACTATCAACCTTTAAATTGCTCGTGAGTATCATAAAATACTACTAAGAGTAAAGCTTTAATCTTGGTTAGCTATATCTGATGCTATCTGGTCAATAATTAGATTTCCAAGGAAGGTTGACGTCAAACCGGCAGCTGGTCAAAAATCTAAACCCAAAACTTGTAATATACACGTTAGTAGAAGAGGAAAGGGTAGATATTCCGTCAACCCTAAATAATTGACATAACGTAATAGGAATATGAGCAGTATGATAACGAGAAAAAAAATATTTATAGTGGTAGGACCACGGTGTTGACAGTTCTCTCTGTATAGCCGCGAAACCGTCCGTCCGGGGTAGTACCACACTCTCGCAGAAAATCGACGTCTGAATAATGGCAATGTATTATTGCACTTCGTTCGGTGAGCGATAGAGCCGGCAGTCCAACTTGGTGGGTTTTGGGATTGTATTGGTAGGCAGCGGCCTAGCTATACCCTTGTTATTGCATAGGTCCATAAGCGGCAGTGACATTTACAATCAGGTGTGCTGCTTGCTCGTTTGCCACCATTAACAATAAAAAAATCGTGTTTAAAAACAAAGTTAAGGTAATTTATGAACTAATTACTTAATTAATCAGGCAGGATATACGGATGTTACAGGTTTGCATGAAGTTAATTGCAATTTAAATTGTTATAAAAATTACTTTGTAATTAAAATAGCAACTAATAGATCATATCCGAATCAAAGACCTTGCGATTTCTCTGATATTCTAAACTTACAATTAGAGTCCATCTATTAACCCGTTATCCACTTTTGAATGTAGGTCGTCGTATATAGAGTATAATATGACATAAATGAGACTCTTACCGTGTGGTGACGGAGTAAGAATACAATTCACTATCGTAATCACGTCCGCAAAAGTATGGCGGTTGATATCTTAATCAGTACGCTATCTATGCAATCAATAATAGGGCTTATATTACCTCTATATTGGCGGCGGGCTATGGATTGGTAACACCCTGCTAAATCTGTCCGGGGCGACAGAAGAAGCAGCGCGCGACCCCTCAGACCCGTCGTACATGTACTTCATTTTCGCCGTAGGAGTGCTTCCACCGGTACCCGGCCCTTGTCTTCGATGGCCAGAACTTATATTACCTTAAGAAGTAGCTACATACCTTCCATTTTTTATTCTCGGATAATCTGTTCGCTACGACACAACCGGCAGCTCCAGCGCCTACTACTATAAAATCATATACTTCTTTATCACGCCCATACGAATAATCCTCTATGCTTCTTATAATCCCATGTTCTTCTTCGTCCCGCTTTATCTGCTCCTGTATTCTTCTATCCTTCGAATCCCCGTACAATCTCACTAACAGATTCAGGTATATATGCCCAAAAGATGTACAAGCAGTAACGTAGGGATCAGACGCACATACATCTGTTATATTAGGAGGCTGCCACAATTGCATTTTGTTAGTGTTCTTTAAATACCTGAAAATAGAATAATAAAAAGTGTAAGTGGAAGGATGTAGGTATCGGGGGAGACCGAGACTAACCTACC
Source organism: Lymantria monacha (assembly GCA_905163515.2). NCBI lineage: Eukaryota > Metazoa > Arthropoda > Insecta > Lepidoptera > Erebidae > Lymantria > Lymantria monacha. The sequence continues at coordinate 17,731,029 of LR991106.1, read as the reverse complement.
TAGACCAGATTGGCCACGTACTGAAGGAAGATGGAGTCAAGAGTCTCCGAAACCAGCGAGCATGTATGAAGAGAATTATGAATGTTGAGGAAGCGAGTGAAGTATGCAAGGATAGAGTTCTCTGGCACTCTGTTCTCTCAGCCTACCCTGCAAGGGATATGGCGTGATGATATGTATGTATGTAGAATAATAAATATAGTGGTAAGGTCACACCATTGACAGTTTTCTGTCTACAGCTGCGGGCTGGTCTGTCCTGGTTAATACTACTCTCGCAGAAAATTGATATCTGAGCAGTGGCAATATGCCGTTGAGCTTTGTTCGGTGTGGTTCTCATTGATAGGTAGTGGCCTAGCTATACCCCTGGCATTGCAAAGGTAACCGGCAGTAACATTTACCATCAAGTGTGCTGCTTGCTCCTTTGCCACTATCAGCATTAAAGAAATCAAAACCATTAATAGTGATATTTAATGATAATATTATAAGTACACGATAATATTAAGAGTATACGAACCAGAGAGGACCACGGACCGAGAACGGTTTCTCGGTCCGTTTTTGTGCGGATACAGCTTCAGTAAATATTGACCGTCTCCGGCACAAATAAACCGGATTGGATGATTGGCATCAGCAATTCATAACAAACTTTTAGCTATTTGTTTTTACATTCCTTTTTTTTTTAATTTAGAAAATAAATGACTAAGCCACTTGTTACGTCATTAAAATTTTACTAGTTACCTATCCTACATTTATTAATGCGGTCGAAATGCGATCTCTTCGGAAAATCTGTGGAGTTAGGCTGACCGACCGCATTCGCAACGACGACGTAAGAGAGCGAGTAGGTATGAAAGAGAGTATTGGTGTAAAGATGCGAAAGGGAATGCTCCGATGGTTCGGACATGTGGAAAGAATGCTGAACGAACGTCTGGTTAAGAAGATATACAATGCGAAAGTGGAAGGATGTAGGTACCGAGGGAGACCGAGACTAACCTACCTAGACCAGATCGGTCATGTACTGAAAGAAGGTGGAGTCAAGAGTCTCCGAAACCGGCGAGCGTGTATGAAGAGAATTATGAATGTTGAGGAAGCGAGTGAAGTATGCAGAGATAGAGTTCTCTGGCACTCTGTTCTCTCTGCCTACCCTGCAAGGGATATGGCGTGATGATATGTATGTATGTATGTATCCTACACTCTAAGGTTTAATTGATTATTCGTTATCTAATCTTACCATAGGGTTTTTTTTATAAACTTCCTATGATAAGTATAATTGCAGTCGATTAACTTATTTAATCATTCATCGTTAACCATTCAAAAGTAAAAATCAACCGAACATAATTCGACCGAAACCGGTCGAATCGATGGGAATCCGATGAATTCAGGCGGATTAAAACGCCGGATAGCAATCCTGAACACAAACATTGATGCAACGGTAGAGTCATAACGGTAATATGATATGATGTTTAAAGTAAATACGAGTATTACCGAAAGCAGAATCGAAAACGGACGCAGTATCAAATTTCAAAACCGATTTTTTTTTATTTTCTATTTGCTATTTTAATAATATCAATACTCAAAATGAAGTAGTGGTAAGTTACATTTCATATAAAGTGGTTTGACCACATTTACACTTATCAATCTGGATGATGAATGCCAGCATTTATAAAGATGACATAGTTTGGGCTTCATTCTAGCATTTGTAATGATGACCTAGTTTGGACTTCATTCTAGCATTTGTAATGATGACATAGTTTGAACTTCATTCTAGCATTTGTAATGATGAAATAGTTTGGACTTCATTCTAGCATTTGTAATGATGACGTAGTTTGGACTCCATTCTAGCATTTGTAATGATGAAGTAGTTTGGACTCCATTCTAGCATTTATAATGATGAAGTAGTTTGGACTTCATTCTAACATTTGTAATGATGAAATAGTTTGGTCTTCATTCTAGCATTTGTAATAATGACGTAATTTGGACTTCGTTCTCCTTGCAAACGTAGTATAGTTTCGTTCAAACAATTGTTGTTGAAGTAATAGAAACAGGTGTCAAAAAACCAGCAGAACTCGCAGTAGATGAAGCAAAGGCATAAATCTGGTTGCATCGTTAATAAAAACCCAGTGTCAGAAAAACTGAGAATTTTAAAATACAACACCTCCGCAATAACGAACAAATTCTCATGACGTTTAGGTTTTTATAAAAATAAAATTCAAGGTGACAAATCATACCTAGACTTGGAACAATAATGTGTGCTTCGCACAAAGATCTACCTAGAGCTAAATTATCACTCCCAACGGGGTTAAAAACAATGAAAATATTTTATAGGAATAATAATAAAAACCTTTACTCATTGCTTTTAAATTAAGCACAAATCGCCATATGGCGACGGGATAAGAATACCATTGTCTCCACTCCTTACCTGCCCGAGGGAGTCGTAAAAATCGGTTAACTAGGAGAGTGAGCAGCAGCTCTTTCGTGCGAAATTTACAACGCCTACTCGTATCTGTAATCGCCGAACTCGCCTGCTAAGCGTTACGATTAATGCATTATCCCGTCATCCAGCAGAGAACGGCAGAAGGCTGAATAATGTTGATGAAACACAAATACTTCTTAAGTAAAAATAAATAATTACACATATAATTCAGCTAGTTACCAACATTTTTAGTTAGTTTTACCAATATATACTAAGAGTTTACAGTGTAGAGCAGGGGTCGGCAACCTACGACTCGCGAGTCACATGTGGCTCTTTGAATATGAAGTTGCGGCTCTTTAGTTCTATACGCAAAAAAAAAAAATTTATAAAGAAAACATTTAAAAATGGTTCTGAATTGATTAATGAGTATTAGACACAAATTATTGTTGGCAAAAAAAAATTGTGGCTCTTTAAAAACTTTATAAATTCTAATTTTTGGCTCTTCCGACTCAAAAGGTTGCCGACCCCTGGTGTAGAGGATTACATTTTGCGCTGTTACATTCATTTGATTTCTTAATGAATTAAAAAGTAACACAAACAAGGACTGATAATATATGAACCACCGCTATCGATTCTATGACATACTCGTATCTGTAGCCTTAAACACTGTGCAGCTCTTAATCTAGACAACTGATCTGACGTAACCGAAGCGAAGCGAGGGCGGGTCGCTAGTAGAGTCGCTAGTAGTATATATAAATTAAAAAACCGGAGGTGTCAAGGGACACCCGGATGGAACGAAGTTCTATTTTAATTATATAATTTTTTTCTGCCTTAAGCGATTTTTATCGTTATATTTTAGCCAATTTGCAAAATATCTTTATAAATTATAGCCTATGTGTTATTCTGATGTGCAAGCTATATTACTATAAATTTCATCAAAACCCATTCAGTAGTTTTTACGTGAAAGAGCAACAAACATGTTCACATCCATACATTATTACAAACTTTCACGTTTATAATATTAATAATAGGATATACAATTCCACTAGACTACCAAAACTTTTCGGCCCCGAGCTCGAACGCGAGCCGGCCACGCGGCCCGGTCAAGGGCGAAAATAATTTCGTTGCGCATTATTTTGATTTTGCTATATCTCTTAAGGTATTGATTTAATTTGCATGGTCTGAAGGAAAAAAAATATCTTCATGAAATGCTCAAGCCAACTAATGTATTTAAAATGATAAGGATTAATACAGTATTTGTGTAAATAGCTTTTCAATTACCGTTTTATAATAGAACATTTTTTAAAGTATTAAAATGGATATAGTATGTTATCCTTAAGAGATAGATATATACCATCGCGGACTTTTTTGTAGGCCTTTTTAAGCTGTATAATACTGTAGTACTTTATTTTGATCTATTTCGTAGGGTTCAGCCAGCGTTTGCAATGTAAGCGCAAAATAATGTGTTTATTTACGACATCACATTAGAAACCTCTAAAATTATCAGTGTTTCTCTAGTACATTATGCATATATTATACATATAAACCTTCCTCTTGAATCACTCTATCTATAAAAAAAATCGTCGCGACACCACACTGTTCAATGCGAAATAGAAATGAAAATATCTGGCTTGCTTTCTATAAGAGTGCCGACGAGCGACGCCGCACAGCTTACAATAGCTTACTATAGCAAAAAGTGTCGTGACAACTTTTCGTAAGATTTTTTTCCGTCTAGCCCCCTTTCACAACGCGCGATAAGGAACTTCGTTCCAATAATTAAATACTGCACATGATTGGTAGTTATCGATAGGTAATGTTTTATTAACACTATCATGAAGTATACAGAATTGCCTAATCGTATTTCTTCACCCATATTTTTTATAATAAGGCACGTTTCTATAGATATTTACCTGGTCTCGTTACTTTAAAACAGATTTAAATTATTTAAATGAGTAGGTATACATTGTCGATTATTATTCAATGGTTCACCTTGAATCTTATCAGTTTATTACAATTTTGCTATACATATGGCTTAGCAGTTAATATATCGCTTGCCAGAATAGTGTCACAATTCAAAATAGCAAAATTTTTCAGAATGGTCAAAATAAGTATTTCCTTTTTTTCAGCTCGGTTCAGCAGCAATTCCAAATACACGAACGTCAGCATAATATCCTTAAGAATGATGATGAAGAGTCAATAGAGTGAACTTATAATATTAACACCCTTCCACCATCAAAAAATTGAAATATAATGAAAATTGTAATTTTCAGAGTTGTGACATTATTCTTCTGGGCAAGCGATATTTTTTTTTTTTTTTTTGGGACTAATCCCACCACACATTCCCACCACTGTAACTCCTGTAAGCCAGGATCCACAATGGTCTCCATAAAAGACACTGAGGTTTGACCCTCAGGAAGTCCCGGGAAACGCTTTTAATTGTCTTGGGACCCGCAACAAATTTAATTAGAAAAGAAAAACAGGAGGAGTTGAAGAATTTCCACTTCCCTCCTATGCAAAGCGGGAGACATGAAGCAAAATTGGCTAATAGGCCAATAGATAGAAGGATGTACTGACACGTGAAGCGTAGCAGTACAGCACCACGGGCAAGCGATATATCGAACTATTATGCCGTGGATTAGATTCTCATGCAAGACAATACTGCGATGTACAAATCGTTGTTCTAAATTGGGATGTAGTCCCCGGCAATACTTAGGATTAGTCTTGAAGAAAAGGAAACGGGCTTTAATGTTCTGATTTCTTTTGTAACACTCTTCATTATAAAAATAATCGACAAGCCTATAGCTAAAGCATCCAAATCTGTCATACTTATTCAGAAATATAGACAAAATAACATTTTTTTTTTGTTTGGTCTACGTATTGAAACCGAGTCATTCGACCGGTTGTTGCATGTTTATTTATGGCACTAAAGCAATGGTGACAAGTTTTATTTTGATTTTCATTTACTCTATTAAAACATACATAATTTCAAGATTAAATTTAATTGATTTGATTGGTAGATATTTGAGCCCAACAGTGGGACATTTATGAGCTGATATGATGAAATTTTGATTTAAAGGGTTTTATTCAATACATTAGTTATTCATTTATATTAATTGTTAATATATAATATAAAAATACAGTACATACATGATAAATCATCTATACAATAATTAGTTTTAAGGTTTATTCTGCTGTATATGATATATACCTCTATTTCACGCAAGCACATATCGGCCCATTAGCTCAGTTGGTTAGAGCGTCGTGCTAATAACGCGAAGGTCGCGGGTTCGATCCCCTCATGGGCCACGAATATATCTTTTTGATTTTTTTTTAATTTTATCTTTTTGATATTTTTTAATTTTTTTATTATTAATCTTTATTTTTTTTACTATTAATAATCAATTAATAGCTTTTTTTGGATATTCTCTTTGATTTTCTTTTAATTTGATCTTTTGATTTTCTTTTAATTTGAACTTTTTGATATTTTTTAATTTTATCTTTTTATTATTAATCTTTGTTTTTTTTTACTATTAATAATCAATTAAAGCTTTATTTGGATTTAACTTATCACGCTGTATAATATACCTAATAAAGGCTTGCGGTTTGATCTTGTCGCTGTTAACATTTAATTACAAAGCAGATCAATTAAAATCTAGTGTTGTTTTATCTTTGTATTTGATGAAAGAGGAAGAATACCACCAACCCTTCCAACCTTCCCTTCCCTTCCAACCACGGGTCCTATAAAACATGTCTTAAGAATGTAAATGATAAAAATAGTGCAAGAAAAGGATAGCACGAGGTAAAATTATCTCAACTTCGGCCAGTGTGAGAGGTCATTTATAGGTCAATTTCTCAACCATTTTACGTTACTTATTTTATAATTTACTTTAATTATTTTTTTCTAACACCCTTGTACAATGGTGGAATCTAAATTAGTAAATAAATAAGAAGTTTATTTTTTTTATTGTAGTCTTTGGTCAATAGTGGCAGATAAATAAAAAGTTCAATTCTTTGAATTATGCCGTTCTCCAATATCTGGGAGTTACAAATATTATTTTTCTGATTTTTACATATTTGAAATAAAAACAATTTTTACTGATTCTATTGATTTTTGATTTTTAATTTCGCGACGTTTTGAACATATTGACATCATGGTCAAGGGAGGATGACCATTCTCATCCACCGCGATATTTCAAAGCTATAAATATTGATAAAGAAAAAATCATTCCTTTATTTTGTGCTCTTCTCCAAAAGGGGATCTACATAAACTGATAATGAAGAATTTTACAGTGATCATGGTCACGGGAGGACTGGATGTAGGAGATGGAGGACCACGATCAGTGTAAAATGTTCGAAACGTCGGGAAATTTAAAATCAAATACAAACGCGATAGAATACGTAAAAGTAGATTTATTTCAAATGTGTAACACGTACTCGTAAACATTAGTAATCATTATGGTAATGAAGAAGTTCAATTCTTAATAATGTCCACCATCTACCATTTTTTTTATGATTTATAAAAATAGACAAGATTCCTTCGAGAACCTTCCGTAACTTTATTTTAGAAACATATTACTTACCTTAGTCAAACGTGAAAAAAAAATATCAAAACGTCACTTCAACATAGTATACTAACACTTACTAATTTTAATTAAATAACGGCTCCTTTATAACAGCTAATAATTTATATAATTACTTTGAATTAATTATACGTATGCAAATAAAAATAATTATAATGTTGTTAGCACGTGATCTGAAAACGCTTGACAGACATGCGTTTTGCATTATATCTAATAATTGATTTGTGTTTCGAAGGGCATCACACACTAAGAACAGGGTATACAACTTTATGAATTTATATAAAATAAATCAGCAAAATAATAATAATAGACAAAATAAAAGATAAAATTAATAATTGTAATAATTTTAATAATCTGCTTACGTAATACCTGAACGACCGCTATGCAGTAAACAACCATTTTGATTTACATTAAATGCAACGCGTATCAAATGTATTTAATTGGATAAGAAATAGTATATATTGTATCGTTTAAAATAGCTTCGTAAATACCCTATTTTATTTTAGTAATATATAAAACATAAACTTGCGGATTAGTCTTAGGAGATATAACGAGTACATATAACATCGTGGACTTTTTTCTAAGGTATACAATTTCTTAGTATATTATTTTGAACTATGGTTTTATCCAGCTTTTACAATGTAAACGCACAAAGATCTTTACTACTGCACATTATTAAGTCTTTTAAATTCTCGGGTTTTCTCTACAATCATATGCATGTACCATATTATACATATAAATCTTTATCTTGAATTACTCTGTCTATTGGAAAAAAAAATGCAAATAAATTCGTTGCGTAGTTTCGTGCGGGATTTTATATTATGTAAAGTTAATCTTTATCTACATTAATAAAAAAATAGTTGGGTATATAATAATAATAATGAACCTGCGCCTGATGCCGCCCTAGCCGAGGCATCGGGTGATCGAACCGGGGACTAGTCCGGTCACCCGAAGTAAGGCCACCGCGTGAGGACGATGCCGGCGAAGAGATTCGCTTTGCAAGGTAAGTCTATGGAGCCGCGCACCGCCTCTTCCGTCGCCCCAGACTGATTTGGCGGGGCGTGACCAGCTCCATAGTGCACCACAAAGAAAAAAATAAGAGGAAAGTATATAATAATGAATTTTGAATTTGATTTTCACGTATAATATGTGAATCAATATTTTTTTATATGTACAAAGATTAAAAAAAAACATTTTATTGATGAAATGTGTAGGCCGCTCGATATTTCTCTACTTCTCTTCTTAGTTGTTTCTACTATAGTTTTACTTACTCTCGACGATGGCAGTAATGTTGTGAAGAAAATTTTGAATTTTGAAGGCTTTAGGGGTAAAAAAAGAGCAAAGAAAAGATGGATGGACTGCGTGAAGCATAACATGGATAGACAGGGAGTGACTGCAGAGATGACGTCTGATAGGACTGTATGAAGGACGATGACATATTACGTCGACCCCAAGTAATTGGGATAAGAGCAAGATGATGATGACTCTGGACGATTTACGGGTTGAGAGCCCTCAGCGCTCACCCACAGTCCGGGTAAAGTTGTCATAGCCATCTGAGGCTAACAACTAAGACACACAAAAAAAAAACTTTGGACGATGGCAAATAGTAATAAAATGTTAGGATACAGAATTCTTTCAAGTCTAGTTTAATCGTTTTCAATATTTGACAATCCTAAATGTATTTTCTAAGATAATGCGACATAAAAAGAAAGAAAGAAAATCAAATTATTTCGCGCTCAAAAATCGTATGCAATTATTGCTTTAGTTGCCTACATATAAGTAATGCGAAACAAATAAAATCTATACTATTTCAATAGTATATTCACAGTTGATATACTGTGAGTATAATATTTTAATTATTTAAACACGGTGACTTGCTTTCAACAGACTAAAAAAAATATATTTATAACCTTATAACAACATACATAGAGTGACAATAGATGGCAGCACGTGTTATATTTTATTACAATAATCAACATTAATATACAAGCTGTGTGGTAACGGCTACTAATACTACCAACCCTTACTTTGCTCGTGGATGTCGTAAAACTATTCTTACCGGAAAGAAAAAAGAACTATTCTTACCGGTTTGTAGCAATTTTTTTAGTCTTACCTCCACCTAATCTTTTCTTAACTTGCTTTGTTTTGTTACACATCATCTGTTTTCATGTCTTCTTTTTAGGTATATATGTATAGATTGTAGTTTGATAGTTTTTCGCCCCCTGCTTATTAATTGCTTTGGAAGTTATTGCCTTACTTGATATGAAAATGCTTTTGGTAGTTGTCCTAAATATCTGAACAGTGAACAGTGGTTCAATTGATTTTTGCTGCTGTTCTTAACGAACATTCAGCTTTTACATCTTCATAAGCTAGTTTATATGTTAATAAGTCAGTCCGATCTCTTGTCTTCCTTTGGCGTACTCTTGGCAACTAAGAAAGTAGAAAATTAAATAAATATATTGTTTCAACCGTACCCACAAAAAATGTTCAAACTGTCCCCAACCCCCCTTCTAGGTATAAAATGGTTCACAGTAAGAAAGATAATAAATTTAAATAAAAACTAATCATACTTCCATATTTTACAAACTTCAATTTAAACGATACAAAACTCTCAATACTGTAATTGTAAACAAAACCATAATAATTACAAAAATATACCAACAAAATTAACTACTTTTCCGTCAAAAAACCCCAATAGGAGTGCACTCCAGCACAGCGCGCCAAGAGCGATACAACACTATGTGTACTTTCCATTTAATACAAAAAGTGACGCAGTGTTCGATAAAGCGCTTTCCATCAACGACACTGTTGAACACAGCCGTACACTGTTCGACACTCGAAAAAGTGGTATTTGACAGATGCTTACCTACTTTCATAGAGTACTTTAAATATATACATAGGTACTACTTTGCTTGAATTAACTATCATTACTTAACCTCGCAATTTATTTACGGCATATTCTAGTAGTATTATTTGTGATTATTAAATTGAGCTTGTCTCTTACTGCTAATTAAAATGTAATAAAAATGCGGAATGTAAATATTGCATTATTGAAGTGAGCCCTGATAATGTGGTTATGTTTATAAATTATTGAACCAAGACTTTGTCAAGGAACTTGCATTTAGGTATACGACGCCCAGAACTTTGCGTTATTGATGCCCTCTAGTGTTATTTTGAGACAACTAACTGTTTTATTTAAACTTTTACACAGTGCTTGGCAGTGTTTCACAATGTACCGCAGAGTCCCCCTGTGTTAACTAAATGGAAAGCAACCTATAATTCGTGTGCCGACTTGTTACCCGCTTCATATTCCCTTTTTACCCACATTATCACTCACTGTTCACGAGATATTCACTTTGTTTCAACCGTTTTGCGTTTCAATCGTACTCAGTCTACCCTACACATATACATAAGTTGATTGATTGACTTATAAACGATATGGGATTGCTGATACCTACTAGCAACGTAATTTTTAGTTGTTTTTTGTGATAAAGGCTCATGAAAGTATTTTAAGAAATTAAACCCTAAATAGAATGAAACGCGGTGTCAAATCTTCTATAATAAAAGCAAATACTCTTACGGGAAAAAAACAATTATAGTACATTACTGCAGCGGCCAGCAAGAGGCATTGATCGACGAACGTATAAATGTGGGCCGAGGCGTCGCCGAGGCACACATACGTACAGAGATGTACAAAATGGTTTTTAAAAAGCATTTAAATACAAAATGCAAAATATTTTTCAGATTTACTATTCCAAAGGCAAAATACCAAATAGTTTTCCATTTCGTATTTAAAATGCTAAATGCAAAATAGGTATTTTCAAAATAAAATACCTTTTGACCAAATCTCAGATATTTTTATTTATTTTAGGTAGGTATTTATCATTAGAAATAGAGACACAATGCCGAGCCAAACAAAAACGTCTAATAAAATGGCACCTTATGCATGATATTTTGGTCACATTCATCAATAAATTCTGTTATGCTATTAATAATAATAATACTCACTTAAAATAATGTAGAAAACTAGACTAACGAAAAGAGAGCCAGAGCTCCATTTTGTGAATTGTGCGGCCATTTATTTCGGTTGATTGTGCATCTAGTTCTTATTTTATTATTATTACACTTTTCTTTTCTCTTATCTTCTTGTAGTACAATACATAGCCGTTCCAGTATTGTAGGTATAACAACAACACTTCAATATCATAAAAGTAGGTAATCAAATCAAAAAAAGGGCGCGCATGGCTAACAGACGCCTCTATCGGTCAAATTCGTCAATACAAGCGTCGTTCGTTCATTTCATTTTGTTTGACTGGTAATGTTGGCTAAACTTAATCACAAAGTATTTTGCATTTTGAAATGAATATTAAAAATGCAAAATACATCTCGAAAGGTATTTCAAATAAAATACAAAATGCTTTTTACTAAAAGGCATTTAAATGCAAAATACAAAATAGGTATTTTGCATTTTGTATTTTAAATAGAAGTATTTCAAATAAATCGCATCTCTGCATACGTAAGTCTATCATTGCCTAGTTGTGGCCAAGGCTTGTATAGTGTTTTTCTCAAATAATGCGAGGAAAGCGAGGAAGTTCATTTGTTTTTTTTTTCATCATCAAACAGGTATCTTTTTAAGCCAGTTCGAAATTTAAATAAAACTCTAATAAGTTGCCTATATGGTTACCATATTTTGAAGTAACAAATCGTTCCATTTTTTAAAATACACGACAGATATGAATTTACATATATATTTATTTGGCCGCTAAAACACGACAGATATGGATTTTCATACATTTTTTGCCGGCCGCTGCTCGTGTGTATTTGGTCAGTAAAGCAATTTCGATTTATCTCGAAGAAGGTTGCCAAAATAATGCATAAATTTCCAAGCATGTTTGAGAAAAATATGTTTCAGCATTTATTAATATCCATCCGCTAAGGATGTAAAATGAGGGATTAAAGTTTTCTCCTATTATTTTAAAAATTAGCTATTAATTTAAAAATATATTAAACAGCGTCTAATTTTTGTGATATCCATTCATCCACCAGCTCGTAGACGTCCACTGTTAGACAGGTCTCCTTATGAAAATGCCATTCAGAACGGTCCTGTGCTACTTGCATCCAACAGCTTCCTGTGATTTTTAAGATGTCGTCAGTCCACCTAATTCTACGATGCGTCGCCCGATTCATGGTCAGATTTCGAGAACCTTCCTTCCCTCACAGTTGTTGTTTTGACGTGAGACGATGCCTGCCCATTTCCATTTTAACGTGCTAATTCTTCGGGTTACATCGGTTATAGAAGACCGGGCCTTCTACGAATTTCCTTATTTCAGATTTTATTACGTAGAGAAATACCGAATGTCTTAGAGATCACATTTGAACGCCATTGCCTACAAAACATACATAATATTATTATAAACTTATTATATTACAGCTTTTGTTTTCAGACACTGCGTCATATTAGGGGACGTCCATTAAGCACGTGATCTTTTTTTAGCATTTTTTAACCCAACCTTGGTGATACGTGGTGAGGTTTAAGACTATGACCCCCTGCCCCATCAACATCACGTGAATTTTTAGTACCTGCAAAGAAGTAGCCCACAGCTCATTATATTCTCGGTTTTTTTTTGCTTATTACACTTCGCAAACAGGTCTTATCTATTACAGATCACCTACTTTAAACAACTTCGTTCGTTGCCTGGCAGCAGGCAAGTCAATGCACACTACACGCCACCACTTTTTAGTTTAAAAATCTCAACGTTTGACGAAAAAATAAATACACGTGATATCTTACTAAACCAACCTTGTGATAATTCGTGATTTTTGTCGAAAATCTTTATTTAAAATATTTTTATATATAGGCTTACAGTGCCATATTCAGAGCGCGCCATTTTATTTTTTGTATAGAAAGGAAGAGTGAATATGAAGACAAATCCACGTTTGTGAGTCACAACTCTTGTTTCGCGGGCACCATCTTCTAAATAAAATAAGGTGCGAATGCTTTTCAAGCTACCTGTATTAAAATATTTTAGTTTCAACTAAGTACAAATATATTTAGTAACAACTATATAGTATAATTACAGGAATGCTATTATTTTACTTAGGTATTTATAACAAATACTTATTAAAAAATAATAAGCTAATAGCAAGTACCAGACTTACAAGTACTTATAACATTGGTTGTTAGATTTTGTATATAAATATTAAATTCAACTTCCTAATCGCAGCAGTCGTGGCCGAGTGGTTAAGGCGTCTGACTCGAAATCAGATTCCCTCTGGGAGCGTAGGTTCGAATCCTACCGGCTGCGAACCTTTTTGACATATAATTTCGTTTTAATATTGTAATTTCTTTTTTACAAATATATTTAAACCTTTAAATAACACGTATTTCTAAATGCTTTTTTTTTCGTAATAAATATTACTGAATTCCGTTTTAAACGGCATAATACTGCACGATAATTTTATAAACAGCAAAAAGCACAAGAAACACTAGATTGTTAAGTCTATTATTAGTATAATATATTTCATCATTCTCCTGCTCTCATCCCAAAGGGTAGACAATATGTATCCGTACATATTGTAAAAGTTATTGGCAATAGTTTTATGACCAGCCTGTCGGACGTCAACGGTTAACCCTCCTTGGAAATATAATTGCAGGTGCAGTTCGCCCAGGTCGATGAATTATTACAACTATTTATGAATCATATAAATACTTATTATGTGAAAGCTAAATCGAAGATAACCTTGTGGTTTTTCAATATAAAAATTCATTATTACTCTTTAAATAAAGCCTGCTCTTTAAAAAAGTGTAGGACAACCCCCCACTCGGTGGACTAATCCTCATCAAGATCACATGAAACCGTTGGATGCAGGTGGTATAGAACCGTTGGAGATGGCATTCTCGTGGGGAGGTCTATGTCAAACAGTGGACGTTTACAGTCTGATGGATGGAAATAAAGCCTGACGTAATACGCAACTTATGATCAAACATGATATTATCATAAACACTATTAATCTGTCAAATACTGTAAAAACTCAAAATATATGTAGTTCATAAACAATATTCTAAAAAACAGAAGATAAATAGTACCTATAGTATATCACCACATACTTATGGTATGGAAAAACCATAAGACACACTGTACATAAGTCTAAATGGAATATATTTTCAAAATTTCAAGACTAGTCTTATTTTCATGACAATACCATGTTCAAAAGTTTATAAAAATCACAAAAAAGGGATTCTAGGGGACACCCGGGTTTGAACCGGGGACCTCTCGATCTGCAGTCGAATGCTCTACCACTGAGCTATATCCCCGATATGTAGATAGCTTAAATTTTGTATTATAATCTATTTACAAACTATTCATATGATAATAAAATTTATCTTTGTATTATTTGTTTTATGAACAGATAAAATAAAACTACCAAGTATCTAGTATAATTTAAAACTATAATTACATTATAAATATATTTAAAAGAAAACAGTTTTTAAGTATTTTAACCTGTTTGTATTTGATTTTTAAATTGCCTGATGTTTTGAATACTGCAACGTTTATGGTCACGGAAGAACTAAGGAATGTACCTACCCGAATTAGGTGACTTGTTCAGGGAGTCTTTCAAATTATACCACGGTTGGTCACAAGAGCATGGAGGGATCGTCAAGGTTTCTGTAATTGCCCGTTTGGAAAAATAATTTAAAACCATATTAATGACTTACTATGTAGGACATATTGCGTCGACCCCAAGTAATTGGGATAAGAGCAGGCTAATGATGACTATGTGAAAACTATAGCGAGGGAGTCTTGACGTAAACTACCATCTATCTATGACCATCTGGTCACGAAGAAGAGGGAGTAAGTCACGCAGTATGAGTACGTTTTTTTTTTGAGTTTACAGCTCTCAGAGCTCACCCAACAGCCCGGGTAAAGTTATGACAATTTTGCCATCTGGGTCTTGTATGTTACAATAGCTACTAAATAATCCATTATTTTTTAGTAATGTGTGAAGATAAATATGGTTCCTGTAGATTATTTTAGAAGATACATATAATTACCATAGTTAGCTTTTTTTGTGACTTAGTTGTTGTCCTCAAATGGCTATGACAACTTTATCCGGACTGTGGGTGAGCATTGAGGGCTCTCAATCCGATATTTAACTTTTTATAGATCATTTTAAGATAATGTAATTTCATAGTATATAATTTTGACATATTTTGTAAGCTTTTGCAAATTCAAGAACGTAAAAAATATTTTACGTGCAAAACAGTACAAATATTTTAAATTCGCGGCATTTTTCTATAATATACACGTATTATACACATAAACCTCCCTCTTGAATTACTGTACCTATTGAATAAATAATTTTGAAAAAAATAAGACAGACAAGTACACACAGTACATAATAATAAAAGCATAAAAGTCAATAAAAATTAACTGGGTATAAAGGAATATTTATTTCTTACTAACTGGTTAAAAATTATTAAAAGCAAAAGGGCCAACATCACGTGGTATTCCCAGGCGGTCACCCATCCAAGTACTAACCACGCCCGATGTTGCTTAACTTCGGTGATCGGACGAGAACCGGTGTACTCAACATGGTATGGACGTTGGCGATTACTACTTCATATTTATTGTATTGGTGTAAGTACTTATATTAGCTACGCAGTACATACGTAATGCATTCTAGCGAAATTACCAGCAGATATCAGCAGATTTAAGTATGACTTTTCACTCATCCTCAAATAATTATACCAATCTTTCGGAACGAATTTCAAGTAATTTATAATTTGGTATGAAAAATAACTTCCTTTTTATGAGCCAGTCACGCTCATCACACACGCTGCGCCTTTTTTTTTAAACGCCTAACCAGATCTAACATCGCAAGTGTGTCAATATTTACAATCCTGAACGACGTGCGTAGCCGACTTTTGACGGGAATTTGAAAACGTCATGTGGTGCTCTTGTATTATATTCGATATCTTAGTGCTTTAACGTGTTATATTAGATAATTTTGATGGCATTTTATGTAATGTGATGCGCGGAACTACTGGGATGTAGTGAATATCATATAAAAGTGTTTTACAACGTTTTCGTTTTCCATCAAAATTCCAACAAGATACCATTAACAGTGTGGCCATTGCACTGTTGAAGGTGACGATTTGACTTAGACAATGACTAACCTGACAAGACTATAAACATAAAATAATAATAACTTGACACTGGCACCAATAGCTCGTATAAGTAGCTGATTGCCAATATACAAAGAGAAGAAGAAGAAGAAGACGTGCGTAGCCGACATTACGTATTGACGCATCGACGAAATACAAGAAACGCAGTTTTTAAGACTTAAATATAGCGCCATCTATTGGGTTCAATGGGGAATTTAAACCAATCAGTAAATGACTCGAATACAAACAAAACGAAATATCAGAATTTATACAGCATGCAAGCTTAACAATGTAGAGAAGATTCTATCACAAACAGTACAAAAAAAAAAAATTACAAAGATTGCTTCTTGTATATGGCATAACTAAAGTATTTATTTCGCGAATCTAAAAAAACGGTTCTAATTTTGTATTTAAACACAGTTTTGCTTTCTAAGCTTATACTCTAATTTATAGAAAAGTATACAATAATTGATTTATTGCTATTGACTATTTTATCACCATCATCTTAGCTCATATATGTCCCACTGCTGGGCTCGCCTCCTCCACACTAGGACGGAAATTGACCTACTACACCACGCTCGTTAGACGTGTTGGTATAAGGTTTTATTTCGAATTTTCTTTCACTTACATAGATATCATATGCATATATTATTTGTTAATAGTCTTACGATCACCCACGGATAAGATAGGGTGGATGGGTGTTGAATTGATTTCTTATTCCGTCCCCACAAGGAAAATTTGCATTATTTGAATATTTTCAATATATGACTAGAGGTGTTTGATTGGGAGATATGGAATATAAAACTAGAGGCTTAGCAGTGGTACACTTACAAGGTATTAAACAAAATAAACAAAAAAAAAATGAAAACGTATAATAAGTCATTGTCACATAATAATAAATGCATAGAAATTCAATAAAAATTAACTGTGTATAAAGGAATAAATAATAAGGATTATTTATTCCTTTATAACTGTGTATTTTAAAGTAGCAAAAAGGTCCAACATCACGTGGTATTCCCAGGCGGTCACCCATCCAAGTACTAACCACGCCCGATGTTGCTTAACTTCGGTGATCGGACGAGAACCGGTGTACTCAACATGGTATGGACGTTGGCGAATGAAGTTTTACATTTATTGTATTGTATTTACGTATTACATAATCTAGTTATACTGATCACAAAATAAAAGTCCCGTTTTGACAGTTCACACCCAAGAAGTTCTCTATTTTTTACCGATCGAAATACATACATACATATCATCACGCCATATCCCTTGCAGGGTAGGCAGAGAGAACAGAGCGCCAGAGACCTCTTTCTCTGCATACTTCACTCGCTTCCTCAACATTCATAATTCTCTTCATACACGCTCGCCGGTTTCGGAGACTCTCGACTCCACCTTCCTTCAGTACGTGACCAATTTGGTCTAGGTAGGTTAGTCTCGGTCTCCCCCGGTACCTACATCCTTCCACTTTCGCATTGTATATCTTCTTAACCAGACGTTCGTTCGGCATTCTTTCCACATGTCCGAACCATCGGAGCATTCCCTTTCGCATCTTTACACCAATACTCTCTTTCATACCTATTCGCTCTCTTACGTCGTCGTTACGAATGCGGTCGGTCAGCCTAACTCCATAGATTTTTCGCAGAGATTGCATTTCGACCGCATTAATTTTACTTTCATAGTCTTTTCTGCATAACCAACTCTCGCTTCCATACAGTAATGTTGGGACAAGCACTGCGTTATGTATTGCTACACGTGCCTTCTGGCTGAGGTGGTGGCTGCCGAGAAGTTGCCCCAACGCTCCGTTCACTCTATTGCCCGCATTCACTCTTCGCTCTATATCAGTGGTGTACCTTCCATCTCGGCTAAATCCACATCCAAGATATACAAATTCATCCACTTGCTCTAGTATATCATTACCTATTGTTACTCTTACATCTGTTCTGGCTTCGTCTCTTTCAAAGACCATTATTTTGGTTTTGTTCACATTCACGCGTAGACCCCTTTTCTTACAATCTTCTGTGATTGTGTCGACTAGGGTCTGCAGGTCAGTCGCTGACTGTGCCAGCAGGACTGCATCATCTGCATATAGCAGAGCAGTGACCACTGAGTCGCCCATCTGGACTCCCACATTCATATCGTTCAACCTTTGGAGACATTTATCCAGATATATGATAAACAGCCTGGCTGACAGAACGCACCCCTGCTTAACGCCGATATTGACGTCAAACCAAGGCGACATTCCATCATCCAGCCGCACACAGGCTCTACAGCCCATGTAACTGGAGTGCACAGCCTGTAGCAGTTTACCGTTAATACCATACTCCAGTAAAATGTCCCAAAGTTCCTTTCGTACAACTGTGTCAAATGATCTCTCCAGATCCACAAAACTGCAGAAAACCCTCTGACCTAGAGCCAGATGCTTCTCCACAATGTTGCGTAGAGAGAACACTTGATCCATGCATCCCCTTCCACTCCTGAAACCTCCTTGTGTCTCACACAGTAAACCATCGGACACCATCCTCATTCTCCTTTCAATCATTTTACCATACACTTTTGTTGCCAAACTGGTCAAGCTTACGGCTCTGTAATTTGCGCAGTCATAACGTGAACCCTTGTTTTTAAACAAAGGCACGATGACTGCGCTATTCCAGTCCCCGGGAACCATTCCCGAGCTCCAACATAAATTGAGGAGCAACAGGAACGCCTGCCGGACACAAGAGCCACCAAGCTTGATCATCTCGGCAGACACCATATCAATGCCCGCTGCCTTACCATTTTTCAAACTTCTTATCGCCCATTCAACTTCATCCATACTGATGCCATCGGAGGACGCCGTCGTCGAATGTTGATCTACTCAACCATATGCGACACCGGCGCCAACCGTAGCATCCGCATACATATCGCCAAAATATTCACTCCATCGGCTTAACACGTCTTGTGTTTGTGTAAGAATGTCTCCACCTTTAGACCTTATTTTATTCATTCTGAAGGCTGACCAACCACCCCGAGACTTCTTCACCTCCCTCCAAAAGAGTTTAGTGTTACCCTCGAAGTTTTTAGTCAGTCTATCTTCTGCACTCATACTTGCTCTATCACGTTTCTCTTTCACTAAGGCCTTGGTGTCATTCTTACATTGCCGATATATTTCTTTCTTCTGTTCAGTCATACTGTCATTCAGATTCAAAGAAGAGACATAGTCCAGCCACGCTTTCTTCTTTTGCTCTACGGAATCTGCCACTTCCGAATCCCACTATGCATCACCATTTGTTTTTCTATGCTTCTTTGTACTTCCACATACTTCTTTCGCTGTATCTACCATACTCTCTTTCAATACTCTCCAGTATTCTTCAATGTCCGATTGCGGCTGGCTTGCCATCGTCAGCCGTTCTCGGACACCCTCTGCATACTTTTCTCTTACACACTCTTCTTGCAACCTTTCAACCTTTATTCTTTCAAGCCCTCCGAAGTGGACACGCTCTCGCCAGTGCCTCCACTTTCTGAACAGACCACTAAATCTCGCAATAACGAGATAGTGGTCCGTATCGACTGTGGGGCCCCTGTAGGCTCTTGCGTCCAATATTTTGCTTCGGAGGCGACTGTCTACCAAAATTAAATCTATTATACTTTTCTGTTCATTCCTTCTCCATGTATACATATGGATGTCCTTATGTTGGAAAAATGTGTTCGACACAATAAGGTTTCTCTGCATGCATACATCCGCTATGATTCGCCGCCGATCGAAATGTTCTAAGGTAATTACATTTTTCATTGAAGGGTACCGCCCACTCGGCTAAGTGCCGTTCATAACGATTTTTTCATATTCTCCACAGACTATTAATAATCGGTTAAAGAAAAAATAAATCGATCAAAATATTTTCTTTTAAGGTGACGGAGTCCACCTCAAAAGAAAATATCATCCTTATTCATTATCATTAATATATCCTCCAGAGGAGAAGTAGGTACCGGGGGAGACCGAGACTAACCTACCTAGACCAAATTGGTCACGTACTGAAGGAAGGTGGAGTCGAGAGTCTCCGAAACCGGCGAGCGTGTATGAAGAGAATTATGAATGTTGAGGAAGCGAGTGAAGTATGCAGAGATAGAGGTCTCTGGCGCTCTGTTCTCTCTGCCTACCCTGCAAGGGATATGGCGTGATGATATGTATGTATGTATTTCGATCGGTAAAAAATAGAGAACTTCTTGGGTGTGAACTGTCAAAACGGGACTTTTATTTTGTGATCAGTATAACTAGATTATGTAATACGTAAATACAATACAATAAATGTAAAACTTCATTCGCCAACGTCCATACCATGTTGAGTACACCGGTTCTCGTCCGATCACCGAAGTTAAGCAACATCGGGCGTGGTTAGTACTTGGATGGGTGACCGCCTGGGAATACCACGTGATGTTGGCCCTTTTTGCTACTTTAAAATACACAGTTATAAAGGAATAAATAATCCTTATTATTTATTCCTTTATACACAGTTAATTTTTATTGAATTTCTATGCATTTATTATTATGTGACAATGACTTATTATACGTTTTCATTTTTTTTTTGTTTATTTTGTTTAATACCTTGTAAGTGTACCACTGCTAAGCCTCTAGTTTTATATTCCATATCTCCCAATCAAACACCTCTAGTCATATATTGAAAATATTCAAATAATGCAAATTTTCCTTGTGGGGACGGAATAAGAAATCAATTCAACACCCACCCACCCTATCTTATCCGTGGGTGATCGTAAGACTATTAACAAATAATATATGCATATGATATCTATATAAGTGAAAGAAAATTCGAAATAAAACCTTATACCAACACGTCTAACGAGCGTGGTGTAGTAGGTCAATTTCCGTCCTAGTGTGGAGGAGGCGAGCCCAGCAGTGGGACATATATGAGCTAAGATGATGGTGATAAAATAGTCAATAGCAATAAATCAATTATTGTATACTTTTCTATAAATTAGAGTATAAGCTTAGAAAGCAAAACTATGTCTAAATACAAAATTAGAACCGTTTTTTTAGATTCGCGAAATAAATACTTTAGTTATGCCATATACAAGAAGCAATCTTTGTAATTTTTTTTTTCTGTACTGTTTGTGATAGAATCTTCTCTACATTGTTAAGCTTGCATGCTGTATAAATTCTGATATTTCGTTTTGTTTGTATTCGAGTCATTTACTGATTGGTTTAAATTCCCCATTGAACCCAATAGATGGCACTATATTTAAATCTTAAAAACTGCGTTTCTTTTATTTCGTCGATGCGTCAATACGTAATGTCGGCTACGCACGTCGTTCAGGATTGTAAATATTGACACACTTGCGATGTTAGATCTGGTTAGGCGTTTAAAAAAAAAGGCGCAGCGTGTGTGATGAGCGTGACTGGCTCATAAAAAGGAAGTTATTTTTCATACCAAATTATAAATTACTTGAAATTCGTTCCGAAAGATTGGTATAATTATTTGAGGATGAGTGAAAAGTCATACTTAAATCTGCTGATATCTGCTGGTAATTTCGCTAGAATGCATTACCGCATTACGTATGTACTGCGTAGCTAATATAAGTACTTACACCAATACAATAAATATTAATTATAAATTGCCAACGTCCATACCATGTTGAGTACACCGGTTCTCGTCCGATCACCGAAGTTAAGCAACATCGGGCGTGGTTAGTACTTGGATGGGTGACCGCCTGGGAATACCACGTGATGTTGGCCCTTTTGCTTTTAATAATTTTTAACCAGTTAGTAAGAAATAAATATTCCTTTATACCCAGTTAATTTTTATTGACTTTTATGCTTTTATTCTTTGATTATATACAGGTCTAGATGACTCATTTGCCGTACAGAACGGCCCAAATGAAGTCTACTATATTTAGTAGACTCGCTTGTTCCTCACGTCATTGTCATTCGAACTAAAACGCGGTAACGTGCTCGTGAAAAAAATTATAATATGCCGGTGTGTGCTGTCAAACTGTGTCGCAATTATGTGGGAAAACCTCATAACAATACCAAGATCACTTTTCATCGGTAAGTTTTGTTTTTTAAATACAATTTGCCAAGAAATCATGATTATTTATTTCGATATTTGTCAGTTGACGGAATTAACCAGTGTTGCCAATTTATTCTCGGGTGATTTGCCGCAACAATGGGAGATAAAGGAAAATGAGCACTGACCATAAAAAATATGCCAAATTTGCCTACTGATTGGGTTTGATCTTAGAATTTATATATATAAATCATGAATCTAGAATTTAAAAAAAAAAATCTGAAAAAGCTTTGGTAAGATAGTTATTTGGCAGCTAGAAATTGTAGGATTTCTAATGTATATGATTATATATATATATATATATATATATGTTGGACTTGTTTTGCTGATTGAATTCATGAATGTCAATATATTGGATTTACCTACAGTGACGTAAAAGATATAAGTATAATGACAATATTTATCTCTGAAGAAATGACACATCTTTGAAGTCTTGCACTGACATTTTTGCTAGTCTTTTATAATATTTTGGATTTTAGATTTCCTATGGATCCCGAACTGGCAAATCGCTGGAGAGAGATTATACAGCAGACACGAGATGAAGACCAGTGGAAACCTCACAAGACTTCAGTCGTGTGTTCCGAACATTTCTCGGATGATGATATGTATTTTACAAAAAAGGGGTTAAGAAGGCTTAAGAATGGAGCTGTACCAAACCAGGTACCTATAGGCCTTGCATTTAAATAAAAAAGATATAATAATACACAACAAAATTAGAGCACTTCTAGCCACAATATAATACGATATTTATTGCAGTAAATTGTGGATGGCTTGATATGTATTTGACTGTGCAAAATTATTATATCTCAACACATATCCATACCACGACAAACACTCGCCTTTTATCTTTTCTATCACTGGCGGTTCTTGTAGACTTCTTCTTATAAACTCATTCCTTACACTGTCCATTCTCGTCACCCCACACATCCATCTCAACATTCGCATTTCAGTCGTATCTCATCGAGCCCAACATGATGACCCAGATAGAACAGCAGGCCTTATTAAAGGCTTAGATATATGTATTTCAATATCATTATCACAATTTTAAATATACGATACTAACATTTTATTAATCTCATACAATATTGTTACAGTGTTTGTTTTTATCAGCGACGAAAAAAGAATCCTCAACAAACATAAAACAAGTAAGATTTTGGTGATTTGACACCGACTCCAACTAAATTTAAGTTCAATTCAGTTATTCATTGGTTTACTTTTAACACAATTGATTTATTTTTAATAGGACCAGTCGACGACCAGTGGTAATTCTGTGATTCACATTGAACGAAGACCATCGTGTTCGCAGGAGTTGGTGAATCTTAATTTCGATGATGACCCGCCTACTGTGTTAGAAGATTTTTCAGACTTAGAATCGCTATTTGACACTCCCCGCAAAGCGAAGTTACGCCGTACGTTACGTCGAAAGATAATACAGGAACACAAACATAAGGCTGTTATTAATTCCTTAAGAAAGAAAAATTTTCGCTTGAAGAAGCGAAATGCCTCTTTCAAGTATATAATCAATGTTTTAAAAAAACAAAGATTAATCAATGAGGATGTGCATAACATTCTAGAAGGAAATTTATTCGCTGCTAGTTTATACTCTCAAATGACCAAAAAAATAAAAGGTCAAGGTAAACGGCCTGCTAAATACTCACCAGATTTTCGTAAGTTTTGTTTAACACTACACTTTTTGTCACCACGTGCTTATAGTTTTGTAAGAAGGAAATTTGAAACATGTCTTCCACATCCCAAAACTTTAACAAAATGGTACTGTAATATTGATGGCTCTCCAGGGCTCCAGGAATCATTTTGAATCAAAAGAATGCTTCTTGAATGAGAATAAAAAAGAAATACGATGGGAATACGTAAAAAAAATATGTGATTTACAAAGTAAAACTGGCTTACATCTAGCTAATAAACTTACAAAAAAGCACATTCATTTTAGAAATTCAATAATGAATGTGAAACTTGCAACACAAGTGCTTAGTAGAAGTGTCTCAAAGGCCATGGAATTTTGTCGCACGGAATTAAAAATCCCAGGTTTCGAGGATAGTAAAGATACCGAATATTTCATCATGTTAATGAATAATGTTTTCGATATTTTCAACAGTAGAAATCTAAGCCAACATGGATTTTCTCATCCATTATTCATATTTAATAAAGATGAGGTATTTGATTTCTTAGATAAAGTAAAAGAATGTATCTTGAAATTGAGCCTTAAAGTGTCGAGAAAAAGAAGTTATAAAGAACAAGAACGTTCAAAAAAAATAATTATAAAAAGCTACGCATCTGTTTTAAAATCTCAAGCTTTTACGGGATTTTTAGGATTATTAATAGATATCGAGAGCTTAAAAAAATTGTATGAATCCCTAATAACCACCAAAAAACTAAAACATCTGACAACATACCGCTTAAGTCAAGACCATATTGAATTACTTTTTGGTGTTATACGAATGCATGGGGGTTATAACGATAACCCAAATGCGAGACAATTTAAGGGAATTTATAGAAAGCTGCTATGTCACATGGAACTAAAAGCAATTGATTCTGGTAACTGTGTGCCGTTAGAAAGCGTCAGCATCCTAACCTGTACTTCTGCAGTAAAATGCATAAATGAAACTACATCTCAAAGGCGAGCAGATGATGACAATGAGTGTGATACTGTAAGCGATGTTTCACTTAATAATTTAACACAGGCTGACATTTCTGTATTGATTAATCCAGAATATTCGGATTATTTTGAACAAGTAGTAGGATACATAGCGGGGTTTGTTGTTCGACGTATTTGTGGGCAGATTAAATGTACTAGTTGTATTCAGGCAATTAAATCTAATGCAATATTAAACTTCCATAAATTAGTTAGTGTTTGAGATGAAGGCGGTCTCGTGTATGCCTCGGAAGACGCATTTAAAATCTGTAAGGCATCTGAGTATGTAATTAGGGACTTCACAAAACAGGGCCATATAGTGACATCGTCTTGTAATTATAAAAAGATATGTCTTAAAATAATTCGTCAATTTATCGGTCATAAATACTTTAAAAATATTGGAGATTGTAGTCAAAACCACGAAACGAGCCTTTTAAAACTTCTAATAGAAAAATATTTGCAGATAAGATGTCACCATATTTGTAAATTAGATAACATAACCCATGAAATTCAATCAAAGAGGAAACTATTCCGAAAACAAACCCAAAGAGACGGGTTTTAATTTAAGGTATTTCCTTTGTCCTTTTTGTATTTACAATATTTAAATAAAACACTTCTATTAATTATATCATTATTTTATTTAACCTTCAATTATTAAAAAATTGAAAAAATAGGGAAAATAATTTAAAAGTGAGTATCCCTAAACACGCACACTTTGACAGTTTAATAACAGTAAAGACACAAAGCGTACTCACACATAGCGCGTAACCGAGGACGTTTTTTGTGTATCGTTTGTTATGCATTAGTCCATCTAGACCTGTATATAATCAAAGCTTTTATTATTATGTACTGTGTGTACTTGTCTGTCTTATTTTTTTCAAAATTATTTATTCAATAGGTACAGTAATTCAAGAGGGAGGTTTATGTGTATAATACGTGTATATTATAGAAAAATGCCGCGAATTTAAAATATTTGTACTGTTTTGCACGTAAAATATTTTTTACGTTCTTGAATTTGCAAAAGCTTACAAAATATGTCAAAATTATATACTATGAAATTATATTATCTTAAAAAGATCTATAAAAAGTTAACTATCGGATTGAGATGTCAGTACAATACTTTGATCTGGGCTCAAATGAAAGGATACGCAGCACGCCACAATACAAAGCCGCCATTCTCCACTAAGAAAATATCAAAATTTTAACTTAAATTTTCAAATCAGAACTTTAATCCAATGCACTTTACAATACATATTCAAATCGATTAAATACTCACGCAAACTTGAATCGATATATCGTGAGTATCGAGTACCGAGTCGTATGGTTATATCACTATATGATGTCAAAACGGGCCTTTTATTTTGTGACAACTATAGACATGTAATAAATATATTCTAACGAATTTATCTATTCAAACTGATTTGCGTAGATTTATCCGATGGTGTTTATGAAAAATCGCTGTAGATTATCGTTCGTCGACGGCAGTAACATTTTTTATTAGATAATCGTTGTCGAATGTATTTGCAGTTTTATCGTCGCGTGTAGATGGCGATCGCACATTTCAGTAATACTTCACAAAGGTCACTCTCCTTACAATATGTCAGAAGAAGAAAGAGGTGGACATAGTGAACAACTACAAAAGCGGCAGACCAAATCTAAAGATTACCATGTTCGCAACAAAAAAAAATCCTTTTACATGATCTTGTTTCTTTATTAGTGGAGTAACTAAAGCTAGCAGATGGAAGTATACCTCCTCGTTCATCCTCAATTAATTATGCCAATCGTTTTAAGCGTTTTTCAAGTCCTTTAATAAGTCGGTATGAGAAAATAGCTTCCTTTTCATGAACTTGTCTTTTCATAACAGACTCTGCGCCTTATTTTAACACAATCAGACCTAATATCCCAAGTGCGTAAATATTTTTCATCCTGAATGACATGTTTCTTGCGTAAGCTTCTGCGGCAAAGAAGAGACACTAGGAACGTTCGATTCATCTTGTGCAGATGAATCGAACGTTCCTAGTGTCTCTTCTTTGCCTGAAATCGCTACGATGTCTTTATGTGTAGCCGACATTATTTATCGACACAGTTAAGAACAGTTTTTAAAGTTGAATATAGCGACATCTATTGGTTTCAATGGGGAATTTAAAGCAACTAGTAAACGTACTCAAACGCAAACAAAACATTACAATTTATACAGCATGCAAGCTTTGCAATACGGAGAGGATTCGATCACAGACAGTACAGAAAATGATATTCCATGAGGGAGAGCTACGTCCAGCATTGGACGGCGATGGGCTGAAATGATGATGATATATGTACCTATACTATTTCTTGATTCTTCTTTCTTTAATATAGATTGTTTTCTTGTATATGTTATATATAATATATTTATTTCGCGAATCAAGAAACTGTTCTAACAATTTGGTTCAAATTTTGTATTTAAACAGAGTTATGCTTTCTAAGTGTATACTCGAATTTACAGAAAAGTAAACAATAATTGATTTATTGAGTATTTTATCATCATCATCTTAGCTCATATATGTCCCACTGCTAGGCTCGCTTCCTTCCACACTAGGAGGGAAATTGACCTACTACACCACGCTCGTCAGATGTGTTGGTATAGTTAGAGTGTTATTTAGGTTTTTGCATCTCTTGTATAGATGTTATATGCATATTTTTTTCCCGTTTGTCATCTTTTGCGATCACCCACGGGTAAGATAGGTGTTCAAATGTATTCTTATTCCATAACCACACGAATAATTTGCATTATTTGAATATTTGCATACATTATCAGATAAGAAAACGGCACTAATAGTATATTATGGTTATGTAGAGTCCATACTACGATATGGACTGATAATATGGGGCAATTCAACAGATGCACATAAAGCCTTTATTGTACAAAAAAAGTGCGTGAGAGCGGTTTGTGGAGTGGGACCGTTAGAATCTTGTAGACCTTTATCTAAATCGATGAACTTATGACGTTAACCTGCATGTATATACTTGAAGTCTCAGTGTTTGTCAAAAATCATTATTCATTTTTTGTTTCCAAGAGTAATAATGTTATACGTAGCTGTAGGGATCCCACACAATTAGTGATTCCATATTGTAGGACGACATTAAACAAGAGAAATGTTTACCATATGTGCATAACCATCCCTACTAATATATAAATGTGAATGTAAGTTTGTTTGTTACGCTTTCACGCTATAACTACTCAACCGATCATCATGAAACATTGTACACATATTCTTGGAGGTATTAAAAGTAACATAGGATACTTTTTATTAAAAAAAAATCAAAATTTTTATATGAAAAATAAAAAAAATGTTTGTCAAAAAATCTCAAAATCTAGCTTCTTCAACGCTATCTAGCAGTCCAGTAATGAAGTTCCAACCCTGAGTATTGTAATACCGTTGCACTGTATTACCGACGGTCAAAAATAAAAATAGGGGATCAAAAACTTTAGGAAAGTAACCTTTTACGCGGGCGAAGCCGCGGGCAGAAGCTAGTATTTAATAAATTACCTAGAGACTTAAGAGAGCCCCGCAGAAATATTTTAAAATAAAACTACGACAATGGTTAATCAGCTACAATTTCTATAATTTATCCGAATTTATGACATATAAAAATTAATAATAATCACTTGACATTTAAATTAATTGTAATTTGAGATTTATATATTGTGATATTATTTAATTACACATATTAATATGTATAGTTATTGTTATAATAATTAATTAATAATTGAAAATGTGTCAATATTTGCATGTCTTAAAGGCAGAATATGGCAGGAAAATCTACCGTTTTTTGTTATCTGGTTACACCTGTATTCTTTGTAAATAAAATAAATAATAAATAAAATTTGGTTTGATTTGATTTAAATAACATTTTACTTTACACATTTATATACATACATAGATATGATGATGATATATGGTCTGAAATAAACTTAGAAAATGGCGATAAATATATCTACTAAAGAAACATCGAAATGAATATAGATGCGTTAGATTGACAGATGTCATGGAGAATAGAGTAAGGAGTAACATCTCAGTGTATTAAGAAGTGTCCAATGAACGGGAGCAAATTAAGGTGGCAAGGTGGCGCTATAGTAGCAAGTGGAAGCATTTTAAAAAGAGCGCCACAAATTTCATAGGTTCATAGGTTATTATTTATCAAATCACAGTTGACTACGTAACTCAGCACACTTCACTCTGCTTATTACTGCTACATTCATATCATTTCCACTTGCTACACTAGCGCTATTTCGGTGAGTGTTCGAACAATAATTTGCTGTTTACAAGTGGACACTTTTTTGACTAATCCCCCATACAAGATGGTATTCCTTAGTTTTTACCTTCCATAACAGATGTGGAACGTAAAACTGCCATTGGCGTAGCAATCGTACACCTGGGGGGTACTAAACAAAATAAATAAAATTAAATTAAAACGGACTGACTAAAGTACAAGTCATTGTCACATAATAAAAGTTTAAAAATTCAATGTAAATTGACAATGTATAAAGGATTATTTATTCCTTTATAACTGGGTATTAAAATAGCAAAAAGGGCAATATATCTACTAAAGAAACATCGAAATGAATATAGATGCGTTAGATTGACAGATGTGGAACATAAAACTGCTATTGGCGTAGCAATCGTACACCTGGGGGGTACTAAACAAAATAAATAAAATTAAAACGGACTGACTAAAGTACAAGTCATTGTCACATAATAAAAGTTTAAAAATTCAATGAAAATTGGCAATGTATAAAGGATTATTTATTCCTTTATAACTGGGTATTGAAATAGCAAAAAGGGCCAACATCACGTGGTATTCCCAGGCGGTCACCCATCCAAGTACTAACCACGCCCGATGTTGCTTAACTTCGGTGATCGGACGAGAACCGGTGTACTCAACATGGTATGGACGTTGGCGAATAAAACATCATATTTATTGTAATATATTTATGTATATTTATACTAACTAGCTACAGTAGCTACACACGTAACGACATATCTAAGTGATTTATGTACTCTTCTTTCATAGTACATATTGTAACAGTTTCCAGCCTCCTCCACATCATCACTCTCCTATTCTTATCCCAGTTACTTGGGGTCGATACAATATGTACTCTTCTTTCATAGTACATATTGTAACAGTTTCCAGCCTCCTCCACACTAGGAAGGAAATTGACCTACAATACTGCGCTGGTCATGTTGGTATAAGGTTTTATTTCGAATTTTTCTTCTTTTACATAGATTTTTATATTTTATTCCTTTGTCGTCTTTTAAGATCACCCACGGGTAAAATAGGGGGTGGTGAATTGTATTCTTATTCCGTCACCACACAGAAAATTTGCATTATTTGAGTATTTGAATATATTTAAATAACATTTTACTTTACAGATTTATAATATATAGATATCTTGGTGTGAAATAAAATTAAAAAATACATACATACATAGCCTCACGCTTTCCCAGAGGGGTAGGCAGAGGCCACAAACCACGATCCTGACATACCTCCATCGCTTCGTTCACACTCATCACAGTCTTCATGCATGCTCTACGGTTACGCGTGACTTTAAACTTAAAAAATGACGATAAATATTGAAGCGAGTGAAGTATGCAAGGATCATAGAGTTATATGTATAGAGAAGCTATCCCGAATAAATATTTTGTTCCATTTTGGTAACAGTTAAACTAAAGTCCGCTGCAGCGCTAAAAGAATAAATAGGCAATCTAACGCGAACATTGATCGATTGCACACAGCGCTAGATCGCTTTATAGTTGTAATTTTGTCGCGACCAAAACGTCGTAAGATGTAGGCATTTCATGCGCACTTACGCGTTTCGTTCAACGTTATGTAACAAAGTGTGTTATTATAGATGTTACACCGCAGAAGTGACACAGTTTTTGTACCTACAAACATTCATTAGAACTCATACAGCATTCTCTATTTCAAAGTGTATTATTCAGTAGTTAAATAAATAAAAATAATAGTAAATTATAAAAGAAAAGGAACTATTATATGTTTATATAAACTTTGCTTTAACATACGACAATAGTTTTGAATATCCGTGTGATGACGGAATAAGAATACAATTCATCACTACCTGTCTTGGTCGTGGATATCGTAAAAGGTCGCCTTTAAACGATATAATATGCATATACTACTATACTATCAAGAGAAGGAAAACTCGAAACAGAACCCTATACCAACCTGTTTGATCTTTGATAAATAAGTATCAACTGATAACATAAACTAAAGGAAAAAGAATATAAATAATCAAAATACTTTCTAGACACTACAACAAGTCTGTGTTTAGTCACACATTTTTACCTCCAACCAGTGTAATTGAACATCTGCGGGCTTTAATCTATAATCAAAGATGGCGTGACATTTAAATGTAGAATTTTTTTTTTATTGTGCTTATTCGATATTATTACCTATTTGTGCACTTTAACAACAAAACATTTTACTTAGTTAAATAAAGAATTTTTCACATCCACATGTGCAAGTTTTGATTGGTATTATTCGAATTATCGTATTAACCACGCTGCTCTGTATACACCTACAGTCCATGATGGTCGCAGTCACACTAAAGTGAGGTGTACGGATTGCAGTACAGCTTAGTCGAACAAAGCAAGTGTTCGGAACGCGAAATCTAGTACGTAGTACATATATATCGATGGCAAGGATAGAGTTCTCTGGCACTCTGTTCTCTCTGCCTACCCTGCAAGGGATATGGCGTGATGATATGTATGTATGTATATACTAAATATTTACACATCTCATATTACATCTCTGCATACTTCAATCGCTTCCTCAACATTCATAATTCTCTTCATACACGCTCGCCGGTTTCGGAGACTCTTGACTCCACCTTCCTTCAGTACATGACCGATCTGATCTGGGTAGGTTAGTCTCGGTCTCCCCCGGTACCTACATTCTTCCACTTTCGCATTGTATATCTTCTTAACCAGACGTTCGTTCGGCATTCTTTCCACATGTCCGAACCATCGGAGCATTCCCTTTCGCATCTTTACACCAATACTCTCTTTCATACCTACTCGCTCTCTTACGTCGTCGTTACGAATGCGGTCGGTCAGCCTAACTCCACAGATTTTCCGCAGAGATCGCATTTCGACCGCATTAATTTTACTTTCATACTCTTTTCTGCATACCCAACTCTCGCTTCCATACAGTAATGTTGGGTGAAGCACTGCGTTATGTATTGCTACACGTGCCTTCTGGCTGAGGTGGTGGCTGCCGAGAAGTTATTATTTAGTATATAGAAATGTCAAAATCTATATATGACTAGAAGTGTTAGATTAGGAGATATGCAACGTAAACTAAGAGGCATTGGCTTAACCCTTGCAGAGAAACAAAATAAATTGCAGGGTATTAAATGAAAATGGCCTGACTAAAGTACGTAGCAGTAGTAACGTACGTAAGTCATTATCACATAATAATAAAAACAGAAATTCAATGTACAAGGGAATTCCTCATTTCTTTATAACTGTGTATTAAAAT
The DNA here is from genome assembly GCA_905163515.2 of Lymantria monacha. Lineage (NCBI taxonomy): Eukaryota > Metazoa > Arthropoda > Insecta > Lepidoptera > Erebidae > Lymantria > Lymantria monacha. The sequence goes on along the minus strand of LR991106.1, from coordinate 17,698,631 downwards.
AGCAAAAAGACCAACATCACGTGGTATTCCCAGGCGGTCACCCATCCAAGTACTAACCACGCCCGATGTTGCTTAACTTCGGTGATCGGACGAGAACCGGTGTATTCAACATGGTATGGACGTTGGCGATGATAGTTTCATATTTATTGTATTGTTCGTGTTATTTTTACACATAAAATCAATTTATTTTTACACGCTTTTTATTATTTTTATATCTGCTGACACAATAGTTACTAACTTAAAGAATTATCAAGATTCTAACAATAATGTAATTATTTTTATCTGTGTTACAGAATTGTAGCAATAAGTCTGTAACCCATTCATCGTCATATCATCAATGATATGGTTTTTCATGAACTTAGGTAGATATTGTTCCATGGTGACGGAGTAAGAATACTATTCACCATCCCCTATCCTACCCGTGGGTGAGCGTAAGAGACGACTAAGGGATTTAAAACGCATAGAACATCTATGCAAGAGAAGGATAACTTGAAACAAAACCCTATACCAACACGTCTAACCAGCTTGTTATAGTAGGTTAATTTCGCGCCCATTACGGAGGAGGCCCGAGCCCAACAGTGGGATATATGTGGGGGTATACAGTGGGATATACACATATGGGCTGTTATAATGATGATGATGAGGTAGATATTTACTGAAATATTTGCACAAATCAAATTAATCACGTTTAGCTATAATAGATATAAAACATAATTATCTAGGTAGTTCCTTAGTTGTGAACTTGAAAGATCATCATCATCGATCACGTCGTAATAGTCTTAAATAGAAGTCTACTAATACTGTAACTTAGAAAGAAAATAGACATACCCAATTCATCATTTTAAATACTGCCATCTGTTGTAAAGTTATTGAACTACTGTTCATTATTAATATAACTGTTTATTCGTAGTTTCTTCATTTGACAATGGATGGCGTTTAATAAAATTTAATATTAGTAGAAATTTTTATAACAGATCCATTCGCGCCTATAAGGTAAAATCAGGTAAAATATTATATGGATAATAACTGTAAAGATAATGAAATAATTAAATCGTTACATTTCTGCTTACATACATTATATATTTCTTCGGATTTTAATTTTCAGTATTTTTTGAAGTGAAAACTTCTTTCGCGGCGTTATGCACTTTTTTGGGATGTGACAGATGAGAATTATGTTAATTGTCATTTTATAATTATAAATATGCTTTATATTTTTCTTCTTCGATGCTGTAATTCTTTTGATTTTAAATTTTATTGTCAATTATTATTCTCGTCTGTCTCCCTAAGAAATTATATTTAAAAAAGTAATCAAAAACCTAAATTTTATTCTCAATTATTACTCTCGCCTGTCTCCCTATAAATTATATTTAAAAAGTAATGAAAAATGACAAAAACCAACATCACGTGGTATTCCCAGGCGGTCACCCATCCAAGTACTAACCACGCCCGATGTTGCTTAACTTCGGTGATCGGACGAGAACCGGTGTATTCAACATGGTATGGACGTTGGCGTTAGCCAATTTAAATATATTATTTAGTATGTGTGTTCAAACATAGAGAAATAAGAATTTATTCTTAAATACTTAAAAATAGTAATTAGAACGAAACATATTCAACTAGCTTCTGCCCGCGGCTTCGCCCGCGTAAAAGGTTACTTTCCTAAAGTTTTTCATCCCTATCTATTTTTATTTTACCCCTTAAGGGTAAATTTATACAACAGGTTAATGTCATATTTATTTATATCTAAACAATAGCCTAAAGATAAGTTAGAGCTTCTGGCTTTAAAAATGACGATACTTCCTTACAACTTTTCATCCCCTCTTTACAATCCTTTTTTATATTAAAAAGTAGTCTATGTCCTTTATCAGGCTCTAGACTATCTGTGTTCCTTTCATTTAGATCGGTTAAGTAGTGTTGGCTTGAAAGAGTGACAGACAGACAGACAGACAGAGTTACTTTCGCATTTATAACAGATATTAGTAAGGATTTAATGTCACACGTATGTTAGACAGCTACCGCTGTCATACGCGCGCGCACACACGAATAGAGAATAGCGGCGTAGTATCACGGCATGAACACATTTGCCTCAGTACCTACCTAACCCAATCTATCATTTCCAGTACTCGACATAATTTTACTGCCAAGGCGCGCAAAAAGATGTTTCATATCACAAAATTTCAATACCTATCTATATATACAGGTATAGTAAGTTATTTACAAATCCATAGTGCTGTCAAAAATACAACAATCATCAACGATGACTGCTCTCACGTCTTTACTTGTGTTCGGGTCGCACAATCGGCGATCATAGATTTCTTGCCATATTTCTGTAGTGCGCCCGGTTGCTGCCTTACCACAGCACTGCGCACTCTTATCGTTCTAACTTTTGAAACATTGTACCAAACGACACACGGTATAAAGCAAAAAATATGTACTTTAAATATCGAAAGCAATAAAAGCATTTGTTTGCATAAGAATCAATATGTTACTATAAAATGTGCATCGGCAATAAATACCAAATTATTTTGAATTTTTAATGTACTATTTTAACGATAACTGCTTAAATATTAAAAATAGATATATGCTGTCGCGGACTTTTTTGTAAAACTATTTAAGAGGTACATTTCCACAATACATAACATTCGTCTAACTTTCAAGATCTTTGCAGCGTATGCAAAAATAGCTCGCAGATGGGCGATTTTTTCTGTCTTAAGCGATTTTTATCGTTATATTTTAGCCAATTTACAAAATATCGTTATAAATTATACCCTATGTGTTATTCTGATGTGTAAGCTATATTGTTGTAAAGTTTCATCAAAATCAATTCGGTAGTTTTTGCGTGAAAGAGCAACAAAGATGTTCACATCCATACATTATTACAAACTTTCACGTTTATAATATTAGTAGGATTAATCTGTATTACAAAAGGATAATTGTGTATGATTATTTTAAAAAATAGGATCCCTATGTAGATACATATTTACCCATGTATTAGTGTTGCTGCTTGGAAGCCTTGTCCTTAACCCAAAAGGTATGTTTGGCCATTGCTTCATCAAGAGTCATGCCAGCTAAAGAATGTGGGCACTTAATTTCAATTAAACCGTTTGCATAAATGCCATCTGGTGTAGTACCAAGAAATTCATATTGATCGTCGACGAACAAACCGCAACCTTGTATACTAATATTCTCTTGAATTTCTAACTGTTTAATTGCGGTTTCTTCGTTTTCGATACCGTACCGTACAGCAGGCAAACTGGAGATATTACTACCATAAACGATTTTACGAACAAGAACAGCACAACTTGTGCTCTCTCGTTTTTTACAAACTTCCCCGAACGATGATGAGGTTAGTAATTTTCTCCTTGTACTCATCCACTCAGAACTACTTCTTTGCAAATGGGTCGACCTTTCAAGCTCCTCTCTTTCAGCACAAGACAACTTTAAATCGGCTAAAAAAGATGACTTGGCTTTCTCATATAATTCTGGACTCAGATCAGGTTTTTCGCAGTTTGGTCCATAGTGAGCGTCTTTCGATACAGCGCTGTGGCTCTTTTTCAATCTTAATTTAGGTTTAGCAATTAAACGGATTCTACGATTACAATTTTCCACTTTCGTGATCAAAGGATTAGGACTAGATTTAAATATTACTTCATGAGTTTTACTATGAATCGATCCTGTATTAAAAGACACAACAGCAGCTGCGCATCGGCCCGCATAAGAACCACGGGAAGAATAATTTACACGCTTACCCCCCTACTAATTTGGCAATCACTGCGTTAAAACTTTCAACTATATTACTTGTACAATTATGAATTAAACTACTAGAATGATATGACAGTCTTTTACTTAAAATGTGTACCGCGTCCATTAATCCGCATCCAACAATTGCTGGAAGCAACCCAACAGGTTCTATTCGACGAGTATCAGGTCTACAGAAATACTCCTTGCAATATTGGTGATTACCAAATACGTGTTGTGGACCATTTAGGATATCTTCACTAAGATTTTTTATTTTTTCTTCGAGTGACTGATTTTGATCGCCCCAATATTTAATAGCGCATTTTACACCCGTTCTTAAACGCAAATACCTTTCTTTTAGGAATTTCCGCAATTCGCAAGGATACTTAGTGTCTTTCGACAGTTTCTCCAAGCTATTGCAGTAGTTTCGTAAAAGATGATTTTTGCATTCAATTTTCTCTACTGTTAAATTACCGTACGGTCGCGAATCTAATATTTTTTTATAAGTACTGGAATCGCCGTCTGCTACAAATTTATTATAAATTACACCGTGATCAACAATGGAACGTTTAAACCCCTCAACTATTATGGTCGATTCCATACCGGTAGATGATCCCGAATAATTCTTGAAACAACGGTGTTCCGAGGGCTGACTGTCGTTCTTTGCGGCTCGTGCACAAACTACGCAGTATTTATTTTTAACTCCAAAAAACAATACTTTATTAGTTTTAATGCCAATTATCGCAGCTGCGCCGGACAAGGCGGAAAAATTCTTACCATAAGATCTCTTGCTCCAACAACCGTCAACAGCAACAGATATTAATGGTGTACCATTTTTATCAACACTACCTATAGACACTGCGTACTCCGCTTCTTCCTTGACAGCTTCTGCCATGGAATGTGCTGCTGTCTTTTCCCACCAATCGCAAACCGTATTATTAATTTCATTGTATAATGAAGGTGACATGATTGGCAGGGCTACTGCGGCAGTTAATGTTTTTAACTGATAGTAGCTCCCACCAGATGATATGATACCAGATACAATTTGATGATTCACTTCCATTCTATCTTCTTTCTTTTCAATCAAACACACAGTAAATTTCATACTACACATACTACATTTCATGATGAGTTTTGAGTCCAGACCAACTTTTACTTCACCTATTATACTGAGGTAACTTAACCTACAATCCATTGGACCGTGGTCCCCTATGGCCTGAAGAGCTTTAAAAAAAAAAGAAACGTCTACAACTCTACGCCCAACTTCCATTTCATCCACCTTTCCCTCTTGGTCGTTTTCAAAAACTAGTTCCTGTAAAGAAAGATAATGGCTTGATTTTTTTTATAAAAAATAATTAAAAATTTAAAAAAATGCAAAAGAATTAATACAATATTAGGTTCCTGATGAATAGAAATTATAATTTCTTTACGCATTAGGTATTGTTTTTTTATGACGTCACCTATTTGAACGTAAATTTTCTTTTGAGAAAGTAATTGAGAAGTATTTCGGTACTAAGGTGTTTGTCTCTCGATGAAAATAATAAATATTGCAAGAAAAAATCTATAGGTAGGTATTGAGATTTTGTCTTCGCCCATCACTAACTAAGTAGTTTGTTTATTTATGTAACAAGTCTACAAGAATTACGTATAACAACTTACCTCTATACAGCGCGTAGCATTGTTGCTCAGAGTCTCGGCCCCAAGGTTTTCTTTATTTTCAATACTGGAAATATTATTCATCAATATTATCCACTTTTTATTTATTTTGTACAACCCTAAGCCAGACGCTAGGCGCCTCGCGTCTGTTTGGCGGTATAGGTATAGGTATGTCGACAAAGTTGCGCTGTCGCCTACCTACTTCCACAATTTGATATTTAGACAATACTAGCCGACCCGGCGAACTCCGTATCGCCTTTTTTTTTTTTTTTTTTTTTTAAATTCTATTATTTTGATATTACATACAGATACTTCAATTTTATTTATCAGTATAGATATAGATAATACAAACCAATATTTACATGTTATTGTAGGTATATGTCTGAATCGGGCGATCTAAATCATATGACATATTGTATTAGCTTTGTAATGTACCCTGTTCAAATGCGATAATAAATAAGTAGGGAGGAACTTACATTTTATTCCGAGATCTTTTGGCTTTCATATTTTTATAATGCGTACAAAACTTTCTTTTCCCTGGCATGACACTCAAATTCAATCAGTCCTGCGAAAAAAATAGCCTATGTTACTCAGTGATAATGTAGCTTTCGAATGATAAAAGAATTATTAAAATCGGTCCAGTACTTTTTGAGTTTATTCGTTACATACAAAAATCCAAATCTTTCCTCTTTGTAATACCTATTAGTGTAGATATTGTATTTTTTACGATTTATATCTAGTTCCATCATGGTTTTCTTTCAGACATTCATTATATCGATACTTTCTACTAACTGAAAATAAATTAATTATAAAAATGTTATACTTACAGTTTTTTACAAAAAACACAAATTCACAATACGTAATTCTGCTGTCTGCAGCCGACAAGCGTGGTGTCGCGTTCACTTACAGAAAGGAACTGCCGTTAGTGACCACCGAGATTGCACGAATGAAACGAACGCTTTACCCCAGACATTTGTGTATGAAAAATTTACCTTAAAATATATCTAGATTTTAGGGCTTTAAAAGAGGAAGTCTTTGTTTGTAAAGGTATAAAAAGAAGTATACAGCTATACTTATTGGTTTCTTCAGTGTTCAAAAAGTGTTTCTTTGTATCAAAATGTGTTGATTTATGGGGTTAAATCTGAAAAATACGAAGTCATGTTTTTGCATTTTTACTCAATTTTGTGCGTTTGTTGACGTTTATTATATAACAACTATTAGGTTTAAGAGTTTAATATAAGCATGAACATACTTGTTGGTCTTTGATTGTAATATATACAAATTATCATTGATATCAATCATATGTAAATAGGTTAAATATGAAAAATCGTAACACTCTTTTCGGTGATTTTCACGATCTACACCCTTAATGAGCACAGATTATATTTAATAGAATAATAATAAACAATTTGGAAAGTTGGTGCAGAGCGGTCTCGATTCACAACATTCAGCTGAAGCTAACAGTAGTAAATAAAAAAATTAATAGCACTACACTATTTGCGCTGTAGCATGGTGCGGGTGACACATGTCAATACCAGGTGACTAGGGATGTGACGATTCGCAATTAAATTTTTATCACTAATTATACTCGTAGCATAAATAAATGTTGTTCTGTTTATTATTGTCACGAAAATTATATATAGGAAAAAATATATTCATACAAATTATTCAATTAATTTAATAGTTCAAAAATTTTAAAAAGTTTCGTAAACGCATTCAAAACAACTGGTATTTCATATTTTTTCGTGGCATATTTTTATTCTGTGGCGCATCGCCGAGTCGGCCATTTTGTTTACCCGTGCGATGCTGTCAGTACGAGTGCTACCGCCTTGTATGTGACACGTATTATCCATTTTTCATCAGTTTGTTTTCGTTAAATTGTTATTTGTTATAGTTTGTTGTTTTATTTGTTAAAGTTTGTTGTTATATTTGTTGGTTATAACCATGCCTAAGCATACGAAAAAAACTGTTTTGGGTAGTCAAGCTAGAGAGTTTGTTGTTCGCCTCCGAAACTACTTTGAAAGAGAACAACAAAATAATGGACCGTTGTTACCACTGAATCGAATTGTAGAACGAGTAGCCGAAGCTCTTGATATTGGCCGCAATACTGTTTCGCGTATAACACGCGAGAAAATTGGTCAAGAAGGGACGTCTGAAAATAAATTATCTACACCGAACAAAAAGCGCACCAAGGTGAAGCCAATCACAGATTTGGATGAATTTGCTAAGGACGCTATTAGAAATCACATTTATGATTATTATAGAAGAATGGAGCTACCCACGTTGCTTAAGCTTCTAAAATCATTGAAAGAAGCTGAACTGTTCAAAGGAGGTATTACTTCGTTGCGGAATGTTATAAAGGATATTGGCTTTGTTTACAAAAAAGTTAACAAAAGAAAAATTATTATGGAAAGGACTGATATTGCCCTTGCAAGGTGTACTTTTTTAAGGAAGGCTAAAAACATAGTTGATTGGAGTAAAGTTGTGTTTTTGGATGAAACGTGGCTAAACGCTAACCACACAGTGGGTAAAAGTTGGACCGACGATACGGCACAGTCATGTACCAAAGTCCCGGAGGGCAAAGGCGAACGCCTCATTATTTGCCATGCAGGTACAGCAAGTGGATTTGTCCCTAATTGTTTACTGGCTTTTAAATCGAAAAAAACTAGGGAGTATCATGAGGAGATGAACTACGAAAAATTTAAAGTTTGGTTCATAGGCCTCTTAGAAAACTTAAAAGAGCCTATGACCATAATAATGGATAACGCACCCTACCATTCGGTACAACTTAATAAACCTCCAACACAATCAAACCGCAAAAGCGAGTTGGTGAAGTGGCTGAGTGAAAACGGAGTTACAGCAGATATGAGTATGCTAAAGACGGAGCTTATTACTCTAGTACGGCGTCATAAGCCACCAACTCCTACCTACGCTCTGGACGAGATGGCTAAAAGAAAAAGGTCACCAGGTCCTGCGACTACCACCCTACCATTGTCAATATAACGCTATTGAGCTAATTTGGGCCCAAATAAAAGGTATGTTTTAATTTCAATTCTCGTTTTGATACTTTGAAAAAGTAACAGCTTTCTGAACGAAACATGTAATTTAAAAACATTACCAGGTATCAGATTAGACATATTCAAGAGTAAATTTTGCATTAGATATTTGAAATTAATTTATTGATTAAAAACTAAATATTTTTTTTCATAAGTCCATTTATGTTTATGTAGGTCACGCCGCAAGAAATAATACTACACCGCCATTTACGGCAAATAAGATGTTGACCCTAATACAAGAGGCAATCAGTAACGTTCAACCTAAGGACTGGTCGAAGGTGGTGAATGAAACGAAAAGGGACATTATGTCTGATTGGGATCGTGACGTCCGTATTGATAACATAATTGAGACATCTTTAATAATATCCGTCACAGATACGGATGATGAAAGTGACAATTCCGATGTTCCTGACTCTGATATGAGTTTAGAAGAGGATTAAAATTGAATGAAAAATTGAAGTAAATATGTAATAATTGTATACTTTTTAACAATAAAAAATTGAGCGCACAAATTGTTTTTTATTTATTTTTTAATCGACAATTCTTCGTAGTAGTACATCCCATCACTAAATACGTCTTTGGTGTTACGTTATACGCATACCACTTTGATTATTTTTTCTTTCAATTTCATTTGATTTGTAGGCTAGAACATTCTAGTTGGGTTTAATTTGGAAGGTATACCTTTATTACTACAGTTATTAGTGATTTAATATATTACCGATGTGGTACAGCTGAATTAATAGATCATAATTATAAATCGCGGCAACTTTCAAGAGTGAAACGAAACTCGCCATAACTGTCACCCCCCACCATGCTACAGCGCAAATACTATAAGTTAAGTACTTAAATGTTTAAATTTATTAATATCAGGGAATTAAAGCTTAAAAGATTTCATCGACTTTGTACATATTCTTAAATAGAAGTTTATTTTGACTACTTATAGTTAGATTAATATGTAAGCTTTTAGAAATCAGACATTATAATGAAGTATTTTAAACACCATCTGTTGTATAGTGATAAAACCTATCATACAAAAATACTTTCTAACTTTGACAATAGATGGTGTTAAATCAAATTTAATTTCTAGTACACACGGATCTCTTGGCTATTAACAATAAAGTATATGTGTATTGTATTAATAATATTAAATCAATAAACTACTACTAATATTAAAACAATAAACTAATGGTGGACTATGTTCTATGGAAGCCCACGGCGATAATGACAAATGGGGTCATATATCATAGAGGTGTAGCCGGTGTAGGTGCAAAATGTAGTAAAAGTGACGTTATTCGCAACGTAAATAATGTGAATAAAGTCACTTTTACTACAACTTGCACCTACTGCTGTGTTGTAATATAGGTACGTATTATTCCGAAATGCAAAAATGACATTTTTGACAGAAATATTAAGGTATTCATATTTGTGGCCATATTCTAAAATCTAAGCTATATATCGACCTGGGGTCGATATAAAGCTTAACTCAACTCCACTTGATGCCGTTTGGTCGAAAACTACATCTCCAAGAAGTAGAGTTGCCAACTCTCGAAAGGACCAACCCGGGGGAATTGTATGTTTAAGAAATTTATATCCGGGGGTTTGAAAGAAAATCGTGAATTAATTTTTAAATTTATTTTGTTTTCGAGCAGCGCCTAAATAATTTAGCCACAAAGCGAGTGAAAACCGGAGAAATTATTGATATCCGGGAGGTCAGGATGATAACCATTATTACCGGATTATCCCGGGCAATCCAGGAGGGTTGGGAACCCTTTTTCTTTTTTTTGTTGTTCATACATACATACATATCATCACGACATATCCCTTGCAGGGTAGGCAGAGAGAACAGAGTGCCAGAGAACTCTATCTCTGCATACTTCACTCGCTTCCTCAACATTCATAATTCTCTTCATACACGCTCGACGGTTTCGGAGACTCTTGACTTCACCTTCCTTCAGTACATGACCGATCTGGTCTAGGTAGGTTAGTCTCGGTCTCCCTCGGTACCTACACTCGTTCCACTTTCGCATTGTATATCTTCTTAACCAGACGTTCGTTCGGCATTCTTTCCACATGTCCGAACCATCGGAGCATTCCCTTTCACATCTTTACACCAATACTCTCTTTCATACTTACTTTTATTTTTTTTGTTCACTCTGTGGAAATGCATTTACGCACTAGCCCTCGCCGGTGACAGACGAGGGGGTGTGTGGGACTCGCCGGTCAGCTGGTTCGACCGAAATACCCACTAAAACCACAGCGGCCCCTTCCGCGCTTTTACGGTATGCCGGAGAGATCGTCTTTTGACATTCTATCCCCGACACCCCAACGCTAGGCCATCTGGCCACGTCCAGTCGACAGTCAAGGCGGCGGGAGGAGATGCGCATAACGGCGCCTCCGCCTTCCTGGCCGCCGCCTACGGAGTGAGTCTGCAGAAGCAAATGCCTCACGTATCCGCTCCGCGACCTCCTTCGAAGAGATGACCTCCTCACAGAAGGAGGCCATCGACGACCAGCACCTGTCGCTGTGAAGCATCTTAGATATGATGGTCAACAACGACAGGTCTATTCCTATCACCACCGACAGGTCGTGGCGCTGAGGCCCCCAGGCGGGGCATACCTCTAGGGTGTGACGCGCATCATCAGTTAGCGCGCCACACTCATGGCATCCAGGGGCCTCTACCCGTCCGATCCTGTGCAGGTACTTACCGAAGACCCCGTGTCCGGTAAGTGCCTGCGTCATCCTGAAGGACAAGTTGCCGTGCCTTCTCTTCATCCAGCGGTTTGGGAACCCTACCAAGAAGGTATGCCGTCGGGCAAACGTCAGGTTATAAAAACATTGCTAATTACTTTTGCAATATATTCACGATGGAAGCGAAGTACGTATTGCATCGACCCCAAGTACTGTAAAAATAGCAGGTGAATGATGATGCGTTATCTTTCTTCTTTCATGCTGTAATATTTTTGTATTTTAAAAGGCACTACTCTCACTTCTTGTCTCTCTGACGAGGAAATTACAGAAAATTAGACGAAGTCTGTTTTCAGCACTTATTGTTAAAATAAAATGATAAAACTTTTAGAAATTAGACATTTTAAATACTAAATATACTCTGCCACCTGTCGTATAGTGGTAAAAACTTATTATCACTCTTTGTTATATGCATATACCTTAGAAGACAATAGATGGCGTTAAATAACATTTAATTTTTAATAATCTTTTGAACAAGAATTCACTAGCTACCCCCTGGTATAATCATCTGTACATATAATAAACGAGTAGAAACCGCGTGTCTGCGAAATTGATAAATTTATAAAAAAAATAGTATAGGTAGTAAGAAAATCGCAACAGAATACAAAAAAGAAATTTTGAAATTCTTGTCTGTATACTCTAATCTCTAAAATTACTGAACCGATTGTCTCTCAGTTTTCACAAATATAGCCCAATCAAATTAGCATTTCAGCTTCCATAAATAATTATCGTAATTTATGCAAGCTTATCCTATTTTTATGTCTATTTTGACTGGGCTAATAGATTAAGCTTAGATCAGAGCAACATTTAGTCTTTTTAGGGTTCCGTACCTCGAAAGGAAAAAACGAAACACTTATAGGCTCACTTTGTTGTCCGTCCTTCTGTCTGTCTGTCAAGACCCTTTTTCTCAGGAACGCGTGGAGGTATCAAGCTGAAATTGATATCAAATAGTCAGGTCTACTGTCCCTTGGAGCTGAGAAAAAATCAAACTTCTAAGCTAACGCAATCAAAAGATACAGCTGTTTATGTCACAATCTTAAAGTTTGGTACGAAGCAACGTCTTATATTACAATTAAGGAAAAATTGTGAAAACCGTAAATTTTTAATTACATCATATATAAAAAATATTTTTAATAATTTTAAACTCACTACCCCTTTCCTCCTGAACGTGTTGAGGTATTAAATTGAAATTCATATCAAATACTCAGGTCTACAATACCTTTAAGTTGTAACAAAATCATACTTCTATGTCAACGCCATCAAAAGAAACAGCAATTTCAGCCGTATATTTTCAAACTCGCAACTACTTGCAAGGGAATCAAAACCTAAAGGGTACTTCCAGTCGACCTAAAATCTTGAAATTTGGCATGAAGCAATGTTTTATAGCACATATAAAGGAACAATTCAGAAAACCTTAAATTTTTAGTTACATCACATATTTTTTTTTAGTTTTACGGAACCCTTCGTGAGCAAGTACAACTCGCACTTGGCCGATATTTTTTTTACATTAAAATTTGATGCCAAAAAAATTATGGTTATTTAAATTTTAAAAATCATTGCACGTTTTTTATGTCACTAGGTGCTCTAGTGACATAAAAGACATGCAATGATTTTTTTTAGGTGGTAACCATAGTCCGACAAGGCCTGAATGATACAATCATTTGTCGGACATATAGCCCGACATGGCAGCTAACGTAAATTAGTACTCTCCTTAGATTAAATTTCTCACACAGTCCCACTGTTATATCAAAATTTTATGCTTTGTCTTTGAGTTTTAAAGGGAGACTGACATCGTTATCGACGCTAGTTAAAGAGCTCAAACTTAATTGAAATATTCCTATAAAATAATAAACATCCATCCGTTCATCAGCCTATTTATCTACGTCCACAGCTACGGACATAGGCTACTTTAAAAAATTTGTTGCACAAAAAGCCAACATCTGATACAGAGTCTATAAATATTTTAGAGGCAATTTAAATACATTTATTGATGATTATAATCTTTTTTTTGTTTTAATGCTTTTGACCTTCCAATTCTCTAATAGTTACTCAATGAAAATTGACAGTGTACAAGGGAATTCCTCATTTCTTTATAACTGTGTATTAAAATAGCAAAAAGACCAACATCACGTGGTATTCCCAGGCGGTCACCCATCCAAGTACTAACCACGCCCGATGTTGCTTAACTTCGGTGATCGGACGAGAACCGGTGTATTCAACATGGTATGGACGTTGGCGAAGTCATGAATATAATTTAGGTATATATACAGTGTCCGGTAATTAATGGATAACCTTGAAATAGCTTATAGTAGAACTTATGACCTTATGATGTTCAGAAAAAAATACGAAAAAATATGGATAAGTAGTACCTAAAATAAGTATAAAAAAAATAACAATTACTTGGTAACAACTAACTTGGTAAGTGTTGCTGCTGCCCATGGATATTTACTGTACCAGGGGCACAGTTACGCCGCTGCCTACCAAAGAAACCCCTAAACACAACTAGAAAGTTAAGTTTTTTTTGTTAGCGGGTTCGATGCTTATAGCATACCTAACCTCAAAATAATTTTCAAAAATGGCTGTAAATTCATTAAATATTGGTTGGATAACTTTTATTTTATGAATCAGTCCTTTTTCCTTCATACTTTTCGCGGTTTGCTCAAAAAACTAGAAAGTTGGGCTTCTAGCTCTCCCGCTCACCGAAATAAGTGCAACAGCACGTTGTCACTGCTCAGGCGTCGATTTTCTGCGAGAGTGTGATACTACCACGGACGGGCGGGGCGGGTCCACGGCTGTAGACAGAAAACTGTCAACAGTGTAGCGTTACCTCTAAAAAGCTATTAATAGACTGGAAAAAAGGACAAGACAATGAAGACATGACAAGACACGGACTTTTGACGAGACAATGAACCGACATGACTGACGACTAAAATATAAATTTATTATAATTTTTTAAACTTATTTTACTTGACATTGGCGAAATTGTGGTTAATCACTCACAGAGGCCATTCACTAAGAAGAAGAAGAAGCTATTAATATAATAGATAAGATCTACATATTTAGATATAACATTTTATAATATTCAATAACTTGTTCGCCAACGTCCATACCATGTTGAATACACCGGTTCTCGTCCGATCACCGAAGTTAAGCAACATCGGGCGTGGTTAGTACTTGGATGGGTGACCGCCTGGGAATACCACGTGATGTTGGCCCCTTTTTGGTTCCAACTTACTGTTAATTTTTTTTTACGTAAAATTTCTTCTACGATAATAAACAAAAATTTCAAGTAAAATTTTAAGATTAAAAACTACAGCAAAAAGAATAAAGATTATAACATACTTATGTACCTATTTAAATGGCGACATTTTACAGAAATAAACACACATACATATCCTCATGCCATATCCCTTGCGGGGTAGGCAGAGAGGACAGAGTGCCAGAGAACTCTATCCTTGCATAATTCACTCGTTCCTCAACATTCATAATTCTCTTCATACACGCTCGTCGGTTCACATAAATAAAATTAGTCTAAAATGGTTATAGACTATGTAGTAAATACACAAGTAGCGGATGGACATTTTTAGCTTAGTATGACCTTAGTATATATGGACGTTGGCGAACAAAATATTGAATATTATAAAAATTAAATGTTAATTTTAAATATATAGACAGATCTTATCGATTATATTATATTATACTAGCGACCTGCCCTCGCTTCGCTTCGGTTATGTTATGAATATTATGAAATATTATTTCTAAGTAACCTATTACATACATATCATCACGTCATATCCCTTGCAGGGTAGGCAGAGAGAACAGAGTGCCAGAGAACTCTATCCTTACATATCATTTATCATATCATTTATTTATTTATTCGACCAACTAGGATCATTATAAACATAAAATTCATACAAATATATAAATATTATTATAAAACAAATTAAAATTAAAATAAAATAAAATACAATGCTTTAAAATAAAAATTTTACATTAGTCCGTACATGAACCATGCCACAGTGGTTCAAGTACTGACAGTCATACCGTTCTGCGAATGCGCTCAGTATGCTGTTGCGGCTGGCTCGCACCCTGCGCACCAGGGTTGTGCACCGCTTGCGTATGGTTGCGTTGAAACAATCCACACGCGCTTCGGCGAACATCCCCGACGCACTACAGAACCGAGGCAGCCCCAAAAGCACTCTAAACGCATTGTTGTACTGTATACGCAGTGCACTGTACTGTTCCCGCGAATAATTCACCCACAAACTGCACGTATAGAAGGACGTACAAAAGGCTCTAAACAAAGTCATTTTGACGTCCCTCGCAACAACGTGCAAATCTGCGAGCTATCATATTAGCACGAACAGACAATGCCCTACGCTCCTTCTCTATATCGGTATTGTCCTTCAGATCCGAAGTAGGTGACCTAGATATTTAAATGTTTCCACTCTATTTAGAGGACACCCTTTAAGTCTAATAGGTGGTGCATTACCTAGACACTTACCACGGGGCCGAAAAACCATGCTCACACTTTTCTTAACATTATAAGTTAACCCGTGACCATTCACATACATTTCACAAATGCCAAGAAGCCTCGATAATCCATCTACAGAAGCGCTCAGAAGCACCATATCATCAGCATAATTTATATTATTAAGGCATACGCCGCCAATATGACAACCAATATGTGTGCTGCTGAGGTCCTCTATCAAAGCATTTATATAGAAATTAAATAACTTTGGTGAGGTCAAACCACCCTGTCTCACCCCGCACTCCAATGTGTACGGAGTTGAATAAGTCCTAGACCATCGAACAACGTTCACTTGGTTCTCATACCAGTATTTTAAAACACGTATGAATCCATCAGGCAATAATGTCTTTCGTAGTTTCTGCCAAAGTATGTCGTAACGAACCAAGTCAAATGCCCTGGTTAGGTCAAGGAAACAGGCAAAGACAGGCGTATTCCTGTCTATATAATACTTGACAGTTTGCTTTAAACACAATATAGCTGTTTCTGTAGATAGACCTGGTTTAAAACCGAATTGATTGTCGTGTATGTGCAAGTACTTATCAAGCTGAGTATTAAGCAAACTGTCAAATACCTTCGCGATTATGGTGGCCAACGAGATAGGCCTATAGTTGTTTTTGTCACTTATATCGCCAGTTTTGTTTTTTAAAATGGGAACTACCACAGTCTTCATCATCAATGCAGGCAAACACGAATGCCTGACACACAACGAAAATAACCTTGCCAGCATTATGGGCAGACAAGGACCCGCGTATTTGAGGTGTTCTATGCTCAAGTCGTCATGCCCAGGAGACTTTCCACGCGACATAGAAGCAATTGCCTCCGTGACATCCTCTGTCGTGAATTGGTCACCGGTCTCCCGAACACCGCAATCATCATCCTTAATGGACTGTGAAGATATCAAGGGTGATGTCACTCTAAAGTGTTCCCTAAACATCTCAGCCATGCCCGTCGGGTCACTAATACCATTCATGCTCGTAGGCAGACCAGGCTTACTGTTCAGTTTGTTGGTGGACTTCCAGAAACTTCGAAAATCATGTTTGGAATGATGTGATGCCAAAATGTCCATCTTAATTTGGTCTTTGTTATTTTGACACCATCGCAAACGTGCTTTAAATATTTTGCGACTCAATCGCATATCACTCCAGACACGACCCTCGCGCGGCCTGCCATACCATACCCACATCTTAAACTTTTGCTTGGCCTCCTCATAAGCACCCCTCACATGCCTGTTCCACCCTGTAACAGGCTTCCTAATCCCGAAAAATGTTCGATTACGGGACTTCGAAGCTGCTTGGCATAACACATCAGTTATTTCCTTATATAATTTATCCATAATATTTGCATGTGTCAAATTATTACAGCCATAGTCACAGGTACTAAACTCAATAGGTATATCAATTAAATTTAATTTATTATTACAAATTTGTGTGTACATACATATGTACATACATAATATTACAGATTGTATATTTTTAGATTTTTTAGTTCCAGTAATGAGTAGAACAATAATTTCCGTGTGGTGACGGAGTGAGAATACAATTCGCCACCCCGTATCTTTCTCGTAGATGATCGTAAAAGACGACTAAGGGATATAATACATACATATCATCACGCCATATCCCTTGCAGGGTAGGCAGAGAGAACAGAGTACCAGAGAACTCTATCCTTGCATTCTTCACCCGCTTCCTCAACATTCATAATTCTCTTCATACACGCTAAGGGATATAAAACGCATATAAAATCTATGCAAGAGAAAGAAAACTCGAAACTAAACCTTATACCATCTGACCAGTGTGGTATATTGCGTTAATTTCCCTCTTATTATGGAGGAAACTTGAGCCCAACAATGGGACATATATGAGCTGAGATGAAATGAGTAGAATTATAATAAGTAAATAAAATCATTTAATATAGTTGATTATCTTAAAGATGATATTTTAGCAAGAGATAAAATTATTTATTACAAGTTTTTTACTACAATAATGTTGTTGATGATTAATATGTAACGCAATTTTTGAAGATTTTTTAACCTCCCTCCCCCCACATGTAACGCGCCGTAACGTACGTACCCCAATAAACGTTACGTATTTACGTAACACCCAAGTGATCGTTTTTAAACGTGTTTGGCAATTTTAATTCCCTAGTTTTTTATTCAATAAAAAAGCAATGCTACCTAACGCGTTGTTTGAACCCCCGGAAATATAAATAAATAAATTGAAATCCCGGCTATGTAACCCATTGTAACATTTAAAGACGAGAAGACCCCCCTCCCCCCAAATTGCATTACGTAATACTTGAACGGGGCCGTTATAGGTTTTTTCAGTTCAATAATGTTTTATTTTTTTATAAATTTTGTTTTGCTTGTAAAAACTATTTTTTTTTATTATTGGTTGTGGTGGCAAACGAATGAGCAGCAGACCTGATAGCAAGTGTTACTGACGCCCATAGACCTTTGCCACACCAGAGGCCTAGCTAGGCCCCTGCCTACCGGGGTAAACCCCAAATCCACCCAGAAAGTTGGATTTTTATCTCTATCTCTCACCGAACGAAGCGCAACAGCACATTGTTAGACGTCGATGCTCTGCGAGAATGTGGTAGTACTCCGGACAGGCCGGTCCGCGGTTGTAGACAGAAAACTGTCAACAGTGTAGCACTACCACTAAAAAACCTATTAATAATACTAAAAATATACAATCTGTAATAGATATGCAGAAATAAAATTTCATAATATTCAGCAAATCATTCGCCAACGTCCATACCATGTTGAGTACACCGGTTCTCGTCCGATCACCGAAGTTAAGCAACATCGGGCGTGGTTAGTACTTGGATGGGTGACCGCCTGGGAATACCACGTGATGTTGGCCCTTTTTGTCCAACTTATTGGAATTTATTATTGACTAATTTATTGACATGTTATTTTTTTTAACGTAATATTTCTTACGCGATAATAAACGACAATTTTAGTAAAATTTTAAAGCAAAAAAGAAATAACGTGGCTATTTATTTAAAAGACGAGCTTTATTATTTCAGACTTATTCGTTCGACGTTTATCTAATTTAAGTACCTTTACATAGTATAAAACAAAGATATTTATCGCCGTCTGTACACTTATATTTCTTAAACTACGTAATGGCTTCTACTACGGTTTTCGTCAATAAACGGTGTTTCTGTTTCAATAAACACTGATTCAAATTAATAACAATAAGCAGTGAGGAAAGTTTATATAAATAACACTTGCCTATTATAGTTGAGATAAGCCAAACATTAAAGCTTTGTAATCTGATGTCGCCAAAAAAAATATATTTTATGCGCTTATATTGCAAACGATGGTTAAACCGTACGAGATTTATCGAAATAATATACTAAGAAATTGTATATCTTAAAAAGATCTACATAAAAGTCCACAATATATGTCTCTCCTAAGAACATACCACAATCACAATGCTTATCTTTACATATTACTCAAAAGCAGCGCCGGATTAGCCACGTAGCAAGAGTAGCAAATGCTACGGGCCCCGCGAATTGGAGGGCCCCGCACTCCAACCGCGGGAGTGTAACCGTTAAAAAACTTAAATTTAAATAGGAGTGTAAAATATTTTTATCTCACTTTGATGAATATAGAGCATGATTTGCTTAAAAAAGTCAATATTGAAAGTGTTAGCTCTAAATTTGCCCATATTAAATTTAGAAAAGATTATTTGTATCAGTTTGTTTTATTTAATTACCTTACCTAAAGCAAATCTGGGGCCCCTTGACAGATTTTGCTACAGGCCCCGCGCTGGGTTAATTCGGCTCTGCTAAAAAGTCTGAACGATAGAATTAGGAATAGTGTTATAAGACAGCGCTGTGGTGTGAATGAAGAAGTAGCGACAAAGATAAAAAAGGGCATGCTGAGGTGGTTTGGCCACGTGGAAAGAATCAGAGAAGAAAGGTTGAACAGGTATACAAAGCGAGTGTGAGTGGGACGATTGCAAGGGGAACACCACGTCGTACCTTTCTGGATCAAATTGAAGATGTATTATCGAAAGGTCAGGTTAAGAGTACGCGTAACCGTAGAGCATGCATGAAGACTGTGATGAGTGTGAATGAAACGATGGAGGTATGTCAGGATCGTGGTTTGTGGCAATCCGTAGTCTCTGCCTACCCCTCTGAGAAACAGGCGTGAGGCTATGTATAGTGCCACAAACTTATCTGACCCGGTGGAAAATTGGTGAACTAATGACGCCAGTTTTAAATGTCATCAAATGTCAATCATCCTCCCAATAAGCTGATATTGCAGTTGTTGGTGGTTTACTCCGTGTTTATTTATTTTTTTGTGGTTTTAAAATGCGAAAAGCGATGCAATAAATTACAAGTTTTAAGTTATATAAAGGAAGAAAAACATCTTGAGGCATCATTAATACCTTTTGAAAAATTGTATGAGGAGCCACAGGTTAGTGTTGTTAGTTTTTGAAAGAAAAAGAACACTATTAATAATCATTAAATGTAGTTTATGTGTTAAATATAATGAATTGATTTGTTCTTAGAGTGTCATTATATTTTGAATAGAATTATTATATATTTATACAAATAATACAATAATATTCTATTTATGTAAATTTAATTGTAATGAATGTGCCTTATTGTTATTAACTGCAACATACTTGTTAGTGTAGTACATTCTTGTTAGTGCCTAGTGAGTAGTATATATGTATCTCTGTGTATATCTATTTGTTGATGATCAGAAAATAAATCTTGTATTTACTGTAAAAAAAATATTTTGCAGGGGTTGGAGAAGGATTTATAAGAAAACTTGTAAAGGATAAAGAGCAGCCTGATGAGAGCGGAGTAAAAATTTGGACACCAGGAAAAAGACGGAAGATTATGAAACGTAAAATAAATCTGCATCAGCCAACATCAATTATAATAGATAATGCCCTTTATCACAATATTTGTCTAAATAAAACACCTAATTCAAATCACAAAATAGCAGAATTACAAAATTGGTTGACAAATAATCACATTACATTTAATGAACAGCATACAAAGCCGCAGCTTTATGAAATAATTAAAAGATATAAGTCTAAGCCAATTTATGAGATTGACGAAATCCTTAAACACAATGAACATAGTGTGTTAAGATTACCACCATACTATTGCGGTTTAAATTCCATTAAAATGATTTGTAACTCAATGAAACGAAACATAGTAGAGCAGAATATTGCAAACTCTAACTCCAAAATGCCAAAATTAATTGCAGAGGTTATTAATAGAATAACTATAAGCGAATGCAAAATCACTGTAATCATGTGAAAAAAATTTAAAACGAATACAGAAAAAGCGATACATATCTAGATGAGCCTTTTATTATCACTTTAGACAGTGACAGTGAGACTGAAAGTGATGATTAAATCCATATCAAAGTCAATGTCTTGGGCTTACCTGGAATATGTCCATTATAAAAAAAAATCCCTACACTTGTAGATCATAGTCATTGTGTTAAAATATAAGTATTTATAAAAACTACATTTTGTTTCGTCTCTATTAAGCATAATAAAATGTGTTTATAAGCATTGATGCTTGTATCACACTTACCTACTTCCCATCCGTAAGCCCACAGATCAAAATGCTATAATTCCATTTTTTATGGCTTCCACAGAAAATTCTGTAAAGGAGTGTTAAATATTGTTTTCTAAACCCGTTACCACATGGTAAAGTATTTACCGATTTTATTGCAAAAAGAATCTACTGGCAACACTAAATGCGATAACAGCGACGCTGTCACCGGGTCAGATAAGTTTGTGGCACTATATGTATGTATGTATGTATTACTAAAAATAATGAGCTATTTAAAACAAATGAGTATCACTCCTTATCCAATTAAATACATTAGATACATCGTGCAATTAATGTACATTAAAATTAGCCCGTATAGTATATAGCTAAAATGTATATCTTATAAGTTATTACAAGATTTACAATGCGCGGTCAGCTTTTCAGTACATTACAATATCTTTATAACAGCGACATCTAACGATTACAATATGAACGTAAAAGAAGATTAAATATTAGTTAACAATACGTTACGTAGTTTTAATATTCGTTGATAGATAGCGCTGCTAAAGTATAAATTAAATGCTACAAATTTCTTTATAAAATGCTGTGTTGAAATGTAATTAAATTGTGTTATTTAAATTGTATTTAATTAATTGGGGAGGATTCAATTTAACATAAGTAGTTCACGTATAATTATCTACACAAATCAACGTTAACAATTCATAAAAGATAAATATTCATTTGATTTAGCAAAATAAACCTTTTTTTAAGTAAGCAGCCTCTCTTAATTTTATTTACTTAAATATAAATAAATATATTCATGTACGATTGTACATCCTTCTTAAGACTAATGTCGGGTTGGCGGCACATCATATTCGTATTCTGTTTCTTTAGTATATGACGATATGTATAATCAAAAAAAGATATTGTAAAATTCAATAACAATAAACAAAAAGGTTTTTCCCGTACCGGGAATCGAACCCGAGCCTCCTGGGTGAAAGCCAGGTATCCTAGCCACTAGACCATACGGGACTTGTCATTACTGGTGAATTAGTAGTTCTTTTACAATCATAATATTAATTGTAATTTTTTAACAATCGTTTCAAGACGTATGACGTAACACAATATCTAAACATACATCTTTACATAGTATAAAGAAACCACCACCCCTTGTTTGCTTTTATCTATAACTACGCAGCGTATTTAGTTAACAGATAGTGATTTCAGAGGAAAATTTATATGTACATATGAAGTTATTTAATACATTAGCGACTTCGGTATTTTACACGAAGTAGGTACCGTGCAATAATTAAAGATGGCCAAAATCATTTTCATGCGATTAATTATGGATGACGAATTGCTTTACTTTTATAGCTGTATTATGCTAATAATTACATTATGACCTTTTTGAATCCCTTCATGGGTTCAGCTTCATGATGGTGTAAAAAAATTAACACCATTTCATCGCTCCACTCCATATTTATTGATTAACTGGAGATCCTCGAACGCGTCTAAACACATTGAAAATTTCCGCCGAAATGAAAAACGCTAGTCGGCTAGTGTGACCACGCTGCCGCGCTAGCGCGCTAAAACCCTTTGACTTATCGCCTACCAAGCGATAACGCACACGAAGCCCGAATGTTCGCGACGATAGCCGATAATGACCGGTCACATCTGCGTGTATCGTCTCATTGCACGAAGCTTCGTGGCGATAACCCAAAGTGAAACTGATACTGTTAATACAGTATTATTCCTTATAGAAATAAATACACGGCATGTATGAAACACGGTGCATTTAACGTAAATCAAAATCACTCATTGCAGCATATCATTAATGTCATATAAGTTGACTTCTAATGTTTACGCGAGTATTACACATTTGAAATAAAACTACATTTACGCGATAGAATCCGTAAATATTTTACGCGATCGAATCCGTAAATGTAGTTTTATTTCAAATGTCATATAAGTTATCAGGGATTTAATGATTTCTAATGTTTACGCGAGTGTTACACATTTGAAATAAAACTACTTTTACGGATTCTATCGTGTTTGTATATGATTTTTAATTAACGGATTTACGAACACTTTACAGTGATCACGGTCAACGCCTTCTGAGTTTTCTTGACGGATCTTTCTCAGCGTTCCAACCCGGCGTTAATTTAGTTTTGTTAGATTCTTAAACTAGTGAATTACCACAATATAATAATTATCAAAAATTAAATTTTTAATATAACTGATCATAAACAATATATATTTTTTATATATAGAATCATTTTCTTTTTGAACTGGCAATAAAGTAATAAAATGTGGGTCAAACTTTTTAATAACTGATACTATAGCGGGTAGATATAAATTTCTGTAATAACGATGACTTTTGGACGTAAGACACCTTAGTCCTCCCGTGATCATGATCACGGACTTTTGACGGGCATCTGAAAACGTCATGTGGTTGGTGCTCTTGTATTATATTCGATATCTTAGTATTTTAACGTGTTATATTAGATAATTTTGATGACATTTTATGTAATGTGATGCGACAAAAATGCTGGGTGTAGTGTATGCACATTTAATATAATTCGTAAATGCGGGTAGATCGAATAATATGGGGATATAAGAGCTCTGTAGAGACTTGTCACGGTGCATTTGTGCGTTGCGGATCGTTAAGTACGGTTGTGTAATAGTGTGAAACGTGTCTAGAAGTTAAGCGTGTAATTCTAATATTACACGCATACACTACAAATGGCGACGAGGATAAACGTGAGTACACTGTAAAAAATATTAAAATTAAGGAAGGAATAGGTAATGATTGCCTGTCGGTGGTTTACGTATAGCCACGTTTCTAATAGCGTATTAGAAATTGTGGTATTATAATAAAATAAAAATTGATTTAAAATTAATGAATGCTCATTATACATTGAATTATAAATAGCTTTTGACACGAGATGATACGTAAACAATTGTTTCTGACAAGCAAATTCTTACTACTATCCTTTCTTACTAAGGGCCATGCTTTGTATCAAAAATAAGGTCATGTAAAACTATGGTTGTTTAACTACCCATAAGAAGCTAAAAAAAAAAAATTACCAACGTAATATGTTGTCGTTGTATACGTAATAGTTGGCATTTTGAGCACCTAAATTTTAAATTTTATTTTAATGCCATATTTATTATTCTATTATTAAACGCATCTTTAGATAATGACAGTTAAATTATTATTGAATTATTATTCAATTTTGTCTAGACGCGAATACAATTTTATTCGCATGTTAGCTCAATTTAAGTGAATCAAAACAGCTTTACTTAAAACTAAAAAAACTATCCAATGTGTAAAAAATAAAAGGGCCACGCATATCAATCAATAACCTGAAGGGACTGTAATATATACAAGTCCACGCCATAAGCACTTTTAAATTATAAGAGGGACGAATTATAATAAGTCACGCAAAGTCAATTAAGTGACAATTTTAAGGACTATATACGTTTAACATAATTACCAAATTATATTAGGTCTACCCCATAAATATTTGCTTACCGAAATGTAACACGGCCAAATTTCAATAAAAGCCACGTAGATCAATTTACTATGTTAAGAACTATGCTGGCACATTAATTTTTATAATTCATTAAATAAGACATGTTTATCTAACATAAACACAAAATTATAATTAAGTCCACGCAATGAGTACTCGTAAACATATAAATATAATGCAATTGTAAGACCATTGTTGGTTTCGTTCTTTGACAATAGTCACGTCAAAACCGGAAAATAAAGTCAATATATTTGAATCCGGTATTATAAAAATATAATATAGCTATGCAGTTAAAATACTTATTGATTTTAAGTTGAAAAGCCACGCAACAATAAGAGTCTATGTATTTAACTCGCGCATTATAAAAATATAATATGGCTATGCAGTTAAAAATAGTTGTTTATTTTAAGTAAAAAGCCACGCAAGAATAAGAGTCTATATATTTGACTCACGCATTATAAACATATAATATGGCTATGCAGTTAAAATAATATTATTGATTTTAAGTAAAAAGCCACGCAAGAATAAGAGTCTATATATTTGACTCACGCATTATAAACATATAATATGGCTATGCATTTAAAATAATATTATTGATTTTAAGTAAAAAGCCACGCAAGAATAAGAGTCTATATATTTGACTCACGCATTAAACATATAATATGGCTATGCAGTTAAAATAATATTATTGATTTCAAGTAAAAGCCACGCAAGAATAAGAGTCTATATATTCGACTTACGCATTATAAAAATATAATATGGCTTTGCAGTTAAAATACTGTTGTTGATATTCCGTAAAAGTCACTCAAAAATATGAGACAATATATTTGACTCGTTCATTTTATAAAAGTATTATTAATTTTCAGTAAAAACTATGTCAAATTACCAAAATATAAAATTAGGGCCATGCTGTTGTAATACTGTTACTTATTTTCAGTAAGAGCCACGCAAAAAAGTCAATATATTTGATTTTAGTATCATTCCTATTTACCATCTAATAGCCAGGAATAAAATATCGAAATATGATGTAAAAACGTTTACTGGCAGATACGAGTGTGGAATTTAGAGCAGTTAAATCAATATTTAAATGTATTAAACAGAATAAAATAAATTACACATGAAACTCGCATGCGCACAAATACCTAAATAATGTAGTCTCTGTATGTTAAACTAAGAACAACAGTTATAATTTTATTGGTTAAAGTTTTTTTTAAATAACAGTAATAGGTATTGAAATGAATAAATACAAATAATCCGTTGGAATTCAGTTTCTGTTGTGCTGGTCGGCCAGAATTCCAAAAAAAAAAACGATTTAGGTGGTAATTAATTGCACATATTGCTATAGCTAAAGCGAAGATATGCGTACGGACTCCTAAAACAGTGGTTTTATACTGTGGTCGATCGACAATGACGCGCACGTGTTTACAGTTGTAGACGGGTTGTCGTTGGATATGAACATTATTTTACGTGGAAAAAAAATATATATATATTTCTAAATTTCTGGCATAAAGTATCATTAAACTGTACAATTTTTATACCTACGTCTTGATTGTTTAAAGTTCAAATAAGCTTAAAATCGGGTTGTAGGTTAATACGTTGCTTTTCTTATTGCTACGCTGTTATCAATAAGAAAATTGATTGAGAAATTAATAAATAAATAACTATGACTTGAATATAAATGTATTCGATAAAAAAAAGCCGTTATGTGACATAGAGATTTAACAAAATAAAAATAATAACTCTCTATTATTTTGACAAAAATTAAGGTTGATGTTGAAAGTAAACGGGCAGTTTAGCTCGCCAAATATTACTTGGATAACCATTTGTATAACACTAATAAAAGCAAAATTAAAACCAAGACAAACGAGTAGTTCGATAATAATCGGAACCATACATATAAAATTTCATTAAGTGATTCTATGAATACTAGAACGTTACTTACAAAACTATCAATTTAGTTGTTTATGGATAGTCCCAAATATAAATTTACTTAAAACTGTAAGGGTTGAGCCAGTTATATTCATGGCAACAAACTGAACTACACCGAAAAAAATATAGCAGATTGTTGTTGAGCGAGTTATATTATTGGCAACAAACTGAACTACATCGAAAAAAATATAGCAGATTGTTGTTGAGCGAGTTATATTATTGGCAACAAACTGAACTACACCGAAAAAAAAATAGCAGATTGTTGTTGAGCGAGTTATATTATTGGCAACAAACTGAACTACACCGAAAAAAAATATAGCAGATTGTTGTTGAGCGAGTTATATTATTGGCAACAAACTGAACTACACCGAAAAAAAATATAGCAGATTGTTGACCATGTCAACAGTGTGATTCGTTCACACTACGGACAGTGTTTTGTTTCAATAAATTGCTGACTATATATTGTTGCAGTATGTCGAGGCCAATATATGTAAGAACTCTAATGCAGCAACATATATCTAATTGTAGACCAATTTATAATAAGGCAAAGTTCAAATGCACAGCATATTTAAATTTTATACAACCTCCTCTATACGAGTTTTGTCTTTACAACTTTCAAAAGAAAAATAAGCATGCGATGTATATTGCGAAATCCCAAATTCTTCGAAGGAAGTATTGCTTATGAATTGTTAATATCTCTATTCGTACACCGATTTTCGTTACATTCTAAGATAGTGGCAAAGTTCCACAGCCGCACTTTCAGATATATAGTGCCAAGAGTATATAATTAGAAAAATATAATTAATACGCCCTCATCCTTAGAAGTAAACACGTTAAAATTCTACAGCGGCGTGGTGGTTGAAAGAATAAAACTTAAATTTCATATAAATTACAGCTTCATCATTTAACTACCATATTTTGTGTATAGCAGTAAACGGAGGAAGAGCCTAATAATTCTTTGAAAGAATG
The DNA here is from genome assembly GCA_905163515.2 of Lymantria monacha. Lineage (NCBI taxonomy): Eukaryota > Metazoa > Arthropoda > Insecta > Lepidoptera > Erebidae > Lymantria > Lymantria monacha. The sequence goes on along the minus strand of LR991106.1, from coordinate 17,670,939 downwards.
TAAAATAGAAAAAGAAACCTGAAAAAAGAATGTTTAAATAATAATTTCTAATTCCTTGCATTAATAGGCGAGGGCAATTCTATTTTTTAGTTTTGCTGATAAGTGACAATTCGGGGTCATTGGTATACAGATGCTGCAGTCTTCGGTTGGTGAGACTTCATAATATTGTTTCACGTTTGCACAACTTTGTGAACTATGTTCAATTGGCCAGAGGTGTGGAGCATGATGTATTATACACATTGTGTATACATATTTATTGAAATTTCCCTATGTTATTATTGATTATATCTAGTCTTATATCAAGTTGTCTTTGCACAACAGTTGACTGGTGCTATGGTTCGGCACACGTTCTGCCCTCGCGTTATACTTCATCACGTGAGAGTCCCAGGTTATAAAGTACGTCATTCCATAATAAGGCGAATGGAGGAGGAGTACAACGCGCTAAAAGTACACCTCTAATCTAGAAATTAAAGAAACTGAATCCACGGTGTCATTACAAAGCCTAGCGATTTGAAACTTTCTTTAAAAATAATTGTGATGTGTGTGGTTACAATATATGCGTAGATGACGTTTTAGATGAGTCGGTGATCTGTAAGTCTTCTGTTAAATCAAAAAGATAATTGAGACTACAAATTATAGGACCATCTAGATACTGCAGAGCAGCGTTAGATTCTAGATTTAATCTACTTTTGCATCTAATTATAAGACCGAACAGATTTCACAGCGCTGGTGTACAGTCTAGAAGGTACTGGATTCGATTCCTGCGAGTGGTCTTCCAGAAACAATCTATTTGATTCTTAATTTGAGGCTTTGTATTATTTAATGTATTGTTCAAATGTGGTATGTATCTCTCACACAAACTTCTTTAAGAGTAAACTAAAGGGAGAGGGAAATAGAGGATAGTGAACCAGAGCTGGCATCGTACGTCTATACATTATTTAGTTTCATGATGTGGTAATTCTCTCTAAAGAGCTGTATCTGTCAATCTAGTAATCGTAGTAAACTATAGTCTAGTAATCGTAGTACAGATATTGCAACCATCAGAGAAGATTCCATTTAAATTTAAAATCAAATAGAAAATGTAGATTTTAGAACAAAGGTAATATTGGAAAAAGTATAATGTATTTAAATGGGATGTCTGCTTCCTTACACGTTAATTAATAACTTCGACTAACATAACAAAAACAAATTAAAACAAGGGGGAGATGTAGTGTATGCACATTTAATATAATTCGTAAATGCGGGTAGATCGAATAATATGGGGATATAAGAGCTCTGTAGAGACTTGTCACGGGGCATTTGTGCGTTGCGGATCGTTAAGTACGGTTGTGTAATAGTGTGAAACGTGTCTAGAAGTTAAGCGTGTAATTCTAATATTACACGCATACACTACACTGGGATGTATTAAATATCATATAAAAGTGCTTTACAACGTTTTCGTTTTCCATCAAAATTTCCATAAGATACCATTAACAGTGTGGCCATAGCACTATTGAAGGTGACGATTTGACTTAGACAATGACTAACCTCAAAAGATTATAAACGTAAAAATAATTAAATTATAACTTGACACTGGCACCAATAGCTCGTATAAGTAGCTGATTGCCAATACACAAAGAGAAGAAGAAGACCATGATCAATGTAAAGTGTTCGATACGTCGACGTCGGGATATTAAAAATGAAATACACACGCAATAGGATCCGTAAAAGTAATTATATCAGGGATTTAAAATACAACGTTAGAGCGGCAGAAAGCAACGCGTAGCGAGAGCACGTCACTAGTATTTAAACATTATAACGAAATAACAATCACAAAAATCACAGAATCTCATCAAATATAGCAGATTTCTTGGTACGCGGATTGATTATTTCGAAAAAACTTTTTTGTCCACTCTCATAGAAATAAAAAAAGGGAAACTTAAAATAATACCTTCTGACCGGTGCACGGTGTGGTACAATAGTCTCACCGAAGAACGAAGAAGACACCGAAGAAGATATGAGGTTCCAAACTAGGGATATTCGATATACATCGATGCATCGAAAACATCGATGTTTACAATGCGATACATCGAATCGATCCGATGTTTTGAAAAGCTATCGATATACTCGATGTATCGATGTTTTTTCATAAAACATCGAATCGATGACCACCAGTTAATGTCACAAAAACTCAAGTTTATGTTTAAATAAATGATTCAATGATATTTCAAAGTAATATAAATATCTTTTTTAATAATAAATTACAGTTCTATAAGGGATCGGAATGGGTATAAATGAAAGAAAAAGAAAGAAAAAAAACATTTATTTTGTTCTCGTTAAAAACGAATGAAAATAAACATAACTAAAGAAAACAACTTCTGGTATAAAATTACATTAACGAGAAACAAAAAAGGCTATTGCCTCAGCTATGGCTATTTTATTTTATATAAAAAAAATAATTAAAAAAATCAAAAAACCCAACTGCGTAAAAAGTGAACCAAATTACGTACATAACAAAAAAAAACTGAAAAGAGAAAAACAAGCACTTAGATGTCCGGTGGTCTAGAATTCTATAATATATTATTGAATGAATACTATTGCAGAAAATAATATATATTTTAATAATGGAACATAAGAACTGAACAGTCGGGATCCATTGAAAATTAGTACTAATTTTCAATGGATCCCGACTGTTCAGTTCTTATGTTCCATTATAGAATATATAGAATTCTAGACCACCGGACATCTAAGTGCTTGTTTTTCTCTTTTCAGTTTTTTTTTTGTGTACGGGTTTTTGATTTTTTTAATTATTTTTTTTATTTCATACTTTTTAGTTATGAATACCTAGGTGGCTATAGTTATTTTATTTATTAATAAGTAGGTATCTAACAATATATAGTTTTTCGACTGAAGTTGAGTACTAAATCGTTAGAAGTTGAAGATGGGCGACCGCGTCAGACATTAGATACTTTAGGTAGTCCAATATACCTACTAAATACTTTAGTATATGTCCATCCACATTCACACGCACAGTCATACGATTTTTTCGTCTTTTGATCGTAAATGTCTACTGTCTAAAGACCTGCATGTGAAAAAGATTGTTACGAAACTTTAAATCAATATAGATCCTAAACGGTCAGTCGAATCAAAAAATGTTGAGAGAAAACTAAAAATGATTTTTAAATACCTATTCAACGATACCCCACTTGATATAGTTTGTTGACTTTATTTTTTTTCATTTTCACAATATGGCGTCCAGTAGTCGCCATTTTGAATTTTCACTAACGTCATGTCTTTAGTGACACTCACCGGATTAAGAGGAATGGATTGACGTGTGAATCATACAAATCGGCCCAGGCGTTTGGTCTATATAGTGTTTCAAAGTAACATACAAACATACATACACACATAAATACATAGACTGTTAAACACAATACCACTCCTTTGCGTTGCGCAGTCGGGTAAAAATAGCGCTGATATTCTGCCAACACTTGGTACATTTTAAAGAAATTATTAAAAACATGACTAGTATAAAAAGTGTCAGAGTGTGTGTTTGTGTGTAACGATGTATGAATAATTTTAACATAAGTATAACAACAATGCATACATATATAATATATATAAAATTGGCAATATTTAATAAAATATATATATTTTTAAGAGTATCGAAATGTCGCACTATATAAGACAGTATAATTGTGCATTAAGTAAATGTTGTTTTAAAGTGAAAATGAATATAAATGCCACAAAACATAAAGAACAATTTTTTTTATAATATTATCGAAAATAAAGTCATAATAAAATATACCAATAAAGATTTTAAAAATCTGGCCGTGCCGGTTTGGCCAACATAGAAATGATGTAGGCAGTTGGAAGCACTGATGATATTGGCAGCACTACGCAAGCAAGAAAGAGTCAGTGAGTTGTCTATGAATTACTTAAACTGTAATAAAATAATGGATTTAGCTCTTTTCATAACTTTCAAATACAAAATTTTTTTCTAGAAAGAAGACCTGTTTTGAGAAGTATCACTTTTGATTTGACTTTAGCTTTGTATTATATTTTAGAAAAAGTACTCGATGTTTACAAAACATCGATGTTTTCATCCGATACATCGAAAGACATCGATGTACAGTTTCGATTTATCGAATCGATAAAAACATCGATGTTTTTTCAAAGTGGACACCCCTATTCCAAACCGCCTCTTCCATCGCTTGTCCTGAGCTGTCATAAGCTGTCCCCAAAAAAATATGGCCATCATATATATGGCCATGGCGGGACAACCGATAGATGTGAAACATCTATGTTAATATGAGAATTCATAATTAATGAAAACGGCGACGCGACGGCCGATTTAAGTACCAGGGGAGAAATTTAGCTTTAGAAACATTGTACAAAATGTTAAATTCTCATACTTAGGTTTTTTATTGTTACTTTGGATCTATTTCAAAAATATATTTGAGCCAGATAAATTGCGAGGGCCCAACATCTTGCCAGTCAGGCAGACACTATTTATAAAAACTGAGCCCGTCACACCGAGTTGATTCTTTGTATTACAGCGCTATCTACCCAAATATTTTAGTACAATTAAATATATTTTTTGTTTAAAGTATGTTAGAGAGATGGCGCTGTACCAAAAAGCAACCTCCTCTGAATATATTGTCTGGTCTGGAGCGCGTTGGGCCCTTTCGATTTGTCTATCTGAAGAAATTATTATAATATATGTTTGAAATAATCCCCTCGTCATCATCATTCTCCAGCTTCTTATCCTAATTCCATGGGGTTGACGCAATGTGTATTCCTCTTCCTACATATTGCAAACGTTATTGGTAGGTATAGTTTTATGACCGACCGCATGCCTGACTCAACTTTCCTTGGGAATGTAATTGTTGACCAAACGGTATCAGCTGGTATTAGCCCCGGTCGATATAAAACTCTTAGTCTGTCTTTTACGACATCCACGAGCAGTGTTGGTAGTATTCGTAGCCGCTACCACACAGCATTTGAAAATAATCCCCTAATTTTAGATAGCTTCTTCACCTGGTGCCTCTAAATCAGTTTTATCCATTAATCCCTTTAGCAGATATTCTTTTCATATTAGTACTTCACAAAAGCCTATGTTTCTCTTGAAAAATAAAGTATTTAATACCTAAAGTAAGGTAAGTCCAACGTTTTGGTTGTTGAATTCTTTAAAAAAGTAGGTATAAAATAGGTATACAAAGGCATAGGCAACGCTATAACGCACAGGCCACTACAGTAGTATTATATTTTGACCTATATATAGTATACAGCTATTTTGATAATCGTAGCACAGCCTCCGTGGCGCAATTGGCTAGCGCGTTCGGCTGTTAACCGAAAGGTTGGTGGTTCGAGCCCACCCGGGGGCGGCATTACTTTTTGTTATTTAAATTCTTTTTATTGTTGACTAATAATTATATCTACAACTATTAATTATTTATTTGTTAATTCTATTATGGACAATAAATTCAGGATAATTTGAACATTATAATTATATCCTCGTGTGAGTGTAGTATCATAGGCATTATGCTTGCGAATGATAGTTCTAAAAATCGACAGAAAAATCACCGTGATAGCAGCACCAACCTAGGAAACTAATATCAAACTGCAACTATGATCGCCAACCATTTGAAATACTAAATATAAACTTAAGGAAATATGTACTTAGGTTGATCGTTTAGATCATTTCTTGGAAAGAACCAGTGAGTTTTTTCATAATTAATTCATGCATCTTTATTCTTTTTCTTTAACACATTAGATAATTATGTATTTTTACATAATATAAGACCAAGTCTTCGACTCACTGCTTGTCCCTATTATACTGTTAAATCTGAAATAGATAACAAATTTTGAAGCGATGTTCACTATCATTCAAACAATTCCTAGCGAACAGTTTTTATAGGTATAATTTATTCCAAATCTACAGAAAAAAAAGACAATATTGCGCGCTTTCTTTGCTAATTTTGTGGGCTATCTTTCTTTATACATACTTGTCATGTCCTCCGATGACTCAATGGTCGCAGCAACTTTTTACCCGCGGATTACGCTTCGTTATTTACCACATAATTTATCACGTTACACTTCACAAATAATTTCTTTTTAAAGGTTTAAAATATGTCAGAGAAACAATTATTAATGCGTTATTTGTTTTAAAAGCAATTCTTACTTTTTTGAAAGCGAAGCGCTTGAAACGAGAACAGTTTCATTCTTCTATTCAACTTGATCACAAAACATGGACTTGATACCTACTTTATTATTATTTTACGGAAGCGGATATAATAAGAAAGCGGATATAACTATGGAAAGGATGCGTTCGGCAATTTTAATGATAATTCTATATTTTGTAATATGAAAATTGATAGTTTTATTTTAATTAATTGTGTTTTTGTCTTAAACGTAAAGGCGTTTTGAATAAAGGTTTTGTATCGGATTCAATTTCTTAGTATTTTAACATGTTAACATGTTAAATAATTTTGATGACATTTTATATAATATGATTCGAAGGAATTTTTGAGGTGTATTGAATATATTGATGTGTGATTTTACATAGTGTCTTCTTTTTCCATTAAAATTTCCAAAAAATACCATGAATATTGTGAATATATACTATTGAAGATGCCGATTTGAGTTATTGACGGACTTTGACACATTTGAGGTCATTAAAATGTGAAGAATCTGCAAATATGTAAATAAGATTATAACTCGATACTGGCAACAATAGAATCGTATTCAAAGAGTAAAGTTATTAAACTGAAAAAGAGTGGCAACTCGATGATAAAATATGCATGTATAGAAAGTGCTGCTACCCAGAGTTTAGGCGGTGAACTAAAGTTGAAGTGATATATATATATATATATATATATATATATATATATACATATTTACATATGTATGTAGAATTTTCTTTTACTATGAGATCTACCCTGAAATATAGAAAAACATGTCAGCTGAGAACGAAACAACCATAATATCAGCTTAACAATGAAAGTTGGGATAATTATTACAAAGTAAATCAATAACCGAAAATAGATCGATGACAATAAGTACCTACGCTAGGAACAAAAAATAACAATTCTTAGTTGTCAAACGTTTGACAGACAGGACAAAATGGCAGCAGCTAAGTTTGTACAACCAATCTGTAGGCAGCGCGACGGTCAGTAAAAATAAGTAATGTTTTAAGTGTGCCCCCCCAGATCGTATTATTAACTGATTGCCTAAATACAAAAAAAAAAGAAAAAGAAGAAGTAATAAAGGAGAGCTAAGGCTTATAAACAAAAGTAATGTACTACTTAATTGTGTATATTAAAAATATCACAAAATATCTATGATCTTAAAGATTTAGTTTTATATTTTAAACAAATCCTGTGCGTTAATGTTTATCTCAATAAAAACAAATGTGAAAATATGAGTCAAGTTAAATATTATATTAATTATCTGTGGTTATCAACTTGATAGATAAAAAAATTGAAATCTAAATGAGTGCAAAATTTTGAAGACAATCTTCGAATTTATTTATAAGAAAAACGTATTTTAACATCGTTAGGTAGGTTATATGAAAACACAATTTCTTGATTATTTTTTTAATGCACTGATATTTTTTAAATTATAAATACGACTTTTAAAATGCCAATAATCGAATTATTTACATGAAGCAAATAACTTATGATCTATATTTGACTCGGTTAGTTTTCCGATACTGGTCGTTTTATATTTAGCTACATAACCTTACAATAATAACACATAATAAAACATAGAAACCAATACGCGCGCACTACCAATACACCAATTCGGTACAATATTTGACGCCACTAAATTGGTGTCAGAAATTACCTTTTTTTTGCGCTAGACTATGGAAGTGGTCACGCCCCAAATCGGTTCGGGGCGACGGAAGAGGCGGCGCGCAACCCTATAGACCCATCCTGCAAAGCGCCTCTTTTTGCTGTGCGAGCGGGCCACCGGTACCCGATCATTGTCTTCGGTGGCCCACCCGACAGAAATGTTACCCTACGTTGCCGCCGCGCCGGTCCGTTTCGTAGTGTGCAAGGTCATTGTGTCCCATTTTATAGTAGTGTGCGGGTATACTCGTGTAAGTAATCACTTGACAGGAACATTTTGGCTTCACTTTTTTTTTTTTTTTTTTACACTTAAAGTACCGAACAGCTATCCTTAACAAATATATCTTTGTTATTTTTTTTATAAGTATTGTACTGTACTGTGTATCTTAAGTAAAAGTTTTTTTTCATATTGTACTGCATCATATTTATTACCCGACTGCGCGACGCAAAGGAGTGGTATTGTGTTTAACAGTCTATGTATGTATGTTCCTTTGAAGCACTATACAGACCAAACGCCTGGGCCGATTTTAATGATTCACACATCAATCGGCGAGTGTACGTTAGTGAAAATTCAATATGGCGACCACTGTACGCATCGATATATATGTACTACGTACTAGATTTCGCGTTCCGAACACTTGCTTTGTTCGACTAAGCTGTACTGCAATCCGTACACGGTACACCTCACTTTAGTGTGACTGCGACCATCATGGATTGTGGGTTTATACAGAGCAGCGTTGTTAATACGATAATTCGAATAATACCAATCAAAACTTGCACATGTGGATATGAATAAAAATTCTTTACTTAACTAAGTAAAATGTTTTGTTGTTAAAGTGTACAAATAGGTAATAATATCAAATTAGCGCAATAAAAAAAAATATTCTACATTTAAATGTCACACCATCTTTGTTAATAGACTAAAGCCCGCAGATGTTCAATTACACTGGTTGGAGGTAAAAATGTGTGACTATACACAGACTTTACGTAGTGTCTAGAAAGTATTTTGATTATTTATATTCTTTTTTCCTTTAGTTTATGTTATCAGTTAATACTTATTTGTCTAGGTTGGTATAGGGTTCTGTTTCGAGTTTTCCTTCTCTTGATAGATGTTATATGCATATTATATCGTTTAGTCGCCTTTTACGATATCCACGACCAAGACAGGTAGTGATGAATTGTATTCTTATTCCGTCATCACACGGATATTCAAAACTATTGTCGTATGTTAAAGCAAAGTTTATATAAACATATAATAGTTCATTTTCTTTTATAATTTACTATTATTTTTATTTATTTAACTACTTAATAATACACTTTGAAATAGAGTATGCTGTATGAATTCTAAAGAATCTTTGTAGGTACAAAAACTGTGTCACTTCTGCTGTGTAAAGTCTATAGTACCACGCATTGTTACATAACGTTGAACGAAACGCGTAAGTGCGCATGAAATGCCTACATCTTACGACGTTTTGGTCGCGAGAAAATTACAAGTATTACAACTATAAAGCGATCTAGCGCTGTGTGCTTCAATGTTCGCGTTAGATTACCTATTTATTCTTTTAGCGCTGCAGCGGACTTTAGTTTAACTGTTACCAAAATGGAACAAAATATTTATTCGAGATAGCTTTTCTATACATATAACTCTATGACTGTACGCCATTTTGTGAAAATGATAAAAATGAAAGTCAACAAACTATATCGAATGGATACCCCATTCGTTGAATAGGTATTTAAAAATCATTATTAGTTTTCTCATAACATTTTTCGATTCGACAGACCGTTTAGGGTCTATATTGATTTAAAGTTGCGTAACAACCATTCTCACATATAGGTCTTTGATGACAGTAGCAGGCGCGGCTCAAGCACATGTAGCGCCCGGGTGCAATCAATAACCTGGCGCCCTCTTGTACCAAGGTGGGTGAACAAAATGGAATAGGTTGATGGTTACAAGCGGCTCTCGGCGCCCCCTAACACCTGGCGCCCGGGTGCACCGCACCCTCTGCACTATAGGTAAAGCCGGCCCTGGACAGTAGAAATTTACAATGAAAAGATGAAAACTTCGTATGACTGTGCATGTGAATGTGGATGGACATCATTGATGTATTAAAAATCGGTTTTTTAATACATCAATGAGGGACATATATACTAAATTATCTACTAGATACCTACTATTTTGGATTGGACTACCTAAAGTATCTAATTTTGACACGGTCGCCCATCTCGAACTTCAAACGATTTAGTACTCAACTTAAGTCGAAAAACTATATAGGTATAGGTAGGTACCTACTCATTAGTAAATAAAATAACTATAGCCTAGCTAGATACTCATAACTAAAAAGTATAAAATAAATAAAATAATTTAAAAATCAAAAAACTCGACTGTGTAAAAAGTGAACCAAATTACGTACACAATAAAAAAAAACTGAAAACAAATACAACAAGCACTTAGATGTCCGGTGGTCTATTAATCTATAATATATTATTGAATGAATACTATTGAAGAAAATAAAATATATTCTAGTAATGGAACATAACAACTGAACAGTCGGGATCTATTGAAAAATTTGATTTGCTGCCGAATAATGATTAATACATTGAAAGATTTTATTTGCTGTCGAATAATGATTAATACATTTACTATGGAAACATTTGAAGTCCACAATACTCCCAACGGATGATCTCGAGTTGCCTCCTCATTTTAATGATCCTGACGCTATAAATAAACATTTTTCAAGCATACCAAGCGTCTCGGATATCAGTATTTCACAGATGACATTCTTTGAGTACCATTGTTTCACTAATGCTACTTTTCATTTGGAGGAGGTTAGCCTTGATTGCATAAGTAATATAATAAAAAGCTTCAAGTCTAATGCCGAGGGTTGTGATTTTATAAGTTTGGATATGCTCATCATGACATTTCCTTACACAATTGATATCATCAGAGACTTAATAAATAATTCAATTAAAACGTCTATATTTTCTGATGTTTGGAAGGTTGCGATAGTTCGTCCATTACCAAAAATTCCACATCCCAATGAAATGAAGGATTTGAGAGCTATTAGCATTTTACCATATTTGTCTAAGGTTATGGAGAAAGTCGTCTGCAATCAGTTGGTAACTTTTTTAGAGAATAACAATATATTGCCTGAGACACAATCCGGTTTTAGAAAAAACGTAGCACAGTAACAGCTTTACTTGATGTAACGGACAATATATTGTGCTCTCAAGATGAGGGTCTATGCACTATACTTGTACTTCTTGATTTTTCCAGGGCGTTCGACTCTATAAACATTAATCTTATGGTTTCTAAATTGCATTATTATGGTTTTGATTCCAAAGCTGTAAGATGGTTTAATAGTTATTTAAATAATCGATCTCAGTACGTGAAGCTGAACTCTTACGATGGTTCCTCAGTGATGTCCGAAAAAGTGGCTGTGACACGAGGAGTACCTCAAGGATCAATACTAGGGCCCATCCTATTTATATTGTACACTGCTGATATATACACGCAAATTAGGCATTGTAAATTTCATAGTTACGCAGACGATATACAAATGTATATATCATTCAAGCCATCTGAAGTTGATAGTGCAATATTAAAATTAAACGATGATTTGTCACGTATTGCCACATGGTCTATCCAAAATAGTCTGATGCTCAATCCTGATAAAACTAAATATCTCTTATTTGGTAGTAATCAAAGACTTGGTAAATTGTGTCCATCAGTGAGTGTTACGATGTCGGGACAACAAATTGAGCGCGTAAATGAGTGTCGAAATTTGGGCTTACATATGGACAGTAATTTACGATTTGAAAAGCACGTAGCAAATTGTGTAAAAAGTTGTTTCTACAAGCTGAAAATTTTATATAAGATAAGGCCGTACATACAAGAAAGTTTGCGTATTCAGTTGGTGGAATCCCTAATCCTATCTAAGCTAAATTACATGGATATAGTCTTTGGTCCACGCTTACTAGCACGAACAAAGAAACTAATTCAACGAGTGCAGAATGCGTGTGCTCGTTTTTGCTTCAAAATCCCGTTAAGGGCATATGTCACTCCATTTTTGAACAAAAACACCATTTTAAAAATGAAGCATAGGCGCAAACTCCATTTAGCCTGTCTCCTTTTCGGAGTTTTGAAATATAAAGTACCTAGTTACTTATATAGTAAATTGTGCTGGCTATCACAGGCTAGATCCTGTGGGCGTCGGCAGTGTGCAGATCAACTGTCTATACGATGTCATAGTTCGGCAGCTTTCAGAGGCAGTTGCCGATATGTAACGACAAAGTGCTGGAACAATATCCCTCCACCAATTAGGAATCTGCCAAACATATATCGTTTTAAAACTACGTTAAAAAAAATCATTTTCGAACATCAAAAAACAGAAGAGGCTTTGAGGCACGACACTAGTGTCATCTGAGATATTTTTATTTTGTGTTGAAAGAAAAATCCTACCCATAAATTATATTACTTATTCAATTATATCAGATTTATTTATTATATTTATATTATTGCTATGCTTGCATTCATTTGGATTTATTTTGTTTTTTTTTTATTTATTTTATATTTACTTACCACCATGTTTTTCATTCTTCAAGAAACTCGTTTTACTTAAACTCTATTTATTCGTAATTGTTACTGATACCTACTTTTGTTAAATAGCTCGTTACAATAAATCTTTTCTTTCTTTCTTTACATTGAAAAATTTGATTTGCTGTCGAATAATGATTAATACATTGAAAAATTAGATTTACTGTCGAATAATGGATCCCGACTGTTCAGTTGTTATGTTCCATTATTACAGAATATATTTTATTTTCTTCAATAGTATTCATTCAATAATTTATTATAGATTAATAGATCACCGGACATTTAAGTGCTTGTTTTATTTCTTTTCAGTTTTTTTATTGTGTACGTAAACTATCAATGCTGTACTATTCTGTCCTAAATATTACGTCATACGTAGTATCTCTTAATCTGTGATTACGTCATAGTCGTAGAATATTGACGTCTCATCTCAGCTCATATATGTATGTATCACAGTTGGAATCGACCCTCCTTTATAATGGGAGGGAAATTGACCTACCACATCTCGCTGCTCAGGGGTGTTAGTATAGGTTTAGTTTCGAATTCTCTCTCTTTTACATAGATGTTATAAGAGTTTTATATCCCTTAGTCGTCTCGTACGATCACCCACGGCTAAGATAGAGAGGGTGATATTTGTATTCTTAGTCCGTCACCACACGGAAAGGAAAAACATAAAAAATATGGACGTATCTTTCATATATTAATACAAAAGATACGTATTACATTAATACCTATTAGAAATTGTAAAAATAAATTACGTGTAAATTACTACAAAAAGGGCCAACATCACGTGGTATTCCCAGGCGGTCACCCATCCAAGTACTAACCACGCCCGATGTTGCTTAACTTCGGTGATCGGACGAGAACCGGTGTATTCAACATGGTATGGACGTTGGCGAAGTCTTTAATATAATTTAGATACATATACAGAGTATCCGGTAATTAATGGATAACCTTAAAATAGCTTATGGTAAAACTTATGGCCATTCAGAAAAAAATACGAAAAAAAATGGATCATAAGTAGTACCTAAAATAAGTATAAAAAAAATAACAATTATTTTTTGCCTTATTTTACTTTATTGAACACTACGGCTAGAAATTAATGAAATTCATCGGTTTTTCGTTTTTTTAATATTAAACACTAATTATTCTGATAGATAGATAGTAAATAGTAAGACTAGCTAAGGTGCTTTTTTTTTTTTTTTTAAATATGCAAGATCATTTGTTTTGGAAAAATAGCTAAATTTATTTTTAAACAAAGTTTTAAGGTCTTGGGTAAAAAAAAATCTATGAACACATGAGTGACCAATAATTTCAAAATCATGTCGGTTTCAAGCAGATTTGATAATAGTACAATTAATAATTGTATCTGCCTTAAATAGTGAATTACTGCTATTAATTTAGAAAATGAGAAAAATTACTAAAACAAAAAAAAAATATGGGAACTGTTCTTTTAATTCAGTTGTTCCTAACCATTGGGGTTAATAAAGACAACATTTAACATTTAGAATACTTTATTTTACACTCGTTTATAACAAATGTTCAAATTGTTGGCCCCTCATTCTTATGCAGGCCCTACATCTGCGGATGAATGCTCTTCGGAGCCATCTTGTGTACCGTCGATCACTTATTTTTGATGCGGCTGCTATTTCTACCAACACCACTTCCCGGCATTCTGCCTTCGGAGTAACAGCCGTGGACTCTTATAAATACGCGATAGTCTGGGTGGCGCGCATTAGGGTATCTCTCCTTATAAAGAGCTGCGGCCGCATTTTGACAAATTAAAATTTAGCATTCTCTCTGAAATTAATCAAACCTCATTATTGGTAGAGAAAAACATACCCAACTATCTAAGAATAATTTCTAATAGAGATAATTACAAATTACCAAGGACGAATAATTGTTATGGAGAAAGAGTCGAAAGATATTTACTTCCGTTCTTGTTAAATAATCTTCCTGATAAATTACAGCAAATGTACAACTCAAATCCTAAATATTTTAAATACCAACTCAAAAAAATGTATGCAAGTAATAAATAAGAATAATAGGTAATATTGATATAAGTATATATAAATTGTAATAACAACGACTCACCGCAACCCAGATAAACCCTTCGCGGTTTACGTGGTACGGTTTATTATATTGGAGATTTACTTTTAAGAATATTGGAAATAAATAAATAAAATAAAAAATAAATTTGCGTTTCCTCTGCATTCACCATAAATAAAATGCATGTTTGCATATTCTTGTGCGCTATACTGATGACGTGGCATTTTGATTCACAAAACACCAGAAGCCAGTCCGAAACAAGTCAAGTCGTCGCAAATAGTATCACCAAACAAAACGAGTCCAAATCAGTCAGCAAAACGAATAGTCCAGTAAAATAGCCAGATGGTACTTTTAACACTGATCAAAGTAAATCACGATATTTTCGTGATTTACTTTAAGATGTTTAAACTTTGTTTAAAAATAAATTTTGCTAATTTTCCAAAATAAGTGTACTTATATATTTTTACAAAACAAAAGTACCTTAGCTAGTCTTAATATTTACTATCTATCTATTAGTATAGTTAGTGTTTAATATTTAAACAACAAAAATCGATGAATTTCATTAATTTCTAGTCGTAGTGTTCAATAGAGTAAAATAAGGCAAAAAATAATTGTTATATTTTTTTTAATACTTATCTTAGGTACTACTTATGATGGATTTTTTTTTCATATTTTTTTTGAATGGCCATAAGTTCTACTATAAGCCATTTCAAGGTTATCCATTAATTACCGGACACTCTGTATATAAAACATTTATCATGCTATACTATTTGAAATAAAACTACTTTTACGGATTCTATCGCGTTTGTATTTGATTTTTAATTTCCCGACGTTTCGAACACTTTACAGTGATCATGGTCACGGGAGGACTGAGGTGTCTTACGTCCAATATGTCATTGTATTTCAAATGCTATACTATTTTTTAAAAAATTTAATGTACATATATTTATATTATTTATAATGGTGCTATTATTCTCTGGCACTCTGTTCTCTCTGCCTACCCTGTAAGGGATATGGCGTGATGATATGTATGTATGGTGCTATTGTTATTAAATCTTTACTAAAACTTGTAATATATGTACCTAACATATATTTATGTCGATTTTAATGCTGCGTCAGAGTTTCGCAGTCATAATGTTATTATCATATTACTCTCAAACTGTACTCGTGTTAGTTTTCGAAGTGAACACTTCTTTTGCGCAAACGCAGATTTTTTCGTAGACTGAGCTGGCTGATCCGTCCCGCTTTCGGGTGAACTCGGGACCGCCGAGTGTACCCGAGCGATAAAGATACAGTCAGCTGCTCTTCACTGCTAGTCATTGTGTTTATTATTACATTTATTCAATTTATATGTAATAATTGTTATCATTATTTATTATCGTTTTCCAATAATTTTTAATAGTTATTGTTGATGCGTAATAATAATTATTTTAAGAATCATATTTTGGTTTACATTGTAAGACCACGTCGTACTTTTCTGGATCAAATGGAAGATGTGTTGGCGAAAGGTCAGATTAAGAGTACGCGTAACCGTAGAGCATGTGTGAAGACTGTGATGAATGTGAATGAAGCGATGGGGGTATGTCAGGATCGTGGTTTGTGGCAATCCGTAGTCTCTGCCTACCCCTCTGGAAAACAGTCGTAAGGTTATGTATGTATGTAAGGTTAGTGTATATAGTTAACGGTTTATTGTACAAATATACATATGAAAAAATATATAAAACAATTTTTTTTTATAGTTTTAAGTTTTCATTTCTATCGGCAGTCCTCATGATTGCTTTTTATTTTTTTAATTTATCTTGACTCAGAGGTCAAAGAGAGAGAGAGAGAGAGAGAGAGAGATTAACCTGAATAATAACTGCATCAATTGAGTTGTAGTCATCCAATCTCAAACAACAAAATATGGTTTTTAGGGTTTTGTACCCAAAGGGTAAAAACGGGACCCTATTACTGAGACTTCGCTGTCCGTCCGTCTGTCACCAGGCTGCATCTCAAGAACGGTGATAGCTAGACAGTTGAAATTTTCACAGATGATGTATTTCTATTGCCGCTATAACAACAAATACTAAAAATAAAATAAATATTTAAGGGGGGCACCCATACAACAAACATGATTTTTTTAGTTTTACGGAACCCTTCGTGCGCGAGTACACCTCTCACTTGGCCGATTTTTTAGGGTTTCGTACCCAAAGGGTAAAATAGGACCCTATTACTAATACTGTTGTCCATCCATCCATCTGTTTGTCACTAGGCTGTACTTTATGAATCGTGATAGTTAGACAGTTGAATTTTTCACAGAAGATGTATTACTGTTGCTGCTATAACATCAAATATGTAGCAAAAAAAAATATGCGTGCGTACAAAGTACACATATCAGAAGTGAAACTTTGGCAAACTATTTTTTTAATCTCGTTTACATACATCAACCAATAGCGTGTACTTTGTCTCTCTCTCTCTCTCAGGGTGGTGCGTGTGGGTTTCATCTGTAAAAAATCTATTCTCATGTAGGGGTGTCTACTTTGAAAAAACATCGATGTTTTTTTTCGATTCGATCGAAACTGTACATCGATGTCTTTCGATGTATCGGATGAAAACATCGATGTTTTTAAACATCGAGTACTTTTTCTAAAGTCATATCAAAAGTGTTACCTACTTCTAAAAAAAAAAAAGGTCTTTTTTGTGGCATTTACTGGTTATCATCGTTTCGATGTTTTATGAAAAAACATCGATACATCGAGTATTTCGATAGCTCTTCAAAACATGGGATCGATTCGATGTATCGCATTGTAAACATCGATGTTTTCGATGCATCGATGTATATCGAATATCCCTATTCTCATGCGCGCAAAATAGTTTCCCTTCGAAACAAGATGGCGCGTAACGGAAAAATGTGACGGTAAATTTTTTTCCAACGCCGATAACGAAGTTTCACTTCAAAAAGAATAAAATAAATGTTCAAGAGACTCATACAACAAATAGATATTGAAAACGAAAACAGGCTTGAAATATTCACATAATATTTAGTTATATATTCACTTTAGAAATAAATAATTAAATTAAAATAAAACAAATATAAAAATATTTAAATGGGCCTCCCATACAACAGAGATGATTTATCCGTTTTTAATGATAATGGTACGAAACCCTTTGTGCGCGAGCCGACTCGCACTTGGCCGGTTTTCTTAGATTGCAAAGGCAAATAATGGTATATTTTGAACTGTCCATATTCGTTATAATGAATGTTTTAATGATGATAGTCAGCACTGAAATTTTATATAAATCCTTCTTAGTCCCGTTTCATTACACTGAGTTAGTTAAAAATTAATAAATCGATTAAAATTAAATGATTTTATTATAAAAATTGAATTTAAATTATAAAAAGAGTTTGTCAGAAGTGGGATTCGAACCCACGCCCTCAGAGAGGACCAGAACAACTCGGAACTCATGTTTAGTGAGCAAGGTAACCTTGAGTCTGGCGCCTTAGACCGCTCGGCCATCCTGACTTGTAATCGTGTGCCTGAATTTATCAATTAGTTTCAAATACTTATATATTTCCATAAAAATAAAGTATTTAATTGTTGTGATAATAACGTAATTATTCTGAATATATTACTTTTAATATCAATTGATAAAAGTATATAATTATATGAACCTTATAAAATTCCCTAACGGTAGACAGTTGCACTATTTATAATAGGTTTACCGTTTAGCACACGTAGTTCTGCTATTTGTCCACAGATGGCACTTATATATTTGGTAACAGAAAAAGCTACACTATCATATTACTGTCTTCAATAAATTAATCTAAACTTTTAATACTAGTTAGATTTGCGGATTTTCATATAATGTAAGGCATTAAGGACGTAGTGACATTCAAACTTTCGCAGTTTCGCTTGCTAAACAATTTCATGATCTTGCAGCACCTTGCAGTGACCTCACATTTTATTTAGGGTCGAGTCGCAACTCGACCCTAAATAAAATGTGAGGTCACTGATTTTAGCAGATTTAGCTTCACCTCACCCCTCACATAACGCAAGGCCACGCACGTGCGGCCTTTGTGATGGGACGCCACCATATAGTTTATTAATATATTAATATAATATAAATATAATTTATTAATTCAAAGTTTAAATTAGCCTCGAGCAGCAAGGTCCGATTATACACCCTTTATATACGGCCAATCATGATCGACCTATGCTAGCGTAGTGTTCGCGCATGTTAAGGCACACAGGATTCACAGTCTTCAGCCATTACAAAATAGGTTTAGGCGCCGAGCTCCGGGAGCACCGTGGTTCAAACGAAACGTCGATCTTTACATCGACCTCGAACTCCGATCATCAGGCAATTTTTGAAACAGTGCTTCCGCAGGTACTTTTGACTCTGTCTTTATCACACTCGCTCAATTAAGAGCTTACACGGCCCGCGAGACCATTACCTACACATAAATGCTCGTGATTTCGTCCTCACCGTCGAGGTGCTAAATCGCGACGCGCAAAAGTCATAAATCCAAACGTGAGCACGCCTACTTTGCCACCAGCGACGCTCCAAGCCGAGGTCCCTTCCATTGTGAATTAGGCACGCTACTGTTAAGTATAAGGTCATAAATTCGAATTCTGTATGGTGATGGCTTAAGAATTACATGTATTCCATCATCACCCGCTTATTTTTCAGAAGGAATCGTCATATCGTCGAAAGCTGTCTGAGGGATGATCAGCAGGATGGTCAGTAGTATTTCGCTGGGTAGCTAACACCAACTGTGATCTCCTTTTGCCAAGTGTGGCGATCATGGCATTATCCGCTTGAGGAGGCTTCTGTCCAACAGCAGGTGGCTATGTAGTGGATAACCCAACGGACTGACGATTCGGATTTAGGTATGAAAATAGCATATTTGAAATCTGAACTATGCTCAATAGACACCACCACCAATCTCCTGCTCCTATCTCAATTATTTGGGGTCGACGTAATGTGTACTCCTATTCCGTGCATATCGCAAATAGTTATTGGCACTAATTTTGTGACTGTGGCCAACTGCCTATCATCAACCCTTCTTGGCAATGTAATTGTAGATCAAACAACATTATGTAGAGGTGGCCCAGGTCGATATAAAGGTCTTAATTCCCAAGCAAAGTGGTTCGGGTTGAGAGCCCTCTGCGCTCACCCACAGTCCAGGTAAAGTTGTCATAACCATCTGAGGCTAACAACTAAGACACAAAAAAGAAGCTAAATGTTGGTAGTATTCATAGCTAATACTAGCTAGCTCATTAGATTCCAATATTAAATAAATGCATTCACATTTGCATTATATTATATTGAATTCCAGATATATAAAATAGGAAAATATATCTTTCAGTCATAATTTAAAATAATCCATGCGGTGACCAAGTAAGAATACAATTCAACCACCCTCTATCTTACCTGTGGGTGATCGTACGAGACGACTAAGGGATATAAAACGCATATAACATCTATGCAACAGATAGACAACTTGAAACAAAACCCTATACTAAGACAGACATGTACTGTACACACTGACCAGCATGGTGTAGTAGGTCAATTTCCCTCCATTACGGAGAAGGCCTGAGCCCAACAGTATGACGAATATGAGTTGGAGATGATGATATTTGAAATAAATTGAGTTTTATTATTATATATTTTGGTCAATATCAAAATAAAAATACAGATTTAAATACAATACAAAAAGAATATACATAATTACTATATGATAGCTTCAAAATGCTGCTTTATTTACATGTAAATTACTCTTGTACAAAAATTTTACTTAAAAATAACTCTCCCTAGTGGGATACTTTATAATCACTCATTATATACAACTTCTCAATGAGACACTAACTGGAGCTGCTTGGTATATTCGCCTGTTTGTGTCAACATCCTCACTAAATTGCCTGTCATATTGAGTTAGGCTTTTTGGTTATTTCCATAGCCCTATCATTTAAAAAAAAAATGACAGTCATCTAATCTCATTGAAAAGGGATCATGATATTCTAAATTGAGACTAGATATCAAGATACTTGAGTATTTCGACTTCCTCATACCAACCTTTTTCTTTCTCCTTTTTGAACAACACCCCGCTCTAAAGAAATGAATACTTGAATTGCGAGGTACTTTACAAACATGTGATTAATGAAATGAATGCGAAGTACACCCAGATTCGGAATAAAAAATTTGTGGATTATTTATATAGCACTGTTGTATTGCGAATGAACTGGCTACATCTGGATATCTTAACCAATAGCAGTACCATGCAACCGCAACCATCAGTACAGTAGTTGCTATCAATACTTTTTAACAACTTCATTCCGAGATACACATTTCACATTCCTTCTAGAATATTATTTATAGAGCTTGCAAGAATTTTCATAATAGTTTCCTTCTCAGAAAAAGGAAATAGTAATTAATCATTTACAATTTATTAACATTGAAATTTCATAAAGTTTATGCCATGGTATTGGAAGATCAGTTATCAATTATGTAGCAGTCCATTATGATCATCATCAGCTTTCCCATTATGATCATCATTTACTGTGAGCTTAGTAATATTTATATAGACTAAACAGTGTTCGATTGCTAAGTACTAAAGAGTTTGAAGAATTTTTTTCACCCCCATCCCAACTTTTTTAATCTTAAGCATAAGGTTTCACCCTCATTATGCTTATATAAACTGTTAACTATAATGAATTTACAAAGTGCTTTACACTATCATCATCTTGCTGTTATCCCAATAACTTGAGGACGAAGCAATATGTCCTCTTCATACATTAAGTAAATTTCTTAGTTTTCTATATAAGATTTATTTACTAATTCTCTATATTAAAATAAGATGGTACATTATTTAGACTTATTTTTGGCTTTTTAACTAATTATATTGTGTTATTTAATTTTCAGATTGTATATTATTACTAAATTATTGTAATAGATGTTATATTAAATTTTTTACTTTCAGGTCAAATGTATTGTTTAAAATAGTCTACGGCCTATGAGGATGAAACTGACTTCTTAACATAGAGTTCAGTTTGGTTTTGTATTTAAGTCAATTCTAGAAATAACCCACACAACTTATTTGAATGGGTAAGTCTTAACATGATAACTCAACACAATTTAATAAACTGCATCAATCTAAAACTTGGCAATCGTCGTCATCAACAAAGCCTCCATTCAACGCATCATTTAAAATCTTACTATGATTCTTTCTTAATTCATTATCGATAAAACTTCTACGTCCTTCCTTTGTCCGTTGTTCGGTAATTGCTGTTGGAGAAGGTCGAGTAACCATTCCTTTTGTAAACGTGTATATTACAGTAGTGAAATCTCCTTCAATGAAAGCTAAGTTCACAGTAGGTCCAGTCTCAACTGTACATAGATTTTCTTGAATTTGATTGATGTAATCTATACTTATAAAATCGTAGGTAGGTATTGGGACATAAATATTCAGTTTTTCGCGTTTATTTGGTCGAGCGACTATATAGAGTGTGTCTATATCCTTGTTATAACAATACTCGGTGTCATACATTAGTTTTTCATCCACTAAATGTAAGTATAAATTGTAGGCAAGTGATATTTTCATATCAGATGAGCAGCCTAAAGCCTTCATATCTTCCTTAATTTTAGTTTCAATATCCATATTTACGTGGTTTTATTTATATTGTTTAACTCGTAGTATTTTTTAGTTGATTTATTGTGTTAATTTTAAACAGTAAAAAAATAATAACCTCAAGCTATAACCTCAAATATATCGTATATAAGTTATCAACTTATTAGATTTTTTAGTCTGTCAACATCTAAAATGATGAGAGAAATTTTGGTAGGAACGTGAAAATGTCATGTAGTATACTATACTCAAAGCTTTAGTGTTTCATGGTGTTATATTAAGTAATTTAGTTGGTACTTTTATGTGATGAAATGCAGAGAAAGAGTTAAAGTTTAGTAAATATGACATGAACGTGCTTTATATACATAAGATTTCTGGTTCTGCCAAAATTCGGAAATGAACCTTTGAACATTCCATCACATTGAACAGCCGTAGTTGATTTAAATATATTAAGTCCGTCTATTTAATAGGTAGGTATGAAATAAAACTAAATATATAGGTTTTTGTTTGATTGTGTTTTTGAGTTTTGTCTTGATACAAATATTTTTAGCACTGTTACGAAGGTCTGTCATTGTCACTAAGAGGTAACATAATAATATGTATTAGAATATTTCTTATTTTATGGAATATGATACAATTAAAATGCTGAAGTGTAGTGAACATGGTATAATAGTGGTTTACGTGTATTTTCGTGTCTTCCAAAAATTCTCAAAGAAATCGTTTGGTCATCAGCGCCCAATTAATGGTAATGACTTGACTTATTGACGGAGAGTGACTATTAAGGCTATGCAATATGAAGAAGTGATAAATGATATACCTACCTATGAAGAAAATTAATACGTAAGACAAGGCAGTAAGGTCGACTAACTATAGCTTGCCCATCATCATTATCTTGTTCTTATCCCAATTACTTGGGGTCGACGCAATATGTCATCTTCCTCCATAGAGTCCTATCAGACGTCATTTCTGTAGTAACTCCCTGTCTATCCATGTCGTGCCTGACGCAGTCCATCCGTCTTTTCTTTGGTCTTCCTTTACCCCTAAAGCCTTCAACATTCATAGTTAAAACTTTCCTCACAACATTACTTTCACCACACAGCAATTACTATAACTTGCCTATAAGGGCGAATATTTAAAAAAAAAATTAAATAGAGATAGAAAAGCTTTGTCAGAATTTTTGGTACCTATATCTCTTCAACTTTTAAGAATATGCTCGTACCTTATTATATAGAATAACACCTATTTAGGGGTGACACTGAGAATCGACAGGTAGTGCAACAGAATTTTATGAAATATGGTTGTTGACTTTTGGCGGGAATATGAAAGCGTCACGTGGTAGTCTTCTATTATATGCGTTATCTTGGTGTTTTAACGTGTTATATTAAATAATTTTGATGTCATTAATTCATGTAATGTGCAGTGAAATCTCATACAATGATTAGGAGAGAAACTGGTGAAACCCTCCGACTTTTGCGACTACCACGGGCACGTAAGGGTTGGCGAGAATTGTATTCTTATTCTGTCTTTATGTGAGGAGTTTGACGTTCAATTATGATGATATATTGGCCGTCAAATAGGTACCTTATTCTTTTTTTTTTTTTTTTGGCCGCGGGCTACGGTACGTCAAACCCCGCTATTCCGTCTGGGGCGACAGGAAAAGCGGCGCAAGACCCCGTAGACCCGCCCTACAATATACCTCTCGACGCCGTGCAGGTGGGTCACTGGTACGCGGTCTTTTTCTTCAGTGGCCCACCCGGCGGTCTACCCTCACGGGTATCCTCGCTGATGTCGACGCCCGGACAGTTTGCACCGTCGGGGCGTCGTCCTCACGCGGTGGCCTCGCTCCCAGGGCGACCAGACTAATCCCCGGTCCGGTCACCCGAGGTACCTTATTCTAGTGAATGTTGAAATGCATTCGAAACGTCTCGAAAAAAAAAACTGAAAATGTCACAACTATAACATATATCAACACCAGTCACCAACTTTTTTTTATTTAATCATGCAATAGTTTGATGTTCTGTCTAATTTTAGTCATAAAATGGTTTTTTTAGTAAATAAAAACATTTTAAATATTTTTTTGATCGAATTGTCATATTATTTTAATTTTTTAGAGGCATTTCAAATTTGCCTGTTGCTTTGATTAATCAAAGGCCTGTTGGTTCGACAAAGATTTTTTATAATGTACCTACACAATGACTGATATTAATATTTTTGACGTTGAACGAAATGTAGCAATATATTTAAATTACGATGTACCTACATAAGGACTTAAATAGGTAAATAATTACAATTTTTTATTGGTAATATACTTTTATTTTTAAAATAGTTACAATTTCTGAAGTTAGTTAAATAAAAAGACTCCACATTAAGATCTATGGTATGAATGTTGTTAAGTATTTGGGTGGGATAGATTGTAAGTAAGTGGAACATTCTGGAATAAACCCAATTGGATATTAAACATATTGCATATTCTTCAATCTGAATTCATTTATTCAGTGATATTTAAGCATTTAATACGAGACGTTTACTAAGAAAATAAATAGTAAATTAATAAAAAAATCCTTAAAAATAACGGTTATAAAAACGTTCAGTCACAAACTATTTACATTATATGGAGTATAAAAATAATCTTATACATTATTTTCTTTTATAATTAATTAAAAATATATTACATACAGTTAACTTTTAAAGCACGTGGCCACAGACCGTAAAAGTAAAATAGATAATATTAAAAACTAAATCACTAAAATTAATGATTACTTAGGTGGAACCAAGTAAAGAGCCTCTGAATATAGGTACTATTTACAAGACTTCACCGCCATCATTCGTAATCCAATATGACCCTATTAAATATTTGTTAATAGATTATAAAAGATTGAATAACCTATACACAAATATTCTATTTTTTTTTATATAGAAAGCTATTTAGATAAAAAGCCTTGGCTATGAAATGTGTATTTATGCAGAATGAGAATAAGTGGAAATGTCGGACATAATTGTCCATCAACCAGTAGCGTTTTATCTCAGCATTCTAAAATACTATCTAATAGCTTGTAGTTTGGTATATACAAAAATATATCTCTCGATCATACTTATGTCATTGTTTAAATTAATTGCTGCCAAACTACACAGTAATAGAATATTCCCAGTCAATATGACCTTGATTTATATATTACTTGATTGTCAAAAATCAATATTTTGAACAGTTTTTAGCACCACATTAAATATTTCTTAGGACTTAGAGTACATCTTTACTAGTTTTAATACATTTGCCTCTAAAACATATTTCCGTTTCGTGTGAGATTTCAGTGGACATCGACGTGCTTAAAACATTGACAGGATCCATAAATGATGATACAGACGAGCTTTCCACTTTAACATTAGGATTTACCGTTGAGCGATTGTCTGTTTTAAATGCCCTTGTAGTATTTACTTTTGTAATATCCAAGAACCCTGAGAAATCTGTTCTGTCTTCGCTTGTTGACGAAGCAGTTATTTCATCTGGTATGAAAGCGGTCTCAGTTGTCTTCAACTTTGATTGTTCTGTAGTTACTTGAATCTCCGATACAGTTGGATTAGTGGCGTCATTTCCAGAATTAGTACTTTTTTCACTGTCCTCTGACGTTACGCCGAAGAAGTAATCCATAAAACTAAACGTATCTGACCTATCAATGGCTTTAGTAGGCATCGGTTCAGTAGGTGTAGTGAAATAAAGGTCGTCAATTGTAGGGTCAGGTGAACCTGTACCTAAATCCAAGTCTCCAGGACTAACGGTTGGAATTTCTTTTTCAAGATATAGAGTGGTTTGCTTACTTTCATCACTTACAAGGGTTTCTTCGGTGTCGGATTCTTTATTATTAGTCTTAAGCATATCTAAAGAAGTTACGATGTCGTCGTTGATTAAATCATCGCCACTTGAAAATAGGTCCGTGAGGAAATGGAAGTTTGGTTTGTATGTAGTGACTTTAGGTTTCTCAGGCTTTTCGGAGTTTTTGTGTTGTGCTGTTTTCATTTTGATAGGATGTCCTAGGTGGTTGACGGTATTAGTATAGTACTGTGATTCAGCGAATTCTATAGATTCAGTAGTCGCAGGACGCACTTTGACCTTCTTCCAGAAACCACGACGGCGGCTTTTAAGGTTTCCATCATCCTGAAATAAGTAACAAGTTTGTATTATATATAACCACCTACAGTATTATAATGAATATATTTTCAGAGAAATTAAGGAATGTCAATACTGATAGAAGCTTGTAAATAATACTAGCGGGAAATGAAAATTAAAAAAAAGAAAAATTGATAAATGATACAGACGGAACAGGTGTCAGCACCAAGATGACGACAGAAATACATAGCAGACATAAATATGTCGCACTCTTCACAAGTTTGGCATGAAGTCAGATGGAAGAGCACAATGCTACTATAGGAACTGCATTATTGGTTTATTGTCTAGTGACTATAAATAATACGTGCTGATCACATATTTTCGTTAGACGTTTCTTATTAGTAGCAGAGAATTTAGTTCTAATATTAGATACAGAGACTCCAGTAGGTCTATATATAAAACGTTAGAACTAACCATAAAAATTTCACAAATGATACGTTTGTCTAATGGGGATACAAATGTAAACTATAAACATGAATATTAAATTTTTAAACTGGTTGAACATAAACGTCATAGTCATAACAATAATCCAAATGTGAAAAAAAAAATTTTTTTTAATAATAATAAGTTTGAATTAAAATACATATATTTATATTGAGACCAGTTCCTGACAGCTTAAATGGTAAAAATCTAAGCGAAAATATTACTTAATTAGTTTATTACAACTAGTTAAGAATACTTTCGAAATTGATTGATATTTATGAAATTATTTTTGGAGTTTACTCCTTAAGAATCGATTTTCATATAAGGCGCCCGGTATGAGAAAAATTTGAGGAGTAAAATCTAGTGATCGAATGACCTCGTAACGTTTTTGGTGCGCAACCTATTCTGCGCACCTTTCACTTTTTTTTTAAGAACTATCATGCTTTATTCTCATAGCTAATAAGTTCTGTAGTTAAGTAGTTAGATATTGCTTACCTCATCCAAAAGAGGAGAATCATCAACCGTGGTTGGATCTGTAGTAGTTTCTTCTAAGACGGTAGTAGACTTTGTAGGGTAACTATCCCCAGAGGATATAATTTGTTCTGGTGGTATTTCACCAATTTCTCCACCTTTGTGCTTCATCACATTGCTATTATATTCATCTTTGTCTTGTTCATCTAAACTTTTCATTACTTCTTCTAACATACTTTCAAACGTGGACATTGAATCGCTTGAATCACTTTTAGTTACCTTGCTTTGCTCTACTAGAGCTTCAAGCGTAGGTGGAATATCAGGAATTTTTTTATTCATTCTATTATTGGTAGCTGGTGTTACTGTTAAAAGAATATCATCATATTCGTTCCTGGCAGTTATAATATCCAATTCAAGTTCCTTATCTAAACGACGTTCCGTGGTTTCAATTTTGTGCTCATCTACGATATCGTTAGGATTATAGGGTTTAAATGAATCACTTGATATCTTTGGAGACCACTGTTCAGCTCGTTCCACATATTTAGGTCTATTGATTGAATAGTTTGAATCTTGATCTTCTACTTCTGACTCAGTATTAGGTTTCTTGTTGTATCTTTCAGAAAATCTAGGTCTGTGACTAAATCTGGAATGTAGTAAAGTTCTTGTGGTAGAAGAGGGAGCTTCAGTTGACTTTTCTGGTTTCTCCGTGGTTTTTTCCGACGGTCTGCGTCCTCTGAAGCGATTCTTTACATCGTATATGCGTTTAGTACTTGATGCTTCAGTTGTAGTAGTTGACTGAGAGTATGAGGGCCTCCTTCTGCGGAAATTGTTACGTTTAGTCGTGCTCTCTGTAGACGAAGATGACGAGACAGCTGATTCTGTTGAAGATTCTGGTTTATATACAGGATGCTTATGTTCCTGTTCTGGTCTTATATGTACTTGCTTTGTTTTCAAGCCAGCTTCGATTTCATCAATCCTCATCGTTGTTCGGCGTCTGTCAAAAGCTGGTCTGTAAGTTATTGGTTGAGAAGGTCTTCTCCTTTCTTTGAGTTTCGATGATTCTGTTGTCGACGCCGGGTGATATTGTCTAATGACTCCAGGGCGTATGCGAACTCGATTATATGACGGCGTAGTTTGTACCACATTTTCTTCTTCTTCAGTATCATGATTTTCCTGACTTTCAACTCGTGTAGTTTCGGTTTCAGGGGCAACAGTTGTAAATTCTTCTTGTTTTGTAGTTATATATTCATTATCATTAGAATAATTGACTATATTTTGTTCTGTTGAACTTGTTTCTGTAGCACGTGCAATAGGCTCTCTTCTTGACGGTTTTGGTAACGGCGTTGTTTGTTTAACATATATATCTTCATCCCTATTATCTGCGTCATCATATGTTGATGAACTGATCGGGGCGTGGCTGCTTCTTGATTTATAATAGTATTCTTCGTTACGGGTAGATGATAAATTTGGCACATACGGCAATTCCGTTTGAACAGTGCTTCTTGCGGTGAATGTAGGTAAAGCTGACACATCTTTTAATTCATCATGTTCACTTATAGAAGCTTTCTCATTGGTGTAAGCATTTTCTGTATCAGTAGTTTCAGTATTAGATTCCTGTGATTGATATGAAGAAAGTCTTATTGTTGTTTCAGTAATAGCTTCTATATCTTTAGTGGTCATGGTTTCAGTCAGTGTTACAGGATAGTTTTGGTGTAAGACATCTCTTTGGTATGCTAAATCCTCATCTTTTTTATTATTGTGTGACTTTTTTCTTTCATATAGTTCTTCATCATCAGAGGGTTTGTATTGAACACGTCCTCGTGTTCTAGTTCTCGGTGAATTTGTTAAACTTTCTTCAGAATCTGAAGTGTCCCTAATTGGATCTTCTGTTGAGATTTTATTTGGTTCATATCTAGGTCTATTAGTACTTGGTCGTCTTTCTCTTTGAGGACGTCTAGTAGTTACTCTTTCACTTGATTCGTAAGAATCATATCGAGATGTAGTTGTGTACCGAGGACGACCTCTAGACCTTATTGGTGATTTTCTTGTAGTTGTTGTCGTAGTAGTAGTAGTAGAAGATGAAGGATTTATGTTAGCTACTTCTAATGCGGGGTCATAATTGTTATATTCATCATATCTTGTTGGTGTATCTAAATCAGTTGTAGCCGGTGAATTTATAATTGAAAGATTTTCTTGGTTAATGCGAGTAGCAGTCTCTTCTTTATTATAATTGGATTTGTAACTTTCAATTGATGTGTCCGTGTTATATTTATTGATTGAGAGGTCATCATCTGTGTTATATTGACTGACTGGACTATTAGTATTAGTGCTGTATTTATTATAAATATCAGTCTTGTATTGATTAACGCCAGATTCTGCATCATTATATTGGTTTACAAAGTCAGTATCTGTATTAGTCTTGTATTTATCAACGGGAGTATTATTTATGGGACGTGTAGGTTGTGTTTGCTGAGAAGTTAATTCAGCCTTACTGTTGTAATCATTGTAAGCATGGTACTTTTGGTTTTGGTCTGAATTATAGTGTATTTCAGGAGTGTAATTATTTAAGTAACTTGGTGACTGCTGTTGACGATGTTTTGGTTTGTCTGTAATTACTGATTCTGGTCTTGATTCAGGACCTGATGAAATTGGGTTAGAAGATGGAGATTGAGGTCTCGCAGAATTAAGACTACCATGAGGTTGCTTAACGTCATCAAAATAGTTATGGAAATCAAGAGGAGTGCTGAAATGGAATGCCTGGTTTATAGAGTAAGGATTGTGAGTCTCCAATAATTGACTTGAATAAGTTGAAGGTCGTTTAGCAGCTGCAGTAGTTGTTGTTCTCGTCGTTGTACGTTCTGGCTGTCGAGGGAAATGTTGCTGTTGAATAGGTTGCGAAGGTTTGAAACTATCTTGTGGGAAACTGGAAAATTCTTGTGAGCTATATTGGGGAGCAGTATTACTTAAAAAGTAAGATCCTGGTTTAGCAGGAGCTGCTTGAGACTCGGATGAAGTTGGCGGTCTAATAGTAGAAACTGTTTGCGGTTCAAATGAATAGTAATTCGATTGATAATCTGTTGTGGGTTTGGCTTTCGGAGTGGCAGTACTATAGTAGCTGAAAGTAGTTTTTGGCGTAGTAGATTTCAAGTCCGGTTTGTATGTAGGTGGCGTCGCTACGTAATAATTGGTATTAACATTAGGTTGACTAGTTTGTGAGTTACTATGAGTTTGAGATGAATCTTTAATCTGTGAATTGATAACGACTGAACCCACATGAGGCGATGGGAAGGGAATTTTAGCAAAACCATTAGGCGTATTATAGCTTAAAGGCGCTACGAAAAATGGTAATTGTTTTATTTTATTGTCACTGTGTTCAATGTTCGATAAGTAAGGTAGATCAAATTTAACATAATTTTGTGGTGGAGGTAAATTTGAAGGCCCGATAAAAACTTTTGGTGCATTTAAGGGATTCACCGAGTCTAAAACAGCAACCGTATCTGCATTCTTCAAAGATGATAGAACGTCACTAACTTTAACAGGGCTATTTTTAGTACTGTCTTTAATAGTGAAAATGGCTAAGGGAGGCTGATGTGGTTTTAATTTTTTCGGTTTGGCTGTCGTTGATGCATAAGAGGCAAAAGGTGTGGTAGGTGTGGTATATTTTGATACTTGATCTACATCTTTTAATTGGGCATTGAATTCAGAAAAATAGTTTTGCGCGGTAAATGTATCCATTGGTTTTGCAGCAGGTCTCTGATAGTTATTTAAGAAAGTTTGTTTGCCAGGGTTTGGTCTTGGCAGACCTTGTGAGTACAATTCTGTATTCAACAATTGAGGTGATGTTATAGGACTTCTAAAGTTGAATTGGCCTCTGTTTAATTGGTCTAATGGGACGTAAAGTAATTGAACTTCTTCTCCTCTTTCGTTTTTTGCACGATTTGGTGATGTAATATCTTGTTTAATTCTTTCGCCACTTTCAAATTTAATTTTTTGTAGAGACTGTGGTTTCTTTTTTGGGCCAAATGCAAAATTACTACTTATGTTATCGGCACGATAGCCATCCACAAATTTTGGTAGATCCGATTGAGGCCTCTGTGATACATTGGGAAAAGATTTTGTTTTTATGGACTGAGGCACACTTGCAGACTGAGGAAAATTGACTGGATTCACTGGAATAGCTTGTGGACGACCAGTGTTTGGTGGAGGAGGTACATTTTCGTAACTGAAGGGCTGGGCGACAAAACCTTGATTCAGTGGAAAATTGGGTTGCGACAAACCAAATCGAAAACCTTGATTGAATCCTTGATCTGACAAAAAGTTTTGTGGAGCAGATGGCACCGAAGGGACAGATTGTAAATACAGCTGTCTAGTAGCTGGCGTATTGAAGTAGTTCCTCGATGAGAAAGGATCCGAATTGAAAGCGGTAGGTCTTGGCATTCCAGGGAATGGCTCAGTGAGTATTCTGGGTTCAGCAACAGATTGTCTCTTGTCTTGTGTCTGCGCGTGATCTTGATCCGTATCGATGGAACTTCGAAGGGGAACCCAATCACCGACACCCGCTGTATACGTGCTAAGTTGGCGCGACCATCTGCTTTGTTCTTTTTGTTCGCTCGCTGCTAACGTCACGGCTAGGAGTAACACGAGGCAAGCAAGGCGGTGCGCGATGCGGTGCGCCATCTGGAATGAAAGAAAATTCGATGTAAGTCATACCAATAGTCTGATTACATCATTACACATTATCACGCAACGTCTCGAGTATTATTTGACACAGATTATGAATTAAGATAAACACAACAATCTTTTTCTACTCATGCCATATTTATTCCATTGTTGGAGATGACACTCCCAACAATGGCAAGGAAATTCGGATCATACCAAGTAGGACGGTCTGGTTGTTAAAAGATTTCTTTCGATGTTTGCTTCTCTGGCATTATTGTTATCTGTTTATAATCTTTGGTCGTCTTTTCTTGCTGCGTGGTAGTTACGATCACTACCAATCCTTACAGTACTCGTAGGTGTCGTAAAAGACAACTAAAAGCTTAAGGAAGACCTAAACCAACTCGATACTATGCCGTCTAGTCAACAATTACATTCCCAAGACTGGTTCAAGTCAGACAGGCCAGGCATAAATCTATTGCCAAAACTTTCAATATTTACGATGATATAATACTAACATATTGTATAAATTTCAAGTAATTGAGATAAGAGCAGGTTGATGATGACGATGATCTTAAGTCTTTTATTTCATCTTCATCAAAAAGTAAGATGATGACACATTTTTTTGTAAAACACTACCTTGCGCTAAGGAAATAATTCTTGTATTTAGGTTGATTTTACAAACATATAATTAACTGACATAAATTATACCCAGATTCAGTATTACAATTTGTGGATCGCAATAACTATTGTTCTGTGTAGGAATCGAACCAAGGGAACTAGCGCGGAAGGTCAGTATCTTAATAACTACACCATCTGTACAGTCGTAGTTACTATTTTAGACATCAAAACACGGATATTTAGTGATATGCTTGCATATACCCATCATTACTATGTTATGAGAACAGCCCATCAGTATTCTGGCCTCAAACACTACGTAAGCCCTGAATTACCCAATCTTCATTTAAATTTATGTCAATCGTGTCAAAATCAACCTTAGGTTAATTGCTAAAACATGGTGTGGATGACATAAATTACGCATTATACCATATAAAGATTTAGAGAGGCGTATTTTTTAACCAGATAGTGGGCTAAGAAATGAAATTAGCACGTATTAAAATGTGTATTGTTGGCCACACCAGAAACCATCTGGTTCCGAACGATTTGGTTAGAGGTAGAGCACACCCTTATTATACTCAACGACAAGATCCTATGCGTTTCCAGGTACCTTAATATAAAACTTTAGATGTATTTACTGCAATATTGATAGCGCTCTCAGCTCTCACCCGAAGTCCGAACAAAGCTGTTAAAGTCATCTACAAGAAACAGCTATTCACATAAGAAAAAAACAGCAATAATGCAAAAAAAAAAATTGTAATCATCGTTCGGTAGATGGCACACGTCTTCCATTAAAAAGACTAAATAATACGAGCCATAATTCAACTGTATACGACGCCTCATACTCGTCTAAGTGCTAGGATGACTGGAACATATTTCCATTAGATGTGGATTCGGGATCTATGTAATGTAACAATCATTTTTCGTTTACAATCAAGTTTTTATAAATAATATAGCATGTTAAATGATAAATCTCAGTCATTTGTATTATAATACAGTACTATTCATTTCCGCGGGGTGACGGAGTATGAATACAATTGCTACCCTCTATCTTACATGAGTAATCGCTGTAATCGTAAAAGACAACTAAGGGATATAAAACGTATATAACATCTATGCAAGAGATAGAAAACTCAAAACAAAATCCTATACCAACACGTCTAACCAGCGACGCGACGTACAAGGTAATATCCTCCCGTTTGGAGGAAGCTCGAATCGAATAATGGGACGTGTATGAGCTTGGATGAATGAATGAATGAATTACTATTCCAAAATTGACGTTCCGATAAGACGTAAATATATTTTCATTTATTTAACGATTCAATGAATTAGTGTAGGTTTTACAAATAAGTAAATAAAAGGAGTACATACTAGGAGGTTTTTTGTTTATTGAGTAACTAAACCTCGCTTTACGAAAGATTCACAAGATTTATGCAATCCAATTACATGCGTACTTAGCAAGTGTGATTTTGTATACGCATGTAACTACATGATTGTGTTTTTAGTATGTTACATGAATTGTCATAATTATAATAATAGCCTTATTTTATCTGATGCCTAAACATAAATTGCATGTTGGTCTATGCGTCCTCCCATGAGGAGTTTCATGATATGGTCTGGACACATCACGCCTGAACCATCTGGGGTGACGTAAGAGCAGCGTACAGCTGCAGAATATGCGTTATTAGAGCTCAAACTCTATTTAGACTGTTCACTAGTAGGTATCGATTCCTTAACTTCGGTTTATTCTGACTGTTGCTAAAACTTCAGCTACTATTTCACTAAAAGTTATCATAGTTGTTACTATAGAATAGCCTCTTTGCAACTCGTGTATATGGTAAAAATGGATTAACAAATGTAGGATGGTAAGAGAAGATAACCTCGAAATCAGTCTAGCTGTATAAAAAGTCAGGTGTAAAAGTGGCTAATTTATCTCATCCAAAGGATTCAATACTGTGACTGCTATGGTCTGAGAAGATGATGAAAACATTATATACTCCCTCAAATCATCATCGACTTACTGTGTGTACAATTGTCACAGAAAAATGTTATTAAAGTGTTCGTCAATATGTGGTTTAGCATGGCGGCAATCTTTTTTTCATTGTCTATTGGAATGATATTAAAAGAAAACATTTTTACTGTAAAAATCAGCTACTTATTTGAATTTAATATGTTATGCTAATTACAAAATTTCAAAAGTGTATTCACAAGTCAAGAAATAAATAAAATGTTACGGTGTACTTTGCCTTTTGAGGTTAATGTTGCCATACATAAAACTATGTTATAACATCATAAGAATATGTTTAATTGGTATGGCAATCCTCATTACATGTTGTAAAACTTGTATCACATTCAAAATAATGCATGTACTTAACGGTCATTATTTTTGTTAAATTATTAAGTAATAAAGTGTGTAAATTATTTAATTTTATTACATAAAATGTTAAAACTACAATCAAATGCGAATTTTATGTATGCACTGTTGAAATAATACTTAATACGTAATATATTAGAGCAATTGAAGTTATGTAATTTTTAAATCGATATTATTTTAATTAAATTGTGTAAAGTTGTCGAAAGTCTAGCTTTACGTCAGTGAAAAATATCTAATGTCAAAATTGTTAAAATTTATTGTACAACGTGGCGTCACATATATTTTGGCGGGAACGATGCAATCTTATGTATGTCTTATGTATATATTGTATATTTAACATTTTAATGGTTTCAAAAATATATCTTATACATATATATATTTTTTTTTTTTTTTTTTGTAAAGTTATAAATAAAAATTTTTGAATATTAATAACATAACAGTGCATTTGATGAGTTTTTATGTTGTGCTAAAATTATCAAGCAAAGTTTTGCATACAAAGCCAATCATTATACTAAAAGGAATGTTTTTTTTTTTTTTTTTTTTTTAATAGATTAACAACTTACTAATAGAAAAGACCAAAAAACTTTACAGCATATTCAACCTGAAGGAGCGATTTACTTGAAACGGGAAATAATCATCCGTATCAATGGTTGATTCAGACTCAGAACAAGCAGAATTGCATAAGCCTACGTGGGAATCGAATCGATAATATTCGGCACGGAAGATCGGTACTTATCATCTGAGAACTGTATTGTTAGTGAAACCATATTTTAAAATCACTTTCACAGTTTGTGGTGAAAATTTCCATTACTGTAAAACCTCTAAGGCTTTCTCTTGTAAGATATAAGTATATATTACATTAACGTTTTGTCATTTATTAAATATAAAACCGATGATTACTTGTGGATATCGTAAAGGCCTCCAGGTCCAGTTTATACGACAAGACAATTTGTTGGACAAAAATGTTAAAAATAAAAATTTAAAAGTTTACTAGTTATTGCAAATGATATTTTTTTATTGCTCTTGATGGCAAACGAGCAAGCAGCACACCTAATTGTAAGTATTACTGTCGCCCATGGATCTTTGCAATACCCGGGGTACAGCTAGGCCGCTGCCTACCAATGAAAAACCCCAAACCTCCAAATCCAGAAAGTTGGGCTGTGTGGTACTACTCCCGACAGACCGGTCCGCGGCTGTAGACAGAAAACTGTCAACAGCCTTAATGATTTCTAATGTTTACGCGAGTATTACACATTTGAAAAAGAACTACTTTTACGGTTTTTATCTTGCTTGTATTTGATTTATTAATTTTTCCACGTTTCGAACACTTGACAGCTTCGATGATCATGGAAGGACATCCCATAATTCAAATTCTCTTTCTACTCATTGTCTTAGACTATTTTTACGACAAGGGGTGGTGAAATATTAACTGCATAGCGGTGGATAACTTGTGCCCTTTAATTTTATATTTATAAAATGACCCATAATGCAAGATAATTTACTTAGTGCAGGGTGTACGTATTAAAAAAAATACAAAAAAAGTAAAATGTTTACTAAACTAGTCACTTCCCTTTTGGTATAAGTTTCCCTGTGTGCATACTACTAATAACAAATCAAAAAAGATAAAGAGGTTAGTTTCTAACTTTATTTCGTCTTTATTAACATATTTATAGTAATGGACATTTTTAAAGAAATAAAAAAATGCGTACAATTAGTACCAAAAATTCACAATGCAATAAAAATGTATTTTATCATGAATTCATGTAAAAATTCACATAAAAACGTATTTTATTCATAGATTTAATGTCCAATGTAATTTAATTTGACTTAATTATCAGAAATATGAATAAATATTCATAATATTGCTGGTAAATACAAGTCATATAAGTTCTATGCACGGTTGAACATCTCGGGCAATTGTTGCATTGAGTGAAACGGAACGTATGACTATTTACCTAAAGATACACGTTCTGTTTTACGTAATTCTCGTACATCAGGATTTAAGTATTTTATAGTTTATCATAAATGTTGTCATTTCGTCTTAATTATGTCGTATGTAACGGTAATTGAAAATAATGTGTAAGCATCAAGCAGTTTTATTGGTAGTTTTGTATTTTTTTATATTTCCTTGTTCTACGCAATTAGTTTCTCAATATGTCAATATTTGACGAAAGCCTGTATTTTTTTTATTATTATTTCTTAACGCAGGCGTTTGTTGATAAAATTATTTTGCAATTGATTTTATCGGTACGCAAGCTTTGGATATTTCTAAATAAACTCGTAAACTTACTTTTATTATATATATATAAAAACAATAATATTATTAGCAAATAATAATGCGAAAGTTAATAATTTTAGATAGTCAATTGTGCAAATAAAATGGCGATATTACACAGTGGTCAAAGTTTTTATTCGAAGTTTTTACATTCGAATTAATTATAAAGCTATTTCAGCTTATAATGGTGAATTGTGTTAGTAAATCGTTTTTATCGTTTCAACTATTATCAGTCATATTTATAGCCGAAAAATGAAAATTACAGGTTGTGAGACCATTAAAGTTTACTATTCTTTGTAGATAATTGTTACATCGCAGGGGAGCTTAAATATATTTATCAGACATAAATGACGCTGATTTCCAACAGTAATTTATAGATCGCTCAAACAATTTAATTTTGTGTAAGGTGATGGAGTAAGAATATAATACACCATCCTCTTGTTGATTATAGGTGTCGTAAAATACGATTCAGAGCCACAAGCAATTAACATTACTGCAATTGATGGCAAACTCGAAATAAAACCTTCGCTAACCAGTTTGACTAGCTTGGTATAGTAGTACAACTACCCTCCTATTATGAAGGAGGTTCGAATTCAGAAGTGGGATTCTCAGAGCTTAAAGCATCATCGGCTCGTATATGTCCCACTGTTGGGCTCGAGCTTCCTTCATAATGGGAAGAAAATTTACTTACAATATCACGCTGGTCCGACGTGTTATTTATTATGTTTCGAGTTTTCTTTCTCTTGCATTGATGTTATGTGCGTTTTATATCCCTTAGTCGTCTCTTACGATCACCCACGGGTAAGATAGAGGCATGAATTATATTCTTACTCCATTACCACACGAAATACTGTAGTATAAAGTTTACGAACTAAGAAGTCGCTTAATCAACGAATTGTAAGTTTCACATAGCGATTCGCTCCGTAATACGCTCTCCTATGATTGTAACCTGCCCCTTGGACACTTAAAGTCGGGTAACAATGGCCTCTACTAGAGTAGGTATATACCTGTACACGGACAACGTACTCTTTGTTCAACTAATTTGCTTTAGTGAAAGTTAACTTCTTACGTTTTAGTCTGACAGTATTTACACGGTGTTTTGTTGTAAACAATGATTTTTTTTTTAGGTTTATTTATGTTTTTTCTTTTTTTTAGTTAAATATATCTACTAAGTGGTTTTACAATTATACAGCCTCTTTCTTGGTCGTGTTATAAAAGAAAACTAAAGGATATAAAATGCAATTAACGTTATAGCAAGAGAAGGAAAACTCGAAATAAAATCCTACTTCAGATCTGACCAGCAGAATCAGTTAATTTCCCTTCAAATGCGGCGGAGGCTCGAGTAGGGATGTTTATGCACAAAAAATATCGATATTATTTTTATATAATATATCGTAGTGTTGTGTCGATATTTTTCGATATATCTTAGAAATGTATCGATATCTTCGATATGTCGTATAAAAGTGTATTTTTTGTATTATAGCTTCTTAATATTAAATATTTGACAGAGTTCGCTCTTTGGCTGTTGAGATGAATATACATTGTAGCTTACGGTTATATATGTAATATTGTAGTGTATTTATTCCGGTCCGGGTTATTTATTCCGTGTAGTGACGAAATAAGAATACAATTTACCACCCCTATTTTACCCGTGGGTGATCGTACGAGACGACTAAGGGATATATAACGCATATAACATCTATGCGAGAGAAGGAAAACTCACGGGTTGAGAGCCCTCAGCGCTCACCCACAGTCCGGGTAAAGTTGTCATAGCCATCTGAGGCTAACAACTAAGACACACAAAAAAAAAAAAAAAAAGGAAAACTCGAAACAAAACCCTATAACAACACGTCTGACCAGCGTAGTATAGTAAGTCAATTACCCTCCTATATGGAGGAGGCCCGAGCCCATCTGTGGGACATATATGGGTTGAGATGAGATGATGTAGTGGATTAACGAAATGTTATTGCTAAGGCTAGTTATTTAATGATTCGGGGTTTTTATGTTTTATTTTTACTCGAGTTATCAGTAAAAGTATATTCTTAAATTCGTGCACTCCTAGGCTCGAGCATAGTTATATATAGTACGTAGGTATAGGACTTAAGATGATAATGACTATTAAGTATTTGCTATATTAGTAGTTATTTCTATTCACTAGATCTTCCGTAGGGAAGATATCAGGTTCTTTGGATAGATTTACACAGCCACATAGGCCCAACATGTAGAGATTTTTAGGGAAATTTAATGTAAATATATCATACTAGCTTCTGCCCACGGCTTCGCCCGCGTAAAAGTTTACTATCCTAAAGTTTTTCATCCCAAAATAAAAATATTATTTTACCCTTAAGGGTAATATTTTTACGAAATTTTAATGTCATATTTATTTTATATGTAATCCATAGCCTAAAAATAAGTTTCAAGATTCTGGCTTTAAAAATGACGATAATTTCTTACAACGTTTCATCCTTTTTTTTGCATTAAAAAGTAGCCAATGTCCTTTATCACATTCTAGACTATCTGTGTACCAAATATCATTTCAATTGGTTCAGTAGTTTAGGCGTGAAAGCGCGACAGACAGACAGACTTACGTTTGCATTTATAGTATTAGTAAGGATTTACCGATGACATTCCACGTTTGAATGTTCCTGAACTGCCATTACGTATCTATAATAGCTATACAGAATAATGTTAACAGTAGTACCAACGTCGATAATACGCCAGTAATGTGTATTTGCGCAACTTCTTTTACGAGTTAGAAGCGTATCTGATTGATTTGATACGCGATCACATTACGTGAGCTCGTCGTATAAGTATGCTTGAAAATTTGTAGGACAAATGAATAGTTTTGCTTTGTACCAATAGATGGCGCTTATATAAAGTCTCGCTACTGTTTGACATGCACGTCAGTGAGATGAAGATGGACGATGCGATGTTTAGCCCGAGCTTTTTGAACAATGTACGGCAATATGAAAGATGAATGATTTTTTATTTTCTATTCACTTGTTATATCATTCTAACGTAATAAAACATATAAATACTCTTGACAGTATATAAATAATTTTTTAAAATAATTTATTTTTAATAATTTAATGTGTTTTTTTTTTATATAATTAAAGGCAAATTAAATAAGAAAACAATTCATTAGGCATATTATCTCGGTAATAAAGACTCAAGATCAAGTAAATTTAAACAACATGCATATTTCCTATTGGTTTACAATTTAATCTTACTCCTCTTGTAGTAATCTTTTACGACAACCCAGGAGCAAAAGAGAAGGTAATAAATATAACGCCACCTTGTAGAAAATACG
Source organism: Lymantria monacha (assembly GCA_905163515.2). Classification (NCBI taxonomy): domain Eukaryota; kingdom Metazoa; phylum Arthropoda; class Insecta; order Lepidoptera; family Erebidae; genus Lymantria; species Lymantria monacha. The sequence goes on along the minus strand of LR991106.1, from coordinate 17,630,572 downwards.
TCGATGGAGGCTGAAAACTCCAAATGTCTTCTGTGCATTAGCTGGCTTACACTCCAAATTTATATACGGTTAGTATATAGAAAAAAAATCAAGAAAAATTTGCTCCTCTTTTCAACTCATATACGTTCCTATTGAGATCAACGCTGGTCAAGCTGGCATAGAGTTTTATGTCAAATTAAATTTTTCTTCTTTTAGATAGGTGGATATTATAATGATTTCTGAGTATTACACATTTGAAATAAAACTATTTTTACGTATTCTATCGCGTTTGTATTTGATTTTTAATATCCCGACATTTCGAACACTTTACAGCGTTCATGATCGTGGGAGAAATAGATATTTTTTTTTATAGCTTCTGGTGACAAACGAGCAAGCAGCACACCTAATGGTAAGTGTTACTGCCGCCCATGGACCTCTACTATACCAGGAGTATAGCTAGGCCGCTGCCTACCAATGTAAATCGCAAACCCACCCAGTTGGGCTTCCGGCTCTCTCGCTTACCGAACGAAGCGCAATAGCACATTGCCATTACTGAAACGTCGATCTTCTGCGAGAGTGTGGTACTGGGGGGGCACACTTAAAACATTACTTATTTTTACTGACCGTCGCGCCGCCTACAGACTGGTTGTACAAACTTAACTGCTGCCATTTTGTCCTGTCTGTCAAACGTTTGACAACTGAGAATTGTAATTTTTTGTTCCTAGCGTAGGTACTTATTGTCATCGATCTATTGTATTTTCGGTTATTGATGTACTTTCTGAAAATTATCTCAATTTTCATTGTAAAGCTGATATTGTTATTGTTTCGTTATCAGCTGATATGTTTTTTTTTATATTTCAGGGTAGCTTTCATAGTAAAAGAAAATTCTATATAATTACACATACACATGTAGATATGTATATATATATGATTTCAACTTTAGTTCACCGCCTAAACTCTGGGTAGCAGCACTTTCCATACATGTATATTTTATCATCGAGTTGCCACTCTTTTTCAGTTTAATAACTTTACTCTTTGGTGTGGTACTACCCCGGACGGACCGGCCCGCAGCTGTCGATAGAAAACTGTCAACAGCATGGTCTTACCACTATTATATTTATATGGATAATATATATCTTAGTTATCTTTTACAATATGATGAATTGAAAGCACGCACCGTGCGTGCGTACACCACGTTCTAATTACTACTCAAGATATAACGAAATGTAATGCTTCAAACTATTATTAAGTATGAAATGTACCTATAAAGTATTAAAATAGTTAGTTGTTTTGAACAATAAAGTGTTTATATGCTTTGTTCTTTGGTTCCCGACATCCGAGTACATGTTTCCTATTGACATTGTCCGCGTATGATACCATTGTTATACAATGAAACTTGGTATTGCTAACTGCCACCCGCCACCGTTCACTATGCTACCAGAGATTCCGCCTCAATAACGCGTGAGGTAACAACACATACTTAAATGTGATAAATAAACTAAGGAAAACTATCAACATACTTCAAAAGATACAAAAATACAGCTATAAAGAGTTTATAAACTATATTTTGAAATGTGGATTTGATGCTAAAAAACTTCTTACTAAAGAAGTGGAAAATGAAAATAAAGCACTGTTATAGCAGTAGGCATATTCACGCTTTAGCACTTCCTCTGCATTACGTTAAAAAATATAACGATCTCTGAAAAAAAAAAGTTTTATTTTAAATGTAACACATTTAAAATAAAACTTTTTTTTTTCATAGCCATCACGAACGCTTGTATTTGATTTTTAATTTGCAAATACTTTACAGTATTTGCAAATTAAAAATCAAATACAAACGCGATAAACTCCGTAAAAATAGTTTTATTTTAAATTAAAGAAAATGTTTAAATTACTGAAATTTAGCATTTAATATGCTATATTATTTATATAACCCGATTACGAAGCGAAAAATGATGTCACAAGCGAACCCGCGCCTATTGGGATTCCGGCCCAATCGTGCTGCCACTACACCACCGTGACTTATTGTAGGACATGCAAATTTCGCTTTGTATCATATTTAGGTCTTAAGGTGACGGTATGCTATCTACCCGACAATGTTTAGACATTGTTATAGGCTTAATACTTCAAACTTTGCAGTTAGAATTGTATTAAACGATAACACAACCTTGTTATTTAAATTACTGAAATTTAGAATTTAATATGCTTTATTATTTATAAAACCCGATTACGAAGCGAAAAATATGACATCATTTTTCGCTTCGTAATCGGGTTTTATAAAGAAAATGTTATCAAATTAATATACATAGTAAAACAAATCATATGTTACAAGACGCTTGCCCGCCATAATTGTCTCGGTATATAACATTCATCGCAACACAGATTATAAAATATAGAGTAGCTAATCAAAATGTCATATAAACGGGCCCATAAATCATATATAGGTACTTTGCACTTAGAATGTTACTTATCTTATTTAAACTACAAGGCCGTTATTAACCACATTTTACCTTTGATAAAATGCCAACCAGTTACTTAATACTATTAATACGATGGTTTGCGGGTAGATGATAGATGTGGTGAAGGAAAGGTGAGAATAATTAACCTACTTATAACGAGGTCCGATGCGTGCTGTGCAACTACGAATACTACCAACCCTTACTTTCTTCGTGGATGTCGTAAAAAGCGAATAAGAGCTTATATTGCTCTGGGTCAACTCTACCTGGTGCCGTTTGGTCAACAATTACATTTTTAAAGAGGGTTGACGTTAGGCAGCCAGCCGGTCATAAAACTATTGCCTATAACAGTAATTGGGATAAAAGTGGGAGAATGAAAATGAATGATCAAGGTCCGATGAATCTATATATTCATTATTATCATAATCTCATCATCTCAAAAATGGAGTAAAATCGTTATACTATAAGACTCTGGTCAGATGGCGTTATTGAATTTTTTTATTTCCTATAATGGCAAACGAGCAAATGTATATAAAAAAAAAAACTCGCAGACAGAGTATATAAGTATGAATATAATTGAAGCTGCTAGAACCAGAGTGGCCTAACTGCATTTTTGCAACTTTTATCCTAATTGCAATTTCGTAATCTAAAACTGTTAATTTACAAAACCACAGCGGCCTAAAATTGTTTACAAACTCTTAACAATAGATGGCAGTACAAGTACATTTTTGGCTTATGTTAAAATCGATTAAATTGAATTTAATTTAATTTTAATTCCCGCCATATTGTAAACCTTGGTTCTTGTAGTTAGGCCGCTCTGGTTCTAGCAGCCTCAATTCTAATAATACCTAATACTATGAACAGCCGATAGGATGGAACTCCGATATTACTAAATGATTAACATTCCTTTGCTACGTGTATTATGAAAGGTAACGAGTAGGTATGTCCGGCGAATATTCCAAGTAGACACATTTTAAAGACTGTATTTCATGTAGTTTACGAAACAATGGCGTGCTATTGAGGCATTGCGTGGCGCTAATTATTAATTAATGGAAGTATCAACGAATATGTTATGAATAATCGGTTGTAAATCTGGTAAAATAAAATTAATTTAGGTATTATGTATAACTCGAAGTGAGGCCACAGCGTGAGGACGACGACGCACTCGAGGGGAACCCGTAAGGGTAAACCGCCGAAGAAAATGTAGCGGTGGCCCGCTCGCACGGCGAATAGAGGCGCTTTGCAGAGTGGGTCTAGGGGTTGCGCGCCGCCTCTTCCGTCGTCCCGGACCGATTTGGCGGGGCGTGACCAACTCCATAGGATACCGTAAAAAAGAGGTATTATGTATAAACCCCTTTTTATTTTGGCTTCGGTTACGAGTAGGTACGGTCGGCGCACTCCTCGCACCACTCCGTCCGCGGCGACAGAGGGGCGTAAGCACGCACACCTCGCCTTCGTCGTTGGAGTTATGTATAAACCCTGCGAGGGCACTTACATAATATCGGTTTTAACATTTTTAATTAATTCAGTAAACTACCACTGGATCGGGACCTAAGCGCTACTGAAAAGATTCGGCAAGAAACTCAACGGGTTTGTCTATATTATTATTTGATATCTGATTTTTTTTATAAAAAAAGTACATGTTTAGTAAGAATTAGCGCCAGTGTGATGTCATTCAAACACAGATATAATGTAAAATAATATGATTGGATCAGATCTTACAAACGGCATGCGATCACGAGTTAACTACTAGAGCAGCCATCACTCTCCTCAACCATCTTGGAGGGAAGGAGACCCATGCCATGCTGGAATAATTAAGATAAAGGGCAGCCAGCAACTTCCTATGAAACTTATGAAATCAATAGCAATCGTCAACCCGCCAATTAGGTGTCGCGATTTAGCAGACTCTTGGATATAATAGTAGTAGTCCTACATTGGACATAGATAGGCTAATATATACAGGGTGCCGATATTATTACTAGAATAACTTAAACTAGGTGTAGGAATGACGTCATAAAAAACATTAAAGTTATTTGCATAAAAAACATTAAAGTCCTAGCTCTGCCCAATCCCGAGATAAAGTAATTTGTTTCTTATCAAAACAGTAGGTTTGTCAGCGTACATTGACCTGTAGGTACATTTCGACCAGCTATGCGGGGGTGAGCGTAGCGAGACCGGGACTATTTGCCTACTAGTTCAGCGTCACACGCATGAGTATATGCCTACATCGAATTTTTATAGTACAAGCACATGAGTAAGTAAACGTACAGAGACAAACATGCAAACAACCGCGCCACGGTAGGTACATCACTACAAGTATGATGCGCGTGTGTGCGTGAGCACTGGCGGCTCGTCACGTACGGAACGAAACCTGGTTAGGCTGGTTCGGCCAGTGCTCAAACAAAGGGTTCACTCACCGCTCGCTGGGCATCGCGTCGTGCGTGTTTGTTTAAATTTTAAATTTGAATTAATTAGAAAGAGTGTAAATATGGTTTATTGTACTGTGTACATGAACATGGTTTAGTCTATGTATTTGTACAGAAAATGCCTCGAACAACACAAATGTGAGAAAATGACATTGTATATTAATAGATCTGAACAACCTATAAATATGGGGCAAGATTTTTTTTTCAGTCATTACAAAGACTTTAACGAAAGCAGTATACAATTGTGTTTTTTATAATACCTCCTGACAACTTCATCACATTTGTTGAATTGCTTGAGAAGAAATTTCGAGAATATTTCGATCTAGAAATCTAGAAATAAATATTGTTAATATTGGTAGTGATATACTAAAACGTATACAAGTTTGTAAATTTGATAGGCCATTCAATTGCTTTCCCATTGATTATTTAAAAAAAAAATATTAGATTTAGAATTTATCATTCGATTAAGAGATATAACAAATTATTAAAAATCTAAAATTACAAAAAAAAACTATTTAGAGTAAGCAATTTGTAAAAAAATATCTGTACATAAAAAGCTGACAAACGTTTTGTGTATTTATTTTCATCCTCATGTGCCAACCCTATCAGAATAGGTAACAATTTTGTTCGCTCCTTAGAAGCTTGGTCTCTGTACGTTTATTTTCTCATGTGGTACAAGTGTATTGACAGCTTATCAGTATGGCAATTTAATCAAAACTTAAGTACTATTTTTTTTTACTGATTTGGATAGTGTATCATGGTCTGATACACCCCCTTCAAGGATTCTATTAATTAAATCGGCAAGCTGTATAGATTTCATGTAACATATTATGTAAAATAGTAATTGTGTCATGTACGTAAGTCGTGCTAATATTCTAGTAATAGAACAACTAGTTTTCTATTCATTGAACCCATGATTAATTCAATAACTAGTTAATTGATTCGGTAAAACAGGTGGATTTGAAACAAATAACTAGTTATTATACTAGTTATTTGTTTCAAATCTAACTGTTTTGATGCATTGAATTATGCGTTTGTATCGTATAAATATATATTTCAATTTCTTTATTTTTTTGAATGCGGGAAATAGAGTGAACGGAGCGTTGGGGCAACTTCTCGGCAGCCACCACCTCAGCCTGAAAGCACGTGTAGCAATACATAACGCAGTGCTTGTCCCAACATTACTGTTGGGTATGCAGAAAAGAGTATGAAAGTAAAATTAATGCGGTCGAAATGCGATCTCTACGGAAAATCTGTGGAGTTAGATTGACCGACCGCATTCGTAACGACGACGTAAGAGAGCGAGTAGGTATGAAAGAGAGTATTGGTGTAAAGATGCGAAAGGGAATGCTCCGATGGTTCGGACATGTGGAAAGAATGCCGAACGAACGTCTGGTTAAGAAGATATACAATGCGAAAGTGGAAGGATGTAGGTACCGAGGGAGACCTAGACTAACCTACCTAGACCAGATCGGTCATGTACTGAAGGAAGGTGGAGTCAAGAGTCTCCGAAACCGGCGAGTGTGTATGAAGAGAATTATGAATGTTGAAGAAGCGAGTGAAGTATGCATAGATAGAGTTCTCTGGCACTCTGTTCTCTCTGCCTACCCTGCAAGGGATATGGCGTGATGATATGTATGTATGTATGTTTATTTTTTTGGCAGGCTATAGTTTGGACACACCCATCCAATCCGTCCGGGACGACGGAAGGGCGGCATGCGGCGACATAACCTACCGCGTTCCTTCCTCATCGTCCTTTAGACCTGCCACTGGCTGGTGGCTCTCATCGGATGGACTTTATATTCTTGTCCGAAATTAAAATAGCAATAAAATCTTGTTGTAACGCTATTAATAGTATTTAAAAATATTATTATACCGTTTTTTCTTCTACTCATCATCATCTCAGCTTTATATAAGTCCAATTGCAGGTCTAGAGCCTTATCTATAATAGGAGGGAAATAGCCCTACTATTACCATGCTGGTCAGACGTGTTGGTATAGGGTTTTGTTTCGAGTTTTCCCTCTCTTGCATAAGAGTTATATGCATATTCCTTAATCGTGTTTTAGGATACCGGTAGGCAAGATAGGGGGTGAATTGTATTCTTACTCTGTTCCATAGGGAATTATATGATTGAGAAAGTCCTCCATATGTTTTGTGAGTATTATACATATGAAATAAACTTATTTTTAAGGGATTTTATCGCGTTTGTATTGGATTTTTCCTTTCCAAATTTTTTATCTTTTCACCCCAATTGAAAAGCTTTAATCAACCCAGTAAGTTGAGCTGCCGGCTCTCTTGCTCACCGGAATACAACAACATATTGCCACTGCTCAGACGTCAATTTTTTTGCGAGTATGGTACTACCCTGGATGGACCGGCTCGCGGCTGTAGATATACTCTTTTCTGCATACCCAACTCTCGCTTCCATACAGTAATGTTGGGACAAGCACTGCGTTATGTATTGCTCACATGCTCACTGCACACGTGCCTTCTGGCTGAGGTGGTGGCTGCCGAGAAGTTGCCCCAACGCTCCGTTCATTCTATTTCCCGCATTCACTCTTCGCTCTATATCAGTAGTGTACACTTGCTTTTACTTGCACTTGCTCTAGTACATCATTACCTATTGTTACTCTTACATCTGTTCTGGTTTTATCTCTTTCAAAGACCATTATTTTGGTTTTGCTCACATTCACGCGTAGACCCCTTACTATTTTTTCTCTCTTCAATTTTCATTAAATTTAGTTTATAAGTTATATCAAATCGTCCATATGTCCTGATTTCACTATCACGATTTTCACATCGTTAACTTAAGCCATTAATCATATTGCAATGATTTTGTATATTATCCGGGTCCAAAAAAACAATCAGAATTACACTTTATTGTTTAAAAAATAAAGTTTCAATTGTATTGTATACTTCATAGTGGAAGTGTATTGTTTAGTCAACGAAGCGTAATGATACTTAAGATGAATCAGAGCGTATATACTATTGAAGAAGTTCTTTGCGATGAGGGGGTTTCTTTTTTTTTATAGTCACGCTTTTATTCCCTAAAAACCCTCGAGCTAAACAAGTCACGGAAATGATAGCTATGGTCAGCCTAATGACGGGGAAGTGATAGGAAGTGCTATGGAGGTGCACATCGCCAAGAGGGATCAGTATATATCATCAGTATAGATGTGGCCAGAATAAAAACTTCCAACAAAGATGCTGATCCAAAATTCTTTGTGTAAATAACATTTTTCTGTTTTGATAATCATATGTGCCCTCATAGTGATGGGTTTACGCTGTGGTGCCTGTGGTGAAAATGTAAGAATACAATTAACTCCTCTCTTACCCGTGGTTGTCGTAAAATACAGCTATAAGATAGAATGCATAAAACATTTATGTAAGAGAAGGAAATGTTGAAATAAAATTCTAGACCAAACCATCTGACCAGCGTGGTACATTACGCCAATTTAGCTCCCATTGTGGAGGAGGCTTGAGCCCAGCAGTAGGATTTATATAACCTGACGACGGAAGGTCAACGGGCGGCCCCATAATCTGATGCATTCTCTTCCCATCGCCATTGGCCAGACAACTGGTACCAATTCTTTGACCTCGGTGGTCAGACCGGCTTAAAATTTCATTACTCTACGAGGTATTGATAGAACATATTTATACTTCACAACTAGAATTTAAAAGAAAAGCAGCCTCCGTAAGTCGTGTTTAGTAATATAGATATAATGACGTCTTTATTAAATTCCCTGAATTCATAGCAATAAAAACCAATGAAGGAATGTTCGATGCTTATTTATTCGCTATGGTGGCAAACGAGTGTTACTGTTGGTCATGGACATTCGCATTACCAGGAGTATAGGTGGGTCGTTGCTTACACACCAAAACCCACCCAGAAATTTGAGTTTCCAGCTCTCTCGCTCACCGAACGAAGCGCAATAGCATATTGCCACATTGGTTTTCTGCGAGAGTATGGTACTACCTCAGACGGACCGGCCCATGGTCGACCGGCACACCGTCAACAGCGTAGCCCTATCACTAGCAAAAAGATGTTTTTTATCTATTGTTTGTGCTTTGTACAAGTGTAATAAATAAATAAATTCATTCAATATTTCAAGGATCATATAACTTAAAAGACGCGCCTTTCTAAGTCGAAAGTTTCGTAATTTAGTCCTCTGTATCTCGAACTAGGTACTTGTTAAGTTGAAAACTAGTTAATACGGTTCTTTCGTATTTCTTCCTTCCGTGTTATTTCACTGTATAAGCCTTTAAGATAATATAAGATTCTGAAGGAAATATAACTGTAGCTATTAATGAAAAATTATAAAGGGAAAGGGAAGTACTTATTCCATTACATAACTAAATAAATAGCGGTAATAACATTTCTAAACGAAAGCTTTGTCTATGAGACGCCAGGAAGAAATTAAACAGCATCTATAAAATCCACAATTACAATGTAATAAGTGCGTTTATATAGTTTAAAGAAGAAATACAACTTTATTTTAATAGCAAGAAAGATGATTTTTACATGCGATAACGTGATAGTTTTCCATACGACTTAAGCTGATAAGTGGCTAGTTCACAGAATACATAACCCTATGCGGTTAGTGGGTTAGTTTCACAAAAAAAGTAAGTGAAACGACAGGAAGAGTGGCTCGGTCCAGTTTGATGTAGTTATGACTGGTTCAAACCGATTATTGAAACTAATGCTTAGTTTTGTGTTTTTGTTTTATTATGCACTAGTTAAATATATATATATATATATATATATATATATATATATATATATATATATATATTTGGATATAGGTATATTTAAAATATGAGTACACATAATAAAAAGGGAGAAACCGCGTGTCTGTATGTTTAAAAAATAAAATAAAAATAAATATGAGTGTAGGCGAAAAAGATAAGAAACTGATCACAAAAAGAGATTATTTTTTTTTATTACAGATTAAAGTTGAATTTAAAAAAAGCTACTAACTAAATGGATATTGTCGAGATTTTTATAAATAAATTAAACTGAGCTTGGAGTATCGTTAACTTTTTATTACATTAAAATCTGATGTAGTGAAAAAAAAATTCTCATTTAAAGATAAACGTGAAAGATAATAAAAACTGAATTTCACGCGCACATTATTAATGAAATTGTATCCGTGTGATGACGGAGTAAATATCCAATTCACCAACATCTTTTTTTTGCCTGTATTATAAAAAGTGACTAAATGATATAAGATGATGAAGATAGAGCCACGCGGTTGACAGTTTTCTATCTACAGACGCGGACAGATTCGTCCAGCGTAGTACCACACTCTCATAAATCGACCTCTAGTATTGCAAAGGTGGTCCATGGGCGGCAGATAGGTACATTTCCACCGAAGTCAAAAATCGGGTACCGGTGGTCCGCTCGCACGGCGAAGAGAGAGGAGTTTTACGGTGGGTCTATGGGGTCACGCGCCGCCTTTCCGTCATCCCGGACCGATTCGGCGGGGCGAGACGCATCCATAGTCCCCAAAAAAAAAAAGATAGGTACATTTAACATCGGCTGTGTTGCTTGCTCATTTGCTACCATAAGCAATAAAAAAAATGCTCACCTAACCAGCGTGGTATAGTGTAGGTTAATATTTCTTTTTATTAAGGCTCTAGCCCAGAAGTGGGATTTATATGAGTTGAAATGATGAAATATCATTACAAGTTACTATTTATTTTATTTTATTTATTTATTTATTATACTTCATGCATACAAATACAATGGCGGACTTAATGCCAAAGGCATTCTCTACCAGTCAACCACAGGTGACGCAGAGATGGCAGAAGGTAGGAGTACGTGCTGAGAAAATTATTTGAATAATAAAAAATAGATTTTGAACTTAAATGATACATAATGCAAACATAGATAGATACATACAAGAATACATAACACATAATAAAAATACATACATATATACTCACATATATAATAATATAATACATACTAAAAATACATATATACTCACATATATATATTATATTCAATAATTTACAATACACAATAATATACATGCAATAATAAACATATAAATAATATATATATACTACGTATACATAACTATAAGAACGATAAATTATATAAATCATGATGAATCTGTTAATTCATTCAAGAGATGTAAACGAACTCTCTTCTTGAACATCTCACGACTGGTAGACTTCCTGATATCGAGAGGTAGTGAATTCCAAAGGAGAACTGCCTGAACAATGAAGGAAGAATGAACACAATGTGAAGAGTGAGATGGACAAAGTAAGATCAAATTGCTGGAAGAACGAAGGTTCCTGTCATGATTAGTGGAGAGATATTGAAAGAAGCAAGATAAGTAGTCAGGAAAATTAGGAGACTTGAGGATAGAGTATAGTAGATTGAGGGCACGCAGACTACGGCGTTGACGAATAGTTAGAAAGTTTAGTTGAGAACGATAGGATAGGTTAGGGATATTTACATTTAATATATTAGTTAGTATATTATTATTGTTTCTAAATAATATGTAAAATTATACTTATTGATATTTTAACTAGTAAAGATATGATGCGGCAAGTTTTCACCGAGCGGAAAGAGAGCTCGACGTTAAGCACTTATGTACCGGTCGGCATTACTTTCCTTGTCGTTTGCTTTCTAGGGAAATGTATAGTGATATTTCTGTGTTTCGTATATATATACAGTTAAAATATTTTATAAACAACTAGCTGTGCTTCTAGCTTTGCTTAGTAGGTGTGAGTGTGATCACCTTTTATTCTCCCGTGGGCTGTAAAAAGCGACTGACGGATCGGCTGTAGACAGAAAATTGTCAACATTGTGCCCCATTTAAAAAAGTTGTGTTTATAATACTATTAGTTTTATTTATAATAGGTACTTATAGTTAACCGGGAGAGTATTTTTTTTGTTTTGGGCCATAGAGTGTTCACGTCCCGCCTAATCGGTCCGGGGCGACGGAAGAGGCGGCGCGCAACCCTATAGACCCCATAGTCCCTGCAAAGCGCCTCTCTTCGCTGTGCGAGTGGGCCGCCGGTACCCGATCTTTGTCTTCGGTGTCTAGCCGGGAGATCACTGATGCTTATTCTCCTACTAATCTCGCATCGGCATTTCACGACTTTCATAAGAAAAAGGTACCTAATAGGAGTGCTAATTGTAGGTAGTGGTAGTATATTGTATTCGTAACTCATCACAAAGGAGTATACCCTATTAAGAGAAACAATTGTCTGTTTGGTAAGGGTGTATGAATATTATGGTCGTCATAATCATTCTGTGCAAAAGATAGAAAACTACAAATAAAAACCTATATTACCTGCCCAGTGTGGTTGTAGGCTAATTGCCCAATTTTGCCTTAATTGAAGATAATACCTAATATACTTACGTATGAGTTCAGATTTAAAAAAAAGAAGTTTGACGTGGCGACGTTTAGGTTTTACCTTTCTCTTTACCCTTTCGAGGATAAAACCTTTATCATTATGTTCTTATTCCAATTACTTGGGGTCGTTGCAAAATTTATTCTTATTTGATCATATATATTACAAATGTTTTGACAATAATTTTGCGACCGGCTGCCTACCTGACATCAACACTCCTTAGTCCTTGGCAATGTAATTGTTGACCAGAAGGCATCAGATGGAGTAGGTCTGGGTCTTGTAAAACTTTTAATCTTCTTTCACTAAAAAGCACGATATATAAAGGTTGGTAGTATTAGTAGCCGCCATCGTACAACAATTTCGTTTATAAAGCCGTAAGACAAATATTAACAAAAAAAGAACCTACAAGTAAGCTTGAACGGGTTAAAATAACGTCTTGTAGTACCGACAATAAATCAAGTTCAAATGTCAACGACCTAACATTGAGGTTAGAATGTTTTTCCGTCGCGTGTATGCGCGCGCGCATCCGAGCTGCATTCGTTACATAACAATGCTACTGGATAAATTCTTTTGTTTTTTTCTCGGTCAATTGCTTTTTGTGATACTAGCAACACTAACGAAGATTTTTTTTTAAAAGGTTACACTGCAGTATGGTCAAATCTTTTTCAGCTTATTACAGTCCACTGCACACTGTGTATAGTCACTATAGCCCTTGCCCAATCTTTATTAATATTCGATCCTCTGTTTTCTGCATCTAACCGAGGGTTATCCTACTTTACGTCTGCTTGTTCAAAGAACCAAATCAAGGCATTTTCAGCTCTACACTTCAGTTCTTTGTCGAATGTGTTCATATCTGAATTTATTCTTTTGAAAACCCCAAGTATAGTTCGCTCTAATACTTGCTGAGGAATTTTGTACGCCCCATAAGCGAAGCGTTGAGGTGATGCTCTACTCTCGATATACGAAAATCAAGGACTTTTCTAAAAAAAACTAAAAATGACTGTATTTTATATTGTTAATAGAGCCCTGTCTGAGGATATAGACGACTCGAAGACTTGTCGTAGTTTGCCAAGTCCTATTTTACCCAAGCGTATCTTTTTGTCGACTTCTTTGTCGAAGTCATGTTATAGAATGTCATAAAGTCATGTACATGAATAGAGAGTCTATTATATATACATAAACGTACTATAAATGGATATAAATTACAACCGCACTCAGAACGAAGTCGCGTATTGGAATTGTATTTAGGTAATTTAAATGTTTAATAAATTGGTAGGTACCAAGACTGGTTTTATTAATAAATTAATTTACCCATCTATTGAAAAAACTTAGAAGAGACTGGCAACACTAAATACGATTTCTAATAAATAAGGTATTAAAATCGTATTAAATCTAGTTAAGTGATTCTATAAGTTTGTATACTATACCATTTTATTTGCTTGTCAGTTATGTTTAATGTACTGTATCGTGTAATGTACTACTCACACAAGTAAATAGCCAAATAAATGATTGTAACGACAGGTGGTATGTCAACGCACACATTTATATCCTGAGGCTAACAGGCAAACAAGTTTCGGCGAAAGTGAAAACGACGGCGACAGCGTCTAAAAAGTGAATTTTATTTATTTATTGGCTGTATACTTAATGCCGTTGCCTCATTCTTTGTAATGTTTATTATGTACGCTACTATTTTATGAGATAAGAGTTATTTTGGAGATTTTTGGCGGGAATATGAAAGTGTCATGTGGTGGTTATTGTATTATATTGAATATATTAGTGTTTTAACGTGTTATATTAAACAATTATAATGGCATTTTATGTAATGTGTTGCGAAGGAAATGCTGTGAATGTAATATAAAAGTGCTTTACAACGTTTTCGTTTTCCACCAAAATTCCCGTCAGATGTGTAACAGTATGGCCATAGCAGTATTGACGGTGACGATTTGATTTACTAATAGTCAATATTAAGAGAAAACTAACATGAAGAGACTAAAGACATGAAGAAATTATAACTCGACACTGGCAAACAGTGGATCGTATAAGTAGCTGATTGCCAATACAAAAAAGAAGAAGAGTTATTTTGAAGTAAAAACGTTTAGTTTTATCTTTAATTTTACATCTTTTAATAGACCAAGGACCTCGATGCTTCCTGTCTGTGTTGATTCTTTGTTAGAATGTTTGCATTTATATGTCTTATTTTTATAAACATAATTACGCTAATATTGAAGTAATTCAATATTTAAGTGCTTTTGAAAAGTTAAGTGGCTAAGAAAATAAATTTGTATCTATTTTAGATTTTTTATTTAAATTATGTTTTTCTCCAAGTCATATTTTCTTTTTATTGCTTATAGTGGCAAACGAGCGAGCAGCATGCCTGGTGGTAAGTGTTACTGCCGCCCATAGACTTTTGCAATACTAAAAGTAAAGCTAGGCCGCTGCCTACCAATAGAAACCCCAAACCCACCCAGTTGGGCTGCCGCTTCTCTCGGTCAACGAACGAAGCGCAACAACACATTGCCATTACTCAGACGTCGATCTTCTGCGAGAGTGTGGTACTACCCCGGACGGGCCGGCCCGCGGCTGTAGAGGGAGAACTGTCAACAGTGTGGCATCCTACCACTTATATATATCTCATATTGCTGTGTGGTAACGGCTACGAATACTACCAACCCTTGCTTTGCTCGTGAATGTCGTAAAAGATGACTAAGAGCCTTATAACGACCTGGGCCAACTTCATTTGATGCCGTTTGGTCAACAATTACATTCCCAAGGAGGGACGTCAATCTGGCAGACAATTTGTCATAAAACTATTGCCAATAACTTCTACAATATGTACTATGAAAGAAGAGTACATATTGTATAAACCCCAAATAATTGGGATAAGAGTAGGAGAATGATGATTTCAAAATGGCTTTGAGTTATCCACAAAATTCTTTCTTCAATATAGAACGAATGTCACTCTTAAATATTTCGCAAAGCTTATAAGGTGAATTAAGTGAAAACATCCTTAAATGATGCTCAAGAGATATGAACTTTAACTGTACATAGGATGTAATGGTTAAGAATCCGACTCATCATGGAAAAGGTCGCGATTTCGATTCTAATTCATGACAATACTTTCGCTATTCATAAAATATTGTTGCCGAACGAACGTCTGGTTAAGAAGATATACAATGCGAAAGTGGAAGGATGTAGGTACCGAGGGAGACCGAGACTAACCTACCTAGACCAGATTGGTCAGGTACTGAAGGAAGGTGGAGTCAAGAGTCTCCGAAACCGGCGAGCGTGTATGAAGAGAATTATGAATGTTGAGGAAGCGAGTGAAGTATGCAGAGATAGAGTTCGCACTCGGCACTCTGTTCTCTCTGCCTACCCTGCAAGGGATATGGCGTGATGATATGTATGTGTATGTATGTAAAATATTGTTCTGAGTTATGGTGTAATTTGTGTCTGTTAATTGTATATTTGTAAAGTCTTTCCAAAATACAAGCATTAGTTCTTTAGTGTAAGATTGTTATCTTAAATAATCAAAATTTTAGCAAAAATAAAACCGACTTCAACCAGTAATCAATGAACTAAATTGAAATGGGGCCACATGGGAAGGACTAGCCTTCAAATAAAAAGGACCAGGTTTCAAATAAAAAGGACCAGCTTTCAAAATCGGTTCATAGTGGATTAATAGCGGTAGGATCACGTTGTTGACAGTTCTCTGTCTGCAGCCGTGGGCCGGTCCGTCCGGGGTAGTACCACACTCTCGCAGAAGATCGACGTATGAGTAATGGCAATGTGCTATTACGCTTCGTTCGGTGAGCGAGAGAGCCGGAAGCCCAATTGGGTGGGTGTGGGGTTTATATTGGTAGGCAGCGGCCTAGTTATGCCTTTGGTATTGCAAAGGTTCATGGGCGGTAGTGACACTTACCATCAGGTGTGCTGCTTGCTCGTTTGCCACCATAAGCAATAAAAAGAATCAGTTCACTCAGTCGAAAGTTCTGAGGTAACAAACTCCTTTTTTTGAAGTCGGTTAAAAACATTCCATCTAAGCTCTGTAATCCTTAACATCAAATAAACCAATAGCCATGACCAGCTTACCTACATAAATCAAATTTAATTTTTTTTTGACAACTGTCTCGACTTTCGTGAGCTTATTAAGTTTTTGCCAATGAAATATATTAATCAAAGTATTAATAATACAGCCATATTGGTGTCAGACTACAAGTGAAATTTTAAGTCATTCATCAAACCTAAATTCCAATTTACAATCTCATATCTACAATACATTAATAAGAAGATTGATTACCATAATCGTTACCATCTTAGCATGGCTTGAGTTTCCTCTACCACTGAAGAGAAAATGACTTCTTCTTCTTATTTTTTATGTATTGGCAATCAGCTACTTAAATGAGCCATTGTTGCCAGTGTCGAGTTATTATTCAAGTTTTTAGTGTCTTCAGATTAGTCATTGGTTGCTTTCCATTTACAACACAGAGGGACTCTGCGGTGCATTGTGAGGCACTGCCAAACACTGTGTAAAAGAAACAGCTAGCTGTGTCATTTAAACTTTTACACAGTGTTTGGCGGTGTTTCGCAGTGTGCCGCAGAGTCCCTCTGTGTTAACTAAATGGAAAGCAACCATTGTTCGTCAGTAAGTCAAATTATCGTCATCAACAGTGCTATGGCCACACTGTTAATGGTATCTTGTGAGAATTTTGATGAAAAACGAAAACGTTGTAAAGCACTTTTATATGAAATTCACTACATCTCAGCAGTTTCGTCACATCACATTACATAAAATGTCAAAAAGTCAAAATTATCTAATATAACACGTTAAAACACTAAGATATCGAATATAATACAAGAGCACCGCATGACGTTTTAGATTCCCGCCAAAAACTCGAGAAAATGACTTATTATGCCACGCTGGTCTGACGGATTGGTAAAGAGTTTTGTTTCGAATTGTCCTTCTTTCGCATTTATGCTATCTGTATATTTCTTTAGTTGTAAGAACGAGAAAGGCAGTGGTGATTTATCATTACTCTGTCATTACTATATTTGAAGTATTAGGTTACTCAAAAATAGTCCATTAAATTACTTTACATACTAGGAACACTTTGCATTTCATATTTAGTGGATTATTGTGCAGTACTAGTTATTGAACATTAAAAAAAAAAAGTAATCTGTAATTTTGGCGGGAATCTGCAATCGTCATGTGGTAATTCGATATTTTAGTGTTTTAACGTGTTGTATTCGATAATTTTTATTGCATTTTATGTAATGTGATGCGACGGATCTGTTGGGATGTAGTGAATATGATATAAGTATGCTATACAATGTTTTCATTTTCCAACAAAACACCTAGAAGATACCATTAACAGTGTGGCCATGACACTGTTAAAGGCGACGATTTGACTTACTGACAGCCAATGACCAACACGAAAAGGCTAACGACGTGAAGAGAACTATAACTCGACACTGGCAACAATGACTTGTATAAGTAGCTGATTGCCAATACAAAAAAAAAAGAAGAAAGAGTAGTTAAACATTTAAAAGAGCGTTTGGACTTTTGGCGGGAATATAAAACGTCATTTGGTAGTCTTGTCTTATTTACAATATCTTAGTGTTTTAATTTAACGTATTATATTAAGTAATTTTGATGGCATTTTATGTAATGTGATGCGACAGAACTGCTGGGATGTAGTGAATATGATATAAAAGAACAAATTACTGAAATTTAGCATTTAATATGCTTAATTATTTATAAAACCCGATTACGAAGCGAAAAATGATGTCACAAGCGGGATTCGAACCCGCACCTATTGGGATTCCGGCCCAATCGTGCTGCCACTACACCACCGTGAAGTATTGTAGGACATGCAAATCTCGCTTCGTATCATATTTACGTCTTTAAGGTGACGTGCGCCATCTACCCGACAATGTTTACACATTGTTATAGGCTTAATACTTCAAACTTTGCAGTTAGAATTGTATTAATACAAACAACAGTTAGAATTGTATAATTTAGTGCCAGCACGATTAGGCCGGAATCCCAATAGGCGTGGGTTCGAATCCCGCTTGTAACATCATTTTTCGCTTCATAATCGGGTTTTATAAATGATATAAAAGTACTTTACAACGTTTTCGTTTTCCATCAATATTCCCAGAATATACCATTAACTGTGTGGTCATAGCACTGTTGATGTAGATGATTTTGCTTACTGTTTAACAATGACTAACATAAAGAAACTAAATACATGAAAAAATTGTAACACGATACTGGCAACAATGGCTCGTATAACTAGCTGATTGCCAACACAAAAAAAGATGAAAAAAAGAATCTCAAATCTACTTAATAACGTTTGCCAAGGAGTGAAAGTTGAAAACAAATAAAGGTTCAATAAATAATAAAACAGAACACAAATCCGTGTAAATGATATAATAGAAAGTTAATTTACGATGTCTCATCTGTACATAAGTAAACAAAACTGTCATAAAATATAGATTTCTAACTGTCAGAATTAGTTATACTTTGAAATAATATTTCTTAGGCGATGATAGAAGAGAATTGAGAGATTTCAAGTCGAAAAATTTCTATAGGCAGAGAAAATAGAGATATAATCATTATCATCATCTCAGCTCACATATGTCCCACTGTTGCCCGAGCCTCCTCCACAATGGGAGGGAAATTGACTTACTATACCACGCTGCGCTGGTCAGACGTGTTGGTATAGGGTTTTCTTTAGAGTTTTCCTTCTCTTGCATAGATGTTATATGCGTTTTATATTCCTTAGTCGTCTCTTACGATCACTCACGGGTAAGATAGGGAGTGGTGAATTGTTTTCTTACTTCGTCACCCCACCGATAATAGAGATATATTATGGGGACAAACAATAAGAAAGCTATACATTTAAACTCTAATATGATTTATTTATATGTTAACTTAATTGTGATCTGTAATAATGATAAAGAATCTTAATTAAATCTTATTGCGTTTGTACATTTTTCTTATTTATTAAACAAAATGTACATTATAATATTTCTCAGTGCGGCCGCGTTCCGATCCGGTGGTAGCTTAATAGTTTTTTAAACAAGTAAATTGCCACAGTATAATAACTATTATAAATTATTTTTTTAATAATAACTGATCATAAACAATATGAAATTTATATATAGAATCATTCTTTTTATGTACTGGCAATGAATTTGTATTAAAAATGTGTCTCATAATTTTATAATTGATACTGCAGCGGGTAGAATAAATCTCTGTGTAATATTCGCGTAAACATCAGAAATCATTACAAAATGTATCCCACTTCCTACTAATATTATAAACGCGAAAGTTTGTAATAATGTATGGATGTGAACATCTTTGTTGCTCTTTCACGTAAAAACTAGCTAATGGATTTTGATGAAACTTTGTAGTAATATAGCTTACACATCAGAATAACACATAGGCTATAATTTATAGAGATATTTTGTAAATAGGCTAAAATATAACGGTAAAAATTGCTTAAGTCAGAAAAAAACGCCCATCTGCGAGCTATTTTTGCATACGCTGCAAAAATCTTGAAACTCTGACTAATGTTATGTATTGTGGAAGTGTACCTCTTAAATAGTTCTACAAAAAAGTCCGCGACAGCATATATCTATTTTTAATATGTAAGCATTTATCGTTAAAATAGTAAATTAAAATTCAAAATAATTTGGTATTTATTACCGACTAGCTTCTGCCCGCGGCTTCGCCCGCGTAAAAGGTTACTTTCCTAAAGTTTTTGATCCTCTATTTTTATTTTTGACCGTCGGTAATACAGTGCAACGGTATTACAATACTCAGGGTTGGAACTTCATTACTGGACTGTTAGATGGCGTTGAAGAAGCTAGATTTTGAGATTTTTTGACAAACAATTTTTTTATTTTTCATATAAAAATTTTGTTTTTTTTTAATAAAAAGTATCCTATGTTACTTTTAATACGTCCAAGAATATGTATACAATGTTTTATGATGATCGGTAGAGTAGTTTTAGCGTGAAAGCGTAACAAACAAACTTACATTCACATTTATATATTAGTAGGGATGCACATTTTATAATTTATAGTAACGAATTGATTCTTATGCAAACAAATTCTTTTATTACTTTCGATATTTAAAGTACATATTTTTTGCGTTTTACCGTGTGTCGTTTGGTACAGTATTTCAAAAGTTAGGACGATAAGAGTGCGCAGTGCTGTGGTCAGGCAGCAACCGGGCGCACTACAGAAATATGGCAAGAAAGAAGATCGCCGATTGTGCGACCCGAACACAAGTAAAGACGTGAGAGCAGTCATCGTTGATGATTGTTGTATTTTTGACAGCACTATCGATTTGTAAATAACATATATAGCTATACCTGTATATAATAGATAGGTATTGAAAGTTTGTGATATGAAACATCTTTTTGCGCGACTTGGCAGTAAAATTGTGTCGACTACTGGAAATGATAGATTGGGTAGGTACTAAGGCAAATGTGGTCATGCTGTGATACCACGCCGCTCTTCTCTATTCATTTGTGTATGCGGGAGTATGACAGGGGTAGCTGTCTAACATAAATGTGACATTAAATAATTAAATATTACCTAATCCTTACCTACTAATGTTATAAATGCGAAAGTAACTCGGTCTGTCTGTCGCTCTTTTACGCCAAAACTACTGAACCGATCTAAATGAAATGTGGTACACAGATAGTGTAGAGCCTGATAAAGGACATAGGCTACTTTTTAATACAAAAAAGGGTTGTAAAGGGAGATGAAAAGTTGTAAGGAATTATCGTCATTTTTAAAGCCAGAAGCTTGAAACTTATTTTTAGGCTATTGATTAGATATAAATAAATATGACATTAACATGTAAAAATTTACCCTTAAGGGGAAAAATAAAAATAGGGGATGAAAAACTTCAGGAAAGTAACCTTTTACGCGGGCGAAGCCGTGGGCAGAAGCTAGTATATATATATATATATATATATATATTGTTTTTTAACATTAGGTGGAATATTGTCTAGCACTAGTAATTCATATTTCTTAAAAGTGTGGGGAAAATGAAATGCAAGCGCTTTAAAATTCGTTTTATTTAATATACTGTAATACTCGTGTAACATAAGTATGTAATTATAATGTCAAAGAAGTTTTAATACAACCGAATGTGACGCGAAAATGCGACGTATGTGATCTGAAGAAGATATTTTTGCATTATATATATTTTTATTTTTAATAACATGCTACTAGGTATTTGAAAGCACTAATATACTGCCAATTTTATATTTTATCTGAAATTTAAAAAAAAAAGATAGAATCGAATCAGTTTAATCGAAGAGAATCATCAGTTTTAAACACCATCCTGCACTAAGGAAATAATTCTTGTAACTATTGCGGGAGAGTTTACAAACTTGTGATTAACCGAGACTCAGAACAACACCGTGGATCACACAAAGTGTTGTCCCGCGTGGGAATCGAACCCATGGCACTGGCACGAAAGGTGCGAAAAAAACCACTATGCGATTTGTGCAGTCAACTGGGCCGTAAGCTGGGACGATCCGTTAAGAGACTCAGTAGGGTCGTTTTGTTATTTTGCTTATATGAATTTGCAATATGTTTAGTTGTTTAGTAAGCTTTAGCTCGTCTGATGCCCTCGAAGAGCAAAAATATTTTTATTTATGTTTACCAGGTCGCTAAGAAGCACCACTCACAAGTTAATTAGTAGTCGTGAGGAGTCCTGAGGAGCTCGCTCCTCAGGACTCCAGTGGACTGCCCGCATGGCGTAGAGATGTACGTTGCAGTGCAGGTTATGGGGTCGCTGGCTGACTCTTCCGTCGCTCCGGATGGTATGAGCTGGGTGTGACTAGACCATAGCATTCCGATAACAAAGAAAGGTATAAAATTGGATTGTTTTGGCTCAGTAGCAAATGCCATAGATTTAAAATCGTACCGTGAATAAGGAATTTTAGCGAAACTATCGTGAAATATATTCGGCGAGATCCGCTTTCTAATCAGATCAATGTGATTAAATCGAGAAATCGTAACGTTTGTAACACTATCGAGAAAATTACTTTTAATATCACTTAATATCATTTTAAAAATAACACCATGTGCTAAGTCAATAATGTTTAAATTGTGGGAGACTATAAACATGCAGTTACACATCATCAGCTCAGCTCATATACATATCACTGCTGGCCTTAAGTCTTCTCTTCATTGGGAAATTTACTTACTATACCACGCTCGTAATAAGGTTTGATATTGGGAATTATTTTTATTTATTGCTGATGGTGGTAAATGAGCAAGCAGCACACCTGTGGGTAAGTGTCACTGCCACTTATAGACTTTATTAGCCCCTGCCTACTAATAAAAACCCCAAATCTACCTAGAAAGTTGGGCTGTCAGCTCTCTGGCTGACCGCGTGAAGCACAACACCATATTGCGATTGTTCGGATGTCGATTTTCTGCGAGAGTGTGGTAATGACCCCGGACGGCCCGGAGCTGTAGATAGAAATTTGTCAACAGTGTTGTCGTACCACAAGAAATTTATTTCGAATCTCATTCGCTTGCATAGATGTTATTTGTATATAATCTCCCTTAGTGATCTTTCAAGACGATTATTCAAGTTAAAGAGAAATACGGTAAATATGAGATATAAAATTGAATATTAATATTATCGTAACTAATTTGTAAATCAAATAAATACGTTTGCACAAGGTTAATTCAAATTTCTTCGAAAGTCGGCATTGGCAATGAAAGTGGGGTCGGTGATCTTTCCGTTGCCAGATAACCGCAAATTGTGACGAGATTTCTTTTATGTTCGCTCTAAATTTAATTTTGTTTTTGCATATTTTTACAAATTAGATAAAATAAATTCGTGTTATTACAACTAATATTTCTTTTGCAACAATTTTTTAATTTTTCTATTACTCTATGTGTGGTAAATTGGTTTAATAACCACGTTTTTTCCTCCTATATGATAATATCAGCTTATATATCTTTCCCGCCATTACGATAGTTACAGAAAAGGAAAAGATATACTGCATCACCATAAGAAATTTTAATTTTAAATAATATTTAAGCAACTATTTTCCTCTTATGTCATCAATCTCAGCCCATTTATGACTCATTGGTGAGGGTGAGTACGAATCTTTTTTATAATTACAATTCTGTTAGTCTAGCCTTTGCCAACAGTCGTCGCATATAATATCTGTGTAAATATTACAGAAGAGTATGTATTTTGAGTTTTGGCGAGAGTGTGAAAATGACATAAGGCGCTTTTAAAATTTTATTCATTGTTTTTGTATTTTATTGAGTAATTTTGTTGGTATTTTATTTAATGTAATACAGAGAAAATTCTAAAGTATAGATAGAGAATATAGTAGTAGGTATAACAGTGATTTGTAGGTATAACAGTGATTTCCGTATGTTTTCATGTTCCGCCAAAAAACCCAAAAGAATCGTAATTTAGTTTCCAGCTGTCAAGTAATGGCAATGACTTACGGACAGTGATTATAAATAAGATATTAAATATGAAGAATTACAATATTATTTTCTATAAGTTGTGAAGAAATATATTATACAAGCCTTGTACATATTGTCATTTGATTTAAACTGATGGCTTCATTGGCAGTTTTAATAAAAAAAATAATTGTGTAGATAATTCTTATATCGTCACTACACAGATTAAAAAATACAACAGCCTAAACTCATTCATTCCGCAATATTAAAAACAAACAAAACCTTGACCCGTTTCGTAAAAATTCTCACAGATAAACAATAGTATTACTACAGATAATCACAGTGTTCTTTGAACATAACTATGTTACTGACAGATTATATGAGATAAAACTGTTATAAATCACAGCGCCTAATTCAAATTCCGTTCACAAGAGTATTATGCAAACGGAACGTTAATAGTGATGTAATAATAGTTATTAGATTATTTACTATAGATACCTACGTACTTGGATTAATATTTCCACTTGTAATTTTATTATTAAAATAAAGTGAAAGTCAAGTATTATGATGATAATAGGTATTTCATTCACTGTATAATATTCTGCTTGCTGATAGATTAAAAATAGATCTGTAAAATGTTTTACGTAATTGGTGGATTAAAAAGAAGAAGATAAATTATCATCAATTTATTTCCCGCGGTTATCATAAAAAATGACTAATAGATAGACCGGCGAGCTGCGGAATTTCATCCCATGATCACGATTAAAAGAAGAAGATTACAAAATACTTTATTTATTTAAGAAATCAATCCAGGTGTAGGCAGAATATCAAGGCAATTGTTAGGACGAAATAATACGAGTTGACCCAATAGTCTTTTGGGTCGTTAAAATTACATTATTTTAGGTCGGTTAGTAAGTAATTTTATATAGTTTTTTTGATTTTAATTAGTTTTTATGCCTAGAAATTAGTGAATTGTAAAACGAGAGCAGAATAAATATCTTTCGTTCTTTATTTCTTTTCAATTTATCTCGTGTAAAGTTACATATACGAAACTTATTCATGATGTAACAGATGTTATACAGATTACAAAACAGTAAGATAATTATTGTTTTCAAATTATCTTCTGCCTTGTTGTGGGTCGCAAGTGGGCTGCATGTGATGGAAGACATTAGTATTTGAAGGAGTAGGCTTATATTTATGGTTTGACATTGTTCTTATTTCAAAGCTACGCATGGCCACATAATTGTTTGCTAAATATGGTTAGGTAGATATACCTTAACAATACTTAGTAGCTATTAATGTGTGGGTTATTTAGTTATTTAAATGGAAATATTAAAAGTATATGCTGTATAAGTGGAGATACTCATCGATTGCATAATGCATTTGATGGTACTACAGTTTTAAGATATTATATTTTAATAAAACGTGTTATTTTAAGGGTAACAGATAAGAATACAATGTGTGACTACCCCGTACTTTGTCGTGGCAGCCACCCCGTACTATCTGTAGTTGGACCTGTTAAGTAGATAGCCACCTTCATCTGAGATATTCATAGCACCAACTACGGCCACCAATCCATATGCTAAGTCTAGTTATTTGGTTACTTATTCAGTTTTGTGGTGAGGTCTTCTTCCAACAGTTAATGTTTATAGAATGTTGTTTTTGTATAGAAAATAAATAGAATATAGACTAAATGAAATATAGTGGGTCAATGATTAATACAATACAAGGATGTTCGCAATGCAAGGATTATTTCCTTAGTGCAGGGAACTACCTGAATGCACCTGTTTTTAAAAAAATACTTTGGCTCGATCAGTTTATATATCGGTAGGGGTCGAATAAATAATTTGGGTATCGATGAAAATGCTTGAGTTTAAATGAAATGTGTCTATATTTACTGTTTACATCAAAACTGCGGTTTTAAATAATTCTGTTATCATATCGGCCAATTGTAAGTTCCTATGTAGAGTAACAGCTTTATACTCCTATTTGAAATATTCTTTTAAATGATGACTGCACAGATAGCGTAGTGATTAATATACCGATGTATCGTGCCAAGTCTCATGAGCTCGATTTCCATGCTGGAAAATACTTGTGCTATACACTAATTATTGTTTTGAGTTTGGACTATTGCATATGTATAAAGTCCTTTTACAACATATACATTATAAATATCACATACTAATCACATTCAATTACTTAATAATCTTTGTTTCTAGTGACTTCTATCAATTCATTTAAGGCCAGTGCGATGAATAGTTTGGCTTTTTTAAACAAGAGGGAGACTAAGATAAAAAATCTTTGATGATGCTTAAAGGTACAGTCCTCGTCCTCTTTTGGAATGGGTATTAGATATTAAAATAAGTATAAATATTTATTAGTTATAGCGATGTATCTAGGAGTATTTAAAATACGTGTTTAAAATAGATATTAGTATAAGGGAAAATGTGTACATACGTAATTATAATTGACTTTCTCCTCTCGTAAATAATGTGGGCAAACATTGGTTCCCTTTAATTTGGACAGGTCAATGCACCTGTCAGATGGACGTGACGTGAATAGGGTTGTCAGAAAATCTTAATCAATTTTTTAAGCAGTTTTAATTTTACAAAATTTTATTTAAGATTCATAAAGAATTTTCTATTATATATTTTTGATTTGCTGATATACTATAAAGCTTATTAGTAAGTAAGGTGAAACTCAAAACCAATGTCTTATAATATCAAAGTACGTATTAAAATTTATACATTCTGTTGGGATGTGGGAAAATAGCTATATTAGATTTTAAAAAACCACTATTAAATGGGTGTCACAATACCATTATGTAGTGAAAATTCATTAATAATCATTTATTACCCATATTTTTACTTTTATTTTTGACTAACTTTTCCTGAAAATTAAAAATAGCCTACAAAACTATTCAACTAGATGAACTGTTTTCAGCGCCAAGTATCTGCAGTGATGTCTGCTTCCTTAATTATAAACTTTTATTACAACATCAGGAACAGGAAGTAATTGTTGAAACTTTGTTTATAACTAATTCTTAGTAATTTATAAAAACATTAAAAATGTTATATTAACGAAAATTTATTAAACGAATTATTATTCTTTTCATAGTCTGTAGAGAAAATTCTAATTATTAATTGTATACATTTACTTTACTTAATAATTAGGCAATCTTATGTAAACGAAATGCTCACTTGTTTCTAGTTTCTAATATCCAAGTACACAACTAAAATACAAGTAATAACATTCCATTCATTCAAGAAATGCCTTTCGATTCATTCAAGAAATGCCATTCCATTCATTCAAGCAATGTTCATTCCGTTTTCATCTCAGCAAATTTATTCGATTATATTTGGACATCCTTAATAGTGAAAGCTTGGTCCAAAGTCGTCCAAAACTATGGCAAATATTTGTGAACGCTATTATTGATTATATAGTGAAAGTAGAGAGGTAGGCATAGTTCGTTGAGTAATAACGAGTAATCTGAACGGACTGATATATGAGACGAGTATTTTAATGTTATGGAGTAGTTCCTGTTTATGATGTTGGCGCTATTTGTGTTAAATTATGTGATGGTGATGACATACCATTTTAATACATAACCTATAGTAAATCAGAGATCTCAAAATTTGATCTCTGATTGAACATAATTCCATTCATAAGGTACCAGCCTTTCTGTTAAGTCTCTGAGGTATTATTAAAAAATGCTAGTTTTGGGAAGGGATCTTGACGGACTTTCAATATTTTACTTAAAACTCTGGATAGTCATATCCTCAAGAGCAGGATTATTTCAATAATTAATATGGAATAATTTATATCTTCCAACTATTGTTCCTAATTATAAAAACAATAATCGGTCTGGTAACGGAGAAAGAATATAATTCACCACCTATCTTACCCGTACACCCTATCTTACCCTTGGGTGTCGTAAGAGACGATTAAGGAATATCATGAGCATATAACATCTGTGATCAAGACGAAATACTGGAAATAAAACCATATACAAAGCCCTCCAATCAACCTAGTATACTTAGTAAGTCAATTACCCTTCTATTGTGGAGCAAGTTCGAACCCAATAGTGGATTGTACGTGAGTTAAGATATAAAAATGGATTAATAAAGAAAAAGTTATCTGATATATACAATATAATACATTTTTCAACACTACCTTATATCTGAATACACATGTACAAACTACATTACAATAAACATAAAAACAAACCTTTTTTTCGCGTTAAAAAATATAAACTAAGTACATAGTATGAACGAAACGAAAGATAGAATCTAGAATTATTCTGACACCACGTCGTTCTATTAACAAACTCGACTTTAAACAAATACATACTGCGTGTAAAATTAAGCACAATTTCCCCATTATGAGTAGAAATCTAGGATGTAACAGCATCCGTGTAACGCGACGCCGTGTTTTCACTGCATGAATAGAACATTACACTTGTCATAAGTATTGAACAGTGAGTTATTCACTCGAGTACAAAACTATGACGGGTACAGCACTACGGTTATATGTCATTGTTATGTGTTGACAAGTATTTAAATATGGAATGTGATTTTTTTAAATTTATTACATTTTTTGTGTTGGTGGCCAGTTTTGAATGTTTTTATTACTCTATGTGCATTTGGCTGTTTGGTACTTATAGAGGCATAAACACACTGGTCAGTAATTATCACGTCAATTGAATCTTAAGCGAATTTAATGATTTTTATACTATGTCGTTTATTAACCGTTCCGATGGAAGGAAAAGAAAGTAAAACTTCATGGCAGTCTTAATTTCGATTTCGTTTCCATTCAAAATAATATTGAAGCTATTAAAATGATAATATTTTTGTAATAGTCTTAACCGCCTCAAGTTACAAATGATTTTCTTCGTTTATTTTTTGGAGTGTTACAGTCTTTTTACGACACCCTTTTTTTTTTTTTTTTTTTTTTTTTTTTTGTGGTGGGCCATGGACGTCGCACCCGCCAAATCGGTCCGGGGTGACGGAAGAGGCGGCGCGCAACCCCATTGACCCACCCTGCAAGCACCTCTTCTTCGCCATGCGAGCGGGCCACCGGTACCCGATCTTTGTCTTCGGTGGCCCGCTCGGCGGTATGCCCTCTCGGGCTCCTCTCCTGTTGACGCCCCGACAGATTTCGTCGTCGAGGCGTCGTCCTCACGCGGTGGCCTCGCGTCGGGTGATCGGACAATTCCCCGGTCCGATCACCCGAAGCCTCGGTTAGGGCGGCATCAGGCGCAGGTATTCGCGCCTGCGCCGCCCCGGCCGCGGGCGGCGGCCCGGGTCACGGGGATCCTCCCGGGCCCGTTCCGCCGCCTCCTTCTGCGAGATGACAGCCTCGCAGAAGGCGGCGACCGCGTCCCAATTCCTGACGCTGTCGACCATCGCCCTCGCGACAGCCGGCAGCGTCAGGTCGGCACCGATAATAGCGACGAGGTCGCGGCGCTGCCCGTCCCAGCCCGAGCATTCCTCGAGCGTATGTTGCGCCGTGTCCTCGTCACTACTGCAATGATGGCAGCCCGGAGTCCATTCCCTGTGCACGACCGTGTGCAGGTATTTCCCGAAACACCCGTGCCCCGTTAACACCTGCACCAGTCGGAAGGTGAGGACCCCGTGCCGCCGCTCCATCCATTCCATCAGTACGGGCCGGAGGGCCTCAACGGTAATGACACCGTGTCTAGGCCTCTCCAGCCGCGTAGCCCAACGGGCGATGACTTCTCGGCGGGCGTCCTCGCGCCAGGTGGCTATCTCGTTAAACGACGGGGAGCCACCCTCTTCGCGCATTGAGGTAACCCGCCGGTAGAGGTCGGAGAGCATCTCCGCCTCTAGGTCCCACGGGGGTGTCCCGGCCAATAGGCACGCCGCCTCTGTCGACACCGTGCGGTACCCGCGAATGGCTCTGACCGCCATGGCTCGCTGTGGCCTCCACAGCACCGCCCTGAGCTGGGCGTTCAGAGCCCTCGCCCACACGGGTGCGCCGTACATGGCCATTGAGCGGATCACCCCCGCATACAGCCGTCGGCCCTCGAAACTGGGTCCGCCCACATTCGGCATGAGCCGAGAAAGGGCGGACGCCGCGCCGACCAGCCGGGGAGCAATTTGGCGAAAATGCTCCCGGAACCACCATCGCCCGTCGAGCACCAGACCCAAGTAACTCATATGGGCCTGGATACTGATGTGGATGGAGTTGACGACTAACGAGGCGCCGATGGGCAGCCTCACACGGGGCCCATGGAATAGTAGGGCCTCCGTCTTGTTTAGGGCCACCCTGAGCCCCAGCGCCTCGATTCGCCTGACCATCTCCTCGGTGCCGAGAGTGGCCAGGCTCGCCGCCTCTTCGAGTGTCCTGCCTCGGGCTGTGACGAGCGTGTCGTCAGCATAGCAAATAACGCTCAGCCCGGGGGGGAGACTCCCTCTCAACGCCCAGTCGTACCCGATGTCCCACAGAGTCGGCCCCAGAACCGACCCCTGCGGAACACCGCACGACATGGGCGTCCGCACAATGTCCCCTGCGGGGTTCGCGTAGAGAACACTGCGCCCCTCCAGATAGTCTGCCACCAGCCGCCTGAGGTACAGGGGCACTCCATGGAACCGGAGCGCCTCCCTGATGCAGCTGAATGGTAGACTATTGACTTTTTACGACACCCTATCAGTAGACTAATAGAGACTCACACTCACCTTAGTGACGTAGTATCTTTAAAGTCAATAGGCCACCTCATTAACTCTTTGGATTAACCAGCGTATATCTACTTCAGCTCGTTAGTCATAGCAGGCAGGAATTATTTCGTGTGGCAAATATCATCGGTATATCCACCCGTAGCCTGAACTAGAGTTCTCCTTATTCTTCTCGTTATTAAAAAAGAAAAAATCAAACATATGATGGTAAAAAAATGTGTCCATTTTTTTTTTGTATATTCACCAAGATTTCAATGTGAAAGTAAGTTCAAAGTTACTGTGCCATTATTTTTTATAAGGCTATATACGATTTATTCATATATCGTAAATACATCAGCTGTCATAATTTGATTAAAAATGGGCGTTAGTTATACCGACCTGAGTGATATCGAAAGTTTTATAGCATAATTAAAACGTACATATATCATCATAGTCTCTCTAATGATTTCTGATGTTTACGCGAATATTACACATTTGAAACAAAACTATTTTTACGGATTTTATAAAATACAAACGCGATAGAATCCGTAAAAATTCTTTTATTTCAAATCATCAGCCTCTCAGCTTATATATATCCCACTGTTAGTCTCGAATCCTCCTCGTAATGGGATAGAAATTGACCTACCATACCATGCTAGTCAGACGTGTTGGTATAGGGTTTTGTTTCGAGTTTCCCTTCTCTTGTATAGATGTTATATGCGTTTTATATCCCTTAGTCGTCTCTTAAGATCACCCACGGGTAAGATAGGGGGTGGTGAAATGTATTCATACTCCGTCACCACACGGATATTAATTACCTATAAATTATTATTTAAAATAGTCTCTTTAATTCAAGTTACTTGGTTTTTCTTGAGATTCAAAAACCTACTTTACTTTATTATTTTCAAACTATTAAGTTACTACAAAGAAAATCCCCCTTTCAGTGGTGATGGGTTAAAAATATAATAAGTCATCACTCATTATTCAGCCAGAGTCATAAGAATCATAGGAAAGGGTGCGCAGCTGTGCCCTCCCTTTCCCTCTGTCAAGTACTTACTACATAGCTATTTATCTAGTAGTAATTACTTATTGATAGAGTGGGCACAAGGCGAACTAGTCTCAAGATATAAAATCTAGTAAAACATTTCTATGTAACATACGCGTTTATATTTAGTTAACAAATTTATGCTGCGTTTTCAGCTAATTCTCATATCTGAGGGAACATAGGGATAAAATATAACATATTTTACTGAATGCTAATGTTTACGCGAGTATTACACATTTGAAATAAAACTACTTTTATGGATTCTATCGCGTTTGTATTTGGTTAATTTCCCGACGTTTCGAACACTTTACAGTGATCAGGGTCACGGGAGGTCCTCCCGTTCTCCCTACAAACGCGATGGAATCCGTAAAAGTAGTTTGATTACAAACCTATTTTACTAGCTGATAATGAAGCTTTTTTTATTGCTTTTGGTGACAAACGGGCAAGCAGCACACCTAATGGTTAGTGTTAATGCCGCCCATGGACCTTAGGCCGCTGCCTACCAATACATATCCTGAACCCGCCCAGTTGGGCTGCCGGCTTTCTCACTCACCGAATGAAGCACAATAGCATATTCCCATTGCTCAGACGTCGATATTCCGCTCAGTGTGGTACTACCCCTGGACGGACCGGCCTGCGTCTGTAGACAGAAAACTGTCAACAGCGTGGTCCTACCATTACTGCTTCTCATTGGTGCGAGAATTTATATTGACTTTATATTGAAGCTGTGTGGTAGCGCCTACGAATACTACCATCGTTTACTTTGTTTGTGGAAGCTTTATATGCCTGTATTAACTCAATCTGGTGCTGTCTTCTTCTTCTCCTTTTTATGTATTGGCAATCAGCTACTTAAATGAGCCATTGTTGCCAGTGTCGAGTTATAATTATCTTCAAGTTTTTAGTGTCTTCAGATTAGTCATTGTCCGTGAGTAAGTCAAATTGTCGCCATCAACAGTGCTATGGCCACACTGTTAATGGTATCTTGTGGAAATTTTGATGGAAAACGAAAACGTTGTAAAGCACTTTTATATGATATTCACTACATATCAGCAGTTCAGTCACGTCATATTACATAAAATACCATAAAAATTATCTCATATAACACGTTAAAACACTAAAATATCGAATATAATACAAGAGCACCACGTGACGTTTTAGATTCCCGCCAAAAGTCCCTGGTGCTGTCTTGTCAACAATTACATTTCCAAGGAGGGTTGATGTCAGTCAGGCGGCCGGTTATAAAACTATAATTAATATACTTTTAAAATGTATACAAGTACATATTGTGTCGGCCTCAAGTAATTAGGTGAAGAGCAGGAGGATGAGATTGACGTGTAATATCTTATATATTAACACAGATTCCAGATATTTCCATTAAAAATATCTGGCGAAATTATCAATGGGTTTTAATTTCTTTACTTACTTTTTTATTATTAACATTTCATATAAAATTATTGATAACAGACAAAAACATACGGGCTAATCTACAAATTCTATTTAAATTTTTAAATAAAGCTTTAATAATAATAATCTTAAATAATATATGGATTCGCTTACTTTTAAAACTTGGTAGTTGATAAGATGTTGACTAAGTTGAAATTATGGCGTTACCTGTAAAAAACAAAACTGTATTAATTTTACATTTCTCGATATATAAACTCATTTGCAAAAAAAACGGGCGGTTTTGATTTTCATTCATATTTAAAAAGATACAATACCAAAAAGGTTTCAATCGTTTGTACACGTTACTGGCCGGTTTTAAAAATGCTGTGGTATTTAAAAAAGTACGTTCTAAATTCAATTTTTCATTTGATGTTCATTTTTACAGAAAACCGCTTTTTATCCTACATTTTTGGCGCGAAGTTCCAGAAGTTAACATCGACTTTCATAACTTTTATTCAATTTTTATCGATTAATTTCATATCCTTGACTGTCAAAGCTTTATTTAATGCTGTTTGGCTGTATCAAAAATGGTAGATAAAGTGGTAAAAGCTACCAAAATTATCGCGCTGCTTGAAGAGGGTTGCAGCCAATGTTTCGTGGCTAGGAGGCTAAATGTTAGTCGCTCGACAGTCCAAAGGACCTGGCAGCGATATCAGGAGACTGGTTCCGTCGAGAGAAGGCCTGGTTCTGGAAGAAAACCATGTACCCAACCACGGGATGATCGTTTTCTTGTGAGTCGCGCATTGAGAAATCGCAAATCTTCGTATGTGGATCTTAAGAACAACCTCCAAGAAGTAAGAAATGTGCATATTAGTCTATGGACGGTCAGGAGGAGGCTTCTCGCTGCCAATATACGCAGTCACCGCCCGGCCCGCGGCCCCAAATTACTCCGTGAGCACAGAGTTCACAGGCTTAGGTTCGCTAGAAATTGTGAATCATGGACTCAAGACGATTGGAATAGGGTTTTGTTCTCTGATGAAGCCAGGATATCTCTGTTCGGTGAAGATCGACGTCGGCGAGTGCTAAGAAGACAAGGAGAACGCTTTGCAGAGGCATGTTTCGTAGAAATCACACCTTATGGTGGGGGCTCTGTTATGTTTTGGGCAGGAATAAATTCAATGGATCGTACAGAGTTAGTCTTCATTGAAAACGGCTCACTGACTGGGCATCGATACATAACGGAAGTTCTAATTTCTCATGCACAACCCGCATTGGCCGCTCTAGGTGAAGACTCGATTTTTATGGACGACAATGCTCGCGCCCACCGATCCCGCGATGTTAATGCGTATGTGCAAGAGGTCGGCATTCGTCGTTTGGATTGGGCCAGCTCGAAGTCCCGACCTCAATCCCATAGAGCATGTCTGGGACGTTCTGAAACGGCGTGTGAGATTAGTACACCCGGCTCCGCAGACCATCAGAGAGCTGAAGAATGTGATTACTGCGGAGTGGGAACGTATTCCGCAAGCAAGTATCCGGGATATACTCGCTAGCATGCCCAGACGAATTCAAGCTGTGATTTTAGCTAGAGGGGGTCACACTCGATACTAAACATTTATCTGCTTTTACTTTATTAAAGAAAAACAAACAAAAAAACTTTTTTATTTTTACTTCATGAGCATATGCACTACTAGCGAATATACACTACTAGCGAGGTTTAGCATTATTTCCCATAAATTGTATCTAAATTTTATGAAATACTGATGAAAACGATTATTTTCTTATTAATTTACCAAATTGTGTGGATAAAACTACCTATAATTATCAAACAAAGAAATATTAACATTTGAAATGGTTCATGGTGCTTAGGTGCCCGTTTTTTTTGCAAATGAGTGTATATATATATTATTATTATTAGAATACAATAATTTAAATAAAAGAAAATAACAAAAATAAATCAAATTATCATCATAGTTTGATTTATTTTTGTTATTTTCTTTAGTCTATAGTTGGTCGTACCAAGTAACGAACAAGGGACGTCAAAGGAAATTTATAAAAAGTTAGAAGAGCTTAAGTGTGGAAATGAAGGATAGCAAAATTTATAGAGTTACCTTAAAATCTCGGTTACGGATTTAAAATAATCGCTAATACTGCAAGTCTAGTGGGACAACCCATTGAAATTATTGCATTATTATCAGACCTTAATAAGTCTTTAAAATTTCTAATGATCCCGACCTCTACAAAAGGGTAAAAACCATTGTCTAAGATTTCATTACATAAAAACCAACTTAAACGTGTCAATAAATTGATTGATATTTGATTTCGAATAGCAATTATAAGCAATACAATAAAATATATTACGAAATTGCCGAAGGATTAATATACGCCCACATTTATTTTAAAACTAGAGCATATTAAAAAAAATAATTATCAGGAAGTAATATTATGTGTTCAAATTTTATTTAATTTCCTGTATGACGGTCAAATTAATGTAGGACACATATGTTACTTAATATTATGTAGGAGTATGCTTGAATGTTTTCAATAAGTAAATCGTATAACACTTATAATCTGTACTTAAAAATTCCGTATGATTACGAAGTAAGAATACAATTCTCGTTGTAATTTGTGTGATTTAATTATATGTTTATAAAGTCCAAATACAAGGATTATATCCTTGCCTTTAAAAAAAAAAAATAAGTAAAAAATGTCATATCCTATCTTAGCCGTGGATATCGTAAAAGGAGACGTCTATTAATCACGTGCTCTTTTTTTTAGCATTTTTTAACACCCTTGGTGATACGTAGTGAGGTTTAAGACTTCGTGATTTTTGTCAAACTACTGACCCAAACCTTCAAACCTCACGTGATTAATGGACGGCGCCAAAGATGATTAAGAGAAATAATATGCATATAATGTTAGTTTTCTGTCTGTTTTGTATAAATATGCACAAGAAGGCAAGCTGTAATTATGTTAGCAAAGCTTTATATTATTAAACCGTTTCACTAGCGTGGCATAATAGGTCGATTTCCCTAGTATTACGGAGAAAATTCGAGCCCAGCAGTGGGACATATATTAGCTAAGATGATTATAATGAGATCCTCTTCAGCAACATTTGCTGGAGCTGTAGTTATTTTTTTGTTGAATAGTTTTCACAATAATTTGAAACAATAGATGTGTGGTAGCGGCTACGAATACTACCAACCTACCTACCTTACTTTGGTCGTGGATGTCGTAAAAGACGACTAAGAGCCTTATAACGACCTGGGCCAACTCCATCTGATACCGTTTGGTCAACAATTACATTCCCAAGGAGGGTTGTCGACTGGTAGGCGGCCGGTCATAAAACTATTGCCAATAACTTTTACAATATGTATGAGAGAAGAGTACATATTGTATCGTCCCCAAATAATTGGGATAAGAGTAGGAGAATGATGATGATGAGTTTTCACAATAATACAAAATATTAAGTGTATTAATAAATCAATTCTTTTTAGTTTAATTTTCAGCAATAAAGGAAATATAGAATAGTTATCTATGGTAAAAGAAAATGGAATAGTTATTTATGATCACTGCGTCACTCCTACGAGTCATAGAGCTATGTTTTATAGCCTTTTTAAAACTCAATAAAGAGTTCTTTTTTTAATAAAAAGCCAACGTCAAAAGAAGGAAAGGTAATGTAGAAATTATAATAATAGCTATCTCCTTCGCCTGGCATATTGTACAGTATTATATCCTTCGTATGTAGAAAAATGATAAATAAAATTATAAAACACGAAAAAGAAAAAGATTTATTTCACAAGATTACTCTCTAATCTCTTATAGTATTGTTCTCCGTGTCGTGACGGAGTAGAATACTATTCACCACCTCATATCTTACCCGTGGGTGATCGTACGAGACGACTAAGGGATATAAAACGCATATAACATCTATGCGAGAGAGGGAAAATTCGAAACAAAACCCTATACCAACACGTCTGACCAGCGCGGTATAGTAGGTTAATTTCCCTCCCACTGCGGAGGAGGCCCGAGCCCAACAGTGGGATATTTATGGGCTGTGATGATGATGATGACTCTCTAATCTGAATATTTTTCTGAATCTTGGAGTATATAGGAAACATAAGCACATACGTTGATTATTATATACATAAATTAATAGATTTTTAACAATAATGTAGACGTATAGTAGGCCAATTGCCATCATATTCCATTGTCGGCTCATGTCTCATTGAACATATATGGACAATCAGAAAAGAATTTTTGTATAAACATCCGCGAATAATGAAAGCGGTCTTGACATATTGTGTTTTTAATTACGTAATTTATTTTATATAATCAAAAGATATATATTTTCCTTGTACTGATGAAGTAAGAGTACATTTCTTAACCTTTATCTTGCCCGTGGGTGTCTTAAAAGATGAACAAAGTATATTATATACTTTGGTCATCTTTTGATGCATATAACATCTATGCAGGAGAAGAAAATCTCGACAGAGACTCTACACTATTACGTCTGGCCAGCGTGGTATAGCAGATCAATTTCCTGCCCATTGAGGAGGAGTTTATAGCCCAACAATACAACGAATATAAGCTGAGATGGTGATGGTGACATCGAAAGAGATTTTAATTAAAATTCATTCACCCACACAACGACAAATTCTTAGGCCTCATAATAAATTTTATAATTGCCATGTTGTACCATAATTACAACAGTTGGCGTTAGGATTGGAAGAGAGCTACTACTTTATCCTCTAGTGCCCTTTACACCAGAGGATAAAGTTACCAGTTTTTAAAACTGCCATAGGCAAGTAAATATTGGCGCTATATTTTTTTTATTAAAAAGATTACAGCCTGTGCTAAGCAAATAAACATTATACTGCAAGAGATTTTATAAACAGAAAATTAACGCTCATTGTAATCCTCATCATCACCTTTCTCTTAATCCAATTAATACGCAAGTTAATCCTACATACACATCATCACGCCATATCCCTTGCAGGGTAGGCAGAGAGAACAGAGTGCCAGAGAACTCTATCTCTGCATACTTCACTCGCTTCCTCAACATTCATAATTCTCTTCATACACGCTCGCCGGTTTCGGAGACTCTTGACTCCACCTTTCTTCAGTACATGACCGATCTGGTCTAGGTAGGTTAGTCTTGGTCTCCCTCGGTACCTACATCCTTCCACTTTCGCATTGTATATCTTTTTAACCAGACGTTCGTTCGGCATTCTTTCCACATGTCCGAACCATCGGAGCATTCCCTTTCGCATCTTTACACCAATACTCTCTTTCATACCTACTCGCTCTCTTACGTTGTCGTTACGAGTCGTCGTTACAAGTTAATCCTCCTGGGTAATATAATTGTTGATCAGACAGTATCAGATGAAGTTAGCACAGATTAATTTGAAAACTCTTTGTCGTCTTTTACTACACCTACGAGTAATATAAGAGTTGGTAGTATTCAGAGCCACTACCGCACATAATAACTCATATGGATAAAATACATATAATTAAAAATATACGACATTAATAACACGTTCCGCCACTTACTGTCATAGAGTAAGGTTAATGTTGGGTAAGGCCTTACACCCACGGTGACATAGTTATTACTATTGCGTCTATGTGCTATTGTATTTTAATTTAAA
Source organism: Lymantria monacha (assembly GCA_905163515.2). Classification (NCBI taxonomy): domain Eukaryota; kingdom Metazoa; phylum Arthropoda; class Insecta; order Lepidoptera; family Erebidae; genus Lymantria; species Lymantria monacha. The sequence goes on along the minus strand of LR991106.1, from coordinate 17,592,130 downwards.
CGTAACATGTATAATTTGCTTGTTTATTTTATTTAGTTAAGGAAATTCTAGCGGTAGTCAGGATAAAGGGCGGCAAAAGAGTACAAAACGGGAGATTAGTCGGCTACAATCTTTCAATATCGTCGACGCGAACTTGACAAAAAAAATAATAGAGATTTCATTCATGGAATATGACTTTAGAGTTTTGGCGGGAATATCGAATGTCATGTCGTGCTTTTCAATTATATTCATTTCTTTATAGTTTTGTAGTTTTATATTGAATAATTTTGCTTGTATTTTATATAATACATATAATACAGATAAAGTGCTGAAGTTTCGTGAATATGACATAACAGTGATATTTTCATGTACTGCCAAAATTACAAGACAAATAATTAATTTGGTGTTTTAAACTTGACAATATAATGTAGGTTGATAGCTTGATTGATAGATGGATTAAGTAGCAGCTTTTAATTGTTTCTTGAAATTATTTTTTCTACACTAAACTATTTTTTATTCTATGTAGTGACTGAATAAGAATACATTTCCTTCTTAAGTAATAAACCATCACATCTATGGTCACTTGGCCAAAAGATCAGTAAGGGGTAAATATTAAATGCTAGAGAAAAACGTTCTAAATAAAACTTAATACAACTCGTTTGACTAGCGTGGTATAGTACGAGTAGGTCGATTTATCTTCTATTGTCGAAGAGGGTCGCGTACAGCTATGCTAGTAAAATTGTAACATAATTACTGCTTGAAAATGTACCATGCATTCGAATACAAAGATTTTCAGAAGATAATCAGAAAAACAAACAATTACAAAACTAAGTAACTCTTATCTAATTATTTACGCTTTAAGGAATATTCAAGAACTGAATCAACGTTGCTTTAAATAAATCTCTTCTAATCTAGATCTCTTGAAGAATGGTTCGTTACAAATACATGAAATTGTAATACAATGAACAATAGATAAACCTTCACGGTATTGTACTCTGGATTGTTGTATCCGGACTGTCTCTAAAGGTCTTAATATACATGATACTGCTAGCATGGCTCAAGAGCCACCGAAGTCATGGAACCGGTACATTCTAAGCCCAATTAGCGATGAAGCTGGCAGGTTATAAATGGTTCGGATTGTCCAAACATGGAAAATAGCTATCAAAAAAATGAATGGGTAATGAAAACTTGTTTTGTGAGCGAGAAATGATTGCCACACATGAGATTTGAACCCACATTCATTGGAAATCTATTGCAATTGTCTTATTAATTAGACTAGGATGGACTGACGTATTATTAAAAAATCTCACTTGTATTGTCGTGTTAACAGCAGATGTTCCTGACGCCATCTATTGGTAAACGTTTACATATTGCATATGCAGAAAAGAGCATAAAAGCAAAATTAGTGCGGTCGAAATGCGATCTCTACGGAAAATCTGTGGAGTTAGGCTGACCGACCGCATTCGCAACGACGACGTAAGAGAGCGAGTAGGTATGAAAGAGAGTATTGGTGTAAAGATGCGAAAGGGAATGCTCCGATGGTTCGGACATCTGGAAAGAATGTCGAACGAACGTCTGGTTAAGAAGATATACAATGCGAAATTGGAAGGATGTAGGTACCGGGGGAGACCGACACTCACCTACTTAGACCAGATTGGTCACGTAGGTACTGAAGGAAGGTGGAGTCAAGAGTCTCCGAAACCAGCGAGCGTGTATGAAGAGAATTATGAATGTTGAGGAAGCGAGTGAAGTATGCAAGGATAGAGTTCTCTGGCACTCTGTTCTCTCTGCCTACCCTGCAAGGGATATGGCGTGATGATATGTATGTATGTATTTATTACATATTGCTCCGATTTAATGACAAAAATGACATATATTAATGATGTTGTGGCATTTATTATATCACCTTAAGTATGATTACTCAATACTGCATTTGAAAGCTTCAGTGTGAGTGAACATGGTCATGTACATCCTTAAGGTGTGGTAGTCCAAGTATGAATTTCTCGCTGCGAGTGAAGTAGATTAAGTGAAGTAGATAGACTGTGTGAAATACACACAGTAAAATTGTTTCTACGATCAACAAATGGTCATTTTGTGTTTGGGTTATTATTCGTATCTATGAATTGTATGTTTTTAAAATTCTTTGCGATACATAAAAATATATTTTTTTAAATAGTGCTGTACCCTTTCAAAACAACAATGAAATCCTGAACGATCAAAACTGTAACTTCGGTAAGAATGATTAAAGGTTTAATTGAAGAAATATCTTTTATTTTTTTTATAAATAAAAAAACTATAAACATAGGTAATCATTATTCTTTGGATTTATAATAATGAGAGTAGACGCCAGCCTTTTTTTTTTTTTTTTTTTTTTTTTTTGCGGTCGGCTATGGACCTCGCACCCTGCCAAATCGGTCCGGGGTGACGGAAGAGGTGGCGCGCAACACCATTAACCCACCCTGCAAGCACCTCTTCTTCGCCGTGCGAGCGGACCACCAGTACCCGATCTTAAGTAGACGCCAGCCTAGGTTTTGGGTTTTCATTATCTCGCCGAAGAATAATATACCTACATACGCCACAAAAATTATTGTTCTGAGTCTGTGTGATTTGAGTCCGTTATATGTACGTCTGTGAAGTCCATCAAAATACAAGGATTCCCTTAGTACCTTCCTTAGTACTTACCCGTATCCTTAGCGCTTACAGACTGTTGTACAGACTGTTGCTTAAAGAAAAAGAATTAATATTTGTCACATTTTCAGGCTGATTATTTATAAAACTAAAGCTTTTAAGATATAAAACCAATGTTACCAGACGATTACTATTGATAAATAGCAATGAAGGGATATGCTGTATAAATAGCAACATTTTAAATAATGCATCCATCGTTAGACAATCCTTAAGCTGCATGCCAATGACATTGAGAAATGTAACGGACAAGAAATTACGTGTAGATAATACCTAATTTCTATATGGTGACGGAGTAAGAAAACAATTCATCACTTTTTTATTGTTGATAGTGGCAAATGGACAAGCAGCAGTATCAGTGGCATAGCAAGGCCACTCCCTAGCAATGGAAAACCCCAAACCCACCTAGAAAGTTAGGCCACTGGCTCTTTCGCTCACCGAACGAAGCACATAGCCATTGCTCGGACGTCGATTTTCTGCGAGAGTGTAGTAGGTACTATTCCGGACGAACTGGCTCGCGGCTGTAGACAGAAAACTACCAGAAGCGTAGTCCTACCATAAATACCCTTTATCTTGGCCGTGGGTATAGTGAAAGACTACGAAGGCATATGATATACATATAACCTATATACCCACCAGTCTGTCCAGCGTGATATAGCAAGTTAAAGGCAGGCAGGTTAACAGGTGACAAAGTATATAATCTGCTACCAGCTTTTCGTCAAAGTCGTAAAAACTACTTGAGGGCTCCCCAGGAAAATGAAAAGCAAAGCTCTACTATGGAATTCACGTCAATTCATTCAATATCAGCAAATCCTGCTACATTTTACATATTATTCAGCATTTAGGCATTGAAATTAATCTCATGGATTCTGCATGGCATTTACGCTCTACTTCTATAAAGCGTTCTTAAATGCCAGCAAATTTGATTACATTTTATAGGACATATTACCAATCAGCCACCAAAATAAATCTCGAAAATTCTGTGTGTCAACAGGATGGCCCTACCATAATAAAGTGTCCTTAAATGTCAGCAAATCCGGCAATATTTTATATAACATTCAGAGTCACCGAACTAATTCTCAAGGATTCTGATTTCTGATATCATATTCAATATTAATGGCTTCCTTCCACAGTAGACATGTATATGTCGTTCATTTTATTATTATGTCAATCAAATGATCAATAGACCGTATGGTCCAACGTTGCTAAACACAGGAAAACAAATATTAAAATATTTTTAAGTATCATTCATTTCCTACGGCGTTTTTAAGTTATGTATTTTTTCTAAGACGAAAACGGAAACTTGTAAAGTAGGGCAAAACTAGCAGCAAGTAGCGGGTAAAACTACAGGAATTGGCTGTTATATAATAATTTGATTGATTTGATTTGATTCAATCAAAACACTTTTTTGTTTCCAAAATATAATAAAATTCTGGTTGGACCCGATCCTACAAGCGGTAACCGACCACAACTTTAATTAAAGACCAGAAGAAAGCACTTTGCATGATATAAGCGTAAAAACGCTTTGCATGATATAAGGTACTGGTAGAACCGCACTGTTGACAGTTTTCTGTCTACAGCCGCGGGCCGTTCCGTCCGAGGAAGTATCACACTCTCGCAGAAAATCGACCTGTGAGCAGTGACAATGTCCTGTTGCGCTTCGTTCGATGAATGAAAGAGCCGTAAGCCCAAATTAAGTAGAGTTTGGTTGGTTGGCAGTAACCTAGCTATACTTCTAGTTTTAGATAGGTTATAAGCGGCAGTAATAGTTACCAGTTATTTTGCTTACTCGTTTGCCACGATAAGCAAAAAACTAAATAAATAAGGAGGAATTAAAGTTTTGTGACGTAAAAAGTGATACAATTTGTACGCTAAAAAGATAGATTGCATCTTTACACAGAGTACTGGATGAACATTCGAGCGCAAGTGAAATTTGTTTTCGTAGACTGTAGTTTCATTAAATAAAGGCGAATGACCGCAGTTGTAAACAGCTATCTAATATGCATCACTTGGGTTCGATGGAGTTTTAGCGGGAACGCGAAAGCGTCATGTGGTCGTGAAAATGTTATGTTTTATATAATGTGATGCGGAGGAAGTGGTGGTGTTCGGTGAATAAGATACAACAGTGCTTTACAACTGTTTTTGTTTTTTACGAAAATTTTCTGAAGATATCATTAAGAGTATGGGCATTACACTGCTGAAGGCCAAAATTCGACTTGTTAACGGACAATGACTTTAATAATAATTTATAATAAAGACTTGACGTAAAGGTCTTAGTAATCATGCCACAAAATGTTTTTCCTCTTACACTACGTTTACCACTTTTTAAGACCATATCATATATACGAGTACATATAACATTGATTTTTACTAGAGTAACAGAAGCTAAAATAACAATTTTTAGGATTTTTGTCGGTTTGTATGTGCATCACGTAAAAACTAGCGCATAAAATTAAATGCAGTTTTCACTGTTTCATTATGGCGTATAACTTAAAACTTCGTATGATCTAGTATAAAATATAGGAAAATAAATGTCTAAATAATAGATATCTATTAAATGTCCTATATATCTAAGTAATAAATGCAAAGGAACCAGCACGACTACAAAATCCATCTATACTTTCCTACGCCTCTCTTTATTTCTTTACGCTGCAATGAATGAATAGATGATTAAAAAAACAATAAATAACAAGTCGAACTTTATATAATTAAATAATCAGTATAATGGTTCAAAACAAAAGGTAACGTAAACGCGTCAGTTAACGTTACGCGAGAAGAAAGTCGTCGGCCACTCGGCCTCGACAGGTTTTCGGCGAAAGTTGTAAAATACGAAAAAAAAAATAAATAAAATAAAGAATATTTAGAATTTCTGGTTTAACCGGTAAAGAATTGTTGTTTTAGATGCAATTTTGCTGTACTGTAATCGTAAATTCGTAGTAAAATTTAAGTGAGGTTTAAAATTGCTTTACATACATACATACATATCATCACGCCATATCCCTTGCAGGGTAGGCAGAGAGAACAGAGTGCCAGAGAACTCTATCTCTGCATACTTCACTCGCTTCCTCAACATTCATAATTCTCTTCATACACGCTCGCCGGTTTCTGAGACTCTTGACTCCACCTTCCTTCAGTACATGACCGATCTGGTCTAGGTAGGTTAGTCTCGGTCTCCCTCGGTACCTACATCCTTCCACTTTCGCATTGTATATCTTCTTAACCAGGCGTTCGTTCGGCATTCTTTCCACATGTCCGAACCATCGGAGCATTCCCTTTCGCATCTTTACACCAATACTCTCTTTCATACCTACTCGCTCTCTTACGTCGTCGTTACGAATGCGGTCGGTCAGCCTAACTCCACAGATTTGCCGCAGAGATCGCATTTCGACCGCATTAATTTTACTATCATACTCTTTTCTGCATACCCAACTCTCGCTTCCATACAGTAATGTTGGGACAAGCACTGCGTTATGTATTGCTACACGTGCCTTCTGGCTGAGGTGGTGGCTGCCGAGAAGTTGCCCCAACGCTCCGTTCACTCTATTTCCCGCATTCACTCTTCGCTCTATATCAGTGGTGTACCTTCCATCTCAGCTAAATCCACATCCAAGATATACAAATTCATCCACTTGCTCTAGTACATTATTACCTATTGTTACTCTTACATCTGTTCTGGTTTTATCTCTTTCAAAGACCATTATTTTGGTTTTGCTCACATTCACGCATAGACCCCTTTTCTTACAATCTTCTGTCATTGTGTCGACTAGGGTCTGCAGGTCAGTCGCTGACTGTGCCAGCAGGACTGCATCATCTGCATAAAGCAGAGCAGTGACCACTGAGTCTCCCATCTGGACTCTCACATTCATATCGTTCAACCTTTGGAGACATTTATCCAGATATATGATAAACAGCCTGGCTGACAGAACGCACCCCTGCTTAACGCCGATATTGACGTCAAACCAAGGCGACATTTCATCATCCAGCCGCACACAGGCTCTACAGCCCATGTAACTGGACTGCACAGCCTGTAGCAGTTTACCGTTAATACCATACTCCGGTAAAATGTCCCAAAGTTCCTTTCGTACAACCGTGTCAAATGCTCTCTCCAGATCCACAAAACTGCAGAAAATCCTCTGACCTAGAGCCAGATGCTTCTCCACAATGTTGCGTAGAGAGAACACTTGATCCATGCATCCCCTTCCACTCCTGAAACCTCCTTGTGTCTCACACAGTAAACCATCGGACACCATCCTCATTCTCCTTTCAATAATTTTACCATACACTTTTGCTGCCAAACTGGTCAAGCTTATGGCTCTGTAATTTGCGCAGTCATAACGTGAACCCTTGTTTATAAACAAAGGCACGAACGATGACTGCGCTATTCCAGTCCCTGGGAACCATTCCCGAGCTCCAACATAAATTGAGGAGCAACAGGAACGCCTCCCAGACACAAGAGCCACCAAGCTTGATCATCTCGGCAGACACCATATCAATGCCCGCTGCCTTACCATTTTTCAAACTTCTTATCGCCCATTCAACTTCATCCATACTGATGCCATCGGAGGACGCCGTTGTCAAATGTTGATCTACTAAACCACATCCAACACCGGCGCCAACCGTAGCATCCGCATACATATCGCCAAAATATTCACTCCATCGGCTTAACACGTCTTGTGTTTGTGTAAGAATGTAAGAAGTAAGTAAGTAAGTAAGTAAGTAAGAAACCTTTAGACCTTATTTTATTCATTCTGAAGGCTGACCAACCACCCCGAGACTTCTTCACATCCCTCCAAAAGAGTTTGGTGTTACCCTCGAAGTTTTTAGTCAGCCTATCTTCTGCACTCATACTTGCTCTATCACGTTTCTCTTTCACTAAGGCCTTGGTGTCATTCTTACATTGCCGATATATTTCTTTCTTCTGTTCAGTCATACTGTCATTCAGATTCAAAGAAGAGACATAGTCCAGCCACGCTTTCTTCTTTTGCTCTACGGAAGCTGCCACTTCCGCATCCCGCCATGCATCACCATTTGTTTTTCTATGCTTTTTTGAACTTCCACATACTTCTTTCGCTGTATCTACCATACTCTCTTTCAATACTATCCAGCATTCTTCAATGTCCGATTGCGGCTGGCTTGCCATCGTCAGCCGTTCTCGGACACCCTCTGCATACTTTTCTCTTACACACTCTTCTCGCAACCTTTCAACCTTTATTTTTTCAAGCCCTCCGAAGTGGACACGCTCTCGCCAGTGCCTCCACTTTCTGAACAGACCACTAAATCTCGCAATAACGAGATAGTGGTCCGTATCGACTGTGGGGCCCCTGTAGGCTCTTGCGTCCAATATTTTGCTTCGGAGGCGACTGTCTACCAAAATTAAATCTATTATGCTTTTCTGTTGATTCCTTCTCCATGTATACATATGGATGTCCTTATGTTGGAAAAATGTGTTTGACACAATAAGGTTACTCTCCATGCATACATCCGCTATGAGCCTACCTGCGTCGTTCACTCTCTTATCACCAAATGGACCAAGTACGTCCTCATAGTCAGGACGCTTGGTCCCCACCCATCCGTTCAAATCTCCGCATACAATCACGCGTTCACTGGTTTCTGCCATATCCAGAACTTCCCTAACATTGTCCCAAAACTTCTCTAGGTCTGATGCCACCGAGGATCCTACGGGAGCATATGCTACAACCATGAATACCTTGGTGACACCTAGTTTTATACGGACCCAGAGAAGTCTGGGATCATACATTCCGTAATCCTTCACACCTGAGGCCAAGCGAGAGGACAACAGCACTCCTACCCCTATGCTGGCTCGATCGTTCTGTGGTACACCAGACCACAGAGCCATCCCGCCACCAGGAAGATCGCAGGCGTCGCTGCCCCTTCGCTTGGTCTCTGTTACACAGAGCACGTCTAGCTGTTTGTCCGCCATGACGGATATCAGCTCGTGCAACTTACCTTCCACACAACCTCTTACATTCCACGTGCCCACCCGGCACTCTGCTCTCCTCGACTCGCCTAACTGGGCAAGGCGTGATGGGTGGCGGCCCCCATCGCCGCAACTGCCGATGTTCGTACCGACGGGGGCGGGTCGGTACGCGTCGCCTCCGGGGGACGCCCTAACCCGCATTGCGATACGCATATCGAGCCGGATTAGCAGTCTAATTAGACTGGCAGGGGACGCGAACGAGCACGCTCCGGACTATGCCCCCCAAGTTTTTTAAAATTGCTTTACCTTTTTTTTAATTCAATTTTGAATCTATATCGACTAAAATGGCTGGTAATATGCAAAATATGTATTTTGATATGTACATAGAGTTACAACTTTATTTATAGACTGATGCGATATCAGGTACTTAAGAAAAGAGGTAGAGAGTGATAGGAAATTTAAAATGAGTATATCAATCCGAATTGCCGTATGCTAACTTAGTAAGTTAAACACACCCTTTCTTACTCGTAAATATCGTGAAACTAAGAGATATATGACGTGCAGATAATAACAATGCAAAGGGAGGCAAACTTGGCATAACACTCTATTTCAACCTATCTGACAACGTGGTTATTTATTATCGGGGACTTGAACCCGTTAATAGGATCTATATGAGTTGAATAATGATAATATTAATTCATTTGACTAAAATAATAGTTTAGTAGAACTATAATAATAGTCTTATAACGCAGAATGACACATATAACCATTTAAGTAATGATATTAAAGGTTTTGGCGGCAAATACGGCGTGTTATTCTATTTTTATAAATTTCATATAATTTGTATAAAATTACAATGTTTTCAGACTGAGATTGTGTAAAAAATGAACTGAGATATGACTTTTCGAGTTGTAACAAGATTTCAACAAACGCCAGCATGAAACAATAAAATAAACTAAGCACTGATGATGAACTCTCGATGTATCTGATTTAAAAAGTAAATTTAAAAAATAGAGAGAATAATACTTTAGGATGCTTTGAATGTTATATTTTAACATATATCTGTCAAAAGAATATATCTGTCGATCAAAAGAATTGAAATCGAATTACTTACTAAAAATTATGCTTCTACTTTCGCCCAAAATTGCAAATTCATGCACTATTACGGAATTTCTATTATATATTATTTCTTTAATTTTATCTTTTTGGAAATGTTATTTAAGTTATATTTACTTTTAATGAGAAGACATGAAAGGCTGTAAGTGTATATTAAGTGAAAATGTTTGGAGCGCTCTAGATACTGTGGCGGGAAAACGTCGGCGCGTTCGACATACTGACGGAAGTCATATATGTATCCACTGGCCCACGATACGATATTCACGAATATATGTATGTAGTAACGTACGAGAATTTAATAACATGCTGATTTATGATGGTATTGGTGAGATGATGAAGAAAGGATTTATTATTAATTACTGTACCTACCTAAGAAAATATGAATTGGATAAAGGTACTATAATAATGTTCTTATACAATTAATCTGATAAAAAATTCAAGAACCAAGTACTTATAATATTAATTCGAATACAGTAAGAAGAAGACAAATAAATCCCCAGATTATTTGTTTTTCAATAGTCATTACCAAAAGTGTCCGGTTTCCATGTAATTTTCTCACATAAAATTCTTTACGTGCGTTTGTTTTTAGAGAACACCTGCACTAAAATTCATTGTAGCGGGATATTAAAAATACATAATACCTCCTAATAATACTATAAATATAAAAGTGTGTAAATAAATAATACGGGATCCATTATTCGACATCAAATCTAATTTTCAATTATTCGACATCAAATCTAATTTTCAATTATTCGACAGTAAATCTAATTTTCAATGGATCCCGACTGTTCAGTTGTTATGTTCCATTATTGAAATATATTTTATTTTCTGCAATAGTATTCATTCAATAATATACTATAGAATTCTAGACCGATAGACGATTTTTTTGTCTTTTCATCGTAAATTTGTACTGTCTAAAAACCTATATGTGAAAAAGGTTGTTACGAAACTTTAAATCGATATAGATCCTAAACGGTCAGTCGAATCGCAAAATATTGAGAGAAAACTAAAAATGATTTTTAAATACATATTCAACGATACCCCACTTGACATATTTTGTTGACTTTTTATTTTTTTTTATTTTCACAATATGACGTCCAGTAGTCGCCATATTAAATTTTCACTAACATCATATCTTTAGTGACACTCGCCGGACTAAGAGGAATCGATTGACGTGTGAATCATAAAAATCGGTCCAGGCGTTTGGTCTATATAGTGCTTCAAAAGAACATACATACATACATAGACTGTTAAACACAATACCACTCCTTTGCGTTGCGCAGTCGGGTAAAAAGATAGCCTATTTTTTGAACATATAAGTGTTGTTTAACCTACGTATTTTGTTTGAGTAAAAAGAAACAGGAAAACAATAATGATATCAGTATCTCGAAGATGTCATCAACGTTTAAGAAGTCAAGAACTTAAATCTTATGTTATCTGATAATCTGAGTAATATAAGCAACTATTAATTTACAATTAACAGGTGCTTATATTATGATTCATAGTTATATGATCCTACTCTTATCCCAATTACAGAGTCGATACAGTACAGTGTGTACTCTTCTTTCATAGTACATATTGTAAAAGTTATTGGCAATAGTTTTATGACCAGCCGCCTGCCAGACGTCAACCCTCCTTGGGAATGTAATTGTTGAGCAAACGGCCTCAGATGGAGTTGGCCCAGGTCGTTATAAGGCGTCATTTACGACATCCACGAGCAAACTAAGGGTTGGTAGTATTCGTAGCCGCTACTACAGAATATAAGTAACTATTAATAAATTGAAGAAAAGCAACTATTAATAAATTGATGCATTCAGAAATACATTAACTCTAACTTTAAAATATACATAATTTAAACAAACGTAAATATAAATGGAAGCAATTTTACTATATAAATGACAAATGTCTATGACAGAAATTAAATTGAAAAAAAAAAAGAAATCTAAGAAAATGTGATTCATATAAGGTTTTGGCGCGAATGTGGAAATGTCATGTCACGCTCTTGTATTATATTAATTTTTTTAGTGTTTTGTAGTGTTATATTGAATAATTTTGCTGGTATTTTATGCAATATGGTACAGTTAAAGTGCTGAAGTGTAGTGAATATGGTATAATAGTGGTTTACGTGTATTTTCATATTTTGCCAAAATTCCCCAAGAAAACCATTGATTAGGTTATCAGCACCCGATTAATGGTAATGACTTGACTTACTGACAGACAATGACTATTAAGGCTACACAATATGAAGAAATGATGAACAATATATGAAAAATAATTAAATAAGACTTGGCTGTATGGGCTTTGATCCCTTTGCCTGTCCGAATGGACGAACAGAACCAAAAAAAAAAAAGATTCATATAAATAAAAAAAAAATAAAGTAATGATATTGGGTTTATGTTTTCATGTTAAATTTTAACCGGCATAATGTATTTTATAAGTGAAAGTTCTAGTTCTGATTTTAACTGTTAACCTCAAAGCTAATTAAAGTTGAATTTTATTATTATAATTAATTGAGTTTAATTGGTTTTTTATAAAGCAACATAATACAACCTTTTTTTTACTTTCACTATATAATTATATCATATAATTATGTTTGGGGCAACATTCAATTCTACAAATTCACTTATATCCGTTACGATAACCTATTATATCATTTTTTATTGCTTATGGTGGCAAACTAGCAAGCAGCACACCTGATGGTAAGTGGTACTGTCGCCCATGGATCTTTGCTATACCAGGAATACAGCTAGGCCGCTGCCTACCAGCGAAAATTCCAAACCCACCCAGAAAGTTGGGTTTTTGGCTGTCTCGGTCACCCAACGAAGCATAGCAGCACATTGCCACTGCTCAGACGTCGATCTTCTGCGAGAGTGTGGTACTACCCCGGATGGACCGGCCTGCGGCTGTAGACAGTAACTGTCAACAGTCTAGTCCTTCCACTATTAAAATTTATTTATTTGGCATCTGATGGCTGTTCTAGAAGGGAACTGTGTATTGTGAGATATCGTCCGCCCATTTCTTTTTTAAATTATTTTTGTAAAAGAAATATACGTATTCCGATTTGAAGGGCATTACACAAGGGCTAATACTTACTAAACATGTATATAATTCATATATATATATATATATATATATATATATATATATATATATATATATAGGTATATATATATATATATATACCTATATATATATATAATTTTATATAAACGAGTAAGTTACAGTTTTACTTAAAGAATTACGAACTCGCTGATTTTCATGCTGAATTAAGTGAATAAAATGTAAAATTAACAATATCTAAGACTTTTTGACAATATCGGAGACTTTGACTGCACAGATAGCGTAGTGTTTAAGATATCAATCTTCCGTACTAGTGCCGTGTTATTGATTCCTACGGAAGACAATATTTTGAGTGATACACAATAATTATATGTTTGTAAAGTCCCCCGTAATGCAAGGATTATTGCCTTAGGGCCAGGTGGTGGTGGTGGATATATATATATATATATATATATATATATTAACTTAAGCCTTGAGCAAACACTAGAGCAAAGCGAGGCAGCCCCTGAAACGGCTCGGTTGACAATGCGTAAATCATCGAACAAATCCAAATCTCAGAAATCAACGACTACATAATTTTCGACGCGCAACAAGAAAAATGTCGTATATCATAAGGTGCTTCTTCGTATTGCTGGCACGTCATTAAAATGCTTTTAAATTTATATATTATATTATTTATATTTATTATCATCATAAAAAGAAAAATACTTTAAAAAATTTGCTCATTCATTGACTGTAAGGTGGAATGAAGTTTGCCGGGTCGATTAGTATATAGTAAATTGTTTGATATATTTTAACTTCTTAAGCTTTTATTTTCTAATACGAGTATCATCAATAGTAGCACATACCCTATGGTAAAGCATTAATTTATTAACCTACAATACTGTAAGGGTATTCATGAGTAACTCTCAATAATCAATCACGCTAATACAATCATCATTGGCCTCCACACTTATACCCTGACTCTACTAATGTGTAGGATTCATAGAATTCAAACAACTGAACACACATACAATTTCTAATAATCATACTTGTCTTGGATGTTGATCCTGGGTACAATATCTTTTTTGAGAATTGAACAAAATGTAGAAAGTAGAAATAGGCTCGAAAGAAGAAAGAAAGAGAAAAAAATATTTTGCGAATCTTGCCACATAAACATTATAACTAAAAATAAATAATTATTCTACACACTATGTTAATATATATTATTAAAATATGATAATAATAATGTGAATGTGAACAAAACCAAAATAATGGTCTTTGAAAGAGATGAAGCCAGAACAGATGTAAGAGTAAGTAACAATAGGTAATGATGTACTAGAGCAAGTGGATGAATTTGTATATCTTGGATGTGGATTTAGCCGAGATGGAAGGTACACCACTGATATAGAGCGAAGAGTGAATGCGGGAAATAGAGTGAACGGAGCGTTGGGGCAACTTCTCGGTAGCCACTACCTCAGCCAGAAGGCACGTGTAGCAATACATAAACACAGTGCTTGTCCCAACGTTACTGTATGGAAGCGAGAGTTGGGTATGCAGAAAAGAGTATGAAAGTAAAATTAATGCGGTCGAAATGCGATCTCTGCGGCAAATCTGTGGAGTAAGGCTGACCGACCGCATTCGCAACGACGACGTAAGAGAGCGAGTAGGTATGAAAGAGAGTATTGGTGTAAAGATGCGAAAGGGAATGCTCCGATGTTTCGGACATGTGGAAAGAATGCCGAACGAACGTCTGGTTAAGAAGATATACAATGCGAAAGTGGAAGGATGTAGGTATCGGGGGAGACCGAGACTAACCTACCTATACCAGATCGGTCATGTACTGAAGGAAGGTGGAGTCAAGAGTCTCCGAAACCGGCGAGCGTGTATGAAGAGAATTATGAATGTTGAGGAAGCGAGTGAAGTATGCAAAGATAGAGTTCTCTGGCACTCTGTTCTCTCTGCCTACCCTGCAAGGGATATGGCGTGATGATATGTATGTATGTGTTAATTATGAGTTACTCTTCTTAATTGGTTTAATCAAACTTCAGTATAACTAAAACAAAATTTACACACCATCGAGAAAAACGCTCATCAATGCAGGTTTTTCTTACAATATTTCCTGTCATACTAAAAATCAATTTATAATTTAATATGCGTATAAAAAATCCGAAATGTGTAATATAAGGCTTGTGCTCGAGACCTCTATAGTCTATTGCTGTTCATGTTTTTTTTATATACAATGTTAATTCTGTGTGCAATGGAAACAGTCGTCCCACTGCACTAGATGCTCGGTGCGCGCGTCGCACGCGAGTACGCATGCGATACTATATTACATTTTTGTACCAAACACCCGCTGTGTATGAAAATATTCCTGTTGTTTGCATAACTTGTGTAAGATTAGTTTTTGAAATATGTAGTACTTTTTTTTTACGTCACGATAAGAACATAGGCATAAGGTATATATGCTCTTAGGGTGAGGAAAAATAGAAAAACACCGCCACGGCCACAAAAAATTACATGTTTATAAAACAATAAAGATGTGGACTATTAATATCATTATATTGATAACGAATTTAATTTACTATATTTAAACGAGTAAACCCATTACTTTAACACCACCATTTTTATTAATGAAAGCAGTTTACTAGTTTTTACAGCTCAATTCGCAGCGAAACTTAAATGGTTTTCGAAAGCTCGTTTATATAAAAAAAAATACCTTACTTTTTAGATTAAAGATAACTGATATTTAAAAATAAAATTCTTATTTTAAATTTCAATTAACTTTGTTTTAATGATGGCAAGATATATATTATATGCATACTACATTGCATGCTACATTGTTGAACGAAACTATTCACAATAGTTCATTCAGCTTCCATTTTCAAATAATAATAGGTACCAACATTACACAATAGATTCAGCTAGCGTAATATGGGATAAAAATTAAAGTCGATTAATTTCTGATTTAAACGGTGTCTAATTACATATTTAGCTAATTAGTTCCGGATTTCACCGGTTCAGCATAATAACCGTATTATTTTGGGTGACAACTTTCTTTGGAAAGCGTTGGGCGTTGACTGTCGTGTAACATTGGCCGTGCTTTAGACATTTTGTTACATAAGATGAAAAGTAAGATAGCTTGCCCTTGTAAGGTAAGATTACGTGATCGGAATGATGTATCTGCAATAGATCTTTTACGCCTACAAATGTGACGTAGTTATGTAATTTTTTTTCAAATCTATGCCATTGAAAACTAGCACAGATTAAAAATAATAATAGGTAATCTCTTTTGGCAGGTGCTTACTGAACTGGCGTGTCTTAAAGTAACATGAGTTCTGTTTTGCCAACTTTTTTATTAAAAATTATACAATAAAATTATTTTCACGTTTTCGTAGTGATGGAGTAAGCAGGGGCGGCTCTAGCACATGTAGCGCCCGGGTGCAATCAATAACCTGGCGCCCTCTTGTATCCAAATGCGTCAAAAAATGGAATAGATTGATAGTTACAACACGTTCGACTAAACTCCGAACCTCGCTGGAATGCGTTGTCGTTCCTCGTGTTACGTCTTAGTCTCGTTATTTTGACACGAATCCAGGTAAACGCGATCGGATTATGAAGTTACAGTGAGCATGGCGACAAAGCAATCTACCCAAATTTGTCAAATAACGTACCCACTACGTGTATAGATGGTTAGGAACTCGCTGCGTTCGGTGTGCCAGTGTGCAGAGTGCCTCCACTGTACCGCTCCGTGCGGAGCGTTACAGTGGAGGCTCTGTTTCCCGAGCGGCTCTCGGCGACCCCAATACGCGGCGCCCGGGTGCACCGCACCCTTTGCACTATAGGTAAAGCCGCCCCTGGGAGTAAGAGTAAAATGAAGAGCATTTTACAATTATCACAACTACCTTTTATTTATTAATTGATCCCTTTGTTTCTGATTCCACAAGCGACGAAATTGGGAGACTAAATATTAAAATGTTATGGTCTGCTTGCCAGCGGAGCCTATCTTTATGGGATTTTCAGAAAATAATACAACAAACGTTTTGTTAAATCATATTTACCTACTATAAAGTAGTTTACTAAACGTATCCGATTGTAAATAGGTGTGATATCATTGCACTTGGAAACTTGTATAAGATTGAAGAACTTTAAAAAAAAAAAATTGAATATCTTTGAACTTTCTATAAACATTTTTTCATTTTGTGTAAGATTGAAGAACTTTAAAAAAAATAGAATATCTTTGAACTTTCCATAAACATTTTTTTGTTTTGTTCGTCCATTCAGACAGGCAAAGGGATCAAAGCCCATACAGCCAAGTCTTATTTTTTTTTTCATATATTATTCAATACTTCACGTCAAGTCAAATTGTTACCATTAATCGGGCGCTAATAACCAAATCAATGTTTCTTTAGCAATTTTGGCAAAATATGAAAATACACGTATAAAACCATTATTATACCATATTCACTATACACTTCAGCTTCAAAATTATTCAATATAACACTACAAAACACAAAAGAAATGAATATAATACAAGAGCGAAACATGACATTTCCATATACGCGCCAAAAACTCTTTCTATAAACAATTAATTTGAGAAATCGATATCCGCCATTACAGTTTCGCCATTGAACGAAAACGGCTCTATATAATTATAATGTAAATATTTGAAACAATCACTTTCCACAAGTGCAAAAATCATTTTTTAATTAAATGTAATTTTTGTATGTAGTATAAACGTCTTTAACGGCCGTGCTAAAGTTTATGAAAGTGATAAAGATATTTACAAAGCTTTTGATTTTTTTTTTGTAGAAAATTAAGTGTTTTATTTTTTTGATATAAAAATTTATTGCTTGAACGCAAACCACACCGAAATACTAGGTTAAACTTAATGTCAAGACGGGATACAATTTTACAGTAAATGTACACCATTTACTGTAAAAGGGAGTGACTTTATCGAAAATTGATTAGGCTTTCAACAGACAAAATAGAATTCGGAGTCATAGAGTAATTAATCCGCAAACACACGGATACGTGTGCGCAGCAATTTTATTTTTGAAAATAGGCTTATTTGACCCTCAATAGATGGCATTGGAATCCATATAGATCAAACTATGGTTTCATTACTGACATTTCAATGACCTCATGAAACTTTTGTATATACCAGCTAATCTTCTGTTCTAATTATAGTCCGGTTAAGCTGTCAAACCCGTCTCGGCTAACAGCAATCGCAGTGGATGTTTTAGTGGGTATTCTAGCCCCGAGGCTAGTGAGTCCCGCACTCCCCATTCCGGTGGTGCGTAAATGTATTTCGACCACTGCGTTATCAATAAAAAAAAATCTGTTCTAAAGTTGTATATTTGTGGTTTTAATGTCTAAGGCAATGTAACTATACTACTTGTATGATTTTTGCAATTCATAATTTCCTCATCCCCTGCACAACCACTCGTAGTAGTACAGAATAAAATCCAATTCTGTTCAAGCATAGTATTTTTGAAGACTTACCGTCACCTCCTTAACCAGATTATCTAGTATGGTTACGATCCCTAACCTGCTGGTGTTCATATTGGTTCAAACTACTGTTGCTTAACGTGGTGACGGAATAAGAATACAATTCACCCGTTTTCTTGACAGTAGACACCGTAAAAGACGACTAAGGAATATATTTGCATTACATTTATGTCATACGATTAGAAGGTAAATTCGAAATAAAACCCTACGCCAACACGTCTGACTAGAGTGGTATCATAGGTCAATTTCCCTCCCATTATAAAGTTGACCCGAGCCTGACCGCGGGACTTATGAGTTGAGACAGTTATCCCTCTCGACTATAATTATCAAGCATTATCATGAGATACAAGCATTATAACTTATCAACATAAAAATGTTATGACTACAAACGACACATGGCGTCGTGGTTAAGATACCGACCTAACGTGCCAGTTTCATAGGTTCTATTCCTACGTAGAACAACACTCTGTGCGATTCATAAATTGTTCTAAATCTGGGTGTATTTTGTGATCGTGAAATTATGTGTTTGTAAAGTCCCCCGCAATACAAGGATTATTTCCATAGTGCTGGGTGTTGTCTTAAAAAAAATCATAAAAAAAATAATAAAAAAATTGCCTGAAGCCAATATAATCTACAGCTACTGACAGCTACAGAAGAAAAGTGTCCTATCTCAGAAATACATTATTTCTTTTTTTTTACTGGCGACACACGGGGTCTAAATATTGTGTGCCTGTACTTGAAGATTTCAATAGATTTCGTCTCATTGGTGTCTCTGCAAAGAGTCGGATAAACCATGCCCAATTCTTTTAAATTTTTATTGAAAAATAAAACTTTTTTTTCTTGGGCACGAGTCTTCTCTATACTGATAAAGAAATTTAGACATTATGTTAGTCAAAAGTTTTGAGATAGTTTTTGCTACAGTTATCTTTCTCTAACCATAGTAGTTTTTTACGAGACAGTTTTTTTTTAATATTTCATTTGTCCAATTTAAGATACCAAGTTTCTTTAACATATTTGACGTAGCTGTGGTAAAATACTAATGCAGTAAAATTGAGAGGAGTATCTTTCACCTGAATAATTTATAACAGCAAACCTAATAGCCAACTCTTCATTCGACTGTAGCAAAATAAGGAATATCATTCACCTGGATAATTTATAACAGCCAACATAATAGCCAACTCTTCACTCGAGTGTAGTGATCAAGATATTATTCTTCTATAATGAAGGCTATGCTCTATAATGGTCAATAGACTAATAAAACTGGTTGTAAAAGACCAGAGCTTCTGCCTTGAGTTCCAACTTATCACTTACATATAGTACTATTAGTTAGGTAACATTTATCTTGTTTCTCAATATAATATTTACCGATATAATGATTTCTGATATATCCGCGAGTATTAAACATTTGAAATATAACTATTTTTAAGGATTATTACGCGTCTGTCTTTTAGTAGTATCCTCCTAAGGTGCAACTGTAACTATGAACGCTGTAAAGTATTCGAAACGTTTGGAAAAACAAGTACAAACCTGATAGAATCCATAAAAATAGTTTTATTTCAAATTTACCGGCAAAGAAGTATTACAATATCTTTTCTAGAAGAGTTAACTCAGAAATGTAACAAAAATCGGGTAAAATTTTTGCTAATTCTGTATAGTTGCAAATAACTGACTGTGAGAATGGCGTAGTGGTTAAGATACTGTACCTTCAGTGCCAGTGCCATGGATTCGAGTCCCATGCAGGACAATACCCTGAGTGATCCACAAAATGTTGTTCTGATTCTGGGTGTAATTTGTCTGCGTTAATTGCATCTTTGTAAAGTCTCCCGCAATACAAGGACTATGTCCTTAACGAAGGGTGGTCTTTAAAAAAAAACTATTTTCTTTTGCAAGAATCTAATAATATTTTTCCCGCAGTATTCCAACCCGGTATTTCACGATCGACAATCGCACTTCGTACATTAACACATAGAATTGTAATTACCAGGTATTCTTATCCGTTTAATATTGTATAAACAATTTTATTATAATTCAGAAATGAATCATTTTCAGGTCACATATTTTCCATTGTTGGAAAGTGGGGCCTCTTCATAATTGAAGGTAAATTGATATACGATATGACACTGGCCAAATGTATTGCTATGGGTTTAATACACAAAAAAATAAGCTGCAAGATACAGTGTAACTAAAAAAAAGTAATGAAATTTATTATTATTACCGATATTAAAGCGCGGTTATTTAAATAATGCTCTAATTTATCTTAGAAAGTAATGATTTCAATTGAATATTATTAACCTACTTATTAATTAGAATAGATATTTCATTTAAATAATTAAGGTCTATTTCCGGACAAACTAAACTGTAAAAATTATGTAACTTAAGCGTTTATGTAATAATTTTGGTTTCATAAAAAAATATTAAATAAATGATATAATTTACAATTTCTTTTTTTGTGAATAGCAAAATAATTGTATTGAAGTATAAAAAAAATATAACTTACCTTTTTAAAATGACGTCACTTCAATTCCAAACAAAACCTCCTTAGATAGTTCGTACACTTACAAATCCCGAAAAATTAAAAAATATTAGATATTAAATTTAAAAAAAAAACCAATACGGTTCGTTGACTGAATCACATTTTTCGAAATTTAAAAATGGTTCAACATCACACTGTGTTCGTTCTTAGATTAAAACTTTAAGAGAAATACAAAAAAAAATGTGTTAAGCTTTAAGTTGCGTGCTATCACCGTGAGTGGTGCGCGAACACTGGCTCGAAGTATTCATAACTTGAATTCAACTTAACTATCACTCGCCAGAGTCGTATTTAGTTTTCGAAACCATTTAACAAAAACGGACGCATCTTCAGAATAAATATTTATTTCCTGTAATACGCAATCATAAAGAAATTTCGTAAATATGATGAAATGTTCTGGAAATTAATATTTAAATAACAATTACATTTTTAAGGCGATAAATTATTTAGTTCTGTATTTATTAGTTAATAACTTTTACATGTTTAATGAATTACAATAACACAGTTTACGTTTCTATATGTCTAATGGACGAATAATTTATTTATTTAATTTATTTTACGGAAGTTTTAATATTGAAGCGCCAATACTTTGTAAATGTCAGATAGCAATGTGAGTAAAATATCTAATTATCACCATTCTCCAGCTCTTGTCGTAAAAGATCACTAAGAGTTTGGTTTGCCTGCGTTTCGAACTCTTTAAAGAGTTCATGGATACAGGACAACGCCGAAAGTTGCAGTGTTTGAAACATCGGGAAATTAAAAATCAAATACAAACGCATAAATAGTAAATAGTAGCAATAAAATAGATTTATTTGAAATATGTATTACGAGTAAAAATCAGAAATCACTATGTTATTGGCAATGTTAGACAAGTGTATCTTGAATGGAGGTTTTTAGCGGGAAAGGAAAAGTGGTGTTCTTGAATTATATTTTAATATCTCAGTATTTTAACGTGTTATATTAAATTTTGTGTGGTGATGGAGTAAGAATACAATTCACCACCCCCGATCTTACCCGTGAGTAATCGCGATGAAATATGTATATAACATCTATGCAAGAGAAGCAAAACTCGAAATAAAACCTTGCACCAACACGTCTGACCAGCGTGGTGTCGTAGGTCAATTTCCCTTCTAGTGTGGAGGAGTCTCGAGCCCAGTAGTGTGACACAAATGAGTTGAAATGATGATGATGATTATGATGGTGTTTAATAATTTTGATGATGCGCAGGAAGTACAGTGATGTAGTGAAAATTATATAACAGTGCCTTACATACGTTTTCGTTTTCCACTAAAATTCCAAAAAGATACCTTTAGTAGCGTGGCCATGGCACTGTTGAAGGCGACGATTTGACTTACTGACGGACGATGACTTTATATGAAGTTCATTTATTAACAAAGATTTGGCTTAAAGTTCTTAGTAACCAAGCCATTAACTCTAAGGGGAAAAAAAGTATATTGAATGTCGACGGTTGTACGCGGGGGTGATCCGTTCAATAGGGTTGTTCGCTACATCCGTTTGGTCGAAGTCTCTAATCGTCCGAATCAGAGCTCTTTTGTGGCATCCACAGAGGGTTATGGCGGTCAGGGCCATTCGCGGATATGTCACGGTGATGACCGAAGCAGTGTGAGCATTGGCCGGCATTCCCCCGTGACCTGGAGGCGAAGATGCTCGTCGAGCTTTACCAGCGGATGTTTGGTGAGGAGGGCGACATTGTATCGCCCAGCGAGCTGGCCGCTTGGCGCGAAGGCGCCCGCCGGGAGGTCAGCGCCCGTTAGGTAGCACTGCTGGAGGGCTTTGGTTCGTTTCTCAGACCGTGCGGGCCCTCTGTCCGGTGCTGATCGAGTGTATGGAGCGGTGTCACGGAGCCCTCTCTTTCCAACTGATGCAGACTTTATCGGGGGATAGATGCTTTTGCAAGTACCTGTACACCCGTACACGTCGCTGGGAGTGAGATGACTCCGTTCTACCAACAGTGCAGTTACAGCATACGTTCGAGGTCTGCGTAACCTGGGTAGAGCAGCATCGTGAACTCTAAATAATCATCATTCTCCTACTCTTATCCCAATTACTTGGGGTCGATACAATATGTATTCTTCTTTCATAGCACATATTGTAAAAGTTATTGGCAATAGTTTTATGACCGGCCGCCAGCCAGACGTCAACCCTCCTTGGGAATGTAACTGTTAACCAAACGGCATTAGATGGAGTTAACCCAGATTGTTATAAGACTCTTAGTCGTCTTTTACGACATCCATGAGCAAAGTAAGGGTTGGTAGTGTTCGTATCCGCTGCCACACAGCTGCTCTACCCATATATATATGTATATATAGATATATACATATATTTGAATTTTTTTCATAAGTTAACAAAGATCTTTTTATTTAGTAGAATTACGTCACTGAATTACTCTTTCTTCCCAATTAGTATCAAAATATATATGCATATTACTGTTATATCTCTAAACGTATTTTATGTTTAGTTTTGTTACTGTCGTTATTTTTTGGTCCTTTTCATTTTTGTGTAATTATTACATTTAATAATTAGTATAATAATATACTAAAAGATTATCATTATTCCTTTATGGAAATGATAATATTTTTAACGAACAAATTTTCTTTTAGTAATTGTTTATCTCAGTCAAGTATTCTATTCTCATTTTGAGTGTATGTCAAAATTAATAAACTACACTTTAGCACTCTTTCTGCAATACTTTACAGCTTACATAGTTTTAAATTATTTAATACTAGCACTATGCTCGCGGCTTCGCTCCCGTTATAGTTCAGTTACGTGGCATTATATGTACCTATTTCATTTGTTTCTTTTATGAAATGCTACAGACTCAAATGCTAGATGCTCTTGATGAACATTTGTCAAAAAAGTAATTGACGTAATATTAATTATTTTTTATTTGAAACAACAAATTGTCTAAATTACTTCTTGTAACAACATCTAGCTGGCAGTGAAATTCTTGTCAAAATAGAACAAACAGATAAAAATTTTAAATACTAGTTTTTTATTATTAGTATCGTATATATTGTTCCGTGTGGTGACGGAGTAAGAATACAATTCACGACCCCCTATCTTACCCGTGGGTGATCGTAAGAGACGACTAAGGGATATAAAACGCATATAACATCTACGCAAGAGAAGGAAAACTTGATACAAAACCCTATTACCAACACGTCTGACTAGCGCGGTATAGTAGGTTAATTTCCCTTCTATTACGGAGGAGGCCCGAGCCCAACAGTGGGACATATATGGGCTGTGATGATGATGATATATTATCATGGGAATTGAGTAAAATATAAATGTAATTTTAATATTAAAAATCAGACACATTTATTTATTTGTATAGATAGCAACTTAAATTAAAAGAAAAATTATTGTAAAAACGTCACATATGTTTTTATGTTTCCATCAAAATCTCAAAAGATTCGTCCCTGTCCTAAAACGCGCCTGTCAGTTTATTTTTTTCTTCTATTTTATTTTATCTATGGTCGGTGTTTCCTGTCGTTAGGGTCGCGCCTGTGAATGTGCCGACGAAATCTCAAAGTGAGTTACTACAGGTACAAATTAAAGTTGTGTTTCAAGATAAGTTCTAAGTAACAAGATTAAACATATCAGTTGTTTTTATAACCCTATTTATAATTGTGACTTACGTTTAAGTTTAAGTTAGGTTTTTTGTTATTTTAATTAGACGAATTTTGTTAATTTGTAAATATTAATTTGTATCTTTTTGGAGTTTACTCCTTAAGAATCAATTTTCATATAAGGCGCCGGGTATGAGAAAAATTTCAGGAGTAAAATCTAGTGATCAAATGACCTCGTTACTTTTTGGTGCGCAACCTATTCTGCGCACCTTTACTTTCTGACGTGAGATAATACTTCACTGAACAGTTTTAATAAATGTAAATAAAAATATATATATTATTTTTAGTCAAATGAGCTTTTTTTGCGCCTGTTTTGATAATCGTACTTAAGGAGTAAACTCCATTCGTGCGTCGGAGCCAAAGAGTAAAGTTATTAAACTGAAAAAGAGTGGCAACTCCATGATAAAATATGCATGTATGGAAGGTGCTGCTACCCAGAGTTTCCGCGGTGAACTAAAGTTGAAGTGATATATTTATATACATATACATGTGTATGTGTAATTATAAAGAATTTTCTTTTACTATGAAAGCTACCCTGAAATATAAAAAAAACATATCAGCTGATAACGAAGCAATAATAATATCAGCTTAACAATGAAAATTGAGATAATTTTCAGAAAGTACATCAATAACCGTAAATAGATTGATGACAATAAGTACCTACGCTAGGAACAAAAAATAACAATTCTCAGTTGTCAAACGTTTGACATACAGGACAAAATGGCAGCCGTTAAGTTTGTACAAACAATCTGTAGGCGGCGCGACGGTCAGTAAAAATAAGTAATGTTTTGAGTGTGCCCCCCAGGTCGGAGCTGACGCACACACTTTTTTTTTACTAACTATTGACTGCACACCGCCATCCGTGCAGTCAATAGTTAGTAAAAAAAATATTGCTTAACATGGGATGGACTTGAGCTATCAACAAATTGTTGTTTTGAGTTTGGATGTAATTTATCTGCATTAATTGTATGTTTGTAAAATTAGCAATAGAAGAATTATTTCCTTAGAGTAGGGTGCTGCATTTAAAAAAAACAACAGGCAGTCATGGGGACTGCCGATAGAAGTGAAAACTATTAACTTAAGACTAATTGAAATAATAATAATTTTGTAATTTTTATATAAAAATAAAAACCTATAAGTTTTTCCCCTCCAAAAACGCTCAACGCGCCTAAAGAAGTTTTCATATAGCTATAGATATACTATTAGCATTAGCATGTCGGTGATGCGAACCTATAAGTTTTTCAACTCCAAAAACGCTCAACGCGCCTAAAGAAGTTTTCACATAGCTATAGATATACTATTAGCATTAGCATGTCGGTGACGCAAACCTATAAGTTTTTCCCCTTCAAAAACGCTCAACGCGCTTAAAGAAGTTTTCACATAGCTATAGATATACTATTAGCATTAGCATGTCGGTGACGCAAACCTATAAGTTTTTCCCCTTCAAAAACGCTCAACGCGCTTAAAGAAGTTTTCACATAGCTATAGATATACTATTAGCATTAGCATGTCGGTGACGCGAACCTATAAGTTTTTCCCCTCCAAAAACGCTCAACGCGCCTAAAGAAGTTTTCACTCCAAAAAATCTTTTTATAAAGCAACCATAGAAATATTAATTACTTCATCTCAGCTCATATATGTCTCACTGTTGGGCTCGAGCCTCTCCATAGTGGGAGGGAAATTGATCCACTATATCACGCTGGTCAGACGGATTGGTGTTTCGAGTTTACCTTCTCTTGCATAGATGTTATATGCCTTTTATATCCCTTAATCGTCTCTTACGAACACCCACGGGTAAGAAAGGGAGTGGTGAATTTTATTCTGATTCCGTCACTACACGGAATAATTAGGTATTAATATTTTTGTGAGGCCAACAAACCGCTTTAAAAAGCTTATACCAACTTTGTTGGTATCAAGAAACGTGCCGTACTTACGTAGGCTTGCCAGCTATTCTAATCATCATTATCATCCACATAAGTTCACAAATGTCGCATTGCTGGGCTCGAGCCTCCTCCACAATAGAAGGATAATTGAACTGCTATATCACGCTTGGCAGATGGGTGGTGATGGGTTGGTACAGGGATACATATTTATAAATCGATCACAGGTAAATACAAATAAAATTTAAAAATACGTGTATGTAAATTTTTGTTGTGCATCTAATCTAAAAAAAGTTGAACACTTCACTTTTTCTCTTCTTTGCTTCCAGCGATGTTTTATCGACTTTTAAAATACCCACGAAAAAGGAAGCTTTATTTTTTTTTTTTAATTTATTTTAAGCCACAGACTTTTTGTCCGTGCTCTTTTTATGTTAAATTTAATTGTTATGGTGGTTTGTTTACAAAATTAGCTAGAGAGCCGGAAGCCCAATTAGGTGGGTTTGAGGTTAATATTGGTAGGCAGCGGCCTAGTTATACCCTTGGTATTGCAAAGGTCCATAGGCGGCAGTGACACTTACCATCAGGTGTGCTGCTTGATCGTTTGCCACCATTAGCAATAAAAACGAGACTAACCTACCTAGACCAGATCGGTCATGTACTGAAGGAAGGTGGAGTCAAGAGTCTCCGAAACCGGCGAGCGTGTATGAAGAGAATTATGAATGTTGAGGAAGCGAGTGAAGTATGCAAGGATAGAGTTCTCTGGCACTCTGTTCTCTCTGCCTACCTTGCAAGGGACATGGCATGATGGTATGTATGTATGCAGCAATAAAAAAAAATAGTAATAGTTTTCTTGAAGTGGTTTTATTACAGTTGGTTAAAGCTTTAAGAGCGCAATTCATGTGTCATAGATGTTAAGTGACTACATGTCTTTTTGGGGTTTCTTCTTGGCGCTGGTGGTCTTGTTATTAGCGAAACCCTTCCACTTGTAGATGTTGCTTTATTTTTTTTTTTTTTTTTTTTTTGTATTATTGTACTATATATTATTATTGTTCGGGGATTGAATGTCATCAGACGATCTCCCCAGCGCCCTGTAAAAGCGCGGATGGGGCCGCTGTGGTTTTAGTGGGTATTTCGGTCACACGGTGGCCGGTGAGTCCCACACAAGTCCTCCCACTCTCAACGGTGGGGGGATAGTGCGCAAAAGCATTTCCACAGCGTAAAAAAAAAAAAAAAAAAAAAAAATATTATTATTGTACTAGCATATTGTACATTATTATTGTAAGTACTAGTTTTATTTCGAATGTGTTATACTCCTTAAACATCAGAAATTATAATATAAATATATCAATTATATAGCGATATGAAGACGTACCTACATTAAAAAAAAAAGTAACAAAAAACGTATTTTATATGTTTTTTAATTAATTATGCCGCGTAAATTTCAACGGATTAACATAATACAAAAAATATGAATTAGAGAAAATTTTATAGATTAAAAACTTTATATATAATGATTTCTGATGTTTACACGAATATTATAAATCTCATCATCATCATCTCAAATTATTGAAATCTAGCATTTAATATGCTTAATTATTTATAAAACCCGATTACGAAGCGAAAAATGATGTCACAAGCGGGATTCGAATCCGCGCCTATTGGGATTCCGGCCCAATCGTGCTGCCATTACACCACCGTGAACTATTGTAGAACATGCAAATCTCGCTTCGTATCATATTTACGTCTTAAGGTAACATGCGCCATCTACCCGACAATTTTTACACATTATTATAGGCTTAATACATTAAACTTTGCAATTAGAATTGTATTAAACGATGACACAACCTTGTTATTCAAATTATTGAAATTTAGCATTTAATATGCTTAATTATTTATAAAACCCGAAATGATGTCACAAGCGGGATTCGAACCCGCGCCTATTGGGATCATTTTTCGCTTCCTAATGGGGTTTTATAAGTGGTCATCTCAGCTCATATACCTACGTCCTACTGCTATGATTAAGCTACTACATCCTTTGAATGTAGTTCGGAGGGATGGTGACTGCTTTAATAGTTAACTCATAATCGGATCTCATTGTGGTATTGGGTTCGGTCATATTTTTTTTTGTATATTTTATTTAAAAAAAAAAACAGAAATACGTCCTAATTCGATGGACTCACTGGAGCTAATACTTGCTAAACGTACTCTTTTTAGACTAATCTTATCACACATGCCCACCATTATAACTTCTGTAAGCAAAGATCCACAGTGGTCTACGTAAAAATTACCGAAGTATGATTCTCAAGAAGTCCTGAGGAACGTTGTTAATTATCTTAGGACCCACAATAAATTTAATATGAAAAATAAACAGCCTGCGTTGGAAAAATGCCGCATCTTCTCATGTTGTGGCCGCGTCGCGATCCCATGGTAGATAATTTGAAATACACATACATACCATCACGCCATGTCCCTTGCAGGGTAGGCAGAGAGAACAGAGTGCCAGAGAACTCTATCCTTGCATACTTCACTCGCTCCCTCAACATTCATAATTCTCTTCATACACGCTCGCTGGTTTCGGAGACTTTTGACTCCACCTTCCTTCAGTACATGACCGATCTGGTTTAGGTAGGTTAGTCTCGGTCTCCCCCGGTACCTACACTTTCGCATTGTATATCTTCTTAACCAGACGTTCGTTCGACGTTAATTTGAAATAAAATGTAAAAAATACATTATTCTAACTGATTTGATTTCAGTGTGGTGACGGAATAACAATACAATTCACCACCTCTTATCTTACCCATGAGTGATCGTAAGAGACGATTTAGGGAAATAAAGCAGATATAACATTCATGCAAGAGAAGGAAAAATTGAAACAAAACCCTATTTATTATACTAATGCGTTAGTATACTAATTAGTATACTAATGCGTCTGACCAGCGTGGTAGCAGGTTAATTACCCTCACATTATGAAGGAGGCTTGAGTCCAACAGTGGGACATATATGAGCTGAGATGACGATGATGAAGTGATTTGATGAAAACCCGATTACGAGCGAAACATGATGTCACAAGTGGGATTTCACATTGTATGGGCTTAATACTTCAAACATTAACATTAAATATTATCGGGTAGATGGCACACGTCTCATTAAAGACGTAAATATAATACGAAGCGAGATTTGAATGTCTCCACACCTATTGGGAAGGATTTCCAATAGGTGGGTTTTCGCTCGTAATCGGGTTTTTATAAATAATTAAGCATATTAAATGCTAAATTTCAGTA
Organism: Lymantria monacha; assembly: GCA_905163515.2. NCBI lineage: Eukaryota > Metazoa > Arthropoda > Insecta > Lepidoptera > Erebidae > Lymantria > Lymantria monacha. The sequence continues at coordinate 17,562,521 of LR991106.1, read as the reverse complement.
ATTAGAAGTGATTTGATTTGATCAGTGACACATTACTAATTAGGTTCACGGAACTTTATTAAATAAAACATTGTTTATTCATCACCTTTCACCTTTCCAATGTCAAGATTGATCGTTATGCAATATGTTCGTTGACATACGTCTGATTCACACTCGACAGAACGAGCCCGTACCGGTTATGAAATTTTTCTACATAATATAAATAAGAAAGAAATTTCGATAATATCTCGCTAAATAAACATTTTTCAATGTGATTTATGTTTCCTTTGATAGCGCATAATATTATTTAATCAATAAGAAAGTTCGCCTTTTTATATTATTAACCTTTCGGCATAAAATTTTAATTATATTAATTTATATTCACACTTCGACAGTTTTAGTTTAGTTTGAATTTAGATTATTTCTCTTCTACGTTTCTGCATTTTGCATCTTTAATTTTATTCACAGTTAACGGAAATAAATCACTTCCTTCGTAAATAAAATTTTATGCTCTGTGACTTAGCTAGCTATCTCTACACACGAGTTTTGTTATTTGGCAAAATGATTTACATATGAAATTGTATTTCTTTTTACTATCTTTGTAAGAATATATGTGCCTATAATATAAAATACACGATCGAAAACGTTTCATCATTTAATCATCATAATTTTAGCTCATATACGTCTAACTCCTGGGTTTTAGCTTCCTCTATAGCAAAAGGAAATTGTCCTAGTAATAAATCACTATTAACGAGCAAGCAGAACACCTGATGGTAAGTGTCACTGCCGCCCATGGACCTTTGCAATACCAAGTGTATAGCTTGGGCTGCTGCCTACCAATAAAATAACCCAAAACCAACCAGGCGGGCCTCCGGCTCTCTCGCTCATCGAACGAAGCCCAACAGCACATTATCATTACTCAGACGTCGATCTTCCGCGAGAGAAAACTGTCAACAGCGTGGTCCAACCACTATTATAATATAATAACTATGAATTTGGTATTTCTCTTAAATTATTGCTCTGTATAAGTGACCGGTTCCCCACAAGTTGACTCTTAACTCGTTTCTCAATTTTTTAAATCTGGCTGTAAGTTAAAGTATTTTTGTAATATTCTATTTTCTATCATATTTTCGCACGTCACTGTTATACATAGGCCTCCCCTAGGGGCTATAATCTAATAATCTCCTCTTGTTAGAGAAGTTATAGTGCCCAAATCCCCTGTAACCCTTTTTCTTTGTGACAGGTATACCCCGTTCAAAACGCCTAGAGCAAACGAAGAGCGACACATACCCTTTTAATCTATTTTCTAACTCTTGTTATTGAATTGATCATCATTACTGAGTTCTTGACCTCGGTGGCAATCCTAGCCCTGGTTAATTATAGTAGTTTTTTACCAAACATATGAAAATGATTTTCCGATTTTCCGTGTGGTGACGGAGTAAGAATACTATTCACCACCCCATATCTTACCCGTGGGTGATCGTACGAGACGACTAAGGGGTATAAAACGCATATAACATCTATGCGAAAGAAGGAAAATTCGAAACAAAACCCTATACCAACACGTCTGACCAGCGCGGTATAGTAGGTTAATTTCCCTCCCATTACGGAGGAGGTCCGAGCCCAACAGTGGAACATTTATGGGCTGCACTGATGATGATGATAATGAAAATGATGATGCTATTTTAATCTTAACTAGTCACACGATGATTTACAAAAGTATGCTGTTGCTAAGAAGCTAGAGAAGCATTATTTTTTTAAAAGGCACAATACTAAGGAACAATTTGTCGAGGGAGATTTTACAAATATACTTACATTAACAGACCAAATTTATAACCAATCTTAATACAATTATTGCCGGATCTCACGTAGAATTATCTCGCGTGATTATCCAACTTATGACACTCGCCACAAAAGAACGGTACTCGAATCAATCCATCTTATGTGTATTTAAATTATTCAAATTTAGAAAATACAAATAAAAAAGAAAAGTGTCAACAATAAACTTTCGTTGTTTAGTAACTACCGCGATCCATTAGTACCTCTATTCCGTAAACTTGTAATATTTAGTTAGTACGTCTTACTCACTACAGTATAATAGAATAGATGTGACGCAATTCATTTAGCTTCTTTCAGACAAATTTTCTTACCTTTTTTAAAGTACAGTCGCGTGATTAATTCGAGAGTTTTTAAAGTAAAACTTTTTATGCGAGTGAAGGGTAAAGTGAGAGTGTTGCCTGTTTATAAAAAAAAAACGTTTTTTTTTTTATATTGCTTATGGTGACAAACGAGCAGACAGCACACCTGATGGTAAGTGTCACTGCCGCCCATGGACCTTTGCCAATGGTATAGCTAGGCCGCTGCCTACCAATACAAACCCCAAACCCACCCATGTTGGACTTTTTTAAGGGAGACGTTTTAAAACGCCGTCAGATTGTGCTGTACGGGAGCGGTTACGAATACTACTAACTTAATTGCTAGTGGATGTCGTAAAAGACCAATAAGAACTTTAAATTGATTTGGGCTAACTTTATCTAATGTCGTCTGATCAACAATTATTGCGGAGGTGAGTTGACGTTAGGCAGACGACCGGTCATAAAACTATTGCAAATAACTTTTGCAATATGTACTATAGAATGGACATGTATGTATGTGTGTACATTTTTTGTCGCCCACAAGTAACTGGTATAAGACCAAGATGAAGATGTTTTTAAACGCCATCTATTAGAAATGTTTACATATTGATGTTGCTTTTAACTCCCTAAAATATTTATAAAAGTTTTAAACAGCAGTTAGGCAAGCAGACCACTTGAGAAACCAGCGACCACCAAAATCAGGGACAGAGCTAAATCGCTGCCTGCCATAAGGGTTTAGGCCCGTGGCTTTCTCGCTCAGTGACGGAAATTCAGTAGGAAACCGCATATTCAGACATTGATGTTCTGCGAGAGTGTGTTACCTACTTTCCTGAATGAGCTGGGTGCAGTTTTAGTAGTAAAATAAAGTCATCACGGTGGCGCTTCTTGGAGAAATGAAAAAAGACTTGTTCCATCCAAATTGAGAAACAGAGACGGTATATATGGAGCTACATTGCGTTCCTCTAAGCGATTTAGGAGTAGTGTGATCAGAATATAGACTTTCTTCAAAAAAAGCAGAACCATTTCACTAGTGCTCTTTAAAATGATTGTCTTCACATAGGTAAAAGTGCCTGTGCATAGCATTTTAATATTTAATAGCACAATCATAGACAATTAAGAAATATCATCTACATATTAACCTCGTTCCATTTAAATTAATATAACAGTACCTGCATAACGAGATAATAATTTTTATAATTACGTATACATATATATATATATATATATATATATATATATATATATATATATATATATATATATATATATATATATATATATATATATATATATATATATATATATATATATAAACAATTATATAATAATATACCTACTTTGGCTCGTAACCGTTATATTTTGAGATATTGATGTGTAATTTAGCAACTAGTTCTTGCACAATGATTTCTGTATTCTAGATCAGAGGAAAGTTAAATAAAGCTTAGCCTTCTTTTTCGTTTTTGAAAGGCTATGATCTGATTATAACATATGCGAAGTATTTGTGGTGACAGAAGATCGGTGTATCATCTTAATTCTGAACTTATTCCAATGGTTTGGAGTCGACGCATATGGTAAATAGTTTTAGTCGCCTGTTTGACGTTAATTTTGAGAATGTGCCGGATTGGCCACTGACTTCAAGGATTCAGTATAGCATTGTTGAGGGAAGTAGGTGGGTTATGAGGCCACGCGCCGCCTCTTCCTTGCCCAGGACAGAACGGACGGCATCTGTTCAGTACATAACCTGCCAAAAAGAAACCTTGAGAATATAATTGTTGATCAAACGGCATCAGATGGAGTTGGAACAGGTCGATATAAAGCTCTTAATCATCTTTAATAATATCTAACGAGCAGTGCAGCAGTTAAAATTAGTAGTATTTATCATTACACGGCCGTTTCTGTGCTTGTAACCACTATAGTAGTAGAACTTGTCATATTCTTTGCGATCGTGTTACGGGTATTTGTAGGTCTCGCGAAGCTACTTGGGCCACCGAAGACAAAGACTGGGGACCGGTGGACCGCTCACACGGTGAAGAGAGGTGCTTGTAGGGTGGGTCTATAGGGTCGCGCATCGCCTCTTCCGTCGCCCCGGACCGATTTGGCGGAGCGTGGCCACTCCATAGCTCACTGCAAAGAAAAAAGGTATACACTTACTTTAAATATTAAGTACACGACATTATCTCAATTGATATATATCGCCAAGCTTAGCTCGGATCTATTTCAAAACAGAAGGGGAATTGTCATGCAATACCTCACAGGCAAGCACTGGTTTTATTTAAAATATTATATCTCTTGCATAGATGTCATCCGTATTTGTATTCCTTCAACATTGAACCTTAAATTAATACCAGTTTGATAATCAGTTTTTCCGTGTGGTGACGGAGTAAGAATACAATTCACCACCCCCTATCTTACACGTGGGTGATCGTACGAGACGACTAAGGGATACAAAACGCATATAACATCTATGTGAGAGAAGGAAACCTTGAAACAAAACCCTATACCAACACGTCTGACCAGCGTGGAAAAGTAGGTCAATTACTCTCCCATTATGGAGGAGGCTCGAGCCCAACAGTGGGACATATATGAGCTGAGATGATGAATCAGTTTTATCGTTAAATTATTCCCAGGATGTAGGTACCGAGGGAGACCGAGACTAACCTACCTAGACCAGATCGGTCATGTACTGAAGGAAGGTGGAGTCAAGAGTCTCCGAAACCGGCGAGCGTGTATGAAGAGAATTATGAATGTTGAGGAAGCGAGTGAATTATGCAGAGATAGAGTTCTCTGTCACTCTGTTCTCTCTGCCTACCCTGCAAGGGATATGGCGTGATGATATATGTGTGTGTGTGTATTCCCAGTTTGATAATACAGTGTTTTACTAACCGTCGAAGTCACAAAAACCGACCAAAAGAGGAAGGACATTGGATAACGTCATTCTCTTGGAAAATATTATAACACAAATTATTCAAGCTTGTCGTCTTGATTATGGCGCTATCACCTTATGGGAGGGGAGGCCCATATCTAACAATGGATATCGATATACCGAAACTTGAAAATGGTATTCCATTTACAGTAAAAAAAAAAAAAAAAATTTACGTTTCTTAGTTGTAGTAGTACGACACCTCGTAAAGAAAGGGGTGGGGATATTGTGCCATTCCCTAGCCGAACAATCGGTAATTATTATTAAAATTTATATTAGAAAATATTATCCATGAATAGCGATCAACTAGAACTACATAATACATTACAATAATGGTGTAGTGGCTTAAGTAGCGATCTTTTTTAACGAGTGTAGTGAGTTGCTCCCACAGTACCGCCTTTTCAACCCCCGACGCAAAAAGAGGGGTGTGTGGATGAATGTCTGTGTGTGTATGTGTCTGTCTGTGGCATCGTAGCTCTCAAACGGATGGACTTTAAATCACTACAAAAAATATAGCAATATCGGATTGTTGAAAAAAAAAATCGTTAAATGGACTATATAGATTATTGTTAAGTTTTATCAGAAAATATAATGTTTAGAGAGGCTTGTTAAATATTATTCAATTCACATTTCGATAAGAAATATTTATTTGGTTTCTAACGTCTGATCAAGGACAATTATTTTTTTATTTTTTAAGGGTTGTTCCTTAAACTATAAGTATTATTTTCTTATTCGGTTTTTTTTTTTAATTTAATATATGTTTGAGCATTTTAAGTCTAGGCAATTTTTGTATGTATGTAACCAGTGGGTTTAAAGTCCCGCGATATTAATGTTTTTTCTTAATGGAGAATAATGATTTACAAAAAAAAAAAAACATATTTTGATGTGATGGTTATGCATCATTTTAACTTAACCCTAAGGCGTTCCAATGGATCGTTTCACAACAAAATAACGTGTTACAAGTAGCTGCCATCTTTAGTGAAACTTTCCCTTGCTTCCGTTATGTTTCCGACTGTACTAAAATTCACATATAAGTAGCCATAGTCTTAGCACTTTCTTCGACGCGCCCTCTTAGTTACATAATATTATAATATTATGTAGGTACGTCTAAATGTGAATGTGTCTGTGGGTATTGTGTGCGTGTGTGTGTGTGTATTTTTATGTGTTTTTTTTTTGTGTGTATTTAAACTGCTTTTATTTTAATTCATCCATCCATCTATCAGCCTGTTGAAAGTTGCGCCAGTGACGGAAAAATTAAGGAGTGAAGGGCTGACATGGTATGGACATGTGAATAGGCGGGATGAAAGTAATGTTGTGAGAAAAGTTTTAGGTATGAATGTTGAATGCTTAAAGGGTAAAGGAAGACCACAGAAAAGATGGATGGACTGTGTGAGGTATGACATGGATAGTCTAGGAGTGACTGCAGAGATGACGTCTGTTAGGATCGTATGGAGAAAGATGATATATTGCATCGACCCCAAGTAATTGGGATAAGAGCAAGATGATAATGATGATCTATCAGCTCGTAAACGTCCACTGTTGGACATAGGCCTCCCCAATAGAATGCCATTCATAACGGTCCTGTGCCACCTGCATCTAACGGCTTCCTGTGATCTTCATGATGTCAGTCCACCTAGTGGGGGGTCGTCCTACTTTGCGTCGCCCGATTCGTGGACGCCACTCTAAAACATTTCCTCTCCAACGGTTGTCGGTTCGTCGAGCGATATGGCCTGCCCATTGCCATCTCAACGTGTTAATTCTTCGGACTATGTCGGTTACACTCGCTCTTTTACGGATTACCGTATTCCGGATTTTACCATGTATAGAAATACCAAGCATAACCCTCTCCATAGCACGCTGAGCGACTTTGAGCCTTTTTATGAGGCCGACATTTAAAGACCACGTTTCAGTGCCGTAAGTCATCGCTGGTAACATTTTTATTTTAATTATGTCATCATTATTCTCCCGCTCTTGTTCCAATTATTTGTCTTCGAGACAATATGTACTTCCTCTTTCATAGTACATATTGCAAAAGTTATTCGCAATAGTTTAATGACCGCTTGCTTGATGTCAACCCCCTTTAGGAATGTAATTATTGACTAGACTGCATTAGGTGGTAGTCCACCAACATTTGGTGGAGTAGGACCAGGTTCTCTCTTAGTCGTCTTTTACGTCATTTGCTGCTAGATATTGTAAATTATATTTTTATATATAGAATCATTTTCTTTTTGTATTGGCAATGAATTTGTATTAAAAATGTGGGTCAAAATTTAATATCTTATAGGGTAGATATAAATTTCTGTAATAAAAATGACATATAGGACGTAAGACACCTCAGTCCTTCCGTGACCATGATCACTGTCAAGTGTTCGAAACGTCGGGAAATTAAAAATCAAATACAAACGCGGTAGAATCCGTAAAAGTAGTTTTATTTCAAAAGATATAGTAAAGGGATTGGTAGTATTCGTAGCCGTTAACAAATTTTATTATGTCAAAATGTTATTTTTTTTTTAGTGTCTTAACTGTTAGCCTCAGATGGCTATGACAACTTTACTCGGACTGTGGGTGAACGTTGAGGACTCTCAACCCGATGTCAAAACGAATTTAGTCATAACTAGCAATCCATGTTTGTTTCACTTCAGTATCAAGGGCTCTGATCCCGGATTTTAAATTTATAATCATCATCACAGCCCATATATGTCCCACTGTTGGGCTCGGGCATCTTCCGTAATGGGAGGGAATTTAACCTACTATACCACGCTGGTCAGACGTGTTGGTATAGGGTTTTGTTTTGAGTTTTCCTTCTCTTGCATAGATGTTATATGCGTTTTATATCCCTTAGTCGTCTCGTACGATCACCCACGGGTATGATAGGGGGTGGTGAATTGTATTCTTACTCCGTCACCACACAGATAAAAATCTCTAGGTATTACTTCTAAGATATTAATTTTAATAATACCTACACTCTACAAAACAATTTTGATCTATATTAAATGCACTTTCTATGCATTTAAAATATTTAAATTAGATATGCCATAATGTTTAAAATAGTTTCGTAATATTTTTTTTTTGTATGATTAGCTGTTAGCCGCAGATGGCTTTGACAGCTTTGTGCGGACTCTGGGTGAGCGCTGAGGGCTCTCAACCCGATTCATAGTTTCGTAAATAACTCATTATTTTTTTAGTATTATGCGAAAGATATGTTCATGGCGGTTACTGCGGTTTATTTTTAGGCGATTTTTGTAGATATTTTCAAGATATTTTCTTTTTTTTTGAGTTATTCCGTAAAGTTTACAAAGCTTGGATTGTACAAAAATATTTTTTTCTGCCCTCTCTTCTTCCCTTTCTTCCCGACATCAAGTCAGATTATCGCTTTCGGCAGAGCTTTAGCCCCGCTGTTAATTTTATGTAAAACAAAAACATTTCTAAATAAAATGACATAAAAATTATTTAATATAAGACTTTAAAAAAAATATTGAATATAATACAAAATCACGCTTTCACGTTCCCGCCAAAAGTCTCCGATTTTATCTTGAAATTATTGTTGTAATTTCTTTTAAGCTAAGGGATACATACACTTTTGAATGTGAACGCATTACAGCGAAAGTAATGATCAGTGCAAAAAGACAAGCATTTTTTTTTATTTTTGTGTTCAAAACGTCGAGTAATTTAATTATCAAAAAACCAAGGCGTAAAATCCGTAAAAATAGTTTTATTTCTAAAGACTAGTTAATCGTAACCTAAAACTTAAAACACATACTTCCTTTGCGGTGTTCTAATAACAGTGATAGATATTACTAGATAATCAATCACGCACCATAGCTTTTAACCAATAAAGAATCGGATTCCATATTTCAAGATATCAATACTAAATATGCGAAAGGGAATGCTCCGATGGTTCGGACATGTAGAAAGAATGCCAAACGAACGCCTGGTTAAGAAGATATACAATGTGAAAGTGGAAGGATGTAAATACCGGGGGAGACCGAGACTCACCTACCTAGACAAGATTGGTCACGTACTGAAGGAAGGTGGAGTCAAGAGTATCCGAAACCGGCGAGCGTGTATGAAGAGATTTATGAATGTTGAGGAAGCGAGTGAAGTATGCAAGGATAGAGTTCTCTGGCACTCTGTTCTCTCTGCCTACCCTCCAAGGGATATGGCGTGATGATATGTATGTATATAATACTAAATATATTTAAATCTATGGTGATTTTATTTACATCTACTGCTATGTAGTAGCGGTTACGAATACTACTAACTTTTATATCCATCCCATCTGATGTATGGATAACATTTACATTCCCAAATAGAGTTGACGTCGGAGAGGTGGCCGGTCATAAAACTATTACCAAAACTTTACATAATGTACGATGGAAGCTGAATACATTTTGCATCGACCATAAGTTATTCGGATAGGTTCTATTCATCATTGAAATCACTGAAATTTTTAGTATTTAATATGCTTAATTATTTATAAATACCCGATTATGAAACGAAAAATGATGTCACAAGCGGGGTTCGAACCCGCACCTATTGGGAGTCCGGCCCAATCGTGCTGCCACTTACACCATAGTGAACTACTGTAGGACATGCAAATCTCGCTTCGTATCATATTTACGTCTTCAAGGTGACGTGTGCCATCTACCGGACAATGGTTACACATTGTATAGGCTTAACACTTCAAACTTTACAGTTACTTCTATTCATCATTTCAGCTCATATATCGCTTGCCCGGAAGAATAGTGTTACAACTCTAAAAATTACAATTTTCATTATATTTCAATTTTTGATGGTGGAGGGGAGTTAATATTATAAGTTCTCCTTAGGGGCCGTCCATTAATCACGTGAGGTTTGAAAGGTTGGAGGGGTTTGACAAAAATCAAGAAGTCCTAAACCTTCATAGTCTTAAACCTCGCCACGTATCACCAAGGGCCTCCCCCTTGGAGGTTTAAAAACGCTAAAAAAAAGATCACGTGATTAATGGATGTACCCTTATTAACTCTTCGTCGTCATTCTTAAGGATATTATACTGATGTTTATGCATTCGAAATTGCTGCTGAACCTAACTGAAAAGAAGAAAATACTTATTTTGACCCTCCTGAAAAATTTACCTTTTTTGGATTGTGTCACTATTCTTCTGGGCAAGCGATATGTCCCACTGTTGGGCTCGAGCCTCCTCCATAATAGGAGAGTAATTGACCTTTTATACCACGCTGGTCAGATGTGTTGGTATAGCGTTTTGTTTCGAGATTTCCTTCTCTTTATTCATTGAGGATATATTCATTGATTTTAATATGTAGAAGAATTGTGTTAGATTTAGAAACATATGCTCAGAAATCTGATAGTCCGTCTAGAAATATGTTTTACTATAAATTAATCTATTTTTCTCACAGTTTTACGATTTTTTTTTGGATAAAAAAATTAAAAGATATTTGCCGAAATCACTCTCTCCCATTTGAGATTTAGTGAGATGCGCCTTGGTCCACTACTCCTGATCCCCTCACGTAATTCCATTAATGCCGCCCTCATTCAGATCATCATTAAATGATAATGATTTTATTTCATCCACTTAGTTAGACCATTTACCTTGTCACGCTTGATAAACGTCCGTAATAAGCAATTTACCACCTAAATGAGAGATTTTTGTGTCTGTTTTTCTTTTAAATTTGACGTGAACTACTTTAAAATGAAGTGAAAAGTTAATATGGTTTCATTAATCTTATGACATTATCACGTAAAATAATCGCCCATAAACCGATTTTATAGACAACCATCTGTTTTTTTTTAACAAAATACCAACATAGTTTCGCATTTTATAACTCTCACTCGCATTTCATCAACATCGTATCATCTGAGTCCAATTAAGTATTTGGTAACACTTAAAGCAAAAAAAAAATCACAATAAACTTTCGTTAGCCCGGAGGCTATGAGAGGCCTCGCCTATATATTATGGGCCTCTTGAATTCTTATTGTATCTACATTTTCTATTACACAATATCATTGTACCTTATTCTAGAAGTACTTGCTTGTATTTAGCTACCTGCAATCGTAATTTCTAAACGCTTCCCCATTTTATTTCTAAGAGAATTGCGGCTATCTAACTATATTAGTTCTTCTTCTTCTTCTTTTTATGTATTGGCAATCAGCTACTTTTACGAGCTATTGTTGCCAGTGTCGAGTTATAATTATCTTCAAGTTTTTAGTGTCTTCAGATTAGTCATTGTCCGTCAGTAAGTCAAATTGTCGCCATCAACAGTGATATGGCCACATTGTTAATGGTATTATACGTTCATCAAACGTTGTAAAGCACTTTTATATGATATTCACTACATCCCAGCACTTTCGTCGCATCACATAACATAAAATGCCATCAAAATTATCTAATATAACACGTTAAAACACTAAGATATTGAATATAATACAAGAGCACCACATGACGTTTTCAATTCCCGCCAAAAGTCATTATTACCTTTCTAATGAAATCGATTTGGGGCACATCGGTTGGATGATTTCAAAATTCTATAACGGACATAGGTAGAAGCAATTTTTATGTTTTATATATGTACTTTATAAGTGATTATCTTATGAATATCACAGTTATTATAGCTCGTTATAACTGGTTCATTGATTATTAAGACCAGGTGAGTTATATAATTTATAGTTTATTATAATTATCGCGAGTTATAAATTAACTTGATGTAGAAAGTTATCAATTTTTCGTATGGTGTCGAATATATATAATACAACACTAGTTTCATTTCCGAAAAAGAAATAGTATAATAAAATTTTAAATTTAATTTGGAAATGCCATTCATCTATCAGCTCGTAGATGTCTACTGGTGGACATAGGCCTTCCCAAGAGAATCCCACTAAGAATGGTATTATGCCATCAGCATACAACGATTTTCTGTAACTTTCATAATGTCATCATTTCAACTAGAGGAGGGTCGTAATCTGGAAATTGTAATTAATATTTTTTTTTAAATTTCCGTGTGATGACAGAGTAAAGTTCATCAGCGTTTTACTGTTAAAGAAATGTATTTAAAATATGTGACCCAAATTTTTAGATTTTAGTTACCTTTTCCATCCCTTTAGTAACCATCTGTGGTATAAAGCATAAACCGCCGCTCCCCCTTTCACGTAATATATCATAAATGTGATCAGCCATCCCAAGGCGGTGTAGGGTTTATCGTTCGTAAGTCTCTCGTAGAGAACGTGGAGAGGATCGAAAGTGTGTCAACAAGGGTAGCGTACCTTATACTCAGAATTACCAAACGGTATTCGTTGAAGGTCATAGAGGTTTACGCACCGACTTCGACATACTCCGACGACGTAGTGGAGGCCTTATACGAGGATATCTCGAGAGCCATCCACACGTACAAAACCCACTTCAAGGTAGTTATGGGAGACTTCAATGTAAAACTAGGCAAAAGGACAGACGATGAGTTGAGAATGGGGCAATATGGATTTGGACAGAGAAACCAAAGGGGTCAAAAACTGGCCGACTTTTTGGAGAATGGAGGCCTCTTCATGATGAATTCCTTCTTCAAGAAGCGGCCACAAAGGAAGTAGACCTGGATTAGCCCTGATGGATCCACTAAAAATGAGATAGACTTCATCTTGACGGACAAACGACAAATATTCAATGACGTATCTGTGATCATCAGGATTAAAACTGGGAGTGATCACCGAATGGTTCGAGGCACATTGAATCTTCGTACGAAAGTCGAGCGGTCCCGCTTGATGAAGTCTACACTCCGACCTACACCTGTCCAATACTAGAACCCCGATAGCTTTCAACTCGAATTACATAATCGCTTCCAATGCCTGGAAGAGTGCGAATCTTCGAACGATATGAACAACAGGTTCGTGGAAACTGTCCACGCGGTCGGGTCAAAATTCTTTAAGGCCCGTCGCGCTACTAGTACAAAAAAGCTTTCTGACCAGACTCTTCAACTCATGGAGAGGACAAAAGAAATGACGGTACAGTCTTCAGCCGATTGGTCCGAACTCAGGCAGCTTAATAGAAAAATTTCTAAACCTATGCGACGCGATATTCGCCGATTCAATACACTGCGTATTGAAGAGGTGATAGAGCGAAATTGAGGCTCCAAAGTGTGCGCACGAGATTTGTCTATTGGGCAGAGCCAAATGATTAAGCTGAAGACCGATAACGATACTGTCATTTCATCCCAGAGTGAGATTTTGGGAGAGGTCGAAAGGTTCTATGGGCAGTTGTACAAATCATCCCTGAATCCTGTTGTCGGCTTGGTCCAAGACCCCAGATCCAAGCTAACTCGGCACTATACCGAAGAAATCCCGGACGTCAGCTTGTACGAGATCAGAATGGCTCTAAAACAACTAAAGAACGGAAAGGCACTGGGAGATGACGGAATTACCACAGAGCTACTGAGGGCAGGCGGCAAGCCAGTTTTAAAAGCCCTACATAAGCTGTTTAATTCTGTCATTCTCGGGGGCTACGTTCCAGAGTTAAGGACCAGGAGCGTAGTAGTATTGTTTTTCAAGAAGGACGATAAAACTCTCTTAAAGAATTACAGACCCATCTCACTCCTGAGCCACGTGTAAAAATTGTTTTCAAGAGTCATTACGAACCGACTCGCGCTCAAGCTAGACGATTTCCAGCCGCCCGAACAAGCCGGTTTCCGAAAAGGTTATAGTACCATAGACCACATCCACACGCTACGCCAGATTATACAGAAGACCGAGGAGTATAATCGGCCTCTGTGTCTAGCGTTTGTGGACTATGAGAAAGCCTTTGATTCTGTCGAAACTTGGGCAGTGCTGCAGTCCCTTCAGAGGTGCCAAATTGACTATCGATATATCGAAGTGCTGAAGTGTTTGTATAAAAACGCTACTATGTCGGTCCGCATCCGTGATAAGAGTACGAAACCGATTCAGTTGCAGAAAGGCGTGAGACAGGGAGACGTTATCTCTCCGAAACTGTTCACCACTGCGCTGGAAGATGTCTTCAAGCTCTTAGACTGGACCGGACTCGGCATCAACATCAATGGCGAATACACCACTCACCTTCGAATCGCAGATGATATCGTAGTTATGGCAGAATCCCTGGAGGACCTTGGCACCATGCTCAATGACCTCAGCAAGGTCTCCCAACTAGTAGGGCTGCAATGAACATAGACAAGACGAAAATCATGTCTAATGCCCATGTCATTTCTGTACCGGTCCTGGTTGGAAATGCGATTCTCAAAGTTGTCGATCACTACTTTACCTAGGACAAACAGTCCAATTAGGTGGATCCAATTTCGAGAAAGAGGTCAGCTGACGAATCCAACTCGGCTGGGCAGCGTTCGGGAAACTTAGGAGGATCTTCGCGTCTAATATTCCGCAGTCTCTGAAAATAAAGGTTTATAACCAGTGTGTGTTACCAGCGATGACTTACGGCACTGAAACGTGGTCTCTAAATGTCAGCCTCATAAAAAGGCACAAAGTCGCTCAGCGTGCTATGGAGAGGGCTATGCTCGGTATTTCTCTATGTGATAAAATCCGGAATACGGAAATCCGTAGAAGAACGGGTGTAACCGACATAACCCGAAGAATTAGCACGTTGAAGTGGCAATGGGCAGGCCATATCAGTCGACGAACCGACAACCGTTGGGGACAAAAGGTTCTCGAGTGGCGACCACGAATCGGACGACGCAGTGTAGGACGACCCCCCACTTGGTGGACTGATGACGTCATCAAGGTCGCAGAAAACCGTTGGATGCAGGTGGCACAGGACCGTTACAGATGGCATTCTCGTGGGGAGACCTATGTCCAACAGTGGACGTTTACGGGCTGATGGATGGATGGATAACATCTATGCAAGAGATGGAAAACTCGAAAGAAAACCCTATACCAACACATCTGACCAGCGTAGTATAGTAGGTCAATTTCCCTCCCATTACGGAGGAGGCTCGAGCCCAACAGTGGGACATATATGAGCTGAGATGGTGATGATGTCTTTAAAACAAGATTGCAATAATGTCAGTTTTAAATCAGCTCAAGTCTCAGTGTATATGCATCAGTATTGCCATGTGTTAGTTTAAAAAGGGCTTTAGTAGCTCGAATTGAGCTTGAAAAGAATTTAATTCATTCTACAATGGGCGGTAAGCTCCTACCCCGACCGTGAACATGTCGCCTAGTTTAAGTACGTTTTTTCATCATCAGGTTCAGAGTTGCTTGTTGGTGTACCACCAATAGCAATAAAAATAAATTTAGTTCTGTTTTCATATATTTTTTTCTTTGTAATATGTCGGCGAAGAGTCTTGCAATAAAACTGATGCAACTTCAAGCCCTAATATGCCTCAAAATATGTACATAATTCACAAAAGTGCGTAATTGAATTATAACTCTAACGTTTATGAGAAAAGCCTTGACATGTGAGCGAACACGATTATAACTGGACCAATTTTGCAATGTGCAGGTGAAACTAGTTGAGATGCCACGATTAGATAGATGTCTCTATGTATATTATATAGATATAATATATATTTTTCTGTTTACAATTTTTTTTTCTACTTTTTATGTTGAGGTAGCGATAACTTTACTTTGAAATACTATAATAATGACTTCTAATGTTTACGCGAGTATTACACATTTGAAATAAAACTACTTTTACGGATTCTATCGCGTTTGTATTTGATTTATAATTTCCCGACGTTTCGAACACTTTACAGTGATCATGGTCACGGGAGGATTGAGGTGTCTTACGTCCAATATGTCATTGTTATTACAGAAATTTATTTATATCTACCCTATAAGATATTAAATTTTGACCCACATTTTTATACAAAATTAATACAATTCATTGCCAGTACAAAAAGAGAATGATTCTATATATAAAATTTATGTTGTTTATGATTTGTTATTCTTAAGGTATTTAATTTATGATAATTATTATTGTGGCAATTTTACAATTTTTACAAAACTAACAAAGACTATTCAGCTACTACCTGATCGGAACGCGGCCACTCTGAGAAAGATCCGGCGAGAAAACTCAGGAGGCATGATACTAATTTTATTATTGAATTTTTGAGTGGCGGCCTACTTTATCTTACTAAAATTAATTAAATTAAAATTTTAAAATTTAACTATTATTGTGGGTCAAATCTATACAATAAGTGCTCACAGTGTCTTGCAGTCACAGTCTTGCAGTGTCAGTAAGAAAACCACCACAAGACTGCAGATTACTGTATGGAAGCGAGAGTTGGGTATGCAGAAAAGAGTATGAAAGTAAAATTAATGCGGTCGAAATGCGATCTTTTCGGAAAATCTGTGGAGTTAGGCCGACCGACCGCATTCGCAACGACGACGTAAGAGAGCGAGTAGGTATGAAAGAGAGTATTGGTGTAAAGATGCGAAAGGGAATGCTCCGATGGTTCGGACATGTGGAAAGAATGCCGAACGAACGTCTGGTTAAGAAGATATACAATGCAAAAGTGGAAGGATGTAGGTACCGAGGGAGACCGAGACTAACCTACCTAGACCAGATCGGTCATGTACTGAAGGAAGGTGGAGTCAAGAGTCTCCGAAACCGGCGAGCGTGTATGAAGAGAATTATGAATGTTGAGGAAGCGAGTGAAGTATGCAGAGATAGAGTTCTCTGGCACTCTGTTCTCTCTGCCTACCCTGCAAGGGATATGGCGTGGTGGTGATGATATGTATGTATGCATGTGTTATTATCCTTACTAATATTATAAATGCGAAAGTAACTCTGTCTGTCTGTCGCTCTTTCACGCCAAAATTACTGAACCGATCTTAATAAAATTTGGTACACAGATAGTCTAGAGCCTGATAAAGGCATTGGGTATCTTTTTTAATGCAAAAAAGGGTTGTAAAGGGTGATGAAAACTTGTAAGTAAGTATCGTAATTTTTTTTTAAAGCCAGAACTTGCAACTTAATTTTAGGCCATTAATCAGAAGTAAATAAATGTGACATTTTGTTAAAAAAATACCCTTAAGGGGTAAAATAAAAATAGGGGATGCGGCCAGAAGCTAGTTAATAATAAAAACGACTTTTTGGACGTAAGACACTTTAGTCCTCCCGAGACCATGATCACTGTAAAGTGGTCGAAACGTCGGGAAATTTTAAATCAAATACAAACGTGATAGAATCCGTAAAAGTAGTTTTATTTCAAATGTATAATACTTGCGTAAACATCAGAAACCAATAATGGTTTATTTTAATGGAAGTTAACATAAGTTAACTTTGCTTGTGGATATCGTAAAAGGCGACTAAGAGACATTGCCATGGGCCAACTCTATCTGATGCTGTTTGGTCAACAATTACATTCGCAAGTAGAGTTGGCGTCAGGCAGGCGGCCATTTATAAAACTATTGTCAATATTTTTTTCCAATAAGTACATGTACTTATTGCGTTGACCTCATATAATTGGGATAAGAGTTGGAGAATGATGATGATGTCCTAATATTTTTTTTTATATTACGTAGGAGTTACGTCCAACATCATAAAAGGTCAATTTTCCGTCACAATGGGAGGAAAATTGAACTGTTATACCACATTGGTCAAACGTATTATCATTTAACTTTATTTAGAGTTTTAGAGCGAGTAGGTATGAAAGAGAGTATTGGTGTAAAGATGCGAAAGGGAATGGTCCGATGGTTTGGACATGTGGAAAGAATGCCGAACGAACGTCTGGTTAAGAAGATATACAATGCGAAAGTGGAAGGATGTAGGTACCAGGGGAGACCGAGACTAACCTACCTAGACCAGATTGGTCACGTACTGAAGGAAGGTGGAGTCAAGAGTCTCCAAAACCGGCGAGCGTGTATGAAGAGAATTATGAATGTTGAGGAAGCGAGTGAAGTATGCAAGGATAGAGTTCTCTGGCACTCTGTTCTCTCTGCCTACCCTGCAAGGGATATGGCGTGATGATATGTATGTGTATGTAGAGTTTGCCTTTTTTTGTATCGATGTTATTTTAGACAAAGCCTTTATATCTGTAAAATGCTTAAAATCATCGCCATCATCATCATCATTGCAGCTCATATTTGTCCCACAGTTTGAAACTCCTCCGCAATGAGAGGGAAATTAACCTATTATACCGCACTGGTCAAACGTATTAGCAATAGGCTTTGTTTCTTTTCCTTTTCTTTCATGGATGTTATATGCATTTTATATCCCTTAGTTGTCTTTTACTACCCACAGTTAAGATAGGGAGTGTTGAATTGTATTCTTACTCCATCATCACACAGAAAATAGAAATTACAAAATGCTTATGTGCCAGTAACTCTTTTGTCGAATGCATTATCTAAATTAAACGCTTTATGCATTGAATAAACAGTTTAGTTGTTCTGTATTCTTTTACTAACGTTGGTTGTTTGAAAGTTGATGAATTATTAATTATTTATAGTAGGGCTTATCGTTACGGTCTACATGTACTTGAGACTATATAATTCTATTTGACAGTGCTAAATGAGTTTTTGATTATAACTACGAAATTAATAATGCCATATGGCGTAGTGGTTAAGATACCGATGTACCATACCAGTTGTCGTGGGTTCGATTCGTAGGATAATATTTTGCAATACACAAATTTTTGTTCTGATTCTGGATGTAATTTGTGTTCGTTAATTATGTTTGATAAAATCACCTGGAATACAATTATTATATATTTTCTTAGTGCAGGGTGTATAAGACATTTAAACAAAAGTTGCGAGCTAAAGTACGTATCTTTGGTCAAAGTTTCGCGCACTGGCGACAAAGACGAACCGGTTGCCTGCCCACATGGCGCCAAAGATATAGTTATGGGGTCGCGCGCTGTCCCTTCGGTCGTCCCGGACGCGTTGGGCAGAGTGTGGCTATACGATAGCCTGTCACCAAAAAAAAGTATATGGGGTTAATTCGTAGCCCCCAGAGAAACGAACCATTTTATAGCTTTTGAAATAAAACTACTTTTACGGATTCTATCGCGTTTGTATTTGATTTTTAATTTCCCGACGTTTCGAACACTTTACAGTGATCATGGTCACGGGAGGACATGTTCACTGTAAAGTGTTTGAAACGTCGGGAAATTAAAAATCAAATACAAACGCGATAGAATCCGTAAAAGTAGTTTTATGTCAAATGTGTAATACTCGCGTAAACATTAGAAGTCATTACATTTTATACACACACACACACACACATATCATCACGCCATATCCCTTGCAGGGTAGGCAGAGAGAACAGAGTGCCAGAGAACTCTATCTCTGCATACTTCACTCGCTTCCTCAACATTCATAATTCTCTTCATACACGCTCGCCGGTTTCGGAGACTCTTGACTCCACCTTCCTTCAGTACATGACCGATCTGGTCTAGGTAGGTTAGTCTCGGTCTCCCTCAGTACCTACATCCTTCCACTTTCGCATTGTATATCTTCTTAACCAGGCGTTCGTTCGGCATTCTTTCCACATGTCCGAACCATCGGAGCATTCCCTTTCGCATCTTTACACCAATACTCTCTTTCATACCTACTCGCTCTCTTACGTCGTCGTTACGAATGCGGTCGGTCAGCCTAACTCCACAGATTTTCCGCAGAGATCGCATTTCGACCGCATTAATTTTACTATCATACTCTTTTCTGCATACCCAACTCTCGCTTCCATACAGTAATGTTGGGACAAGCACTGCGTTATGTATTGCTACACGTGCCTTCTGGCTGAGGTGGTGGCTGCCGAGAAGTTGCCCCAACGCTCCGTTCACTCTATTTCCCGTATTCACTCTTCGCTCTATATCAGTGGTGTACCTTCCATCTCGGCTAAATCCACATCCAAGATATACAAATTCATCCACTTGCTCTAGTACATCATTACCTATTGTTACTCTTACATCTGTTCTGGTTTTATCTCTTTCAAAGACCATTATTTTGGTTTTGCTCACATTCACGCGTAGACCCCTTTTCTTACAATCTTCTGTCATTGTGTCGACTAGGGTCTGCAGGTCAGTCGCTGACTGTGCCAGCAGGACTGCATCATCTGCATAAAGCAGAGCAGTGACCAATGAGTCGCCCATCTGGACCATCCAGCCGCACACAGGCTCTACAGCCCATGTAACTGGACTGCACAGCCTGTAGCAGTTTACCGCTAATACCATACTCCGGTAAAATGTCCCAAAGTTCCTTTCGTACAACCATGTCAAATGCTCTCTCCAGATCCACAAAACTGCAGAAAACCCTCTGAGCTAGAGCCAGATGCTTCTCCACAATGTTGCGCAGAGAGAACACTGGATCCATGCATCCCCTTCCACTCCTGAAACCTCCTTGTGTCTCACACAGTAAACCATCGGACACCATCCTCATTCTCCTTTCAATAATTTTTCCATACACTTTTGCTGCCAAATTGGTCAAGCTTATGGCTCTGTAATTTGCGCAGTCATAACGTGAACCCTTGTTTTTAAACAAAGGTTCACGTTATGACATTTATAGCTATATTTATAGCAACATTATATAGCTATATTTATATTGTATAAATCACTTTTTACGCGAGCGAAGTCGTGTATATCATCATTATCATGCTCTTATTCCAATTTCTTGGGTTTGACGTAAAATGTCATCTTTTTCCATACAGTCGTCATTTATGTAGTTACTCCTTGTCTATCCATGTCGTCATTCAGTCTATCCATCTTTTCTTTGATCTTCTTTCACACTTAAAATCTCCAACATTCATACTTTCTTCATAATTACTTTCATCCCGTCTTCACAACTGTCAACTGAACCACGAAGCGAAGCCACGTATAGAGGCTAGTATATATATATATATATATATATATATATTTGCTGTGTGGTAGCGGCTACGAATACTACCAACCCTTACTTTGCTCGTGGATGTTGTAAAAGACGACTAAGAACCTACCTGGGCCAACTCCATCTGATGCCGTGTGGTCAACAATTACATTCCCAGAGAGGGTTGATGTCTGGCAGGCGGCCGGTCATAAAACTATTGCCAATAACTTTTACAATATGTACAATGAAAGAAGAGTACATATTGTATCGACCCCAAATAATTGGGATAAGAGTAGGAGAATGATGATATATATATATATATATATATATATATATATATATATATATATATATATATATATATATATATATATATATATATATATATATATATATATATATATATATATAATTAATACAAATAACATCTAGACTTAGTATATAATTGTGAAATCTTTTTATTATTTATAACGTCTGATTATTATATAATAATACATTGTTACTTCGGTTTCTGCACACAGAGTATTTGAAATTAAAATGTACGCGCTGCCATAGCACAAGATGGATTACATAAAAATATAATAATATAACTCTACGTAGTGACGAATTGACAATATAATTACAATAAATAATAATAAAAACTGTCAGTTTTCTTTTTGGGATGGGCTACGGTCGGCGCACTCCTCGCACCACTCCGTCCGGGGCGACAGTGGGGCGTAAGCACGCACACCCGTAACCCACCCGTGAACCTCGCCTACGTCGTTGGACCGACCACCGGAGCAGCGTGAACTTGTCGTCAGTGGCCGGCCCGACGGAATACCCCCTGATAAAAAACTGTAGAGCTGTCGGAATACATACTGCATCGACCGCAAGTTGTTTTTTTTTTATTGCCTATGGTGGCAAACAAGCAAGCAGCACACCTGATGGTAAGTGTTATTGCCGCACATGGACCTTTGCAAGACCAAGGGTATAGCTAGACCGCTTCCTACTAATACAAACCCCAAACCCACCTAGTTGGGCTTCCAGCTCACTCACTCACCGAACGAAGCGCATGAGCACAATGCCATTACTCAGACGTCGATCTTCTGCGAGAATGTGGTACTACCTCGGACGGACCGGCCCTCGGCTGTAGACAGAGAACTGTCAACAGCGTGGTCCTACCACTAAAGTAATAAAGATTGGGATAAGATAAGGCAAATTATGAATTAAGATATGAGCTCAGTGGTAGGATATAGGACTGGGGCGGCGCAGGCGCGATTACATGCGCCTGATGCCGCCCTAGCCAAGGCCGCGGGTGACTGGATCGGGGAATTAGTCCGTCACCCGCCGAGAGGCCGACCGCGTGAGGAAAGACCGACATCCTACCCGAGGGGGGGATGTCGGTCGAGGAGAGGGTACTCCTCAGGGGTATTCCGTCGGGCCGACCACTGACGTCAAGTCACTCTGCTCCGGTGGTCGGCCCAACGACGAAGGCGACGTCACGGGTGGGTTACGGGTGTGCGCGCTTACGCCCCTTTGTCACCCCGGATGGAGTGGTGCGAGGAGTGCGCCGACCGTAGCCCACCCCCCCAAAAAAAAAAAAATGTGGTAGGATATAAATATGAGCGATGGTAATGATATATGACTATGATTTGACTTCACAGATGGCGTAGTGGTTAAGATACCTTCAGAGCCAGTGCCGTGGGTTCGATTCCCACGCAGGACAAAACTTCGTGCGATCCGCAAAGTGTTGTTCTGAATCTGAGTATAATTTGTCTGCGTTAATTATATATCTGTAATGTCCCCCGCAATACAAAGATTGGTTTCTTATTGCAGGGTGGCGTTTTTTCGTTTTATCTGCGCCTGATGCCGCCCTAGCTGAGGCATCGGGTGATCGGACCGGGGAATAGTCCGGTCAACCGAAGTCAGGCCACCGCGGTAGGACGACACCTCTTCCGTCGCCCCGGACCGATTTGGCGAGGCGCGATCACATCCATAGACGACTGAAAAAAAAAGGCTGGCGTCTTTTTTATATAAATGAAAGAAATATCAATCATTTTCGTAAGCATATATTTTCATATTAACACATTATAATCAAACAAAAGTAGTTCACAATTAGAATGCACAGTTCATTGCACATAATCGCTTCGACAAGTCATGTCGTAATATTATTACCTGTTCTTCACACTAGGCGGCGCACAGCGTGATGTTTCGTAGAAAAATTCTAAACACGTACGTATGTATGTTAATTTTAACGTGGTGTTACTCGTTATGGCAAAGTTACACAAATGTTATATTGGGCCTTATTAGTATAAATAAGGAATACTAATTTGAAGTATCGTGTTCAAAGAAAACGATATAGACTTGGTACCAGTGAATGTGGCGTTAGAGATATATGTGTTTGATAGGTTAAAGGTCGTAGCTCACTTATACAACACAGCTTCCACACAGCAAAATACTGTTCATTGAAATGTGAACTTTTTAACCGACTTCAAAAAAGGAGGAGGTTCTCAATACGACTGTATTTTTTTTTTATGTTTGTTACCTCATAACTTTCGACTGGGCAAAGCGATTTTAATGATTCTTTTTTTTATTTGAAAGCTGGTGCTGCCCGTGTGGTCCCATTTTAATTTGGTCTAGTTTTGACAATGGCACTTATGAGTAAATAATAATACTAGTTTAAAATTAGTATTAAGTATGTGATACTACACTTGCATCTTAGTTAAAAAAATTATCACTGGTTCTATTCAAACAAATATACAACTAACTAAGAAGACAGCTAGTTATAACTTTAGAAATAAAAATAAGTTGCAATTAATTCACCCGCGAACTAACTATGGTGTGAGGACGATATTGTTCGAGGGAGCACAGCTGTACAACCAACTGCCTAACAATATAAAAGAGTGTGATGGTATGTATATCTACAAAAAAAGTTTAAAGGAATATTTAAGAAATATGTAATTTATAGATGATCCAGAGGCGGAAGAATAATAATAATATTGTACCTAAGTTTATTTTGTATCTCATTATAAGTGAACTATCATTAAGTTTGTATGAGAAATAAAGATCTTTAAACACATGTGTGCGACAAATGAACGAGTAACTCAAGCCCCGCTACTAATAGAACAACCTATGTGTGTCTGTAACACTAAAAAGTAAACAATAAAAAAATAAAACTACGATTAAAAACCGACTTCAAAAACTGAAAAGTACAAAATAACTTAAAATACTATCATTTGTATGTGCTATCTATTGATAGGGTTGAAGTCGGTGCCGGTGTCGGTATCTTTAGTGTAAGAATTTCATTACAGTAAGTAAACTGTTTATAATTTTGTTTAAGGCTTGGCCACGATTTTAAACCTATCAATAGATAGCACATACAAATGATAGTATTTCAAGTTAATTTGTACTTTTCAGTTTTTGAAGTCGGTTTTTTTCGTCCGTATTCCGTAAAAGTAGTTTTATTTCAAATACATTATTTTTTCTGTTTTTAGATATTAGATTTTTAATTCAAATTCATATTTATTTATTATGTATAAACCCTGCGAACTTACATATTGACAGTATTAACATTTTAATTTTAATCTAATAAACTACCACCAGACCGGAACTAGACCACTACTGAGTAGATCCGGCAAGAAACTCAGATAATCAGAATAAATTTAGAGAATAAAGTTTCAAACACTTTACATAGTTCATGGTTACGAGAAGACAACGTTGAGACCTGGAGTAATTATATACAAACTCAATAAACTCCATAAAAACAATTTTATTTCAAAAGAGGTGCTATTTTTTATCCAGTTGCCATGGAGGGGACTAATTTATTCCAATAAGCCACTTTTAATGCCGAATGATAACATTCGATATCCACGCAGTTCTTTATGCAATTCACAACTAGAGTTTTGAGTCTGGTTGTTATTTGTATAACTATTATTGAAGGCTGCTCATTATATGGAGAAATATGTTTTTCCTATCCCACTTTGGTCCTATCCCGTAGTCGTAGTTCTTGCTTGATGTGTGCAGTACCTATATTAATTAAACGTGGTAGAAATTTTAAGTCTGCCTTTTCTTTGCTTCAAAATAACGAATAATAAAACATACGAGTTTAATCCTGATTGTTCGTGCTTTTTTTTCATTTTTTATTATTGCATATGGTGGCAAATGAGCATGCACCTGATGGTAAGTGCAGGGCTGGCTTTACCTATAGTGCAGAGGGTGCGGTGCACCCGGGCGCCGGGTGTTAGGGGCGCTGAGAGCCGCTTGTAACCATCAACCTATTCCATTTTGTTCACCCACTTTGGTACAAGAGGGCGAAAGGTTATTGATTGCACCCGGGCGCTACATGTGCTTGAGCCGCGCCTGGGTAAGTGTTACTGCCGCCCATAGACCTTTGCAATACTAAGGGTATAACTAGACAGCTGCCTACCAATACAATCCCCAAACCCACCCAGTTGGGATGCCGGCTCTCTCGCTTACCGAACGAAGTGCAATAGCACATTGCCATTACTCAGACGTCGATCTTCTGCGAGAGCGTGGTACTACCCCGGACGGACCGGCCCGCGGCTGTTGACAGAGAACTGTTCACAGCGTGGTCCTACCACTATAGAAAGAGTGTAATATAACATATTGGTCGACGTTAAGCAATTGTTAGTTAAATATTTAGTTAATAATTAATTATATATTTTAGAGCTGGAATTAAAATTTTGTGTTGGCACACGTCTCCCATAAAAACGACAAAATAATACGAGCTGGAAATTAAATGTCATACGACAGCTTACACATGTCTAAGTGATTCGATGATTGCAACGGATTTCCAATACGTGTGGATTCCAGTCCCAAGTGTGACATTCATTTTTGGCTCGTAAGTAGAGGATTCGATCCGGGATCCCGGTCATATTTTGGTCCCGAAATTTTCGGGATTAAATTTAATGAATCCCGGGATTTTCGGGATTGATACATTTTTTTAAATTAGTCACTAAAATGTGCGTGAGACGCAACGCACTTACCTTGATTTGACGTTTTAACAGCCACCTTGTTTACATGGCTGATTTCACTTATAATACACATATTATTAATTGATTCATACTAATCAATTTCATTTGTTTTTGTTAACGACCGGATTATGCGTAAAAGTTTGTAAAAATTTCGGCTTCACTTCGTGTAAGTATTGATGTTTTTTTTTGTTAATTGGTGATAATCAAATTATTAAAAAGCAAAAATGCATTAATGATTTAATTTTCGTGTTTTAAATAAGTAATCTATAAAGTTTCTGCTCAATTTAATTTAAAATATAAGTACCCATAAACATAAGTAGAAAGAAGTTGATTTTTTGAAGTTTATTGTTGGTTTCAGAAATTATTTACAGAAGTGCCTAGTTTGGTTATTTTATAAGAAGAAAGTTTATAAAAAAAAGTATAATTTTGTTTAACCGCCTTTTTGGAGATTTAAAACTTAAATATTCTATGTCCTCAAAAATTGATTTTGATATGTTTACTGAGTTTTTGTTACCATTTTCCATTACCAATACAAACCCGGGACTATCCCGGGATCCCGGAATTAACTGTAGATAATCCCGAAATCCCGGGATTAGAAAAATCGACCGGGATCGAATCCCCTACTCGTAAGTAAATTTTTATAAATAACCTAGCATGTTAATTGATAAATTTCAATAATTTGAATAAAATTTCGTTTAAGATTTAGTAGTATTTTTTTTAACAAACTAAATAGCAATCTTAATAAACTTCTGTTGCTTTTTTATTGCTTATGGTGGCAAACGCGCAAGCAGCGCACCTGATGGTAAGTGTCACTGCCGCCGCATCTAGGTCACTGCCTACTTACCGCGAAGAAAGTGTTTTCTTAAGATGGACATAGTGTTTTGGAAACACAGCAGCAGGTAGTTGATTTCAGATAGTGCACGTACGGGGAAGAAATAATAGTTCAAAACGTACAGTTGAAGACTATAACGACCATTTTTTTTTCCTCGCAAGGTGGACCATGGGTGTGGTCGCGCCCCGGCAAATCGGCCCGGGGCGACAGAAGAGGCGACGCGCAACCCCATGGACCCACCCTGCAATCACGTCTCTTCGCCGTGCGAGCGGGCCACCGGTACCCGATCTTTGTCTTCGGTGGCCAACACCATAACGACAATGGTTGGATGTGAGTTTCATTATTCTTTCACCTTATATACCTAGTAGGTAGGTACACCATACAGCTGTCCTCGAGCCTCCTTAATTAAATGTTAAAGACTAATACTAGATCTAGTATACCACGACTGTGAGATGGATTGGTATAGAAGTTTTTTCGACTTTTTTTCTTTTACACTGCCTGCGTCTTCTAGTCTTCTTTTATGATCACCTATAGGAAAGGAAGTGGTGATGATTATAATATTATCACTATATCACCACACACAATGTGAGCTTAACCTATTTATCTTCATAAGTGTATAGTTAACAATATACACACAAGAAATTTTATATTACGACTTCCATTGGACGTGCTCTCATTAAGATTTAACAAGCGCCATCTATTATCAATACGAAAAACTGTTATATTGAATAAAATTTATTTAAGAGTAGTAATAAAGTATACTTCGTTATTTAGTTCGAAATAAATTTCATCAAAATATTTTCTAAACAAATTTGAAAACAAACACTATAAAATAAATAGTAAAGATTATTATTAGTGAGAGTCAGAGTCATCTAGTGTGTAGTAGTAGTAACAAATTGCTATTTCAGTAGTTTCAACGGTTACAGAGGGCGCTTTTAGAAACTCTTAATAATTTTACAGTGTAACCAAGAGATGGCATGATAATCATATTATGATTATTTTGTATTTGTTGTATATTATTTTATTCTATGCTCTTCATATACCAAGACTCAATTTTAGCAGTGTGCTGAGTGTGGTTGCTTTCCATTTACAACACAGAGGGACTCTGCGGTATATTGTGAAACACTGCCAAACACTGTGTAAAAGAAACAGCAAGCTGTTTTATTTAAACTTTTACACAGTGTTTGGCAGTATTTCACAATGTACCGCAGAGTCCCTCAGTGTTAACTAAATGGAAAGCAATCTGTGAGTTTTGTCGTTAACATGACGCGTTCTACAGCGAGCGCGTAAGCATGTCATTTGTATGAAGAAATGTAGTTTCAAAAACGCGCCGCTAGTGGCGCTGTATATTTCTTCATACAAATGACATGCTTACGCGCTCGCTGTAGAGCACGTCATGTTAACGACCAAACTCACACTCAGCACACAGGTGTCGTGGAGCTATGCAACTCCATAAAATTGAAAAATTAATGTAAAGGGCTACAAAATATGAAACAGAAAGTTCGAAGTGCATATTTTTTTAACGTTACATTAATTCAGTACCTAAAAATTGTATTCTTCTTGAAAGCGGTGTGCCTAAGCCTATTTATACTAAGCATATTTCTAGTTTTCATGCTTGCTTGAGAGATTTTGCCAGCAAAATTACACAAAAGATCTTTTTTTCCACACATGATTCTAAATAAAAATATAGTATGTATAGGTATTCATTGTCTAGTTTTCTCCACATTCTTCTTGTCATCAGCATGTAGGTATATATGTATACACACACACACACACACATATATATATATATATTAAATAATATACAGTATATCATCTTATTATGTCATGGATGAAGAGTCTAGACCAGAGGCTCTCAAACTTATTTCTCATAAACCACTTTTAAAATTTAGTTGATTCCGGCAGCTATATACTCGTACGTATCTACCATATTTCCAAAACTCGACAAAAATGTGATTTCACTATGGAAATTTGCGTTCCAGCTGAGTTCCAACTGCGAATTAAAAATTATCGAAAAGAAATTGATTGATTAAATAATTAAAGTATCGACACCTTGTACCTACTGAATATGGAAAATGCAATTTTTTATAAATAAGAGTCGCTTCTTAAAATATTATCTGCCTAGATTGATAGATTAAGTCAAAACAACATTTTAGTTCTTCACTATCGAAAATAGATACATTTTTGTGGACCCTCGCTTACTACATGTGAACCTCCATTTATTTTGTCACGTCAACGTAGACCCCCGTCTTGACTCCCGTGGATTCCTGGGAGTCCACATGGATCACTTTGGGAATCAATGATCTAGACTTGGGTTCCTAACTGGGGGTAATTACCCTCATGGGGGTAAAACTTGTATTTCGCGGGGATAACAACAAGCTGGTTTTTGTCTCTCTGTTTGCCTTAAACTTTTAACTGACAATTATAAAATCATTACTAAATTATTTTATTTTTAGTTATCATATATTCATTGAGTTAAACTTAGCTTTTAAATAATTTACAGTAGGTAAAAATATCTCAATTTTTCATGAGCAATTATTTTTATGTTTCATAAAGCCTACGTATTTGTATTAACACGTATTGTTTGAGATCATCGTTGGGAGGAGGGGTAAAATCAGTGACCCTAGTTAAGTCATAAGGGTAACGGACCTAAAAAGGTTAAGAACCACTGATCTAGACGAACAGTAAAGTAATCTCTTCGGCATCGCCCTACAAAAAACATTAAACGCAATCATTCAAAACTAAAACATCATCATTCTCCTACTCTTATCCCCATTACTTGGGGTCGATACAATATGTACTCTTCTTTCATAGTACATATTGTAGAAGTTATTGGCAATAGTTTTATGACCGGCCGCCTACCAGACGTTAACCCTCCTTGAGAATGTAATTGTTGACCAAAGGGCATCAGATGGAGTTGGCCCAGGTCGTAATAAAACTCTTAGTCGTCATTTACGACATTCACGAGCAAAGTAAGGGTTGGTAGTATTCGAAGCCGCTACCACACAGCTAAACTAAAACATAAGGTCATAAAAATAAAAAATCATCAATGAACATTGTCTATTTTATTGTATGTATATATAATAATACTTAAAACTATTACTGTAATACTAAATGTAGGCTATACATACACGGGCGACCGACTTATTAAATTCAATTAAAAATAATATTTTGCTCTAAATGTTTATTAATAATAATCACTCAGTCCATTAATTATATAAAATAAAATATATTTTTTTTCAATTAATAATAGAATGTGTAGTGTTACCATATTTATAGCTTTAAAAAATCAGGACATTAGTTTTGTAATATGCCAATGGGTTTTTATTAAATCCAAAATGCGTTGTTCCTTTGGTTTGGAAATAAAATAATTATTAAAATATACATCAATAATTTATGTTATCAGACAAGCATTTTTTATTGCCTATGATGGTAAACGAGCAAGCAGCACCTCTGATGGTAAGTGTTGCTGTTGCACATGAGCCTTAGCAATGCCAGGGCACAGAAGAAATTGTTCTTCTTAAATCTCGTTTGAAGAAGGACATGTCATAGCGCGGAAACAGCAGCAGGTAGTTTATTTCCCGGCCCCCCCTGACGTCGGGAGGGTACCTCTTAGGGGGTATTCCGTCGGGCCGGCCATTGACGACAAGTTCACGCTGCTCCAGTGGCCGGTCCAACGACGTAGGCGAGGTTCGTGGGTGGGTTTGGGTTACGGGTATGCGTGCGTACGCCCCTCTGTCGCCCCGGACGGAGTGGTGCGAGAAGAGCGCCGACCATAACCCACCCCTAAAAAAAAAAAAGCTAGTTTATTTCAGATCTTCCACGTACGTGGGAGAAATGATCGCTGAAAATGTACAGACGATGATCGTATCGTTTCCAGGTAAAATGGAATTTAGAAGAGAAACGGTAATTGTTATTACGTGACAATATGACGGTTTGAGAGTGTAATTATAATTTATATCTATCACTTAAGAATGAAATGAATATATCACTATTAAAAAGGTGTAAGAAGAGATTATTATTCATTAGTCTCATATGAAGGATGGTTAGGCGACATATTTTAATGGATTCTATTTCTTTTTTGTATTGGGAATCCGCTACTAATTATATTATCTATTTTTAATTTTCACTTCATTTAAAGTCTTTGACCGTCGGTTAATGAAATCGCCGCCTTCAACAGTGCTATGGCCACACTTTGATAGTCACTTCTGGAAACTTTGGAGAAAGAAAATATTGGTAAAAAGCACTTTTATATAATATTTACTACGCTCCAGCATTTCCTCTGCATCTTATTACATAAAATACCATTTTTTAATATAGATATTCAATATTATACAAGACCACATGACATTTTCACGTTTCCGTCTAAAACCTTATTTTAATGGATAATACGTCATCACTTTTACCAGATCTCTAGCCATTATATGTTTACACACATGTAGACCCCATGATTGGACAGCCATGCTAGAAAATTTATCTATTATACCATACTCGTCAGGTAGGTTAGTATAAATTGGCTCTATTCGGGGAATGGTTTTTTGATGGAAAGAAGACACATTATTAATAGTGGAAAGTGGATGTAGAAATTTAATTAAATTCTAACTTAAGTCCATCGCTTAGAGTAATGACTTCTATTTTAGGTTTTTAACTAGAATTGTGAAGATAGGTTATTATAATGTATTTAAAAACATAATATCAGTTTCTATTTAGCTTGTCTGATAGCATAAATTGTTATAAATCAATACAAATATTAACTTAAAATTGCTAATTAAACAACACTTAGATGGACTATATAAAAGCGTACGTTATTAAAATATGTTAGCTATTATTTTTTAAATTATTTTAATATTATGGCAGTATCTTTTGTGTTCCAGACTGATATTATGAATATGTAATTTTTGTCTATATTCAGATATTTCATAATGGTGTGAATGGTTGATAATTGTTTACGGCTCTTTTAATCATTTCCATTAATAATTATGGTTGTGAAATTCTACAGTCGAATATATTCTTAATAACCTGAATATAACCAACTCTTACATTATTTATTGATAAACATATAGAATAGTGAGTCAAATATTTCTCTTAAATGAGAGTTAATAATACAATTAAACGTTTCTCTGGGAATTTTGGTAGAACAAGTAATGTGTTTACTTGTAAAACACTGTTTTATCATACTTACAACACTTACGCACTTTTTCTGCATTAAATTACAGAAAATGCTATCAAAATTGTTCAATATAAAACTTATAGTATGGCATTGAAATATTGAATGTAATTTGTGACACATCACTTTATCTTTTCCCGCCAAAAATCTCTACATCAGTAGATTGTAACGGTTTTTTCCGAATTCTAGTTTATCAATATTATTTTCTTTATAAGAAGGGCAGATAATATGTTAATGGATATATTGTTATTTTAATAACGATTTTTAATATTTAGTCCATCGCAGTGTTGCAGGCCCCGAATTCATTGAAACTGACATCAAAAGCGTTAACTTACACACAAAACAACGGACGGCTATAACATTTAAGGTTAAATATAATTGAATATAAGAAAAATTAAATACAACAAAAATATTTCCGTCTCCGGGGCCATGAACGTAATAGGAACTTATCAACCACTTTTTAAATAATACAGTTTACAGTAGAGTGGCCGCGAGTTTCCAATTTTATTTGCCTATATTGAATATACCTAACTATATAGTTACACACATTTTAATATACTTTGGATTGAAACCCCGTATACAATTATAAGGTCTGATTACATTAAATTTCGTTTATTGAAATTATGTGACGCGAAATCACAATGAGAATTTATACATTTTGAGTATGTATATAAAATTACCATTCTTGTATTTATATTTTTTTTTGTCGAATGGCAAGGCTATGAAAATATTTTTCTATACAGGACCGTGAATAAATAGCGACATGCGATTAAATAATAATATAAAGAGGTAAAAGGATTGATTTTCTTTATTCAAAATTATTTGGCATGGTTACATAGATCTTTTATACATAGACTTTATTTTTTTATCAATAATCACTTAATTTGAAATAATTGACCGTCAGAAGGTCAAATCGTAGTAACCAATGCCGTGGCTGCACTGTCAATATTATCTTCGGAAAATGTTGGTGGAACATGAAATCATTGTAAATCACTGTTATATCATATTAATTACACTTTAGCACTTTTTCTGCATTACATCACATAATATTCAATCATAATTATTTATTAGGACACGTCAATATACTAAAACAGTAAATATATTATAGCAGCCACATTACACTTTCACGTTCTTACCAACACTCAATAGGATTTATGAAAAGAAGTGAACAACCCTGCGATTGTTATACATTCTGTAGATATCAATAATGAAGCTATTTTTAGTGCCAAACTAAATATTTCAATCATTTTTATGCTAAATATACGTATTAATTTCAATGTAGAAAATCATGTGTCTTTGACAGTAAAAATAAAATGATATACAGATAACGAACAAATGTTTTTTTAATTTCTAATTTACTAAAACCTTCATTAACCACGGTCCTGGTAATTATACATATATTTATATGCGTAATATTTTTTCCGCATACTTAAATGGTTTCTTTAAAATTACTATCACATTCCCTGCTGCACGAAATATATTATCTGCACTAGGTATGTGGCATCACAATTAAAATCGTATTTATTTAACATCGAGCTCTATTTAAATAAATACAAAGTTTAAAATGCTATGTTAAATATTTTATAAACTTTGTTAATATTGCACTAAGAAATAAACACATTAAATGCTGTTTATAAATGCTATTTGAATGATATACTATAAACCATAGAGCCCGATTTTTTTTAAATTATATAACAGATTAATCTAAATTTGAGTTTGGAATGTTTTGAATTTGCCTATATCTAAATCTGTATTATGTAGAATTGCGTAAACACATCAATTTTTAAAAACTATTTAAACACTATGTAATACTTTAATACGATACTTAAATAATAAATAGCTTATATTAAAACTATAATTTATTATTGTACGAATGCGTATACATTTTATTTTTTTCGAATACAGCTCACAAATTTTAATCGTAATTATTAATATTACAGAATTGCATCATTAATATTTCACAGTAGCACTGAAAAAATTTATCATAATAATGTCATTATCATTTGAAGCATTTTTATTATTCCTAATTTATGGAATTTTTATTATTTCTTTTGGACTAAATATCCTGTAGCTCCCTGGCCGCCATAACCTATTTCAATTAATTAAAAGTTAGAACTTTTTTATTATTCTTTATTTGGCTGTATGGGCTTTAATCCATTTCCCTGTCCGAATGGACGAACCTCACCAAAAAAAAATCCTTATGTAAAAGCTTTATTTGAACTGACTTGAGACGTATAGGTATGTATCTGAATTAAAATATTCTTTAGACTATATATTTTTTATATGAAATAGAAAACGAGGTAAAATTTTAAATCAGGGTTATAATTATGTTTTAAAAAACTTTTTGCTAATCAGTTTATAATCGGCAATGTACATTGTCATTAAGAAAATTAATTCATTTTCTTGCTATATATATATATATATATATATATAATATATATATATATATATATATATATATAGGTATCTATTATTAAAAATATAGCAAAACTTTTATTTTATAAGCCATTTTTATGGAGTATACGGAAACTTCTTGCATTTTTTTTGGTCGTTGTATTTTGATTGTGAAGAAATTAATATATATTATATTGTAATGTTTAAGACTTCTCAGAATGTGTCCTCAATAATACCGAAAGGCTGGACAATCTACGCCTTCGTGTGATAATCTAAACCTTGCCAATCTATTTAGCGAGCGTAAGTGGATTCACATTGGACATTATTCCAACCTCTGGGAGAACCTATATCCGAAAGCTTACTTCAATAAGTAAATGAATGGATGGAAATCTGCAATTATTTTTTTTGTTGTTTAATCTTTAGCATAATACTTTTGAATGACGATTAATACTTCGTTATAAACAAAACTTTTTCAGAAATATGAATAAGTTTGGAAGCCAGGTCAAGGGGGTCAGTAGCTGGGCTGTCACGGTCAGTACACTGGGCTGTGGGCATCATAATTGAGCTGTAAGTATGGGGGGATGGCAGCAGATAGCTCAGAAGCGCGTCGCCGAAGCGCTGCGATGCTGTGGCCACGCCATACTTCTTCTTCTGGCGGTTCTCCTCCTCCACCTGATAAGAGAATCATACCAAATTATCATCATCATCATCATCTCAGTTCAATATGTTCCACTGCTGGTTTTGAGCCTTCATAAGAAGGTCAATTGACAGACCATGCTGATTAGATGAGTTGACATCAAGTTTTATTGTAAGTTTTCTTTTTTTCTATAGGTGTTATATACATATTACATCCCTTAAGCGTCTTTTACGACATCTAAGGGTAAGAAGTTTCGTCACTACAACGATGATGGATAAAAATATTAAAATCTGATATCCTCGATCGTCAATCATTCATAAAGATGAGAAATTATCTCATCAATACATTTTATCACCAATTCATTGGCTATTATATAAAATCCGCTGAGGTATGTCATTTTTTTTTCATGAATTACAGTAACCTTTACCAACAAGTGTGTTACTTGCACGTTTGCCATTA
Organism: Lymantria monacha; assembly: GCA_905163515.2. NCBI lineage: Eukaryota > Metazoa > Arthropoda > Insecta > Lepidoptera > Erebidae > Lymantria > Lymantria monacha. Next base: position 17,527,278 of record LR991106.1, on the reverse strand, counting down.
TCAGCAATAACGCAACGCCCCTTTCAGTTGGACTGAATTCAAGAGTATACAGCAATAGGGTGATAAATGGATTAATGTCTGATGTTTACGTCAGTATCGTCGTTTTACAAAAACTATTTTTAACGAATTTTATTATATTTAATTTAACGATGATTCAGCGTTCATTTATTTACTGAGAAAATTAAAAATCAAATAAAAACGCGATAAAATCCGTAAAAATGGTTTTATTTCAAATAATTATTATCTCAGTTTATATACGTCTCAATACTAGGCAATTTCCTTCCTAGGAATTTGCCTAGGAGATTGATTTAATATAACCACGGGCGAGAAAAGGGGTGATGAATTGTTTACTTCCATCACCGCAAAGACAATTTTAAATGAAAGTTAAATAATAAGTTTTACCTGATGCAGTAGGAGAGGCGTTATTATTGCCACAATGCCCCATATGTGGGGGAGTGGGTGACCCTTCGAGGGGTCCACCGGATTGCTGCCCGCTGATGTTGTTGCAATACGACATCATAGTGTCTCCTGGAACAGTTCAAATAGTCTCTTTAGATACATCAACGTCATTATAATTTTAGCTCATATCCATCCTATTGCTAGACTCGAACCTCCTCCATAATAGGAAGGAAATTGGCCTACTAAACCACGCTGCCATGGATAATTTGCTATAGATTATGATTTCGAGTTTTCCTTCTCTTGCATAGATGTTGTACGTATATTATTTCCCTTAGTTGTATTTTAGAATACTTGGTGTTAATTGTTTTTCTTAATTCTCTATTTTTTTTAAAGACACCTAGTATTAATGAAATAATCCTTGTATTGCGGGGGATTTAACAAACATATAATTCATCTTCATTTCAGCTTATATATGTCCCACTGTTGGGCTCAAATCTCCTCCAAAATAGTAGGGAAAATTGACCTACTATACCACGCTGGTCAAACGTGTTGGTATAACGTTTTGTTTCGAGTTTTCCTTGTCTTGCATAGATGTTATATGCATTTTACATCCCTTAGTCGTATTGTACTATCACCCACGGGTAAGATATGAGGTGGTGAATTTTATTCTTACTCCGTTACCACACGGAAACCCTTATACAAACATATAATTAATAGATAGACGATACGAATTAGAGAACAATAATTTATGGGTCGCATAAAGCATTGTTCTGCGTGGGATTCAAATCCATTAGCACGGTATATACGAACAGCTGTCGTAGCATAGCATATATGAATACCTGTCGTAGTTAGAATTTTTTACCTATGTAGGTACTTTATGTTTTTTATGGGATTAATCTCTCCACGCTCTCCTATCACCATAACTCCTATAACACAGGATCCATAAGGCGCCCCATAAATTCCTCTAAACTTTTGTTTAAGAAGTCGCAGGCAATTCATTCACTTAGTTCATTTTATGTTCACTTTTTCTTACGGTAAACAGCCCCTTAGCTGTGTCCCTGGTATTACTGAGGTAAGGACCTCTTAAGGAAGTCTGCTGCTTATGGAAGCGGCAGTTATCTCTTAGGTATTAGCAGGTGAACTGCTTCGCCTGCCATCAAAAGGTATTACAAAAAATTTAAGTTCTTATCGGTTCTATTTTAATGCTATTTTAAAGTATTCGGTCAAACAGTTTTTGTATTCAGTATATTTGATCGAATTGGTGAGAAAGGTTGTATTCTTACCAAGAGAGTTGAGCGGATAATGCCCTTGATAGGGTTGTCCGGATCCGACGGAACTGATGGGTAATGAAGGGTTCAGGTCAGCGGCTAATTGTGGCAGGCCACCAGTACCAAAACCACCCATCGAAACACCACCTTGGGAGAGTTGACCTAGACCTGCAAAATGGGTAAATCATAATCTTAGAGACTGTACTTCCTGCTTTACTTTGCGAATAGCTAGGCGTCCTATTGTAGGGTACGAATATTATTCTACACCTCATCATTAGAATCTTAAATCAAGGTCCACTGCTTACGCTTAGCTCAATTCTACACATTACCAAGGAAATTAATCTCTTATATCACGCTGGTGAGACACAGCTTGGTTTAGAGTTTTGTTTCGAAATTCTCTTCAACAGAAACTGCAGGTATATCACATACTTTAAAAAGACGACTCTTTTACGAGATCTACAGGCAAGATACAGGCAGATAATAGTGACAGATAATAATTTTGGATTACTGGAAACCTACCAGCAGGCATTGACCAAGGTCTATCGCCAAAGACTCCAGGGCTACAGACATCTCCAGCTCCGAAAGGTGGTAGACCGTGCGATGGCAGTAAAGCTCCCGGTGACCTGAACACGTTTGTGCTCTTCTTGCGTTTCTTCCATTTGGCACGACGGTTTTGGAACCATACCTGGAACAATATAAATTGATATCTGTAATAAGAATACAGGATATATCAATTTCTTTGTTTCTGTTTACGTATATACAGAGTAATCTTAATATAACAAACCTCAATATAGCGATTTCCTCGATTTAACGAATATTTCGAAACCACTTGAAACTATAAGAATTAATGTAACATTTTAACAAGTTGCAAAACATTTCGAACGATCGACGTGTTTTTCTATCACTCTTTTGTTTTTGGACGGCCGTTATGGCTGATAGCATGCGCTTTGATCCGGCTCGAAGGACCATATGATAGCTCCTTAAGGTTGATATAATGATTTGCGGTGGTTGTTAACAGATGAAACACTGGAGTTCTAATTTATCATGTTCTAACTTATTATTATTTAAAGATTTTTGTCAGCTATAATCCTTTCGAAGGGTGCTAGCAAATTGTTACTGTTCACGTTGATTTTCTGTGTGGGCGCAGGAATACTAGATCATTCAGTTTTATCGTCCACTGCTGAACGTAAGCCTCCTCGTTAGAATGTAACAAAGTACACTCCTGTGTTACTCGAATCCTACGGTTCACAGCGATTTTTACCAAGTCTTTGGTCCATTGCGTCACCTCTATATTATAACCTGTTCCAAAAGAAAAATTGGTCTTTATTGATTTTGGTTTTTAAATTCGCAAGTGCTTACATCTGCTACTGCTCAAAGTCCTGGTAATATTTAATTATGTTCATTAATCATCACATCTTAATAACCACGACCGTTTTACACGTCATCTGAGGTGAAATTTAATCACATATATTTTTAGTCTAATTGAAGGTTTTGAAGTCTTCATAATTGTTATTGCCTTTATGAGGTATTCAACATCGTTATCATCATTATTTAGCCTTTTCCTATCCAGTGTCGGACCTCTGGACTCCTCGGACTGTAGATCACTTTTTCAGATGCCACAAAATGCGTTCTTTTGTATCTTTTGAAGATAATGCCGTAGTTAGCATGCTTAGGCAAATCCACTAAACTTTAGCCGATTTTTACGGCTTCCAATGAGCATACAAGAGATGGTGATGCATGTATTCTTATCCCATCACCACACCCGTCATTGGCTAACAATAAGTATTTATAGATAGAGCATGCAATGAATGCTAAAGTAATAAAAGCGATTTCAAACGTCTGTAAAGTTTTAATGGATCTCATACAAGTATTATAGAGTTGTGGAGTTGTTGAAGATGTAGGATATCTTCACGTTCTGAATGAGTATGCGCGGAATTCTAGTCTAAGAAGTTTATTGTTTAGTGAGGGTAAGATTTTCAATGTTGGCGTTTGTAATAGCTTCTTGGTTAGTCGATCCTCAGATGGAGTAATTTTTTATATAATTTAGAAAATCTGTTAACTTAGTTATAAAACTACGTAACTGTACAAGGCAGTATTATCGCTAAGCGACAACGTCATCTTTAAGTAATAAAAAACAATAACGCTTTTTTAAAAAATAAATATAAAAGGTTGTGAAACTGGAAGATTCATCATTCTCCTACTCATATCCCAATTACTTGGGGTCGATACAGTATGTACTCTTCTTTCATAGTACATATTGTAAAAGTTATTGGCAATAGTTTTATGACTGGCCGCCTGCCAGAAGTCAACCCTCGTTGGGAATGTAATTGTTGACCAACCGTCATCACATGTTTGGTAGGCCGCAGACTTGCTGTACCCCTAATATTGCAAAGGTTCATTGGCGGCACAAATAATTTAAAAAAAGAAATGTTTTTTTAAGTTTTATATGATTTATCTCGAACCATATAACCACCTTCCACATCAATCTTATCATTTATCAAACGAGTCAATAGATAACCCCCAAAAATCGCACGTCCGATCGGGGATTTACTTAAATCGCTGCTCATTTGTCAATACAGACCATATTGATTCTTGTAAGATTTTGGATAAGCGTGTCATTCATCAATATGGTTTTCTTGGGTATTCATTGATTGTAGGGTGATTTTGGGGACGTAAATTAAAATTTAACATTTCATTCTATTGTTAGTGATAGAATGTAATTACGTAGAAGTAATTGTAGTAAAAGTTTTTCAAAGGTCCGTTTCTCTCTTATTCAATGCGTGAAATAGATAAAAGAACCAATTAGCCAATAGATAAAGAGTAAAGCTAAGAATGTATCTCCATATGGTGACGGAGTACGTAGCTGTAATAAGGATGGGTATGGAGTAAGAGTAAGTAGCAAGAGTAATCAGGAGAAACCTTAGTGGCTTTTAGATCGCAAGCAAACAATTGTAGGCATATTTTATTTTGTATAACAGATAACACTCACAAAAAGAGACAATTTCTTTTCGTGCCCGTGAGTAAAAGACTATTAAGAGAAATTGTATTTAAAATAAAAACAGAAGGAAAACCTGCCTCATCTCAACCGATTTGATCACTGTGGTATAGAAGATCAAATTACCTTCTATCGTGGAGGAACCCAGCATTATATGATATATGTATAAGAACTGAGATCAAGATCAAGCGAGAGTTGGGTATGCAGAAAAGAGTATGAAAGTAAAATTAATGCGGTCGAAATGCGATCTCTGCGGCAAATCTGTGGAGTTAGGCTGACCGACCGCATTCGTAACGACGACGTAAGAGAGCGAGTAGGTATGAAAGAGAGTATTGGTGTAAAGATGCGAAAGGGAATGCTTCGATGGTTCGGACATGTGGAAAGAATGCCGAACGAACGTCTGGTTAAGAAGATATACAATGCGAAAGTGGAAGGATGTAGGTACCGGGGGATACCGAGACTAACCTACCTAGAGCAGATCGGTCATGTACTGAAGGAAGGTGGAGTCAAGAGTCTCCGAAACCGGCGAGCGTGTATGAAGAGAATTATGAATGTTGAGGAAGCGAGTGAAGTATGCAGAGATAGAGTTCTCTGGCACTCTGTTCTCTCTGCCTACCCTGCAAGGGATATGGCGTGATGATATGTATGTATGTAACTGAGATCAAAATAATTAATAGTACGACACCACGGATATAACAGCACGGGCTTAGTAGCTAGTGCTTTTTTTTTATTGCTTTTTGGCAAACGAGCTAGCAGCACACCTGATGATAAGTGTCACTACCGCCCATGGACCTTTGCAGTACCAAGAGTATAGCCTAGGCCGTTGCCTACCAATATAAACCCTAAACCCATCCAGTTGGTCTTCCGGCTCTCTCGCTCATCGAACACAGCAGAATAGCACATTACCATTACTCATACGTCGATCTTCTGCGAGAGTGTGGTTCTACACCGGATGAACCGGTCCGCGGCTGTAGACAGAGACTGTCAACAGCGTGGTCCTACCACTATTAGATATAGTAGTGTCCACACAAATTTCAGGCAGTTTTTATTCAATTCTTTGATACCGTACAGTCCATATTTAAATACATTATCCATTTATCTTGAGCAAACTTTAATATTTCCTATGTAAGTCATAAATATAGGCTAAAGAGTCACCAAGAGATTAGGTAGGAACTCTTGTGGTAAATTTTTAATATCAACGCTTAAGCGTGCTGATTAGGAACCATCCTTCATTGTAAAGGACTAGATAGGTAGGTATTACAAAGAAAATCGATATATTGATTAAGGCATAATTATTATTAAAAGGATATCTTGAAATAAACTCCCATGTCACTAGTCTGGTCAGCTTGATCTAATAGGCTAATTACTTATATAGGTATAGGCCTTTGAACGAACCAGAAGAAAATATATTAATTGGACTATTGAAATGAAATTGTGCTAAAACTTTACAAGCGTATCTAAAGAACAAAAACTAAGTACAATACATTAAAACAAAACAAAACAACCCCCCGCTCTGTGAAAACGTGCACATTAAAAATGTAAATATAGCCACAACAGGTTATAAAGCGGCAGCGATAGCGGGAGCGATTTGGAAATAAATTATTTATGATTCTTCTCTGCTTTTAAAGAGCAATATTATGTATTATCATCATCAATATCTCAGCTCATATATGTCTCACAGTTAGGCTTGAGACTCCTCCATAATGGGAGGGAAATTGACCTACTATACCACGTTGGTCAGGCGTGTTGATATAGGATTTTGTTAATTTTCCTTTTTTTTTATTGCTAATGACGGCAAACGAGCAAACAGCACACCTGATGGTAAATGTCACTGCTGCCCATGGACCTTTGCTATACCAAAGTTATTATGCTAGGCCACTGCCTACCATTACCATCCCCAAACCCACTCAGTTGGGCTGCCGGCTCTTTCTTCCTTCTTCTGCATAGATGTTATATGTATTTTATATCCCTTAGTTATCTCTTACGATCACTCATGGGTAAGATGGGGTGGTGAATTGTATTCTTACCCCGTCAACACAAGAAAAAATATATTATGTATATGTTTATAATACATATTTAAACCGTTATCCGAATGTTGATGGAGTAAAAATATTCTTATTTCTTGCCAGTGGACGATTAAGGGGTATGTTATACAGATAACGTCAATGCATGAAAAGGAAACTTGATACAAAACCCTACGCTAGCATGTTTGTTAAGGGAATAATAGAAAGTCTTGGCCGAAGGAAACATTTTCTCGGGTGCATAAGCAAAAAAAAAATTTATTTAAGCAATCATGATATCTTCGGCACGAGATACACTCGTCAGTAAATCTTGAATTTCGTAAACAAATGCTATATATTAAAAATATGATAATATAAAGAATTAAAAAATCTTTTATTAAATACAAGTTTGGGATTAAACTTGCATCTAATAAAAGTTTTTGTTCTTGCATTTAATGTAATTTTTAAATAAAAACGACAATATTTAAAGTCCTAAAAATTTACCTTATGAGACTTACAGCTATTGTGAATCCGCCTGCCAAGGGTAGTGATTATGGCATTATTCCTACTGATGTCAGTCTAACATCGGACACGTAGACGTGGTTACCGATTATCATAAACTAGTTATACGTCATTAATTCATAGCCATGACGTATATTGTCCGCTACCATCTGTATTATGATTGCAGTCTTATTACAAAAGAGATGGCGCTATGAGTGAGCGAGAAACGAATACTCATTTGGCAACTGTCACAGGCAGGACTCCATTATTTATGTTGGCAGCGGTCGGGATGCCATTCTGTCTGTCGTTTTTCCTTTTATTTTTATTTTAACTTATATAAACATTCGGATTATATAGGGAAAATTTTATTTTTCTATTTTAATATAAAATCATTTATGTATTTTATTTACATATATATATATATATATATATATATATATATATATATATATATATATATATATATATATATATACAGGGTGTCCCAAAATTCAACGATAAGCTGGCACCAGCAGGTGGACCTACATATGACTACTCGAGAACAGAAAAGAAAAAAATTCTACCTTGATTTTTTTTTTCATTACGACAAAAAAACCAAAACCTTTAAAAATGGACATCCTTTATTATATTATTAAGTGCTATTGCTACAGTTTTACAAGTAATTCTGTGATTTTTTTTGTATTGGCAAGGTAAGTAGCACTACTATCGATCACAACCATTAAAAATTCCAGAATATCTATAGTTTTTACACAAAAATCAATCAAAACTATGTTTTTTTTCATAAATTATGTAAGATTTTGACTTTCAGCTCACTTTCACTCATCATAGTGAAAAAAAAAAGTATGGACGCTACTGTGGCAAATAGTATTAAAAATTGGCGCATCTCACTACAATTCTAAAATGGTATAACATTCTAGACAAATTAGCCACAAAAATATACTTAGGTGTACTATTTCAAAATAACAACCATATTTCGAAAATTGTTAGTGTTGATAGTAATCACTTTTACTATGTAGCCAAAATGTTTTTGTAGCAAGTTCTCAGAATTTTAATGAGACATGTGCGTAGTCCATAAGTCCATAAAATAAGTTGGACAGAGATAGAGAGATTATACGTTAGAGGGAGATAGATAGATGCTAATTGTTTAGTAACATTAATGCAGGTGGAGAAGTAATTAATGTCCTCAGCAGCACAGCAAGTTAGTATGCTCTACTTCTTTGTTTACTGCACACCGTTCTGTTTTAATTAAAGTGGCTCTGGTACTGACGACTTTTGGATTGAATTAAGTGACCTGGAAATTGACCTGACTTGGCATTATTTTAGACTGTGATTTTGTGTTTTTTTTAAAGAAGTTTTGCCTTATTTTCAAGTGTTTAGCATTCATCATGCCGCTACCATACACAGCGTTAGAATACGCTAATATGCACCTAATTTATGGAGAATGCCGATGCAATGCCAACGCTGCTAGCAGATTATATCGAGCAAGGTACCCTAATCTTCAAAGGTATCCGGATTATCGCGTATTTATTAACGTGTATCAAGCTTTTTCGGAGGGTTGTATACCATCTGACAGGCGAAACGCTGGAAAACCTAGATCGGAACACGATGAAGAAGTTCTCAATGAAATAGAAAACGATTCAACTACCTCTGTACGTGCTGTACAAGCAGCAACGGGAATCCCAAAAAGTACTGCACATAGAATTTTAAAACGTCACGTCGTCGTGATGAAACAACCTGCAAGAAAGATGGATATTTAAATCTTCACAATCTTCATAGCTGGAACAATGAAAATCTGCACCTGGTGAGAGAAGACAATCTCAATACCAATTTAAGGTTAACCTATGGACTGGCATAATAAATGGCAAAGTGATAGGGCCCTTTGAGTTACAAGGAAACATAGATGGCAATAGTTATTTAAACTTCTTACAAAATGAGTTGCCAGGATTATTAGAAGATGTGCCCTTAAGTGATTTGCAAACCATGTGGTTTCAAAACGATGGTTGCCCAGCTCACTATGCCCGTCCTGTGCGAGAGTACTTAGACCAAGAGTACCCAGGGCGTTGGATCGGGCGACTTGGTCCTATCTTGTGGCCACCCCGTTCACCCGATCTAAATCCCCTGGACTTTTTCTATTGGGGTTGTCTAAAGGACAGAGTCTGCACAAAACCGATTGCAACCTTGGACGAGCTTCGCCATAAAATAATTCAGACTGTGGATCTACGGACTACGCACATGTCTCATTCAAATTCTGGGAACTTGCTACAAAAACATTTTGGCTACTTAGTAAAAGTGATTACTATCAACACTAACAATTTTCGAAATATGGTTGTTATTTTGAAATAGTACACCTAAGTATATTTTTGTGGCTAGCTTGCCTTGAATGTTATACCATTTTAGAATTGTAGTTAGTTGCGCCAATTTTTAATACTATTTGCCACAGTAGTGTCCATACTTTTTTTTTTCACTATGATGAGTGAAAGTGAGCTGAAAGTCAAAATCTTACATAATTTATGAAAAAAACATAGTTTTGATTGATTTTTGTGTAAAAACTATAGATATTCTGGAATTTTTAATGGTTGTGATCGATAGTAGTGCTACTTACCTTGCCAATACAAAAAAAATCACAGAATTACTTGTAAAACTGTAGCAATAGCACTTAATAATATAATAAAGGATGTCCATTTTTAAAGATTTTGGTTTTTTTGTCGTAATGAAAAAAAAAATCAAGGTAGAATTTTTTTCTTTTCTGTTCTCGAGTAGTCATATGTAGGTCCACCTGCTGGTGCCAGCTTATCGTTGAATTTTGGGACACCCTGTATATATATATATATATATATATATCTATAAAAGAGGATATTTGTTTATACGACATTGTTAAAAAGACAAGAGTCAAGAGTCTCCGAAACCGACGAGCGTGTATGAAGAGAATTATGAATGTTGAGGAAGCGAGTGAAGTATGCAAGGATAGAGTTCTCTGGCACTCTGTTCTCTCTGCCTACCCTGCAAGGGATATGGGGTGATGATATGATGGTATGTAGGTATGTATGTACATTGTTAAACTCAGAAACTATTTGACCGATCATTATATAATTGGTATGTGTATGTATTTTTTTACGAAGATGGTTTATATGCTATACTCAATGATGTAATTCACTACTAGGTGGCGCTACGATATACCGCTTTCTCCAAACAAACCAACGGGCTGGGTTTTCTAGTAGATAATAAGTAATATCCAAGAGAGAGATTTAGATACATTATCATCACTCGAGCCTTCTTTATAATAGGAGGGAAATTGATCTTGGGGCGTGACGTAGCCCGCCGTCAAAAAAAGGAGGGAAATTGATCTACTATGCCACGCCGCTCAAACGAGTTGTTATAGAGTTTTATTTCAAGTATTCCTTCTTATTACGTATGTATATGTTTTTACATGTATTAACATGAAGGTATTAATACGCGAAGAAAGTTGTAACTGGAAAAATGACTGATTCTGATGGCTAATATGATAAAAAGAAGAAGAAGAAATATATATGCAAACAAAAAGCAAAATATTTTTTAGAGGGATTCTCTGTCTGTGAGTCTATTCGTTTATTCGCGCAAATGTCGGAAGTTTCTAATAGGAATCATTTTGATGGCACTTTTACTGTTTGATAGTTAATATTACAAGGCGTAATATGAGCTAAATTGTGTTTCTAGTATTCAAAATCATCATCATCACAGGGCTGTGATGATGATGATGATTTTGAATACTAGAAGCACAATTTAGCTCATATTACGCCTTGTAATAGCTATATGGGCATATATGTCTCATTGTTGGGCTCGGGCCTCCTCCGTAATGGGAGGGAAAATAACCTACTATACCACGCTGGTCAGACGTGTTGGTATAGGGTTTTGTTTCGAGTTTACCTTCTCTGGCATAGATGTTATATGCGTTTTATATCTCTTAGTCGTCTCGTACAATCATCCACGGGTAAGATAGGGGGTGGAGAATTGTATTCTTACTCCGTCACCACACGGATAATTTAAAATATTAAACTGTAAAAGATCATATATAAAAAAAGCTATTCAATACACATTGTACTAAAACTACCCAAAATACTCTAAAACCACAAACAAATATCAACTTCAAAACATAGGCCATTCATCTAACCGTATAGTTGGTACTTTGACTCCCCGGAGAATATTACCCTACTCGTTTTCACACTGTCATTCTTACTACAAGGGTAAGTTGGTTCTTAATGAAACTGGGCATTTCTAACAATTTGTCTCACTAGCTTTTTAGATATATAGTTTTATTATAATATTTGATTTTTGAAATAAAACTGATTTAACGGTTTTTATCGCGTTTGTCATGGTCACGGGAGGATAATCCTACAATTTTTTTTTCGACGCTGTGAAAAGTCCTTTTACCCGCTAACCCCTGCCCGCCGATGTCGTGACGGGAGGTGGGTGTGGGACTCGCCGGTCGGCTAGCCCGACCGGAATACCCACTAAAACCAGCGGCCCCCTTCCGCGCTTTTACGGGACGCCGGTAAGATCGTCTACTGACATTCGATCCCCGAAGCCCCAACAGGATAGTCCTACCATGAACATCATCATAATCATCATCACAGCCCATAAATGTACCACTGCTGGATTCGGGCCTCCTCCGTAATGGGAAGGAAATTAACGTACTGTACTGCGCTGGTTAGACGTGTTGGTATAGGGTTTGTTTCGAGTTTTCCTTCTCTCGTATAGATGTTATGTTTCGTACGATCACCCACGTGTAAGATATGGGGTAGTGAATTGTATTCTTATTCCGTCACTACTCGGAAAACCCTGACCATGATCACTTTAAATTGTTCGAAACGTCAGAAAAATTAAAAATCAAATACAAACGGGATAGAAGCCGTAAAAGTAGTTTTTATTTCAAAATTTAAAATCACTTACATAAACCCCGTGCGGTAATTTACATATTGAAAATTTATAAAATTTTTCGTGTGGTGACGGAGTAAGAACAGAATTCACCATCACCTTACCCGTGGGTGATAGTAAGGGACGACTAAGGGATACAAAAGGCATATAACATCCATGCAAGAGAAGGAAAATTCGAAACAAAACCCTATACCAACACGTCTGGCCAGCGTGGTATAGTAGGTCAATTTCCATCCCATTACAAGGCGGCTCGCGGCCAACAGTGGGGCATATTATAACCTGAGATGATGATGATGAAAATTTTACCTTAAATTAGCCCAATAAACTGCGATTAGATTAGCAAACGACTGTCAGAAGATTCGACAAGAAATTTAACGGCGTTGTCTCATTCATTATCCCGTTCTTAATACAATTACTTGGGGTCGAATTAATATATATTCCTTTTTCATCATACATATTGCAAATAATTATTGGCTATAGTTTTATGACCGGCCGCATGCCTGGCATCAATCTTCCTTGGGAATGTAATTGTTGACCAAATAGCATCAAATGAAGTTAGCTGAGGTCGACTAAAACCTCGTAGTCGTTTATGACATTCACGAGCAAAAGAAAGCTTGATAATATTCGTAGCCGCTACCACACAGCAAAGCGTTTTTTTTTTAATAAAAAATATTTAATAAAATATAAGTAAAGTGTGTAAATATTAGCTCTATTTAACAGTGAGTTTTATATTATTTTTTTTGGTATCTTTAGAAGCAATTCCTTTAATGACTAGTATCGCTAATAACTAGCGTGAAGCTCTATAATGCCAGGAATACAGTCAGATCTGTCTATCGCGAAGTTTATGCTTCTGGGGGTTTTGCTCACCGAAAGTAAAATAATGGCATATTGTTACAACTCAGCCTTCGACTTTCCCCGAGAGAGCCGTCCTATTAATGGCTGCAGACAAAAACACACTTTCCGCTTGTATCATCTGAGGTGGTCGACGTCATGCCCTATAAGCTGACGTATTATTTCTCCAGCGCCATTTGGGCTGATTTCCATTAGCGATTCTTTATCATCATAGCAAAGTGGTTACTACTACAAAAAAAATGTAGGAAAAATTGTGAAAGCTCATAGTAAAAATGTCCCTAATTCATTTTTAAAGTAATAATTAAGATTCGTACGTGAAATTTGACAGTAATTTTGTATATTTCAACAAAGTACCGTAAGTATTGCACAATTATTGGTGTTTTTCGTAACAGAATAGATAAAGCTGTGTGCACACTGATCGTTCATAGTTGTACGGTATGTTTCACAAGCGTGAGCGCGTTGTCGTGAGCTAACGTTTAGCGGACGTTGTTTGTGCTTCGTGGCGAGTGAGCTGACCGTGCAACACTAGTGGCGTATGGTACAAGTTATAAGAGATATTTTTTTTTAAATTTCGTTACAAAATTATGTTTCAATTATTACTACTTTTCATCTCCGTGTGATCACTTAACTACACATATTGCACAACCTCTTATTTTTCCGTCAAGTCCTAAGTAGTAGTACGTAATAAGGGATAAATCTATTATCGAGATTTTAACTCAAAAATCAAGCTATATATTGAGACAGTCATTGAAATATTTGGAGTTTGAAGATTATTGGCTGTTGCTGTTATTTAGTTGAATATAGAAATATTAAACATTCTATAAGCTTTTATAAGTTTTTGTATTGCTAATGGTGGCGAATGAATAAGCAGCACACCTGATAGTAAGTGTTACCACAGTTTATGGGTCTTAGCACTAGGGATATAGATATCCCGTAAGGGCGGGCAGTAACAGCGGCCCGCTCTCACGGTGTGGACAGGGACATTGTAGGGTGGGTATATTGAGCCGTGCGCCGTTCCTTCTGTCGCCTCAGATGAAGCAAACTGGGTGTGATCATACCATAGCCCGCCGCCAGAAAAGGAGTACATACAGCTACGCCACTACCTACCAACCGAAACCGATCCAGAAAGTTAGGTTTCCAGCTCTCTCGCTCATCGAATGAAGCACAACACCACATTGCCATTGCTCAGAGGTCTCGATTTTCTGCCAGAGTGGTACTACAGCTAACTATAGACTACAGACTAACCAGGCCTCGGCTGTAGATAAAGAAATGTCAATAGTGTAGTTCTACCACTACTTCAGAAGTGTTCGAAATGTCGGGAAATTAAAAATCAAATACAAACGCGATAGAATCCGTAAAAGTAGTTTTATTTCAAATGTGTAATACTCGCGTAAACATCAAAAAAGAATTTGCTTCATTTAATGTGTTAATTGTAAAAAATAAAGTTAGATTAAAAGCAAATCTTTTTGTATGAGATAAATGTTATTAGACAGAATGACATGATTAATTAAGATTAAATTATTATTAAATATGTTAACATAAACACATAATAAGTCAAAATAATGACGTATCCAAATAATTACATGCATTCAGTCTGTAGCTCACACATAACACGATATCTACTCATAATTTTGTACACTTACCTACATTGTCACAATAATGAAATCTAAGCAATAAAGGTAGGTAGATTATATATTATTGTACCTAGTTATATGATTATTGATTATGTTCTTGTTTCGGCTACGCAGAATATTATTACGATCTGGACAAACCTTAGTGGTTTTTAGATTGTAAGCAAAAAAATGATAATTTTTGTAAAAAATTATAACAGTAATAAATAAAAACAAAAATATAATTAATATATAAGCAATTTACAGTAGCGAACCTATAGCGATAGCTATTCTATATATCAATCGAAAGCAAAGTGCAATAACATTCTTACTTATAATTTCTAAATTATAACCATTGTACCCTTTTTAAGAAGATAAACAATGCGAAAGTGGAAGGATGTAGGTACCGGGGGAGATCGAGACTAACCTACCTAGACCAGGTTGGTCACGTACTGAAAGAAGGAAGTTAGAAGGTGGAGTCAAGAGTCTCCGAAACCGGCGAGCGTGTATGAAGAGCGAATTATGAATGTTGAGGAAGCGAGTGAAGTAGGCAAGGATAGAGTTCTCTGGCACTCTGTTCTCTATGCCTACCCCGCAAGAGATATGGCGTGATGATATGTATGTATGTACTCTTTTTATGTCTTATGGAAAATTCATTTATGCACTTCCTTTACTTGTAACGGAAAGGGGTATGTAGGACTTGTTGACACAGTACTTAATGCATCAGAATACCCATTAAAACCACAGTGGCTTTGGGTTCCGCTGGTTGTGGGACGCTAAAGGTTCAACTTTTAGGCATAAGACTTTAACCTTCCGACGGATGGCCTACAAGCTACGCACTGAGTAACTTATGATTCATACTAGTAAAATAACATATCACGATACTATGGCGCCTATATCTTGCGCCAGCGTCGTACACTAATTATGTCTGCAAACATACAGTCACGTTAGTGTTGCTACCGGCACTAACGAATATTTTATTTTAGTCACGAGTTTTTCATTACAATTGAAAAGCGGTCATATACTTTTACCATATATAGTAAGACAGTAATTATTTGAAGTTCATAGAGTTTCAATATTAGTCTTCTCAGATTTTTTTTGTTAGGCTCAGGTTTCTTCAAAAATAAGAGGCAATTTAACTTAGCGTTTGTTACTAACTCTTTTGGAGTTGCTACAACAACATTATCTGCATTAAATATCCCTTAGCAGTCTTTTACGACAGCTTTTTTATTTTTTGTTTTGTTTTACAGTGGACTATGAATATATCTCGCTCCACCAAATCGGTCCGGGGTGACGGAAGAGGCGGCGCGTGAGCTCATAGACCCACCGTGCAGCTCCTCTCTTCGCTCTGGGCCACCGGTACCCGATCTTTGTCTTCGGTGGCATCTTTTACGATACCTACGGATGAATTGAATATTTACTCCATCATCAATCGGGTAAGTGTTACTGCTGCGCATGGATCTTTGCAATATAGCTAGGCCGCTGACTATCAATACAAACCCCAAACCCACCCAGTTGGTGATCCGGCTCTGTCGCTCACCGAACGAAGCGCAATAGCTCATTGCCATTACTCAGACGTCGATCTTTTGCGAGAGTGTCGTATTTTGGTATTAGACTTACTTACTGTCCCGGGAGCCGTAAAAATCGGCTAAGGAGCATCAGTTAGAAAATTCATAACACATACATACATATCATCACGCCATATCCCTTGCAGGGTAGGCAGAGAGAACAGAGTGCCAGAGAACTCTATCTCTGCATACTTCACTCGCTTCCTCAACATTCATAATTCTCTTCATACACGCTCGCTGGTTTCGGAGACTCTTGATTCCACCTTCCTTCAGTACCTGACCGATCTGGTCTAGGTAGGTTAGTCTCGGTCTCCCTCGGTACCTACATCCTTCCACTTTCGCATTGTATATCTTCTTAACCAGACGTTCGTTCGGCATTCTTTCCACATGTCCGAACCATCGGAGCATTCCATTTCGCATCTTTACACCAATACTCTCTTTCATACCTACTCGCTCATATACACATATATTCATAACACAACTATGATTATTAAAAATGCAGGGTAATTAGTAGTTATTTTGAAGCAGCTTATTATCAAGAATACATCTCGCCAACCTCTCTTTTGGGCATGGGTATTGTAAAAACGGTTAAAGGGATGATGACGAACATGCAAGATGGAAAAGTCCAACTATACGAATCCGTCTGATCAGACTATTCGTATAGTTGGACTTTTCCATCTTGCAGGATCAGCAGGGGGACGTATATGAACTGAAATGATGACGTAACCCTCCCCTACAAATGGAAGGATAGTTCTGTAATCGTCATATTTGGAGGGTCAGTATACGCTCTCAAAGACAAGTAAGACATGACGACAAATATATTCTTATGATACGTCTGGGTTAAAACGATTAATATAAATAATAATTTCTATTTTATTATTATTATTAATATATAACTATTAATCCGATGAAAGATTTTTATTTTAAAAGATAACAACGCAAGGATAATCTTTATATACCACCGAAGACAAAGATTGGGTACCGCTGGCCCGCTCGCACGGCGAAGAGAGGAGTCCTTGCAGGGTGAGTTGCGCGCCGCCTCTGCCGTCGCCTTGGACCGATTTGGCGGTGCACGACCACACCCATTGTCCACCGCAAGGAAAAAAAAAGGATAATCTTTATATTGCGAGAGATTTTACAAACATATTAATAGACAAAAGTAACAACTAGACACAGAACAACAACTAGTAGATAGCAGAAAATATTATTCTTAATGGGAATCGATTCAGTGACACTGGTACTATAAGATCGATATCATAAAAACTACTCTGTGAACACAATGGTTTCTGATGCTTTCGCGAATATCACACATTTGAAATATAACTACTTTTACGGTTTCTATCGCGCACTCTATTTAAATAGAGTGCCGTACCCAAAGGGTAAAAACGGGACCCTATTACTGAGACTTCGCTGCCCGTCCGTCCGTCTATCACCAGGCTGTATCTCGATAGATAGAACGGTGATAGCTAGACAGTTGAAATTTTCACTTCAATTATTTAAAATAAATTTTCCCATACAACAAACTTGATTTTTTTACCGTTTCTTGCTCGATACTAATAACGGTGACGCTTTAACTATTCACAGAATATTAGAATGGTACGGAACCCTTCGTGCGCGAGTCCCACTCGCACTTGAGCGGTATTTTTTTAATTTCCCGACGTTTCGAACACTTTATAGTGATCATGGTAACGAGAGGACTGAGGTGTCTTACGCCCAAGAGTCATCGTTATTACAATATAACGATGACGATAACTGTGTTCTAAACACTGAAAAATTAAATATCAAATATAAACGTGATAGAATCCGTAAAAGTAGTTCTACTCTGTGAAGTCATGGCAGATTTATTACAGTGAGTTTGATTTCGAGTATCATAATTTTTCCATTGAAATAATAACACTTATAGTTCATCTAATCTAAGAAGTGCATTTTGACGTTTCGCATTTTTTAATACACAATAACCTTGGTCAAACGTATACACATGATTGCAAACAATAAATCTGAAATTTTAAAGAAATATTAAGTTATTTACATAATTAACGTTGCGAGTGAGTTTCTTGTACAATAATGTAATGTTAAAACTTGTAAAACTAATTTAAAATTAAAATAACATTGTAAATAGTAATTATTATGGACGATCTTACAATATCACGTCATAACGTTCTAAACAGTAGTGCTTGACAACTTCCAATTCACGAATATCTAAATAATCGGTAAAAATATTAGATTAATATATTTAATCGAATATAGATTTTGACAGAGATGTACGTTTCGACAATTTTATTGATAAGGATATAATTATTAATGTTCGCGACGGTGATAATTCAAGTAATACTAATGATTCTGAACAAATAGCTATTTTCAAATCCAGTTTTTGTTTTTACTTAACCTAATCCTACTAAATATGATGAATAGATTCTATGATAAAATAATTAAATTTGTTTAGTGTTAATTTAGTATTTCATCTCCTTATTAAAAATAATAAAATAAATCGATTATTAATTACAAAGAATTAATATCGATTTCTCATCAAAATCGGATATTTTCGATAGCGATTATTTGGTTCACATACCTAGACAACTTACTCTGACAGCTGTCAAAGTGCACTTCTTAGATTAGATAGACTATAATTTTTTTAATTTCCCGACGTTTCGGACACTTTACAGTGATCACGGTCACGGGAGGACTGAGGTGTCTTACGTCCAATATGTCATTGTTATTACAGAAATTTATATCTACCCTATAAGGTATTAAATTTTAACCCACCTTTTTAATACAAAATTAACGACAAGATGAAATGTCGGGAAATTAAAAATCAAATATAAACGCGATAGAATCCGTAAAAGTAGTAGTTTTATTTCAATATTAATGATATTATAAGTGTTTTGTATATAATGTTTTGATATCACAATCAATATTATTGTCCCCTAGTATTCCACATTTATGCACTGCGCGTAGAGACAGTAAATTTTCATTTGCGATACGATCGAACCGTTCCCGTTGGAAGTAAAGCGTTTATTGTACATAATGTTGTTTGGTGAAAAAAAAAAAGGTTTACGGGTTTGTACTCTATTTATTTTACAAATAAGGTATAGACGTAATTTTGCTTGCGTGGTTTTTTTTTTGTAAGCAATCTTGTAATTCTTGTGATTAGTGCTCTCAAATAATGATGTAATGAAACAAACTGTTAAAATAATAAATTCAAATTACTGAAATTTTTAGCATTTAATATGCTTAATTATTTATAAATACCCGATACGAAACGAAAAATGATGTCACAAGCGGGGTTCGAACCCGCACCTATTGGGAATCCGGCCCAACCGTGCTGCCACTTACACTGCGGGTTCGAACCCCGCTTGTGACATCATTTTTCGTTTCGTATCGGGTATTCATAAATAATTAAGCATATTAAATGCTAAAAATTTCAGTAATTTGAATAACAAGGTTGTGTCATCGTTTAATACAATTCTAACTGTAAAGTTTGAAGTATTAAGTCTATACAATGTGTAAACATTGTCCGATAGATGGCATACGTCACCTTGAAGACGTAAGATATAATATGAATCGAAATTTGCATGTCCTAAAATAGTTCACGATGGTGTAAGTGGCAGCACGGTTGGGCCGGATTCCCAATAGGTGCGGGTTCGAACCCCGCTTGTGACATCATTTTTCGTTTCGTATCGGGTATTTATAAATAATAAATTCAAATTAACTTATTATGCATAAACCCTGCGAAGGCACTTACATATTGTCAGTATTAACATTTAAATTTAATCTAATAAACTACCACCGGATCTGAACTAGACCACTACTGAAAAGATCCGGCAAGAAACTCAGCGGGTTTGTCTATTATTGTTATTTCTTTTAATGTTTTATATATATATATATATATATATATATATATATATATATATATATATATATATACTAGCAGACCGGGCCACGCGTTGCTGTGGCTTAGGTTAGCCCCAGTAACACTTTTTATTTATTCTAACAAATTTTAGCTTATATGAAGCGTTTGTACATTTAACATAGCGCCATCTATTAAATACTTACTGAATCCAATCAACAGATTCCGCCATCTTTTAAAATCCTTTTGATATAACATATGATTTTGACTGTCAAATATTAGACATATAATTTGCAATAAAACAATATTACTATAAATTGAGATTTAAGCTATCCTATCTTTTAAGTTGGATCAAACTACACATGCTGTGCAAATTTGGTTACAATCGGTTAAGTACTTTATGAGTCCATCGCGGACAAACAACGTGACACGTAATTTATATATATTTATATATATATATATATATATATATACATGACCAGATCGGTCATGTACTGTGATGATGATATATATATATATATATATATATATATATATATATATAAAGTATGGTACATTTAATTAAGAAATAGCTCCAGTGTAATGTAAAGAGAAGAATAATCTTAGAATAAAGAAATTTAATAGTGGTAGGTACAAAGCTGTTGACTGTACGGTAGCCAAACTTGGATTTGGGAATTTTATTGGTAGGCTGCTGCTTAGTGTGCTCCTGGTATTGCATAGGTCTATGGGCGGCAGGAATAATTAACATCAGATGTACTGCTTACTTGTTAATAAAGAGTAGGTAGTAAGTGGCAGTGGTTATTTATATTACATTTGATATTCTAATATTTACGTGAAACTACAATTTTTTTTTTAGAAAGCTTAGCAATTAATATTTTTTTAGTAAATAAAATATAATTCAATTAATTGTTTCTGCACCACCTGTTTCTGTAACACCGTGTGGTGACGCAGTAAGAATATTATTCACCACCCATATCATACCCGTGGGTGATCGTACGAAACGAATAAGGCATATAAAATGCATATAACATCTATGCGAGAGAAGGAAAACACGAAACAAAACCCTATACCAACACGTCTGACCAGCGCGGTATAGTAGGTTAATTTCCCTCCCATTGCGGAGGAGGCCCGAGCCTAACAGTGGGACATATGTGGACTGTGATGATGATGATGAATTGTTTCTGATGTTTACGCTGTTATATTAAAATAAAACTATTTTTTACGAATTTTCTTGCGTTTGTATTTGATTTTTAATTTCGAAACGTTTTGAAAGCGCTTATAATCACGGGATGATTAAGGTATCTCATGATCAAATTGCATCGTTATTACAGAAATTTATATTTAACTGTTACAGAATATATCTGCAAAACTACAGAAAATTAAAAAAAAAAACACGTACATACGCCGCAAAATCTGTAAATATAATTTTATTTATTTTCAGTTATATTTTTACTGGATTATTTTTTATTTACTAAATAATGTCAAATGTTAAGGTAAAAGGATAGAATCATCACCCACGGGTAAGATAGGGGCTGGTGATGTTGGTATAGGGTTTGATTTCAAGTTTTTATCACTTAGTCATCTTTTGTCTTAGACAACCAAGGATAAGATAGCGGGTGGTGAAAGGATTATAATAGTAGGTAAAATCTCCACACTTGACGAGCGGGTTAACGAACTTGGCCTCATATTTTCATTAATGGTATAAATATATAGGAAAACTAGCACATTTAAAAACTGTTGGGTGTAACAAAGGCTTTATTTGAGAACTCTATATTTTATATAGTGGTGTACCTATGTAGTACGTCGCTCGATACATACGCGCGCAAGCGTACACCCCACGGGCTAAATAGTGATGGGACGTGCAATTATCGATATTTTTTTTCGTATAATATATTAGACATGTTGTGAGGAAAGTTATAAATATGAATGTTGAAGGCTTTAGGGGTAAAGGAAGACCAAAGAAAAGATGGATGGACTGCGTGAGGTATGACATGGATAGATAGGGAGTGACTGCAGAGATGACGTCTGATAGGACTGTATGGAGGAAGATGGCATATTGCGTCGACCCCAAGTAATTGGGATAAGAGCAACATGATGATGATGATGATATTAGGCATGTATCTTCAATGATGAAATAAGTACTTAAATCGACCGGACGCTATATTTACGTATATTTATTTTAAATAAATTTTCTTGATTTTTTCTTAATTTGCTGTTAAATGTTGCCATTTCATCGAACTCTATGTTTTTTTTCAAGATTTTTTGTGGAAACTATTTCCAATATATTAAAAATTTACTATTACAATTAATATATTAATAATAATTTAAAATGAAACTAGTTTTAGGGATTTTATGCGTTTGTGTTTATATTTTTACTTTCCAACTTTTTTAATTGCTTATGGTAGGAAACGAGCAATTACACCTGATAGTAAGTGTTAATGCCGTCCATGGACATGGATGCCGCTGCCTACTAATGAAAACCCCAACCCCACTCAGTAAGTTGGGTTGCCGGCTCTATCGTTCACCAAACGAAGTACAACAGCACATTGCTATTGATTTTCCATGAGAATGGTACTTCACCGGACGAGCCGGTTCATGGCTGTAGACAGAAACTGTCAACAGTGTAACCTTATCCACTACAAAAGTGAGCTTGAGCATTTTTCAACTAGCCATGGGAAGACTATGGACACTGGGTAGATAATCATTTTTGTTATGTCTGTTTGTATGAATTTATATTAAAATATCTGGATGATCGAGCCTTGCTCGGTATTTTTTTGTTAGTGTATATTGGAAGATATACATATTTAAATATAATAAAAATAATGAAAACATAAACTAAAAAGTCAAAAGTAAAAATAGAAACTAAAAAAATACATACATACATACATATCATCACGCCATATCCCTTGCAGGGTAGGCAGAGAGAACAGAGTGCCAGAGAACTCTATCTTTGCATACTTCACTCGCTTCCTCAAGGGAGGAAAGAAAAAAAACTAAAAAATATATCGAGCAAAAAGGAACCAGAGTCGCGTTTGTTGAATAAGAGCACCCCTTAAATATTTATTTTATTTTGTTTAGTATTTGTCGGTTCAGCGGCAACAGAAATACATCATCTGCGAAAATTTCTGTCTGACTGTTTAAGTATCATGGTTCATGAGATAGACAGATGGACGGACGGATGAACAGCGAAGTCTTAGTTATAAGGTCCCGTTTTACGCTTTGGGTACGGAACCCTGAAAATGCTGAACTCACATAAAACTTGGTACAATAGAAATACTCTTTCAAATTAGAGTGTTTCTCAATACAATACAACAATACTGTATTAATGCGGCATTTGAAAGTTTCTAAGTTATAAAGAGGTCACTTTTAGGACACGGCGTCATAGGAACGTTGAGTTTGAAATTTTAAATTCTTGGACAGCAATTTTCTAAGCCGAATAATGTAATTGAGAGCCATGATAACACATTGCACCGAATAACTGAAATGCATCGCTCATAAGATATATTACCTGTTTTTATTATACTTTGGAGAGGGTATTTTTACCGCATAATGATTAGGAAAGAGAGATAGTCATTTGCTATGTTTTGGTTCGCTGTTTGGCCAGCGTTTAATCAACATATTTGTAAAAATCTAGATGGAAAAGCCGAGTTATATTAGGAACAATCAGTAAGATACAATAGGGAAACAGGATGTTAATGCTGATCAGATTGGTCCCAAGACGCGAGAAGGTCATGGGACCAACCTATGTGTGCTACTACGGTCGTTTCGATTTCTTTATACCAATTACTTGCAAATACTTTAAATCATTTGAAGGGGTCGAATATCAAAATAAATCCTTCGTATAAGTGATAAACCCCGAGTCCAACAACCGGTTGAGTGCCTGAATACTCTGCAGGCTCCCGGTCTCCCAACTCACATCTTAAAATAAAAGAGTTGGCGCGCCACCAGTTTGCAAGAATAAACATTGCATTGTAATGTAATCGAGTCAACTATACTGACCGGTGGTACTCGAGCAGAGTCTGTA
The DNA here is from genome assembly GCA_905163515.2 of Lymantria monacha. Classification (NCBI taxonomy): domain Eukaryota; kingdom Metazoa; phylum Arthropoda; class Insecta; order Lepidoptera; family Erebidae; genus Lymantria; species Lymantria monacha. The sequence goes on along the minus strand of LR991106.1, from coordinate 17,503,303 downwards.
TTTATTCCTAGGATTCTTCAAATACCATCAAATTACTACTTCGAATTTCAGAGAGTGCAGTTTGCCATCAAAGTCTGCTTCACAATGACCATAAACAAAGCTCGTGGTCAAATTCTTAAGGTAGCGGGAGTAGACTTGAGAGAAAGCTGCTTCTCCTATAGGCAGTTGTATTTGACATGCTTCAGAGTAAGCTCACAGAGTAGCCTGGTAATTCTAGCATCCGAAAGAAAAACAAAAGATATTGTTTACAAAGAAATACTGTAATAGGTGTAGTATCGCGGGTGGATGTCAAAGAAGTGGTACCAGTGGTCGGTCTAAATTCGATAGAAAAGACGGTGGGTTATGCGGCTGCATACTACACTTCCGTCGCTTCGGTCGTAATGGGCGCAGAATGTTCAAAACATAGCCTGCTAAGAAAAAAGCCACCCATCCATAATATATAACAAAATTTCATGTTATTTTCATGTTTATTAAACCTTCCCTACACTATAACAAAGATTGTTAGCATCATCATCATCACAGCCCATATACGTCTCACTCTTGGGCTCAGGTCTCCTCCATAATGGGAGGGAAGTTAACCTACTATACCGCGCTGGTTAGACGTGTTGGTATATATATTTGTATATAGTATATATATCTTTGTTTCGAGTTTTCCTTCTCTTGCATAGATGTTATATGCATATAAAATCTCTTAGTCATCTCTTACGATCACCCACGGGTAAGATAGGGGGTGGTGAATTGTATTTTTACTCCGTCACCACATGGATAAGATTATTGTGCTATATAAGTACCTATACAAACATTTATACATAATAATTTATAAATTATAATACAATTAATAACATAAAAAACAAACAAAAATCCTATTAGAACCATTTTCGACTTCTACGCAGACAAAGATGCGGGCAAATGATAATTTAATAATTAATAAAATAATAAAAAAAAAGGCCAAAAAGTAAATAAGAGAAGGTAAGGATCCGAACCGAGCTCAATTTTCCAACTGAGCTAAATGTCAATTCTTAATGACAGCGTCAAAATTTGAAAACCTTCATATTCTAATAGTTTCAATACAACGAAAAATTATATTTTTTTTTTGCCGAAAAAACTGACAAAACAATATTTTCTATAAATGAAACCTAGCTAGATCAATTAATGGCCCCCGGAACCCTTTGTATGGTTTTGAAGAAAATCGTTGGAGTCGTTTCCGAGATTCAGATTACATATATATATATATATATATATATATATATATACAAGAATTGCTCGTTTAAAGATATAGTGAGATAGGTAGAATTTTGATATAAGCTCTATAAGAGTAAAAGTAGCATTAAAATGTAGATACAGAACAGCTTATGAAGAAAAATTGTTTACTGTATAGCAACAGCTACAAACACTACCAGCCTCTACCTTGCTTGTGAATGTCATAAAAGACGACTAAAAGCTTCATATCAACTTGGACCAACTCCATCTGATGCCGCTTGGTCAACAATTACATTCCCAAGGAGTGTTGATGACAAGCAGGTGGCTGGTCATAAAACTATTGTCGTTAACTTTTGCAATCTGGATACGGATTCCGAAATTGGATTTACGGAATTATAAAAAGGAAATGCTAAGTGTAGTGATTATCGTGTTATTCACCTTTGGAGGGGCTTACGCTGTAAGGTCGGCTGGTTAAAGGAAAACCTGTCGTAATGTAACTCAATCAGAACCGACTCTATCCGAAATTATTCTAAGCTATAAAAAGATTAAGTTAATGTTTAGGTTTCTGTTAAACTTTCGGGTACATTTTACATACATACATACATACATATCATCACGCCATATCCCTTGCAGGGTAGGCAGAGAGAACAGAGTGCCAGAGAACTCTATCCTTGCATACTTCACTCGCTTCTTCAACATTCATAATTCTCTTCATACACGCTCGCCGGTTTCGGTGACTCTTGACTCCACTTTCTTTCAGCACGTGACCAATCTGGTCTAGGTAGGTGAGTCTCGGTCTCCCCCGGTACCTACATCCTTCCACTTTCGCATTGTATATCTTCTCAACCAGACGTTCGTTCGGCATTCTTTCCACATGTCCGAACCATCGGATCATTCCCTTTCGCATCTTTACACCAATATTTTCTTTCATACCTACTCGCTCTTTTACGTCGTCGTTGCGAATGCGGTCGGTCAGCCTAACTCCATAGATTTTCCATAGAGATCGCATTTCGACCGCATTAATTTTGCTTTCATACTCTTTTCTGCATACTCAACTCTCGCTTCCATATAGTAATGTAAAAAAAAAAAAACTTTTATTGTAGCAAATAGATTGTTTACTGAAAGAGGATACTTAAGCTAAGATAAAGGAAGCGGGGAAGTGTGTTGAAATATTAGCAAATTGATCAAATTATTTAGGTGTGGTTTACGATTAATATATTATGTAGTCAGTATTATATGGTATCGCTGCAACTGCTCAGATATTTAAATAAATGTCTTGAATAATGTTTGCGTTGACAATATTATTATCGTTAAGGAACGATTTGGATGTTTCACGCAAGCGAATCCGCTGGCATGGCTAGCATTTCATAAAATTATTTTTAAACTTATGTATTTATGGAATAGATGAATTCTCTATAACAATTATGATATTTTTTATATCAAATTCATCCTTGTCTGTGATCATGAATTTTGAAAATAATATCGAACATTGATATGGTAAAAATAATATAAAATTTCGCGTTAAATTCACATAAATAATTTTATTTATTAATATAAACTATTTTACCCATGAAATCATTAAATATTTAATCAGCTTTAAAAAATATATATAGCCGGAAGCGTTTGACAATAGCTCGTATTATCGATATGTTTTTTAGATGAGGGTAATCTCTACACTTAGCCCCGCCCGACCACTTCCGCTCACGTTACATACCTATTGTTATATGTTATTTTATATTGTAAATAACCGAAGGCAATGAATATGCTCTTATTATAAAAATAAACCATTGCTTTTTATATAAAAAGGCTTAATAAAATTTCAATTTTTTGTATGGCGGATATGAATATGTCATGTTATCACCCCTTTCTTTTCCTTGTGACCGTAAAAGACGAATAAAACGTAAGCAATAATATTTTAGACAAGAGAAGAAAACTGTAAATAAAACACTGTAATAATTTTCCTGAACAGCGTGATATTATGTTGATTATTTTTCTATTGTGGAAAAGCTTCAAGGTTATTACCACACGTGTAATTCAAATTTCACGGCTTTTTATGTTCTTTGAAAAAGCCTCACGCCTCTTTCCCAGAGGGGTAGACAGAGACTACTGATTGCCATAAACCACGAACCTGACATACCTCCATCGCTTCATTCACACTCATCACAATGATGAATATGAATAATTGTAATATATCTTATTTAAAGCGAAATTGCTTTCCTATGTCTATATCATCATTTTCCTGCTCTTATCCCAATTACCTGGGGTCATTGCAATACGTACTCATATTGTTATTGGTTATTGGCAATAGTTTTATGACCGGCCGCCGCTCTGATATCAATTTTCTTTGGAAATGCAATTGTTGACCAAACGGCAGCAAATGAAGTTGTTCCAGGTAGATATAAAGCTCTTAGTTGTCTTTTATGACATTCACGAGTAAAGTAAGGGTTGGTATTATTCGTAGCCGCTACTACATAGCAGTCCTGTCATGTCAATATACGTACATACATACCTATCATCACGCCATATCCCTTGCAGGCTAGGCAGAGAGAACACAGTGCCAGAGAACTCTATCCTTGGATACTTCACTCGCTTCCTCAACATTCATAATTCTCTTCACAAGTGGGATTCGAACCCACACCTATTGAGAGTCCGGCCCAATTGTGCTACATCTTACACCACCGTGAACTATTGTAGGACATTCAAATCTCGCTTCGTATCATATTTACGTCTTTAAGGAGACGTGTGCCATCTACAATGTTCACACATTGTATGGGTTTAATCATTTTTCGCTTCGTAATCGGGTTTTTTATAAATAATTAAGCATATTAAATGCTAAATTTCAGTAATTTGAAGCTTAGAATATGTAAGAGTTTGATTGTTTTTCAACGCCACGCGTTGTCACGTATGTTAGGAACTAACCTAAAGTTAATTAAAACTAAAAACTTTACATTTATACACACATATCATCACGCCATATCACTTGCAGGGTAGGCAGAGAGAACAGAGTGCCAGAGAACTCTATCCTTGCACACTTCACTCGCTTCTTCAACATTCATAATTTTCTTCATACACGCTCGCCGGTTTCGGAGACTCTTGACTCCACCTTCCTTCAGTACTTGACCAATCTGGTCTAGGTAGGTTAGTCTCGGTCTCCCCCGGTACCTACATCCTTCCATGTCAATATAAAGTATGGTAATAGTATTTATAGCATTTCATCTTTTTTATATCATTGTTTTGGATAAAAAAATATTTTGAATTGAAACTGGTTTTAATGAAACTGAGTTTCATTCAATTTTAACATTTCTAAGCCGTTGGATTACGACGCCCGGCCTCCGTCAGTGTGAATTAACTTTTCATAAAGCTATATATACAAGAAACTTTGTAAAGCTGTGAGTATAATTAAATTATTCATTAAGATAAATGCGGAAGGGTTTTCAACTGTTACAATGACAGAGATAGAGAACTTTATGAATTAAGAGAGTTTATACAAAACGTTATATTAAATTGCTGTCAATTAAATAAAAATAATTTTGAAAAACCTTTCGTGTTTTAAGTATTTTGAAATTTGACGAAAATTCTTTATTATATTAAGTAGTGATTTTTTTGTGAATGTAGCGAGTACGATTCCCAAACAGAACATTTTTTATAGAATTATTTGAATATGGCAATAATATTTGTTCGCTAAATGCTTTCTAATGCTCATTGCTATAAAATAATTGGTTATTCAGGCAGGTGTAATTTTGATTTCTAATTTTTACGCGAGTATTACACATTTAAAATAAAACTACTTTTACGGATTCTATCGCGTTTGTATTTGATTTTTAATTTCCCGACGTTTCGAACACTTTACAGTAATCATGGTCACGGGAGGACTAAGGTGTCTTACGTCCAATATGTCATTGTTATTATAGTTTTGTTAGTTTTTTCTAAAATTGTAAATGGCCTCAATAATAATTATCATAAATTAAATGTTTTATTAATAACAGACTAAAATGAAATTTCATCTCTCTCATCGAGAGAAGGAAAACTCGAAACAACCTTATACCAACACGGCTGACCAGCGTGGCATATTAGGTCAATTACCCTCCCATTACGGAGGAGGCTCGAGCCCAACAGTAGGACATATATGAACTGATATGATGATGATGATGATAATTCGATATAATTCGCAAAATAGTGTTATTTCATAATTCTAGGGCCCTACATAAAAAGTTTATTATAATGCGTTTTAGTCATCATCATTCAGCCATTCACCGTCTACTCATAGACCGTCTACTCGTAGGTCTCTCGCATAGTCTCTACATGATGCGGTCATACATTAGATAGGTTATTGTCATGCTTTTTATTTTTGAGGAGAACATACATACATACATAGCCCTCACGCCTGTTTCCCAGAGGGGTAGGCAAAGACTACAGATTGCCACAAACCACGATCCTGACATACCTCCATCGCTTCATTCACGCTCATCACAGTCTTCATTCATGCTCTACGATTACGCGTACTCTTAATCTGACCTGTCACTAACTTGAGGAGAAGCTATGATAAATTCGCTCCCTCCCAATCCGTCTGGAACGACAGGACTGTGAGGTTATTGCCAAGCTAGTTAAGGATATTGAAGATCATAATAATATATCTGATAATACATATTTGCAGAAGGTGTTTCTACCATTTTGGTGATTCTGCAGCCAATTTTGACTGCCTCGGACATTTAAGGGGCAACAATAACTATATTTTTATATTGTCGTCACGCGACTTAAGTTTGAAGTTAAAATAATAAAACAGATAATTTACAAAACTTTTCCAAACCTTAGAGACATTTGTTACAGACTTTTCCTAAGTTGAGTGACTGATTAGACAATAAATAACTTTTGCTATACATTTCGCCTGGGGCGGAGCATAAGTCTTGTATGCATGCTGAAAGATGAGCTAAAATTAATACGCAAAAGTTGTCGGAGGATGGACGAGGGCTAATAAGCTGATCCCGAAAAAGATGACGTGTCGATTTAGATAAATTCAACAGAAAATATATTAATTATTTATCAGCTCATAGACGTCCACTTTGGACATTGCATCCCTCCATCCAACGGTTCCCTGCGGCTTTTAATATATAGTCGTGTTTTTTGAAATATAAAATTTTTCCGTACGTATGTATGAACTCCTTCTTAATCGCTGGACCGATTCTGATGAAATTTTACGTGTGTTCAGGTGGATTCAAGAATAGCATAAAATGTTAATTAAAAAAAGAAAACGCATTTAAAAAGTTTGAACAGGACTTCTTTTAAGACTGATAGTGATTCTATATTATTATTTCAACACCCTATTACATATCTAGCTGTTGGTACCATGGCAGAGGTCTCTGGGGAGATTTAATGACATTCGCGTGTATCTGTCCAACGCTCGCTTTCAAATGAAATGGTTAAACAAGAAGTATGTTTAATGGTAACTACTATGGTTGGGGGTGATTTCGAACGGTAAAAGTGATAATAAATGATACGGTATTTATTTATGGATTTTACGAGTAAGAATACATTCCTACCACATACTGTTTTGCTCGTGGATGTCAGATAAGACAACTGATTTATTATATTACTAGCTTCTGCCTGCGGCTTCGCCCGCGTAAAAGGTTACTTTCCTAAAGTTTTTGATACCCTATTTTTATTTTTGACCGTCGGTAATACAGTGCAACGGTATTACAATATTCAGGGTTGGAACTTCATTACTGGACTGCTAGATGGCGTTGAAGAAGCTAGATTTTGAGATTTTTTGACAAACATTTTTTTTTATTTTTCATATAAAAATTTTGATTTTTTTTTTAATACAAAGTATCCTATGTTACTTTTAATACCTCCAAGAATATGTGTACAATGTTTCATGATGATCGGTTGAGTAGTTTTAGCGTGAAAGCGTAACAAACAAACTTACATTCACATTTATATATTAGTAGGGATAATATGTTTTTGATATTAGACACGTGAAATCGTATCAGTAGTGGTAGGACCAAAATATTGACAGTTTTAATGGCCTCAGACTTGGGTTCGGGGGGGCGATCCGTCCGGGGTAGTAGTACAACACTCTCGCAGAAAATCAACGTCTGAGCTGTGATGATTTATTTATTTATTGAGAAGTAGCAATTACAATACCTTTACAGGATTTAAACCCAATGCGATATTGTAAGTAAGCAATATTAATTTTAAAATGAATAATAAAATATGTTTAAACAAATAATTATAACAATAAGCTAAATAATAAAACATAATATCAAAATATTAACATACATACATATCATCACGCCATATCCCTTGCAGGGTAGGCAGAGAGAACAGAGTGCCAGAGAACTCTATCTCTGCATACTTCACTCGCTTCCTCAACATTCATAATTGTCTTCATTCACGCTCGCCGGTTTCGGAGACTCTTGACTCCACCTTCCTTCAGTACATGACCGATCTGGTCTAGGTAGGTTAGTCTCGGTCTCCCTCGATACCTACATCCTTCCACTTTCGCATTGTATATCTTCTTAACCAGACGTTCGTTCGGCATTCTTTCCACATGTCCGAACCGTCGGAGCATTCCCTTTCGCATCTTTACACCAATACTTTCTTTCATACCAACTCGCTCTCTTACGTCGTCGTTACGAATGCGGTCGGTCAGCCAAAATATTAATATAGCTTAATATTATATTTTATCATATTCAATACTACTAACTAAATATATTTACTAATTATACGCAACGCACTTGTATGATGTGCTATTGCGCTTCGTTTGGTGAGCAAGAGAACGCACAACTAATTTTGTGGGTGGGTTCTGGTTGATAGGTAGCAGCTAAATTGAACTCCTGCTGTTGCATAGTCCACAAATGGCAGTAATACAGATGCGCTGCTCGTTCATTTGCTACCAGAAGTAATAAAAAGAAATCTAGTTATGAGAATAAACAGGGATGTGTATAACAGTGCTTTCCTGGATAAAATGCATAAAAACAACTGCATACGTCATTCCATCTGTTTATTCCATAGGTTTATTTCTTTAGTGCAAGGTGTTTAAAAAAAAAGCATGACCTAATTATGTTTGCTCAATTATTTGAAAAGAAAAAATGATCACCAAGCTTTACTTGTCCGTGGGAAACGCAGAAATAGGGCTCTCCCATGGAAAACGTGGCTAACCCGCCCGCTAAGAGCAGTGATTGCGACACTATCACTTTATTCATTAGGAGGGTTAAATACATGAATACCAATCAAAAATACCCGCCAAATCATGCCCATAAATACATGAATACCAATCAAAAATACCCGCCAAATCATGCCCATAAATACATGAATACCAATCAAAAATACCCGCCAAATCATGCCCATAAATACATGAATACCAATCAAAAATACCCGCCAAATCATGCCCATAAATACATGAATACCAATCAAAAATACCCGCCAAATCATGCCCATAAATAAATTCGATACCTATTAAAAAAAAAGTGTCTGTGTACTTATGTACACGCGTTAGAAGTTATATTTCTTTGGCGTAACAAGATAAAAATCATTTCAAAAATTTCATCTTTCGTCTTATTCTACGTTTGTAGAAAAAAAACCGATACTAACAATAGAAAAAAGGTATTTAATACATTGAAAGTTTTATTATAACGCATTATCTAGTTAAATAAAAATAAAATGTTGACTATAGCTAAGTTCAGAGTGTCTGTTTTTCGTGACGGTGTGCGCGCGCATCGTAAAAAATTACTCTCATCATTTTCCTCTAACGCGCTAAAAGAATTATAACATCAAGAATCATATTCTCCACCTATTGAACTTGAGTTCTTGGGACCTAATGCCGGTATAAATATTGATAAAAAAAAAGGTTTTCGAGAAATTAATTCTACTTTATTTCTAATACAATAAAAAAATATCGGATCAATCAATAAAAAGCTATATATTTTTTTTTTTTTTTGACGATAAAAAAAAAAAAAAAAAAAGCTATATTAAGAAATAAGCTAATAAAAAAATAAAAAAGAATTTAACTAAAGCTAGTTAAATATAAACTAACTACTTCCACACTAACACCTAATTATACCTTCCCCCTTTGTTACCCAGTAGTGTAATCCCTGCCCGATATTGACTTTTAAATCCTGACCTCGCCACCAGGGGTCGTCAGCTGCTCAGTTATTAATACGGATTACCACTCACAATTAAATACGTGTTGTGGGTGGGGGAGAGTTTATACAATACTAATATGACGAGATATGAAAATATTATAAACTGCAAATCTTATTAATGAATATCTATTTATAATTCGACTACACAAATGGTCTAGTGGTTAAGGTACCGACCTTCCGTGTCAGTTCCATGGGTTCGATTCCCATGCAGGAAAATACTTTGTGTGACAAAGTGTTGTTTTGAGTCTGGGTGTAATTTGTCTGCGTTAATTGTATATTTGTAATGTCCCCCGCAATACAAGGAGTATTTCCTTAGTGCAGTGTGGAGAATTAAAAAAAAATTAAATACCTTTCAAATACTAACTGATTTCATCATCATCATCGTCTCAGCTCATGTAGGTATGTCCTACTGTTGGACTCGATCCCCTTTCATATTGTGAGGTAAATTGATCTACTATACCACGCTGGTCAGACGTGTTGGTCTATCTAGGGTTTTGTTTCGAGATATTCTTTGAGAATTTAAATTACATTAAAATCATCATCTTCCTCTTATCTCAATTACTTGGGGGCGATGCAATATGTCATTTTTTTACATATAGCCCATCAGAAGTCATCTCTACAGTCATTCTTTGCTTATTCATGTCATACTTTACGCAGTCCATTCATCTTTTCTTTGGTCTTCCTTTGGCCCTAAAGCTTTCAACATTCATACTTATAATAATCTTTACAATATTACTTTCATCCCGTCACATCACATGTTCCTACCAACCCAAGTGTTCACTCCTTAACTCTGACAAGTGACGGATACGTCACTGGTGAACCATTCTCTTATACGCTCATTCCTTATCTTATCCATTCTCGTCACGATACATGCATGTTTCTCAAACATCGCTTTTAGTAGTCCAACATGCTGATCCATACAACACAAGCACAACGCGATATGTATTCTACCATTATATATATTGTAAAAATTTAAGCAATAGTTTTATAATCAACCGCCTACCTGACATCAAACCGCCTATCTGACATCAAACCGCCTATCTGACATCAAACCGCCTATCTGACATCTAACCGCCTTTCTTTTTTTTTTGCGGTGGAATATGCTGTGGTCGCGCCCCGCCAAATAAGTCCGGGGCGACGGAAGAAGCCGCGCGGCCCCATAGACCCACAGTGCAAAGCACCTCTTTTCGCCGTGCGAGCGGGCCACCGGTATCCGATCTTTATCTGCAGTGGGCGACATCAATCCTCCTTGAGAACGTAATTATTAACCTGACTTATTACTAGTAAGTACGCTCTGGTCAATGTCAGTGGTCTGAGTTAGCTTTTACGACTTATACGAGCTATGTAAAGATTTATTTCGTAGCCACAGTAAAATTAAAATAAAAAAAGCAATGAATATTATTCATAATGGATTACAAAAGCCAAAGATTGCATCACATAAACACTTATCACAATAAAAGATAATGTTTCTAGCGGAAAAAAAAACACACCCCGAAACCTAGCTACCCCCGTATTATAGGGATTTACTTGTGATTTAGCATTATTCGCAGCCATTTGCAATAAAATTGTATTGAGGATCAGGCGCGAGTTAATTTTGTAGCTGCAGGGGTCTTTTAAGCAAGGGTCAGTGTTCAATTCCCAGGTGTGTTTAAAAATAAAGGAATGTGCGGTCATTAGTCTTTTTGACCTTGTGGATAAGAGTTTTTGGTAATACTACAATCTGTAAGCTGGTTTGAATTGATAGTTGGTAGGACGGCAGTTGACAATTATAAATTGTCACCTGTCATAAGATTGGAAAGCTGTAGATACTTCTAATCCGCTTTTATTGATGATGAAGCAGACGTGGAATTAGCCTTTAAAAAGGTTGTGATCAAGTGCGAGCTAGCGTATAAACTCACGATCAATAGAATCATACGTAATTCGGAATCAAAGTATGCGCGTACCTCGCTGCGTTTATTTGCTGCGTGTTTTTTTTTAAAATTTGTTAAGGCATTGGCATCAGCCTATTGATCTCAATAGTTATTGGCATGCCCTTCGTGCTTATGAGGGAGGGGTTTAAGAAATCTTTCGTGCCGAATGTCTTGGGTTCGATCACCACACAAGACAATTTCTTGTGCAATCTACAAATGATAGTTTTGAGTCTGAGTATAATTTATTAATTGAATATTTGTTTAGTCTTCCTCACAAAGATTCTTAGTGCAAAGTATGAAATACCAAATAGGTTGGGTTACGTTACGTCACAGTTTAGAAGCGAAAATTTTGTATTACATGGGGATTTATTTTAATTATTCTACATCACTTTTGTATACCATAGATTGTATTATCATCATCTCAGTTCATAGTCCCACAGCTGGGCTCCAGCCTCCACCATAATAGGAGGAAATTTGATCTACTTTAAAATGCTGGTCAAATGTGTTAGTGGTTTTGTTTTTTCCCCTTCTCTTGCATTGATGTTATATGCGTTTTATATCCCTTAGTCGGCTCTTACGATCACCCACGGGTAAGATTGGGGGCGAATCATATTCTTACTCCGTCACCACAAGAGAATATATTAATTTATTTACATAAAATTATGAAAGCAGGAAAAGTGTTTGCCCCTCTCTTCATAAGTTCTCGAGAAATAAGTTTAAGCAACTGCTATGTAGCGTACTTACGCGTATTCCTTACAATCTTTTCTTTTTAACGTACGCGACAAATACACGTAAATAGCGGTCGCTTAAGCTATTTTTCTCGCGAACTTTTTCTCACAGAAAAAGATTGCAGATAAAAATTTCTCTTACATAAAAAAAATCATTTCCAAACAACTAATAAAAATGTATTAGATAGTGATTAACCAAATCATGTACAATTATCGACATATCGATAACACTTCACCTGTCGATCAATATCATCCAGGTGTTAAAATATTTAAATGTATGCTCGCACCGCTTTACCAGGTGTACCTCGCCGGTTGTGATTCATTGTGATTTAATTAATTGATTATACTTTTACAATATATTAACTATAATGAATATTATATTTAATGTTTATTAGTTTTATACCTACTACATTGAAACTGTTTACATAGATTATGCAAATGGCGTAGTAGTTACTACAAATGGTTGAAAACTCCAGAGTTTGTGTGTAATTTGTATAGGCTAATTGAAAGTTTTTAAAGCCTTCTGCAATACAAGGATTATTTTCTTAGTTGTGTCTATTAAAATAAAAAGATTTTCTTATTAAATTTTTGGTTTATTTATCGTTTATGGTGGTCCAGTAAGCAATACATCTGATTGTAAGTATTATTGTCTCTCATGGAACTTTGTAATACCAGATGTACAGTCAGACCGTTGTCTGACAATCAAAACTTACTCAGAAAGTTGGGCTGCCGAGCTTCTCTCTCACCAAACAAAGCGTAATAGCGCACTGTTTCCGCTCAGAATCAGATGTCGATTTTCTGCGAGAATGTGGTACTAACCTAGACGGGCCGGCTCGCGTGTGGAGACAGAGAACTGACAACATTTTGACTCTATCACTACAGAGATATCTAATACAAAATGAAATGATGAGTTAAACTTCATCATCATAATCATCATCTGAGTGCATATACGCATGCACTCCTTGGCTCAAGCCTACTCCACAATGCGAGAGAAATTAACTTGCTCCGATGGTCAGACGGATTAGCATATACTATCTTATATATATATCTATTTATATATGTCTATCTTATCTCATTTTATCTATCTATCTTATCTTAATTGTTCATTTACAAATGCTAAAAAATAAAAAATGCAATACGAAACTCCGTTATCATTGAAAAACACAATGTTATAATGCGAAATTATTAAACATTACACTTTGGGCTAAATACGGGACTTAGACTCTAAGTTATTGGCTTAATAAATCTTAATATACTACGACGCGGCGAGCATGTTAATGCTTCCTAATGTAGCGGGGACCACACGTTGCCCAAGCTAATTATATTTTTGTAAGGGATAAAATATGCAGTCAATTCTAAAGATATGTTTTAAAAATTAACTACCCCTAGGTATAATGCATAAGCACCGAATCACCGATTACGAAGCACCAGATGTACATAGATATTGGAAGTACAGGATTAATATTATCATAATGTCAGCTCATATATTGCCCACGACTGGGTTCGATTCTCCTCCACAAAAGAAGGGAAATTAACCCATTATATGACTACACGCTGTTCAGACGCGTTAGTATAAGGTTTTCATTTAAGTTTTCTTCTCTTGCACAGATGTTATATGCAAATAAGGTAAGACAGGGAGTGGTGAATTGTATTCTTGCTCCATCACCACAAGGAAAAGCATAGGATTCTAAGAGTCAATCAAAGAATATTTTGGGGTTTTATACGATTTTTATTTTGCTATGGGAGAAATTACGGTAAATTCTTAATAGAAGTAACTTAGAATCATGCTCTAATCGTACATAATATTTTGTTATACTAGATTTTCCGCTATTTTTTATATTAGATTTCATGAGTATTTGATTTTAAATTTATGAGTATGTGATTGACGCTGTAAGTTTGACGCTGGTAATTGATGCTGTGAGTTTAACGGTGACTCTGAGTTTGACGCTGGTATTTATGAGTATGTGATTTTTAATTTTCAGTTACAGTTACAGATTGTTTTCAGTTGAGAGTTTAAAAAATCCTTACTGATATTATAAATGCGAAAGTACTCTGTCTGTTTGTCGCTCTTTCACAGCAAAACTACTGAACCGATCTAAATGAAATTTAGTAAACAGATATTCTAGAATCTGATAAAGGACATAGGCTACTTTTTATGGCTAAATAAGTGTTGTAAAGGGGGATGAAAAGTTGTAAGGAAGTATCGTCAATCTTAAAGCCAGAAGCTTGAAACTTATTTTTAGGCTATTGATTAGATATAAATAAAATAGACGTTAAAATTTTTTTAAAATATTTATCCTTATGGGGTAAAATAAAAATATACAAACTTTATGAAAGTAACCTTTTACGCGGGTGAAGCCGCGAGCAGAAGCTAGTACTCTATAAATGGCAAAATGCTCCGTTTTAAGTGAAATATAGACGTGTCACATTTCTATTTAAATCCCGCTACTAACGACATCACATTAAAAATAGAAATAGGTACTTTGAAAATTTACAACAGAACATAGGAGTAAATTTTATTTAACCAAGTCGCAGCATAAGATTAATTTAAATAAAATATTTATAATTATTTTAGTATAGTTATCAAAATATTTCAATCATATTTTTCTTCTTTTCAGCCTATATACGTACTGTTGATCACAAGCCTCTTCCTCATAACGGAAATTAGCCTATTATGTCATGTTGGTAATGTTTAATTTTCAGTTTTCATATCTACTAATATTTCTAAATACATTTTTGAAATGCGTACGGGAAAGGAAGGGTTGGTGACTATTGTGTTCTTATTTCAAAAACACGGAAATCACACTCACTATCCCTTATAATTTTGTAATTATGGCCGTCCTCCTAACTACAATTAAACCAAGCATTACTTGTGATTTATAAAGATCAAATAGCAAGCTGCTGTTCTGTATGAAGTTGTACCAATCTCATCCCATCAGCAATTGCATTAATAAAAAGGTTTGATGTCAAATAGAACAGTGGTAATATTTAGACTAAAATATAACCAAAATTGTTAAAAAAGGAAAATAAGTTGTGTTAACCTCGTGTAGGTTTTTTTATTGGGTCAGGCTGGTTATCTCACCCATGTCTCACGGGGCAGTGGAAAGTAAGGCGTGTAACTACATAACCTGCTATACATATGTTATACCTCTCTATTCCTATACGGGCGGATTTTTGGTATAGAGTCCTTGTCTACGGTGAACTTCATAAAACTAAGACAAAAATGATAGGTAATGATGATTTAATAATTGTATTCATACAATTATTTGTTATACCTACTTACTCGTATATAAACTATTCTCACAGACAAGCATTTTATACGAAGTTCATTAAAAATCCACATGACTGTAATAGCAATATCATCATCACAACCCAAATATGGCCCACTGTTCGGCTCGGGCCTCTTCCGTAATTGGAGGGAAATTAACCTACTATACCGCGTTGGTCAGACGTATTGGTATAGGGTTTTGTTTTGAGTTTTCCTTCTCTTGCATAGATGTTATATGCGTTTTATATCCCTTACTCGTCTCTTAGGATCACCCACGGGTAAGATAGGGGGTGATGAATGTATTCTTACTCCGTCACCACATGGATAAATAGCAATATATATATTGCTATATTATATATATATAATAGCAATATATTAATGACTATTAACTTAAAAATGTTCCGTGTGGTGACAGATTCTATTGGTAAGCGTGGTATAGTACCTAAGTCAATTTCTCTCTCATTATAGCGGAGGTTCGAGCCCAGTAGTGGGACATATATGAGCTGAGATGATGATGATTATGAATTTAAAATATTTATTCTAGTACGTACAATCACAGATCAAAAGAAGAGTAAAAAGAATGATCAATTAAGTGAAAATAGTACTTATCAATATGTAAACAGCAAACCGTTTGATATATTTATTTATTCAGTAAAACGCAGCTCGCATTCGCAAACTACTAATAACGTTAAGCTAAAAAGGTATTGGAATAATTAATGATAGAAAAAGATTTCTCATGTATTGTACCGGGCAACCATTTTAACTGTCTAATCGTTGAGAATAACGAATGAGGGTACGCGTGCCATTTATTTTTATCGATGTCGATAAACTGCGCGTAGTTTCGCATCACTACAGCTATACATCTTTTTAATAATGAAAGGATTTGACAAAATGCAAATCACGGTCGAGGGGCGTAGGTCTATTAATGTATTTTGTTTTTATTCGGCCAATGTCTAAATAGTTTAACATGTTTTGAAAATCTGTGGAATAAACTATATATAACATAAAAAAGCAAACGAGCGTTCTTAAAATTATTAATAATTACAGATTAATAAATTGCCACTCCTACGACTGTTTTAAAAAACAACTAAATATATACATACACATACATATCATCACGCCATATTCTTTGCAGGGTAGGCAGAGAGAACAGAGTGTCAGAGAACTCTATCCTTCCATACTTCACTCGCTTCCTCAACATTCATAATTCTATTCATACACGGTCACCGGTTTCGGAGACTCTTGACTCCACCTTCCTTCAGTACGTGACCAATCTGGTCTAGGTAGGTGAGTCTTGGTCTCCCCCGGTACCTACATAAGGATGAAAGATACATACGAATACGGTAGTATTCGTAACCCTTACTTTGCTCGTGGAAAACGTAAAAGATGACTAAAAGCTTTATATCGATCTTGGCCAACATGATGCTGTCAGGTTAACAACTACCTTCCCAAAGAGGGTTTACGTCAGGCAGGCGGCCGGTCATAAAACTTATTGTCGATGCTATGCTATCGACAATATTTTTGGACGTGAGATACCTTATTCCTTCCCTGACCATGAACACTGAAGTGTTCAAAACGGCAGAAAAAAAAATCAAATACAAACGCGATTAAATCCGTAAAAAAAGTATTATTTCAAATTTATTTAAATTGTTTTTCGTTTTTTAACTAGCCATAGAGATTTAAAAATCCAATATGGCTGACTGCAATAAATATATTTGTTTCTATACAAGTAAATTTCGATAAAATGAAGCCGGTGTAGGTACATATTGATTGCAAGCTGTATTTGTAAGAGAATGTGCGAATTACTAGGAATTGTGAGCAATAGTTTGTGTAAATAAAAACCGGCGCAACGGTGGTCGAACCGAATGAGTAGGGTGACTATATGCAAGTGAAAATAAAGACTGTCTTTAAAATTAAAAAATATTTAAACTGATCATCTATTAAATTAATAATTTAAAAAATAAACCTCTCTGAATAAAAAAGAAATCGTCGTAACTGATTTATATATATATATATTATCACTTTCATTTCGATTTAGTTTTGATTAGAATATTAAATAAGTCCCTTTACGCCGATTTTTTCTTAACATTCAGTGGGGTACTTTCTAAGATCCACTAATGGGAGAAACGTTAGTCCTCGTTTATGTTATATGTATGCTACTTGGTTTAAAATCAAATTTTAGTAAATCATATTATGCTTACTCATATCTAATAAGAATACTTATTTTGAAATTGCCCCTCCATTCTTCTTTGCGAGGAATTTTACAAAAATATATAGATACCTATAGGTATATATATATATATATATATATATATATATATATATATGTATAGTCAAGCTAATAGACATCAATTTACTTGTGAACCACGCAAAGAGTTTACTTGAAGATAGAACCTATGATGGCCACCATGTTTATATATGAGGTGAGATATAAAATCTCAGGTCACATAAGTTCAAATTCTGAGCCTCCTTCATAATAAGAGGGAAATTTACTTACTATACTACGCTGATTCGTATAGGATTGGGTTGGTATAGGATTTTATTTCGAGTTACACTTCTCTTGCAAAGATGCTATCTATATTATAAACCTCAGTTCTTTTATTTCTTGTATGTTGACGGAGTTAGAATACAATGCACTGTCCTCTGTTTGATCCATAGGTGTCATAAAGGACGGCTAAAGGTACGATATGAGTATAACATCTATTAAAAAAAAGTCGAAAGAAAAGCTTATACGAACACGTCTGGCCGAAAGACTGAACCGTGATATAATAGGTCGATTTCCCTTCAGTTATAGAGGAGGCTCGAGCCCTATAGTACGACGGATACGAGTAAACATGTTAACGAGATGATGATGAGTCGTCGTTTCAGATACAAATGAGCAACAAAAGGATGAAATTTTTTTATTTTATCATTACACAGAGAAATGTCATTTATGCAGTTAAAAAAAAAGTTTTCTTAATAATATCACTGAATTGCGCTTAATGTACAAAATAGGTTTGTCCTGTGTTTGTGCATTTTATCATGGTTAATGTAGCGGTGTGTATGATATTTTTATGGTGGTGCTAAAACGTACGGCCGCCGGAAGATTTCCGATGTTTCTTTGTTCATATGATGAAGTGGCCGAGATATCGATACAGTTTTATGATTGGAAGGTCAAAACTATCGTGAATGATTTATGCAGTCTAATATTAGACAATCCGAGGTATTTTTTATTTTAAATGGCAATACTAGTTACCATCAAGTATGTTTTGCTTTTTCTTTGGCGGGAACATAAAACGCTAGTGTCATATGGTACTATTAAATTACATATATTCAATACTTTAGAGTTTTGCAGTCATCATTCTCCTACTCTTATCCCAATTACTTGGTGTTGATACAATATGTACTCTTCTTTCATAGCACATATTGTAACAGTTATTGGCGATAGTTTTATGACCGGCCGCCTGCCAGACGTCAACCCTCCTTCGGAATGAATGTTGAACAAACGGCATCAGATGGATTGTGGCCCAGGTCGTTATAAGGCTCTTAGTTGTCTTTTAAGATTTCCATGAGCAAATTAAGGGTTGGTAGTATTCGTAGCCGCTACCACACAGATAAGTTTAGTGTTTTGTAGTATTATATTAAATAATGTTGCTAGTTTATTGAATATAATATAGCAGTGCTTTATTTATAGATAGTTAATTTGCTTGCACACAATTGATGATAACTTGACTTACTGATGAACAGTAATTATGAAAGAGCTGCTTAATATAAAGAAAGTAAGTGTTATTTTTTAAGTTAACAAGAATTTACAGCACTTGTTTATATTCAGATTTTTAAGCAAACAATGCATCCGACGAAGGACTTTGCAGTCATATTTATGAATAAATATTAATAAAAAAAAAACACATAAGTTGTTAATTTATCTGCGATTATTTGGATATTATATATATATTATTTCACCGGAGATATAAATGTAATATCTTCAAATATGCTTTTAATTGCAGAAAGAGATTTGACACAATGTTTTCATGACACAGTATACCTGGCAAGTAGGAGGTAGCAACAACTAAAAGAAAGAAAACTTAAAATAAAACCTTATGCTAAATACTTCGATCATCGTGGTGTAATTTGTCAATTTCCCTGTTGCGAGTGGCCGTAGCGGGCATTATACTGGGCAGAAAAGAAAAGCTTGTCAGTTACCTATATAGTTATACCTAATTATCAAAGCGTAGACTGGCCACATACTGGCTATTGCATGCCTCATAATTGAAGCGTTAAGGTGATGCTCTACTCCCGATATATGACATTCAAGGACTTTTCAAAACTAAAAATGACTGTATTTTCTCACACTGCACTTATAGGAAAATATTATCATACATATGTCAAGAAAAAAACATTCGTTTAAACGTGTTTGATATTTTTAAAAAGCAATTATTTTGTTTAAAGTAAGAAAATACACATACATACATACATACATATCATCACGCCATATTCCTTGCAGGGTAGGCAGAGAGAACAGAGTGCCAGAGAACTCTATCTCTGCATACTTCACTCGCTTCCTCAACATTCATAATTCTCTTCATACACGCTCGCCGGTTTCGGAGACTCTTGACTCCACCTTCCTTCAGTACATGACCGATCTGGTCTAGGTAGGTTAGTCTCGGTCTCCCTCGGTACCTACATCCTTCCACTTTCGCATTGTATATCTTCTTAACCAGGCGTTCGTTCGGCATTCTTTCCACATGTCCGAACCATCGGAGCATTCCCTTTCGCATCTTTACACCAATACTCTCTTTCATACCTACTCGCTCTCTTACGTCGTCGTTACGAATGCGGTCGGTCAGCCTAACTCCACAGATTTTCCGCAGAGATCGCATTTCATCATCATAGATCATAGTAAGAAAATAGTTCATTAAAAAATTATTCGAGGATGTCCAGATATTCGTATGGATCTGGCACTGTCACGACCGTAAAAATTAATGTATCGAAGTATTTTTTTTAAAAGCTTCACAATCGCAATGCGCTTTTTCCTTTCGAAAATGGCTTGGTAATTATTTGTCGTTTAATTGCAATTAATAAAAAACTAAACTGCTTAGTCTTTAATGTATGTATACGTTATGAAAATTGGATTCGTTTACATATTATATTATATTATATTTAGTCGTTTACATATTTATTTATTTTTAGGATTACCAACGAAAAATACACAAACATACAATATAGTAGAAAAAGAATCACATGGATCATGTTTTGTGCTCTTTCATTTACAGGTAACCACAACTAACTAAATGTTACTTAAACTCTTTAAAACAAAATATTCATTTCCTACTTTTTTAAAAAGGAAAACATAAAATGATAAAACAATCAATATACAGTTGGCAAACTATATATAGCTACATACATATATATATTTAAACATACATTATTATATTGTAAATATATATTATATTCATTAAATGTACACAAGCGTGGAAGTAACTTACACATAAATTAATAAATCACAACTCGTCTTTACTTGTGTAAATACGAGTTGTGATTTATTAATTGTGTATGTATTTGTTTGAGTGTGTGTGTCACACACAAACAAATACAAACACACACACACACACGCATACATTAGTTACGTTAAGTTTTTGCTTTTAACGTCATTCTGTTTCTGCTAAAAAGTGTAAAAAGTAAATTGAAAATCCGTAATTGGCTGTAAGATTAGCATTAATGTTATACATAATATGTAAGAGCTGTGGATTTTGTTAACTAATAAATAAATAAATAAAGCAAGCGTAAATTATTTACGCTACGTCGAGAATGGCGCGAAATTGCAAAAGTATTTTTTTTTATTCATTTATGGCAATGACTAATAGTAAATGATAAATTATAAAAAAAATTAGGAGGCGTGCACTTTTGGATTTGCCAAACTATTATTCAGTTTTGTTCACATGTTAATGAAAATTAAGAATGTCATAAAGAATTTTCGCCCCAAAGAGCTCAGTAAGAACTCTCTGTATGAAGAAAAAGCCTTTCTTATCTGCTGGTGTCGTACAAGATTTTTTAAGGAATACGTGCTTATAACTCTTACTGGTTTATAACTATATATTTGATAAAATCAACTGTTTAATATCATTCAAAACGAAGAAAGAATTTTATTAATTCATCAGGACTTTAGTAAAGTAACAGGCACGTTACAAATTTCTTCATTTAGAAGTCTTATTAAAAACATGGAAACACACTTAAAGTATTGTTATTTCACCACTATTATTTTAGTGCTTTCTCTTTTTTCCTTTTTTTTATTGCTTGTAGTGGCAAACGAGCAAGCAACGCACCTGATGTTAAATGTCACTGCCGTCCAACCAATATAAACCCCAAACCCACCCGGTTGGGCTTCTCTGCATTACATTACATGAATTTTAATTTAGTATATAGCTTTAGTATATAACTTTGAATTATAATTTAGTATATAGCTAATAAAACTCTAAAAAATAAAATAATATAAGACCGCCAGCCATATGTCACAGATTGTAATTCCCAAGTACCAGGCGTTTAGAAACCACGAAGAGTTTATTCTAAGGTTTCATACATGAATACGGCCGTAGCCACTTTCCATATTTAGAGACTGTGTTTGTCCACTAGGCTGAATATTTATATAATACAGTGCGGTGGAACTCGAGTAAATAGTCAAGGCTCTGTGGAGTTGTTTGCGATTGACTGACCTAGTGTAAATACTAAATCATGTGTTAGACTTCATGTGTAGATATATCGAGGTGCTTGCAGAGTGAGTCTATGGAGTCACCCCGGGCCGATTTGGTGGGGCGAGACGCATCCATAATCTACCGCAAAAAAAGAAAAAAAAATGGGGGTTTGCTGTCCTGGTAACGATTCCTTGACTTCCCCAATAGCGTGTATTCTCTAACTATACCCGCACACCCCCCCTCTCTCTCTCTCGTGCCGCGTTTCTAGTGCAATGTTTTATCTGTAAAAATTTTACCATCATGCGCGCAAAGAAGTATTAATTCAAAATAAATCTGGCACGTAACGGAAAAACGTGACATTTGTTTTTTCCCATACGTCAATAAAGAAGTTTCACTCTATGATAAAATCACTTAAAATAACCATTAACAAGGAAATACTCGAGGTTTAGCCTTATGCCAATCCAGTAAACTATTGTGGTATAATAGGCTAATTTAGTTTATCCAGTTACATGGGCTATAAAGCCTGTGTGCGGCTGGATGATGGAATGTCGCCTTGGTTTGACGTCAATATCGGCGTCAAGCAGGGATGCGTTCTGTCAGCCAGGCTGTTTATCATATATCTGGATAAATGTTTCCAAAGGTTGAACGATATGAATGTGGGAGTCCAGGTGGGCGACTCAGTGGTCACTGCTCTGCTCTATGCAGATGATGCAGTCCTGCTGGCACAGTCAGCGACTGACCTGCAGACCCTAGTCGACACAATGACAGAAGATTGTAAGAAAAGAGGTCTACGCGTGAATGTGAGCAAAACCAAAATAAAAGAAAAGAAGAGATTTTCTTTGAAAGAGATGAAGCCAGAACAGATGTAAGAGTAACAATAGGTAATGATGTACTGGAGCAAGTGGAAATCATTTATTAAAGACAACGACTGACTTAGCAATGGACAATGATTTTGCAAAAAAATATATAATCAGATAGTGAAATACTTCAATAGAAGCCTACCAAAATTTAGATAATGTTATAAATATACATACATACATATCATCACGCCATATCCCTTACAGGGTAGGCTGAGAGAACAGAGTGCCAGAGAACTCTATCCTTGCATACTTCACTCGCTTCCTCAACATTCATAATTCTTTTCATATACGCTCGCCGGTTTCGGAGACTCTTGACTCCACCTTCCGGTCAGTATGTGACCAATCTGGTCTAGGTAAGTTAGTCTCGATCTTCCCCGGTACCTACATCCTTATATTATGCTTGTTATAAATATGGTTGTTATAAGTTCAACTTGAAGCTATAAGTTAAATCTAAGCCTTAAGTACTGCCTAGTCTCCTCATAAGTGACTAGGAGCATAGGAAGCTATATTATCTTTTACTGCTGGCTTTCACATCCCCCACGGAATAATAAACAGTGTATTCTTAACGATAAGTAAATCTGATCAAATTAAATTGAGTAATATGTAAATACTTGGCTTAAAATATTTTGTAACCAGGGCTTGAAATTCCTAGAGATCAGACTCCTATCAATATTTTTTTATAAATCGAACAAAGAATTGTACTAAATGATTATTGTTTATGATCTAAATGTAAAACTGACTTAGGTCCGTGTTTTATGAATACACAGAGTATAGAACAATGCATCAAGAACTTTGAACAGTAGCCGCACAGAGTAGCGCAACTCGAATAAACACTTGTTCGTTTTATACCACGATTCGAAGCATCAAGGCACTTCGCGCCACACTGTGACATTCTTCCATCCATATTTATTGTAAGAACATCCACTTTTTTGTCGACGCTACTTTTTTAAACTCACCAGTGTAAAGGTTAGTGATGTTTGCCTTCGAAGGTTTTAGTCGACAAGATTATTTTTTTTTGTCGTAATGTGTGGTTCGTTTTTAAAAGTGTTATTTTGTGATGTGGCAGTTTTCTTGTTGATGTTACGTTACGAAATGTTTTTTAATGACATGTACTGCTGATTTACGATGAGTTTGATTTGTTATAATCATTGTAATGTTTGCTATTTTTATATCAGTTTTATGAGGAACTAAAAATAGTACCTATTTTTAACGTGTCCGTCTTTAGTATCCGTCTCTATAATCCTTATTTTCCATGCGGGCAAAGAGTAAGAATACAATTAACTACTCTTTTATTGTTCGTGAGAGACCCAAAAGACGACTAGGAGGTATAAAATGTATTATAACTTTTATCCAAGAGAAGGAAAACTCGAAAAAATCTCTATACCAACCTGTTTGACTAGCATAGTAGGTCAATTTTCATTTTTATTAGGCTCTTATAGGCTTGATCCCAGCAGTGGGACATATATGAGCTGATATGGTGATGACGATAAATCTTTCTTTAGTTTACTAAAAGAGAACTGGAAAATCAAATAACTTTTATTTTATGTTATCATAATCTCAGCTCATATATTCATATTGATCAAGTTAAATGCATTTCAATTTTAATAATAGACAGAGAGAGTAATACAAATAAGATGACGTCACCTTTAACCGTGGCGTCAACAAATATAATATAGTTTCTCTAGAAACGGAAAAGTATGCCAATTTTTATAATAACTTTAAAAGTTTGTAATGTTTTTGTACATTTAAAATTTACATATACCTCTTATAAAAATATTAGTAATCATTTATTATTTTTATAGTAGCCAAATAAGGAACTAAGGATAATTATATGACGTCATGTTGGATTCATCAAAAGTAAATTAGAAATAAACTGTATGCTCATCCATTTGACTAGCGTGGAATAATAGGCCAAATTTTCTTCTATAATGTTCGTATATTAATTCTATTCTTGGACTCGATGCTCGTGCGAGATCGAGTCCAAGAATGGGATGTTTATAAACTATAAACATAGAACAAAAGATATCGACAAAACATACGTAGATTGCAGTGCGTGAAAATTTCGAGATAAGAACATTATTAGATTTGGATTTTTGATATTGAAAATTGTTAAATGTATAGAGAAACTAAAATACTTGTGAGAATTGTCTTAGATGTTATTAAATCTATAGAAAAAGTTACGTTAGCTATCCGTATATTTATGGATTGGCGCTATACTTTTATTTTATAAGGTTTTTTTTTTAAATCATTTTGTCACTAAATAATAACTTATTTTATATAGTAAATTTATGTATAATAATTATGTCTAATTCATCATCATTCTCCTGCTCTTATCCCAACTTTTTGGGGTTCACATAATATGTACTACTCGTACACATTGCAAAAGTTTAATATTATAGTCGGCCGCCTGCCTGACGTCAACCCTCCTTGGTAATGTAATTGTTTACCAAACGGCATCAGATGAAGTTGGCCCAGGTCGATATAAACCTCTTAGTATTCTTTTACAACATCTACGAGTAAAGGAAGGGTTGATAGTATTCGAAGGCTAGCGCCTGTGGTAGCCCACACAACAATATTTATGTCTAATTTATGGACAAAATTAACACCGCGATTGATATAACAAAGTTTGATTTATAGAAAACAAATCCTGAGTAAAAAATGTGTCTATTATTACTGAATAGCTTATTTTCACTGCTTAAATTAATAAACTATTTAAGAAAGTTATTTTAAATAAATTAGTAATCGCCAATACTAAATCTCGCTCAACTATTTAAATTCTATAAATGTAATAATATTATGACCAACTAGCTTCTGCCCGCGGCTTCGCCCGCGAAAAAGGTTATTTTCCTAAAGTTTTAGATCCCGTTTTATTTTTGACCGTCGGTAATACAATGCAACGGTATTACAATACTCAGGGTTGGAACTTCATTACTGAACTGCTAGATGGCGTTGAAGAAGCTAGATTTTGAGATTTTTTGACAAACAATTTTTTTATTTTTCATATAATTTTTTTAATTTTTTTTTTATAAAAAGTATCCTATGTTACTTTTAATACCTCCAAGAATATGTGTACAATGTTTCATGATGATCCGTTGAGTAGTTTTAGCGTGAAAGCGTAACAAATAAACTTACATTCACATTTATATATTAGTAGGGATAGGGATTAGTAGGGATTGACCACTAAGTGAAAACTTTCACTATTGCCTCAGATCTAAATTAACTCATTCAATATGCACGAGCTTCAGTCAATGGGCTCATTCATTCAGTAGAAATACTCCAACATAGAGCCGATAACTAACACTGAACATAAGGTTAATAACGATAGCGATAAACCGGCAATTTTCACGGATTACAACCGAATACTTATTGTGATATATAATGTCAAAACAGATGTCGAACATGCATGCAATCATCGTTTGCAGGATAACAAAATTATAATAATATTGAAATATTTTAAGACAATGATCTTTAAACTTATTTTATAAAATTGTGAATGAAATTGTAAGGTTCTTGGCTGAAAAATCATAACATTTATTTATAAGTATGTACCTATATAAAGCGAAGCGATGGCTACGTTTCGTTTTGTGAGGTTAGCCTTAGGAATGCTGTGGCAATCCTCAAAATTATGTTTTTACGAAACTTTAACTTCTATATTTTCTGTAAATATAATAGGAATATATTATTATTTCAGATGAAATAAACATTTTGCAAGAAATTATCTAACTGATAACGAAAACTCCACCAATTTTTCTTATGTTGTTTAGGAGGTCTCTGGGCATTTAGAGACAAGATTGTGTGACAGTCAGAAGAGATTTTGTTTTACTGTGTAAAGATTTATGGGATATAATCTTTATAGTTTAAGTAAATTGTTGTGTGGTAGCCGCTACGAATACGGCCAACCCTTACTTTGTTCATGGATGTCGTAAAAGACGATTAAGAGCCTTATAACGACCTGAGCGAACTCCATCTCATGCCGTTTGGTCGACAATTACATTCCCAATGAGGGTTGACGTCTGGCAGGCGGCCGGGTCATAAAACTATTGCCAATAACTTTTACAATATGTACTATGAAAGAAGAGCATATATTGTATCGACTCCAAGTAATTGGGATAAGAGTAGGAGAATGATGATGAGTTTGAGTAGGGAACATAATAATTTAAAAAGCACGTAGAATTTGTTAAATAAAATTTACTAAATGTCTCAATAAATATGAAATTGTTTTATATATCGACAATTATAGAACCAATTGGTCCCACAAATGTTAGGAAAGCTGTCGATCCCCGTAGACTGTGTGTCGCGTGTGTTAACGAAATACAAATATTAGTCAACACACGACACAAATTAAGACTAATGTCTAATGTAAAGCATAGTTTAACTTTAAACTAAGTGCTTGGGCAAAGTGACAGTTGCTGATTACCACGCCGGGTTAGCTGTTAATGTTAACTGTGAGTTTAGCTACTGTTGCTGTAACTTTGTTCTTACCTTATTATTTTCATTAAAATAACATATTATCTAGTTAGCACATTCATATTTTTATGAATTATGTTATTCATGGCAATAATTATTTGTAGTAATGTCCTATAATTACATATATACACTGTAGATAAAAAGGCAATATTCAGTTAATATAAAAAATATAGAAATGATAAGATGTTGGATGAAATAAGTTTTTATTAAGATTTAATATCAAAAAAATCATCATGATTTATTTAGCCCTTCATCGTCCACTGTTACATGTAGTATTTCTCCATAAATGAAGAGATAGCATGGTAATCGCCACATTTAGTAGCTGTATTGGTGATCAGAGTGAGGTGTTATACATTTTGCAGGAAAGAAGCGCTGCCACTCTTCTGACTCTTGGCAATTTTTACAACTTCTAAAAACAAGGGATTGGAATTGTTTTCTTAACGTTTAGACACATAGGGTCTTAAATGTTAAACAGATACATCCATAAAATCGATTCAAA
Organism: Lymantria monacha; assembly: GCA_905163515.2. NCBI lineage: Eukaryota > Metazoa > Arthropoda > Insecta > Lepidoptera > Erebidae > Lymantria > Lymantria monacha. The sequence goes on along the minus strand of LR991106.1, from coordinate 17,475,562 downwards.
GATATATTTATAAAAAGTAATCAAATAAAAATATTTAATAGTCACTATTCACAGTCTATAAAAGAAACACGGCTACCGTCTACAATCATACAACAGTGTTAATAAAATTGAAGACTTGGAGTTTAAAGCTCATAAAACTTCACTGTATGAACTTATTCGACTATGAGGTTTTTATAAAGGCCTTTGACAATATCGACCACCCATTCGAATGACTTTTAAAGGAGTAAGTTAAAATTAAAAATGTTAAAACGTGCATCGCAAAGGTTTTATCAGGTAGAGGGATCCGTGAAATCTATCAGAGTAGTGCAAGTTTTGTATCGGACGTGTGAAGAAAGAGTCTCACAAGGTGAGCCCTCGGCCCGATTGTATTAATACCTTGCATTTGTGTGTTTTCAGCGGATGTTAGTAATATTGTAACGGTTAAGGCTCGATTCTGATAAATTTGTTATATTTAATTTATTGTTCAATCACCTGTTTTGCCATATATTAGTTTATTCCTTTGATACTTTGTAAATAAATATTTGTTTTGTTGCTTTTTGTGTATCATAGTTTGTCAACGGTAAGGTTTGTCGATAATATTCATATAGAAACATGATCAACACTTCTTTATCTAGAATTTAAAAGCAATAAATATAAAACAAACCTGCACTCTACTTTCAGTAAGTCCAATCCTCATAGCGATTTCCTCTCGCATGAAGATGTCAGGATAGTGCGTCTTTGAGAAACATCTCTCCAATTCATTCAATTGCGCCGGAGTAAACCTTTAAACAATATATAAATATTATTTTTCTTTGTAGATTAGTAGTAAGAATCTTTTCGTGATCCCCGTTTTATATACTCGTATTACTTTAAGAAAATGAAAAATACGAAAAAAAGCTTTGTCAGTTCTTTTGGCAATTTTACGCCTGTTATGAAGGAGAAATACTGGTAGGACCACGCTGTTGACAGTCTCTGTATATAGCCGTGGGCAGGTCTGTCCGGGGTAGTACCACACTCTTGCAGAAGAACGACATCTGAGTAATGGCATTCTGATATTGCGCTTCGTTCGGTTAGCGAGAGAGCTGGAAGCACAACTGGGTGGGTTTGGGGTTTATATTGGTAGGCAGCGGCCTAGCTATACCTTTAGTATTGCGAAGGTCCATGGGCGGCAGTGACACTTAACATCAGGTGTGCTGCTTGTTCATTTGCCACCATAAACAATAAAAAAAGGAGATTCTTGTGGAATAATTCGTATATAGGTGAAAAAAAAGAAAATCATAGGAATAGGCACCTGCTGGCGTGACAGAAGTAATAGACTGACTAGTGACGCCAGCAACTAGTCTGATCAACGTGGTTTAGTAGTTTAATTTCCCTCGCATTATGGAGGATGATCGAGTAATAGTAGGACGTGGATAAGCTAAGTAGAAGAACCAAGCTGCCACAAAAAATATGGTTTATTTCTTTTGCCTGAGGTTTTACCTATATTTTTAGATAGTTGAGGTTCATTATGTTAAGAACTGTTTGACTTTTTATTACTTATTATCTTTTTACCATTACTCATTCGACACCGCTATAGGATTCATCCATTTCACCTGGTAATATTATGGTCTTCAACTGTACGTTTTTAGCAATCATTTCACCCACTTTTTTTTTATTGCTTATGGTGGCAAACGAGCAAACAGCACATCTGATGGTAAGTGTCACTACTGCCCATGGGCCTTTGCAATACTTAGGGTATTGCTTAGGCCGCTACCTACCAATACATACATACATATCATCACGCCATATCCCTTGCAGGGTAGGCAGAGAGAACAGAGTGCCAGAGAACTCTATCTCCGCATACTTCACTCGCTTCCTCAACATTCATAATTCTCTTCATACACGCTCGCCGGTTTCGGAGACTCTTGACTCCACCTTCCTTCAGTATATGACCGATCTGGTCTAGGTAGGTTAGTCTCGGTCTCCCTCGGTACCTACATCCTTCCACTTTCGCATTGTATATCTTCTTAACCAGACGTTCGTTCGCCATTCTTTCCACATGTCCGAACCATCGGAGCATTCCCTTTCGCATCTTTACACCAATACTCTCTTTCATACCTACTCGTTGTCTTACGTCGTCGTTATGACTTACTTTACCTACCAGTAATATACCCAAACCCACCCGGTTGGGCTTCCGGCTCCTTCGCTCACCGAACGAAGCAATAGCACATTGCTTTTATTCAGACGTCTATCTTCTGCGAGAGTGTGGTACTACCCTGGATGGACCGGCCCGCGGTTGTAGATAGAGAACTGTCAACAACGTGGACTTACCACTATAAAGATGTAGAAGAGTGGTAGAACCGCACTGTTAACAGATCTCAGTTTACAACCGCGGGCCGGTCCGTCTGGAGCAATATCACACTCTAGCAGAAAATTGACGTTTGTGCAGTGGCGATGTGCTGCTGTGTTTCTTTCGGTCAGCGAGAGAGCCGGCAGCCCAAAATTTGGGTGAGTTTGGGGATTTTTATTGATAGACAGCGACCTAAATATATAGCAAAGGCCCATGGGCGGCAGTAACACTTACCATCAGGTTTTACTGCTTGCTCGTTTGCCATAAAGAGTAATAAAAAAATAATATTAAGAAAAATAAAAGCCTTACCTCGTCCGATGTCTCTTCTGCTTGGCCGGCTTATCGCTGTCTGAGGCTGAAGATGACATACTAACGGGCACGGTGGCCATATGCCCTCCACTATGCTGTTGGTGGATGCCACCTGCAATAATAAATCTTATTAGTTTTTTGTTTATTTTAATTTAAAAATACGACACTTTGTATTGAGAAAATACTTGTGGCTCAAATTATATCCGGTTTAAATCTGAGCTCACATACCTCTCATTACTAAGGTTGCACCTCTTTTAAAATAGAAGGGAAATTGACCTACTATTCTACGCTGGTCAGATGGTTTAGTATAAGAATTTGTTTCAAGTTTCCCCTCTCTTATTTTTGCCTTCTCTTAATTACACCTGCATTCAAAACAATATGATGATCGTATATACAATTGTCCTGCGTGGGAATCGAACTTATGTGGGTTCAAGTGGCACAGGATATAGCTTCTTAGATTATTTCACTTTCATTTATGTTTAAACTAAAATCTTGAAAATAAGTTTTTGAAAATCTTATTTAAGTACCATTTAGCATTATTATATTATTAAGGTTTTGGGCATGGGGATGGATAAAGTATATATAACAGTGTATTTCATTTTCTAGGTGAACTAATTTTGATGATTCTATTTGAAAGCTGGTGCTTCCTTTGTGGTATCATTTAAATTTGATCAAGATCTGATCTGATTCTTGACTACCTTGTTCTAAACGCATTTTTTTCAGGTAAAGTCTTGTATTATTGTGTGAGGAAAAGCGTTGAGGTTAAACTCAGGTATCAAATAATCGGTAAAATATCAGGTATACCCAATACAGTGTCTTGTTATCCTTCGGGTAAGGAAGAAGTGTGTATAATTTTATGTAAATAAATGTATGATAAATACATTGAATTCCCTATCTTACCTGTGGGTGATCGTATGAGACGGCTAAGGGATATAAAACATATGTGTAAAACATCTATGCAAGAGAATTAAAACTTGGAATATAACCAACACATACGTGTTAGTATGGGGTAGTGTTGCCCAAATGCAAGACCAAGACTCGCTGCAAGAGTCTCGCAGTGCTCCCTTAGACAGCTTTTTACTATTCTTATGGCAAAGAAAGGATTGTCAACATTTTGTGTTTATAATACCAGTACACGGAGAAATAATTTGATGTTATTTTAAACAGTCTCATGATAGATAGGTGTGATTATAGCCCCACTCCCGTTAAATGTTATGTACCTAATTATAGATAATTGAGCAGTTAGTGGCACTTGATGAATTTCATTAATTTAGTTGGATTTTTCATTTCTATGTGAATTTTTAATTTCTATCAAAACAAGTGATTCTGTGTTATTCTAACAGTGAGAGTTGTAAGACTTGTGAGACTCGCAAGAGTCTTGAATTTGGACAACACTAGTATTGTTTTTAGACAACCAGTTAGACAACGAGTTTTGTTTAGACAACTTGCGTGGTATAGTAGATCAATTTTCTTCTCATTATGGAGGAGGCTCGAGCCCAGTAGTGGGACATATATGAGGTGGGATAAAACAACGAATGCTATTCAGATTGATTGATGAAATACAAAAGTTGTGCTGTATGGTAGCGGCTACGAATAGTACCATCCCATTCTTTGCTCTTGGATGTCGTAAAAGATGACTAAAATCATAGACCTGCGTCAACTCCATCTGATGCCGTCTGCTTTTGCATTCCCAAAATGAGTTGACATTAGGCAGGCGGCTGGTCATAAAACTACTGCATAAAACTTTTGCAATACGTACGCTAGAAGCGGAGTTCTTATTTTGTCGACTCCAAGTATTTAGGATAAGAGTAAGATGATGACGATGATGAAGGTTCACTTCTATCTTCTATATATTATCCATCTCTGCATTCATTCCCTTTCTATTCATATCATTCTTCGGTCTTCCCTTCCTCCTAAAGCCTTCAACATTCATAATTAAAACTTTTCTCACAACATTACTTTCGTCCCGTCTCATCACATGTCTATACCAAGTCAGGCGTTCACTTTTCAACTTTTCCGTCACTGGCGCCACTTTCAAACTTTCTCTTATATACTCATTTGTTATCTTATCCATTCTCGTCAGGCCACATCTTAACATTCGCATCTCTGCTACATGCAGGCGTCTCTTATCCGTCACTTTTGTAGCCCAACATGCTGAACCATATATTCTCCTACTCTTATCCCAATTACTTGGGATCGATACAATATGTATTCTTGTTTCATAGTAGATATTGTAAAAGTTATTGGCAATAGTGTTATGTCCGGCCGCCTGCCAGACGTCAACCCTCCTTGTTTACCAAACCAAACCAAATTGTTGACCAAACGGCATTAGATGGAGTTGGCCCAGGTCGATATGAGGCTACCCTGGAAGTATGTTCCGCCTGGGGAATTCAGCGCCGCGACCTGTCGGCAGTCATAGGAGCGGACCTGTCGTTGTCGACCATCATCAATAAGATGCTTGACAGCGACAGGTACTGGACGTCGATGGCCTCATTTTGCGAGGAAGTCATCTCTGCAAAGGAGGCCGCGGAGCGGGAACGCGAAAAACTCGCGTCTGGGAGAGGGAAGCGCCGTTACGCGCACCTCCTCCCACCGCCTTGAAGGCTGACTGGACGTGGCCAGATGGCTAAGCGTCGGAGTGTCGAGGATAGAATGTCATTAGACGATCTCTCCGGCATCCCGTAAAAGCGTGGAAGGGACCGCTGTTGGTTTTTGTGGGTATTCTGGCCGCCAACATATCAATGGTCGGCGAGTAGCAAAGGAACTGGCAGGGGATAGTGCGTATAAGCATTTCCACAGATTAACAAAAAAGAAAAAGGTCGTCTTAGTCGTCTTTTACGATATCCACTAGCAAAGTAAGGATTGGTAGTATTCGTAGCCGCTACCACACAGGTTCACTTCTATATATATCTTTACGAAATACATTGTCTAGTTTTTTATACGTAATAATGATTGAAGAAATACCGAAATATATAACATTGACTATCACATATGAGGAGTTCAAATATTCCCTTGAGATATCATTTCGACTTTGTTGTCAAGAATAATTTATCAATGACTATTAAACATCGCAAAAAAATCCGTACATATGCTTTTGCAATCAATAAAATTCACTAGACAGGATGTGTCGTAAAAGAAGACGATAGAAGTGAAGCTTTTGATTGCATAGATGGCGTAGTGGTTCAGATGCTGACCTCCTTTGCCAGGGCTGTGAGATAGATTCCTATACAGGACAATACTTTGTGCTATCTACTAGACATGTGTAGGTAAGTAATGTGAGTGATGTATCACAGGTAATATTACCCGACCGTGTACTGACTCATTACACATTACGCGACTAAACATCACATCGCATGAAACATGTCGCGAACACCCGTGTACTGTTTTGCATTTCTGCAATGTTCGGTGTCTGGCAATTCAATATTTATTTTGAGCTTTATTTTCAGAACGTTAAGGCTTATACCGATGGTTTACTGTGTGAGACACAAGGAGGTTTCAGGAGTGGAAGAGGATGCATGGATCAAGTGTTCTCTCTGTGCAACATTGTGGAGAAGCATCTGGCTCTAGGTCAGAGGGTTTTCTGCAGTTTTCTGGATCTGGAGAGAGTATTTGACACGGTTGTACGAAAGGAACTTTGGGACATTTTACCGGAGTATGGTATTAACGGTAAACTGCTACAGGCTGTGCAGTCCAGTTACATGGGCTGTAGAGCCTGTGTGCGGCTGGATGATGGAATGTCGCCTTGGTTTGACGTCAATATCTGCGTTAGGCAGGGGTGCGTTCTGTCAACCAGGCTGTTTATCATATATCTGGATAAATGTCTCCAAAGGTTGAACGATATGAATGTGGGAGTCCAGATGGGTGACTCAGTGGTCACTGCTCTGCTTTATGCAGATGATGCAGTCCTACTGGTACAGTCAGCGACTGACCTGCAAACCCTAGTCGACACAATGACAGAAGATTGTAAGAAAAGGGGTCTATGCGTGAAAGTGAGCAAAACCAAAATAATGGTCTTTGAAAGAAACGAAGCCAGAACAGATGTAAGAGTAACAATAGGTAATGATATACTAGAGCAAGTGGATAAATTTGTATATCTTGGATGTGGATTTAGGCGAGATGGAAGGTACACCACTGATACAGAGCGAAGAGTGAATGCGGGAAATAGAGCGAACGGAACGTTGGGGCAACTTCTCGGCAGCCACCACCTCAGCCAGAAGGCACGTGTAGCAATACATAACGCAGTGCTTGTCCCAACATTACTGTATGGAAGCGAGAGTTGGGTATGCAGTATGAAAGTAAAATTAATGCGGTCGAAATGCGATCTCTGCGGAAAATCTGTGGAGTTAGGCTGACCGACCGCATTCGTAACGACGACGTAAGAGAGCAAGTAGGTATGAAAGAGAGTATTGGTGTAAAGATGCGAAAGGGCATGCTCCGATGGTTCGGACATGTGGAAAGAATGCCCAACGAACGTCTGGTTAAGAAGATATACAATGTGAAAGTGGAAGGATGTAGGTACCGAGGGAGACCGAGACTAACCTACCTAGACCAGATCGGTCATGTACTGAAGGAAGGTGGAGTCAAGAGTCTCCGAAACCGGCGAGCGTGTATGAAGAGAATTATGAATGTTGAGGAAGCGAGTGAAGTATGCAGAGATAGAGTTCTCTGGCACTCTGTTCTCTCTGCCTACCCTGCAAGGGATATGGCGTGATGATATGTATGTATGTAAGGCTTATATTTCTTGACGCCGCCCGCCGTATGTATAGAGCGCTATCGCATTACGCATCACACATGACATGAAATGTCATGTGTGATGTTTGAAGTGATGGTTAAATGTAATATTACTCGGCATGAAATGTAATGCCATATCACATCACTTCGCGAAGTACTGTTTTGCGCATGTCTACTATCTATAAAGTGTTGTTCTGAGTCTTTGTATAATTTATCTGCGTTAATTCTATGTACTACCCTACCTAACCTACCCTTCTAACTAAAGTTAGAGTATAAAATCGAAATAATATGTAAATGTTCTCCAATAGATGGCGTGGGAAAAGTTTTCCATAAAAACGACAATATGAGCGACAATTTAGCTATCACATGTCACAATTATCTAATTGGTAAGATGATTTCAAGGCATTTTCAATAGATCAAGTCCTGGCCATCATTTTTTTGAGTTACAAATGCATGTATTTTATTATAAATTGTGATGTTTTTATATACCTTGTAAATGTTCGGTTCGTATGTTGTGCGCGATATGCAGTCGAGCTCCGAGCGCATGGTGCGGGCGCTCAATGCTCGGTTTGATCTCGTGCGACTTGCTCTCCTCCCCACACGTCTCTTTGTGACCTATTGAACAGAAAATACACTAAAATAATCATCATACTATTAATTTAAATCAATTAAAAATCCTTGTGATTTTTATATATATATATATCTATCTATTATTATCAATATAATATTTTGTTCAAAATTAATCTAATAACATATAACCGGAATGGCACATGGCCGCAAGTTGTTCTCAACTTAAAATCTTCTGATTTGGCGAGAAATTCAGCGGGTTCGCATTAATTTTTGAGGTACTTCTTTTATATAAAATTATATTATCATTATTATCGCAGCTCAAGTAAGTCCCACTCCTCCATAATAGCAAGGAAATGACCTAATATACCACGCTGGTTGGTTGGTATTTTTTTTTGGCGGGCTATCGAGTCCACCCTATTAAATCCGTACGAGTTGACATGAGAAACAGAGCGCGATCCTTTTCTTTTTTTTTGTGTATGTTTAGTTGTTAGCCATAGATGGCTTTAACAATTTTACGCGGACTATGGGTGAGCGCTGAGGGCTCTCAACCAGAAAGGTGCGCGATCTCATAGACCCGCCCTATATGTATCTATATACACCGTGCGAGTGAGCCATTAGTACCCGGTACTTCGGTGGCTGGTGGGTTACGTTCACAAGTATCCTCTCGAGTATAGAGTTTTAATTCGTGTTCTCACTCTCTTGGTTAGATGTAATATGCATATTATATCCATTAGCCATATTTTACAACACTCACGAGCAAGATATGGGGTAGTACCTTGTATTCTTGCTCTGTCACCACAGGCAGAGTAAAAATATGTTTAATAAGTATTAGCTCTAATGTGAAGCCATTGGAACTAGAATATATTTCATTTGCAAAATTTAATGCAATACGATAAGTGAACCAGATCTTACAACCAACATTCGTTCACAAGTTAATTACTAGAGCAGCTATCACTCGTTTTAGTCGATATTAACTGTGTGTTTGTATAGCCTTTCTTTAATTTTTCTGTCAGGTTTTGCAATGTACACACGCTGTCCATTCCGTCCGGGGCGACGGAAGGGCAACACGTGACCCTATAACCCGCCATATTCTTTCCTCATCACCGTTGGACCAGCCATTGGTACCGAATACTAGACATCAGTGGCCAGACCGGTGGGTTACCCTTTTGTGTGCCATCCCCGCTCGATGCGCTCAGGCCGTCAGCCTCTCTGCAGTTGCCGAACTATTCCCCGGTCCAATCACCCGTCACAGCTAGGATAGCATGGGGTACGCGCACCTGCGGAGGACGATGTCACTGAAGAGGATTGCCTCTCAGACCCGCTCCGCCGCCTCCTTCTGCGAGACGACTGTCTCACAGAAGGCGGCGACCACGTCTCAGTTCTTGACGCTGTCAATCATCGCCTTAGCGATGGTCGGCAGCGTCAGATCGGCCTCGATGATTGCGACATGTTCACGGCGCTGCTTTGCCCAGGCCACAAAGACCTCGAGCGTATGCTGCGCCGTGTCCTCTTCGCAATCGCAGTGTTGGCAGGATGGTGTCTTCTCCCTCCTCACGACCTTGTGCAGCTACTTTCCGAAGCAACCATGCCCCGTCAAGTCCTGCACCAGTCGGAAAGGGAGGACCCCATGCCGCCGATTCAACCACTCTATTAACACCGGCCAGAAGGCTTCCGCGGTTTGAACGCCGAACCCAGGCATCTCCAGGACTGCCTAACTGGCAATGACATCCCGGCGGACCTTGCTCTCCAAGCGGCTTACTCGCGGGGCAAGACATTGCTGTCCTCTGCAACGTCACCGACGCCCGTCGGTTAAGTTCGGTGAGTATCTCCGCCTCTGTTTAGCCCTTCTTACGATGAGGTGATGATAATATAATTATCACACTGGATTGCCGAGTTGGTGAATTTCCATTTTCATGACCAGTTTTTACAATTTACAGGGAAAAGTAAAAAGACTAATTGTGAAAATCATTGTGAAAGATAACTAAAATTTTCAAAGATGCATTATGACGTTATGCTCCTTTGTAGGGAGGCCAATATTCAACGAGGCTCAAGCACATGAGTAAATAAACGTACAGAGACAAACATTCAAATAACCGCGCCACGGTAGGTACATCACTACAAGTATGATGCGCGTGTGTGCGTGAGCACTGGCGGCTCGTCACGTACGGAACGAAACCTGTTTAGGCTGTTTCGGCCAGTGCTCAAACAAAGGGATCACTCACCGCTCGCTGTGCATCGCGTCGCGCGTGTGTCGTTGTTTTAAATTTGAAATTTGAATTAATTAGAAAGAGTGTAAATATGGTTTATTGTACTATGTGCATGAACAACAATCGAAAAAATAAAAACATATTTTTTATTGAAAATGACATTGTATGTTAATAGATCTGAACAACCTATAAATACGGGGAAAGACTCTTTTTTCAGCCATTACAAAGACTTTAACGAAAGCAGTAGGTATACAATTGGGTTTTTTAATAATACCTCCTGACAACTTCATCGCATGACATCCACGAGCAAAGTAAGGGTTGCTAGTATTCGTAGCAGCTACCACACAGCGTGGGTAGAGTGGTAGACGACTAAGGGATATAAAACGCATACCTATAACATCTATGCAAGAGAAGGAAAACTCGAAACAAAACCCTATACCAACACGTCTGACCAGCGTGGTGTAGTAGGTCAATTTTCCTTCCGTTTGAAGGAGGATCGAGCCCAACAGTCAGAGCTGTATGAGCTGAGATGATGATGATGATGAAATATTAATATTCGAAAACGTATAGCTTTGAAATATTAATATTAAACCATAAACGTTATACTTTTACATTATATTTTTACAGTTTGAAATGCAAGTTTTACCCTCGAAAACTCCAAATTTCATGGCAAATAGAAAATCTCGAGTATTAAAGTCGTTGCGAGACGACAATCGCCTGAACTTTGTCTATTGTAAGTATTAACACTTCGTCTTTAGATTGTTTGAGCTTACTTTGGGATATTATTGTTTTGTGATATTAAGATTTTAATTAAAATTCATTCTTCCCTTTGCATAATTGAGTTTTCCTTTCTTTTTGTTTTTTTTTGTCCATAAAGCCTTTGTTGCAAGTGATGAGTTCCTTTTTTTTTACAAAATTATCAAATTCTTCACTTTTTTAGTTTCTTTATATATTATCTGTCATTCGTGTGATGACGGAATACAATTCACCACCCCCTATCTTACCCGTGGATGGTCGTAAGAGGCGATTAAGGGATATAAAATTCATATAACATCTATGCAAGAGAAGGAAAACTCGAAACAAAACCCTATACCAACACGTCCGATCAGCGTGGTATAGTAGGTAAATTTTCCCTCCCATTATGGAGGAGGCTCTAGCCCAATAGTGGGACATATATAAGCTGAGATGATGATTGTCTGTCAGTAGGGCGCCTTCTACAGTGTTATAGTTATATTTTTAATGGTATCTTCTGAGAATTTTGGTGGAAAATTAAATTATTTGTAAAGCACTTTTATATCTAATTCACTACACCTCAGCAGTTCCTTCGCAACGCATTACATAAAATACCTTTAAAATTATTTAATATAACACTTTCAAACACTAAGAGATATTGAGTATAATATAAGATCACTAAATGATGCTTGCATGTTCCCGGCACAAATTATAAGAACATAAGTGACGTATAAACATGAAAATATATAAAATTTCTCACATTTGTGATATTACTAGGTATTTTTATACCAAATACCTATTAGTCCCTGAACAACGTATCGCCTTATAATCTATGTCTTACATAATAGATTAGTTAAAACAAGCTACAAGCGGTAGAGCGGTAGTAACTACAAGCGGTAGAGGGCAGTAGTGCCCTCGACCACTCATTGCAGATTTCGTGCCTTGTATTAAGAATTACTTTGTAAATAATTATCCAAGATTTGCGAAAAATTATATTGTCAGGTTCTTTTGCTTCCTTTTGGGCATTTTATAAAGCGGCTGAGGGACCATCAATTTAGAACCAGGAAAAGTTTTCAAGGGAACTTCCAACACGCACTGTGTTCACCAACTTATTTATACTGTGATTATGATAATCAACTTGAGAAGTCCAAGGCAAATAGGGAATTTTGATAGACTGATGAATAATCAAGATTCAAAACTCTATAACCTCATGATTGATATATTTTTTGATGCTTCAATAAAATCAACAAAACAGTAAAATCAACAAACAAACACGTCAAAATTCGTAACAATAGTATTATTTAAAAAAACTATTTTTACGGCTTTTTTTTTGCATTTGTATTCGATTTTTATTATTACTGTGAATGTTTTATTTAAATTATTGTAACAAATTGATAATTGTGATTTTAAATTATGTAATGCGATTATTTTGAGTTATTGTAATTGAAATTAATTATTTATTTAATTTTACGACGTTTCTAACACTTTGCTGCGTTCGTTATTAAGGGAGGATAGTCCTCCTGGGACCGAAGATAAAATACAAACGCGATAAACTGCCGTAAAAATAGTTTTATTTTCATTCATTTATATTCGCGTAAAATCAAAATTCAATAAGGTTTTATTAAAATTTCAATAACATTGAAACAAAAGTCACTTGCATATTCCTTATATAGTGAAAACGACTTGTCACATCGGGGTGCAAGTCACCAGGTCTTAACGCCTCAGCCCGCTGGCTTACAGGATTAAGGCGGTGTCATAAACACGACTTAATGATATCGAAAGCCGTAAAACAGAATGGGGACGATACGAGCGAAACGCTTTTATTGTGATTCTTTTACTAGAGTTATATTGTTAGGTTTTTAATTTACATCCATCCATCCAAACAGCTTATCGAGATCAACTTTAGGTTTGCTACTAAGAGAATGGTGCTACAATCGCCAAGATTGATATATAGGTGGGAGATTGCAGTTGGGTTATTGAGTCTAAGTGGATCGTTTCTGTCGAGTCCCATGATTCTCTCTTAAATGGTGTTTACTACTCCCACTGAAAATTACGGGTTTTTTTGATCACCTGATGGTAATAGTCACTGCCACCCATGGACCTCTGCAATACGAGAGGTATAGCTAGGCCGCTGCCTACCAATACATACCCCAAACCCACTCAGTTGGCCTTCCGGCTCTCACGTTCACCGAACGAAGCGCAGCAACACATAGCCATTGCTCAGACAGCGATCTTCTGTGAGAGTGTGGTACTACTTCGGACGGACCGGGCCCGTGGTTATAGACAGAAGGCTGTCAATAGCGTGGTCCTTCTACTAATTGGGATGGAGAAATTTTTTTTTTTAACCCCCGATATCAAAATAGAGGTTTTACATGAATGTGAATGTGAGCAAAACCAAAATAATGGTCTTTGAAAGAGATGAAGGCCAAACAGATGTAAGAGTAACAATAGGTAATGATGTACTAGAGCAAGTGGATGAATTTGTATATCTTGGATGTGGATTTAGCCGAGATGGAAGGTACACCACTGATATAGAGCGAAGAGTGAATGCGGGAAATAGAGTGAACGGAGCGTTGGGGCAACTTCTCGGCAGCCACCATCTCAGCCAGAAGGCACGTGTAGCAATACATAAGGCAGTGCTTGTCCCAACATTACTGTATGGAAGCGAGAGTTGGGTATGCAGAAAAGACTATGAAAGTAAAATTAATGCGGTCGAAATGCGATCTCTGCGGAAAATCTGTGGAGTTAGGCTGACCGACCGCATTCGTAACGACGACGTAAGAGAGCGAGTAGGTATGAAAGAGAGTATTGGTGTAAAGATGCGAAAGGGCATGCTCCGATGGTTCGGACATGTGGAAAGAATGCCGAACGAACGTCTGGTTAAGAAGATATGCAATGCGCAAGTGGAAGGATGTAGGTACCGTGGGAGACCGAGACTAACCTACCTAGACCAGATCGGTCATGTACTGAAGGAAGGTGGAGTCAAGAGTCTCCGAAACCGGCGAGCGTGTATGAAGAGAATTATGAATGTTGAGGAAGCGAGTGAAGTATGCAAAGATAGAGTTCTCTGGCACTCTGTTCTCTCTGCCTACCCTGCAAAGGATATGGCGTGATGATATGTATGTATGTATATGTTTTACATATCTGTATGTCTTTGTAGATATATACGAGTGTGGGTCTGTGTCTGTCTACACAAACTCACGAACGGGATGCTCACAAATGCTTATATTAATTAGGATGCTGTTTATTTTTGTTTGCTAGAATTTATGAATACCTGCTCAGGCGGTTTTTGGTAAGCTCTTCTTGTTAGCTGGCATAAGGATCTTAGACTTATAGTATTTTAATTTCAAACATATATATGATTTGATATGTGAAACACCTATTTATGATTGCATCATTAAACTAATAGTAGAGCTTCCACTGTTGGGCTCGAGCTTCCTATACAATAGGAGGGAAACTAACCGACTATACCATGCTAATCATACTTTAATTCTAGCGCTCCTTTTCTTGTATAAATGTATATAGCCCTTAGTCGACTTTCAAGACATCCACGAGCACGATAGGGGGTAGAGAATTTTGTGGTAGGACCACGATGTTGACAATTCTCTGTCTTCAGCCGCGGGCACACCACACTCTCGCAGAAGATCGACGTCTAACTAATGGCAATGTGCTGTTGCGCTTCGTTCGGTGAACGAGAGAGCCGGCAGCCCAACTGGGTGGGTTTGGGGTATGTAATGGTAGGCAACGGCCCAGCTATACTCTTGGTATTGCAAAGGTCCATGGGTGGCAGAAACACTTACCATCAGGTGAGCTGCTTGTTCGTTTGCTACAATTAGCTGTAAAAAAATGTATTCTTACTCCGTCAACACACGGAAAAAGATATTTTATTAATTTTTATATTTTATTTATTTTAATTTCATGAAAGTATACGAAGAATGGACAATACCGTTCTTCTGGAAAAGTCATAACAGTCACTGAGATTGCCAAGTTGCCAGTCCAGGGCAGTTATTGTGGTGTTACCGACACACTTCGTAGGGAAACCGCTGATAGGCTAATAGATCTAAATTAATGGCATTTAAGAAGTTATTTATAAAAAATATTTTACAAGCGAAAAATGATTGCCATACCTACGTGGGATTTGATGCCACGTTTACTGGAAATCCGTTTCAATCATCTCGTCTTATGTTAGTTAGATGAGCGTGGTCTCACGTGTAACAATTAATGTTGCTCAAATGTAAGACTCTTGCGAGTCTCGCAAGTCTTGCAACAAAAATGCAAAAATGAAAAATCCATATAGAAATGAAAATTATAATTAAAATAATGAATAAACAACTATCAATAATTAGGTACATACCACTTAACGGGAGTGGGGCTATAATCACACCTATCTATCATGAGACTGTTTAAAATAACATTATCTACCTAAATAATATCTATAGGTAATACATATAAAAAATGAAAAAAAATATAATAACATAGATAAATTATAAATAGACAAACCCACTGAGTTTCTTGCCGGATCTTCTCAGTAGCGGTCTCATTCCGATCCGCTGGTAGTTTATTAGATTAACTTTAAATGTAAAACAAATGACAATATGTAGGTAAGTGCCCTCGCAGGGTTTATGCATAATAAATTAATTTGAATTATCCCCATTAATGGCACCCTTAAGAACATAAAATGTTGACAATCCTTTCTTTGCCAAACCAATTGTCAAATGATGTCTAAGAGAGCACTGTGACACTCTTGCAGTGAGTCTTGGCCTTGCATTTGGGCAACACTAGTGACAATCAAATTTTTCGCCTGTATCGTCGTCTTTATGGAGACAAATGGAGAGGGTGCTGATATGAACTGCAACTAAATCAACGGGTGGTAGAAAAATATGTAGGAAACTCTCACCCTCATCAATAGATTGGTGCATTGGTGCTAATGTTGGCTACCATAAAATTTGCAAGTGGTAGGACCACGCTGTTGATAGGTTTCTATCAACAGCCGCCTGCTGGAGTGAAATTTGCATGTCCTACAATTAGTCACGGTGGTGTAGTGGCAGCACGATTGGGCCGGAATCCCAATAGGCGCGGGTTCGAATCCCGCTTGTGACATCATTTTTCACTTCGTAATCGGTTTTTATAAAAAAAAAAAATCAATTTAAGTCTTATTTATGGCAAATATTTTATAATATAATTTCTCCGTGTGGTGATGGAGTAAGAATACAATTCACCACCCCCTATCTTACCCGTGGGTGATCGTAAGAGACGACTGAGGGATAAAAACGCATATAACATCTATGCAAGGGAAGGAAAACTCGAAACATATACCTATACCAACACATAGCTCCGGTTCGGTCCTTTATTTTCTACACTTTTTAATTATGTTCCTATTTTTTTTTAATTTTTGTATTTTCTTTTCATTATAGATCTGATCTGGGTCTTTTAGTTTTGTTATACCTACATACTATACAGGGTTAGTATTTATTGCTCAACAAGGTCGAATATTATTTTTTTTTTGCAGGCTTTGGTCGGGACACACGCCGTTTTTCCCATCCGGGGCAACAGCAGGGCGGCGCGTGGCCATATAACCCACCATATTCCCTCCTCATCGTCATTGAGCCGGCCAAAAGGAAAATATCTAAAAATGGATGGGTTCTTGCTCATATTTATAGTAACACTAATTAAATTAGAATAATACACAGAATAGAATAGTACATCATAGAATTTTATTAAATTTTTAAAATCTATCAAATAATTCTGTTAATATGTAGGTATTAGTTAATTTTTGAAGTTATAATTCTTTAGGAGCGTTATGAAAAAATGATGAGAGTGAAATATTAAGATGGGCGCGCATTAGGTACTGTAATACAAAAGTAACAAGTTGAAGTTGGCCGCAAATAAGATGCGCGCGCATCACTGTAACACAAAAGTAACAAGTTGAAGTTGGCCGCAAATAAGATGCGCGCGCATCACTGTAACACAAAAGTAAAACAGGTTGAAGTTGGCCGCAAAACCGCTCATTAAGTCTCTAAAAAAAGCTACCTCTAAAACCTTTTTCTAGTTTCTACATTCACAACACGTGTTTTAGTTTCATACAAGTGCGAATTATATAGGTATGCGTTAATAAATTAATTAAATTCAGTAGTGATTTAAATTGAATATTTTGATTAATATTATTTACTAGGTATTCGTACCTTTTTTTTTTTTTGGTGGACTATGGATTCGTCTCGCCCCACCAAATCGGTCCGGGGTGACGGAGAAGGCGGCGCGTGACCCCATAGACCCACCGTAAACTCCTCGCTCTTCGCCGTGCGAGTGGGCCACCGGTACCCGATTTTTGACTTCAGTGGCCCGCTTGGCGGTTTACCCTCGCGGGTTCCTCTCGTCGACGCCCCGACAGATTTCGCTGTCGGGGCGTCGCCCTCACGCGGTGGCCTCACGTCGGGTGACCCGACGATTCCCCGTAGGTATTCGTACCTAAATATTAGTGAAAAAAAAAAAAATATCCTTTTCCAGTCCTTTTATTATATTATTGTAATTAATTATTTGCATGCAATTAAGAACTATTTTAACGATGCCAAAGAAGTACCTATAACTTCTCACGCGCGTACATAATGAAACGCAACCATTTCTTTTTTTTTTAATATTTTTAAAGGTCACTGACCTAAAATTTTTACTTTATTTTCCTTCCTATATAATTCGCCGCCCCCTATCTTGCTCATGGATGTCGTTAAAGATGACTAAAGAATAATATGCTATAGGTAAGGAAAACTGTAAATAAAACCCTATAATAGGTATAGGGTAGAATTGTAGATATCAACACATCTGCTGAGCGTAGTATGTCTGATCAGCATAGTATAGTACCTAGGTCAATTTCCTTCCTATTATGAAGGATACTCGGACCACGCAGTGGGACATATTTAAGCTGTGATGATGGTTGATCCTAACCAACCCTGTTCTAAAATTTAAGCATTCAAAAACTAACCTTCTTCTATGAGTTGTTATTTAGCGCGTTACTTACTACACCTGGTATTTTAGACCACCCATCCATCTATCAGCACCTAGACACTGTTGTACATAGTCCTCCCTACGAAGTGTTACTCAAAACGGTCCTGTGCCACCTGCATCTAACTATTTATTCAGGTATTTTAGATAGGGTACACCGAGGCGAATCGGATCAATGGGTGAATCGGATCAAAATAAGAGATTCGTTAATATTTTGAATATCACGCTGACTTGGAACGCATACAACGGCGTTTTACGACCCCTGAACACCCCATACTTCCCGCCAATTGGTAGTGTTTTGTTTCGACTAATATGTTAGTGCAGGCGCACCTCGCCAGTGAGTTAGTGGTTTGTGTGCGTCACAATTTTGGCGCTCATCTAAGGTACCTACGTACTTTCCAATTATTCGTGTAATTCGAAGGATTTGTGTAAAAATGTTGAATTATATGGTTTATATTGATTGAGAAGGGGACTATTTTAGAAAACATATTAGTTTTAATGAATAGTATTATAGGTTAATGTATAAAATATTTATTTCAAAAGTCTTTAACATGGGGTTATTCGGCTCTAGTTATCAGGGGTGGATCGGATCACTTTTTTAAAATGTTTTATTTTATATTTAATGTTAATGGTGATTTTTATTTCCTTATAGATGGTTCGCATTTACAAAAAAGACAAATGCGGAAGAGTGGTCTTAAGAAAAAATGTAAGAAACCGTAAATAGAGTCTTGACCAAAGAGTTAACATTACGTTGGGCTGCTAAGATTTATGAATTGCCATACACGAGCTTACAAAGGAGAGTCTCATTCTCCAGAGGTGTCCTTAAACCACGTGGTGGACAGTCAACTTTAGATGAAGCTGCTGAAAAAATATTAACAAACCGTCTATTGCACCTAGCGAGTCGAGGCTTCGGAAAGAAGATAAAGAAAATGTGAAGAAAAAGAATAAGAGAACGCCTAGAATAAAAGTCAAAGGTTCATCTGCAAAGCAGAGAGATTGACATTATATTTTCTGTTCAGAACAGTTCATTCATCTACCATCAGAAGATTGGATTCAGTGCAGTGCTTGCGAAGGATGGTGTCACGAAAAATGTGCTAACATGGGAAGGACAAAAGCTCCTTTTATTTGTATTTTATGTACTAGTAATTAATATTGATCTCATTAAACATTATTGGATTTTTTTTATCTTATTAGTGATTCTAAAGCTTATAAGTCATAAGAAAAATTTAATTCATTTATTTTATTAATGATCCCTTTCACCCCGAGAATTGGGGCGATTAGGATATTTCTATCTTGCAAGTTTTCATTTAATATTTTGAAAAGTTTATGCACTATGTAAGTTTTAAAATGTTTATTGCATAGCTGGTTAGTCACTAATTATCATTTCATCAATAAAAGATACGTAAATTACACTTTAGTATGATTTTCTAATTCTCAAAACTAAATTGATCCGATTCGCCTCGGTGTACCCTACCTACATTACAGTAACTGTCAGCCGCTGGAAAAATGGATAGGTAGACTATCTGTATGTCGCTCGAGGTCTGCGTGACCTGCAGCAGCGTCGTGAACTCATTGCAAGCATCGGTACTTACCGACCTAACGCTGCCGGCCGTCGTGAAAGCGATGGTCGACAGCGTCAGGAGGCTGCGGGGAGGGCCC
Source organism: Lymantria monacha (assembly GCA_905163515.2). Lineage (NCBI taxonomy): Eukaryota > Metazoa > Arthropoda > Insecta > Lepidoptera > Erebidae > Lymantria > Lymantria monacha. Next base: position 17,456,053 of record LR991106.1, on the reverse strand, counting down.
GTGAGTAACTCCTCTACGGAGACACGCACCGCCGCCGGCACCTTGGGCGGCGCAGGCGCGAGTACCTACCTCCACCTGATGCCGTCCTAGCTGAGGCAGCTGGTGACCGGACCGGGGATCAGTCTGGTCGCCCCGAAGCGAGGCCACTGCGTGAGGACGACGCCCTGACATCGAGACTTATTGGTCGAAGATGACGGGGCGTTGACTCGACAGGATACCCATGAGTATAAGTACCGCCGGGCGGGCCACCGAAGACAAAGACCGGGTTCCAGTGGTCCGCTCGCTCGGCGAAGAGAGGTACGTGTAGGGTCTATAGGGTCGCGCGCGGCTTTTTCTGTTGCCCTGGATGGATTAGCGGGGCGCGACCATCTCATAGCCCGCCGCCAAAAAAAAAGACTATCTGTAGGTATATACTTTATGATTGCCGGCAAACCGGTAAAACATTCATATAGGTGTAGGTACAGTGGCTTACCGAAAAAACAATGAATTTCAGATTGAGCATTTGTCTACAAAATATATATTACGTATTCTATCGCATACATACCTACCTACATAAATATCATCACGCCATGTCCCTTGCAGGGTAGGCAGAGAGAACAGAGTGCCAGAGAACTCTATCCTTGCATACTTCACTCGCTTCCTCATCATTCATCTTCATTCATAATTCTCTGCATACACGCTCGCCGGTTTCGGAGACTCTTGACTCCACCTTCCTTCAGTACATGACCGATCTGGTCTAGGTAGGAAATTCTATCGTAGGATATTCTATCGCGTTTGTATTTAAGTAATTTTTAATTTACCGAAATTTTGGTCATTTTACACCGTTTACGGTCACGGAATCCTGTGACCAGGTAGGTAAGTAGGTATGTAAATTAAAAATCAAATAGGTAAGTACCTACCTATCAATATATAGGTAAACGCGTTGCAATCCGTAAAAATAGTTTTATTTCAAATCTGTACCTACCTACTTAATGCTTGCGTAAATTACATAAGAATTTCAGATTGAACTGTCAAGCTAATGAAATCTGTTTTAATCATCATTATTATTATAAGCGTGGTAATCCCCTTAGTCGATTTTTAGGACTCCCACTAACAAGCAAAGGGGGGTAACTATTATATTATTATCCCGTCGCCACAAGGACATATCTACTTTAATCACTTAAAATATACTATTATTTATGAAAGAAATAAACACAGTGGTAATATTAGGTAGATACCTAGATTGATATCTAGATAAAGATTTATTTACCCACATATCTGTAAGTATGCAGTGTGGTAGTGGCTACGAATGCTACCAACTTTTACTTTGCTCGTGGATGTCATAAAAGAGGAATGAGAGCTTTATAACGACCTGGGCCAACTCCATCTGATACCGTTTGGTCAACAATTACATTCCCAAGGAGGGTTGACGTCTGGCAGGCGGCCGGTCATACAACTATTGCCAATAACTTTTACAATATGTGCTATGAAAGAAGAGTAGGTACATATTGTATCGACTCCAAGTAATTGGGATAAGAGTAGGAGTAGAATGATGATATATATTCAAGACAACAAAAAATCTAAATAAACCAATCCGTCTGACTATTTTCTGTCTAGCATTTACCTAAGTAGGTACTGGTTGCCAATAATGCTTCATGTCTTCAGCATTCTATAGGGGGAATTGGAACCAATCTTCATCTTTCATTTAATTGTTCTAATTAAATTTTCTGCAGTTTCGAATACAATTTGAAAGCGTTGCCCAGGTGTCTGAGAGTCAAACCTCAGTGTCATCTACGGTGATCATTGTTGATCCTGACTTACCTACCTATAAGAGTTTCAATGGTAGGTATGGAATGTGTGATGAGATTAGTCCTAAAAGTATCCAGGGTGGTAGGTATAGCTAGTAGGTTAATTTTTGCTTCTATTAGGTATGGAGGCAGCTCAAGCTCAGCTGTAGAACGTAGGTGGTGAACTGAGATGATGATAATGAGGTCCGCTAATAAGCTCTCAATCTTGTTTGGTGGGTTTTTATTTAAAAGATTTGTACCTACCTAATGTAGGTATGTTTTATAGGTCAGATGTGTTTGTGCTTCTCTTTTGTCGATCTCACTAAAGATTTAAACGTAATTTTAAAATTAATTTAATTAATTTAGGTAGATATATATTATATTTAAACTGACCTCCTAAAGCTGTAGCTGTGAGGTTATTGAGCATGGCCTCTAGAGGCCAACCCTGGCCGCCCCCTATGTCGACATCGTACGCACCACTCGTCCACAAACCAATGACCCCTGACGTCACACAAATCCCAACACGAACACTTCAATTCAAGTTCAATTCGAAATAGTTCACAGTCTCCATATATCACAAGTCCACTTGCCTTCCGTCACAATTAAAAAAAAAATTCCAACGACACACCCGCGAAATGTCAAAAACGACGAAAATCCAGCGAAAAGCCGCTTTAATACAAAATAATTAGCGCTATATTGTACCCAATTAGTTTTAATTACTACTCCGTTCAAACTTATTTACACACTTAATTTTTGTTATAAAATTAATATAACCCGTTTAGTATCAATTTGTATAAATTTGCAGTTTGATTGGTTCGCCCTTAAAATGATCGCTTAATGTGGAAACCGACCGTCGACTGGTACAAAAACAGATAACGCTCACATTGTTGCCGACCCTGCTCTGTAGAACAGATCACGACAAGAAATATATCTATCTCTCTCTATTACAAGCATAAACCACTAACTTCTCTCTCGCTCAACAAGCGTGCATCAGTAATGGATGCTTACATTTTGTTTACGTTCGATTTGAACAAACGAATAATCTATTATTTCATTCGTGCACGTATTATTGATACGTCCCTTTCCCATTCATACAATATTCATACACCAACATAACACTTTCTATCTCTATCTATCTACAGCGTTTGTAATAGTTGAATAATGTTGCTATCTCTGTTTTGGTCAAATTTCAAATATCGAACGCATTTCTCGGTTAGGGAGTTGACCAATCAGAACGCGGGGAAATCACTTTGTCGGCGCATAGGGTTGGCACCCACGTCACGATATTGAAATATTATTGCTATAGCAAGAGCAGGGCGTTCCGTTCTTTTGTAATGGAAAAAACAAATACAGACAGTGTGCTCGTGATATAAGTCGCTATAGATGTGTTGCCGGAGGTAAATAAGAGTACTCGAATGAGATCCGTTGGAAATATTTCAGTTGGGTTGCGTTCGAAAACGTCGCTGTCTGAGTGCGATTTCTTGTAAAAGCGCCTTTAATTTTCGGACGTTGTTGAATAAGGAATGCGGGGGAATGGACACTTGACGGAATCGGAACGAACCGTTTTTATTTTCGTCTCTTTTTTTTTCGTAGTTCCATAGAGGCTTTTTTATTTTTTTGTTAGTATTTTATTGCTTGGAATTCAGCTTTCGTTTTCTCTTGACACAAATAAATTATTTCTAAAAATCTAAATATTTAAAACGTCTTCTTATTACTAAAATTTGGTACCTACCTATAGGTAGGTACATACCTATAAATATATTAGGTACCTAACTATTCTAAGCTCATTATTAAATAATTTGTCTTTGGAATGATATTTTCGTAATTAGTTTACAATTACCTACGTTATTATTTTACTATTTGTATAGGTAAATAAGATTTCTTTGAAAATATCGAAAGACAATTCAAAGTTTGAAAATTTTCAATATCGTGACGATAAACGAACAATTGCCCTTTTTTTTTCTTGCGGTGGACTATGTATGTGGTCGCTCCCCGCCAAATCGGTTCGGGCGACGGAAGAGGCGGCGCGCAACCTCATAGACCCACCCTACAAGAACACCTCTCTTCGCCGTGTGAGCGGGCCACCGGTACGGACAATTGCCCCCATTAATTGTCTAATTGTAATACTAATAAAGTATATAAACTAGGTACCTAATAATGACTTCCCGTTCAAAGTCACTATGTATCTAATGGTCTGAATTTAATTAATTTATTATTATCTAAGTATCCCTAATATTGAGATTAGATATCATAAAGGTAGATATTAATTAATCATTATCATCATCATCATCTCAGCTCACAAGCTCGAGCCTTCTCCATAAGGGAAAAGAAATTGACCTACTATATCACGCTAGTCAGACATGTTCGTAAGTACCTAGGTAGGTATAGGGTTTTATTTTGAGTTTTGGTTCTCTCGCATAGATGTTATATGCCTTTTATATCCTTTAGTACCTACTAGTCTTTTACGATCACCCACAAGCAAGATAGGGGGTGGTTAATTGGTGTATTCTTACTCCGTCACCACATGGAAAGGTCGATTCTCTATCTATCAATTAATCATTATACATTTTAAATTTGAGAGAGGCGGAAGCCCAACTGGGTGAGTTTGGAGATTGTAGTAGAAGGCAGCAGCCTATCTATAGCCTTGGTATTCCAAGGTCCATGGGCGGCAGTGACACTTTTCATCAGGTGTGCTGCTTGCTCGTTTGCCACCATAAGCAAATAAAAAAAATATCTACTACATTTTAACATTAAAGCCTTCTTTAGGTATTCCTTATGGTTTCATTCCAATTATTTTCAACTAGGTATTTCATTCAATTATTCAAACTATCAAAATATTTAAAAGTCCAAAAGAAGATTTTAAATAAAACTATTTAGCAGTCACTGGAGGACTGAACTCCTCCATGAGTTCGAAAGTGTTCGAAAAGTCGGGTAATTCAAAATCGACCGTCGACCTACAACCGTGATTAAATCCGTAAAAATAGTTTTATTTAAAATGTGTAGATAATACCTACTCGCTTAAAGATCCTTAAAGGAAGATATTAAATAGAAATTGCAGAAATAAATTGGACAATCTACTACTTATTAAATAGAAATAAAATAACACATAGGTAGATCACAAGTAAATACCTATGCCACTTTCGCAGCTGGTGCAGGCTTCGTGCCACCAAGTGTTACAAATTGAACATTTAATCCACGCTTCAGCCGTACCTATCTCCGTACTTTTCTTGACACAACGGACAATAGTACTGTTGCTCTGAACATTTATTCTTGTTATTGTCTTTAGTTTTAGTACCTATTAGTCTTAATAGTATCTTTCTTCTTTGGCTTAGTTTTGATTTCCATGTTCATCTTTGGTTTTCTTATTTTCTTAGATTTTCTGTCGACTTCTTTTTGTTTCTCTTCTAACATATTTTTAAATGGACTATTAGTGATTATTGCTGATTTGCTGGTATTTTTGCGTCGTGTCTGAATATGAGTTGTCTTTGGCAATGGGCTTATATTGATTAAAGCAATATGAGATTTGTAAGTATTCGAAATGTTAGGTACCGAGAGCGCGAGGTGGAATAATTTGTTGTTCCTGAAATTCTTCTATTTGGTCCATTGGATCAGAAAGAATATGCGATGGTTCATTGGTTTTGTGTATATCAGTTTTGATGTTATGTTTTCTTGGTGGTGGAGAACTTGATGGGTGATGAACTTCAGTAACAGTCGAAACATCTGACATCTCAAATTGTATTTCTGATAAATCGGCTGACGCAGAAGCAACCAATTCTTGTGGAACAGGTGCAACAGATACAATATGATTATCCAAACTAAGTGAACTTGAAGTAGACGGATTTTGAAGGACAGTATCAGAAGTTGGACAAAACATATCTGTAACTAAAGATGGTGCAAAGTCTGCTTCTGTAAACAGATCGTTGTCGAACGGATATATTCCCGTGACCCTGAAAGCTGAAGCTGCGTTACCTATAGTGGCATTTTTTATAAAGGCTCTGTTGAAAATCGAAGTCACTTGGTATTGAGTAATAGATCTACCAGGATGCTGTGCCATCCATTTATCAGCTTCAATTGCGTACTGGCATTTAAGAGCACTGTAAACAGCCCTATCCAAGGGTTGTAATTTGTGACTGCTGTGAGGTGGCAAAGTAAGTACTATTATGTTATGCTGTCTGCAATACAAGGTAGCTTGCAAGCTAATGTGGCTTGAATGATTGTCAATAATCAGTAGCATAGGATTATCGACAGTTGCTGAAGTATATTCCTTGAAATGACGAAGCCATTGTATATATAAATCCGTGTTTATGAATCCCGAATCAGATGTCATAGCAATACTTCCAGTTGGAGCTCCATCCATGAGTTCACTCTTCATCCTTTTTCGAGGAAAAATAAAGGTAGGCGGCACATAATTTCCAGTTGTATTGACACAGCAAACAGCGGTTATAGTTTGACCATGTTCTCCAGAAACAATTTTATTAACATTTTTTTTTCCTTTCAGTGATATAACTTTAGGAATCTTTTTTGGCACTGTGCTGATGCCAGTCTCATTCATATTATATATTCGACCTGGAGGGAAGTTATATTTTTCTTGACACTTTTTCAAGTTTGTATAAAATCTATTTACTTGCATTTGATTAAAACCAATGGCTCTTGCAATGCTCGTAGGTGTAGCTTGCTTTAAAGCTAAATCAGGATGTCGTTTTATAAACACGTAGACCCAGTCTTTTTCAGTCATTTTTGTTGTTTTATCAAATCTATTCTCTATTTCATTCACTTCTGCAAATTCGTAAACCAATTTTCTCAGTGTATTCAAAGTAAGACCGTAGAACCTCTCATCACTAGACTTGCAATGGTTGTAAATTTCTTCCTAAAAAAAAAAGACAATTTTAATATTTTCAGATGGCCATCATAGATAATTAATAATAACATACCTACCTCTTGTTCACGTGTAAATATTTCTTGATATCTCCCCATTGATGTTGCAGTGGAGTTGAGTTTTAAACGTTTTCTCAAAGTACTCTCACTGATCCCAACATTTTCTGCTGCTGCTCGTTTCGATTTTCCTTCTCCAATCAACTGCTTGGCTTTATCAATTTGCTCTTGAGTACAGACTTTTCGATCGTGATATTTCCTTATATATTTTCGAGGCATTTTTAAATCTAGAAGTTAAAAAAAATACTTGATATGTTTTGTTACTTCGATGGTGTAAGTATATGCATTTCAAAACTGCGGACACTTACCCCCGCACACTTACCCCAACCCATCAAAGTAAATAAAAAAATAAAAAATAAAAGCATGACTTACCTTAGATCAAATACGTAAATTCACAGAAAATATTGATTAGTTTCTCCTATTCCCAGTCACTTTGTTTTCTCACTCAGACAAATCTTAATACCTTAGCCATGCAAATGAATTTCAAGAAATTAAATAAGAAAACCGTGCAAAAACAATATTTTCTCCTAAGTATCCCCTGGCCTTGAGTAGAAAACTTGTGACGCGGTACTCTTGCTTGGCAGTCAAGTGCGAACTAAATACGACAAGTCTCGACCAGTTATCAACTGCGTCGTTGCGTACGGTTACCCCACATGACTCTACCAGTCTCGCTCCGCTAAATTGGTCGGGGGTGACGGAGGAGGCGGCGCGTGACTTCATAGACCCACCATGCAAACTCCTCTCTTCGCCGAGCGAGCGGGCCACCGGTACCCGATCTTTGTCTTCAGTGGTCCAAATATTAGATAAAACGTAAGGAAATATATTTAAACGCTGTGTTGTTTTTATTAATTTTTTTTATGTTAATTAAAGTTAAATGTAATTTATAATTTAAATAACGTCCAAGACGATATATTTGATAGATAGCTAAATATTGATTTGTGTGTAAAGTGATTTAAATATCACTTAAAATATTGGTCGTTGTGTGACGGACGTAGATAATTAAATATAGGATAAGGACATTTACATTATTGTATAGAGTAAACAGATCGTCGTGTAGAAACGGAATAAAATTACAATCCTTCATCACACTCCCTTAGTTGCCCATGGGAATCGTAAAATCTGGGAATGAGGGAATGGGAGCCGCAGGAGATAGATAGATGGATAACTTTAAACAACTTTGATCGCCAATTCGCTAGCCAAGCTTAATGAAGATAATGACTAGGGACTGGTGGCTCGCCCAAAGGCCATAGTTATACCTATATAAACGTCATAATACGTCAAATCGCGAATGGTTAAAGTTAGTTGAATATAGGTATTTGCCCGAAGAGCATTCCTGATCAATTCTCTGATACTCCGTCAACTGAGGTCTCCTACCCGTTTTTATTTAGTCAACAGACAGGTCTACTATTAATAGATTAAGTACCTATATATTACAAAGAAAAGTTACTTTTTATGCGGGTGAAGCCGCGAACAGAAGTTGGTATTAAATAAATTATTATTATAAATGTAGGTATTTCCGTGTGGTGACGGACTAAGAACATAATTCACCACCCCCTATTTTACCCATGGGTAAGAGAGGACTAAGGGATACCTATAAAGTGCATATAACATCTATGTCGCGCCACCTCTTTTGTCGCCCCGGATCGATTTGTCGGGGCGCGACCACATCCATGGTCCACCCTGCAAAGAAAAAAAAAAGGTATATTAGCTGAGATGATGATGATGATCATGAAAAATGTATCCTTTTTTTATTGCCTCGGTGGAGTCGGTTGCGAAAATAGATATCAGCCACGTATTTTAAAGACAAAATTAATACTTATTATCAGAAAATTCTCTGTACCTACATAGGTACAAAAAAAAAAGATCTGAAAGAATTTAATAAAGTTTCGCAATATGTCTGTTATTTTGCTCAAAAATTCTTCACATTTTCAAACTTATTTGATGTTTGGCTTTGTGTATACAGGCTGGTTTATTTTTAACCTGCGCGTTTTCAAATAAGTACCTACCTGTGCATGATTTCTGAACGAAACTTAATATAATAAAAGATGCCTGAATATACAGCGTGTGTTATTTGCTGCCTACCCTGCAAGGGATATGGCGTGATGATATGTATGTATGTATGATTTTAAGTGATAAGAAATTTAAGTCTGTTTTTACGGATTTCGTTTTGATTTTAATACATTTATATTTTTGTTCATATGAGGGGTGTAACCGACATAGCCCGAAGATTTACCACGTTGAAATGGCAATGGGCAGGCCACAACGCTCGACAAACCGACAACCATTGGAGAAGAAAGGTGCTAAAGTGGCTACCACAACTGGGATGACACAGCATAGGACGACTCCCCACTAGGTGGACTGACGACATCATGAAGGTCGTAGAAAACCGTTGCATGCAAGTGGCACAGTACCGTTATAAATGGCATTCTCGTGGGGAGGCCTATGTCCAGTGTCTAACAGTGACGTTTATGGGCTGATGGATAGATAGATGGATGGATGATGATGAATTAAGTATACAATAAATCACCCCCTTTCTTGTGTGGTATCGTAAAGACGACTAAGGGATATTTTAATCGGTTAATATTACTGTAAAAGAAGGAAAACTTATAATAAAATCTTATACTAACCTGTTTGACTAGCGTGGTATATTAGATCAATTTTCTTCCTATTTTGAAGAAGGCTTAAGTATTAGATATATAGATATATTAGCTGGTTCCGTATTACATCCGCTTTTTCATCTATCATTAGCATATCGACGTGTACTGCCATTTTAATATTATAATTCTTTATATTTTAATATATTTTTTTTTTTTTTTTTTTTTTTACTCTTTATAGTTTTAATATTATTATTTTTTATTATTTTCTACTTTAATTATGTTAAAATTTTAGTGCTATTTTCTTTATATAACGCTCGTGTAGTTAGCATCGGTGGCGTCATCAAAGCGTTTCCATGGCAGATCAGTGCAGTTACTTTTGACCTGCAATATGCTGAGTTGGAGGCATTTTGTGATGGGCAGCATCTCATTTACAATTACTTTTATGTCCATTTTGTATGTCCGTTGCAATAAATATTATATATTTCTTTCTTTTTTCTTTGTTAAATATAGTTTTTTTTTATAAAAGAAGGATAATGCTATTACTCTCAGCAGACCAGTTGGCTGTTGTAATTAGTGTTCATGAATTACTTAACAGAACGCTCTACACTGGTAGTGGTGTACCTTAACAAGTTTTTAAGATTCACATGAAAAAGTAAGGATTCGTAACATACTGTTTTTGTATATCGTCAATTAACAGTGAAACAAATAAAATTATATGATAGAATGAAAAGACAGGGGAATGATGGCTGCTTTAGTAGTTAACTGGTGATCGGTGGATGCCCTTTAGGAGATCTGTTTCAGCCATAAATCTTGTAAATTGTATTTTATTTTTATATTATATCGGGATTTGAAGGGCGTCATACTGGAGCTAATTCATTGTTTTTTTTTAATAAAGTCAGTAATTGAATAATAATAATAGACAAACTAGCTGAGTTTCTTGCCGGATCTTCTCAGTAGCGGTTACGTTCCAATCCGTTGGTAGTTCATTGTATTAATTTAAAATGTTATTAATTGACAATATGTAAGTGGCTATCGCAGTGTAATTATATTATTATAATAAATGGATTTGAATTTATTTCTATTGCTTATAGTGGTAATCGAGCATGCAGTAAACCTAATGGTAAGTGTTACTGCCGCTCATGGACCATTACAATACTAGAAGTACAGTTTGGCCGCTGCCTAACAATAAAGACTCATCCAGAAATTTGGGCTTCAGTCTCTCACGAAAAAATGCAGCAGAACATTGCCACTGCTCAGACGTTCCTATTTTCAATTTTAACATGTGGATTATATATCTATCCTAAATTATTGACCATTTATAATTAATTAAAATAATAATTTTAAAGCCCGTAGAAAATAATCATACTGTATATCATTTAATTAAACAGCAGTGGGGAAGGTACCTACGGCGGTGCTCTCCAGACAATTCAGACTACCAAGCAACGTTTAATATATCCAGTATCTATATATAATAGATTCACGTCTGTACATATTATTAAACTCAACATCATTTTGTTTGACATAAAGGTATGATGTTATGTCGATATTTACGCGAATTTTACGCATTTGTAATTAAACTATTTTTACGGATTATATAGGGTTTGAAATTTAATTTTCAAATTCACGGTGTTTCGATCAATTTTTCAGCATACCGTGAGCATAAATGCTCTATTTCTTATATTTTTATTGCCTATTTCATCGTTATTTACTATGTAGTGGTAGCTACGAATACTACCAACTTTTACGTTGCTGTTTATTGTCATAAAATATTACTAAGAACTTTACATCGACTAACTTTACAGCGTCTAATGTGATATGGTTAACAATTATGTTCCCAAAGAGGGTTGACTTCAAAATTTAGGAAATCGTTCCAAGTTTTATAGAGTTAATCATCATCATTTTATTTTTATCTCAATTACAATTGGGGTCGATGCGGTATCTATTTATCTACTATTGTATATACTGCAAAGGTTTTGGTAAAGGTTTCATGACCAGCCGCTCTCCTGACATCGACCCTCCTTGGAATTGTATTTATTGACCAAAAGGATTGTTCCAGGTCTATATTAAGTATCCGGCCACTGACGACAAGTTCACGCTGCTCGGGTGGCCGGCCCAACGACGAAGGCGAGGTTCACGGGTTGGTTATGGGTGAGCGTGCTTACGCCCCTCTGGCACCCCGGACAGAGAGGAGCGCGACGACCGTAGCCCACCCCACAAAAAAAAAAGGTCTATATTAAGTATAGTAGACTTGATATAAGGTTTTATATCTAGTATTCATATAAGAGTGGAGGATATAAGAGTTCACATAAGAGAGTGAGTATCATATATTATATTATTGTGGTAGGACCACGCTGTGGACAGTTCTCTGTCTAGAGCCGCGGGCCAGTCCGTCCGGGGTAGTACCACACTCTCGCAGAAGATCGACGTCTGAGTAATAGCAACGTGCTATTGCGCTTCGTTCGGTGAGCAAGAGAGCCGGAAGCCCAACTGGGGTGGGTTCGGGGTTTATATTGGTAGGCAACGGCCTAGCTATATCATTAGCAAAGGTCGATGGGCGGCAGTGACACTTACCATCAGGTATGTTGTCTGCTCGTTTGTCACCATAAGCAATAAAAAGAAAAATAAAAAAGAGGTAGTTTGGAAGTTGCGTCAGTGACGGAAAAGTTAAGTAGTGAAAGATTGACATGGTATAGACATGTGATGAGACGGGATGAAAGTAATGCTGTGAGAAAGTTTTAAGTATGAATGTTGAAAGCGTTAGGGGTAAGAGAAGACCGATGAAAAGACGGATGGACTGCGCGAAACATGACATGGATAAGGAGTGACCACAGTGATGACGTCTGATAGGGTTGTGTGGAACGAGAAAACATATTGCGTCGACCTCAAATAAATTGGGATAAGAGCAAGTTGATGATGATGATGTCTAGGATTCTTTCTTTTAATATTATTGACTTAAATCCTTTAATAATTTTATTAAACACATAAGAGATACGGTTTGAGAGCCCTCAGCGCTCACCCACAGTCCGGGTAAAGTTGTCATAGCCATCTGAGGCTAACAACTAAGACACACAAAAAAAAAAAAAAACATAAGAGATAGTAAGATATAGGGAATTATCTGTGTGGTGACGAAGTAAAAATACAATTCATCACCCTCTACCTTACCCGTGGGTGATCGTGAGAGACGACTAAGGGATACAAAAGGCATATAACATCTATGGAAGAGAAGGAAAACTCGAAACAAAACCCTATACCAATACGTCTGACCTGCGTGGTGTAGTAGGTCAACTGCCCGCCCATTATGGAAAAGGCTCGAGCTCAACAGTGGGACGTATGTGAGATGATGTATCGTTATCACATGCAAAGTTTCGAAAAATACAATTAATACACACAAATTTTATCCAGATTATCGTTTGGGAGTAATACAAAGAACTTTTCTGAAAATCGAAGTGATAATACTTTGCACTTTGAAGTTCGTACTGGTACGCAATGATCGCATTTGTGCAGTAAAATATTATAGGGATGGAACGCGAATCACCGTTTGCTACGCCGTAACCGCGACGTAGACTTGCTACGATATTCTGTTTCAAAGCTTATTACAAGCTTAAAGTCGCTACAGACAAGACTTAATCCGACATTTATTGAAAATCCGTTCCAATTGCTTTTATATTTAAGTTGCTGTGACAGATACGAGTTGTAATCCATTTCCGTTTATATTCTTATTTTTAAAGTACCTAGACCTAAGTACACACACACACTTTCTTTTTTCTACTTTTCTCTTAGGGGCGTTCAAGTGTTACGTAACGTAATATGGGGGGAGGGGGTCTTCTTAAATGTTACAATGCGTTACATAGCCGGGAGGAGGGTTCAAACAACGCGTTACGTAGCATTGTTTTTTTATTTTTTTATTAAATAAAAAACTAGGGAATTAAAGTTTCCTATGTTGGCCAACGAATTTTTATTTTTTAGATGATATATAAACAACATACACATATATTGCGAGTTTGGAATCTCTTTTTTTAATTTATTATTGCCTTAAACACGTTTAAAACGGTCACTTGGGTGTTACGTAACGTTCAGGGAGGGGGAAGAGGGGGTTACAGACATACGTTACAGCGCGTTACATGTGGGGGAGGGAGGATCAAATCTTCAAAAATTGCGTTACATAATACTTGAACGCCCCCTTACTTACCCTTGAAGCTGTTAAAATCAGAACAGAGTAATAGAGAATTAGATAGAAGAAATGGTCTGGAAAACTCATAACATTAAGAAAAGAAAAGAAAAAGCTGTGCAGTCAAATCAAGTCAGGATTGTTTCTTTAATACAGGTTATACTTATAAATAATATCATCATCATCATCATCTCAGCTCACATATGTCCCACTGCTGGGCTGGAGCCTCCTCCACAATGGGAGGGAAATTAACCTACTATACCACGCTGGTCAGAAGTGTTGGTATAGGGTTTTGTTTCAAGTTTGCCTTCTCTTGCATAGATGTTATATACGTTTTATATCCCTTAGTCGTCTCTTACGATCACCCACTGGTAAGATAGGGGGTGGTGAATTGTATTCTTACTCCGTCACCACACGGATAAATAAAAAAAAAAAAAAAACAAATACTCAGTTTTGAGCAAACGTGGTGTTTAGAAAACCCCGTCCCTCTCTTAAACAGGTTGTGTATGAGAACGTTTTCTTCTTCTTCTTCTTCTTATATATTGGCAATTAGCTACATATACGAGCTATTGGTGCCAGTGTCAAGTTATAAATATTTTCACGTTTTTAGTCTTTCAAGTTAGTCATTGTCTAAGTCAAATTGTCGCCATTAACAGTGCAATGGCCACAATGTTAATGGTATCTTGTGGGAATTTTGATGGGAAACGAAAACGTTGTAAAGCACTTTTATATGATATTCACTACATCCCAGTAGTTCCGCCGCTTTATATTACATAAAATGCCATCAAAATTATCCAATATAACACGTTAAAACACTAAGATATCGAATATAATACAAGAGCACCACATGACGTTTTCAAATTCCCGCCAAAAGTCCTATAAAAACGTTTTCTTATAGCTGGAATGTAATTGTCAATATTACAACTCTACGAAGTTGCAATGTTCAGATAGGTCTTTGTCTCCAGTTATGGCACGGTACAAATATTGAGGCATCTTCTTACTATAATTTAGATTAAAAAAAATCTTATTCTATAAAATAATTTAATTAACGAGAAAGATTTTTAGTTACAATATATAGATGATGTTGATGATATAATAGATGTTGACAAATCGGACAAGGAAAAATTAATAACAATGGAACATCGTGCATCAAGCGTTTTGCGCAGTGCCCGTTGCATCACAACTGTTGGGATAACAAATTTTAATTGATGTATGTGGATGTCGTAAGAGACGACTAAAAGATAATATGAATATAACATCTCTGCGAGAAACGGAAAACCTCTAAATAGTAACCTATGCATCTGAACAAAGTGGTTTAGTAAAAAAATTCCCCTCCCATTGTGCAGGAGGCCCGAGTTCATGAATAAAGAGTGGGACGTATATGGGCTGAGAAGAGAAGGATGATACTAAGGTTATTTATATCAATTGATGGTTTACATCAATTGATGGTTCACATCAAACGACAAGTATGTACTAATAAGTGTCCACAATATTTGTACCAAGCTGTACATAGCGCATACAGATAGCTTTTAAAGAAACTGTTGGCACTAAACTTGTAATATTACGAACAATATTAATAGCATATGGTGCTGCACAGATGGCTTAGTGGTTAAATACCAGTGTGTCGTTGGTTCGATTCCTACGCAGGACAATGCTCTCTGCGATTTATCTGATAATATATTGTTGTTCTCAGCATGGGTTCAATTTTACATACATACATACACATACATATCATCACGCCATATCCCTTGCAGGGTAGGCAGAGAGAACAGAGTGCCAGAGAACTCTATCTCTGCATACTTCACTCGCTTCCTCAACATTCATAATTCTCTTCAAACACGCTCGCCGGTTTCGGAGACTCTTGACTCCACCTTCCTTCAGTACATGACCGATCTGGTCTAGGTAGGTTAGTCTAGGTCTCCCTCGGTACCTACATCCTTCCACTTTCGCATTGTATATCTTCTTAACCAGACGTTCGTTCGGCATTCTTTCCACATGTCCGAACCATCGGAGCATTCCCTTTCGCATCTTTACACCAATACTCTCTTTCATACCTACTCGCTTTCTTGCGTCGTCGTTACGAATGCGGGAATAATTATGGGAAATGATAACTTGGTCTCCAATTAACATTTTAATTTAACTCTGTGTTTTAGAGTACAACATACATTATATAATAAATTATATATACAATTATTTAGATGATATACTATGTATTATTAAAAACAAACAAATAGAGTGGAGCACTGGCACAAATGAGTAATAGTCTATACACTACACGGTCAGCTGTTACGTCCATAGGTGACGCCATATTAGCCTCGGCTGCTCTGTGGAACGGCGGCCGACCGTCATGCGACATGCAATAAATGGACGAAAAAGTTTGAAGCGATATAATAAAAGTTTTACATTAAAAAAATATAATTCGACACTGGCAACAATGGCTCTTCATCATCACATCATCATAACCCATATATGTCCCACTGTTGGGCTCGGGTCTCCTCTGTAATGGGAGGGAAATTAACCTAACATACCGCGCTGGTCAGACGTGTTGTTATAGGTTTTGTTTCAAGGTTTCCTTCTCTCACATAGATGTTATATGCGTTTTGTATCCCTTAGTCGTCTCGTACGATCACCCACGTGTAAGATAGGGGGTGGTGAATTGTATTTTTACTCCGACACCACACGGAACATATAAATGGCTTTTATAAGTAGCTGATTGCCAATACATAAAAAGAAGAAGAACTCATATAAAAACAATTTTTTATATAAATAGCTTCTGCCCGCGGCTTCGCTCGCGTAAAAGGTTACTTTCCTAAAGTTTTTCAGCCCCTATTTTATCTTACCTCTTAAGGGTAAATTTTTACATGTTAATGTCATATTTATTTATATCTAATCAATAGCCTAAAAATAAGTTACAATCTTCTAGCTTTAAAAATGACGATACTTCCTTACAACTTTTCATCCCCCTTTACAACCTTTTTTTTGCATTAAAAAGTAGCCTATTGTTCTTTGTCAGGCATTAGACTATCTGTGTACCAAATTTCATTTAGATCGGTTCAGTAGTTTTGTAGTGAAAGAGCGACAGACAGATAGAGTTAATTTCGCATTTATAATATTAGTAAGTATAATAAGTACTTTTATACTCAGATTGGAATGAAAACATTATTTTAAGTCCTAATTATACTGAATAATAGCCGTATCTTGAACGCTTCCAACAAAACACAACCAATATTTTCTGTCTCTATTTATCGTATAAATGCGTCCCTTTCCTTCACGGTAATTGCATTAGTTTTAAGCAAAGGCGCATTACCGTTAATCTGTCGGTTAGAACAACTTTAAGTGATGTTAAGTGAATACTTCAATATTAGTTTAATCCTTCAAGTATTTGATATTTGTTCCGCTATTTATTTATTTTTTAAATAAATATCACGATACGTTTGGCCACATTTAGTGTAATCCTACTAATATTTTAGCGTTACATTCCCAAGGAGGGTTGACGTCTGGCAGGCGGCCGGTCATATATATCATATCGGGTACCGGTGGCCCGCTCGCACGGCGAAGAAGAGGTGCTTGCAGGGTGGGTCAATGGGGTTGCGCGCCGCCTCTTCCGTCACCCCGGACCGATTTGGCGGGGTGCGACGTCCATAGCCCACCGCAAAAAAAAAAGGCGGCCGGTCATGAAATAAAATATAATTGTGGTAGGACCACGCTGTGGACAGTTCTCTGTCTACAGCCATGGGCCGCTCCGTCCGCGGTAGTAGGTATCACACTCTCGCAGAAGATCGACGCCTGAGTAATGGCAATGTGCTATTGCGCTTCGTTCGGTGAGCGAGAGAGCCGGATCACCAACTGGGTGGGTTCGGGGTTTGTATTGGTAGGCAACGGCCTAGCTATACCATTGGCAAAGGTCCATGAGCGGCAGTGTCACTTACCATCAGGTGTGCTGTCTGCTCGTTTGCCACCATAAGCAATAAAAAAATAAAAACTATTGCCAGTAACTTTCACAATATGTAATATGCAAGAAGTGTAGGAACATATTGTATCGACCCCAAGCAATTGGAGTAAGAGTAGGAGAATGATGATGATTCTACTAATATTTTAGTAATATCCTACTAATATAAATGTGAAAATTTGTAAATATATTTGAATGTTTGTTATTCAATCACGCGTAAACCGCTGAACAGATTTGGATGAAAAATTGTACAAAGATAGACCATTCCTCTTCTGTGTGGTCACGGAGTAAGAATACAATTCACCCCCTATCTTATCCATGGGTAAGAGACGCCTAAGGTATACAAAACGCGTATAACATCTATGCAAGAGAAGGAAAACTCGAAACAAAATCCTGTATCAACACGTCTGACCAGCGTGGTATAGTAGCCCAATTTCTCTCCTATCATGATAGAAGCTCGAGCCCAACAGTGGGACATATATGAACTGAGATGATGATGATGAGACCATTGCCTGGATTAAAATAGGAATTCCAGTAAAGTGTTCTTTTGGAGTTATCGTTCCTTGTTTCTAGATATATAATGGAAATTATAAAAAAACGGCTGTCTGTTTCTTTGTAGGTATATATGTGTACTTTATATTTACGTCTTAAGGTGACGGTATGCTATCTACCCGACAATGTTTACACATTGTTATAGGCTTAATACTTCAAACTTTACAGTTAGAATAAAATATGATACGAAGCGAAATTTGCATGTCCTACAATAAGTCACGGTGGTGTAGTGGCAGCACGATTGGGCCGGAATCCCAATAGGCGCGGGTTCGAATCTCGCTTGATACATCATTTTTCGCTTCGTAATCGGGTTTTTTAAATAATTAAGCATATTAAATGCTAAATTTCAGTAATTTAAATACAAAATGTTGACAATCCTTTCTTTGCCAAAGGAAACATAAAATGCTGTCTAAAGAACACTGCGAGACTCTTGCAGCGAGTCTTGGTCTTACATTTGGGCAACACTACATTTCTCCGTTTGGTGATGGAGTAAGAATACAATTAACCACCTTCTCTTAGCAATGGGTATCGTAAAAGACGACAAAGGATAACATCTATTCAAAAGAAAAACTCAAAATCAAGCAGTATACCAACCCCTCTCCTTAGAGTGGTGCCTATAAAGTGAAATGCGCTTCTATTGTGTAGAATGCTCGAACCTAGTAGTGGAACGTAAATAAACTGAGATGATGATGATGATGAAGAACCCTTAGTATTCTTTTTTTTTTAATATAACATCACCCTGCACTAAGGAAATAATCTTTGTATTGCTGGGGACTTTGCAAACATGCAATTAACGCAGACAAATTACAATCAGAATGGTTATGAGTTAAAAATAAATAGTTATATGAACCTTTCTCTTTCCCTGATTAAAAGTTCAGCTCCTCCCAAGCTCATTTTTATACTTAAACGTAACTTGTGACTGCGGTTCCGAGAATAAACGTTTTTTTTTGTACCTCGCTATTGATCACTCAAAGTTATACCGCTAAAAAAATTAATGCTACCAATACTTAGGTCAGACACAGCTGTGTGGTAGCGGCTACGAACACTACCAACCCTTACTTTCCTCATGGATGTCGTAAAAGACGACTAAGAGCCGTATAATGACCTGAACCAACTCCATCTGATGCTGTTTGGTCAATAATTACATTCTCAAGGAGAGTTGACGTCTGGCAGGCGGCCGGTCATAAAACTATTGCCAATAACTTTTACAATATGTACTATGAAAGAAGAGTACATATTGTAATGACCCCATGTAATTGGGATAAGAGTAGGAGAATGATGATGAATGATGACTTAGATCAGAGACAGGTATAAATAATTCAAGAATATTTACAAATAAAAAATTAGTAAAATGTATTAAAAATCTTATTTTAAAATGTTACATTTTGTTAATCTTTAAATCCGTAACAAAAACAGTATATTAGTGTAAAACTTATGCAAACAAATAATAAAGCAACCCAACCCCCATTACAGGGGTGAGATAAGCGATGATTTTTAATAAAAAATATACCCCTAGCTTAATATCTGATATGTCTACACACAACACGTAAAAAGATATAAATGCCAAACACAACTATTCAAAATATCACTTTAAACAATATATATTTAAAGTTCAAAACTGAATGTCAGATAATATTTTAAGCAAATAAAGTTATAAGCCGTTTTATATTTTATACAAGATTAAACTTTCTGTAATGGTAATAAAAGTTATTTTAAATAGATCTTAGGAAGGTTGTTACGGTAAGTACAATTGTGTGGTTAACGCATGGTAACAAGAAAACCGCGGGTAGTTTATTATAAGTTAATACGCACCCGCCTTAACTCGCCCTTTAGCTTATGATACATTTTAGGCCAAAAATATTAAACATATTTAAATGCTAAGAATAAAATAGAGTGGAATATGACAGAATAGGATAGAATAGAGTGTATCAAACTAGAATTAAATATGTTTTATTATTACTTCGTTGAAATATTATGTATGTCACAAATAATAAATTTCAGATTATAGGCTATTCAACTATTACAAGGATGAGCTTGGTGAGCTGAAAGAAATAGAGATACTGGCTGTAACCAGTATTTTCATTGTGAGATTTGTGAGTACTTAATTTGTTTGGAAGAGATGAAGAAGAATAAGAAGATGATATATAATATATCACCACCCTTACTTTTTTGTGCAAATTTTAAAAACCGACTGAGGGCTCATCAGGTTATACAATAGGCTAATATATAGATTTAAACGACTATTGAATTATTTAGTGCTACGTAGTACAGAGATTTTTGCTTGTTACTAAAGCAATCATCCTTGTATTGCCGAGGACTTTACAAATATACAATAAACAGACACAAATCATATACAGACTCAGAGCAACAAATTTGAAAATTTATAGTCACAAAGTCTAAACGTGAATCTCGTAGCATCGTTACTATTAAGTAAGAGTCTAAAGCTGCATAGCATCAATACTATGGTTAATATTGCTTTATTTAGAAAAGATAATATTTGGTAATATTACGCATTTTATTAAAAGGCAAATGTAGCTGTATAATTGAGGCTGTTAGAACCAGAGCAGCCTTTGTACAAGAACCATGTTTTACAATATGGAGGGTATTAACATTAAATTAAGTTCACTTTAATAGATTTGAACATAAGACGAAAATGTATTTGTACTGCCATCGATTGTTAAGAGCTTGTAAAGAATTTTAGATAGGTTTTGTAGATTAACAGTTTTAGATTACGAAATTACAATTAGGTTAAAAGTTGCAAAAATTGCAGTTAGGACACTCTGATTCTAACAGCCTTAATAGCCTGAAGTTATGCAATCAATTTTATATAGTCCATATAGTACAAAATATAGTCTTTAAGTTTTGTTAAAATACGATACGTATTACCGAATAGTTGGATATAATTCCGGGAGCGATTTCCACTCGACAGCTTTAAATCACACAATATTACACATAAATAATAATAAAAAAACTGACGATATCAATAGTATTTGGGGTCTCTTGCCATTCGTAGGTATTCATAAGTTTATAACTATCGAAGTCCATTGTTAATCTTTGAACTGTTCTTTTGTAAGTAAAGTATTGTTGCCGATATGTTGATCTCCTAGTAGATTTTTAAAAGAATACCTAATTGATTTTGGCAATTATGTCCTCAATCGGTTACGCAACGCATGATCAAATTAGTTTAGTTATAGTCCATTAATGGTGTTGATTTCTTTGTTTTTTTTATTTATTTATTATCACAATTAACATAATCTTTATCTTCTCTATTCCACTTTCAATTCCACTGCTTTTCAGCTCGAGGCTTCTTTACAATGGGAGGGAAAAACTAGAGTACCGTGGTGGCTTTAGAATTTTATTTTGAGCTTTTTTTTTGTCTATTATCTACATATTATATCTCTTAGTCTTCTTTGAAGATACTCAGGGATAAGAGAGGAAATGATGAATTGTATTGTTACTGCGTCACCACAAATCATTAAAAAATATATTACTGTAACAATATTTTTTATTCGACACTGTACCGCATACACCGCACCCTATTATAACGCTATTGTTATAAAGTTACACGGTTTTTAACTCCGCGTGCACTTGCCTTGTACACTGCCGAGCAGAAAAATGGCAGATGTTCCGATTTCACGTGGTGGTCATCACTAATGCATGTCATTTGTTGTCTTGGGATTACTAAGTTCGAAACTTATACCCTCGCAAATCCAGTGGCATAAACTGACTAATGCTGATTGTAAAGGTTTGTGTTTAATTCTTTTAATACTAATATTAGCTAATTTTATGGGCCATGATGTTGATGTAATAAATGTATAGATTTTCTTACATATTTAGCGATAAATACTTGAGACAACAATAAATATTTTTTCCCGATGGAGATGAGTTATGTATATAGTGAATACTCCTTACTTTCCTATAAAAATCGTAAAATCTAGACATAAACTCACCAGGGCAATAAGTATCATCACTTTTTTCGAATCAAGATATATATTTTTGCAACAAGAGTATGCCTGGAAATCATTCAAGCACCACTCGACGAGTGAACTACTATATCAGCCATTACTACCCTTAACCTCATTAGAGACGAGGTAGAGATCTGCTCCATATATCTACCGCAGACAGAAAACTTTTCAGCGAGCGGAATCAAATAAAACATATACGTGCGTTAACGAACGTATAATAATGATTTCAAATGTTTACGCGAGTATTACACATTTGAAATGAAACAAATGTTACTGATTCTATCGCGTTTGTTTTTGATTTTTAACTTTACAAAGTTTTGAATATTATACAGTGAATATGGTCCTTCCAGTCTTCTCGTGACCATGGTCACTATAGCCTAGCTCTACGTCTGGTATAGCAAAGATCCACGAGCGGCAGTAACACTTACCATCAGGTGTGCTTGCTCATTTGCCACAATAAGCAATAGAAATAAAATATTATAAAATCATTGAGCAACTGGACTGTGAAATTATTTGTGTTATATGATATATTTCTTCCGCGTTAAACCGCCGGCCGCGTTAAATAACCCACTAAATAGTGCTGGAATTCATGAGATGTGACATATCGATAATCGATAAATGAAAATATATATTTTCTCAAACATGCTTGGAAATTTGAGCATTATTTTGACAACTTTCTTCGAGATAAATCGAAATTGCTGTACTGACCAAATACATGCGAGCAGCAGCCGGCAAAAAATGTATAAAAATCCATATCTGTCGTGTTTTAGCGGCCAAATAAATATATATGTAAATTCATATCTATCGTGTATTTTAAAAATGGAACGATTTGTTACTTCAAAATATGGTAACTAATAGTCAATTTATCAGAGTTTTATTTAAATTTCGAACTGGCTTGAAAAAGAAACCTGTTTGATGATGAAAAAAGAAAAACAAATGAACCCTTTAGCATGCGAAAAATGTTGTTCGTTGTTCGTCATGTATACAGTTCTACTTAGTACTAGTTAGTTTTTATTTCCGCGCATTATTTGAGAAAAGCACTATACAAGCCTTGGCCACTACTACGCATTGATGGACTTATATATGTGTGCCTCGGCAACGCCTCGGCCCACATTTATACGTTCGTCTGGCCGCTGCAGTAATGTACTGTTATTTTATTTATGGTTCGCCCTGGGCGCCCTTCTCTTTAACAGAGGTTTTTTGAAACTTTTTTCTATGCCTTTAGAATAGTCATCATCATCTCAGCTCGTATATGTCCCACTGCTGGGCTCGAGCCTCCTTCACACTAGAAGGGTAATTGATCTACTACACCACGGTGGTCAGACGTGTTGGTATAGGGTTTTATTTGAGTTTTCCTTCTCTTGTATAGATGTTATATTTATATTTTATTCCTTAGTCGTCTTTTACGATCACCCACGGGTAAGATAGGGGGGTGGTGAATTGTATTCTTACTCCGTCACCACACGGATGTTTAGAATAGTACTTTTACTAAAACGAAAGGATATAAACTTACCTGTATCGGATAACGTGTATTACATATACCATTTTAAAAAAATCAATTATGAAGCTAGGCCATGAAACACAAGAAACAAGCAAACCGACTTTCATATGTATAATATTAATAGGTACTTATTACATTTAGGATTTTCTCTATAAAGTTGTAGTTGAAATTATAAAATACCTATATTTATATACATAACTATTCGATTAGATGGAACAGAGGCCAACCTTATAATCATTGACCTAGCATAAAGAAGAATTTGTTATTATTTTTTAAAAAACACTTCATTATCCCGCATTAAGGAAATATCCTTGTATTGAGGGGGACTTTATAAATATGCAATTAACGCAGACAAATTACACTCAGACTCAGAATGACACTTTGTGGATCGAAGAAATTATAAAATTGTCCTGCATAGGAATCGAACCCACGGCACTGGCACGGGAGGTTGATATTCTTAACCACTACACCATGTGTCGTCATATGAAGCCATATGACGTCATCCCTACTTGGGTAAGTAATTATTGACCAAATGGCATCAAAAGTTAGTTACGACACCCAAGCACACAAGCATTGTAAAGATTGATTGAGTAATAAATTTTGATAATCATAGACCACAAAGAATAACAATAATTTAATAAATTTTGAAATAAAACTACTTTTACGGATTCTATCGCGTTTGTATTTGATTTATAATTTCCCGACGTTTCGAACACTTTACAGTGATCATGGTCACGGGAGGACTGTGATCCATGATCACTGTAAAGTGTTCGAAACGTCGGGAAATTATAAATCAAATACAAACGCGATAGAATCCGTAAAAGTAGTTTTATTTCAAATGTGTAATACTCGCGTAAACATTAGAAGTCATTAATAAATTTTATAAATTAATTTTCGTATCGATATTTTTGTGCGTGCACATCCTTATCTCTGTGTTGGCGTAAAAGCTAAGCCCTGTTCGTGTTCTCTGGGGACCAAATATATTGTTGTTTGTAACATAGGTACCTATTCACTGGCCTGAGTTACTTCTGTTTATATAAAATCGCTCGATATCCAAATATTTAAGTACAAAGTACGTACATCACTAGTATGGGTTGGTATATCAGTGTATAATTTCAGCTCATATATATGTCCCAGTGCTGGACTCGAGCCTCCTCCATAATGGGAAGAAATTGACCTATTATATCACGCTGGTCAGACAAGTTGGTATAGGGTTTTGCATCGAATTTTCTTTCTTTTGCATATATGTTATATTCTTTAGTCGTCTTTAACAACACCCAAGTGAAAGAAAAGGGGAGCGTCTATAGTGTATGAATCAGAGGTAAAAAAAAACATGAAAACTCGAAAATCATAAAAAATAACATTCAAAACTACTTTTACGGATTCTATCGCGTTTGTATTTGATTTTTAATTTCCCGACGTTTCGAACACTTTACAGTGATCATGGTCACGGGAGGACTGAGGTGTCTTACGTCCAATATGTCATTGTTATTACAGAAATTTATATATACCCGATAAGATATTAAATTTTGACCTACATTTTTAATAAAAATTCATTGCCAGTACAAAAAGAAAATGATTCTATATACCTACCATATATAAATTTTTTATATTGTTAAGTTTTATATTGTTTATGATCTGTTATTATTAAAACATTTAGTATATGATAATTATTATTGTGGCAATTTACAATTTGATGAATTTACGACAATAATGATCATGACTTTGTTAGTACATATTTTACTATAAAAATTAACTGCTTCGACAGTAGGGCTTAAAATGCATAATGTTTTCAGAGACCGTGTAGTGGTTAAACTTTAGCATACTACATTCACCAGCCAACGTATTCTGTTCCTGTCTCTACATTTTATTCTTTAAATCAATTCGAGAACTAGTAACTCAAGTTCTTCCATTTTAGAACTCTAGTTGGGGTTCCATATAGCTTAATACTGGACAACATAATGACCTCTGACATTTAATTCTCCTGCTCTTATCCCAATTAGTTGGAGTCGACGCAATATGTAGATAGTCGTACATATTACAAAAGTTATTTGGCAATAGTCTTATGATCAGCCCGTCGCTCAGTCTGTCTGACATTAACACTCCTTGGGAATGTAATTGTTGACTAATCGGCATCAGATGGAACTGGCCCAGGTCTATATAAAGCTCTTATTTGTCATTTACGATATCCACGATCAAAGTAAAGTTTAATAGTATTCGTAAGAGCTGTTCGACTGGACGTGGCCAGATGGCCTAGCGTTGGGGTGTCGGAGAGATAATGTCAATAGACCATCTCTCCGGCACCCCGTAAAAGCGCAGAAGGGACCGCTGTGGTTTTAGTGGGTATTTCGGTCTAGAAGTCGGGCGGTGAGTCCCACACCCCGTCTGTCACCCGCGGGGGATAGTGTATAAATGCATTCCCATAGCGTAAACAAAAAAAAAGTATTCTTAACAGCTACTATCTACGCACACACCGCGTGAGGATGATGCTCCGACGGCGAAAGCTGCCAGGGCATTGACTCCAGAGGATACCCGTGAGGGTAATCCGCCGGGCGGGTCACCGAAGACCAAGACCGGGTTCCGGTGGTCCGCTCGCTCGGCGAAGAGAGGTACGTATAGGGCGGGTCTATGGCGTCGCGTGCGTCTGTCGCCCCGGACGGATGTAATGCGGTGTGATCACTTCATAGCCCGAAACAAAAAAAAAACAGCTATTACGCAGCATACAGTCTCGTTTGCTTCATCATCTCATCATCACAGCTGATATATGTCCCACTGTTGAGCTCGAACCTCCTCCATAATGGGAGGGAAATAGACCTACTATAACACGCTGGTCAGGCGTGTTGGTATAGGGTTTTGTTCCGAGTTTTCCTTGTATTACATAGGTGTTATATGCGTTTTATATCTCTTAGTAGTCTCGTACGATCACCACACGGAAAACAAACACACTCGTTTGCTTAGTAGGTAAAGCAATAAAAAAAAAAAAAAATTAAGGCCATTATTGTTGTTCAAAAAAAGAAAAAGAAAATGGCCGTCAATATCTTCCAGCGTTTGATATAAAACAAATCGCCTTGCAACATATATTTCGTAAACCCTCCCCGCAATAAGATCTGATCCGTTCGGGTCGGGACGTCGGGTCGAATACAAACGGCTGTTAAATACTCCAACAACCAAACATAATTCAAAGTGTATTAACTTCTGATTTACAAAACGGCTTTGCTTTTATACATGGCGGCAAAAATTTCGCTTGTTTTTTTTTTCTTTTTCATGATAACATAATGGGTGTTAGGATTTAGTGAGGCTGTGTGATGTATGTTGACGGGATAATAGGGATTTTGGGGATATTTAGTGCAATGTTAGATGCGGTAATATATTTAGCTGGCTTGTCTAAAAGTTTATATCTGTTTTTTTTTTAACTTTAGGTAAGTAGGCGATTCTGTATAGTAACGAATTAAGAATAAAATATTCCTTTTACCTTTAGTTCATCATCTCAAGTCAACTATGTCCCACTGTTGGGCTCGAGCTTCTTATATAATGGGAGGGAACTTGACTTACTATGCCACGCTGGTCAGACGTGTTGGTATAGGGTTTTATTTTGAGTTTTCTTCTCTTGCATAGATGTTATATGCGTTTTATGTCCTTTAGTTGTCTCTTATGATCACCTATGGGTAACATAGGTGTTGGTAATTGTCACTCCGTAACCACAAAGGAAACTTTACCTTCAATTGGTGATTGTAAAGTACGATTAAGGAACTCATGAAAATTACATCATTGTAAGTAAAAGAGTTTTCCGTGTGGTGACGGAGTAAGAATACTACTCACCACCCCATATCTTACCCGTGGGTGATCGTACGAGACGACTAAGGGATATAAAACGCTTATAACATTTATGTGAGAAAAGGAAAACTCGAAACAAAACCCTATACCAACGTATCTGACCAGCGCGATATAGTAGGTTAATTTCCCTCTCATTACGGAGGAGGCCCGAGCTCAATAATGGGACTTTATGGGCTGTGATGATGTGATGAAGTTGGATCAAGACAATCATTTTTCGCTCGTAATTGGGTTTTTATAAATAATCAAGCATATTAAATACAAAATTTCAGTAATTTGAATAACAGGGTTATGTCATCATTTAATACAATTCTAACTGCAAAGTTTGAGTATTAAGTCTGTACAATGTGTAAACAATGTCGGGTAGATGGCACACGTCTCCTTAAAGACGAAAATATAATACGATGCGAGAATTGAATGTCCTACAATAGTTCACGGTGGTGTAAGTGGCAGCACGATTGGAACGGATTTCCAAAAAGTGTGGCTTCGCAACCCACTTGTGACAATCATTATTCGCTCGTAATCGGGTTTTTATAAATTACATAGTAGTTTTTTCTGTATAGTAACAAATTAAGAATAAAATACTCCCTTTTAACTTTCATTCACCATCTCAAATATGTCCCACAGTTTTTTTTTTTTTTTTTTTTTTTTTTTTTTTTTTTTTTTTTAAGTTTTGTCCGGGTCTCAGACCCGGCCCGCGAGGCCCCTAACATAATCAGGGATTTCATGACGAATATAGTGACAGCTTAGGGAAATTTTTATGTCAAAAAAGAAAAGTTTTCAATATTTAGACTATCCTATTGATGCTGATTTAGTTATAATTTAGAAACAATAATTATCGCGTTTAATTTATTTATTTTATCATTATTGCATGAGTTACCTTTTGGGTAACTAGTTTGTATTTTATATTGATTTTCTATATTTAATTTGTGATTTTCTATATTTAACTATATTTTGCAATTTAATTTAGGATTTAAGTTTTGGTAAGACATGTTTAACGGCAAATTACGTTTGATCATTTGGATGGTCGGCGAGTTTGTATTGTGTTTTGTTTTAGATAGTATTATTGTATGTTTTGTGTACTGATTAATGTTATGTGTGTTTATCTGAGTTTTTTGTGTGGGTTGATTTGTGTATACAATTGTTTCGTTTTATTTTACGTAGTTAAGGTGTATGTGGAAGTACATTTGTGTTTCGTGTGTATTGTTTGTGCTTGTGTATTGAGGTTGTGTGAGGTGATTGTCTACTGCTTAAGTTGGGTTGCTTGTTATTTTATGATACGTGTATTTCGTTATTATTTATTAGCATAGAAGGATATTGTGTGTGCGTTTTATGTATGTTCCATATAATTTATACCGGCTTCAGGCAGGATAAATTATGTTGTGTGCACATAGTGCATGTGTGTGTTCGAGCTGCGGTACTTGCTCGGTTTTTAGTGTGGTACTTATTTCATTTGTTTTGTGTTTTTGTATTACTGTGTTTATAGTTTTTTATTATTACAATATAATTATTATGCTTAATGCATATAATTATGTTTTGTGTTAATTGTTTAGTGTTTCGAGAAGTTTGATTTATGTTGTAGTAAGTTTACAGTGAAGTAGTTAAGAGAAGTGTGTATGTATTGTATTGTTGTGTTATATGAATGTTTTATTTAAGTTTTTTATTTAAATTTACATAATTTATTATGTAGCAAACATAATAAATTATTAATGTGTTTTATGTCAGGTGAATTTAATGGGGGTGTGTTGTTGTGTGTGTGTGTGTATGTATTCGTACTATGTCATGTGTGTGTATCGTTCATGTGTGCATGACACAGTCACTGCGTCCGCTCACATGATCTCGTATGTTGTGTGTATGAGATGTGTTGTGCAATTCATTGTTGTTGGTGTTGTGATATTGGGGTGGTACGATGAGACATGGTGATGTATGAATGTTGTGTTAATATGTGCCTGATGTTGTGATGTGTGGTGTTTTATGCCTTGGTTATTACTGGTGTTAGATTAGTGTGTTTATGTGGTGATGTGTGGTTGGTGTGTTGATGTATGGTGTTTTGTTGGGGTCATGTTGTGTGGCTAGTGATGTAGTGTGTGAGGTATAGTAATGTAAGTCGTGTAGTGGGGGGGGGTGTGGCTAGAGTTGGGTTTGGTGATGTTTAAGTGTGGTGTGGGTGTTGGTAATGGTGTGTGTATATGCCGACGTCGCGTCGTGATACGCGCTATTCATACGCGACGGCCTCCCTTGCTAGCGCATCCGCCCGTGTTCTTATTGGACACTCAGTAGCGAATACATCGTGACGTTCGCACGGGAGCTTTGCCTTATTGCAGTTGTGGCAGCTGGTGTGGTGGTCACAGTTCTTTCGGATGTGTCCCGGCTGTCCACACTTGGTGCAGCGGTCCTCATCGTCAGTGGTGCAGCTCTTACGGCCGTGACCATAGCCTAAGCAGCGCATGCACTGTATAAGGGGTGTCTGATCTTGGACCCTCACACACTGCACGTCGACGAATAGTCTGCCGGCCGCGGTCAGCTTCTGCCACAGTTTTGGCGACACTTGGAGGACGACGTGACACTCATCTGGATGTCTCGCCCTCCTCCGATATCGCTCCGCGACAGTGGCCTCCTCGGCCGACAGACCCTCCGCCAATTCTGCGTTCTGATTGGTCAACGCTGTTTGTATGTCGGCCTCCGTGTTACGCTTGCACATATTTTTTAATATTATAAGCGGGTTCTTGAACCTCGCTTCCTCTACCACCAGCTTTGTGTTAGTTGTCAGCTTTACCGCGACATGATCAAGTTCTTCCTTCGTGTGGCATGAGAGGACGAACTTAGGTCCCCTCACGCGCTTCATTTTCTTGATCTTAATGCCGTTTTCCCTAGCTTTAAGGGTGTCTCTCATCTCATCCATTAGGACGTCACTGCTTAACATATCGACCGTTGACACCACTATGGCGTGTGTTTTCCCCTCCGTTTGTGGCCTCGGCTTGGCCACCATTTCAGCGTAAGTACGCGGGCCGCAGTTGGCTTGTTCCACGCGTTTGCTGAGCTCCTGCGTGGTGCTTTTCAGCTCCCTGACCTCTTGCAGGAGCTCAGCGCTCGCTTTAACCGCGGGGGTGGTAGTAGAGGTGTTCTCCCTGGTCTTCTCGAGGGTTACAGCGTGATATCTCACGACGCCTTCAAGATTTTTGATATGCACAAGACTCTGCTGCAATTGGGTTTTGTGCTGGTCAACCCCCTCCAGGAGAGAGGCGTGGTTTCTGAGGACTTCTTCGAGTCTCTCGTTTTGCTCCCTGTTGGAGCTGAGAATCTCGCTATGAGCCTGGATCATAGACTTGAGACGCTCCAACTGGGGTATCTCCATCCTTGTTGGTGGTGCCACGCTCTCCCCCGGTGGTGCATTTTGCCCTACGTTTTCCCTCTCACCCTCCCCAACGTATTGCACCAGCTTTTCCAGGATTTTAATGACCCCGTTTTTGACCTCGGTCTTTAGGTTGCGGGACATACCAAGGAGTTCCTTCGCCTCCTGAAGCCTCTCCTTGGCGTCCGCATACCTAGATCTGATCCTTTTGTCGTTCTGGCCGTCACCTGCGCTCTTCCTCACTATAACAGTGTGGTTGAGCGCAGGCGGCGGTCCCACTTTTTGTTTCGAGGCCGCTGGTGGGGAGCGTTGAGTGGTGGTTCGGGAGTCAGCAGAGGTACGGTCAAACACAGCCCTCTTGGTTTCGAAAGTCCCCCTTTTCGTGATGTTTGAGCCGCTGGCTTTTGGGGTGTTTTCTATGTACATAGATGTTGTTTGTACTTTTTCATTATGGGACTGTTGTGCTTCTTGTTCCATGTCCGTCGTTGGTGGTGGTGGTGGTGTGCGATACATTGCGGGGTTCGCGGGGTGTCAGTTATCACCGGTCGAGTGTATATGGCTCGACGCGTTGGTGAGTATGTGTAAATAATATAATTATAGTTAAATAAAAATAGTGAACAATTAAATAAATCAATAATAATAATTTGTATAGTCAATTTTGGTTTAGTCAATAAATTGTATATATGTAATAACGAATGATCATCGATAGTAGTCAAATGATTGTTATGAACCGTATGGTCCACCGATCAGTGACGACACAAAATCCTTTGTTGTCAATACAACGAGGAATTGCTGCCGCCGATGAGAGGCAATCCTCCCGGTCCGGTCACAATAACTTAACTAAACTTAACTTTAAATTATCCTAAAAAATTTTAAAACATGTATATGCTTAAGTCTATGGTCGATATGTTGTATATAATTAAATTAATCCCCCCCCAGTGCTAAGAGGGCTGTATAAGGGCCCTATAACGCCTAAGGTTATAATGTATATTTTACAAAAGTATATATGTCCCTAATGTACTAAAGATAATTATTGGTATATTACTGTGATTATTGTTTTAATTGTATAAAAAGTGTATATATTGTATAGATAAAATAATAGAAAATTTGAATTTAGAAGTGAAGTATATGTTTTGAATTAATTAAAGCTTTGTGAATTTATTGTGGGAGTTTTAGGCGTCGCACCGAGAAGTTAATTATTGATCAATTACCAGTCAAAAATATAGTAATTTAATTGATAATAATAATTTTGCCGAAATTTTCAGACCTTTGTCCCTCTCTCTACATATACTGGATAAATTAACTATCGCAAGTAGGTAATTGCTATCAGGGTGGGCTTGGATGGTCAAAGAATCCGAGAAGGAGGCTTCGTAGGCCCACGTGTGGGGTGTCCAGAGAATCGCCTCGTCGCGGGCTATAACCTCAACTTGAAACCCGGAACTGGTTTGATACTAAAATTTCCAGAAAACTTGGGATGACTGTAAAATTTTTGAAAAAGTTGCTGTTTTGCCAAGGAAATGTCGAGATTTCCTGAAGACTATTAGTCAGATCGGGGAGTTAGTGAGTTTGAAGGTAGGTGGATAAATGGCGCTCTAACAACAAGTGTCAGCACGGCGGTCAGCTATGGATCAGCGTCACCAGGTGAGCTGGAGTGATATTGTTTTTATTGAAAAATATTCTAAGTCAATATTAATATGTATATTTTTGTTCCAGGTGTTCCTGGGGAGATGGTCGTCCAGAAATGTTAGTATATAGTTGGTCTAGCCAAAACTAATCGATCTCGATCAAATCCGACCAAAAACCAGGCAGAATGACTGTTAATTTTGAAAATTTCTGTTCTGTCCCACTGTTGGACTCGAGCCTCTTACATAACGGGAGGGAAATTGACTTACTATGCCACGCTAGTCAGACGTGTTGGTAGGGCTTGGTAGGGCTTGATGTTATATACATTTTATGTCCTTTAATTGTCTTTTACGATCACCTAAGGGTAACATAGGGGTTGATAATTGTTACTCCGTCACCACAAAGAAAACTTTACCTTCAATTGCTATGGGTGATTGTAAAATACGATTAAGGAATTCAAGAAAATAACATCATTGTAACTAAAAGAAAACTCGAATTGTAATATTGTATCATTCCTTCTGACTACTATAGGTTAATTTCTTTCTCGTTGTGGAGGAGGCTCTATCACAAAACTGGAACATATAGGATCTGAGACAATGATGATGATTAGCTTTGGTGCGTTTAATGTCCACTTCTGACTTTACAGCAGCTTTTCGTTAATCTATTTTCTACAAAAATGGCACAGTGGTCTAAGTCATCTTTCAAGCCAAGAGGCGTTTCGATTTTCACGCAATACATTTCGTTGTGCGTTTCACAAATATTTATTCTAAATTTGGACGATATTTATGACCATTAATGGGGAATATGCATGATTATTTTTTAATTTTTTTTAAACGTTTCTACTAGTTATATTACATTATTATTAAAAAAAATATAACACATCCAAAATATAAACCATTAAGCTAAAAAGTATTATTAAAATCACTATCATTTTTGGGCGATTTAAACGCGGCTATTATGGCGCGCTTCTGTGACGTCAGAATACACACACAAGTTGGATCTCAACAACGAAATGTTTGGTTCACGAAGTTATTGAAAATTAAAAAAGTGAGTGTAAAGTCAACTTATTACCATGGAAAAGAACAGAAAATCGTATTATAAATATAGTGTCGTTCCTATGTGCAAAATATTATCAAAACTGCACCTAACAAAGTATATTTCTTTATGACGAGAAATGTAATAAATAAGAATAAATTGATGCAAGGCGATGAGAAGAGACAATGTGTCGTGTTTGAGCAGTTTATATTGTTGTGAAGATCATTTTAACGTAAGTAAACACATTAGAGAAGTGATGTAGCACATAAAATAATCATTTTTCCTTAATTACATTCACATACTTGTTTTATTTACAAACTCCGACGTACACATACCTACCTAGTTTACGTAAAGTTCTTAAAGATATATTCTCAATATCTAATAGGTATATGGGTCTTTATCCATAAAAGTAATATATGTTTAGTTATCTATGATACCTATGAACGAAAACATGTAACTTATTGGAGTAAGAGAAAAGCTCGAAATTATTTATTATTTATCTTTCTATTGGGTTTCAGATACAGAGAATTATATGCAATACAAAATAATGGCATTAGAACAAGGACAAAAAGTGACGTTTGTTAAGTCTCTCATTCACAAGGATTAATACTTGAACACAGAAAACTAATAACTTATGAAATAACTGGGTAACGATACAAAATAATCACTAGAAACATCTTGATACCAGAAGACTCGAGTGTACGATGACGTCACGTTTTGAACAACCAATCGCGTCGCGTTTTAGAAATTCTCGAGCGAATTTCAAAAAAGCCGATTTTTCATAATTAAATTTCACTATTAAATAATGATGAATTTCGAAAATAATTAGGTATGTATTTAGGTATGTTTTTAAAGCAATAAAGATTACAAATAAAAATATTTTGTTCATTTTGAAGTCACGTGCATATTCCCTTTTGTATAATAAGTTACAAAGTCCCTTGCGATACAAGAAATTATTTTTGAGTGCATCTTTCGAAAACAATAAAATTATCTTATTTTTTTTTTATTTACCCTATCATCGTTTTTTGTTGAGCTCACTTCATAGTCGATGTTGTGTAAAAATCTAAAAAAATAAAAATGAAATTCTTTCATATTAAATGTATCGATACTAGCGATACCTACCGGATCGAGCTGTTATTTTAAATTTCCTCTTCATAAATCCACCTGAATACATACAAAAACTTTTATCAAAAATGGTCTTGCCATTTAAGATGATTTCGGTCACATATTGCTTTACATATGACATAGATGGTGAAGTAAAGCACCATCCATACATTATCATATTTTAACTATTGTTTTATCAGTCTTACGCGAACAAACGCACGCTTCCGCAATCGCTTGCGATGGACGACATTATCATCATCATCACAGCCCATAATGTCCCACTGTTGGGCTCGGGCCTCCTCCGTAATGGGAGGAAAATTAACCTGCTATACCACGCTGGTCAGACGTGTTGGTATAGGGTTTTATTTCGAGTTCTCCTTTTCTCGCATAGATGTTATATGCATTTTATATCCCTTAGTCGTCTCGTACGATCACCCACGGTTAAGATATGAGGTGGTGAATAGTATTCTTACTCCGTTACCACACGGAAATATGATGGATGGACATCAATGAAATTTTATTTATGTATGCATGTATATTATACATATGATATAAAACTATTTACGTATTTTATTACCCGACGTTTCTAATATTTTCAGCGCCATATTCACGAGAGGACCATAGGAAGAAAATTCGTAAAAATAATTTTATTTCATCATCATCATCATCATTTCAGCCTATTGCCGTCCACTGCTGAACGTAGGCCTCCCCTTCACTAGGCCTTTCTTCCCTAGCGGTTGTCGGTTCTTCGAGCGATGTGGCCTGCCCATTGCCACTTCAGCGTTCTAATTCTTCGTACTATGTCGGTTACACCCGTTCGTCTGTGGATTTCCGTATTTCGGATTCTATCTCGCAGAAAAATCCCGAGTATAGCCCGCTCCATAGCACGCTGAGCGACTTTGAGCCTAGTTATGAGGCCTACATTTTATATCAACCATAAAATAATTATAATAAAATCACATTGAAATCACTCAATAAGAGATGACAGCGCATTTTCATTAAATATACACATATGACAGTACAAAGGTTTATAGACAAGGGGGTGATGACGTCAGCACGTGTCGACGCGTGCCCTATGACGTGGGCAGGTGAGGCACGCGACTCTTGCGCAACGTAAAACTGGTTGATTCCTTTATGAGCTGTATGATTTGTACCATTTAGGTACAAGTATGTGAAGAAGAAGCTGTGTAGTTAGCGGCTAAGAATACTACCAACCTTTAATTTGATAGTGGATGTCGTAAACAACGACTAAGAGCCTTATAACGACCTGGGCCATCTCCATCTGAAGCCGTTTGGTCGACAATTAAATTCCCAAGGAGCGTTAACGTCTGATAGACGGCCGATCATAAAACTATTGCCAATAACTTTTACAATATGTACTATGAAAGAAGAGTACATATTGTATCGACCCCAAGTAATTAGGATGAGAGTATGAGAATGTAATGTGCTGTTTTAAAATAAATATGTACGACATGTGATAACAATGGTTTATTGATGTTATGTTCAGAGCCAAGTGGAAATTTTACCGAGAGAACAACTATTGTACAGAAGATTAATT
This sequence comes from Lymantria monacha, assembly GCA_905163515.2. Taxonomy (NCBI): domain Eukaryota; kingdom Metazoa; phylum Arthropoda; class Insecta; order Lepidoptera; family Erebidae; genus Lymantria; species Lymantria monacha. Next base: position 17,420,120 of record LR991106.1, on the reverse strand, counting down.
CATTCAGACGTGGCGTATGCTACTTACTGATCTCTTCTCTAGGCGGGTGCGCTCAAATGTCGATTGGAACCGCTTGTCTCTCTGCAAAGACGTGTTGTTCAATTTGTCGTTGATATTAATCTTAAGGGACGGTGGGACGAGACGGGAAAGCAGTCTATCATTTTAGCCGCGAAAAGATTTCGGATATGCCTTTAAAAAAATAAGCTATGTGAAACTTCTGTCTTGATTGGCATACAAACTATTTTACATTTTTGTAGTAATTTAAAGGTGAACTCGATTTGGATTATTATATTTTTTACACATTCTATTTTCCTTTTTTTTTTTCTTGTTATGTCTAATAACAACGACATTTTACGCATGCTAAGACCTACGGACGGATTCGCAAAATCCTTTTTTTATTATTTAAATAAGTTTCATTCAAGATGAATTTAAATTTCGTAAAGACTTGAAGCAATCCAAATTATTTTATTAGAAAAAGAACTTATTCTGTTAATATTCGTCTGTATCCCAGATCTAAACGGAACAAACCACAATAGTACAGAGCAAAGGTGCATTTAATAGTCTGTTGATTGATGTTTATTGGCGAGGGGCTGATATACAATTTGACCTCCAATACAACACCACTGACGTAATTGAGAAAATTGTACATCCAATCTTATTTCGTTAGCAATAAAGTAGCATTTTGTAGTTTTAGATGATGTTTAAAATGTATTATTAAGTTGGTATTAGTTCACGGTTTGTTAGTGTTGCTAGTACCACATTATAGCAATATGACAGTAGTTTAATTTAGATCTTAAAACTGTAACTGTTAATCTATGAATCTTTGAATATCATACACGTCACCACCATCATTCTCCTACTCTTATTCCAATTACTTGTGGTGGACGCAATATGTACACCACTATCATCGTACATGTTGCAGAAGTTATTGGCAATAGTTTGACGATGACAACGTTTAATATAGAATGTCAAAATGACACTTGGATATAGTTTTTGACTTTTAAATTTGATAATGTAATTTTTTTTTATTAAAATACAAACGATAACAAAACGTTTTAATGAGTAATATGAAAACTTGATTACAAGTGAAAAATGAATGTCACATATGGGACTCGAACCCACACCTATTAGAAATCCGTTCCAATTGTGGTACCACTTACGCCAGCGTGAGTTGTCTTGTGACATTAAATTTTCGGCTCTATATTTTTTGTCTTTTAAAGGAGACGTGTGCCATCTATCCGGCAATGTTTACACATTCTACACAATTGGAATGGATTTTCAATAGGTTCGAGCCCTATGTGTGACATTCATTTTTCGCTCGTAATCAAGTTTTTATAAATAATCAAGCATAAATAAATAAAAATCGTTTCATAAATAATTAAGCATATTAAAATGCTAAAATTTCAGTAATTTAAATAACAAGGTTGTGTCATCGTTTAATACAATTCTAACCGCAAAGTTTGAAGTGCTAAGCCTATAACAATGTCGGGTAGATGCCATACCGTCACCTTAAGACGTAAATATAATACGAAGCGAAATTTGCATGTCCTACAATAAGTCACGTTGGTGTAGTGGCAGCACGATTGGGCCGGAATCCCAATAGGCGAGGGTTCGAATCCCGCTTGTGACATCATTTTTCGCTTCGTAATCAGGTTTTATAAATAATTAAGCATATTAAAATGCTAAAATTTCAGTAATTTAAATAACAAGGTTGTGTCATCGTTTAATACAATTTTAACTGCAAAGTTTGAAGTGTTAAGCCTAATGCAATGTGTAAACATTGTCGGGTAGATGGCATACCGTCACCTTAAGACGTAAATATAATACGAAGCGAAATTTGCATGTCCTACAATAAGTCACGGTGGTGTAGTGGCAGCATGATTAGGCCGGAATCCCAATAGGCGCGGGTTCGAATCCTGCTTGTGACATCATTTTTCGCTTCGTAATCGAGTTTTATAAATAATTAAGCATATTAAAATGCTAAAATTTCAGTAATTTAAATAATCAAGCATGTTGAATGCTAAATTCCAGTAATTTGAGCAATATGAATTTTCATTTTTTTTTGTGTAATGTCTCTTTTTTTTTAAACGATGAAAATAATACATTTTTAATGTATCACTACACGGCAATAGAAATAACAATTAAAAAAGACATATTCACTAAACCTTCTGCCATATTTCTCTTTACGTTCCTATTCACGCTAAAATTTCACACGAGAACATTTAATCTGTGCGCATCGTAGTTGAAATAATTTTATTTGACGTAAATTTTATATTGCATTCTGCTTTACAAATGGAACGCAATATTCTACCTTTGTGATACTTGATTGTACATCTACCTGTCATGACCAATTTCAACAATTGATGAAGCGATTTCAATTTAATTAATGCTGCCATTAAATATTTCATCCTACTCTCATCCGAATTACTTGAGACCTACGCAATATATAGGTACTCATCTTCTATCCTACATATTGCAAAATTTTAGGTAATAGTTTAATAACTGGTTGCTTATCTCACGTTAACTCTCTTTGGGAATGTAATTGTTGAGGTCTGATCAACAATTACAGAGTTGGATCGATATAAAACTTTTAGTTATATTACGACATCCTCGAGTAGCCTGGCGGCTACGACTACGGCCCCACACTAAGCATTTCCTTAAAGAATGATGGTAGATCAATCATCTATTTGATTTGTTTAATACATATAGTGTATTTACAAAGAGACATCGCGCATTAAGTATTCTCCGCAATGGTTGTCGTAATGACAACTGTTGAGATAACCAAAATGCTTATCGATTTATTATGGATGTTATTAATGTTCTGTGGGTGTTTAAATAAAATAATAATATATTTATTCAATAATACTGGCAGAGCTATTATACTTACTTATATAATAGGCTAACCTTAACAAATCGTTCTTAGCAAATAAAATTAACATCATCATCATCATCACAGCCCATATATGTCCCACTGTTGGGCTCGGGCCTCCTCCGTAATGGGAGGGCAATTAACCTACTATACCGCGCTAGTCAGACGTGTTGGTATAGGGTTTTGTTTCGAGTTTTCCTTCTCTTGCATAGATGTTATATGCATTTTATATCCCTTAGTCGTCTCGTACGATCACCCGCGGGTAAGATAGGGGATGGTGAATTGTATTCTTACACCGTCACCACACGGATAGCATACATCATCAATCTTGCTCTTATCCCAATTACTTAGAAATGACGTATTCTCTCCTTTCATTGTAAACATTAGAAATATGGCAATAGTTTTATGACCGAAAGCCTGTCTGTCGTCAAACGTCCTTAGGAATGTAATTGTTGAGCAGGCGACATCAGATAGAGTTAGCCTAGGTCGACGTAAAGGTCTTTATAGGATGCCGCTTCTGGGTTTTTTTTTTACGCTGTGGGAACGCATTCACGCGCTAACCTCTTCCCGCCAATGTCGCGACGGGTGGGAGTATGGGACTTGCCGGCCGGCTAGTCCAACCGGGATACCCACTAAAAGCCGCTTGTGGGATCTGGTTCAGCCATTTATGTTTTTTTTTTGTTTAATTTTGTATTTAACTATATAATTTATATTTATCCCAATTGTCCCAATTACTAGGTGTCAACGCAATATGTCATCTTCCTCCATACAATTCTATCAGATGTCATATCTGCAATCAATCCCTGTCTATCCATGTCATGCTTCACGCAGTCTATCTTTTCTTTGGTTTTTACAACTAAAGCCTTCAACATTCATATTTAAAACTTTCCTCACAACAATACTTTCATCCCGTCTCATCACATCTCCATCCCATGTCAACTTTTCACTTCTTAACTTTTCCGTCACTGACGCAACTTTCCAACTTCCTCAAATTACTGAAATTTAGCATTTAATAATGCTTGATTATTTATAAAAACCCGATTACCAACGAAAAATTATTGCCACAAGTGGGATTCGAATCCACACCTATTAGATATTCGTACCAATCGTGCTGCCACTTACACCACCGTGAACTATTGTAGGACACTCAATTCTCGTCTTTAAGGAGACGTGTGCCATCTGCCCGACAATGTTTATATATACCTACGTAAATATAATACGATGCAACGATTGAGACGGATTTCCAATAGGTGTGGGTTCTTCTTCTTCTTATTTTTATGTATTGGCAATCAGCTACTTAAATGAGCCATTGTTGCCAGTGTCGAGTTATAATTATCTTCAAGTTTTTAGTGTCTTCAGATTAGTCATTGTCCGTCAGTAAGTCAAATTGTCGCCATCAACAGTGCTATGGCCACACTGTTAATGGTATCTTGTGAGAATTTTGATGAAAAACGAAAACGTTGTAAAGCACTTTTATATGATATTCACTACATCTCAGCAGTTCCGTCACATCACATTACATAAAATGCCATCAAAATTATCTAATATAACACGTTAAAACACAAAGATATCGAATATAATACAAGAGCATGACGTTTTAGATTCCCGCCAAAAACTCTCAGGTGTGGGTTCGAATCCCACTTGTGACTCACAAGTGGGATTCGAACCCACACCACAGTTGTGACAATCATTTTTCGCTGTTAATCGGGTTCTCAAACTTCCACCTATATGTTCCTATTATATTAATGCTTACTCGAAGAGCATCTGACTGAAGCTATTACTTACTAAACATGTATCTAATCATTTTGATTATGATGAGTGATGTAAGGGTTAGTAGTATTCGAAGCCGATGCTACAAACGAATACCATATCCCAACAAATAAAATGTTAACAAAATTACTAATATTGGAATTGACAGGTTTTCATTTGAAACACTATTGTGAATGCTCTCCCGCTAACTGCCTCGGGCAATCAATTACAAAGGTCTTTAAATTAATTAATTTTAACACGTATATGCAATGTTACTTTTGAGTAAGAGTCTCCTTCTTTTTTTTTTTTTTTATTATTGTTTATGGTGGCAAACGAGCAGACAGCACACCTGATGGTAAGTGTCACTGCCGCCCATGGACCTTTACAATACCAAGGGTATAGCTAGGCCACTGCCTATCATTACAAACTCCAAACCCACCCCAGTTGGGCTTGTGGCTCTCTCGCTCACCGAACGAAGCGCAATAGCACATTGCCATTACTCAGACATCGATCTTCTGCGAGATTGTGGTAAGTACTACCTCGGACGGACCAGCCCGTGGCTGTAGACAGAACTGTCAACAGCGTGGTCCAATCCACCCACCAATAATCTTTTTTTGACAGGCTGGGATATCCACGGTTACACAGTTCGGGGTGATGGAGGTGCGCCTGTACCTCGTAGCTTGCCTTATTATCTACCCATCGCTATCTAGGCTGACCACCGTCACAGATCTTTTGATATCAGTGAAAATGGTCTTCTTCTAAAGGAAATAAGATAAGATTTATGATACCAAAGCAATTTTATTTTGTGCTTTACTTCTGTTTTAGTTACTTTGTCTATTTGCGTTAATTCTTATGCCTAAAGGGATGAGAAAATTATGGATTAAGGAAATTAATCTATAATTATAATACTAAAATCTTTATTATACCATTCATCATCTCAGCTAATATATGAACCACTGTTAAGCTCAAGACTCATAGCTGTGTGGTAGCGGCTGCGAATACTACCAACCCTTACTTTGCTCATGGATGTCGTAAAAGACGACTAAGAGCCTTATAATGACCTAAGCCAACTCCATCTGATGCCGTTTGGTCAACAATTACATTCCCAAGGAGGGTTGACGTCTGGCTGGCGGCCGGTCATAAAAATATTGCCAATAACTTTTACAATATGTACTATGAAAGAATATTACATGCTGTATCGACCCCAAGTAGTTGGGAGAAGAGTATGAGAATGATGATGTTAAGCTTAAGACTCCTCCACAATAGGAGGGAAATTGACCTATTACACCACGCTGGTCAGATGTATTGGTATATTATTTACCAAATAGTACTGATTCCGTTCCCACATGGGACAATATTCTGACCGATTCACCTAATGTTCTAAGTCTGGATGAAGTTTATATCCGTCAATTGTAGGTTTGTAAAGTATTACCTTGCCTCGTGAGACTCGAAGAATAGAATTTACCAACGCTTGTCGTGCCCGTGGGTGACGTAGAAAACGAATAAAAGATATAAGGTGAATATAAGATTTATGCCAGAGAAGAAAAACCCTATACCAACCTGTACAACCAGGCTGGAAAAGTTGGTTAATTTCTCTATATTATAGAGTCTTGATATCAGAAGTAGGACATTTATAAGCTGAGATAAGTCCCACGCAATAAAAGACTTTTTTGTTATATTTTCAAGACTATACAACTGAAATAAAGAAATAATTCATATATTGCGGGAACTTTACAGGATTTGTTGTCCTGCGAGGTAATTGAACCAATGACACTAGCATGATTGGTGAGATACTGACATTTTTAATCCATCATTACATAGCAAGTAGACACAAGAAATTATTGCAAGTTTATTTAATGACTTGCTAGTTTAAACAAATTACAAAGGGCGTGTGCGGATATAAGGCGCCCCATCGCGATAATGACCTTACAAACATACGCTTTAACAATAAACAGATATTACAACTATTAGAGAGATTAAGGCTCTGACACGTGTCGAACTACGTGCACCTAAATCAGTCAAACGCCCCGTCTGTACATGGCATTATTATTTTTTTTATTACGTTTTATTATTGCACCAGTCGTTGAATAATTGAGATGTGTTTAATTTTGTTTGACATTTTAATGGACAACCTTTCAACTGTTTTTTCCTCTTATGGGAGAGTAAATCGTTTCGTAACGTAACGCGTAACGGTGCCAGTCTGGCTTTCCTTTCTCTCACGCATACGACAGCAGTAGGCAGGCTCCTCCTTTCTCACTGTAACCCACAGCGCTAGCTGTATTAAGATGTTATAACATTTTATTAGTAAATAGCCTTTCTTAAAATAACCTTTATTTTTGTTTTTTCCCCGCAAGGTGGACCATGTATGTGGGCGCCCCCCGACAAATCATCCGGGGCGACAGAAGAGGCGGCACGCAACCCCATGGACTCACCCTGCAAACACCTCTCTTCGCCTTGCGAGCGGGCCACCGGTACCCGATCTTTGTCTTCGGTGGCCTTTCTTAAATTAACCTAAACTTTTCTCAAGTTAAACAATTTCAATATTAAATAGTTCAACTTAGATTAGTTTAAGTTATCACTTCTATTGGGCGCTCCGAGACGCACATATTTTCTTTTTTTTCCTTGGCGATGGCTATGGTCTGGTCACACATCGTCCTAAGAGCAATGGAAGAGCGACGTGCAGCACCATAACCTACCTTATCATCGCCCCTATTTGCCTGGCCACTGGTGGGTTCCTTGACCACGGCAATGAAAAATAAGACATGTTTTGCATCAACAGCGATTAGAAAATTAATAAAACAAATGTGTGATAATCATTTTTCGCTAGCAAAGATGTTTTTTATAAATAGCCTAGAATGACAAATAAATCTAAATTTCATTAATTTAATTTTTAACAAAGTTCAAAAAGGAGTATTTCTTATGTTTATTACCTCAGAACTCTCGACTAGGGGAATAGTTTTGACTATTCTTTTTATATTTGAAAGCTGGTAGGTCCAGTGTGATCCCATTTCTGTTCAGACTGGTTACTTATTGATGTCCGTTTTTTTTTTGTTAAAATTTTGATTATTCTTGTATTTCTTATAATTTTTGAAGCTAAACTTTTATGAAAGGGCTTTGAAATACTGACCCGCAACCTTTGTATACCTATATTGAAAAGTGATGAAAGTAAACACTTTGCCGGGTAAAGTGGAAGCAGGGTCTCGTTTGCCTTCGGATATTGCTGAAGAGTAGGGCACACGTAATTCTCGCTTAATTAATTATAAATGAATGATAAACAGTACATTATCCAAAGGTGTTTAATAATTAAAATCATCATCAGTCTCAGTCTGCAAATGTCCCACTGCTGGGCTCGTGCCTCCTCCCATTGGGAGGGAAATTAACTTACTATACTGGTCAGAAGTGTTGGTATAGGGTTTTGTTTCGAGGTTTCCCTTTCTTGCATAGATGTTATATGCGTTTTTTATCCCTTAGTCGTCTCTTATAACAACCCACGGCTAAGATAGAGACTCACCTACCTAGACCAGATTGGTCACGTACTGAAAGAAGGTGGAGTCAAGAGTCTCCGAAACCGGCGAGCGTGTATGAAGAGAATTATGAATGTTGAAGAAGCGAGTGAAGTATGCAAGGATAGAGTTCTCTGGCACTCTGTTCTCTCTGCCTACCCTGCAAGGGGTATGGCGTGATGATATGTATGTATGTATGTATGTGGTCCTACTACTAATGAATCTCCTATTGTGGGGGATGCTCCTACCCAACAGTGGGACGTATATGTGCTAAGATGAACATATTGACTATGACCATATGAAGTTACGATGTACAATATTATATAAAAATGATATTTAATACAAATAACATTCAGAGGGTTTGCAATTTGGAAGCTGTAATGTTCGTATAACAGTGTTTCGATGTCACAACAAGATGGCCGACCCCAGACAGGATAAATTAATTCATTCCCCGCCAATATAAAGAAAACATACGTAATTAAAATATGTACTAGAACGTTTTAGATTTAGTTATTTAATAGTTGCTACAGACAGATGGAATCATTCTTTTCAACTCCTCGTCTTTAACCTGTTCTAATTAAATTTGTTGAGGGTCCCAAGACAATTAAAATCATCTCCCGGGAGTGCCTGAAGGTCAAACCTCAGTGTCATTTATGAAGATCTAGATATTAGGTGTAAGAACACGCTGTTCACAGATCTGTCTACAGCCGCGGTCCGATCCTTTCGGGGTAGTACAATACTCTCGCAGAAGATCGACGTCTGAGCAATGGTAATGTGCTGTTGCGCTTCGTTCGGTGAGCGAGAGAACCGAAAACCCACCCCGGTTTGGGGTTTATATTGGTAGGCAGCGGCCCAGCTATACTTCTGGTATAGCTAAGGTTCATGGGCGGCAGTAACACTTACCAACAGGTGTTCTGCTTGCTCGTTTGCCACCAAAAGCAATATAAAAAAGGATCATTAGGGGGGCATAGTCCGGAGCGTGCTCGTCGCGTCCCCTGCCCCTGCCACTGCCTGACAGAGACCAAGCGAAGGGGCAGCGACGCCTGCGATCTTCCTGGTGGCGGGATGGCTCTGTAGTCTGGTGTACCACAGAGCGATCGAGCCAGCATGGGGGTAGGAGTGCTATTGTCTCTCGCTTGGCCTCAGGTGTGAAGGATTACGGAATGTATGATCCCAGACTTCTTTGGGTCCGTATAAAACTAGGTGTCACCAAGGTATTCATGGTTGTAGCATATGCTCCCGTAGGATCCTCGGTGGCATCAGACCTAGAGAAGTTTTGGGATAATGTTAGGGAAGTTCTAGATATGGCAGAAACCAGTGAACGCGTGATTGTATGCGGAGATTTGAACGGATGGGTGGGGACCAAGCGTCCCGACTATGAGGACGTACTTGGTCCATTTGGTGATAAGAGAGTGAACGACGCAGGTAGGCTCATAGCGGATGTATGCAAGGAGAGAAACCTTATTGTGTCAAACACATTTTTCCAACATAAGGACATCCATATGTATACATGGAGAAGGAATGAACAGAAAAGTATAATAGATTTAATTTTGGTAGACAGTCGCCTCCGAAGCAAAATATTGGACGCAAGAGCCTACAGGGGCTCCACAGTCGATACGGACCACTATCTCGTTATTGCGAGATTTAGTGGTCTGTTCAGAAAGTGGAGGCACTGGCGAGAGCGTGTCCACTTCGGAGAGCTTGAAAGAATAAAGGTTGAAAGGTTGCAAGAAGAGTGTGTAAGGGAAAAGTATGCAGAGGGTGTCCGAGAACGGCTGACGATGGCAAGCCAGCCGCAATCGGATATTGAAGAATGCTGGAGAGTATTGAAAGAGAGTATGGTAGACACAGCGAAAGAAGTATGTGGAAGTTCAAAGAAGCATAAAAAAATAAATGGTGATGCATGGTGGGATGCGGAAGTGGCAGCTTCCGTAGAGCAAAAGAAGAAAGCGTGGCTGGACTAAGTCTCTTCTTTGAATCTGAATGACAGTATGACTGAACAGAAGAAAGAAATATATCGGCAATGTAAGAATGACACCAAGGTCTTAGTGAAAGAGAAACGTGATAGAGCAAATATGAGTGCAGAAGATAGGCTGACTAAAAACTTCGAGGGTAACACCAAACTCTTTTGGAGGGAGGTGAAGAAGTCTCGGGGTGGTTGGTCCGCCTTCAGAATGAATAATATAAGGTCTAAAGGTGGAGACATTCTTACACAAACACAAGACGTGTTAAGCCGATGGAGTGAATATATTGGCGATATGTATGCGGATGCTACGGTTGGCGCCGGTGTTGCATGTGGTTTAGTAGATCAACATTCGACAACGGCGTCCTCCGATGGCATCAGTATGGATGAAGTTGAATGGGCGATAAGAAGTTTGAAAAATGGTAAGGCAGCGGGTATTGATATGGTGTCTGCCGAGATGATCAAGCTTGGTGGCTCCTGTGTCTGGGAGGCGTTCCTGTTGCTCCTCAATTTATGTTGGAGCTCGGGAATGGTTCCCGGGGACTGGAATAGCGCAGTCATCATGCCTTTGTTTAAAAACAAGGGTTCACGTTATGACTGCGCAAATTACAGAGCCGTAAGCTTGACCAGTTTGGCAGCAAAAGTGTATGGTAAAATTATTGAAAGGAGAATGAGGATGGTGTCCGATGGTTTACTGTGTGAGACACAAGGAGGTTTCAGGAGTGGAAGGGGATGCATGGATTAAGTGTTCTCTCTGCGCAACATTGTGGAGAAGCATCTGGCTCTAGGTCAGAGGGTTTTCTGCAGTTTTGTGGATCTGGAGAGAGCATTTGACACGGTAGTACGAAAGGAATTTTGGGACATTTTACCGGAGTATGGTATTAACGGTAAACTGGTACAGGCTGTGCAGTCCAGTTACATGGGCTGTAGAGCCTGTGTGCGGCTGGATGATGGAATGTCGCCTTGGTTTGACGTCAACATCGGCGTTAAGCAGGGGTGCGTTCTGTCAGCCAGGCTGTTTATCATATATCTGGATAAATGTCTCCAAAGGTTGAACGATATGAATGTGGAAGTCCAGATGGGCAACTCAGTGGTCACTGCTCTGCTTTATGCAGATGATGCAGTCCTGCTGGCACAGTCAGCGACTGACCTGCAGACCCTAGTCGACACAATGACAGAAGATTGTAAGAAAAGGGTTCTACGCGTGAATGTGAGCAAAACCAAAATAATGGTCTTTGAAAAGATGAAGCCAGAACAGATGTAAGAGTAACAATAGGTAATGATGTACTAGAGCAAGTGGATGAATTTGTATATCTTGGATGTGGATTTAGCCGAGATGGAAGGTACACCACTGATATAGAGCGAAGAGTGAATGCGGGAAATAGAGTGAACGGAGCGTTGGGGCAACTTCTCGGCAGCCACCACCTCAGCCAGAAAGCACGTGTAGCAATACATAACGCAGTGCTTGTCCCAACATTACTGTATGGAAGCGAGAGTTGGGTATGCAGAAAAGAGTATGAAAGTAAAATTAATGCGGTCGAAATGCGATCTCTACGGAAAATCTGTGGAGTTAGGCTGACCGACCGCATTCGTAACGACGACGTAAGAGAGCGAGTAAGTATGAAAGAGAGTATTGGTGTAAAGATGCGGAAGGGAATGCTCCGATGGTTCGGACATGTGGAAAGAATGCCGAACGAACGTCTGGTTAAGAAGATATACAATGCGAAAGTGGAAGGATGTAGGTATCGAGGGAGACCGAGACTAACCTACCTAGACCATATCTGTCATATACTGAAGGAAGGTGGAGTCAAGAGTCTCCGAAACCGGCGAGCGTGTATGAAGAGAATTATGAATGTTGAGGAAGCGAGTGAAGTATGCAGAGATAGAGTTCTCTGGCACTCTGTTCTCTCTGCCTACCCTGCAAAGGATATGGCGTGATGATATGTATGTATGTATAAACCAGAATTTTATTCACAAATTAATTTCAGAATAAGCTAAGTAAAAGTATTTAGATTCTTAAATGTTCAATGCCGACCACTCGGATCTAAGTGGGGCGGGGCTATAGTAGCGGCTCCTTGCACTCGGATCCGAGCGAGCGTCCCGTTCATTTTGTACTAGGATCCGAGTGTTCGGCACTCAGCGTGCTGTCTGCCGAATTTTATTGCCACTGGAGCTAACATAAATGAAATATGTATGTTTCTCTTTCGTGAAAATATATAATTAAAAAAAATGGCGAGCCCACTGAGTTTCTTGCCGGATCTTCTCAGTATGTGGCTGCTTTCCGATTCGGTGGTAGATTAATAAAATTTAATTTTTTAATAACAATAATGTAAAATTGAAAATATGTAAGTGCCCTTATGGGGCTTATGCATAATAAATGATTTGATTTGATTTGATTTGAATGTGTTAATAACAGTATCTAGCAACAGGCAGTGAAAAACATAATAAATGTGCGTATGTTTTCATCAAAACATTTCAGTGCGTTTCGTCATAGCGACAAGGTAGACAACGCTCGGAGGGCAGCCAAGTAGCTCTTTAGATCCTCGAGGACTTTCCACTTGAAGACGAGCGGGATTAAAAATTATATACAGACAAACAGAATAGTAGTAACTAGCTTTAATATATAGTGTAAGTACTTACTTATAATATAAGTAGGTACTTCATCGTCATCATCATCACAGCCCATATATGTCCCACTGTTGGGCTCGGGCGTCCTCCGTAATGGGAGTGAAATTAACCTACTATACCGCGTAGGTCAGACGTGTTGGTATAGGGTTTTGTTTCGAGTTTTCCTTCTCTTGCATACATGTTATATGCATTTTATATCCCTTAGTCGTATCTTACGATCACCCACGGGTAAGATACGGGGTGGTGAAATGTATTCTTACTCCGTCACCACACGGATAATATAAGTACTTGCGAATATTAAATACTTCCAGGCTGATTGAAGAGTTTACCCTAGCCAAGGCTGTTAGTCGAACTGGGGATTAGTTCACACATCTGCAGAGAAGATACCTGCGTGAGGGCCATGTCAAAATTCTTTGTTGCCATCGAAGGAGTTTAATACTCGAAAGGGTTTTGGCGGTCCACCCAAGTTTCGCAATCATTACCAGGGATCTGTTAAACTAACGCTTTTTTTGTTCTACGGTCGGCGCACTCCTCGCACCACTCCGTCCGGGGCGACAGAGGGGCGTAAGCACGCACAACCACCCGTGAACCTCGCCTTCGTCGCTGGACCGGCCACCGGAGCAGCGTGAACTTGCCGTCAGCGGCCGGCCCGACGGTATACTCCCTGAGGGGTACCCTCTCCTGCTAAACTAATGCTGAGGGATAATACCATAGGTTACAGAGTTACACGCTGCCTTTTCGTTACCCTAGACGGATTAGGCGGGTTGTGAACACACCATCTATGAAAAAAGGCTAACCTTTTCATTTTTCTTCATTTACTTTAGCTAAGTACATAACGGAAGAATCTTCAACAAGAAGTTTTCTTATGTATGTTATAAGATACTCGAGAGGTTAATTAGAATGACGAGCCACTGAATTCATATTTCCATGTTGTTGACTTAAAAGTGAAGAATGGTGATACGGGAGTTAGCCATAACGCCCATAACATACACACCCATAGTGCAATTCTGTCTCCCCAAATACCTGAGCATGTTACAGTCAGAGAATATTCTGCCAAAAAAATTCGTCAACTATTTAAAGCTCATCTCCAATTTGCATAGAAGAGAAGTAGAATATTTTCAACGCCTTCAACGTCACTACAAAAAATAAGTGTGTGTTTAAATTACAGTACAGCACAGCAAAGCGCAGCACAGCACAGCAAAGCGCAGCACAGCACAGCGCAGCACAACATAACACAATACAATACAATAAAATAACTCTTTATACGTACAAGGATAAAACAAAAAAAAATGGCCTTGATTTAGGCGAAAATTTAGGTAATTTTATCTTCTCAGCTCATAATATGTCCCACAGTTGGACTTGAGCCTCCTCCGTAATGGGAGGGAAATCGACATACTATACCACGCTGCGCGCTGGTCAGACGTGTTGGTATAGGGTTTTGTTTCGAGTTCTCGTTCTCTTCTTCCTTCCTTCTTTCTTCGTCTTATCGCATATTGCAATTTTCCAGCAACCATAAAGGCTCATCAACTTAAGAAGAAGAGAAGAAACGTGAACTAAATCGGTCAGCATTGAATTTATTGCAAGATTTACTTTTCATTAATATTATCTTATTTACTTATGTTTTTAATCATCTCGTAAGATATTATAACTAAGACGTCTGACCAGCGTGGTAAATAAATTTCCCTCAAATTATGGAGGAGGCTCGAACCCAATAGTGGGACATATGAGGCTGCTAGAACCAGAGCGGCCTAACTACAAGAACCATATTTTTCAATATGAAGGGAATTAAAATTAAATTAAATTTAATTTAATCGATTTGAACATAAGCCGAAAATTTACTTGTACTGCCATCTATTGTTGTGCTTGTAAAAAAAATTAGGCCGCAGTGGTTTTGTCGATTAACATTTTTAGATTTCGAAATTGCAAATATGTTAAAAGTTGTAAAAATGCACTTAGGTCACTCTGGTTGTTAGAACCATGTATCAACTGAGATGATGATTAAGATAAAGAAAGGTTTGCTGATATATTCGTACTCAGTCACCCATGGGGATCAATAACATGAAATCTGTATAATTGTATTATCATGACATCTATATTTCATTAATATCAATCAATGTTCGACACTACATTGAATCATTTATTAATGAATATAGGCATAAATTGAATATACATATAGTTTTGGGACAATTACTTTATATAGAGACATATCTAATTTGTAAGCTAAAGGATTATATAAAGCCATTTTCTGTGCAGTAATGGCCTAAAATGAAAATCCTAATTGTTCGTGTGGTGACGGAGTAAGAATACAATTCACCACCCCCTGTCTTACCCATGAGTAGTAGTACCTAAGTCAATTGTCTCTTACGTTGTCTCTTACGATCACCTGCGGGTAAGATAGGGGGTGGTGGATTGTATTCTTACTCCATCACTACACGGAAAAGCAGAAGTACATACATACATACATATCATCACGCCATATCCCTTGTAGGGTAGGCAGGGAGAACAGAGTGCCAGAGAACTCTATCTCTGCATACTTCACTCGCTTCCTCAACATTCATAATTCTCTTCATACACGCTCGCCGGTTTCGGAGACTCTTGACTCCACCTTCCTTCAGTACATGACCGATCTGGTCTAGGTAGGTTAGTCTTGGTCTCCCTCGGTACCTACCCATTTTCGCATTGTATATCTTATTAACCAGGCGTTCGTTCGGCATTCTTTCCACATGTCCGAGCCATCGGAGCATTCCCTTTCGCATCTTTACACCAATACTCTCTTTCATACCTACTCGCTCTCTTACGTCGTCGTTACGAATGCGGTCGGTCAGCCTAACTCCACAGATTTTCCGCAGAGATCGCATTTCGACCGCATTAATTTTACTATCATACTCTTTTCTGCATACCCAAAGCAGAAGTAGTGGCAACTATGCCATAGTGTAAAATTAAGCGAAAACAAAAGTTTCGAAGTATTTATTTTTTAAGATTTCAATCGCTATTACTTCACAGGACTCTGTTGTTTGACTGTTAGATACTTTTAAGATGGAAGCACTACATCCCATGACTATAATAAGTGGTTTTATTTATAACTGAGGGTGTAATTCACTAAATAACTAAAGTCACGAAAGAAGTTCTTCAACTGCAAACATCGATGGAACTGTCGTTTTATTTAAACAATATCATTTTGCCTTCATCTCAATTCCTCAGGAAATTAGTTATGGATTATGAATGGAGTCTTTCTTTCTTTAGTAATGGATCATGAATAGAGTCTTTCTTTCTTTAGTAATGGATTATGAATGGCGTCTTTCTTTCTTTAGCACAAGTATATAAAAATAGAATTTGTTGCATAATTAATTTAAATATTGTATAATTAAATTAATTATCAACGAGGGTTGTCGTCATGCAGGCGACCAGTCATAGAACTACTGCCATTAACTTTTGCAATATCTGGATGACCGAGTGTTCGCTCGGTATTTTCTTTTTAGTGTGTTTTGAAGATATATTTAAATATAATAAAAATAATTAATCAAATAATAATAAAAAAATTAAAAGTCAAAGAGTAATAAAAAAGAAAAACAGGATCCGAACCGGCCTCGATAACACTGCTCGATTATCCAATTGAAGTCTTAATGACAGCGTCAAAATTTGCCTTCATATTTTAATAGTTGTCAGCCAACGCAAAATTATATTTTTTTTATTGCTTGAACATACATACATACATACCATTACGCCATATCCCTTGCAGGGTAGGCAGAGAGAACAGAGTGCCAGAGAACTCTATCCTTGCATACTTCACTCGCTTCCACAACATTCATAATTCTCTTCATACACGCTCGCCGGTTTCGGAGACTCTTGACTCCACCTTCCTTCAGTACATGACCGATCTGGTCTAGGTAGGTTAGTCTCGGTCTCCCCCGGTACCTACATCCTTTCACTTTCGCATTGTATATCTTCTTAACCAGACGTTCGTTCGGCATTCTTTCCACATGTCGAACCATCGGAGCATTCCCTTTCGCATCTTTACACCAATACTCTCTTTCATACCTACTCGCTCTCTTACGTCGTCGTTACGAATGCGATCGATCAGCCTAACTCCACAGATTTTCCGTAGAGATCGCATTTCAACCACATTAATTTTACTTTCATACTCTTTTCTGCATACCCAACTCTCGCTTCCATACAGTACCTAATGTTGGGACAAGCACTGCGTTATGTATTGCTACACGTGCCTTCTGGCTGAGGTGGTGGCTACCGAGAAGTTGCCCCAACGCTCCGTTCACTCTATTTCCCGCATTCACTCTTAGCTCTATACTCCATTATTTTGGATTTGCTCACATTCACGCTTAGACCCCTTTTCTTACAATTTTTTGTCATTGTGTCGACTAGGGTCTGCAGGTCAGTCGCTGACTGTGCCAGCAGGACTGCATCATCTGCATAGAGCAGAGCAGTGACCACTATTGCCTGAAAATATTGAAAAAAAAATATTTTCGCCGGAATTCCCTGCATACTAAATTTCAAAAAAATTGTTGGTGCCGTTTCCGAGATTCACAAAATATATATATATATATATACAAGAATTGCTCGTTTAAAGATATTAGATATAGCTAGATTTGATAGATAGATAGATAGATTACATAGATAGATAGATTATGTACGATGGAGGAGGAATAGCTACATATTGCATCAACCACAAGTAATTGGGATAAGAGTAGTATAATAAATAAATAATTTAATACGCAAATTAATAAAACACCATCTTTAATATGAATATTTTTTTTATAGAACCCAAGACATTTACGTGAGAAACGCTCGTAAACGAACACCCAAAAACTCTTTGTAAAGTACTTAAAACAAAAAGAAATAGTTCAACAATTGTTTATTGTTATATAATAATTTCAACCTTATTACTATTGTAATAGGGATGTGGGTGGGTATCGACCTCCCACGCTAGCGTTGGAATGAGGCACTCCTGCGCAGAGGGGTGGGGGTACGGAGGGTCCGGAAGCGGCGCAAGCGCGGTAGCCCCGAGCTGATACGTCAATTAGCGGGTAAACGTTAAAATTCTATGTGAACTACCAGTTTTTATACAGAGTGTTTAATTTTGCGCTCATTTTGTTAGTAAGACCTTACCAACCGTCATTACTATTAATTTGGAAGGTAGTAGGGTAGTACGCAATTATATAGCCTGTACCTACCCTGTAACCCTGTACCTACCTACTTTCAAAGTATAGAGAAGACCTTTAACAGCTCTATGTGATGTAGCATTAGGTATATGAAAAAGAAATAATTCCAAAATGTTAATAAAAACCTATTGGCAAACGGGCAAATGATGATATGATATGGATTAGAAATCATGTCTGTTGTAAATATATGTTGTTATAAACAAAATTTAAAATATATAAATGCCATTGTTTTCTTAGTAATATCTCTTGGATCGATACGCACGTAATGAATTATTTTCTACTTGATCAATAAAGCTATTAACAAAATATAATTATCATTTTTTTAAGGTAAATAAGAACTTTCTTTAAAACGGCTATTAAGTAATAAACTAGAAATTTATATTTTATATATATTTATTAATAATAAACTAATAATCTAGTAATTTATTAACAACTAACTAGTATTCTATGTATTTCTATATATATTATGAATATATTCGTATATTTTTAAACTAACTAATTTACAATTTAAATAGTCAGACTACTCATGTACGTACCTAATAAATGTATACAGACATATACACTTACACATACATATACGTATATAATAATTATATATATTGACATAGAAATAAAGAAATATTATACATATTTACTTAGCTTGTTCTGTTCTTTTCGAAGTGAGTCGGTAGCTTCGCTCGCTAGGTAGGCCGGCACAATACTGAGCCTATCGCTTTTTTTTTGTGTGTCTTAGTTGTTAGTCTCAGATGGCTATGACAACTTTACCCGGACTGTGGGTGAGCGCTGAGGGCTCTCAACCCGTATTAAGCCGATCGCACGGCAAAAACCTTTTCATACACAACCAGGTGGTCTAAATCATTTATCAAAACAAAACCCGAGGGTATTTGTACATTTTACCCTTACACTACAATATTAATGAATATATTACTCTATTTTTTTTTTTTACATTTTTATCTCAAATTGTTACAAAATAATACAACAGATATATAATACTAAAGATAAATATGCCTAAAAATGAGCCATACACATACCTAACTATAATTATTTTTATATTTTAAGCCAATAATCTATCACATGCAGGACGATACTTTGTGCGATTCAAAATATTTTCCTCTGATTTTGAGTATAATTTGCGTTCGTTAATTATACATTTATCCCATATATTGCCATTAAAAAAAGAAGAAAATTGTATTGTGTATAAATAAAAAAAATATTTATTTTAATTTAAGACATCTTTATAATATCTGATGTTTGCGCGAGTATTACACATATGAAATAAATTTATTTTTACAAACTCCATCGCTTTGGTGGTTGGATTTTTATTTCCCGATATTTCGAACACTTTACAGCATTTATGGTCACGAGAGGACTAAAGTGTTTCACGTCCAGCAAGTCATCGTTATTACAAAGATTTATATCTAACCGCTACAGTATTAATTCATCAGTTAATTTACCATTTTTAGGTCTCTCACGATTCTTACGTCCATTTATATTTAATAATGATAACCATCTTTTTTACAAACCTTTCATTTTTCATTTTCAGATTTACTGATATATCATTTCTTATCCAAACAATAAATTTCCAAAGAGGGTTGACGTCAGACAGGCAACTGATTATAAAACTATTGCCAATAATTTGTACAATATATACGAAAACGAGAACATATCGCGTGGATCCTAAGTCAGATTGAGATAAGAACAGAAGAATGACAAATGAAGATCTAAATAATGAAACATATATAATTTAAAAACAAAAAAAATATTATAATATAACAGAATCAACCTGTATATACACAAATGAACAGCGCACGCCGCCTGTATTCACACGTCACGGTACGCCGACATATTTCTGTACTGGCATGTATCTAGCCTCTGTTCTATAGATAGGTACCTACTCTATATATTTTTATACTCTATTATTTTCAGTATGTTGATTGAGTTAAATACAATTTACTATCTCCTAATCTTATCTCTTGGCATCTTAAAATATGGGTAAGGGATGTAATATCCATGCAAGAGAAGGTAACCTCAAAATAATCCATAAAAACCTGATTACGAGCGAAAAATGATGTCAAAAGTGAGATTTGAACTTTTCACGGTGGTGTAAGTGGCAGCACGATTGGGACGGATTTCCATTAAGTGGAAATCCCTCCCAATCGTGCTCGTAATCGGGTTTTTATATATAATTAAGCACATTAAATGCTAAAGTTCAGTAATTCAAAATAATCTGTCTGAACAGCGAAGTAAAATTCGAAAAAATAAAAAACACAAAGCAGTCATGAGGACTGCCGACAGAAGTGATGACTTAAACCCATAAAAGACAGACCAATACAAAAAAATAAAAAAGCGTGCAGCAAGGAGTATGAATGGTTCGGGCGAGCCACCGAAGACAAAGAGCGGGTACCGGTGACCCGCTCGCACGGCGAAGAGAAGCGCTTTGCAGGCTGGCTCTATGGGGTCGCACGCCGCCTCTTCCGTCGCCCCGGACCGATTTGGCTTGGGGGGCGTAACCACCTCCATATTCCACCGCAAAAAAAAGGGAGTATGAACGGTTATGACCATACCATAGCCAGCCGTCAAAAATAACTATTGAAAACTATTGAATAATTGATAATAATTAATAATAATAATTATTATTTACATATAAATTGAATATAGTAAATACAGCGACATAGCAGTTCACTGCTCAGAGTAGTTAACTGTATCTTTCTCGCTCGGGTACACTCGGCGTTCCCGAGTTCACCCGATCCAGCCTTTCACCTCAGAGCGTGACGGATCAATATATACAACAGATACAGGCTACAAAAAAATCTGTGTGTGGTACGCCAAAAGAAGTTTTCATTTCAAAATCCCATACCAACTCATACGACTAGCGGGATATATTAGGTCATTTGTTCTCATATTACAGAAGCCGCTTGAGCCCAGCAGTGGAAAGAATATGAGTTGAGCTGATGATAATCATAAAATATTGATATTATATTTCTATATAGAACTTCCGTTCAACTCCTTTTTTTTTCAAGACAACACCCCGCACTTAGGAAATAATCCTTGTATTGCGGGGGACTTTAAAAACATTAAATACGACACAGATTACACCGAGACTTATAAAAACAATTTGTGGATCCCACAAAGTATTGTCCTGCGTAGGAATCGAATAGACGACACTGGCACGTTAGGTCGGTATCTTAACCATTACGCCATTTGTGTAGCCAAAAAAATCATGATACATCATACTTTTTGCTAATGCTTATGGTGGCAAACAAGAAAGCAGCGCACCTGACGGTAAGTGTCACTACTGCCCATAGACCTTTCGCAATACCAAGAGTATTGCTAGGCCTACCAACACAAACGCCAAACGCATCCAGTTGGGTTTCCGACTCTCTCGCTCACCGAACAAAGTGCAATAGCAGATTGCTATTACTCAGACGTCGATCTTCCGCGAGAGTGTGTTACTACCCTGAGCGGACCGACCCGCGGCTGTACACAGAAAACTATCATAAGCGTGGTGCTATCACTACTAAAATATCATAGAATCAAATCATGATAGGTTGGTTTAATTATTTTCCTTAAGAAGAGTTAACTGTTAAAAAAAAAAATAATAATTGTATTAACTTTTATTTGCCTGTAGAGCTCGTAGGAGTCGCCTAAAGGATTAAACGTGAGTGGCAGCAGCTTTATCCTAAGAAACTCATGATAACTACGATCCTTAAACCTTCTCAATCCAACAATGGACGGCGACAGCAGTGCTGTGTGGTAGCGGCTACGAATACTACCAACCCTTATTCAAATTCATTTATTATGTATAAACCCTTTTTTTTTTTTTGCGGTGGGCTATGGACGTCGCACCACGCCAAATCGGTCCGGGGCGACGGAAGAGGCGGCGCGCAACCCCATTGACCCACCCTGCAAGCACCTCTTCTTCGCCGTGCGAGCGGGCCACCGGTACCCGATCTTTGTCTTCGGTGAATTATGTATAAACCCTACGAGGGCACTTACATAATGTCAGTATTAATATTTTAATTTAATCTAATAAACTACCACCGGATCGGAATAGAGCACTACTGAGAAGATCTGGCAAGAAACTCAGCGGGTTTGTCTATTATTGACCTGGGTCAACTCCATCTGATGTTGTTTGGTATAAAATTACATTCCCAATCTAGTAATAAATAAGTCGTAGAGCTACTGGCTAGCTACTGAAAAGCTTTGACAATATGTACTATGGAAGAAGAGATTGCATATGGCGTCAACCACAAGTGATTGGCGTTACAGCAGATACAAAACACGGTATGACAATGAGTGGACACCTATATCAGAATATTTTCATTAATTCGATATCTTAGTGTTTTTATTTTTGATTAATTTCCCCGCAGATGACTTATAAGCCGAATGATCAAGTAAATTTATGTAAAAGATAGAAAACTCGAAAGAAAACCCTATGGCTACCTTTTTAGTCCATGTTGGACAATAATAGGAACTATCATTTAAGGAGAGAGAGAAAGAGCTGCAGCTTACTGCCCTAGTATTATTTCATTGTCATTGAAAATTCATCATCATCACAGCCCATAAATGTCTCATTCTTGGGCTCGAGCCTCCTCCGTAATGGGAGGGAAATTAACCTACTATACCGCGCTGGTCAGACGTGTTGGTATAGAGTTCTGTTTCGAGCCTTCTCTCGCATAGATGGTATATGCGTTTTATATCCCTTAGTCGTCTCGTACGATCACGGGTAAGATATGGGGTGGTGAATAGTATTCAAACTCCGTCACAACATGGAAAACAGCAATTGAAAAATTAGTATGTTATTGGAACGAAGTTCCTTATCGCGCGTTGTGAAAGGGGGCTAGACGGAAAAACTTCTTACGAAAAGTTGTCACGACACTTTTTGCTATAGTAAGCTATTGTAAGCTGTGCGGCGTCGCTCGTCGGCTCTCTTATAGAAAGCAAGCCAGATATTTTCATTTCTATTTCGCATTGAACAGTGTGGTGTCGCGACGATTTTTTTTATAGATAGAGTGATTCAAGAGGAAGGTTTATATGTATAATATATGCATAATGTACTAGAGAAACACTGATAATTTTAGAGGTTTCTAATGTGATGTCGTAAATAAACACATTATTTTGCGCTTACATTGCAAACGCTGGCTGAACCCTACGAAATAGATCAAAATAAAGTACTACAGTATTATACAGCTTAAAAAGGCCTACAAAAAAGTCCGCGATGGTATATATCTATCTCTTAAGGATAACATACTATATCCATTTTAATACTTTAAAAAATGTTCTATTATAAAACGGTAATTGAAAAGCTATTTACACAAATACTGTATTAATCCTTATCATTTTAAATACATTAGTTGGCTTGAGCATTTCATGAAGATATTTATTTTTTCATGAAGATAGATATTTTTTTTCCTTCAGACCATGCAAATTAAATCAATACCTTAAGAGATATAGCAAAATCAAAATAATGCGCAACGAAATTATTTTCGCCCGTGACCGGGCCGCGTGGCCGGCTCGCGTTCGAGCTCGGGGCCGAAAAGTTTTGGTAGTCTAGTGGAATTGTATATCCTATTATTAATATTATAAACGTGAAAGTTTGTAATAATGTATGGATGTGAACATGTTTGTTGCTCTTTCACGTAAAAACTACGGAATGGATTTTGATGAAATTTATAGTAATATAGCTTGCACATCAGAATAACACATAGGCTATAATTTATAAAGATATTTTGCAAATTGGCTAAAATATAACGATAAAAATCGCTTAAGGCAGAAAAAAATTATATAATTAAAATAGAACTTCGATCCATCCGGGTGTCCCTTGACACCTCCGGTTGTGTATCATTTCTATTATAAATTTTAATATATATAGTTAAAATTTGCAAAAATTTCTATAGCGCGATTTAGACTCTAATACATGTCCTCTTAGAATCCATTAACTTTGTTACAGCGCCATCTAGTAATAGATTATGATCCTATTTAAAAAAATCTGAGTTACTCCCTAGTCGCGCCTAAAGAAGTTTTAAGTACTTCAAAAATATTATTATAACTTAAAAAAAATAAATTTTTATTACAATTCCTTCACTAATTAATCGAAAGGAACTTCGTTCCATCCGGGTGTCCCTTGACACCTCTCGTTTTATTATTTAATAAGAGCGGGAAGGTGATGATAAAACAATACATATATAAAAGTATTAGTAGACCCACATTCTTAACAGTTTTCTGTCTAGAGCCCTAAGATGGCTCGTCCAAGGTAGTTCCACACCACACTCTTGCAGAAAATCGAGGTCTGAACTGTGGCCATGCGCTGTTACGCTAGATATAAGCGAAAGAGCCGAAGATTATACTTTATAAAGAGAAGAAGAAAAAGAGAAGAAGAGAAAGATAGAAGAGAAAGATAGAAGAGAAAAAATAGTGGTAGGACCACACTCTTGACAGTTCTCTGTCTACAGCCGCGGGCAGGTCCATCCGGGGTAGTACCACACACACACGGTACTCTCGCAGAAGATCGACGTCTGAGGAATGGCAATATGCTGTTCGCTTCGTTTGGTGAGTGAGAGAGCCAGAAGCCCAACTAGGTGGGTTTGGGGTTTATATTGGTAGGCAACGGCCTAGCTGTACTCTTGGTATATCAAAGGTCCATGGGCGGCAGTAAAACTTACCATCAGGTATGCTGCTTGGTCGTTTGACACCAAAAGCAATAAAAAAAAAGCTCAGCTTTCTGTGTGGATTTTGGTTGATAGGCACCGTCTTAGCTGTTATTCTGGTACTGCAAAGATCTATGATTGGCAGTTACACCTACAATCAGTTGTACTGCCTGCTCGTTTGCAATCCCTATCCCTACTAATATATAAATGTGAATGTAAGTTTGTTTGTTACGCTTTCACGCTAAAACTACTCAACCGATCATCATGAAACATTGTACACATATTCTTGGAGGTATTAAAAGTAACATAGGATACTTTTTATTAAAAAAAATCAAAATTTTTATATGAAAAATAAAAAAATTGTTTGTCAAAAAATCTCAAAATCTAGCTTCTTCAACGCATCTAGCAGTTCACTAATGAAGTTCCAACCCTGAGTATTGTAATACCGTTGCACTGTATTACCGACGGTCAAAAATAAAAATAGGGGATCAAAAACTTCAGGAAAGTAACCTTTTACGCGGGCGAAGCCGCGGGCAGAAGCTAGTAAGAAATAAAAAAGAAACTAAACCAGGTATTAAAAATCCAAAACAAATAATAATAAGTTAGCATGCATATGAATGTGTTAGCAGGGCGAAGTCAATAGTGAAACCAAGATTAGCACCCCACGTACCCCCAAAGCAGAATAAATCACTACCCGGTGATTTAATATTAATGATATTTTAACCTTAGTGATTTATTGGTGATGGTTTAAAACGAAAGATATAGCGTTGAGAGTGAGAGAGTAAAATTTATTCGTATTATTATTATTTTCCTCACTGTTGGCTTTCATATTGCTCGACAATGGAAGGAAATACTTTTATGAAACTAGACATAATTTAGAATTATAAAGAGTCTGGCACGCGTAAGAATCATGAAATGTGTTACTTGTCTGGATGAATGATTTTATCATTTAAAAGAAAGCCTTGTCGTGCCATCTTATCTTTTTGTATCTTTAAGGTTGAAGGGTGTTTCGATTCGAAATCGATCAGCTGATTTGGTAACAATATAGGGTTGTAATAGTTTATTAGCAAATTGTCTTTTAACTAAATTTTAACTATGTATAATTTTAATCATTATTGTTGTTTAAATGGCGATGTGGAGAGTAAATGGTGGATGAAGGAGTCACGGGCTGTCCTTTCGTCGCCCCGGATAGAACAGACGGAACGGACGGCGTGTTTCCAGACATAGCCTGTCAAAAAAAAAACTTTTTGAAACCATTATTCTTATTTATTAAATAGCGTCTCACATGTGGGGATGGAGTAAGAATACAATGCACCACCACCTATCTTGCCCGTGGATACAGTAAAAGTCGACTAAATGATATAATATACATGTTATATGTATGTAAGAGAAGGAAAACTCAAAATAAAAGTATATATCAACACATCTGACCAGCGTGGTTTGTAATAAGTATTTACCTCCTATTGCGAAAGAGACTGGACTCGTCTAGCAATAGGACTTGTATTAGTTGAGATATTACTGCACCACTGAGGCGGGAATAAACTCTTCGGAATCTGTCGACTAGAAACAAATGCCATTCATTAGAATATCAACATCGAAGCTTGGCGGTGCGTCGTCATAATTGGTAACAAAAGTTATTCTTTTTCATGGTGTTTATATTTTACAAGCCAATTAATTATTGCAGTCTGTTCTTCTGGTGATTCCTTAGGCTGTATCTATTGGTTGGTACCCAAAAAGGTGACTCGCCGGGCTGGCCATGGATATCTAGCAAGGGGTACCAATGGCCGGCCCAATGGCGATGAGGAGGAAATATGGTGGGTTATGGGGCCACGCGCCGCCCTTCTGTCGCCCCGGATGGAATGGACAGCGTGTGTCCAGAGACCATAGCCTGCCAAAAAAAAAGGATGTACCTATCTATTAAACATCACGTTACAGTTTTAACTATGTACCTATTACTATCTGTATGAAATTCCGGACCTGGATATGGATGCGGATATCAGAATAACATTATACTGATTTCGGATTCAAAATGAAATTACAGATATGAAATTATTTCAGATTATCTGCCAGTTTCAGATATTGAACTTTAAAGGATATTTAAAAGGAAATGCTAAGTGTGGTGATTGTTTTATTATTTCCTTTTGAAGCAGATTACGTTTAGATTGATAATTTAGCTGGTTGAAGAAGAATCTGTCGTAACCCATCTTATACAGACACTTTTTCGAAAATTTTATATCAGTTTCGGTTTCGGCTATATTTTTATTTCAGATATTCGAAAATTTCCATAACGATTACTAAGCTCCATTACATCCCTAGTTTTAATCCGCCACTGTATAATATAAATGTAAAAAAATGCAACTAAAACTTTCATTTAATAAATAACTCGCTACCGCTTATGACATAGACGTATCAAGACACGCCGGGGTATAGCCGGCCCCACTTTTTGTTTATTGCTAATAAGCTATCGTAAGCTATATGCCAGCAAATTGCATGGTGCGAGAGAATGTTCAACTTTCCCTTCGTACCCTACGTTGGGCGGTAAAAATATAAATTTGTGAATAAGGAAAAAAAATGTTACGAAGACAATTTTTAAATAAAGTTATTTGTTTTTATTTTTATTTGATATTTACATTTCATTATATAAGCTGTATGGTAGCGGCTACGAATACTACAAACCCTTACTTTGCTCGTAGATGTCGTAAAAGACGACTAAGAGCCGTAGACCTCGGCCAACTCCATCTGATGCCGTTTGGTCAACAATTACATTCCCAAGGAGTCTTGTCGTCATGCAGGCGGCCGGTCATAAAACTATTGCCAATAAATTTTACAATATTTACTATGAAAGAAGAGTAAACATTATATCGACCCCAAGTAATTGGGATAAGAGCAGGAGAATGATGTTTTGTATTTCATTACATACGGTTTTCCGTGTGGTGATGGAGTAGGTACCGATACCATTTACACACTCTATTTCGTTCGTGGGTGTCTTAAAAGGCGATTTAGGGGTATAATGTGTCTTTAAAATTTGTGGAAGAAAAGGAAATCTCAAAACAAAACTATAGATATCAACCTGTTTGACCGGCGTGGTATAATAGATCAAATGTCCTCTTAATGTGGACGAAGTTCAAGCCTTTTATTTAATTTGCAGCGGGCTATGGTCTCGTCACACACCGCTAATTCCATCCGGGGCCAGGAACCCGGTCTTTGTCTTCGTGGGTGGCTGAGCTGAGATGATAGCACATCCCGGTAGTGATTGAACTAAGAATAAATAACAAGTAGATTGCTTTAAGTGAAGGATCTCTTGAATTAAGCTTATGCCAATTGATATGGTCAACATGGCAAAGTAGGTCATTTTTCCGCATCTAAAGAAGTTCCCAGTCCAACAAAAAAGTGTAGGTATATGGATTGAAAAGGAGAAAAAGAATAAGATATTTATATTTCCCATGTGGTGATGGGCTAAGCAGTGTAGAATTTTGAAATTTTCTGACTGCACAGATGACCTAGCAGTGAAGATACCGACCTTCCGTATCCGTGTTATAGGTTCGATTCCTACGTACGACAATGATTTGTGCGATCCGCAAATTGTTATTGTGAGTCTGGGTGTAATTTGTGTTTGTTAATTATGTTTGTAAATCTCCCCGCAATACAAAAATTATTTCCTTAGTGCAGGATGTTAGTATAAAGCGCCGCCTTCTCCGTCACCCCGGACCGATTTAGCGGGGCGAGACGCACCCATAGCCCACCAATAAAAAAAAAAAAAAAAAAAAAAAAAAAGGATGTTAGTATAAAAAAAGGTCATTTTAAAATAAATGAAAAGAAGGAAGAACCACCACTTTCCCACTATATCTCATTCCTCCTTGATCCGATCCCGTATTCCTTCCTTTCTTAAAGTACATGGTATATTGTTGAACCATGCGCAATTAGTGGATCTCTCTTCCTGTTCTCTATTTTAAAATTATAATGGATTTCTGCCATGCATCGCCTAATTCAATCTTCTTTTACGATCCCCCACAGGAAAGAAGGTGGTTGGTGTATTGTATTCGTGATTTTTTATTTCATAAAATCTAACGTAGAATTCATATGTATTTTTATACAATACAATAGTATCACACACTTAAGTGCACTGCTCCGATTTCAACATAACACATAGCTTTTTATTTGTACTATTTATTATAGTACGGCCGCTGTCGAGACTTGCTAAAAGCCGCGAATGGTTTCAACAACAAAATATTTTATGTAAATACACGACATGCGCCGGCGTGAAGGATGGTATGTAGAACTGTAATGCTCTATTATTTGATTACTTACATATTAAATTACAACGTATATTATAGATTCGATTCCCATCAAGATTCAATATATCTTATCAACATTCTCCTCTTTTTATTACAATCAAGATCATAAAATGCAACGAAAATTAATTAATTAAACATTAATACTATGTATACTACATATGACTAAGATCATTCATGATCATTCTCCTACTCTTATCCCAATTGTCTGGGGTCGATACAATATGTACTCTTCTTTCATAGAGTTATTGGCAATAGTTTTATGACCGGCCGCCTGCCAGATATCAACCCTCCTTGGGAATGTAATTGTTGGCCAGACGGCATCAGATGGAGTTGGCTCAGGTCGTTATAAGGCTCTCAGTCATCTTTTACGACATCCACGAGCAAAGTAACGATTAGTAGTATTCATAGTTACCAGCTAGCACACAGCCATATTGATTATAATACAAGACCACCACAAGACGCTTTCATATTCCCGCCAAAAATCCAATTATATTATTTCGTACTGCTAATTTTTTTTTTTTTTTTATTGCTTAGGGTGGCAAACGAGCCACCGAAGACAAAGATCGGGTACCGGTGGCCCGCTCGCACAGCGAAGAAGAGGTGCTTGCAGGGTGGGTCAATGGGATTGCGCGCCGCCTCTTCCGTCACCCCGGACAGATTTGGCGGGGTGCGACGTCCATAGCCCACCGAAAAAAAAAAAAAAAAAAAGGGTGGCAAACGAGCAAGCAGCATACCTAAAGGTAGGTGTTACTGACGGCCTTGGACCTTTGCTATACCAGGGGTATAGCTAGGCAGCTGACTACCAACACAAACCTCAAATCCACCCGGACTGCCGCCTCTCTCGCTCAACATTGCCATTGCTAAGACGTCGACCTTCTGCGAGTGTGTGGCACTATCCCGGACAGACTGGTCCACGGCTGTAGATAGAAAACTGTCAACAGCGTGGTCCTTCCACGAGGATAAATCGCTATTCCAAAGTGGAATAACATACAAAAGATTAGGTACTTTATATACCTGCTATCATAGCAATTTATCCGTGTGGTGACGGAGTAAGAATATAATTCACCATCCCTTATCTTACCTGTGGGTGATCGTATGAGACAACTAAGAGATATAAAAAGCATATAACATCTATGCAAGAGAAGGAATACTCGATACAAAACCCTATACCAACACGTCTGACCAGCGCGGTATAGTAGGTTAATTTCCTTCCCATTACGGAGGAGTCCCGAGCCCAACAGTGGAACATATATGGGCTGTGATGGTGATGATCATAGCAATAAAATACCTGCTATCATAGAAATATAAG
The DNA here is from genome assembly GCA_905163515.2 of Lymantria monacha. Classification (NCBI taxonomy): domain Eukaryota; kingdom Metazoa; phylum Arthropoda; class Insecta; order Lepidoptera; family Erebidae; genus Lymantria; species Lymantria monacha. Next base: position 17,389,980 of record LR991106.1, on the reverse strand, counting down.
TTCTATTATATATTCACTCTTCATACTTCTTCTTCTTCTTCATAGCAATGCTATGAAGTTAATATATAATAGAACTTCTTCATAAATCAATCTTTTTTTGTTTTTTACTTATTACGTTATTACTAATTACGTTCTCGAGGAGTGTCAGCCACAGAAGACAAAGATCGGGTACCGGTGGCCCGCTTGCACGGCGAAGAGAGGTGTTTTCAGGGTGGTTCTATGGGGTCCTGGACCGATTTGGCGGGGCGTGACCACGTCCATAGCCCTCCGCAAAAAAAGAAAGACCACAATATCAATAGTTTTTTTGTCTACAACCGCGGGCCTGTTCGTTCGGTAAAGTTCCACACTCTCGCAGAAAATCGACATCTGAGCAATGCGAATGTGCTGTACTTAATTTGATGAGCGAGAGACCCGGAAGCCTAATGTTCTCGTTGGATTTGATTGTTCGGTAGGCAGTGGCCTAGGTGTGTGCTTAGTATTGTAAAAGTTTCTAAGCGACATTAACACTTATGATCAGCAGGTAAGCCGCTTACTCGTTCGCCACCATAATCAATATAACAAAGGAAGTAACTTTTAAGTCTTATATACAAATATATATAAGAGATTTCCACCTATGTATTGACTCGTTACGATATCTCTGGAACTATAAGGTCTACAGACTTTAAATTTGGTAGGAATATTCCTTTCGCCGAGTAAAAGTAAGCTAAGAACGGATTTTACGGTATTCCACCTGCATATATTTAAAAACCTCACTAACCACCTTTGGGTTGCTAGGGTGTAAACATGTCATTTTTTAAATATAGCTCCTACAGACTTGAAATGAACATTTTTTCTGCCCTGAAGGTCAGATGAAGTATGATTTTAAGAAATTCCTTCTCCGAAAGTAATTCTATGTAGCGAAAGTAAACTAGACAACTGAACTGACGTAACCGAAGCGAAGCGAGGGCGGGTCGCTAGTCTTATATAACAGTCTTGTTTAATCTCTTTGAACTATCATTTAATAGAAATTTGAAATTTAAATATAATGAAAAAAATACAATAGTATCTAGTCTTTAGCTATTTGATACTTTTCTACCCAACTAATAAATTAATATCGAATAATGAATCATTCGAATATTAATTAACAAATCTATCGAATAAGTCGATTATTTTTGTCAACAATCATCCATCGCGTCACAGGGAGAGGAAACAGGAAACAAAAAAAAAACACAAAGCAGTCACGAGGACTGCCGACAGAAGTGAAAACTTAAACCTATGAAAATAATGAATAGGTATAATAAATTAAAATAGAACAACAAGTATGTATTTCAGGTAATTTCACGACGCTCACACTGTTTACTTCGCTGCATAGCAAGAATACCACTCGCATATGCTTGGGATCTACCGACTTATTCTCTTTCTCTCTTCTACTTTCTACCTTTGTGTATCTTTCTTTCTTTCTCCCTCTTGCGTTGGAATATTGGACGCTACTCGTTGTTAACGCTTGCGCAGGCCTGCAACAGGTATACTACGCGCATGCGTTCGAGTGCCATTGCGTTAAACGTTTAACGCAACCTTGTTGTTATCACTTCAATAAGTAGTTTTCTACTCCTACTAAATATCTCTATTTAAGCAACATTTTATAAACCGATTAAACATTAATAGGAACACGTTTGATAACGAAGCAAGAATAGATACTAATATAGGCGCAGTGGCAAGAGAAAAAAGAAAAAAGAATCCGTTGTTCTCTTAAAGTGCAGTAACTATTCAAACATATATTTTGTGAAATCATATTTGCTAGATATTATTGCATATTTATTTTTCTATTTCATATTTCACGATATATTAGAAATGATTTTAACATACTTGTACCATTTTCAAAAGCCACACAGGAAAAGCACAATTGTCACAATTGGATGCGCCTTTTACGCGTGCTACCGTTATTACCTTGTAGGGTGATGGTTAAACATCACGACGATATGATAAAACAATAGGTAGGTGACATAAATGTGTTAATTGTTTAAAGTCGTGTGCGAGTTGCCAGAAGTCAAAATTTTATATTTCAATAGTTTAAAATTCCTCTATTATAAATTAGTTTACGGTTACGTGTTAAAAATTCGTATAATATGTCACCATCCCTTACTTTAACTTGGCAGTTATAAAAACTGGCACTGGGACCAGCTTTTATAATTCTTTTATAGCCATTCTTTTATAATATCTACTACATTGGTTAAAATGATTCTCAAGCTTACGGATTATGGAATATTCTAATATTCTGCCAATTCTTTTTCTGTTTTTTGAAGTTATACTCCTTTTGGCGCGTTAGGGGAAAATGATGAGAGTAATTTTTTACGATGCGCGCGCACACCGTCACCAAATACCGACACCCTGAAGTTAGCTATTGGAAACATTTTAGTTTTTCAAAAAAGTTACCAACAAAGTAAAAGTAAGGACATCTACGTACGTTTGCGTGAGAACTGACAACTGTATTCACGATATTTATTTATTTTGTGATATTTAAATAAACTTTATTTAACTAGATAATGGGTTATAATAAAACTTTCAATATATTGAATACCTTTTTTCTATTGTTAGTGTCGTTTTTTCTACAAACGTAGAATAAGACGAAAGATAAAATTTTTGATAAGGTTTTTATCTTCTTACGCCAAAGAAGTATAATTTCTAACGCGTACACACACACTTTTTAATTTTTTTACAAGCTGTGCCTAGATGGATATCGGGCGATCTGCCTGGGCCTGGAAACGGCACCTTAACCTCGGTATTCGACAATTAGGCTGATGAAAAGTACTGATTATTTGACCTTGGTGGCATTAGTATTAGCCTGCCTTGGAGAACTCTATATTCCAAGGTATATTTCGAAAGATTAAGGATATATAGTCTTTTTTTTTAATTTGTCCGATGGTTTACTGTGTGAGACACAAGGAGGTTTCAGGAGTGGAAGGGGATGCATGGATCAAGTGTTCTCTCTGCGCAACATTGTGGAGAAGCATCTGGCTCTAGGTCAGAGGGGTTTCTGCAATTTCGTGGATCTGAAGAGAGCATTTGACACGGTTGTACGAAAGGAACTTTGGGACATTTTACCGGAGTATGGTATTAACGGTAAACTGCTACAGGCTGTGCAGTCCAGTTACATGGGCTGTAGAGCCTGTGTGCGGCTGGATGATGGAATGTCGCCTTGGTTTGACGTCAATATCGGCGTTAAGCAGGGGTGCGTTCTGTCAGCCAGGCTGTTTATCATATATCTGGATAAATGTCTCCAAAGGTTGAACGATATGAATGTGGGAGTCCAGATGGGCGACTCAGCGGTCACTGCTCTGCTTTATGCAGATGATGCAGTCCTGCTGGCACAGTCAGCGACTGACCTGCAGACCCTAGTCGACACAATGACAGAAGATTGTAAGAAAAGGGGTCTATGTGTGAATGTGAGCAAAACCAAAATAATGGTCTTTGAAAGAGACGAAGCCAGAACAGATGTAAGAGTAACAATAGGTAATGATATACTAGAGCAAGTGGATGAATTTGTATATCTTGGATGTGGATTTAGCCCAGATGGAAGGTACACCACTGATATAGAGCGAAGAGTGAATGCGGGAAATAGAGTGAACGGAGCGTTGGGGCAACTTCTCGGCAGCCACCACCTCAGCCAGTAGGCACGTGTAGCAATACATAACGCAGTGCTTGTCCCAACATTACTGTATGGAAGCGAGAGTTGGGTATGCAGAAAAGAGTATGAAAGTAAAATTAATGCAGTCGAAATGTGATCTCTGCGGAAAATCTGTGGAGTTAGGCTGACCGACCGCATTCGTAACGACGACGTAAGAGAGCGAGTAGGTATGAAAGAGAGTATTGGTGTAAAGATGCGAAAGGGAATGCTCTGATGGTTCGCACATGTGGAAAGAATGCCGAACGAACGTCTGGTTAAGAAGATATACAATGCGAAAGTGGAAGGATGTAGGTACCGAGGGATACCGAGACTAAACTACCTAGACCAGATCGGTCATGTACTGAAGGAAAGTGGAGTCAAGAGTCTCCGAAACCGGCGAGCGTGTATGAAGAGAATTATGAATGTTGAGGAAGCGAGTGAAGTATGCAGAGATAGAGTTCTCTGGCACTCTGTTCTCTCTGCCTACCCTGCAAGGGATATGGCGTGATGATATGTATGTATGTATTTTTTATTTTGGTGGCAAACTGTGATGTGGTCACACCCTGTTAAATGTGTCCGGACAGATATCTACGCCCTACGAGCGGGCTACCGGAACCTGGTCTTTGCCTTCGTTAGCCCACCCGGCATTTTACCCTCACAGGTATCCTCTCGAATCAATGCTCTGGCAGCTTTCGCCGTTAGAACATCGTTCCCACGCGGGGGCTTCCTCTGCCTCCACTAGGAAGGCATCGGCTTGGCCAATGCGCCGGCGGTGGAGCTTGTCGCCGTAGAGGACTTCCTCACGGACGCGCCCTTTCTGTGAGATGACTGCCTTACAGACGGCGGCGTCCGCGTCCCAGTCCCTGACCCTGTCAATCATCGCTTTAACAACGGGCTGGCAGCGCCAGGTCACCACCGGTGGTTGTAACAAGTTCACGACGCAGTTCTGCCCAGATCACGCAAATCTAAAGCGTATGCTACGCCGTGTCCTCGCTGCAACCGCACTGTTGGCAGGACGGAGTAAGCTGGAATAGGATACAAGAAAGTTTTCTCGTATGTGATGAGCAGACTCCAGAACTTCAACTTACAAATTTTATTCAGTGATGCAATTAAAGCCGAACCGGCTCTTTTTTTTGCAGGTTATGTTCCGAACACACCGTTTCCATCCCGTCTGGAGTGATGTAAGGGCGTCGCGCAGTCCTATTACCCATCGGATGCTCTCTCCATCGTCCTTAGACTGACCACTGGCACCGATTCCTTAACATCCGTGACTAACTCGATTTATCCTTACGGTTATTAACTCTATCGGCGTTCCGACAACAAGCAACTGCGTTGCCGGGTCGTCGTCAAGCTGAACCACTCATTTTTTTTTGGCGGCATGCTATAGACACATCCGTCCGGGGCGACAGAAGGAACAGTGCGCGACCCTTTAACCTGCCCTAGAAGTAACTTTCAACAAGCAAAGGAACCACCTATACCTAACTTAACCCAAACCACTCTGATACCTTATTTAAAAAGTGAAACACGTGTCAAAATATTAAAAAAATAATATAATTCGGTATAAATTTAAATCGAATCTATATCACTTAGCGCGGTTGATATTTAAATCACTGATCCTTCATTGCAATCAATCTAAGCTAGGTTATCTACCTGAAAATTCACAATAAGCAATCACTCAAAGCAACAGTTGTATTAAAAGCAACATGATAATCCCATTTAACCGACGTGGCACCCCTAACGCGAATACACACACACATACACAAAGCGGAGGGCGCGGCTCCTTTGGGAGACGTGCCGGACACGACTACGCTATTATGACGTCATAATGTATAACTACACTAACTTATATCTAGGGGTGTGCAAGATGCCACTGATTTTAAAGAAATCCGTGTTGGTTGTAAAATAGCGGATGGGATGTAATATAGGAAGGCGAGTGAGTACGGGCGAGATATTCCCAATTGCACAGCAGTGTTGCCCAAATGCAAGACCAAGACTAGATGCAAGAGTCTCGCAGTGCTCCCTTAGACAGTATTGTACGATTCCTTTCGCAAAGAAAGGATTGTCAACATTTTGTATTCTTAATACCAGTACACGGGGAAATAATTTGATGTTATTTTAAACAGTCTCATGATAGATAGGTGTGATTATATCCCCACTCCCGTTAAGTGGTATGTATCTAATTATCGATAGTTGTACAGTTAGTGCCACTAGATGAATGGAATTGCATAACTTTTTTATTTATTTTATTGCTTTAGGTGGCAAGCGAGCAAGCAGTACACTTGATGGTAAATGTCACTGCCGCCCATGGACCTTGCAATACCAAGGGCTATATATAGCTAGGCTGTTGCCTACCATTACAATCCTCAAACCCACCCCAGTTGGGCCACCGGCTCTCTCGCTCACCGAACGAAGCGCAATAGCACATTACCATTACTCAGACGTCTATCTTCTGCGAGAGTGTGGTACTATCCCAGGCGGACCGGCCCGCGGCCGTAGACAGAGAACTGTCATCAGCGTGGTCCTACCACTATTGAATATAATAATCACTATAATTTAGTTGTATTTTTCATTTCTATCAGGACAAGTGACTCTGTGTTATTCTAACAGCAAGAGTTACAAGAATTGCGAGACTCGCAAGAGTCTTGCATTTGGTTAGCACTGCTGCACAGATGGCGTAATAGTTAAGATATCGAACTACCACGTCAATGTCTTCGTTTTGATTCCCCCACATAAAACAATATTTAATGATTTTTAATGTTTACGCGTCTATTACACATTTGAAATAAAACTACTTTTACGGATTCTAATCGCGTTTGTATTTGATTTTCAATATCCCGACGTTTCAAACACCTTACAGTGATCATGGTCATGGGAGGACTAAGGGAGGACTAATACTTACGTCCAATATGTCATCGTTGTTACAGAAATTTATATCTACCCGCTACAGTATCAGTTATTTAAAGTTAGACCCACATTTTAATACAAATTTATTGCCAGTACAAAAAGAAAATGATCCTATATGTAAAAATTTTTATATTGTTTATGGTCAATAAATCAATCAATGTTTAATATAACATTTAATTTATGATAATTATTATATTGTGGCAATTCACTAGTTTAAAATCTAAAAAAAAAATGAAAAATCAAATACAAACGCGATAGAATCCTAGAACAATACTTTGTGCGATCCGCAAAGTATTGTTCTAGGTCTGGGTGTAATTTGTCTAAATCAATTGCATGTTTGTAAAGTCCCCCGCAATATAAGCATTATTTGCATAATGCAGAGTGGTCTCTTAAAAAAATGATTTTTAAAAATTAAATTTTTCATAAATACCTCTTTTCTTTTTGTACTCAATGACCGCAGACTGGACGTGGCGTTGGGGCCCCCAGACCAGGGCCGGATTTACCTATAATGCAGAGGGTGCAGTGCACCCGGGCGCCGGGTGCTAGGGGGCGCCGAGAGCCGCTTGTAACCATCAAACTATTCCATTTTGTTCACTCACTTTGGTACAAGAGGGCGCCAGGTTATTGATTGCACCCGGGCGCTACATGTGCTTGAGCCGCGCCTGCCCCAGACGGAGCATACATCCATGTGACGCGCATCGTCTACTGTCGCGCCACACTCGTGACATCCAGGGGCCCTTTCTCTTCCAATTCTGTGCAGGTACTTACCGAAGACCCCGTGTCAGGTAAGCACTGCAACCTGCACCATACATATTGTCCTGCGTAGAACTCGAACTCTCGGCACTGGCATGGAAGGTCGGTATCTTAACCACTACGCCATCAATGCAGTCAATATTAATCATATTCTCCATGCGGTTGATAGCTTAAGAATACAATCTGTCACTACCATTTATTGCCATAAAAATAAACTAACAATTCAACTAGGAAATGTTCAGAAGTATTCTTCTGTGAAACTAATAAGATTGACTTTTAAGATAGAGAAGAAGAGAACTGTGACTATTAATCTCCCTGCCAAGTCTAATAATTATTGTTACACGTTTTAGGGAGGCCTATGTCCAACAGAGGACGTCGAGGACTTTAATAATCGATATTGTGAGTGAAAATCTAAATACGACCAATATTCAGTGCAATTGCTCAATCAATCTGATTTTTAATTAGTAAGCACATTTTTTACATCTTGGATTTTCTAAATTATGTAGCCAAGTGAGTCAAACTATGTACTTTTTAGGTACCTACTACTACTGTCATCTCTTGATCAAAATTCACACTAAATCTACATAGTATACCTATAGGGCCGTCCATTAATCACGTGAGGTTTGAAAATGGAGGTGTTTGACAAAAATCACGAAGTCCTAAACCTTCATAATCTTAAACCTCACCACGTATCACCAAAGGGATGGGGGGGTTAAAAAATGCTAAAAAAAAACATCACGTGATTAATGGACGTCCTCTATTTATTAAGTAGCGTAGGACGACCCTCACTAGGTAGACTAACGACATCATGAAGGTCGCAGGAAACCGTTGAATGCAGGTGGCACAGGACCGTTTCGAATGGCGTTCTCGTAGGGAGGCCTTTTAATATACCCAAATTAATTACTAATTACGTGTTAACACAACGTAGGGTACTACTGTCGCCATCTATTGTTCCAAAAATGTACTAATTTGCCACGTAAGAAAATTACTTCTTTGGTTTTGGTTACTATTATATTTTTATATTACTATTCAGCATCCACGTCTTAGTCAATAGGCTATCTATTAACTGAAAATTACTCTTTTATAGACTCTTTTATAGTTTTGTGCAATTTTTAATGCTAATTTACGAGTAGAATTATTAAGATCTCATATTTCCTCGTATAACTTTAATTCATGTTATAGCTGAGGTGAGCTTATTGGTGATTACCTAGCTTTACACGCAAAAGCTTACTGGTGATCGTTACATGTTTATAAATATATTACCCATATAACAATATATTTCAACGATTCATCTGCCATCTACTAATTTCTAATACACTAATTCTATAGATAAGCGTTTTAAGTGTTATAGCTATTTCTCAATAGGTGGCGTAAAATACAAGTTTAATCTTCATAGATACCCTTGTAATTATTTGTTAATTTATTGACAAAACAATAGTGAAAGGTTATTGTTAGCAGAGTCTTAGTACAACAAAAACAATATCTGTTTTTATTTTTATAGAAAAATGTCTATAACATCTCAAGATTTTTTATACGAAGAGTGTTTAGAATTAATTGAAAGTAGTTATTCTATTAAAAGTGTATCGGATGAAAGTTTTTCATGGTTCGTAATAGCTTTTTCTGTTATCATTTTTATAATTTTACCTGAAACAAAAATTAAATAGGCAATAATTAAAAAGGTTTCTTTAAATAAAATAGAACTCTTGGCTTTTTTTTCTATAAGCCTATTTAAAAAGTACATAGTGTTACTTCTGCTATGATACGAAACACTTCGTATTGAGAGTCCGCCTAATATTTACTTGGTGTTTACAATATTTTGATCAACAAATCATACTTATCTACTTTTACATAGTGAGGATGAAGACGAAAGCCTGGCACGTGAACTAATGAAAATCTTATCACCACCAGTGCTTAGCAAGTTAAGAAGATGCTTCAGAAAGAACAAAGAGAGAAGCAAGTCACAGGACATTGATAGGTAATCCAATTACCAAAAAATCAAATACAATTAATAATAATATATATACTTTATTTGTATCCAATTTCCGTGTGGTGACGAAGTAAGAATACAATTCACCAATATCTTGGCGCTGGATGATCGTAAAAGATGATTAAGAGATAAAATATGCATATAACATCTATGCAAGAGAAGGAAAGCTCGAAATAAAACCTTATACCAACACGTCTGACCAGCACGGGTTGAGAGCCCTCAGCGCTCACCCACAGTCCGGGTAAAGTTGTCATAGCCATCTGAGACTAACAACTAAGACACACAAAAAAAAAAAAAAAAAAATTTTAACAAGCGTGATGTAGTGGAACAAAAGAGTGGGTGATTTGTGTTTGTACACAAAATAAATGATTTTTGTACTGAGACTTTACAGATATATAATTAACTGACACAAATTACACCCAGACTCGGAACAATTTGTGATTTATTTAGATTATCATCCTGCGTCAAATTGACTGCGTATGACACTTAACAATACGGGTCGATATATTAACCACTACGTCATATGTATAGTTCTTTAACTCATCATCATCATTTTTTTTTTGGTAACGCAGTGGCTAAAAATACATTTTTCGCATACCCGCCCGTACGGGGTATGTGGGACTCGCAGGCCCTGAAGGGGTCACTAAATACCCACTAATAAACCAACTGCGAGCTGTTAGCCGTTGGGGCTTTTACACCTGAACCGGTCTGTGGGCGAGCCCGAGGGCTCTCAACCCGAAAACTCATCATCATCTTGCTCTTATCCCAATTACTTGGGGTCGACGCAATACGTCATCTCCCTCCATACAGTCCTATTCGACGTCATCTCTCCAGTCACTCCCTGTCTATCCATGTCATACCTCACGCAGTCCATCTATCTTTACTTTGGTCTTCCTTTACCCCTAAATCCTTCAACATTCATATTTAAAACTTTCCTCACAACATTACTTTCATCCCATCTCATCACATGACCATACCATGTCAACCTTTCACTCCTTAACTTTGCCGCCACTGGCGCAACTTTCAAACTTCCTCTTATATAGGTATATGTATATTTTTCTTTAACTAAATATAACAAAAAAAAATATTTTAGACGTGTAGAAGAAGTAATGCGTCTAGCAGCTGCGGAAGAAGGGATTGAGTTTGCGATGTCTGCACCGCCGCCTGAAGATACGCTGTGGCTTGACGAGAATGGCTTCGTCACTTCCTTGGATACAATTTTTGGTAAAACTAATATCTACTCATTATATCATTATATTTTCCGTGTGGTGACGGTGTAAGAACACTATTCACCACCTCATATCTTAACCGTAAGTGACTAGGAGGATCGAGAAAATCTTATGACATCTTACCACGGGGGGAGGGAGGTTCAAAAATCCTCAAAACTGCCTCACGTAATTAACTACGCTTACGTTGGATGGATAGATAGGTACATATAGGACTTTATTTCTCGTTTACCTTCTCTTGCATAGATTGATATATGTCTGCACATTATATCCCGTGATCGAATTTGCCGCCACCCCAGGCTTGAAATGGAAGTGATGGATTGTATTATTATTTCTTCATCAAAGAGACAATTGTTTTATGATATTGCACCAATATTAGTGGCGATACCTCATTAATTCATGAATTCTATTTAATCTATGCAAATAAAACTCGTAGCTTTTAAAATTAATTAGAACTTAAGACATCTTTGCCAACCATCTATGCATTCATTAGTTTATTTGTAAGACACAGACCGGGATAATGGACCGACCACAACCGGGATACTGGACGTCGAAGTTGGTACCTATTAAGTTCCTTGTGAGAATACATGAGTAAGGATTTTTGGATTGTGACGTATGTTTTATTTTGGTAACATTGACATCTGTGATCAAATATTACAACTATTTGTTAAATATTATTTCAAAGTATTGGGTTATCAAAGTTTAACATATGTGCAATAGATGGCTCTGTAACAAATTAAAACGATTTATGTTGGTATTTTACCATTCAAGTACAATATTATGTTAATATAAAGTACTAACTGGCAATTCAAGTAAGATTTAGAACATATCCTTGAAATAATTATATTTTTCCGTTGCAAGATGTTCTGTAATAAGCACTCATATTGTATTCTGACTCCATTATCTCATGGACATTTAAGATTAGAGCGAAAACAACATTTCATCGATAAAATGCAAGGGGGGCTTAAAACATCAAGTAATTTTCCCATTTCTTCCCTCTATTTTCAAATCAAATTAAGATTACTTAATTTAAATCATATTATTCAGGTCATCATAAATATACGACGCACGCTCACAAGCTGTTCAAACTTTTGGATGCTTTCGGTAGCGGTAGAGTATGGTGGAGACAGCTGATCTCTAGACTAGTGGCTGTTGGGGCACGTAATACCAGCTCCAGAGCAGAACAATGGTCACCGCTTACACATACATCACTTAAGAAATTGGATCATTGTAAGGTTAATAAAATTTTCACTGTTGTGACATGAAATTCATCTCATTCATTATCATTATCATTCCAGCTCATACATGTCCCACTGTTGGACTCGAGCCTCCACCATAATGGGAGGGAATTTGACCTACTATACCACGCTGATGTGTTTGTATGGAGTTGTGGTCGAATTTTCATTTTCTTGCAAATATGTTACCTATATGCATTTTATATCCCTTAGTCGTCTCTTACAATCACACACGGGTAAGATCGGAGATGGTGAATTGTATTCTGTCTCCGTCACCGTAAAGTGTATTATTACTTGAATGTGTCCAAGTGTAGATGGTAAAATAAATTAATGAATACATTTCAACCTTCAGAGGGAAACCATAGTTAAGTTGGTGAGTCTGGAACGTGAAGAGTCGTTCTGTTACGTGGCAGTATCAAGGGGAGGCCGTGTTGGAGTGTACAGCGGAGAACTTCAACTTCTCCATAGTTATGAGGTAAAATTTAGTTATATATAAAACCCGATTACGAAATGAAAAATGATGTCACAAGCCGGATTCGAACCCGCGCCTATTGGGGTTCCGGCCCAATCGTGCTGCCACTACACCACCGTGACTAGTTGTAGGACATGCAAATTTCACTTCGTATCGGGTTTTATATATATAAAACCTAATTATATAATTAAGCATATTAACTGCTAAATTTCAGTAATTTAAATAACAAGGTTGTGTTATCGTTTTATACAATTCTAACTGTAAAGTTTTAAGTATTAAGCCTATAACAACGTGTAAACATTGTCGGGTAGATAGCATACCGTCACTTTAAGACGTCTTCCGTACCGTCACTTTAATTGTCATATGATCATATTATAATTTAGCTGATCTATTCCAGGATCACCTTCATAATGTCCATTGGAATAATCGCAGTTATTAGCATACGCAAAGAGTTGCCTGACCCCTCCAACCTTCCCACGCACTCTCTTCTCTTGCTCCGGACTTCCAGACCCATATTTCGCTGTGTAATCTTTAGTAGGTACTACATTATAAGTGAAAAGCAGAAGCCTCAAGCTCTCAGTTTGATGTTGAGAATTATCTAAGCAAATGTTTATAAGGGTTTTAATAGTGGTAGGGCTATATTGTCGACGGTTTTCCGTCTACTGCCGCGGACTGACCCATCTGGGGATAGTGCACCACACTCTCGCAGAAAATAGATGTCTGAGTAGGGGTAATTTACTGTAGTGCTTTGTTTGGTTCCAGATGTTCTATCATCGAAGTGGAGTCCGTGGCCGTGTGAAGAATCGTTGGATAACAGATGCTATTTTCTTATCTGTAAGTACATAACCCTTTTGACGAGCATGGTATGATAGGTCAATTACACTCCTATTATCAATGACATCTGCCGCCCAATGAGCTTTTATTACTGATTTTTAGATCATGCCAGATGATTAAAAAGAATATCTTACTTGAAAAAGTTCACTTTTCTTATGAGGAAAGCTATACAAAGTTATGACTTATTCGAAATTGTTGAGAATTTTCTTTTTGAGGACTAATCCCACTACAAATTCCCACTATTATTATGTTGTAAGTCAGGAACCATTAGTCTCTATAAATGATACGAGGTTTGACCCTCAAGATTCGGGAATCGTTTATAATTGTTAATGGATCCACAAAAATTAGTATTCAATGTCGGAAAATGCCACTTTCCTTCTATGCAAAGTGCGGCAAATATACAGCCAAATTGACTTATAAACCAATAAATAAGAGAATGTACCTATATTACGATGAGCCCAGCAGTACAGCACCAAGAACACGACAGGGCGTAAGGGGCTTATCATCAACATGTCAGTTTATATATCTTCCAAAGCTGGGCTCATTTTTTTTGGCGGCGGGCTATGGAGTGCTCACACCTCGCTAAATCCGTCCGGGGCGACAAAAGAAGCGGACGAAGCGACCCCATAGACCGGCCCTACATGTACTTCTCTTCGCTGAGCAGGTGGGCCACCGGGACCCGGTCTTTGTCTTCTGCTGGACAGCTGGGCTCGCCTATGGAAGAAAATTAACCCTCTGTAGCCAACTAGTCAGGCGGATTTTCTTTTTATTGTTTATGGTGGCAAACTGTACTGTGTGGTAGCGGCTACGGATACTACCAACCCTTACTTTGCTTGTGGATGTCGTAAAAGACGACTAAGAGCCTTATAACGACCTGGGCCAACTCCATCTGATGCTATTTAGTCATCAATTACATTCCCAAAGAGGGTTGACGTCTGGCAGGCGGCCGGTCATAAAAGTATTGCCAATAACTTCTACACTATATATACTATGTAAGAAGAGTACATATTGTATTGACCCCAAGTAATTGGGATAAGAGTAGGAGAATGGTGGCAAACTATCAAGCAGTATACTTGATGGTAAGTATTACTACCGCACATGGATCTTTGCTATACCTGGGTTATACTTAGGCCGTAGCCTACTAATAAAAATCCCAAACACACCCAAAAAGTTGGGCTGCCGGCTCTTTTGTTGGTGGGTTTTATATCGAGTTTTTTTTGTCTTGAAGGGTGAACTATAAGATTGCATAGTCGCAATTATTGAGGATCTGTAACATTTACTTGTAGCTTTCATCAAGAGAGGAGAATACTCAAGGTGAATTACTATTTAAATGTATTGGACATCGGTTGGATAAGAAACTGCAAAACAAATAATTAAGTGGATACGATATGTAGATATATAACATCGATGCAAGAATAGGATAATGTATATTTCTTTTACAGGATGTGCAGTACTTAGCGATGTCTGCATCAGACCGAAGCCTTACCATATATGATGCAACTACTTTATCTCATACTCCGTTGTTCTGTATAACTGGACTACCAAACATTCCCACGGTGAGAAATCTTTTTATTTAAAAAAAAATCTGTGTATACTTATGTACACGCCGTAGAATTTATAGTTCTTTGGCGTAACAAGATGAAAATCTTTTCAAAATTTTTATCTATCCCTTTATTCTACGTATGTAGAAAAACCGACACTAACAATAGAAAAAAGGTATTTAATACATTAAAAGTTTTATTATAACGCATTATCTAGTTAAAAAACTAAAATGTTGACTATAGTTAACTTCTGTTCTTCGTGACGGTGTGCGCGCGCATCGTAAAAATTTAATCTCATAATTTTCCATAAGGCGCCAAAAGAAGTATAACTACAAAAAGAAACAACATTGCACTAAATAAATAGTCCTTGTAATGCGAGAGATTTTAAAAACATATTTAACAGACAAACATTACATCCAGACTAAAAACAAGAATTTGTAGATCTTAGAATGTATTGTATAGTATATATCCGAAACCGGCGAGCGTGTATGAAGAGAATTATGAATGTTGAGGAAGCGAGTGAAGTATGCAGAGATAGAGTTCTCTGGCACTCTGTTCTCTCTGCCTACCCTGCAAGGGATATGGCGTGATGATATGTATGTATGTAGAATGTATTGTCCTACGTGGGAATCGTACCCAGTTGGCATAGTAACTAAACCATTACACCGGTTGTTATTACCGGGCATAATTTATTGGCCGTAAAGGGTAACTTTAAAACTCATTTCACATTTCCACCGTATTTTTTTTAATGCTTATAGTGGCAAATGTGCAAGCAGCATACCTGATGGTAAGTGTCACTGCCACCCATTAACCTTAGCTATATCAAAGGCTAGGCCGTTACCTACCATTACAATCCCCAAATCCACCCAGTTGGTCTTCCGGCTCTCTCGTTCACCGAATGAAGCGCATTGCCATTACTCAGACGTCGATCTTCTGCGAGAGTGTGGTACTATCCAGGACGGACCGGCCCGCGGCTGTAGACAGAGAACTGAACAGCGTGGTCCTACTATTGTAATAATGATGTTTTTTTCAGTGTATGACGTATTTGCCTTCGGTCTCTATGAGTGATACGTCAGAATTAATCTTCGGAACGGATAGAGGCGACATAACAAGACTGAAGTTTTTACAACCGAGGCTACAGTTCATGCATTTAAATGCATCAGATCATATGACCTATTACTTTTGGATGGTAAATATTGTTCATTTTTAAACAGCATAAAAATGTCTTCATGATATTCATAGAGTTATTTTTATATAGTATCACCATCATCATTCTCCTTCTCTTATCCCAATTACTTGGAGTCTATACAATATGTACTCTTCTTTCATAGTACATATTGTAAAAGTTATTGGCAATAGTTTTATGAGCGGCCGCCTGCCAGACGTCAAACCCTCCTTGGGAATGTAATTGTTCACCCGACGGCATCAGATGGAGTTGGCCCAGGTCGTTATAAGGCTCTTAGTCATCTTTTACGACATCCACGAGCAAAGTAAGGGTTGGTAGTATTCGTAGCCACTATTTATATATAGTATATATATATATGTATATATTTATACAAACATATTTGCGAGTGAAAATGATCACTACAAGTGGCGACTGGAGTTTGAACTCACTTTTGTTCGAAATCCATTCCAAACGTCTTTCCAATTAGACCACTGTGAGTGTACGTGTGATAAACATATTTAGAGCCTCTTTTATGATAACAGGCAAATTGATCCACTACACCAAATTGGTTATAGATACGTACCATTCGTACAACCATCTTATTTGAATACCCTATGTTGTTTTTTTTTTTTACGAAAGTACAAAAAAGGCGGTGGTGAATTTTATTCTTACTCCGTCGCCATCACACGGAGTGTTTTTTTTTTTTTAAGACAATAAATAAGAAATAATTATTATATTTTAGGGGCCTAATAATACTTATATTTTTAGAATGTTAAAAATTTATAAACGGACAAATAATTATACTCAGACGCAGAAAAATAATTTGTCTTACATAAATTAATCCTATTTGGAAATCGAACCCGTACTGGTACGGTAGTAATTTTAACCCTTAAGCCATTTGTGCATTTGAATTGAATATAATCTTTCTTTTCAGGAGTTATCAAGTCCCCCACACACTTCTCATTGTGCAATTACATGTTGGAAGCGAGTCCACTCGCGTAGCGTACGGCGTGTGAGATATAGTGGTGCATGGTTACTCTCCTGTTCCCATGATGCAGTGGCCAGCGTACGACTAAAACATATACCAGGGAAAATAGATGATTACGTCTTTAAAGTTTTAAGGGTAAGAGTTAATTGGAAATACTTTAGTTTCTATAATGGCTAGGCTTTTATTTCTTTTGTTTTTTTTTTATTTTTTTTTATTGCCGGTGGTGGCAAACGAGCCAGCAGCACACCTGATGGTAAGTGACACTGCCGCTCATGGACTCTTGCAATACCAGGGCATAGCTAGGCCGCTGCCTACCGTGAAGAAAGTGCTCTTATTAAACCTTGTTCAAAAAAGGACATGTCATAGCGCTCGGGAAACACAGCAGCAGGTAGTTCATTCCAGATCTTGCATGTACGTGGGAGAAATGATCGTTGAAAACGTACAGTTGACGTCTGTATCGTTTCCAGGTGGAATGGATGAACCCTGCTGTGGTGTCGAGTGGTACGGTGATAAAATGGTGACGGTGGTACCAAGTCAAACAGTTCCTCAGAGCACTCCCCGTGAAAGAGCCTGTAGAGTACACAGAGAGACCCAAAGTCTCTTCGGCTCTCCAATGACTCCAGTGTTTCCGTGAGATTGGGATCACCGACGATTCGAACAGCACGTCTTTGCAGGTAGTCAAATGGTTCTAGCTGATATTTGGGCGCGCCGCGTGATTATGTATGTTTTTTAAATTGGAGTAGGTATTTTAAAAAAAGACCTGTGTGGCGAATACAGTTATCGCCATCCATTCCTTACCCGTGGTAATCGTGAAAATTAGTTAAGAGTCTCACCAGGCAAGTGGGCAGCAGGTCTTTCCGTGGAAACAATTAACACTTGCACTATTACATCTTCAAAATGCTGAATAATGATGATGATGAAATATATTATACTATTAATGGTTATAAATGACACTCAGACTTGGAATAAAGAATGGTCCTGTATGTATCTGTTTAGATTAATAATTGCACTCTGTAGGTGGCGCTGTGGTCGATTTGAAAGAATCCTGTTTTTTTAGATTTATACCGAATAGTGTCTTTTTCGGCAGCTAATGACAAATGTCCACACTAAAAAGCTAGTAACATATATTTCTTTAAAGACGGCAACTTTTTTTTTTTTTTTTTTTTTTTTTTTTTTTTTTTTTTTTTTTTTTCCGCAAGGTGGGACCATGGATGTGGTCGCGCCCCGGCAAATCGGCCCGGGACGACGGAAGAGGCGGCGCGCAACGCCATGGACCCACCCTGCAAACACCTCTCTTCGCCGTGCGAGCGGACCACCGGTACCCGATCTTTGTCTTCGGTGGGTAAAGACGGCACCCTGCGCTAAGAAAATAATATTTTTATTGCGGGGGACTGTACAAACAAACAATTAACGCAGACACCTAAACTAAGAATGCTGTTCCTCGTTTGTGGATCGCACAAATTATTGCCCTGCGCGGCTATCGAACCCATGTCACAGTAAGTGTAGATCAGTATCTTAACCACTACGCCATCTGTGATATCAAATATGTAAGTATAGTAGTAAGTAGTGTGATATCAAAGTATATAAGTATGTAGCTTATAATCACGATACTTAATCATTCATCGATTCATCCTATCAACGGCTGCTATTATTATGAACCTTCCCAAGAAGGCTGGATGGGCAATGCAATAATTGCTACACTTAGCAAGCACTTAATCATCGTAGTTCATGTATAAGTTTACAAGGAAAATGTTACTGTCCCTCATCAGTTTTTATTACTGTCATGGAGAATTAAAGGATGAAACTACATTTCATTCATAAGCATATGGCAGGTAGAAATTCATAACAAATTAAATTTGATCTCAGGGTGTGAGCTGTTTCCATTCCGTGCCAGCTCTTCATATAGTGGCTGCCGGCGGTTGCGATGGCTCTGTTCGTTTATGGCAGCCTGGTACTCGAGCTGCATTCGCTACATTACCAACGCCTGCTAGTAACGCCATCTTGGATATTGTTATAGTGGCAGCACAAGAAATTGTCATTGCTTATTGTAATAATTGTGTAAGTTATTATTAAATATTCTTTTCTAATATCTTTAAATGAACGATTCTTATACATTTTTGTAATAAGTACTTAGGGGAAAATTAATCACGTGATCTTTTTTTTAGCATTTTTAACCCCTCTTGGTGATACATTGTGAGGTTTAAGATTATGAAGGTTTAGGACTTCGTGATTTTTGTCAAACCCCTCCCCTCCCCCTTTCAAACCTCACATGATTAATGGACGGCCCCTTATATATTGTCAATTTTACATCGTTTTTAAACCAATTCAAATTAATCTACCACCGAATCGGAAAGCGGTCACAAACTGAAAAGATTAGGTTAAAACTCAGCGGACACGTCATTTTTTAAATTACATATTTTAATAAAAATGACTGGATACATGTTTATTAAGTATTAGCTCCAGTTAGATGCCCTTCAAGTATATTTCAATGTACTCCGAATCTCGGAATCGGTACCAGCGATTATCATGAAAATTAGTTCGCAGAAGGTTTTGGAGGCGAAAATATTTTCAGCCAGTAAAATATAAAATTTGAAATTGAAATTTGGCCATTTTCATCAAAAATAGAAATGGTACATACATATATATCATCACACCATATCCCTTGCAGGGTAGGCAGAGAGAACAGAGTGCCAGAGAACTCTATCTCTGCATACTTCACTCGCTTCCTCAACATTCATAATTCTCTTCATACACGCTCGCCGATTTTGGAGACTCTTGACTCCACCTTCCTTCAGTACATGACCGATCTGGTCTAGGTAGGTTAGTCTCGGTCTCCCTCGGTACCTACATCCTTCCACTTTCGCATTGTATATCTTCTTAACCAGACGTTCGTTCGGCATTCTTTCCACATGTCCGAACCATCGAAGCATTCCCTTTCGCATCTTTACACCAATACTCTCTTTCATACCTACTCGCTCTCTTACGTCGTCGTTACGAATAAAAATGGTAAATAGAAATGGTACAGTTGGAAAATCGAGCAGTCAGTCCAGATATCGCCTGTTCGATCCTTGAGTACTGAGTTAAGTTCAGTTATCCAGATATTGTTCGTTATATTACAACCACATCTAAAAAAAGCAGATAATGGTATACAAAGCAGCGCTCTTTGTTGACTGGCCTTAAAGTCCGACTTTACATTACCTGCATATGGTCCATCATGATCTATCATCATTATTATCACAGCTCATATACACTCCACTGTTAGGTTCGAGCCTCCTCCACAACAGGAGGAAAATGACCTACTATACCACGCTGGTTCATCATCGTCATTCACCCAGTTACTTAGGGTCGATGTAATATGTACTCGTACATATTACAAAAGTTATTAGCAATACCCTTCTACCTACCTTCAAACCTACCTAGACCAGATCGGTCATGTACTGAAGGAAGGTAGAGTCAAGAGTCTCCGAAACCGGCGAGCGTGTATGAAGAGAATTATGAATGTTGAGGAAGCGAGTGAAGTATGCAGAGATAGAGTTCTCTGGCACTCTGTTCTCTCTGCCTACCCTGCAAGGGATATGGCGTGATGATATGTATGTATGTATGTATATTAGCAATAGTTTTATGACCGGCCGCCTGCCTGACGTCAACCCTCCTTGGGAAAGTAATTGTTGAGCTAATGGCATCCAAGTCCAACACAAAGAAAATACCACTGCCCTAATTCGCTGCCAACTCCGATTGATAATCGGAGAAGTATTATTGGGAAAGTGGACAGTAGCTTTCTCTTGTGAAAAGATTAACACCTCCGAATGCCAAGCCGCCTGCCAAGCATGGATGGCAGGTCACTATCTCTTACAAAGAGAGAGAATTAAAGCGGTACGAGGGGTAACCACATATCGAAGGATGCAGAATGGGATGTCCCTTTATGACGAAGGACGGCTCGACGAAAATTGCGAGCAGTCGTTGGATGCGGGTGGCACCATATGGCGTTCTGTGGGAGAGTCCTATATCCAGTAATCAACGGCGAAGTATTGAATGATGATGTAAATTTAGAATACTGTCATATTAGTGACGTCATGACTTTATTTAATAGAGTGGGTTTTACTTATAAATAATCGTAACATACTTTGAAATAGATAAGATAATGAAAAAGTAATTTTGTTAAATCAATTGTGTGTTTATCGTGCTTTGATTTTAATTATCGATAATTAAATTGATGAATTTGACGTGCTGGTGAAAGGTCAGATAGGGAGTAGCTAATTGTAGAGCTGCATGAAAACTGTAATGAGTATGAAACGATGGAAGTATGCGAGGACCGTGGCTTATGGAAATCCTTCAGTGTCTGCCGATTTCTTTAAGAAATAAGCGTAACTTTACATATGTTTATTACATACGTTATGCAAGCAAGAGAATCGAAACTCGAAATAAAATCATTGGACTAATGCGGTATATTCTATACCGTAATTTCCCTTCTATTATGGAGGATATTCCAACTCAGCAATGAAACGTATGAGGGCTGAAATAATAATAAGTATTATTAAAAAAAAACTATTAATAATTTATAGACGGTGCATATCTGGGATATCTACGAGGAGTGTTTGCTTCAAAGCATCAAAATCAAGTTTCCCTTTCTGGGTATATTGGGCAAGAAAGTTGAGTTTGGAACATATGGCATCCATGCTGGTAAGCGTACTAATATTTTTCATTATTTCTCAACTAATATTCGTCCACTTTGGGCTTAAGCCTATTACATAAATAAAGGCAAATTGATCTACTTTGCTGGTGAGACGAGAGACGACGGCCCAATTAGTTGTGGTCTACGTAATATGTACTCTACTTTCATCAAACACATTGCAAAATTTATTAGCTTTATTTTTATGACCAGCCGCATGCCTGACGTCAACTCTGAGGACATCCACGACCAAAATGGTTGGTAGTAATCGTAGCCGCTACCACACAGCATGTATTTAATATAGAACACGTTATTTAATGATTTTGTATAATGGTACAAAACCAACTTTTTTTTTATTGCTTATGGTGGCAAACGAGCAAGCAACATACCTAATGGAAGTATTACTGCCGCCCATGGACCTTTGCAATACCAAGGGTATAGCTAGGATACTGTCTACCAATACAAAACCCAAACCCACCCAATTGGGCTCCCGGCTCTCTCGCTCACCGAACAAAGCATATTGCTCTCACACGTCGATCTTCTGCGAGAGTGTGGTACTACCTCGGACGCGCGGCTGCATACACAGAGGCTGTCAAAAGCTTGGTTCTACCACTAAAAAATATCAACGAAACCTACTATAAAGTACCTGAAACGGCATTAGTCGCTTCAGGTACGCTTCTTCAGGTCGCTAACTGTGTGTTTTCTTTTATTTATTTTTTTATTATATTTTTTTTTTTTTTATCGTTTTTTTATTTTTTTCTGTAGGCATTCATCATCTCAAATACTAATATATATTCATAGTAAATATGTTTCCTTTATAGGTCCCATCCGTAAGGATGTGGAAGAAACCGCTTCAGAAATCACTGGCATTACAGAGATACCGATGTCTCGTCGTGCGTCCAGCGTTTACCACGGATCCACGGGTGGATTGATGCTGCAGTTAGATGAGGAACCGGTGGACAAGCAGAAATTGGAAGAGGAAACGTTTAGTGTTTATTATTTTATTATTAAACTTCTTAAACCGGCAGTTATTTTTTTTGCATTAATATAGATTTTGTCAAGCAAAACCTATACCAACATGTCTGACCAGCGTGGTGTAGCAGGCCAATTCCCCTCCTAGCACGGAAGAGGCTTTCCTTGTTGTGACGGAGGAAGAATACTATTGACCACCGTACGAGACGACTAAGGGATATAAAAGGCATGTAACATTTATGCGAAAGAAGGAAAACTCGGAAAAAGAACCTATACCAACATGTCTGACCAGCGCGGTATAGTTGATTCATTTCCCTCCCATCACGGAGGAGGCCCAAGCCCAACAGTGGGACATATATGAGCTGAGATGATGATGTTTATTGGTTCGACTATGGCATGTATATATTTTCTCTTTTTTTTAGGGAATACATTCGATACAGTCGTTCTGAATTGCAGTTTACTTGCTGTGATTACGTATGTACCATAGCTATAAGTAAAGTACAAGGGGATATATTATCACCGCCAGCAGACAATTTAAGAGCGAGAAGACCATCAACTTGGGATCTACCTGACTATGTTAATATGAGCGGTAATTTCATTAATATCCTAATGTTTACGCGATTATTACACATTTCAATTAAAGTCCTCCCGTGACCATGTACGCTGTAAAATATTTGAAACAGCGGGCAATTAAAAATAAAATACAATTAATAGAGGGAGGACCACGCTACCGGTTGAGAGCCCTCAGCGCTCACCCACAGTCCGGGTAAAGTTGCCATCTGAGGCTAACAACTAAGAAACACAAAAAAAAAAAAAAAAGTAGGACCACGCTGTTGACAGTTCTCTGTCCACAGCCGCGTGCCGGTCCGTCCAGGGTAGTACCACACTCTCGCAAAAGATCGACGTCTGAGTAATGGTAATGTGCTATTGCGCTGTATTCGGTGAGCGAGAAAGCCGGAAGGACGAATGAGTGGGTTTGAGGTTTGCAATGGTAAGCAGCGGCCTAGCTTTAGCCTAGGTATAGCAAAGGTCCATCGGCAGCTGTGACGCTTACCATCAGGTGTGCTGCTTGCTCGTTTGCCACCATAAGCAATAAAAAAAACGCTGTAGAATCGGTAATTTTTTTTCAAGAATACTAAACAGCCAATTTGCTGATCGCGTAGGATGATCTTCTATTAAGTGAACTAATGAAATATCTAAAGTGTTAGCAACCGTTGAATGCGTTGTGGCTCGGGACTATTTTTAATGTCATTCCCGTGCGGACATCTATGTCCACAGTGGACTTATGAATGGAAGAGAAGATTCTAGCTGTCTGATCAGTAGGTATAATAAATCGATTATCCTCCTATTATGAAGGGCTGAACTCTAGTCTCACAGTGAGACGTATAAGGCTGAGATCAGGAGCGGCTCTAGCACATGCAGCGCCCGGGTTCAATCAATTATCTGGCGCCCTCTTGTATCAAAATTCGTAAAAAAAATGGAATAGGTTGAAAGTTTTTGACACAAAATCAGGTAAGCGCGATCGCATTATGAAGTAACAGTGACCATGGCGACAAAGCAACCTACCCAAACCTGTCAAATAACGCACCCACTACGACTATAGATGGTTAGGCACCCGATGTGGCGCCCCCTAACACCCGGCGCCCGGGTGCACCGCACCCTCTGCACTATAGGTAAAGCCGGCCCTGGCTGAGATGATGATTATAAAGAGGAAAACTAAAATAAAACTATGCTGATCTGTTCGATCAACCTGGCTAGCTCATTTCTCTCATTTGGAAGAGGATCACATTCAACAGCCTGTGTGTGAATAATTAATTGAATCAGCTGACACATAATTAGAATCGCATCTACATATTTATAATTTTTGTATTGCGGGGGACTTTATAGCCTTAAATTTAATTGATATGACTTATACCCAGACTTACAGTAATTTGTGGATCGCAAAAACTATTGCCCTGTGCGGGAATCGAACATGCGATATTTGACACGACAAAATATAATAATTTTTAGACTGACTTTTATTGTATGATGGCGTCAACGACTATTACCAATCTTTACACTGCTTGTGGATGTCGTAAAAGAGGACTAACAGCTTTATATAGACTTGGACCACCTTCATCTAAAGCCGTGGTCTACAATTATCTACAAGAAGGGTTGACGTCGGTTATAGAACTATTGCCGATATGTACGATAGTATCGTAATCATTCTCCTACTCTTATCCCAATTACATATTGCAAAAGTTATTAGCAATAGTTTTATGACCGGCCGCCTGAAGTATCCTTGGAAATATAATTGTTGACCAAACAGTATCAGGTGGACCTAGGTCGACACAAAGTTCTTAGTGTTTTACGACATCCACAAGCAAAGTAAGGGTGAGTATTCGTAATCTCTACCATACAATAAAAGTCCACACAAAAATCATTCTATGGTAGAAGAGTCTATATTGTATCGACCCTTGGTAATTGGAATAAAAACAAGATAATCATGGTAATATTTTTTTAGATGAACCAGTGTCTCGTCCGACGAGGTCTATGCTACCTGTCCCACAACTTCTCTGCCCGTCTACTGCAGAACATTCTCAGACTGATCTAGAAACATTACTGCAGAATGCTGGTAATTTATCTGTAATCCATTAACTATTATTTATTACCATTATCTATAACCATCTATCCGTCTATCGAAGTTATATGTAATAAATACCTTCAAAAGGAATAATATAATAATCACTTAGCATTTCTCTTTTATAATTTTCTAATGAAATATCCATAATACGGAGTTATACGCCACTTTAGGATAATCCTTACTAATATTATAAATGCGAAAGCAACTCTGTCTGTTTGTCGCTCTTTCACGCCAAAACTACTGAACCGATCTAATTGAAATTTGGTACACAGATAGTCTAACGCCTGATAAAGAACATAGGCTACTTTTTAATGCAAAAAAGGATTGTAAATGGTGATGAAAATTTGTAAGGAAGTATCGTCATTTTTAAAGCCAAAAGTTTGAAACTTAACCTTAAGGGGTAAAATAAAAATAGGGGATAAAAAACTTTAGGAAAGGAACCTTTTACGCGGGCGAAGCCGCGGGCAGAAGCTAGTTCGAAATAATTTCATAAGCGAAACCGCATTTGAAATAATATTATATTATTATGTTATTGCAATATTCGTATACAACTTCAAGACTTCATATCCGAAACATTCCTAGTAGAGACCTACCAGACCCATAGCCAGCCACAAAAAAACCTTATTGAAATAGTGATTAAATGAAACTATTTTTGAAATAAAACCATTTTTATGGATTCAATCGTGTTTATATTTGATTTAATTTCCCGAAGTTTTGAACTCTTTACAGCGTCCATGGTCACGGGAGGACTGTCGTGTGTCTTGTGACTATAAATATTGTAAAATGTTCGAAACATCGGGATATTAAAAATCAAATACCAACGTGATAGAAACCGTAAAAATAATTTTATCGAAATAGCACAGAGATTCATTTTCAACTCTGTTTATTACATTCTTTGGTAAGATTATTATGTCCCAGTTCTCGTAAGCTTAAGCCAGGCACTTCTGGTAAATTAATTAAATATTTTACATTTAAAGTAAATGTTAAAATCTTAAAAAATAATTACAGGTTTACAAGGTATACTGGAGAAAGACTTTGTTTTGATGCAAGGTATGAAGAATGATTTAAACAGAAAACTTGCTGAAATTGAAGCTAATAAACACGTAGTGAGTTATTTGGAAGATTTTATTAACTTCTTAATTTAATAGTGGTAGGACCATGCTGTCCACAGCATCCCGCCGGCCGTCCCGCGGCTGTGGACAAAAAACTGTCCACAGTTTTTTTTCCACAGCCGCGGGACGGTCCGTCCGGGTTAGTACCATACTGAGCAGAAGATCGACGTTTGAGTAATGGCAATGTGCTATTGCGCTTCGTTCAGTGAATGAGAGAGCCGGAAGCCTAACTGGATGGGTTTGGGGTTTGTATTGGTAGGCAACGGCCTAGCTATATACCCTTAGTATTGCAAAGGTCCATGAGTGGCAGTGATACCATCAGGTGTGCTGTCTGCTCGTTTGTCACCACAAGCAATAAAAAAACATCAATGCGTAGTTTGATTCAATCGTTTGAGGGAATACGAAGTGTGTGAATTTTAACGTACTTAATATATTTTTCTTCTGTGGTCCATATACAATACTGGAAAGCACTAGATTGCTTCATTGAAAATACGTAGTTTAAGAACCTAAGGTACCACTAACCCAACCTAAGCACCTCTGGGTTGGTTCTGGGGTTTCTTTTAAGCATATTTAATCGAAATATTTTCGCTGTCATTTAGAAAAAAACATGCTAATTGTGTGATTTTGACCTTGAATAACTTTTGAACGTGTTATCTTATCGAAAAATTACTGTAGAATTTATTGTAGAGCATTTAATTTTCTAGAAAAATGTATTTAAAACTTTATAACTTTCGTTAGTTTTGAAAAACAGTAAGAAAAATATTTTATCCTGTTATTCTTATGGGAAATCGAATCGATCGAATTATTGCTGTCTAAACATAACTTTTTTTTTTAAAAATTGTGTACCCTACTGGCTGGCCACTCGTACCGATTCCTTAATAGCTGTGGCCGGCTCGGTGAATTTCCCTTTCCAGCATCATCGGGCCGGCCCAGTGGTGATGAGGAGGGAATAATAATAGTTATGGGGTCACGCACCTCCATTCTGTTACAAGGGAAGGACTGGACGACGTGTGTGTGCCTGTCAAAAAAAATATCATACGACCGCATTACTAGTTTATATTTAGTCACCCTACTAGTGTAAATATGTTGCATAAAGAATTGTAAAATAAAAAAGTTTTAAATTATTTTAGTGCCTTTAAGATTCCTCGGCAATTGAAATAACTGAAAAATATATTTTCTATAATTTAAATAGATTTCTTTTTCAATAATTTAAATGGAAGTCGATTTTTCAATAATTTAAATAGTAAACGTCTGGTTAAGAAGATATACAATGCGAAAGTGGAAGGATGTAGGTACCGGTATCGGTCATGTACTGAAGGAAGGTGGAGTCAAGAGTCTCCGAAACCGGCGAGCGTGTATGAAGAGAATTATGAATGTTGAGGAAGCGAGTGAAGTATGCAGAGATAGAGTTCTCTGGCACTCTGTTCTCTCTGCCTACCCTGCAAGGGATATGGCGTGATGATATGTATGTATGTATTAAATAGGAAACGGTTTTCTCTATAAATAGAATCAAATACTGTTTATTCTATGTAACTATTTGCAGATGTTAAACGCTGTGAATGTTGGTGCCCCTTATTTAGCACTGAAGATGTATGAGCCTTCAGAAGTGGAGCCGGTGGATGAAATATGTGAACAGTATAAAAAAGCATTAAGGTACGTTCAACAACAGATTATTGATTTTACTTTTAAAACTAGTCTTTTGACGTCCACTGTTATAAGTAGACCTCCCCTACTAATGACAATTTTCTAGTCACAAGGCGGTCCTTGTGACTAGAAAATTGACACTGAAACCCGGTGGTTTCGGTGGCCCACTCATACTACGAAAGAGAGGTACATGTAGGGCGGGTCTATGTGTGACCACTCCAAAACCCGGCGCCAAAAAAAAAGTCATTACGCTTGGCGTGAAGGGTTGATAGTTGCAGCGAAATGTTATACGTTTCCCGAGACAGCTGAGTAAAGCTGCTGCTAGGTCTCCTCGTGATAATTTTATGACTTCCACGGGCAATAAAGGCTGACAAAGATTGATCTTATCAGGTGACCACATAGAGATACCACGCGTTTCTAAAACTTATAATTGAATTAAGTTTTCTTCTTGTTGTAAGACGTGTGCAGTAACAAGATTAGATAAGATAAATAATTAGTATATTAGGAGAAGTCTGAAAATGGAACGGCTGATAGAAAAAATTAGGAATTCTTGGAAGTCTTGGTATGGAAATATGATGAGAAGAGATGATGGTGATAAGGAGGTACATATCAGTTATGTACATATCAATATAAATGTGGATGGATGTTAGAATCGTTGGAGATCCATAAAGAGATCAATGTGAAGGATATGAATATAAAAGAAATGAGTGCAGATATGACGCTTATCAGAAGGTTATATAGTGCGGAACTTACTTTCAAGGAACTCATAAGATGAGCCCGAAGCCCAACTGGATGGGTTTTGGGGTTTGTATTAGTAGGCAGCGGCCTAGCTATACCCTCGGTATTGCAAAGGTCCATGGGCGGCAGTGACACTTACCATCAGGTGTGCTGTCTGCTCGTTTGCCACCATAAGCAATGAAATAAAAGCGAAATATTAGATGAAATCTTTATAAATTAAAAAATATAGGGATTGATAATTATCACGTTCTTACCCCAATTATTAGGGGTCGATGCAATTTATACAAAATTGTTTTAAACAATAGTTTTATTACCGACCGCTTGCTTGATATTAATCCTCTTGGGGGCCGTTATTGTTGGCCTGATGGCATCAGATGGCATGGAACCTGGTCTATGTACAGCTCTTAGTAATATTTTACGACAGCTATAAATAATATAAGACTTATTAATATTCGTAGCCCCTATCACACAGTATAGAAGATGTATGTTGATTTCATTGCAAAATTGTTATTCTTTAAGGTTATATCCTGGTCCA
Source organism: Lymantria monacha (assembly GCA_905163515.2). Taxonomy (NCBI): domain Eukaryota; kingdom Metazoa; phylum Arthropoda; class Insecta; order Lepidoptera; family Erebidae; genus Lymantria; species Lymantria monacha. The sequence continues at coordinate 17,360,939 of LR991106.1, read as the reverse complement.
AGTATAGCTGCTACTCCGACTGGTAGTGAGAAGTCCACTCCAAGATATAACAGGGGCCAGAGATTATGATACGGTGAGAGGTAATATTAATGACTATAAAGTGTAGCAGTACTTCTTTGATCATCATTTGGGCGGCACAGCAGTATCGAGTTCTTTTCTTGGGTAGACCGTCAAGCTGTTTAAACTTTCGGGTACTATCGCCTGATGTCACGGCAAGACTTTTTGATGCCGGGGCATCAATCAGCCTTTCTACGGGTGGCGGACTAATCCGTAGTCCAGCCGCCTGCGGGGGCAGTTTCGTGTTGTAATGTATGTATTTTATCTCAAAATTAATCCAAGAATTAGATTAGCAATTCGGGACCACTGGCACAAACTGCTCTACGAGCTCTTTACATTTTTTTTTATAAAAATTATTAAGTTTTGTTTCCATTTTATATTAAATCTTTCTGTGTGGTGATTGAGTAATATACAATTAACCACCCTCTATCTTACTCGAGGTTGATCAAGGATATACAAGAGAAGGCAATCTCGACACAAAACCCTATACCAATACGTCTGACCAGCATGGTATAGTAGGTAAATGTACCTCCTATTATGGAAGATGCTTGAGCCCAACAGTGGGACATATATGAGCTGAGATGATGATTATTCAGCTTGAGAATCGATCCTGCGACACTGTCACGGTTGTTCGTTATCTTAACCATTACGAAGTCTTTTATCTATGCAGTCTTTCGTGTTATTAAATTTGTAACTACAAGGAAATGTAAAGTAAATAACTAAGTCATATTGCCACACATTTCAAGATAACTTCGGGCCCGAGAAATATTATGTGGGAATTACGTCGTTTATTTACGTTGCGTAATGAAATAAATAACCGTTTACTAAAGAAGCATCAAGTGCAGAGTGTATGTGGAACAAAAAATATAAAAGCAATCTTTATTGTTGTAGGGCTGACTAATATTTATAAAAATCCTCTTTTCTCAAACATGCTTGGAAATTTGAGCATTATTTTGACAACCTTCTTCGAGATAAATCGAAATTGCTGTACTGACCAAATACATACGAGCAACGGCCGGCAAAAAATGTATGAAAAGCCATATCTGACGTGTTTTAGCGGCCAAATAAATATATATGTAAATTCATATTTATCGTGTGTTTTAAAAATGGAACGATTTATTACTTCAATATATTGCAACCAAATAAACAACATATCAGAATTTTATTTGAATTTCGAACTGGCTTGATATATTAAATTACTGCAGCGATCAGCAAAAAAGGCATTGATGGACGAACGTGTAAAAGTGGGCCGAGGCGTAGCCGAGGCACATATACGTAAGTCCGTCAATTCCTAGTTGTGGCCAAGGCTTGTATAGTGCTTTTCTCAAACAGTGCGCGGCAATTAAAACTAAGTAGTATTAAGTAGAACTGTATACATGACGAACAGCGAACAACATTTTTCACGTGCTAAAGAGTTCATTTGATTCAACATTTTTCACGTGCTAAAGAGTTCATTTGTTTTTTTTTTTCATTGTCATACAGCTTTCTTTTTCAACCCAGTTCGAAATTTAAATAAAACTCTGATAAGTCGCCTATATGGTAACCATATTTCGAAGATACAAATCGTTCCATTTTTAAAATACACAGTAGATATGAATTTACATATATATTTATTTGGCCGCTAAAACACGACAGATATGGATTTTCATACATTTTTTGCCGGCCGCTGCTCGCATGTATTTGGTTAGTACAGCAATATCGATTTATCCCGAAGAAGGTTGTCAAAATAATGCTCAAATTTCCAATCATGTTTGAGAAAAAGAAATATGATTGATAATGAAAAAAAAGAAACAAATGAACCCTTTAGCACGTGAAAAATGTTGTTCGTTGTTCGTCATATATACATTTCTACTAATATATATATATATATATATATATATATATATATATATATATATATATATATATATATATATATATATATATATATATATATATATATACACCGTGGAATCTAATTGGCTGTTTTCCCGAAACGCATATACTCAGTTAATGATATAGAACCATAATATAGCATTTATTCAATAAAATAAAAACATAAATTCTAGTCATTTGCAATCCCGGACGTTTCCTTAAAATATCATTTTTGCATAACATGTTTTGTCTAATAATTTTCTTATACCTACGGTCGTTTGAGAGCATCGAACGTAGGTATCAACCTTATGGTCAATGCTCTTACCTTGGTTACCTACTTTCTTTAATTACTTTAAAACGATGGCTCCATTTTATCAAGAATTTCTTCTAATCGAGCAGAATGCCGGCGACACCTACCTCTCCGACTCTACCTCTAGCCTGAGCATAGTAAGCACTCAAAACTGCCTGTGGGTTAGTAGGCATTGTGTGGCTGATAAAATTATCGCTGTTGTAGGCACAGGCGGCTTTATAATGCCACATCTGCGTAACGAATCCAGGTGTTCTAGCTGAGCGTACAGGCATCTAGCCTTCGCCAAGTTGCCTCTCGCAATCGCATAAAAACGAACCATGTCTAACCACTCTACGCCAGAGTACTGGTAATGACTTGTAATTTTTTCGCACTTACTAGCACTCGTGTTCGGGATTTGTTATAAACATATGATATACGTCTAAGCCGTTTGGCAAAAAATTGCAAACTGACCTATTAAAACATAGACCAAGGTCGCGCGGCTCGGGCGCAGCAAATGCAAGGGGTGCATGCGGGACGCGAGCGGGCTACGAGCTACAATGTCTAAATTTTTTTTTTCCTATTATTGCCATTTAATTCGAATGCTATGTCGTAGGCATGTTGGGAACAATACCGTTGCATATCAGACAAACTTAAGAACGTCTATTTATCAGACTTTTTTTTCAATGTATTATGTTTTTAGTTATGTGGGGATATTAAGAATGATTAACTGAGTACATACGTTTCAGGAAAACAACCAATTAGATTCCACGGTGTATATATATATATATATATATATATATAACCTTAATAATAATACCTTAAGGAACGTTATCTAGTACGAATTTGTTAGATTTTTTTAAATTTTATTATTTACATGAAAAAGGGGCAATCCATTAATCACGTGAGGCTTGAAAGGGGGGAGAGGTTTGACAAAACTCACGAAATATCACAAGAGGGAGGGAGGGTTGCAGAAAGATATCACGTGTATTTATTTTTTCTTCCTATGGGCGATTTCTAAGCCGAAAAGCGACGTGTAGTGTAACTTTGACTTGCCGTTGCCAGGTAACAAACGAAGTAATTACGCGCCGCCGACGACCGGCTTGACTCCGTACTCCAGTCGCCAGTTATTCTGTTGTTTTTGCGCCGAATACATATGCGTAAACCGTTACCTCGTACATTTTGCATTGAAATAATGTATAGTAGGGGATCTCTATACCTTTTTGCAAAGTATAAAAAAGGGAAAATAGAGAGTATAATTGTGGGCTAATTCTTTGTAGGTACTAAAATTCATGTGATTTTGGTGGAGGGGAAAGGAGGTTAGTCATAAACCTCACCATGTATCACCAAGTAAGATGTTAAAAAAATGCTAAAAAAAAAAGATCACGTGATTAATGGACGCCCCTAATCATTTTATTAAATTGTATAAGTTTTGCTATTTTAAGATTATAAAAGAAAAAAGGAAGAAGAGTTTAGTCTTACAGTTAATAAAATAAAAACAAATTTTGGTCACTTCTAAAGTTTTGGCGCTCTTTTTATAAGCAATGATCTAATGTCCTTGCTCAAACTGTCCAGGGCGATAAGATAGACAGCGAGCAGCACCAAAAGCTGCCGTATTATATTAACATTTTTTGCTTTCATTTGGGCTAACCAATTTTTAGTGTCGTAATTTTCGGTATTTGTCAACCCTAATAAAGCATGATACAATGCGGATGACATTATATGCCATGACAGCTTGTGTAATTTAATTATTTATTTCAATTGTAATGTAGTACTTAGTAAAAGGGTTACCGGGTTTTTCTGCTGAATTTACTTATGATATATCTTAACAGAAAGGTTGAAATTTATATGGAAGTTAAACATATCATCATCATTTTCTTATCCCAATTATTTGAACATTTGCAGTATGGACATACTCTTTCCTCTCCTTCCATACAAAATCCAAGAGCAAAGTAAGGGTTGGCAGTATTCGTAGACTAACAAACAATAAAAATACTTTTATTTCATGTAAGATACATTTATTATCATCGTCATCACAGCCCATATATGTCCCACTGTTGGGCTCGGGCTTCCTCCGTAATGGGAGGGAAATTAACCTACTATACCACGCCGGTCAGACGTGTTACTATAAGGTTTTGTTTCGAGATTTCCTTCTCTTCCATAGATGTTATATGCGTTTTATATCTCTTAGTCGTCTCTTACAATCACCCACGGGTAAGAAGGAGGTGGTGAATTGTATTCTTACTCCGTCACCACACGGATAACAGATACATACATACATATCATCACGCCATATCCCTTGCAGGGTAGGCAGAGAGAACAGAGTGCCAGAGAACTCTATATTTGCATACTTCACTCGCTTCCTCAACATTCATAATTCTCTTCATACACGCTCGCCGGTTTCGGAGACTCTTGACTCCACCTTCCTTCATTACCTGACCGATCTGGTCTAGGTAGGTTCGTCTCGGTCTCCCTCGGTACCTACATCCTTCCACTTTCGCATTGTATATCTTCTTAACCAGACATTCGTTCGGCATTCTTTCCACATGTCCGAACCATCGGAGCATTTCCTTTCGCATCTTTACACCAATACTCTCTTTCATACCTACTCGCTCTCTTACGTCGTCGTTACGAATGCGGTCGGTCAGCCTGACTCCACAGATTTTCCGAAGAGATCGCATTTCGACCGCATTAATTTTACTTTCATACTCTTTTCTGCATACCCAACTCTCGCTTCCATACAGTAATGTTGGGACGAGCACTGCGTTATGTATTGCTACACGTGCCTTCTGGCTGAGGTGGTGGCTGCCGAGAAGTTGCCCCAACGCTCCGTTCACTCTATTTCCCGTATTCACTCTTCGCTCTATATCAGTGGTGTACCTTCCATCTCGGCTAAATCTACATCCAAGATATATAAATTCATCCACTTGCTCCAGTACATCATTACCTATTGTTACTGTTATATCTGTTCTGGCTTCATCTCTTTCAAAGACCATTATTTTGGTTTTGCTCACATTCACGCGTAGACCCCTTTTCTTACAATCATCTGTCATTGTGTCGACTAGGGTCTGCAGGTCAGTCGCTGACTGTGCCAGCAGGACTGCATCATCTGCATAAAGCAGAGCAGAGACCACTGAGTCACCCATCTGGACTCCCACATTCATATCGTTCAACCTTTGGAGACATTTATCCAGATATATGATAAACAGCCTACAGATACATTTATATATATCTATAATAAACACAGATAACAGATACATTTATATATATCTATAATAATTGTGTAAATATTAGAATTCGACGTTTGGCGATTGAATAAGAATACAATGGTCGTCCGTCTTTGCTTCACCGTGAGAAAAAATCGGCTAAGAGTCCGACTAGAATAGTGGGCAACAGCTATCTCTTAGGAAATAACATCTCATTGCAATCCAACTCATTTACCAAGCAAATTCAAATTCATTTACTATGTATAAACCCGAGGCGAGGCGAGGGCGCTTACATATTGTCAGTATTAACATACATACATACATACATACATACATATCATCACGCCATATCCCTTGCAGGGTAGGCAAAGAGAACAGAGTGCCAGAGAACTCTATATTTGCATACTTCACTCGCTTCCTCAACATTCATAATTCTCTTCATACACGCTCGCCGGTTTCGGAGACTCTTGACTCCACCTTCCTTCAGTACCTGACCGATCTGGTCTAGGTAGGTTAGTCTCGGTCTCCCCCGGTACCTACATCCTTCCACTTTCGCATTGTATATCTTCTTAACCAGACGTTCGTTCGGCATTCTTTCCACATGTGCGAACCATTAAGTAGTAGTCATTATTAATATTTTAATTTAATCTAATAAAATACCACCGGATCGGAACTAGACCACTACTGTGAAGATCCGGCAAGAAACTCAGCGGGTTTGTCTATTATTATTTCTTTTCATTTTTTTTATATATATAAAAATAATGGTACATGAAAGAAATAGCTCCAGTGTGATGCCCTTCGAACCTAATAGTTAAAAACAATGTAAAATAGCCAATGGCTGGACCAAATCCCATAAGCGGCACCCGATCGAAGTGAAGTAAGTTTTGAGAATTGAGAATAGACATAGTTCGGTTTGAAAAATCGAGAAGTCCAAACAACGCCGGTTCCATCTCGTCACACTTTCATTATTTTTCCTTATTTAATTATTATCTAAATATTTTAATATCTGAATATATTTTCCAAGAAACACTAAAAATAAAATATCAAGCTAAGGGCCCGTCCATTAATCACGTGAGGTTTGAAAGGAACGGGAGGGGTTTGACAAAAATCATGAAATATCACAAGGGGAGAGTTTTGTAGTAAGATATCACGTGTATTTATTTTTCGTCAAAAGCTGCGATTTCTAAATTGAAAAGCGGCGTGTAGTGTGACTTTGACTCGCCATTGCCAGGCAACTAACGAAGTTTAAAGTCGGTGATCTGCATAAAGACCTTTTTGTGAGGTATAGAAAAGCAAAAAACCGAGAATAGCTACTTCTTTGTAAGTACTGAAAAATCACGTGATGTTGGTGAGGAGGGGGTTCAGTCTTAAACTTCACCACGTATCACCAAGGGGGAGGGGGGTTAAAAATGCTAAAACAAGATCATGTGATTTATGGACGTCCCCTAAGGTCGGTCTTTAGATATTGTAATATATAAAAATATTACTATAAGGTTATGTTTACGTATTGCCTAAGTTAAAAAAGATAAGATGTGGATTATCAATGACCTTTTATAATTTATCTTACAATTCAAGTTCAAAGTCACACCTAAACAAGTGTTTCTTATCTTAAATATTTTCATCATCATTATCGTTCTCTAGCTCATATCCAAATTACTTGAGGTTAATACAATATGTACTTCTTATCCATCGTACATATTGCAAAAGTTATTGCCAATAGTTTTTTAACCGTCCGCTTGCCTGATGTCAACCCTCCTTGGGAATGTAATCGTTGAACAAAAGGCATGTGGTGGAGTTGTCTCAGGTCGATATAAAGCACTTACTCGTCTTTTATGATATCCACGAACAAAGTAAGGATTGGTAGTATTCGTAGCCGCTACCACACAGCACTTACCATATATATAACATAAATTTATTTATGTAACCTCCGATGGTTCGGACATGTGGAAAGAATGCCGAACGAACGTCTAGTTAAGAAGATATACAATGCGAAAGTGGAAGGATGTAGGTACCGAGGGAGACCGAGACTAACCTACCTAGACCAGATCGGTCAGGTACTGAAGGAAGGTGGAGTCAAGAGTCTCCAAAACCGGCGAGCGTGTATGAAGAGAATTATGAATGTTGAGGAAGCGAGTGAAGTATGCAGAGATAGAGTTCTCTGGCACTCTGTTCTCTCTGCCTACCCTGCAAGGGATATGGCGTGATAATATGTATGTATGCAGGTATGTATGTAAATTTATTTTTTCCAAGCGAAAAGAAATCTGTGTGATAACTGGTTTAAATACATTGTTTTACTAACTCCTTACTTGCCCATGAATGTCATAAGTTTATTTTCTTTATAATATTTTTATGTGGATACAAAGTCGAATACGATTTTAACTTAATAATCTAAATATAACAAAGTCTTGTACAATTTTCCACATAATTTATAGCATTATATTCCACTTATTTCCGTGTGGTGACGGAGTAAGAATACAATTCACCACCCCCTTATCTTACCCGTGGGTGGTCGTAACAAACAACTAAGAAATTTAATTTAATAATCCTACGCATATAACATCTATGCAAGAGAAGGAAAAACTCGAAATAAAACCCTATATCTACACGTTTGACCAGCGTGGTGTAGTAGTTTAATTTCCCTTCCATTATGGAGGAGGCTCGAGCCCAACAGTGGGACAAATATGAGCTGAGATGATTCCACTTAATCATATTAAGTAGCTTAATAACTATTCGTCCACTATTAATAGAATGCCAACACCAAAATCAATAATTCCTGTGGAAATTAAGGCAGAATATGAAAATCCACGTAAATCACTCATCATTATCATTATTCAGTCCTTTGACATGCATCGCCGGACGTAGGCCGCCCTCATATGTCACCATAAAGTGCTGACCTGTGCCGCCCGCATCTAACGACTCCCAGAAACCTTCACCAAATCATCGGTACAGCTGGTTGGGGGACAACCAACATTGTAACGTCCGATACGTGGTCGCCACACGAGTTGAGAACCTTTCTTATTTCGCGAGGCGATGTGGCCTGTGACCTGTCCATTGCCATTTCAGCGTGCTAACTATTTTTGCTATGTCGGTTACGTCTTTTCTTCTGCGGATTTCCATATTACGGATTTTATTTCACAGAAAAATCCCGAGCATAGCACGCTTCATAGCACGCTGAGCAACTTATAGCGTAAGCATGAGGCCAACATTCACACTTATTATTCACTACACTTTAGCAATTTCTTTGTATTATATTATATAAAATACCAGCTAAATTATTCAATATGACATTGTAAAACACTAAAATATTGAATAAAATTTAAGAGCACCACATAAAACTTTCACATTCCCGCCAAAACTACCAATGTCATAAAAAAGCGCTGAAGGATTCCTGAGAAATCAGCAGCAGCGTTTCCTAGTTATAACTGTGATCACTAATTCGCCTGCAAAACGGATTGAGAGCCCTCAGCGCTCACCCACAGTCCGGGTAAAGTTGTCATAGCCATCTGAGGCTAACAACTAAGACACAAAAAAAAAAATCACCTCCTGCCAGGCGAGGAGATTGTGGCATTGCCTCCCAAAATGTACCACGCCATACCCACTATACTACGCTCGACAGACGGATTGGTATACGAGTAGAGTTTTATTTCGAGGTTGCCTTTTCTTATATAAGTTATATGCACAATTTTTTTTCTATTATTTCTCTTCTTTGTCGTCTTTTACATCATTCACCGGTAAGATGGGGGTGGTGAATTTTATTCTTACTCCATCTTTATAACTCCTACACACAATAAAATCGAAATCTATGTCAACTTATTGCACGAGTTTATTATACTAATAAACCAGCTATCTTGTTCTTTAAACAAAAAAACTTCTAGCTTAGAGTCAGTTAATCAAAAATTTAAAAAAATATTTTAATAATACAGAGATATATAAACTATATTATCTTTTTAATTACTTAGATCATTAAATTTGATTTGACGTAGATAATGTTTAAGCATCAAGCGAACATTTAATTTCTTATTCTATCGCGAGCTCTTAAGAACGGCAGTATAGTCGTTTGCTCGTCGAAGGAAAAAAAATTCTTCATTTACTTTTCATATCTTATCGCTTAATTAACGTTTCAACTACTCTTGAAGCTATTTTAAACACCTAAACGCCTCATTTAGGCTTACTATAATCAATATAAATTAATAAAAAAAAAATGTTCGCGACCGTGAAACTCGGCAAGGTGAATGGAGAATTAGCGAAGAAGTTATTCGAGATTAGAGCAGTGTCGTTGCTTGTAAAGAAGAATTATTCGCAGCGAGAGAATGTGGAGAAGTTCTTCAAGTTTTACAGTGATGATGTTTATTACGATGATAGATATAAGCCGTTGAGTGGCAAGGATTATGATAGATTTATCAGTACAAGAGCCGCGAGAAGGGAACCGGCGGTTACTAGACAAATCAGTAAGTAAATAATCTTTTTATATATAATTTATTTGTACGTATATTTGTGATTCATTATCATCTTAGCTGATATATGTCGCTCTTCTAGGCTCGAACTTTCTTCAGCACTAATTGTCTGTATTTGAAATTGAAAAAAATATATATAGGTATTTGACCGGCAAAAAGATTTGAATTTATTTGATATTTTTTCTTTAATATTATTATATTTAAGGCTATTGCGTTCAGACCAACGATTGGATTGGCTCTATTTAGTCGTAGCTTCGGTACAAAATCTATAAAGTAATACGTTTCTTATAATCATATAAGAAACCACTAGATGACGATACTCACGGGCAAGATAGGGTGGTGAATTGTATTCTGTCACAAAATGTCATATATAGGTATTAAATATACAAAGCTTGATGATAGGTTACGGTTTGTGAAATATACTGATAAAATTCTACTTAAGAATGCAATGCTTGCTGATAAAGCAACGGACCAACTCTGACGATTCTATAACAATCGCTCAAGAAAGAGCATACACGGCCCGCGCGGCCATAATACATAAATATCCGCGCTTCCGCCTCCGCCGCCGGGGACGTAAGACGCGACGCGAAATAGTCAATAATTCAAACTTGGGCATGCCCACTTTGTTACCAGCGACGCCCCGAGCCAAGGTCCGTTCTCCATAGGGAGAGCCCTCGTCGCTTACCCACAGTCCGAGTTAAGCTGTGACAGCCATCTGCGGCTCACAGCTAGAAGATAGACACAAAAAAAAGCTGATAAAGCAATCTTCAAGTTACAAATTTCTAATTTTTCACATGATAATATTTATATTATTTTATCATGAATCTATTATATTATTTGATTATAAGTGGGTCCAATCTATATCTCTTTCAATCGATATGCTCTGTACGCTTATCCAAATAGCTACGCGTTAGACACAGGCGTGTACTTAATATAATACCCATTTATTCCCCAATTCGTCATTTCTTACTTGACAACCGTCTTAAAAATAAGCTAATACTATTACAGGAAGAGTGGACTGCCATTATAAACAGGGTGACGTCTAAAACCTACTACGATCGAAAAACTACATGTCAAACGTGACATTTGCGCCACTATCTCCTCAAATTAATGAATGATCGCATATTTTGAAGCCCTATGGGGAAATCTTAAATCCAGCAGTGGATAACGTAAGTATAGAGGAAGAAAGAGGATTTTTTATTTATTTTGACAGTTTTTTTTTTAAAAACTATGCGCTAAGGAAACTCTACTCTTTTCTTATTTTACAAACAAAAATTACATCCAGATAAAGAATTCGTGAATCGCTCAAAGTATTGTATTGAGTGGAAAACTAAAACCTTTTTTTATACGGTGGACTATGGATGCGTCTCGATCCGCCAAATCGGTCTGGGGTGACGGAAGAGGCGGCGCGTGACCCCATAGACCCACCGTGCAACTCCTCTCTTCGCCGTGCGAGCGGGCCACTGGTACCCGATCCTTGTCTCCGGTGGCCCGTGGAAATCAAACCTAGGACATTAGCTCGTTTGATATCAAACTTTCCCAATATGGAGGAGGCTCGAGCCCAACAGTGGGACATATATAAGCTGAGATGATGATTTCCAAGACTCCCACGGTCAAGTAAATGATGACAATATGGAGTATAAATAAGTATTATCTTAAGCACATGTCAATAACACGTTTTTCATCATCATTACACGTTTTTAATATTATTAATCATTGCATTACAGTCAATGACTCTCTTTTTAAAATTTGTTCGATTTTAATCATGATTTATCCATTAATGTATATATAAATCCGATAACCCCGGCGGTTTATCAAAATGAAATACGCTTACGAAATTTCATATGCTTATATATATTGCACAGATTGAGTACTTAATGATATAAATAAAAATCGTCCATACCATGTTCGTTCAATCGTCTTGTAGACCAGTTCTTTGTGGAAATAATATTTTTTTTTACGGTTGACTATGGATGCGTCTCGCCCCGCCATATCGGTCCGGGGTGACAGAAGAGGCGGCGCGTGACCCCATAGACCCACCGTGCAACTCATCTCTTCGCCGTGCGCGTGGGCCACCGGTACCCGATCTTTGTCTTCGGTGGCGTGGAAATAATACCTGAAAGGTTAACTTGTAGGACCGGCCACGGATGTTAAGAAATCTGTACCAGCGGTCAGCCCAATAGCGATGGAAAAAAACTCGGTAGTTTATGGGGACACGCGCTGTTCTTTCGTCGCTCCGGATGGAATGGACGAGGTGTAGCCAAACCATAGCAAACAAAGAGATTCTTTGAACAATTCAATATTGGAACGAAGTTCCTTATCGCGCGTTGCGAAAGGGGCTAGACGGAAAAAATTAAGACCAAAAGTTACGACACAACAAAGTTGACACAACTAGAGGATTCGAACCCGGTCGATTTTTCTAATCCCGGGATTTCGGGCTCATCTACAGTTAATCCCGGGATCCCGGGATAGTCCCGGGATTGTATTGGTAATGGAAAATGGTAACGTAAGTCAGTAAACATATCGAACTCAATTTTTAAGGACATAGAATATTTAATGGTGATGCATGGTGGGATGCGGAAATGGCAGCTTCCGTAGAGCAAAAGAAGAAAGCGTGGATGGACTATGTCTCTTCTTTGAATCTGAATGACAGTATGACTGAACAGAAGAAAGAAATATATCGGCAATGTAAGAATGACACCAAGGCCTTAGTGAAAGAGAAACGTGATAGAGCAAGTATGAGTGCAGAAGATAGGCTGACTAAAACCTTCGAGGGTAACACCAAACTCTTTTGGAGGGAGGTGAAGAAGTCTCGGGGTGGTTGGTCAGCCTTCAGAATGAATAAAATAAGGTCTAAAGGTGGGGACATTCTTACACAAACACAAGACGTGTTAAGCCGATGGAGTGAATATTTTGGCGATATGTATGCGGATGCTACGTTTGGCGCCGGTGTTGGATGTGGTTTAGTAGATCAACATTCGACAACGGCGTCCTCCGATGGCATCAGTATGGATGAAGTTGAATGGGCGATAAGAAGTTTGAAAAATGGTAAGGCAGCGGGCATTGATATGGTGTCTGCCGAGATGATCAAGCTTGGTGGCTCTTGTGTCTGGGAGGCGTTCCTGTTGCTCCTCAATTTAGGGGGGGGGAAGGGGATGCATGGATCAAGTGTTCTCTCTGCGCAATATTGTGGAGAAGCATCTGGCTCTAGGTCAAAGGGTTTTCTGCAGTTTTGTGGATCTGGAGAGAGCATTTGACACGGTTGTACGAAAGGAACTTTGGGACATTTTACCGGAGTATGGTATTAGCGGTAAACTGCTACGGGCTGTGCAGTCCAGTTACATGGGCTGTAGAGCCTGTGTGCGGCTGGATGATGGAATGTCGCCTTGGTTTGATGTCAATATCGGCGTTAAGCAGGGGTGCGTTCTGTCAGCCAGGCTGTTTATCATATATCTGGATAAATGTCTCCAAAGGTTGAACGATATGAATGTGGGAATCCAGATGGGCGACTCAGCGGTCACTGCTCTGCTTTATGCAGATGATGCAGTCCTGCTGGCACAGTCAGCGGCTGACCTGCAGACCCCTTTTTTTTTTTTTTTTTTTTTCGCAATGTGGGACCATGGATGTGGTCGCGCCCGGGCAAATCGGCCCGGGGCGACGGAAGAGGCGGCGCGCAACCCCATGGACCCACCCTGCAAACACCTCTCTTCGCCGTGCGAGCGGACCACCGGTACCCGATCTTTGTCTTCGGTGGCTGCTGCGGCTGGCATTCTTTCCATATGTCCTAACCATTGGAGCATTCCCTTTCGCATCTTTACACCAATACTCTCTTTCATACCTACTCGCTCTCTTACGTCGTCGTTACGAATGCGGTCGGTCAGCCTAACTCCACAGATTTTCCGCAGAGATCGCATTTCGACCGCATTAATTTTACTTTCATACTCTTTTCTGCATACCCAACTCTCGCTTCCATACAGTAATGTTGGGACAAGCACTGCGTTATGTATTGCTACACGTGCCTTCTGGCTGAGGTGGTGGCTGCCGAGAAGTTGCCCCAACGCTCTGTTCACTCTATTTTCCGCATTCACTCTTCGCTCTATATCAGTGGTGTACCTTCCATCGCGGCTAAATCCACATCCAAGATATACAAATTCATCCACTTGCTCTAGTATATTATTACCTATTGTTACTCTTACATCTGTTCTGGCTTCGTCTCTTTCAAAGACCATTATTTTGATTTTGTTCACATTCACGCGTAGACCCCTTTTCTTACAATCTTCTGTCATTGTGTCGACTAGGGTCTGCAGGTCAGTCGCTGACTGTGCCAGCAGGACTGCATCATCTGCATATAGCAGAGCAGTGACCACTGAGTCGCCCATCTGGACTCCCACATTCATATCGTTCAACCTTTGGAGACATTTATCCAGATATATGATAAACAGCCTGGCTGACAGAACGCACCCCTGCTTAACGCCGATATTGACGTCAAACCAAGGCGACATTCCATCATCCAGCCGCACACAGGCTCTACAGCCCATGTAACTGGACTGCACAGCCTGTAGCAGTTTACCGTTAATACCATACTCCGGTAAAATGTCCCAAAGTTCCTTTCGTACAACTGTGTCAAATGCTCTCTCCAGATCCACAAAACTGCAGAAAACCCTCTGACCTAGAGCCAGATGCTTCTCCACAATGTTGCGCAGAGAGAACACTTGATCCATGCATCCCCTTCCACTCCTGAAACCACTACTACATATATATTATCTATAACTATAAAAAGTTAATAATATTACCTATCTAATATCTTTAAACGAGCAATTCTTATAAATACATACTGACAACAATTGACTTTTGACGCTGTCATTAAGACACTTCAGTTGGATAATCGAGCAGTCCAATCGAGGCCGGTTCGGATCCTGTTTCTCTTTTTTATTACTTCTTGACTTTTTTCACAGCGTGGTCCTACCACTATTTAATAAATAATTAATAATATTATTTAATTAATTATTTATTTAATAGTGGTAGGACCACGCTGTGGACTCTCTGGCAGAAGTTCGACGTCTGAGTAATGGCACTGTGCTATTGCGCTTCGTTCGGTGAGCGAGAGAGCCGGCATTCCAACTGGGTGGGTTTGGAGTTTATATTGGTAGGCAGAGCCTAGCTATACCCTTAGTATTGCAAAGATTATAGTAGTGATACTTAACATCAGGTGTGCTGCTGCTCGTTTACCACCAAAAGCAAAAAAAAAAAAAAACAATTATATTTAAATATATCTTCAAAACAAACTAAAAAGAAAATACCGAGCGAAAGCTCGGTCATCCAGATATTTGATTCGACATGAGAGGATACCCATGAGGGTAGACCGCCGGGTGGGCCACTAAAGAAAAAAACCGCGTACCAGTGACCGTGTCGAGAGGTATATTGTAGGGCGGGTCTACGGGGTCTTGCGCCGCTTTTCCTGTCGCCCCGGACAAAAAAAAAATCCAGATATTTGATATAAAACAATCAAGTATATTCTGACAGGCGGTCTTGAATTTTGGCGGGAATATGAAAATGTCATGTTATGCTCTCATATTAGGGTGAATATTCATTTCTTTAGTGTTTTATAGTGTTACATTAAATATTTGCTGTTATTTTATGTAATATACAGAGAAAATGCTGAACTGTAGTAAATATAATATAATAGTGGTTTACGAAATTTTCCAGAATATTCAATTAAATTTCATTTTTTTAATTTGTAACTACATGATTTACTGAAGAATAGTCACTATGAATAAACTTTCTAATATGGCGTTAATTGCACGTTTGTAAAGTTCCCCGCAACACAAGGATTATTTCCTTAGTGCAGGGCGTAGTTTTTTTTAAAGAAAGAAAGAAAGAAAAATATGAAAAAGTGTTAAATAATTTAATGAAATTGTATAAAATTTAGACGAGCACAGCCCCAAAAAAAAAAGGTATATGATATTTTTTAACACCCTGGCCGAATCGTTCGGGGTTACTAAAAAATATAGCCTCATAACTTGCCGTATTATTACTCCATCACCATTTGGAGTAACTAACACTAGTAGTGCTTATCTTAATAAGACCACCGAGAAAATGACCATACTACAAGGTCAGACTATTGAGAATGATTCGGCAAAAAAATTAGCGGCCGTACCAACTAATAATTGACATAAAGCGAGCTAAAGTATTCGATGATTTTATTTTTAAACTGTTGTAATTAGGCGTAGGCGCGATTACCTGCGCCTTATGCCGCCCTAGCCGAGGCCGCGGGTGACTGGACCGGGGAATTAGTCCATCACCCGCCGAGAGGCTGACCGCGAGGAAAAGACCGACGTCCTCCCCGAGGGAGGGGATGTCGCTCAAGAAGAGGGTACCTCTCGGGGGGTATTCCGTCGGGCCGGCCACTGACGATAAGTTCACGCTGCTCCGGTGGCCGGTCCAACGATGAAGGCGAGGTTTATGGGTGGGTTATGGGTGAGCGTGCTTACGCCCCTCTGTCGCCCCGGACAGAGTGGTGCGAGGAGTGCGACGACCGTAGCCCACCCCCCCAAAAAAAAGGTACACAGATGACGCAGTGGTTATGATATAATTAATAAAATTTTAATATGCATTACAAACATTTTTTTAAATGAAGAATTGTCATTGTATTGTAACCATATAATTCAGCCTGAGGTACATCACAATAAATTTATGCAAATTTTTCATCCTATTGTGATTTATTTTAACAATAGAACTCATAAATGTTTAAATTGTTAGTTCAATTGAAACAATTTTTATTGAGAGACTCACGTGTTTGTTCGCGTGAGACACGTGCTCGATGCAGAAATCAATTCTGTTAATAAAAAGATCGTGACGTGTCACGTTGTTTAATTAAAGTTTATTAAAAATAAAACTTTATTTTAATGAAAGTTGTGCGATTATTAAATAAAAATTCATTGTATTATGATAATTTAAGATTACGTCTTTTTACAAGATGAATTTTTTAATTAAATTTAATGGTTCGGACATGTGGAAAGAATGCCGAACGAACGTCTGGTTAAGAAGATATACATTGCGAAAGTGGAAGGATGTAGGTACCGGGGGAGACCGAGACTCACCTACCTTTTTTTTTTTTTTTTTTTATTGGTGGACTATGGATGCGTCTCGCCCCGCCAAATCGGTCCGGGGTGACGGAAAGGCGGCGCGTGACCCCATAGACCCACCGTAAAACTCTTCTCTCTTCGCCGTGCGAGCGGACCACCGGTACCTGATCTTTGTCTTCGGTGGTCCGCCCGGCGGTTTACCCTCGCGGGTTCCTCTCGTCGACGTCCCGACAGATTTCGCCGTCGGGGCGTCAAGACTCACCTACCTAGACCAGATTGGTCACGTACTGAAGGAAGGTGGAGTCAAGGGTCTCCGAAACCAGCGAGCGTGTATGAAGAGAATTATGAATGTTGAGGAAGCAAGTGAAGTATGCAAGAATAGAGTTCTCTGGCACTCTGTTCTCTCTGCCTACACTGCAAGGCATATGGCGTTATGATATGTATGTATGTATGTGTATTTTTTTAATTGAAACATGCCGGGTTAACGAGAGTACCTAGTTAATGTTGAATAGTGAGAGGACCATGCTGTTGACAGTTCTCTGTCTACAGCCGCGGGCCGGTCCGTCCGGGTAGTACCACACTCTTACAGAAGATCGACGTCTTAGTAATGGCAATGTGCTATTGCGCTTCGTTCGGTGAATGAGAGAGCCGGAAGCCCAACTGGGTGGGTTTGGGGATTTCATTGGTAGGCAGCGGCCTAACCCTTGGTATCGCAAAGGTCCATGGGTGGCAGTGACTTTTACCATCAGGTATGCTTGCTTGCTCGTTTGCCACCATAAGCAATAAAAAAAAAGTTCCATAGGAGAGTGCTCCTGTCCTTTGGTCCGATGATTCCTTCTGTATTTACGACTATAATTTGCCCTGGTAATATATTCTTTATCAGCAATAAGGTGTAATACTCATCTCATAGAAGAATTTGTTCTACTTTACCGCTGGTTGTATTTAGAATTATCCTTCTGGACATCATATGCCTTATTTGTTTTATTGTTGGTATTAAAACTTTTATAAAATCGTATTTTTACATCGTATAAATGCATTATAAATTTAAATAATGAGGATAATTATTTTATTATTTTAAAATAATTGCGTATAAACAAAAGACAATTATGATAACGGCTGAGAAAAATGAGTGTTTACTGCTCTTTACACACACCTTTTAGTTTATATCGCTTCTATTGACGTCAGTAAATTTTATTGTATAGTTTTATTACTAATTAGCTGTAACGATAGTATCTTTTCAATGGATTACCAAATTACATATATAAAGCTTTATTTTATTTCAAAATCCACTCGATCCTCATCATTCTCCTACTCTTATCCCAATTAATTGGAGTCGATACAATATGTACTATTTTTTTAATACTACATATTGTAAAAGTTATTAGTTATAGTTTTATGACCGGCTGCCTGCTAGACGTCAGCCATCCTTGGGAATGTAATCGTTAACCAAACGGAATTAGATGGAGTTGGCCCAGGTCGTTATAAGGCTCTTAGTCGTCTTTTACGACATCCTCGAGCAAAGTAAGGGTTGGTAGTATTCATAGCCGCTACCACACAGCTAATAGGTCCTCTGATATTATTAATCTATACTAATAAATGAAGAGCCGGTTATTTTGTTCGGTTATATTACGAAAACTACTGAACCGATCAGAATAATACTTTTACTATAAGATGCAGCGTGATTTGGAGAAGATTTTGGTAGATAATATGTTAGGGATTACTTATCGGGAACCTATATTTTTTTGATTTAGAAATAATTATTTTTTATTGTAACTACATTTTATTCTATTCGATTGACATTTGTTTAAAATAAATATTTTTAATACTATTGGTTATGTTTATTATATATTATACTAGCTTTCGCCCGCGACTTCGTCCGCGTGGAATGGTTACTTTGGGCTAACGTTAACTTCAACTCGCGAATTCGTTTACGTAAAAGGTGGAAATATTTTTAAATAATACATACGTTAAAGCTGTTTTAGGTACCTACATGACCCTTTTATTAGTAAGAGTAGAACATTAAACTTTAAGTAAAAGTATTGGGTCTTATCTATACTTTCTATAGATATACCATATACAATGTATGTATATTATACATATATACATACATACACTTACACCTATTTACGATTACACATACTTTTAATGTGTATGAAATCGCTGTGTGGTAGCGGCTACGAATACTACCAATCCTCACTTTGTTTGTGGATGTCGTAAAAGACGACTAAGAGCCTTATAACGACTTGGGCCAACTCCATCTGATGCCGTTTGGTCAACAATTACATTCCCATGGAGGGTTGACATCTGGCAGGCGGCCGGTAATAAAACTATTGCCAATAACTTTTATAATATGTACTATGAATGAAAAGTACTTATTGTATCGACCCCAAGTAATTGGGATAAGAGTAGGAGAATGATGATGATGATGACCTCTCGTGAACAAATCTCCAATTTGGTCCAGAAAATTATGACGTGGTCTTCCCCTTGTATTCGTCCCATTCACGATTGCTTTATATGTTTGCTTCGTCAACCTCTGCCCACTCATTATTTCTTCCACTTCGTGTCCAACCCACCTCAGCATACCAGCGCTCTTTTATAACATTATACCTAATTTTATCTTTCAGACTTACATCACACACGTTACGAAGAGCTGTCAGCTCTACAGCATTTATTCTATTTTCATGTCTTCTCCGCCAAATCTAACTTTCACTGCCATACATGAGGGCAGGCACTAATACTTCCTATACTTATTATTATTATTTAGGATGTGTAAAGCCGACGGAAGGTCATGAGAAGAAAACAAAACTAAAAATGTAGTGTGTGCAGAAGTACTTTGAAATAACATTAGTTTGAGTTTTTTTTTAATATAAGATTATAAGACCCAGTATTTTTATCGTAAATGCGCGCCCAGTAGTTGATCATTATTTTGCTGCGATGTTATTTTTAAACTGCGATATTTCCTAAGATATTCATTGAAATCAAATAATGTAAAGAGCAATTTTGTTTTAAATTAAATACTTGTGATGAATAACTCATTTATTTGGATAAGGATTAATATTATGTTTATAAAAACACCTTCGAAAATATCATATTATTTAAAAAACAAATTTGATTAGCATAAAAAAGGTTATAGTGAGCCAATCTTAAAAGATAGACATATGGTGTCGCGGACTTTTATTTAGAACTTTAAAAGGGGAACAATTATATAGTACATAATTTTTGCGCAACTTTAACCGTTTACGCAGCGGAAGCTCTCAAAAGGAAACACAAACCCGATTTTTACACATTCATCATTGTTGCTCTGCTCCTATTGGTCGCAGCGTAATGTTGTATAGCCTAAAGCCTTCCTCTATAAATGGACTATCCAACAAAAAAAGAATTTTTCAAATCGAACCAGTAGTTCCTGAGATTAGCGCGTTTAAACAAACAAACAAACAAACAAACTCTTCCGCTTTATAATATTAGTATAGATACATATTATAATATGCCACGCAAATCAGGCAAGGATAGCTAGTCTATCATTATTAACTTGCTCTTATCCTAATTTATTTGGGGTCGACGCAATGTGTCTTCTCCTTCCATACAATCCTATAAGACGTCATCTCTATGGTTACTCATTGTCTATCCATGTCATGTTTCATGCAGTCCATTCATCTTTTCTTCAGTCATCCCTTACCCTTAAAGCCTTCAGCATTCATACATAAAACTTTTCTCACAATATTACTTTGATCCCATCACATCTCTCGTCTTATCACATGTCATCTTTTCACTCCTTAACTTTGCCGTTACTGGCGCAACTTTCTAGGACAGCTAGTCTATATAAAACATAAACAAAGTTTCTACTTTTGTCCATTATAGACTTTAAAAACATCGAACCGTTGTTCATTATTAAGAAAATAATGCAAAGATGCTCTTACACCGCAAAACTATGGCATTAGCAAATTCATGAAATCGATTTTCTAGGTATGAAAGAGAGTATTGGTGTAAAGATGCGAAAGGGAATGCTCCGATGGTTCGGACATGTAGAAAGAATGCCGAACGAACGTCTGGTTAAGAAGATATACAATGCGAAAGTGGAAGGATGTATGTAGGTACCGAGGGAGACCGAGACTAACCTACCTAGACCAGATCGGTCAGGTACTGAAGGAAGTCTGAGTGGAGTCAAGAGTCTCCGAAACCGGCGAGCGTGTATGAAGAGAATTATGAATGTTGAGGAAACGAGTGAAGTATGCAGAGATAGAGTTCTCTGGCACTCTGTTCGCTCTGCCTACCCTGCAAGGGATATGGCGTGATGATATGTATGTATGCTTTTCTACTTTTCCCTATAAAAAAATCCATGTTCGGCGTTTACTGTGTCGTGAGCGGAGCCTTGCTTTATAACAATGTATGATTTCTAGGATAACTAAAAATCAAAGACATTGGATTATAATCAATTTATTAAACTACGTTATAATTTCATTGTTTATTATTTAAATCTCTTCAAGTCGAAGCTAAGAGCGAGCGAGTCGAATCGCTAGTATGAAATAAAACTATTTTTATGGGTATTATTGCGTTTGTAGATTTTTATATTCCCGATAAAGACTGATAAAGATTAAAATGTGTCATCACCTTACCTAAAGTAGGCGTAAAAATTCGTTGACGGAATGTAACGTCACTGCGATGACTAATCGTTTGCCCGTCTGATGATGAAGTGAATAGATTGACACTTCAAATTACTGAAATTTAGCATTTAATATGCTTAATTATTTATAATAAATAATTAAGCATATTAAATGCTAAATTTCAGTAATTTGAATAACAAGGGTGTGTCATCGTTTAATGCAATTATAACTGCAAAGTTTGAAGTATTTAAGCCTATAACAATGTGTAAACATTGTCGGGTAGATGGCGAATGTCACCTTAAAGACGTAAATATGATACGAAGCGAGATTTGCATGTCCTACAATAGTTCACGGTAGTGTAGTGGCAGCACTATTGGGCCGGAATCTCAATAGGTGCGGGTTCGAACCCCGCTTGTGTCATCATTTTTCGCTTCGTAATCGGGTTTTTATAAACTGTTAGTCCTAAACTTAGCCAAAACCCTATGTAGCATATTCTAGTCTTTTTTCAGATGGAATGGACACGATTTATCCTTAACATTAGGGATAAAATCGTGTTAGGTCAGTTATAAATTGAGATAAAGGCAAGGGAATGATGATGATTTCCAATTATCTCTTTTTTTTTGTAGCTCTGGACACACATCGTCCGTTCCGTCCGGAGGGACCGAA
Organism: Lymantria monacha; assembly: GCA_905163515.2. Lineage (NCBI taxonomy): Eukaryota > Metazoa > Arthropoda > Insecta > Lepidoptera > Erebidae > Lymantria > Lymantria monacha. The sequence continues at coordinate 17,338,730 of LR991106.1, read as the reverse complement.
GGGCCGCACGTGGCCCCATAACCCATCGTATTCCCTCCTCATCGTCATTTTCCCGGCCACTGGTACCGTATCCTTGACATCCGTGGCAAACTGTTATCTCTAAGTAAAACTATGCCTTACTATCAATTTTTTTGCAATATAAGAGTAAATATGACATCGACCTCAACATTGTAATTGAAATAAAAGCGGAATGATGATCTTAAAATTCACGAACCTAAAAACATGTATATAGCTAAGCAAGTTATTTAATATTTAAATTTTATTATCGCAACGGGAAATAAACAATTAAAAATACTCGCTTCACCGCCCTGTACAACGCATTTTTGTTTTTTTTTATTATAATGAATTTATAATAATAAAAGTATTTTATAATACGCTGATCTAAGGAAATAATCTTTACATTATTAATTTATTTTTTTTGAGTTTATCGCTTGGTTACTGAAACCTTTAGGCTAAATCTTGGTTTAAAAATTAACTTCATTTAAAGTCATCTTCCATCAATAAGTCAAATCATCGCCTTCAACAATGCCATGACCACGCTGTTAAAGGTATCTTTTGGGAATTTTGGGGGAAAACGAAAACGTATGTACTGTTATATCATATTCACTACACCTCAGTACTTTCTGCGCTTCAAAATACATAAAATGCCATCAAAATTACTTAATATAACACGTTAAAACATTAAGATATTGAATATTATACATGTGCTCCACATGACACTTTTCCTTGCCCGTTAAAACTCTCTATTGAGGTGATGCCCTACTCTCGATATATGAAAATCAAGGACTTTTCAAAACTAAAAGTGACTGCATTTTTCTCACACTCCATTTATAGGATAATATTATCATACATATGTCAAGAAAAACATTCGTTTAAAAGTATTTGATATTTTAAAAAAGCAATTATTTGGATTAAAGTAAGAAAAAAGTTGATTAAAAAAAAATTCGAGGACGTTCGAATGTTTCCGTAAAGAGCTGGCATTCTCACGACCGTAAAAAATAATGTATCCGAGTTATTATTTTATTAAAAGCTTCATAATCGCAACGTGCTGTTTCCTTTCGAAAATGGCTTGGTAATTCCTTGTCCTTTAATTGCAATTAATAAAAAAAAACTAAACTGTTTTTAGTCATGTTTACAATACTTGTAAACTATGTTTTGCACTAGTTTTTTTTTTGGTTCTGTTCGTCCATTCGGACAGGCAAAGGGAACAAAGCCCATACAGCCAATTTGCGCTACGTCAAGAATGGCACGACATTTCAAGTTTTTTTCTTCATTTATGGCATTGCCTAACGAGAAATAATAAAAAAAATAGGAGACGTGCACTTATGGATTTGCCATACTATTTTTTTTTTTTAGATTTATAATTAGCTGTCACAGATTATACCCAAATACAGAGCAACAATTGGTCGATCACATGAAAAATCTCAATCATTGAGCCATCTGTGCAGACATTTCATATTTGTCGCTAATTTTTCGTTACATATAAAGGTTCATTATACTCATCTCAGCTCGTATACCTATCGCTGCCGGGCTGAAACAGTCTCCACATCAAGAGGGTAATAGACCCTGGTCAAACGTGTTGGTATAGCGTTTCATTTCGAGATTTCCTTTTCTTGCATAGATGTTATATGCATATTATATACTTTCATCATCATCATCACAGCCCATATATGTCCCACTGGTGGGCTTGGGCCTCCTCCGTGATGGGAGAGAAATTAACCTACTATGCCGCGCTGGGCAGACGTGTTGGTATAGGGTTTTGTTTCGAGTTTATCTTCTCTTGCATAGATGTTATATGCATTTTATATCCCTTAGTCGTCTCTTACGATCACTCACGGCTAAGTTAGGGGGTGGTGAATTGTATTCTTACTCCGGCACCACACGGATACTTTGGTCGTTCTTTATAACACTCACAGGCATAATAGGGGGTTGTGACTTGTATACAAGGGCGTCGCCAAGAGAGGGCAGTTGGTTACAGTTGCCCCCACCTAGAGATCAAATGTAGCTAGCCGCAAAGCGACCAAAGTGCGAGCAATTGATTGATTTCCTTACCTATTAATAAATTCCGCATCGCATGACAAAACGTATTTTTATATATTGAAATATTCAGAATATGTAACATTAAGATTTTAAAAATCCGTTTTTAAAATCGCCGCCATTTTCATCACGACTATATCAGATTTGCCAAAATGCAAGGCAATTAAACAGTGTAAAAATAGGTAGGTAGGAGGTAGGCATTTTTTTTTTAAAGCACTACCCTTATTTTTTTTTTTTTTTTTGCGGTGGGCTATGGACGGCGCACCCCGCCAAATCGGTCCGGGGTGACGGAAAAGGCGGCGCGCAACCCCATTGACCCACCCTGCAAGCACCTCTTCTTCGCCGTGCGAGCGGGCCACCGGTACCCGATCTTTGTCTTCGGTGGCCCGCTCGGCGGTATGCCCTCTCGGCCTCCTCTCCTGTCGACGCCCCGACAGCTTTCGCCGTCGAGGCGTCGTCCTCACTTAAAGCACCACCCTGCACTAAGGAAAAAATCCTTGTATCGCGGGGGACTATACAAACATGCTATTAACGCAGACAAATTACACTCAAACTTAGAACAATACTTTGTGGATCACACAAAGTATTGTCATGCGTGGGAATCGAACCCACGGCACTGGCACGGAAGGTCGGTATCTTAACCGTTGCGCCATCTGTGCAGTCACGAGGTATGATGTGTCTTTATCCTCCATAATATTGCCCCATTGAATAAACCCCAACCAAGCCCCCAATTAGTCATAAGCTGGTGAAGCCCTTGCTTGTATATTAAGTTTATCATCATACGGAGAGACACATAGTCTTCTAAAGGTATATAGATAAATAAGAATTACAAAGTCCCTCCAAAAAAAACAATGGCCGTTCTGAATATCTGTAAATGAAAGTATTGTAGTCAACAGGAAAGAAATACTTTAATTGTTATCTAGGCTATGTTATCTTGAAATTCTGATTTAATATTATATTGACGATATAATAACGATATCTGTTCGGATTTCTTTTGATAAGATAAATATTAATTGATTTTTGAACTTTCGTATGTGTTCAAAGTTTCTTTCTTCTACCATATGATTTTTCTTTCAATTTATTTATAAAGTTAACACGTTCACTGTGTAGCTGTGATGACAGAGACTATACCATAAGTGTGAACTCAAATTATAGATAATACCTATGTTGCATTGGGTATAAAATGATATTGTTATAATATTGTTTTTTTTTATATATCCACTTTGTATAATTCATTGTTCATACGTGTGAACTGAAAAAAGTGGCCAAACTCACGTGTTTCAGGTTATGAGCCTTTAAATTTGTGAAAACTCGTATTCCACACGTGGGTCATTCACGCACGATGACCAACTCGAAATGACCCACCGGTGGGGCATGCACAGTTAACGTGTTAATGTATACCTATGTGTTTTGTGTGAAGATGGTATAAGAGTATAATTTTTACTATCCTTTATTTGCTCATGGTTGCGCTATAATCTGGACGCACGCCAGCCATTCTGTCCGTGGCGGTAGAAAGATGACATGTCGCCCCTAATTCACTTTGTTCCCTCCCAATCGACATTGGGTCGACTATTGCTACCAATTCCTTGACACTCGTGGCCAGCCCGACGGGCAGTAGCTCTCTCCTGGGCAATGTATAATATCTCTTTGCAATCGCAAACCTGCCTACCAAGAGTGGTTATTACGGCATTATCCCTTTATTTATAGGGGAAGCCTACGTCCGTGGGCAATTGAATGATGATGATGCTACTGTACTGTGATAAATTAAGAATACAATATTTCTTTTCTTAGTAAAAGCTAGATGAGAGACCAGCAACGGATAAGTCCATACTTGTGTCAGACAATAAGGATCCTTTTAAATATTCTTTTCCTTCTCAGCTCCTATGGGAAAATATCGCATAGTAACGCAATTCATTCTTAATATGTTCCCACACGGGGCTGCAGTAACTAGAAAATAAAAAAAAATATCCAAACATGTACAATTGTTCTCAGTTGGACAACAATTTTCAGCATAAAAAATGTCATCTTATTTTTGTTTCAAATTAATTTGAAACTGCGTATATTACATTATCTTTTGTTATCAACTAAGTTTATTTTAGACAATATTAGATCACATTTCAACGTTTTATAATCATCCATCATCATAAATTATGATTACCTTGGCTCCTGATACGTAAATATGATGATCTGTTTAAAAAATATGTTTTTGTAATATTATTATGGATTGATGTGTTGAGTATTCTTAATCTGTTACTTTATGTGGCATTGCCATAGGCGTATACAGAAGGGAAGGAAAGTGTGCATCACTAAAGTACGGTATAGCGCCCACTGTAGGATATTGGGTTGCCGAAATTCTAACTTGGATGCCTAAGAAATTTTACGTAAAACTCATTGAAATCAAATAATTATTTAAGAAATCTATGTACGTACATACTTAATATTTCACGTTTTAACATAATCTACGTATAGTAAATGTCGAAATACTAAACTAAAGATACGATATGTACGATCTGTCATAGTGCGATTTTCTTTTTGTAGGAGAGGCCCAGGCTCTGCCTGCAGGGGCGGTTTTAGCACATGTAGCGCCCGGGTGCAAGCAATCACCTGGCGCCCTCTTGTATCAAAATTCGTGAACAAAATTGAATAGATTGATAGTTACAATACGTTAGAGTAAATTTTCAATCTCGCTGAAATGTGTTGTTCCATGCTTAGTCTCGTTGTTTTGACACAAAACCAGGTAAACGCGATCGGATTATGAAGGTACAGTAAGCATGACTACAAAGCAACCTACCCAAACCTGTCAACCAACGCACCTACTACGTTTATAAATGGTTAGACACACGCGTTACCGTGGAGGCTCTATGTCTCTCGAGTGGCTTTCGGCGCCTCCTAACACCCGGCGCCCGGGTGCACCGCACCCTCTGCACTATAGGTAAAGCCGGCCCTGTCTGCCTGTAATATAACCTTATATACGCCTATATTTGCCCGGGAGAGTTATAAAAATCACATTTAGCGTGACTAGAAAAATAATAAATAATAAAAAAGTGTGTGTATTTATGTGAGTATATATGAAATTTATTAGTGGTAGGACCATGCTGTTGACAGTTTTCTGTCTACAGCCGCGGACCAGTCCATCCGGTGTAGTATCACACTCTCGCAGAAGATCGACGTCTGAGTAATGGCAATCTGCTATTGCGCTTCGTTCGGTGAGCGAGAGAGCCGGAAGCCCAATTGGCTGTGTTTGGGGATTGTAATTGTAGGCACCGGCCTAGTTATACCCTTGGTATAGCAAAGGTCCATGAGCATCAGTGACACTCACCATCTGGTGTATGTTTGTTCGTCTGCCACCATAAACAAAAAAAAAAATCTATTACGGCTTTTAAAGCGTTTACGTTTGATTTTTACTTTAAGTCTCGAAAATTCAGCATTAATGGTCACGGAATGTCTAAGTAATTCACGTCCAACGAGTCATTATTGTTACAAATATTTTTATATATCCATAATAATATTATTTATTAAATATACCAATACATTTTGATACAAAATTGCCAATTGAAGATATAAGACAATGATTCTATATGAAATGTTCAAAACGTCGGGTATAATAAAATTGGTCTGCACACGTCGACTTTTATTTTTAGTATCATCAATTATCTATGATGAGATAAATAGTTTTGTAGGTACCTAAACCTTTCATTATACACAGGCATTACATGCGAATGTAAATAACGTGACCATACGTCTCATATTTGACTGGACAGTCCCGTTATCTGTCCCCTTGTAAACAGCCAAAGCAAAATGATCAGTTTTAATTACCTAAGCCAATATCAATTACTCTTATGATATTTCAAATTTATGCTAGCATTCTCATTTAAAAACTAGACGCGGTTTTTTAAAACTTGGATTTTGATTGACTTCTCCAAGGTAGGTATATATAATCATCATCATCATCATTCTCCTACTCTTATTCCAATTACTTGGGGTCGATACAATATGTAGATACTCTTCTTTCATAGTAGGTACAAGTACATAGAAGTACGTATTGTAAAAGTTATTGGCAATAGTTTTGTGACCAGCCGCCTGCCAGACGTCAACCTTCCTTGGGAATGTAATTGTTGACCAAACGGCATCAGATGGAGTTGGCCTAGGTCGTTATAAGGCTTTTAGTCGTCTTTTACGACGAGGGTATCATCCGCATAGCAGATGACCCCCATTCCGGGGAGAAGCCGACCCCGTAGGAGCCAGTCGAATCCGATATTCCATAGGATCGGACCGAGGACCGAACCCTGTGGTACGCCGCACTCCACCCGATGGCGATGAATGCGCCCGTCGCTCCCCCTCCCAGAGCACGTACCTTCCCTCGAGGTACGCCTCCAACAGCCTCTGGAAATACGGAGGCACTCCATGATACCGGAGCGCCTTCTTCGGCGTCTCATGCGGGAGGCTGTTGAAGTCGTTCTTTATGTCCAGCGAAACTGCCAGGAGAGCTTTATATCGACCTGGGCCAACTCCATCTGGTGCCGTCTAGTCATGTTGAGTTCTTAACAGTTGAATTAAAAAAAAAAACCTATTGCCAATAATGCAATATATACAATGAAAGAGGAGTACATATTACATCGACCACGAGTAATTGGGATAAGAGTAGGAGAATAATGATGTTATTAATACATTTATCAAAGTACTTTTTTTTTAAAAAAAAAAAGACACTAACCTGCACTAATGAAATAATCCTTGTATTGCGGAGGACTTTACAAACATGTAATTAACGCGGACAAATTACAACCAGACTCGGAACAACGCTTTCGCACAAAGTATTGCCCTGCATAGGAATCGAACCTATGGCACAGACATGGAATGACCATCCAACGACTACGCCATCTGTGTAATCAATCTTGTTTTTATTCTTATTTTAACTTATTTCTATAAATGTCTCGTTCTAAAATTAAAAAATAACGGTCACGCTATTATAAAAGTATATGTTATTTATTATTCATAGGCTAAGAAAAAAAAGGCGGGCTTGAACCTTGAGTAATGTTAATATCACGGTCACTTCGGCTACTGAACTCTTTGCTGATAACAATACATTAATGATAACAATATTTAATTTAGATTAGAATATGACGTTACTCATTCTACATTCATAGAACGTAATTACCTAATAAAAAAAAACTATATTTTTTTCCTTATAAATAGATATTTTTTATCTGTTCTAATTAGATTGCGTAAAAATGTTTACGAAAAATAAAACGTCATGACAGATTAATTGATTAGTATAGTGTTGCATGCCTCATAAGCGAATCGTTGAGGTCTTGCTCTACTCTCGATATAAGAAAATCAAGCACTTTTCAAACCTAAAAATGATTGCATTTTTCTCACATTGCACTTATAGAATAATATTATCATATATATGTCAAGAAAACATTTGTTTAGACGTATTTGATATTTTTAAAAAGCAATTATTTTGTTTAAAGTAAGATAATAGTTGATTAAAAAAAATATTCGAGGACGTCAGGAAATATTCTGGATCTGGCAATCTCACGACCGTAAATATTAATGTATCGAAGTTTTTCTTTTATTAAAAGCTTCATAATTGCAACGCGCTGTTTCCTTTCGAAAGTGGCTTGGTAATTTTTGTCGTTTAATTTCAATTAATAAAAAACTAAACTGCTTAGACTTTAGTGTGTGTACCTTATAAAAATTGGGTATGTTTACATTTTTTTGTTCGTCTATTCGGACAGGCAAAGGAAAGAAATCCCATACAGCCTATACAGCTATGTTTAGAACATGACACGGAATTTCAAAAGTTTTTTTTTTGTTTCTTTCATTTTCATTTATGGCATTGACTAATAGTAAATGATAAATAATATAAAAATTATGAGGCGTGCACTTTTGGATTTTCCAAATTATTATTTTTTCTAATCACTTCAACCTTTTAAAAAAAAATAATTCGTCACCCGTTCCAAGTCTTAAGGAATATAATATGCATATGACATCTATGCAAGAGAAGAAAATCTCGAAATAAAACTCTATACCAACCCGCCAGACTAGCGTGGTATAGCAGGTCATCTTCGTCGTATTGTAGAATTTAGAGACCTATATTAAGACCTATATGAATATGATGATGACTTCGTATTTTATTGCAATCATCAGCTCATTCGCTTTTGAATATTTCCCCAAAAGTGGATAATGTTTGCGTAAACCGCCGACGACCAGGAATCGGTGCTGTTGGTTACCTCAAATGGCTATAGAGACATGGTACGGTATAAGGCTAAATAAAATCAACGTAATGTGTTAGTTTTATTACATTAGGCGTTCCCTAAACATTAGGGGTTGTTGGGGAAAACGGACATAAACTTATTAAAATACGGCGACAAACTAAGTATGTTTAATATATAAGTATAGGATAGAAGAAATTAAAATATACACACATACATACATATCATCACGCCATATCCCTTGCAGGGTAGGCAGAGAGAACAGGCATTCCACGTGCCCACCCGGCAATCTGCTCTCCTCGACTCGCCTGACTGGGCAAGCCGTGATGGGTGGCGACCCCCATCGCCGCAAATTAAAATATAATTCTTTAATACTAAAATATGTACCACCACATTTCGTGTGGTGACGGAGTAAGAATACTATTCACCACCCCCTATCTTACCCATGGGTGATCGTAAGAGACGACTAAGAGATATAAAACGCATATAACATCTGTGCAAGAGGAAAACTCGAAACAAAACCCTATACCAACACGTCTGACCAGCGCGGTATAGTAGGTTAATTTCCCTCTCATTACGGAGGAGACCCCAGCCCAACAGTGGGACATATATGGGATGTGATGATAAAAATGTAATCAAATCAAATCACATTTATTATTCATAAGGCCCCATACTGGGTACTTACATATTGTCAATTTTACATATTTTTTTAAATTAATCTACCATCGGATCGGAAAGCGTCCATAAACTGAGAAGATCCGACAAGAAACTCAGCGGGCTCGTCATTTTTTTAAATTATATATTTTCTCGCAATAATTGGATACATATTTATTCTATATTAGCTCCAGTATTTCGAGTAAAGATTGTTTTTTCTAAAAGTTAAATACAAAATTAAAACAATACAAAAAAATATCAGAAATGGTTAGACCAGATTCCACAAGCGGCCCCCGATCTAATGTTTTTTTTTAATGGAGTAGGAAATAAAGAAACAAGATATTAAAATAAATTAAATTATTTTTTAATTGTCCACAGCATCGCTGGCTTACAAAGTAGGCAAAGGGGTTATATCGTTAGCTGAGGGTATGCCCAACGAAAACGTGTTCCCGTTCAAACGGTTGTCATTGGAGACACACTCCGGTGGTGTACTACAAATGGAAGGGAAATCATTAGCTACAGCATTGCAATATGTGCCTTCACAAGGGTGAGTACCTTTATATAGAGCAAGCAAACCCAGATCGTTGGTTTGTTAGTAGAAGTCGATACATTGCAGCGCCGTCGGGTGGCGAGTTATATCAATGAGTATATAAACCTTTCGCCATTAAAAAATATATCACCTCTTTGCTTAAATAATGTAGATATATATTGAAAAATAAAATTTTAGAGGAGAGTGTTTTTCAAGTTTCAAAAAATAATTGATACATAAATCTATGATTTACGGAAGAGGCGGCGCGCAACCCCATAGACCCACCCTGCAAACACCCCCTCCGCCGTGCGAGCGGGCCACCGGTACCCGATCTTTGTCTTCGATGGCCCTCATGTATTAACCTACATATGAAAATGTAAATTTATAACATATTGTATGTAAATGTCATTACTATAATGATTTCTGATACTTACGCGTGTATTACATATGTGAAGTAAAACCACTTTTACGGATTCTATCGCGTTTGTATTTGATTTTTAATATTTCGAAATTGTTCAAAACGTCAAGAATTTATAAATCAAAGACAAACGTGATAGCATCCATAAAAATAGTTTTATTTCAAAATCCTTTACATTATCCTTTATATTACAGTTATATAAATAATAAATCCTCAACTAACAGTGCAAAATATTCGAACGATTATTCTAATCATCTGATTGGTTTTAAATTTGTCAACAGACTACCATCGCTTCTCTCCGAATTACGTTTATTTCAAGAAGAGTTGCACCGTCCACCACAGCTTCCCCGTGATGTATTGGTAACGAACGGCAGCCAACATGGAATATACCAGTGCGTGGAACTATTAGTTGAACCCGGTGATCCGATTCTAACAACTGAATTTGCTTATACAGGGATTCATAGCGCTGTAAGTTCATTTGTTACTGCAGTATTATATAGGTATATATATATATATATATCTGGTCTTTTTTTTTTTCCGCTGAGGAAACGCATTTACGCGCTATCCCCCGCTGGTGATAGACGGGGGGGGGGGAGTGTGGGACTCGCCGGTCAGCTGCACGACCGCAATACCCACTAAAACCACAGCGGCCCCTTCCGCGCTTTTACGGGGCGCCGGAGAGATCGTCTACTGACATTCGATCCCCGGCACTCCAACGCTTGGCCTTCTGGCCACGTCCTGTCAACCCTTAAGGCGGTGTAAGGAGGTGCGCATAACGGCGCCTCCTCCTCCCCGGTCGCCGGCGGCGGATTGAGTCAGCGGACGCATATATCTGGTCTGATTAAGAAGATATACAATGCGAAAGTGGCAGGATGTAGGTGCCGGGGTAGACCGAGACTAACCTACCTAGACTAGATTGGTTAAGTACTGAAGGAAGGTGGAATCAAGTCTCCGAAACCGGCGAGCGTGTATGAAGAGAATTATGAATGTTGAGGAAGCGAGTGAAGTATGCAAGGATAGAGTTCTTTGGCACTCTGTTCTCTCTGCCTACTGTCTGATATGGCGTGATAATATGTATGTATGTATTTATTGCCGTTTTCCATCTGGTGAAGAATATAATAATAAGAATACATTTCTCTACACCCTTCCTTACTCGGTAGTGGAGTAACAGGCGAGTAAGAGATGAGGTATGCAGATAACATTGGTATAAGAGAAGAAAACTCTTCTTGAATAATGCCCCATTATGTCTGATCGCCGTAGTATATAATGTTCAATTTGTTTCCCATAGTGGAGGAGGTTCGAGTCAGTGGGACTTAGATAGGCTAAGATCATGATGATGGGGCATGACTATAATGATTGCCATACTTTGTTTTCTTTTGGATGTCCTAAAATTATGTGAAGTTTACTGCTTTATACAAACTTCTGGAGAAAAAAAGCTGGAAATAAAAGCTAGTGCCAACTTATTTAGTCCGCGTAGTCTATTCTGCAAGTTTCCCTTATTTGAAACAGAATCGCATCCAACAATTGCGCCTATAAAGATCAAGAAAATTAAAATAAGAATCTATCTAATAGAAAATGGTTTTTTTTTTATTTTTTAAAGACAACCACCCTGCACTAAAAAATAATAGAAAATACACACAAAAAATCTAATAGAAAATGTACACAACGTGTTAATGCTATGATATGAGTATAATATCTCGATTGTCTGACATTTTCCGGCTAATAAATTCTGTTTCCTGTATTATATATAAATAGGATTTTTTATTTCTTCGCCATACCATATAAAGTCTCTCTATTTCAAATAATTCCCTTTTGCCATGATATTTCAAAATACACAAAAAAAAAAAGCTTTCCGTGTGGTGACGGGGTAAGAATACAATTTACCACTCCCTCCCGGGTATAATACCCGTGGGTAATAGTAAGAAACGACTAAGGGATATAAAATTTCTTTCTTTCTTTTTATTAAGATATCTAACAAGAAAAGGAAAACTCTAAAGTTAACGCTATACCAACACGTCTAACCAGTGTAGTATTGTAGGTCAATTTTCCTCCCGTTATGGGGGAGGTACGAGCCCAACAGTGGGATATACTGTGATGATGATGTGTAGTTAAATTTTATCATTTTTTTTTATTCCCATCAGCTAAAACCATATCAACCAGAAGTAATAGGAATCCCTGAAGACGAAGATGGCTTGATCCCCGAAACCCTGGACTCAGTGCTCGGTGAACGATTACATCTTGGTCTGAAAATGCCTAAAATGATGTACATTATACCAACCGGCAATAATCCAAGCGGCACAGTATTGACTGAAGAAAGAAGACGGCAGATTTACGAGTTGGCATGCAAATACGATTTTTTGATTATTGAAGATGATCCCTATATGTTCTTGAATTATTCTAATGTGAGTACCTTTTAAGTAACTTTATTTTGCATGTGGTGAAGAATACTATACCACCCTCTTTTGTAGCCATTGTGTTTTGTAAAGGTAGGTCCACACTCTTGACAGACAGTTCTACAGTCGCAGACCGGTCCGTCCGAGGTAGATCCATAAACTCACATAGAAAATAGTCCGGGTAAGCGAGAGAGCCGGAAATTCAAATCTTTGAGTGGGTTTTGATTGAAAGACAGCGGTTTAGCTGTATCTATGGTATTGCCTTTGCAATGGACCTTTGTCCATAAGTGGCAGTAATTCGTTTAAGTTAAATCATCTTATGTTATTTTTGTTTATTTTATGAAAACAAATGTCACAACTGATAGTATTAAAATCCAAAAAGCTATAATTGTAGCTACGAGACTATTAATTAGCAACGTTGAATGAATAGATAATTTTGTAAGTAATCTATTTTAATCCCTTAACGATATGAATATTATGTAATATTATATAAGATTGACCGATCGACAATTGTATAAGAATGATTTGTAATGTTTACGCGAGTATTACACATTTGATATAAAACTATTTTTACGGATTCTATCGAGTTTGTATTTGATTTTTAATTCCCAACATTTCGAACACTTTACTGCGTTTGACACGTCGGGAAATTAAAAATCATATACAAACTCGATAGAATCCGTAAAATAGTTTTATTTCAAATGTAGGTACCATATTATATAAGAATTGCAAATATTTGACTTTTATTTCTTTCATTATATTACATCTCTATAATGCAAGCACTAATACCTACATTGTGCTTTGTCAACACTCTCCAGTACTCTCATCGCTAGCTACCTAGACGCTCTTAATTAGTATGTTTAGCCAATTCGAAACGACTTGTCGTATTAAGAGGGACAAATTTCGCTCTCATTAACTCTTAATACTATAAAGTTTCAATGTTATTCTGTAGTTATTCTGTAATTAATAATATATTCCTTTTTTTTTAAATCCTGTTTTCAAATCGTAACAGTAAGATTAGCACCAATCTACGACATGTGGGCTAGAAGGTTGCTTAGACTACTTTAGGAAATTAAATGAAGAAAACTAAAAAGCTTCGTTTTTGGGAATTTCAGACGGCAATACCATCCTTCTTATCATTAGACACACATGGACGAGTCATTCGGTTGGATTCCGTATCTAAAGTCATAAGCGCTGGTCTCCGAGGCGCTTGGGTCACTGCGCCTAAACCTCTGTTGGAGCGATTGGAGCTGCACACACAAGCTGAAATATTGCATTCTTGTACATTAGCGCAGGTAAACCAATGTTTTTTTTATTATATATTAAATAATAGGTTTTTAGAAATTCTTCTGGATTATGGTAAATTACACAGTAAAATCTCACAAGTCATAATAGTCACGATCCTTGGGATTATTGTATCTTTAGAGCAGCAGTCGGCACATGTGGCCCGTCGAACGTCTTCTTTGCGGACCGTGAATGTTTTGAAAATAAGTTATAAATATCAAAATAAATGTATGAACGAACCGCGATCGACCGTATACGGTACATTCTAGGATTTATATCACTAGTGTGGCCCGGCCCGCTTTTAGTTTATTTCTCCATCTTGTGGCCCTTACCTGCCAAATGGCCGACCACTGCTTTAGAGGGTACAATGGCGTCAAATAAAGGCCTCAATTACTTGTATCTCGTAAATTCATCTTTATAATATACTAGAGCCCAAGTGTGAACGCAGTTTCGATCGCTTTCACACCGCATTTTAAATCTTACTCAAGGTTTGGAACTCATTGCAGGGATCATACTAAAGTTAAGCTGCAACTTGACTGTACTCCTGATAGTGCTGAATTACACGAGTGGAAATTACCACTTACCATTAGGTGTAGGATTTCTCGTGTGGTGACAGAGGCAGAATAAAATTCACCACCCCCTAATCTGAAGCCGCAGAAGTCGTAAAAGATGACTAAGGTATATAATATGCATATGAAATATATTCAAGAGAAGGAAAACTCGAAATAAAATCCTATACGAACACGTCTGAATAACTTGGTGTACCTACTAGGCTAATTTTGTTTCTATTGTGTAAACGGCTCGAGCTCAGCAGTACATAGGTATATGATCTAAGACAATGGAATCTTTTCTGTGTGGTGACGGAGTAAGAATACAATTCATCGCCCTCTATTTAACCTGTGGGTGATCGTAAGAGACGACTAAGGGATACAAAACGCATATAACAAATATGCAAGAGAAGGAAAACTCGAAAGAAAACCCTATATCAAAACATCTGATCAGCGTGGTATAGTAGACCAATTTCCCTTCCATTATGAAGGAGGATCGAGCTCAACAGTGGGACATATATGAGTTGAGATAATGATGATGGAATCTGTAATAATAGGCGCTTATATTATAATACAGATTTTAATCTTCTTCTTTTTTTTTAGGCAATCCTACTCCAACTGCTCGAATCTCGTCCATCTCTAGCTGAACACCTCCAAGGCGCAAGAGACTTATATCAGAAACGTCGTGACGCGTTAAATACTGCCCTAGAACCAATCTCCGATCTTGCACCCTACTGCCTTCCCAAAGCTGGACTCTTCTTCTGGATAAGAGTTAATGGAGTTTCTGATGTCTATAATATGGTAGGTACTTTCAAATGTAAATATACTTTTTTTTTTACAGACAACATAAAGAAAACCCGATTACGAAGCGTAATAGAGTTTTTATAAATAATTAAGCATATTAAATGCCAAATTTCAGTAATTTGAATAACAGGGTTGTGTCATCGTTTAATACAATTCTAACTGTAAAGTTTGAAGTAATACTTAGCCTACACAATGTGTAAACATTGTCGGGTAGATGGCGCGCGTCACTTTAAAGACGTAAATATGATACGAAGCGAAATTTGAATATCCTACAATAGTTCACGGTGGTGTGAATGACAGATTTGCTCTTAGTCTAAATATTTGGGGTTGATGTAATATGAATTCGTACATATTGCAAAAGTTATTGGCAATAGTTTTATGACCGGCCGCCTGCTTGACGTGAACCCTTTTTGGGAATGTAATTGTACTAAACGGCATCAATTGGATTTGGCCAAGGTCGAATAAAGCTCTTAATGCTCTTTCACGACATCCAAGAGTAAAGCAAGGGTTAGTAGTATTCGTAGCCGCTATCACACAGAACTAATTGGTATTTTGAGTCTGATTGTAATTTGTGTTCGCTAATTATACTTTCATAAAGTCACAATACGTGGATAATTTTCTTAGTGCCATGGTGTTATGGAAAAACATCAACGCCCTAACAATTTTTTTTTCAAAATAATAATATTTCAAGATATTTTATTTTCAATCGTAAATTATTATACTATTAATACCTATTCCGTGTGGTGATGGAATAAGAATACAATCTACCACACCCTATCTGATCCGTGGGTGATCGTAAGAGACAACCAAGTAATATAAAACGCATAAAACATCTATGCAAGAGAAGGACAGCTCGAAACAAAACCCTATACCAACACGTCTGACCAGCGTGGTATAGTAGGTCAATTTTTCTCCCATTATGGAGGAGGCCTGAGCCTAACAGTGAGATATATACCTATGAGCTGAGATGAAGTACCTACTTACTCGGGTAATTTTTCTCAGTCTATATTTAACCCAGTGCTGGACTCAGACCTCTACAGTGGGAGGCAAATTGACCGACGACATAATGATTTCTCATGTTTACACAAGTATTACACATTTGAAACAATATTATTTTTATTAAAATTTTGCTAGGTTATTTAAAAACATCTGCTTTGTGAAACATTATATTTTTAAATATGGGTTACTAAATATTATTTAATTCTATGTTACATTTAGGTTTTCCAGACAGCTTTCCAACGTGGTCTGATGTTAATACCTGGACAAGCTTTCCTTTACGACACTAGCTCCGCCTGTCAATATGTCAGGTTAACCTTTAGCAAGATTAAATATGAAGATATGGATACCGCTGTACGCCATCTAGCAGATATAATTCGAGACGAGCAACAGTTGCAATTGAAAACAAAAGCATATGCTACTGAAGCATAGATGGCGCTGTAATTAATATTTAGTTTATACTAGTTTAATAAGAGATGACGCTACCATATTTTTTTTACAAATACTTAAATAAAAGTATTCTTTATTTATGCATGTAATACAAAATATTTCTACTTGATATAAATATTCAATACACACATAAATTTTTAAATTCAAATTATATTAAAGCAATTATAAATTTTAATCGTAATTACAAGGAATCAAAAAAAAAATAAAAATATGTATTATTAGATTTAATTATTAATACACAAAAGCATTAAAACAATGTTGTTAACATTCAAAATAAAATATTAAACCGACCTTCAGAAGAAGTGTATACTGTTCATTATTAAGTAAAAGTCAATATCTTCACTAATAACGTTGTACTATCATATTACAGTGAAAGTTATTATAATCGAACTTAATATAATATTACTTTACTACGATAAAACGTAATAGGCATCTTCTATATAACAAGATGTCTCTATCCAATATATATATTACAGATCATTGACCTATTTTATAACAATTTATGGTATTCTAAACTTAATCATGAAGTTTAATACACAAATTGTCAATTGTGAGTCGCTATAAACCATTAAAAGAGATAATGTTTTATATATACCAGAATTCCAAATTTTATAGTGAATTGCCGTACTTTTTAAACGTCGTCTAAATTATTGTCAAAGTGATTTTAAAATTATTTTATTACTTAAGTCATTAGTATTTATTAGTCAAACATTAGTTATAAGTGCTTAATAATTTTAAGATTGCAATCATTATATTAA
Organism: Lymantria monacha; assembly: GCA_905163515.2. Lineage (NCBI taxonomy): Eukaryota > Metazoa > Arthropoda > Insecta > Lepidoptera > Erebidae > Lymantria > Lymantria monacha. The sequence continues at coordinate 17,321,644 of LR991106.1, read as the reverse complement.
CTAAGCAATTTTCAATTAATTGCTTATGATAATTAATAACACAATATGGAATATTTTAAAAACTAACTAGAGGGATTTTCTATTCTATACTAGATGTCGCTACTTGCTTTGCATTCCCATATTAGCTGTATAATTATATTATTATTTGATTTTATAATTATTGGAACAATTTTATAAGCTTCTTCAATATTCATACATCAATAATAATAGATAATAACGCTTTTATTAATGTAAATTTTCATAATTCTTTATTTTATTATACATAATAAAATTTATGTAAATAATTATAAAATAAATATTTCGTTACCTGATTGGTCTATTAAACTGTATAATCTCGGTTTCGAATACTGGGTGATGCCTGTCTCTAGGATTGGTCGCGTAAGTCGAGCAATCGGTGCCCATGGTTAAACCAATGACGTTCGGAAGGTAATACGGTGGCTTATGAGGCTGTATGCTGCTCTTCCGTCGTCCCAAACAATACGGTCTGGGTGTGCTTGAAAAAAAAAAGAAAGTCACAATCTTAATTGCTTGAAAATGAAAAGAAAAACCAGTTTATTGGACACTGACACTTAATTGGTTTCTCTTGTGTACCTATATTGGCTAATAAATTATCGTAATATATTCTTTATACTGCAAACTGGTGGCAAATAAGCAAGCAGTAAACCGTCATGGTAAGTGTTATTGTCGCTCATGAACCTTTGCAATACCAGGAATACAGCTAGACCGCTACCTACAAAAGCAAAATTCATCTAAAAAGTTGGGCTGCCGGCTCTCTTGCTCACCGAACGAAGCGCAACTGGACATTGCCACTGTTCAAACGTCAATTTTCTGCGAGAATGTGGTACTACCCCGGACGGACAGGCCCGCGGTTGTAGACAGAAATCTGTCAACCGTGTACGTGGCCCTTCCACTACTATAAAATTATAAATTAATCAATAACCTAAGAGGACGTCCATTAATTACGTGACCTTTATTTAGCATTTTTTTTAAACCCCCTCTTGCGCTTGGTGATACCTACATGGTGAGGTTTAAGATTATGACCCCCTCCCCCACCAACATCACGTGAATTTTTAGTACCTACAAAGAAGTAGCGCACAACTCATTATATTCAAAACCGATTTTTTGCTCTTTTATACTTTGCAAAAAGATCTTTATACAGATCACCTACTTTAAACGATTTCATTCCTGGCAATGGCAAGGCAAAGTTACACTACACGCCGCTTTTCTGTTTAGAAATGTCAGCATTTGACGAAACAATAAATACACGTGATATCTTACTACAACCCGCTCACCCTGGTAATATTTCGTGATTTTTATCAAAACCCTTTCAAACCTCACGTGATTAATGGACGGCCCCTAATTTCAGATATTATCTGTTAATTGTATAAAGAATAGTCCCTTGTGGATATAAAACTTATGATACAGTATGAATCTTAGGTTTATAAGGATTCAATCGAAATTCTCGATTTTTGATACCAGTTTGATTTTGCACGGATCTTTTACCTAAGTTAGGCACATCGTATTTCGTCATCATATCAGCTTATATGCGTCCCATTGCTGGCCTCGAGCCACCTCCAAAATAAGAAAGCAAATGACCTACTATAATAGGCTGGTCAGATAAGTTAGTATGAAGTTTTATTTCTAGTTTTCCTTCTCTTACACAGATAGCATATGCATATTATATCCTTAAGTTGTCTTTTAAAATACCTACGGGTAAGATAGGGTGATGAGATTTATTTTCACTCTATCAGCACAAGGATTTTTTTGTGTCAGGCGATATATGTAGGACATGTAGGTACACCCAGCTCAATCCGTCCCTATTTTTTTTGTGTCGTAGTTATTAGCCTCAGATGGCTATGACAACTTTACCCGGACTGTGGGTGAGCGCTGAGGGCTCTCAACCCGACTTCTCCTTCCAACCCCATGCATCTCTTTATCTCTGTCCCTCTATGCCATACGCCCAGGTCACCGAAAGCCGTTTACAATTTTTTACGATAATCGTTTAATTTTATTTTATATTAGTTTGAATAAAGATGCCATAGGAGAAGTAACAATATTTTTGTTCATACTGTGGAGTGAAGACGTCACGAATCAAAGATTAATTCCTTCATTGAATTAAATCAAATTATTCATTAACTATAAGCTCTATTGAGGCACTTCATCATCATAGCCCATATATGTCCCACTGTTGGGTTCGGGCCTCCTCCGTAATGGAATCTTATCCCCATACTTGTGGGCGACGCAATATATATTCCTCACCCATTGTATTATATTGCAAAAGAGAAAGAATCTAGAATTAGAATAGATAGAACTAGAACCTCAAACTTTTTTGTGAATGTAATCTCAAGCTTTTTTAGGATCAGATGGAGGCCCAGGTTGATGTAAAGCTCTTAATCATCTTGTACAACACCCACGGCTAATGTAAGGGTTGGTAGTATTCGTGGCCGCTACTACACAGAATATAAACAGAAGATTTATCTAATCTCACTCTCAGCAAGAAATCAATTCCAGGCGATGAATGCACATCCTTAATAGGTAATGTTCAATGTTTGATTCCACACCATTTGTATATAGAGTATGTTACGTATGCAGAGGTTTCATTAAAAGTATTTCATAATTGTTTTCTTTTAATAATATATGTAAAATGTATATATGTAGTAATAATAATGATGAATTAATCTAAGCTGTGTGGTAGCGGCTACGAATACTACCAACCCTTACTTTGCTCGTGGATGTCGTAAAAGACGACTAGAAAACCTTATATCAACCTGGGCCGTGCCGTTTGGTCGACAATTAAGAGTACATTCCCAAGTAGGGTTGACTTCCTAAAACTATTGTCAATAACTTTTGCAATATTTACTATGACAGAAGAGTATATATTCTATCGACCCCAAGTAATTGGGATAAGGGTAGGAGAAAGATGATTTAGTATTATTAAAAAAAAAAATTAAAAGTCTATATACGACTTATAGGCATAATAATAAAAAGCGTTTAGAATTATGTACTTAGTAGATGAAAAAAGTTCTATCTTAGTGGAAGGGTGAGTCCCTTTTTGGTGATACACCCTTTTTCAACCTTCTTTTCCGTACACCTCTTCTTTCCGACGGTTATGGCATCCAGTAATAAATGGCGCAGAGAAATTTGCAACCGTGAAATTCTTCTTAGCTAATATATGTATGTCCCGCTGAGCACGAGCCTCCTCTTCAATGAGAAGTAAATTGACCCACTATGCCATGTTAGTTAGACGGCTTGGTAGGTATAGCTTTTCATTTAGAGTTTTTTTTTAGCTTAGATGTGATGACATCATACTTTTAGTCGTCTTTTACGACAAGAAATTGAACTGCATTCTTGTCACTAAAATAATACAATTTGACTACATAGATGCTGACCTACCGTGCCAGTGACGTGCGTTCGATTCCTACGCAGGACAATACTCTGCGCGATCCATAGAGTATTGTTCCGAGTCTGGATCAAAGAGTAAAGTTATTAAACTGAAAAAGAGTGGCAACTCGATGATAAAATATGCATGTACGGAAAGTGCTGCCACTCAGAGTTTAGGCGGTGAACTAAAGTAGAAGTAATATATATACATATCTACATGTGTATGTGTAATTACATAGAATTTTCTTTTACTATGAAAGCTACTCTGAAATATAAAAAAAAAACATATCAGCTGATAACTAAACAATAATAATATCAACTTAACAATGAAACTTGAGATATTTTTCAGAAAGAATATCAATAACCGAAAATAGATCGATGACAATAAGTTAGGTACTTAGGAACAAAAAATAACAATTCTCAGTTGTCAAACGTTTGACAGGCAGGACAAAATGGCAGCAGTTAAGGGTGTAGATTGTTGGCCTGAGATCTCGATTTCGAGCGACCGCAGCGCCAAAGTTTAATGTAACATCCGACGGGGCGGATGAATGACCTAGAGAGCGTGATTTTCAAAATGTTTTGCAACAAACGTTCCACGTTGAGAAATTGTTATTGAACTTGAATATTTACAGCATAACAATAACGTTGAATTTTTGGAAACTAGCTGTTGATTCTTTTTAATAGATTAATAAGAGTAGTTGAGACACAATTTTTATGTTTTTCTATCATTACATTACATAGTATAAAACAAAGTCGCTATCCGCCGTCTGTCTCTCCCTATGTATGCTTAGTCTTTAAAACTACGCAACGGATTTTGATGCAGTTTTTTTTAATAAATAGAATGATTCTTAAGGAAGGTTTATATGTATAATACATGCATAATATAGTAGAGAAACGCTGATTAATTTAGAGGTTTCTAATGTGATGTCGTAAATAAGCACGTTTTTTTGCGCTTATATTGCAAACGTTGGCTGAACCCTACGAGATAGACCAAAATAATGTACTACAGTATTATCCATCTTAAAAAGTTCAACAAAAAAGTCCACGATGGCATATGTCTATCTCTTAGGGATAACCCACCATAACCATTTTTTATCCTCTACTAAAAAATGATTATTTACTAAGTGATTTTATACAATACAGCATTAATCCTTATCCAATTAAGTACCTTAAATAAATTGTGCATTTATTATAGATCAATATGCTTTTTATAGTATGTAATTTAAGTGAATATTGCCGAAGATAGCGAAGATAGCGAGGGCGGGTTACTAGTTTATAATATAATATACAATCAAGAGCAGGTCCGGACTGACATTTTTGTATTCTACTTACCTAAAATTCCAACTATGTATTTATTTGTAATTTCACTACCAAAATTTATTCTAATTCGTAAAATATTCATTCAATAAAATAATTGCAAATTCAGTAGGAAGTGTGTTTATCTCTACGCTAGGAAATGTGCCTATTGCGTAAACTCAAATACTTACTTTTTGTTTACGATCACCTCGTCGATATCTAAAAAAAAATCCTAGGGTTTTAAAAAAAATGTCAATAAATGAAACACAAGTATAAAAATGATTTATTTACTACACAATAACAAATATGAGTCGCCATTACTCGCTATCTCAAAAGCGTGCTAGGGTTGTACAAAAATTAGTAAATAATTCATTTATTTACTAATTTTAACAGAAGTTTGTAAATTATTAATATACTAATTAAAAGTATGTAATTAAACAATAACGAAATATGAGTTCAAAATTCTAATGCTTTTTCATTCGATTACGGATCAAGTTCTGATTTCTGCTAATTTGATGATAAAATCAATGGCTATCACAAAACCTATCAGAATGAAAACGTTACCAGCTGCCCGATTCACGTAAGTAATAAAAAACCGTAGCGCAGTGACGTCACTTCGTTTTTTGCAAATTTAGCCCTTTTAACCGACTTAAAAAAAAGGAGAATTCTCAATTCGCTGTATTTTTGAACCAATTTTTATGATTCTTTACACCAGGTAACTCAGAAATTGTATAGTAATTGAGCTATTGGAAGATTTATGACAATCCAAGACTAGATAAGTAAGTGCGTTTAAAACAGAAAACCAAAAGGCGATTTCTAAGTTCCTAAGTTAAAACGACTTTTGGACTGGCGTGTTTACGTGAATCGACTGGCTGGGTAGTTAAGTTACCTGTATCTTTCAAAATCATTAGGCGTTCTTCTCTTTCAAAACACGTAAAGCTCTTTCTTTCCTCTCTTTCATAGCCTCTATGATACTGGGCGCGTCACGAATGGGCATGCTTCGTGACTGCCGAGGATCAACTAATTCTGGAAGTAGGCAATCGTAATAAAACCTAACTAATTTCATTTCCATTTTCTCCTCCCAAAATTTGTCGTCCTTTTCTATAATATAAACTTTCATAGATACAGTAGCACCAAACCAGATGCCAAGCATGCAAACGTTTCTTTTAGTAATATGTACCTGTCCCTGAATTTGGAAATACCAGTTATGATTTTTATTTATGACATAACCCTTGGAAGCCTTGTCCTTAACCCAAAAGGTATGTTTGGCCATTGCTTCATCAAGAGTCATGCCAGCTAAAGAATGTGGGCACTTAATTTCAATTAAACCGTTTGCATAAATGCCATCTGGTGTAGTACCAAGAAATTCATATTGATCGTCGACGAACAAACCGCAACCTTGTATACTAATATTCTCTTGAATTTCTAACTGTTTAATTGCGGTTTCTTCGTTTTCGATACCGTACCGTACAGCAGGCAAACTGGAGATATTACTACCATAAACGATTTTACGAACAAGAACAGCACAACTTGTGCTCTCTCGTTTTTTACAAACTTCCCCGAACGATGATGAGGTTAGTAATTTTCTCCTTGTACTCATCCACTCAGAACTACTTCTTTGCAAATGGGTCGACCTTTCAAGCTCCTCTCTTTCAGCACAAGACAACTTTAAATCGGCTAAAAAAGATGACTTAGCTTTCTCATATAATTCTGGACTCAGATCAGGTTTTTCGCAGTTTGGTCCATAGTGAGCATCTTTCGATACAGCGCTGTGGCTCTTTTTCAATCTTAATTTAGGTTTAGCAATTAAACGGATTCTACGATTACAATTTTCCACTTTCGCGATCAAAGGATTAGGACTAGATTTAAATATTACTTCATGAGTTTTACTATGAATCGATCCTGTATTAAAAGACACAACAGCAGCTGCGCATCGGCCCGCATAAGAACCACGGGAAGAATAATTTACACGCTTACCCCCTACTAATTTGGCAATCACTGCGTTAAAACTTTCAACTATATTACTTGTACAATTATGAATTAAACTTCTAGAATGATATGACAGTCTTTTACTTAAAATGTGTACCGCGTCCATTAATCCGCATCCAACAATTGCTGGAAGCAACCCAACAGGTTCTATTCGACGAGTATCAGGTCTACAGAAATACTCCTTGCAATATTGGTGATTACCAAATACGTGTTGTGGACCATTTAGGATATCTTCACTAAGATTTTTTATTTTTTCTTCGAGTGACTGATTTTGATCGCCCCAATATTTAATAGCGCATTTTACACCCGTTCTTAAACGCAAATACCTTTCTTTTAGGAATTTCCGCAATTCGCAAGGATACTTAGTGTCTTTCGACAGTTTCTCCAAGCTATTGCAGTAGTTTCGTAAAAGATGATTTTTGCATTCAATTTTCTCTACTGTTAAATTACCGTACGGTCGCGAATCTAATATTTTTTTATAAGTACTGGAATCGCCGTCTGCTACAAATTTATTATAAATTACACCGTGATCAACAATGGAACGTTTAAACCCCTCAACTATTATGGTCGATTCCATACCGGTAGATGATCCCGAATAATTCTTGAAACAACGGTGTTCCGAGGGCTGACTGTCGTTCTTTGCGGCTCGTGCACAAACTACGCAGTATTTATTTTTAACTCCAAAAAACAATACTTTATTAGTTTTAATGCCAATTATCGCAGCTGCGCCGGACAAGGCGGAAAAATTCTTACCATAAGATCTCTTGCTCCAACAACCGTCAACAGCAACAGATATTAATGGTGTACCATTTTTATCAACACTACCTATAGACACTGCGTACTCCGCTTCTTCCTTGACAGCTTCTGCCATGGAATGTGCTGCTGTCTTTTCCCACCAATCGCAAACCGTATTATTAATTTCATTGTATAATGAAGGTGACATGATTGGTAGGGCTACTGCGGCAGTTAATGTTTTTAACTGATAGTAGCTCCCACCAGATGATATGATACCAGATACAATTTGATGATTCACTTCCATTCTATCTTCTTTCTTTTCAATCAAACACACAGTAAATTTCATACTACACATACTACATTTCATGATGAGTTTTGAGTCCAGACCAACTTTTACTTCACCTATTATACTGAGGTAACTTAACTTACAATCCATTGGACCGTGGTCCCCTATGGCCTGAAGAGCTTTAAAAAAAAAGAAACGTCTACAACTCTACGCCCAACTTCCATTTCATCCACCTTTCCTTCTTGGTCGTTTTCAATAACTAGTTCCTGTAAAGAAAGATAATGGCTTGATTTTTTTTATAAAAAATAATTAAAAATTTGAAAAAATGCAAAAGAATTAATACAATATTAGGTTCCTGATGAATAGAAATTATAATTTCTTTACGCATTAGGTATTGTTTTTTTATGACGTCACCTATTTGAAAATAAATTTTCTTTTGAGAAAGTAATTGAGAAGTATTTCGGTACTAAGGTGTTTGTCTCTCGATGAAAATAATAAATATTGCAAGAAAAATCTATAGGTAGGTATTGAGATTTTGTCTTCGCCCATCACTAACTAAGTAGTTTGTTTATTTATGTAACAAGTCTACAAGAATTACATATAACAACTTACCTCTATACAGCGCGTAGCATTGTTGCTCAGAGTCTCGGCCCCAAGGTTTTCTTTATTTTCAATACTGGAAATATTATTCATCAATATTATCCACTTTTTATTTATTTTGTACAACCCTAAGCCAGACGCTAGGCGCCTCGCGTCTGTTTGGCGGTATAGGTATGTCGACAAAGTTGCACTGTCGCCTACCTACTTCCACAATTTGATATTTAGACAATACTAGCCGACCCGGCGAACTCCGTATCGCCTTTTTTTTTTTAAAAAATCCTATTATTTTGATATTACATACAGATACTTCAATTTTATTTATCAGTATAGATATAGATAATACAAACCAATATTTACATGTTATTGTAGGTATATGTCTGAATCGGGCGATCTAAATCATATGACATATTGTATTAGCTTTGTAATGTACCCTGTTCAAATGCGATAATAAATAAGTAGGGAGGAACTTACATTTTATTCCGAGATCTTTTGGCTTTCATATTTTTATAATGCGTACAAAACTTTCTTTTCCCTGGCATGACACTCAAATTCAATCAGTCCTGCGAAAAAAATAGCCTATGTTACTCAGTGATAATGTAGCTTTCGAATGATAAAAGAATTATCGGTCCAGTACTTTTTGAGTTTATTCGTTTCATACAAAAATCCAAATCTTTCCTCTTTATAATACCTATTAGTGTAGATATTGTATTTTTTACGATTTATATCTAGTTCCATCATGGTTTTCTTTCAGACATTCATTATATCGATACTTTCTACTAACTGAAAATAAATTAATTATAAAAATGTTATACTTACAGTTTTTTACAAAAAACACAAATTCACAATACGTAATTCTGCTGTCTGCAGCCGACAAGCGTGGTGTCGCGTTCACTTACAGAAAGGAACTGCCGTTAGTGACCACCGAGATTGCACGAATGAAACGAACGCTTTATCCCATACATTTGTGTATGAAAAATTTACCTTAAAATATATCTAGATTTTAGGGCTTTAAAAGAGGAAGTCTTTGTTTGTAAAGGTATAAAAAGAAGTATACAGCTATACTTATTGGTTTCTTCAGTGTTCAAAAAGTGTTTCTTTTTATCAATTTGTGTTGATTTATGGGCTTAAATCTTTAAAATACGAAGTCATGTTTTTGCATTTTTACTCAATTTTGTGCGTTTGTTGACGTTTATTATATAACAACCATTAGGTTTAAGAGTTTAATATAAGCATGAACATACTTATTGGTCTTTGATTGTAATATATACAAATTATCATTGATATCAATCATATGTAAATAGGTTAAATATGAAAAATCGTAACACTCTTTTCGGTGATTTTCACGATCTACACCCTTAAGTTTGTACAACCAATCTGTAGGCGGCGCGACGGTCAGTAAAAATAAGTAATGTTTTAAGTGTGCCCCCCCAGGTCTGGATGTAATTTTTCTAAATTAATTATATGTTTGTGAAGTCCTCGTAATACAAAGATTATTTTCATAGTGCATAGTGGTGTGTTTTTAACGAAGAAGAGAAACAATTAAAGTATACGAGCGAGACGCTGATTCAGAACAACTTGTAAATCGCACAAACTGTGTTGTGTGGAGAACGATCTCAAAACATTCAGGATAAGAGGTTCCTTCTTAAATCACTACGTCATTCATGCAGTTATAATTCATTACCATAATGTATCCTCTGTACGACACATTACACTGTGCATACTTTCTCATTATTAGCGTAAAGAGTTGTTTTATTCCAACGTCGTCGAGTTAGCGTACAATTTCCCATTTAGTACGCTCATAATCAACTTCCAATCTAAATACAACCTTATATTTACAACAGACAGTCTATTTTAACTTACAAATTACAATTTGAAAATACACCCTGATAAGCTATGGTAAAATGTATTTTAAATATTAAGATATAAGGGTGAAAATGATATGTATGTTCTGAAAATTTCTTGTAAAAGTCCGATTGCTCCGAATTAAGGAAATAAGCAGTTTTAATTGCTCGACGATTATTCTAGAGCGATTTTGCGTTTTGTCGCGTCGACGAAATTAGTCGAACGAAATATAATTGCATTGCAAGAGTTGATTATTTTCAGTAATTATGTATCTGTTTTGAAATGAGCTTGTTGAATGTTTTTTTTATTATATATATTTAATTTGTTGTTTATTTTTGAAATTATAACATTTTTAATCACGCTGTGTTATTTTTTGGCTATTGAATGTGACTGCAACGAACAATTAGCACACCTGATGGTAAGTACCTACTATTGCCGCTCATGGTACTCTGTAATACTAGGAGTACAGCAACACGGCCACCGAAGACAAAGATTGGATACCGCTGGCCCGTTCGCACGGCGAAGAGAGGTGTTTGCAGGGTGGGTCCATGGGGTTGCGCGCCGCCTCTTCTGTAGCCCCGGACCGATTTGTCGGGGCGCGACCACATCAATGGTCCACCTCGCGGAGAAAAAAAAAGCAGTACCTACAGCAACACAGCCTGTCAACCTAAACACACCCAAGTTGGGCTTTCGGCAGGTGTACTACGCATATCAATTTTCTGCGCGAAGTAAGAATACAATTCACCACCTCTTATCTTATCCATGGGTGATCGTAAGAAACGACTAAGGATATAAATCGTATATAACATCTATGCAAGAGAAGGAAAACTCGAAACATAACCTCATACCAACACGTCTGAACAGGGCGGTATAATAGGTCAATTTTCCTCCTAGTGTAGAGGAGGCTCCAGCCCAACAGTGGGACATATATGAGATGATGATGATGATCCCGACTAGAAAAAAAGTATAGTTCAACCAGATCATGTATCTGGACCCGATCAGGATAGAATGAGGCATGCCGGATCCGGCAAACCCGATCAGGACCAGGTCTGGTCCTGATCAGGATAGCCTGATGTGAAATAACATCAAGTATGGTAAGGCATACCGGATCAGGACCAGATCAGGACCAAATAAGGATAGCCTGATGTGAAATATCATTAAGTATGGTAAGGCATACCGGATCAGGACCAGGTCAGGACCAAATAAGGATAGCCTGATGTGAAATATCATCAAGTATGGTAAGGCATACCGGATCAGGACCAGGTCAGGACCAAATAAGGATAACCTGATGTGTAATATCATCAAGTATGGTAAGGCATACCGGATCAGGACCCGATCAGGACAGAATGAGGAATGCCGGATCCGGCAAACCTTATCAGGACCAGGTCTGGTCCTGATCAGGATAGCCTGATGTGAAATAACATCAAGTATGATAAGGCATACCGGATCAGGACCAGATCAGGGCCAAATAAGGATAGCCTGATGTGAAATATCATTAAGTATGGTAAGGCATACCGGATCAGGACCAGGTCAGGACCAAATAAGGATAGCCTGATGTGAAATATCATTAAGTATGGTAAGGCATACCGGATCAGGACCAGGTCAGGACCAAATAAGGATAGCCTGATGTGAAATATCATCAAGTATGGTAAGGCATACCGGATCAGGACCAGGTCAGGACCAAATAAGGATAACCTGATGTGTAATATCATCAAGTATGGTAAGGCATACCGGATCAGGACCCGATCAGGACAGAATGAGGAATGCCGGATCCGGCAAACCTTATCAGGACCAGGTCTGGTCCTGATCAGGATAGCCTGATGTGAAATAACATCAAGTATGATAAGGCATACCGGATCAGGACCAGATCAGGGCCAAATAAGGATAGCCTGATGTGAAATATCATTAAGTATGGTAAGGCATACCGGATCAGGACCAGATCAGGACCAAATAAGGATAGCCTGATGTGAAATATCATTAAGTATGGTAAGGCATACCGGATTAGAACCAGATCAGGACCAAATAAGGATAGCCTGATGTGAAATATCATTAAGTATGGTAAGGCATACCGGATCAGGACCAGGTCAGGACCAAATAAGGATAGCCTGATGTGTAATATCATCAAGTATGGTAAGGCATACCGGATCAGGACCCGATCAGGACAGAATGAGGCATGCCGGATCCGGCAAACCCTATCAGGACCAGGTCTGGTCCTGATCAGGATAGCCTGATGTGAAATAACATCAAGTATGGTAAGGCATACCAGATCAGGACCAGGTCAGGACCAAATAAGGATAGCCTGATGTGAAATATCATCAAGTATATAGTAAGGCTTGTAGTATATCAGAACCAGAAACAGTTTTCGTAACACAAAAAAAAATATTAAACAAAATTCAAAAAAGTGACATAATTGTCATATTTATGCCACGGCGAAATTGTATTTGCATCAGAGGAGATTAATCTGAAATCCTTAATCATATGTATTTAATAATAATAATAATGTTTAATTAATAATATAAAAATAATTCATATTTAAAGTAAAAAACAAAAATAAATAATATATATATATATGTATATATAAATTTACCTAACATTTGAAAACATAGATAGATAGAAATATTATATTGTAACAACCACTCTAACATTTAATGTTTTGGGTCATAATAAATAGATGGCGTTAGTAAAATGACGTCATTATTTGAATCTCGGTATTAAGATTCTCCGAAGCGTAATGACATGGCCTAATATTAAATTAGTTGTTATCGAATCAGATTAAAACAGATCGATCAGGTCATGAATGAGAAATTCAGGCGACAGTTGCAGTCGTTAGCATCTGGTGGTTGTGCCATAATCGGAACGGCTCACTGGGACTCTCTATGATAAGAATATAGCACTGCATTCGGTGCCTATGTCATATATTAATTTATATTTTTACCTATTAAACATGTTCTTTAAGATATTCATGTTTTTTAAAAGGACCGGACTGGGCATACTCGTTTTGGATCAGGCAAGATATATAACGCAGATAATTGATTTGGTTCGGATCAGTAAAATTTCATCCGGACCCGATCAGGAACGCCTGATCTGGACCCGATCAGGAATGCCTGATCTGGACCCGATAAGGTTTTCCTGATCGGGTCCAGATATATCTTCTGCGTTACATACCTTATCTGGTCCAGATCGGGCATGCCCGGTCCGGTCCTGCTAAGGAAGACGAAAAAATTTCTAGTCGGGATGATGACTTTGCATATATCTAATATCTATATGAGAAGCAAAACACGAAATTAAACCCTGTACAACCACGCTTTACCAGCGTGGTATAGTAGGTTGTTTTTCCTTCGTATTATGAAGGAGGCTCGATCTCCTAATAGCCGGGACACCCCCGTGGGACCTAGAGGCGGAGATGCTTTCCGACCTCTACCGGCGGGTTACCTCAATGCGCGAAGAGGGTGGCTCCCCATCGTTCAACGAGATAGCCACCTAGCGCGAGGACGCCCGCCAAGAAGTCATCGCCCGTTGGGCTACACGGCTGGAGAGGCTGACGCTGCCGGCTGTTGCGCGAGCGATGGTCGACAGCGTCAGGAATTGGGACGCGGTCGCCGCCTTCTGCGAGGCTGTCATCTCGCAGAAGGAGGCGGCGGAACGGGCCCGGGAGGATTTCCGTGATCCGGGTCGCCGCCCGCGGCCGGGGCGGCGCAGGCGCGAGTACCTGCGCCTGATGCCGCCCTAACCGAGGCTTCGGGTGATCGGACCGGGAAATGGTCCGGTCACCCGACGTGAGGCTACCGCGTGAGGACGACGCCTCGACGGCGAAAGCTGTCGGGGCGTCGACAGGAGAGGAGCCCGAGAGGGCATACCGCCGAGCGGGCCACCGAAGACAAATATCGGGTACCGGTGGCCCGCTCGCACAGCGAAGAAGAGGTGCTTGCAGGATGGGTCAATGGGGTTGCGCGCCGCCTCTTCCGTCACCCCGGATCGATTTGGCGGGGTGCGACGTCCATGGCCCAATGCAAAAAAAAAAATAATAATAATTTATTTCCCATTGCCACAAGAAGATTTATACTTTTTAAATTTGTTTATAATTTTCTATTGGGATCTAAATGGAAAAGCTCTGTCATGATCTAAGAAGTACCTACTATTTGACTACTGTGTATGCCGACTTGATTCTAATTGTGAAAATAGTCCTGTATTAAACGGTGCTTTTTTTCTTTTTTTTTGCGGTGGGCCATGGGGTGGTCTCGCCCCACCAATCCGGGGCAACGGAAGAGGCGGCGCGCAATCACATAGATCCACACTGCAATGCGTTTCACTTCGCCCTGCGAGCGGGCCACCGGTAAGGGTGCACTAAGGAAATAATCCTTATATTGCAGAGGATTTTATAAACATATGATTAACGCAGACAAATTACACCCAGACTCAGAACAACAGTTTGTGAATCGAACAAAGTATTGTCCCGCGTGGGATTCGAACCCACGTCACTGGCACGGGAGTTCGATTTCTTAACCATTACGCCATCTGTGCAGTCAATGAAAGAATGTACCTACTATTAATAATATGAATCCGTATTTTTTTTTATAAAAAAAAAACGCTAAGGACCGTCGCATGCATTCAATCAGATTAAAATTCACACTTCACGTTGCGCAAAATACTTGAAAACATTGAAAGAAAAAAAAGAACCAAGCTGTTTGTGTCAAAACTAGCACCTTTTTACAATAATTTTAGAACCAAAATACATTTTGTATCTGGTATACTAAATAATGTAAGAAAAATGTTCTAGAATATAATGTTTTTGATGACAAAGTTAAATTTGTTAAAAGATTTCTTTACGCAAATACAAGATTGTTCGATTTACAGTGTCTCTAATTCAAAGTATTAAGGTTTATTATTTGTATATAATTTTTCAGAACTATCTATATTTAAGTTGAATAGTTTGTTTGTTTATGTTTGCTAATCTCAAGAACTACAAGTAAGATTACAGACCATATCAGAAAACATTTATCGGGAAAAACAGAAAACTTATCTACCTATCGAAAAGAATCATAATACAAATACATTACACTGAGATAAATAGAAACGAAGTAGTATTTTTAAATGTCAATAAATCGGGCAAATATAGTAACCAATGACCATCAAGCGTTTTACGTAAACGACCGTTGTCATAATAAATAGTAGTATAACAAAAATTATCGAAGATGTACTTTTTTAATACAACACTCTCTATTCGAGATATAAATCCTTCTATTGCGGGATACTTTACATACATGTAATTTAGTAGACACAAATTACACCCAGATTAAAAACAAATTTTTTTTTTTGGATTGCACAGGGCTGCATGGGAAATCGAACCCCCGACATCTCGTACTGTAAGTATATATCTTAACCACTGTATTTCGCAGACAAGTATTAAGGGTTATTATTACTAATGTCACAGGACGAAATAGATTTTTAAATTTAAAAAAATATGATCGAAATATAAAGAATTCATGGAAGCAAAGCAGTTGACAAAGCTAGTGTTGATACAAAGATGGCTGCTAATAAGAAACCAAAGTTTACAGATAAAGGTACACGTGTTTAGGGTACAAGGAAACGGGTATATTACATAAAGCGACTTTAATCTAACCGCTGCGAATTAAGTTAGAAAGATACAAAGAATTATAATCTTGAGTTAAAACTTGAGAGCACAAAAAAAAAATAGTTTAAAGAAAGTTTTTGTAAGGATCAGTAATATGTTTATAAGACATTAGACATATAGAATGATAATATTCTATGTCTTAGGAAATAAATAATAAAGTAATCTAGATGTGGCTGGGTACGAGATTCCTTCATAACGTTTGTGCGATAAAGCACGCCTTAGATGGGGTTGGTATTTGATTTTAATGGACTGCATAATATGGTTTGGTATGGTGGTAGTTTTCCGTGTGGTGATGGTGTAAGAATACTGTTCGCCACCCCCCACAGCTTACGAGACGACTAAGTGATATAAAACGCATATAACATCCCGACTAGAAATTTTTTCATCTTCCTTAGCAGGACCGGACCGGGCATGCCCGATCTGGACCAGATAAGGTATGTAACGCAGAAGATATATCTGGACCCGATCAGGAAAACCTTATCGGGTCCATACCAGGCATTCCTGATCGGGTCCAGATCAGGCATTCCTGATCGGGTCCAGATCAGGCGTTCCTGATCGGGTCCGGATGAAATTTTACTGATCGGAACCAAATCAATCATCTGCGTTATATATCTTGCCGGTCCGGTCCTTTTAAAAAACATGAATATCTTAAAGAACATGTTTAATAGGTAAAAATATAAATTAAATATGACGTAGGCACCGAATGCAGTGCTATGTTCTTATCATAGAGAGTCCCAGTGAGCCGTTCCGATTATGGCGCAACCACCAGATGCTAACGACTGCAACTGTCGCCTGAATTTCTCATTGATGACCTGATCGATCTGTTCTAATCTGATTCGATAACAACTACTTTAATATTAGGCCATGTCATTACGCTTCGGAGAATCTTAACACCGCGATTCAAATAATGACGTCATTTTACTAACGCCATCTATTTATTATGACCCAAAACATTAAATGTTAGAATGGTTGTTACAATATAATATTTCTATCTATCTATGTTTTCAAAGGTTAGGTACATTTATATATATATATATTATTTATTTTTGTTTTTTACTTTAAATATAAATTATTTTTATATTATTAATTAAACATTATTATTATTATTAAATACATATGATTAATTAAAGATTTCAGATTAATCTCCTCTGATGCAAATACAATTTCGCGGTGGCATAAATATGACAATCATGTCACTTTTTTTTAATTTTGATTGATATTTTTTTTGTGTTACGAAAACTGGTTCTGGTATACTGGATATACTACAAGCCTTACTATATACTTGATGATATTTCACATCAGGCTATCCTTATTTGGTCCTGATCTGGTCCTGAGCCGGTATGCCTTACCATACTTGATGTTATTTCACATCAGGCTATCCTGATCAGGACCAGAGCTGGTCCTGATAGGGTTTGCCGGATCCGGCATGCCTCATTCTGTCCTGATCGGGTCCTGATCCGGTATGCCTTACCATACTTGACGATATTACACATCAGGCTATCCTTATTTGGTCCTGACCTGGTCCTGATCCGGTATGCCTTACCATACTTGATGATATTTCACATCAGGCTATCCTTATTTGGTCCTGATCTGGTCCTGAGCCGGTATGCCTTACCATACTTGATGTTATTTCACATCAGGCTATCCTGATCAGGACCAGACCTGGTCCTGATAGGGTTTGCCGGATCCGGCATGCCTCATTCTGTCCTGATCGGGTCCTGATCCGGTATGCCTTACCATACTTGACGATATTACACATCAGGCTATCCTTATTTGGTCCTGACCTGGTCCTGATCCGGTATGCCTTACCATACTTGATGATATTTCACATCAGGCTATCCTTATTTGGTCCTGACCTGGTCCTGATCCGGTATGCCTTACCATACTTAATGATATTTCACATCAGGCTATCCTTATTTAGTCCTGATCCGGTATGCCTTACCATACATAATGATATTTCACATCAGGCTATCCTTATTTGGTCCTGACCTGGTCCTGATCCGGTATGCCTTACCACACTTAATGATAATTCACATCAGGCTATCCTTATTTGGTCCTGATCTGGTCCTGATCCGGTATGCCTTACCATACATAATGATATTTCACATCAGGCTATCCTTATTTGGTCCTGATCTGGTCCTGATCCGGTATGCCTTACCATACATAATGATATTTCACATCAGGCTATCCTTATTTGGTCCTGATCTGGACCTGATCCGGTATGCCTTACCATGCTTAATGATATTTCACATCAGGCTATCCTGATCAGGACCAGACCTGGTCCTGATCGGGTTTGCCGGATCCGGCATGCCTCATTCTATCATGATCGGGTCCAGATACATGATCTGGTTGAACCATACTTTTTTTCTAGTCGGGATTTATGCGAGAGAAGACAAACTCGAAACAAAACTCTATACCAACACGTCTGACCAGCGCCGTATAGTAGGTTAATTTACCTCCCATTACGGAGGAGGCCCGAGCCCAACGGTGGGATATATATGGACTGTGATGATAATGATGATGGTGGTAGTTGGACAGTGAGAGATCTCGCATTATGTAGATTAATTAAATTAAATTTAAAAAACAATAATGTAAAATTGACAATATGTAAGGGCCGCTATGGGGCTTATGTATAATAAATGATTTGAATTTGAATTTATGCAACTGAATGTCGGCCTCATGAAGGCTCAAAATCACTCAGCGTGCTATGGAGACGATAGCGTAATACTTCTTTATACAGTAATTGATAACGATAGGTCCACGCTGTTGATAATCCTCTGTCTTCAGCCGCGGGCTGGTCCGTTCAGGGTACAAGACAACAAGTAAAATCCGGCATATGGCAATCCGTAGAAGAGCTGGTGTAACCAACATATCCCGTAGAATTAGCACATTGAATTGACAATTGGCAGGCTATATCGCTTGGCCACCGAAGTCAAAAATCGGGTACCGGTGTTCCGCGCGCACGGCGAAGAGAGAGGAGTTTTGCGGTGGGTCTATGGGGTCACGCGCCGCCTTTCCGTCACCCCGGACCGATTTGGCGGAGCGAGACGCATCCATAGTCCACCAAAAAAAAAAATGCTACATCGCTTGTCACAGCCACCGAAGACAAAGATCGGATACCGGTGGCCCGCTCGCACGGCGAAGAGAGGTGTTTGCAGGGTGGGTCCATGGCGTTGCGAGCCGCCACTTCTGTCGCCCCGGGCCGATTTGCCGGGGCGCGACCATATCCATGATCCACCGTGCGAGGGAAAAAAAAAAGAAAAAAAGACTACATCGCTTGTCTAACCGAGAACTATTGGGAGACAAAGATTCTCGAGTAGCTACCACAGAAAGGATGACGCAGCGTAGGACTAGGTGGACTTACGACATCTCAAAAATCAAACTTATAAGTCAGTATCTTAACCACTATGTCACGTAGTCTTTTTAAATATTTTATCATTATCTATAGCTTTTAATTTTTTAAATATTCCCTATTTTTTCCCATACATTTTAGGCCATATTTACTGTTGGATGCTTCTGGAAATCAAAAAAGGGAATTGCTGCGCTTGACAAATCCTATTGATTTTAGCTGCTGCCCACAGCTCCGGCACTTTCTGAGCCAGATACCGCAACTGCAATGATAAAATAAAACTACATATATGTATTATGTTCTTAACAAGCCGTTATTACCTGTAAAATACATTTTTTCATGTTATTATTACAAATGTAATAACCTAAGCTTTTTATTCTATTTTATAAAAATCATTAAGGAAATAAAGCTTACATTCTGAACGACTTTACAAATACATATTAATAGACGGACAAAAATTTCACAGAGAGAAAGACTCAGAGAGAAAAACCAATTGTGGGTCGTACTAACTATCGTCCTACTTGGGAATCAAATCTTACACAGGCATCACAGATCTTAAATATCATGTCGAGTAGATATTTTCAAACTTATTATATCTGATTTGCAATGTCGACATAGCAAAATAACACTTGACATAAAAAAAAATATTAATCTTGACATCGTAAATTTTATCTTAATAACAGACGCAAACAGTTATCAGCTAATTGTAAATGAATTTGAAAGGAAACAGCGAGGCGACTGGAAATGGAAAATATAATGCGATTAATGATACTCATTCATTGTGACAGTGTTGGGGACAACGCATAAGCGTATAGCGGGCACCAATGCGTTATTCTTCTTTTTATTCTCAGCTTGGATATAAAATTCCACTATTGGGCTCGGGCTTATTCCACAATGAAGAGGAAATTGACCTACAGTATCACACTGATTCTCAAATTCTATTGTAATTTTATTTTATTTCGGCAAATAAATAAATAAAATTTAATCAGCGTTTAATTTTATGTTGAGTTTTCTTTGTATTGCAATGATGTTAACTACATATTATATTTCAAAATCATCTTTTACGATCGTCTTTTACATTAAGAACCACAGAGCATCGTAACGTGATAGATTAAGAAAATATCATCATTCCTTGCTTTTGTTTGGAAAATGTCTCAATCACCTGGAAAACTTATAAAATTAACTGTGAATACTAACTAAACTCGAAGGGAAGCCTATGTTTAATGGTAGACTGATGGATTGATATAAATAAAAAAATTAAACCAGTTTCGTACTTATAATAAACGTGTGAAGGCGATGGGAGTAAGATAGAAACAAAAAATAAAATAGATTATTAAAGTTTATATTAATATATATATGGCTATAAGTAAAAAAAAAACATAGTGGAGTACATAGAATAAAAGTGAATGGAATCCATGGAATGAAATAAAGAAAAAAGAAGAAATAAATGGAATCCGTGGAAAGGATGTTTTTTTTGTGATGATAGATTAAAAATGCAGTATTTCAATGTCGCTTTCTTTCTTTTAGATATCGTAAAACATAATTAAACTATGTAAAAAAAAACAACAGGGGCAAGCTCTAAATAAAAGCTTAGTTATTTTATTTAGCCTAAAAGCTAGAAATTTAATTCGTCTCTTACTATACAGGCTCGTCACTAACAATAAGAACTGCGTATACTATAAGAATATATGGTAGTCGTTGTACTATATTGTTGACAGTTTTCTGTCTACAGCCGTGGGCCGGTCTGTTTGAGATAGTACCAAATTTTCGCAAAATAATGACGTTTAAGCAGTGATAATGTGCTTGTATAAGAGAGCCGGAAGTCTAAACTAGGTAGGACTTAATTTCTAGATAGCGGCTTAGCTATACCCTTGCTATTGCAAAGGTTCACGAGTGATAATAATAGTAAGTATTATTAGGTGTACATAAGGTGTTCAGCTTGATCGTTTGACACCATAAGCAATAAAAAACAGCAAAAATGAATTAAGAGAAAAAAATAATTGGAACATTTTAAAAATCGCTATTTTTTTTTTACTTGTAACACAATACAAATGCATTTCAGTGAATGCATTTTCTTTACTATTTCCTTATAGATTAGTATATCCTTATGAAATATTCTAGAATAATTTTCATAGCTGTGCAACTTCCAGTCGATTTCAGATGTTAATTTTGGTGACTTCCTTTACATTTAATAGAAGGCGTATGCTATGAAAATTTTGGTAGTGAATTGATTGCACTTAGTTACCTACTTTTTTATTTCTTATACAGTTATTTGTTCTGATGATAGTTTCATATACTTATATATTTGAATATACATAGTTAAAGTTTAGTCTATTGTTGATAGAATAGAAATTTACCTATTCATAGTGGAAAAAAATTATCTACTGTAAATATTTGAAAATGGGATAAAACAATAACTATTTATAAGCTACCAGACACATGAATAGAGCAATATGAGTAAGCAACATGAATTTTTTCCTCCCGTGAATATGATTACTGTGTTCGAAACGTCGGGCAATTAAATATCAAATACAAACGCAATGGAATCCATAAAAGTAGTTTTAATTCAAATGTGTTATACTCGCGTAAACATCAGAAACCATTGTTCATAAAGCAGTTTTGTCTTTACTTGTAATGCAGTGACGTTTTTCTTTTCTTTTAAAAGACACCACCCTGCAATAAGGAAATAATCCTTGTATTGCGGGGGACTTTACAGATATATATTTAACGCTGACAAAATACACCCAGACTCAGAAAAACACTTTGTAAATCGCACAAAGTGTTGTTCTGCGTAGGAAACGAACCTACTGGCACTGGTGCCGAACGTCGTTATCTTAATCACTATACCATCTGTGCAATTTATTTTACGTAAACGAGATAAAACTATTTTTGCGGCTTTGCGTTTGTATATAATTATTACTTTTCCGATGTTTCGTCACGGGAGGTACTAAGCTATTGCACGTCCTGTAAGTCATCGCTATCACAGAGGTCTTTCACTACGTGCTACAATTTCGTCCTTAAATTTTCACCCACATTTTTAGTACTAATTTATTACCTGTGTAACATAATTATACAATATAAAAAACAGTGTTTAAAAATAATTTATTCCTTTTTTAGGGTTCCGTACCTCGAAAGGAAAAAATGGAACCCTTATAGGATCACTTTGTTGCCCGTCCGTCCGTCTGTCCGTCTGTCTGTCTGTCAAGACTCTTTTTCTCAGGAAGGCGTGGAGGTATCAAGCTGAAATTTATATCAAATACTAAAATCTACTTTCCCTTGGAGCTGTGAAAAAATCAAACTTCTAAGCTAACGCAATCAAAAGATACAGCTATTTATGTCGCAAATTTTCGACACTCGCAAGGGAATCAATACCTACAGGGTACCCGTCAACTCAGAATCTTGAAATTTGGTACGAAGCAACGTCTTATAGCACAACTAAAGGATACTGGCAACCCCAGTTGACGGTACTTTAGCTCCGCGTATTTTAATTCATTAATTATTAAATACAGCATTATAAAACGAATTCATTATATAAAAATAAACTTCATAGCCCAAAATTCAAGTATACGTGTAAATTCCGTCTAAAAGTAGTGATTCTTGAAGAAATAACAACAATAATCATACGGTGTGTAAACTTCTTATTTCCTTCCAAATGTATTACATTCTCAATTAAAATATATATAGGAAATGAATAATGAAGTTCCAATAGTGTAAAGTGCGTAAACATATTCCTAATTTATTAAAAATACGTGATATCAAAATCAACGTAAGAATTTGAATAGTGAAAATTAACCGACACTTATCTACTAAACGTAAACAAGAAATTGGACTTTGATCTGAATGAATTTTTTTTCAAGATAGCTCTTTATGATAACTTTTGCTTATTTCAAAGAATTAATTGAATTATATATGGTCTGAAGGTGTAATTTTGATGCAGTGAACTATTATACCGAAATATCTGTGCGTTCAAACCCCAAGGCGCAACGAA
Organism: Lymantria monacha; assembly: GCA_905163515.2. Taxonomy (NCBI): domain Eukaryota; kingdom Metazoa; phylum Arthropoda; class Insecta; order Lepidoptera; family Erebidae; genus Lymantria; species Lymantria monacha. The sequence goes on along the minus strand of LR991106.1, from coordinate 17,298,546 downwards.
ATAGTCTTTTTTCAAGTTATAAAAACTTTACATTTTATATTTGCCTGGCACATAACTAATAATTATGAATTTTTTCGAAAATATGACACTACGTAAAAATCGAACAAAATCCGAAACAGATGTAGACGAAGCTAGTACTAGTAACACAACATTAGAGGGCAGCACCTAAAGTTTAATGGATGTATTAAGTGATGACACGGACGATGAAACGCAATGTCTAAAGCAAGAAATAACAAAATTAAAGATGGAATTAATATCCGCGCATGAGGAAATAAATAATTTATCCATTGAAAATTCGCAACTTAAGGAAACTATATCAGAATTATCTAACAAACATAATTTATTATTAAAAACTACAAAAAAATTATCTAGCAATATATTGACACCCGCTAAGAAGATAAATACTTCACAAACATCATCCGGTACTACACTTACCACGCCACTTAGAGTTACGAAAAGCAAACCCAACCAAACATGCGCAGGTTCGAAAAATCAAGTATTGACATCTATGGCATTAGATACTGACCTCGTAAGCTCTCAAAAATACCATAAACAAATAGAATCAGGCAAAAATAAAATCTGTTTATTAAGCAGCAACAAAACAAATAAAATATTGCCTATAGCTCAACGTACTTTTTCCGGCTGTGACATATGCCATTACCTTACCCCGAACTGCGGCATAATCAAGCTAATTAGTAACCTTCATTGCAAGATATCTGACTTCACTATGCGGGACTATTGCATAATTTTTATAGGCGAGGATGACTTCCAAATGACAAAGAATTACTCTGATTTGATTGTTTGTATACGGGAGGCACTCTTTGGTATAAATCACACAAATATTATTTTATGTTTACCCACATACAAATTTAATTACTATAGCACGATGTATAATTGGAGAATAGAAATATTTAATAATCTGCTGTATCATGACATTCAGTCTTATAATTATGCTCTACTTTTAGATTCTAATCTTAATTTATCCTGTGACTATTCCATGTTTTTAAGACGTACTGGCAAACTGAATAACCATGGTATGTCAAATATTTTTTATAATCTCAAGTACCTAATTGTTGATGAAATTCCACTTTTACGTTTAGAAACAGCATGTGATAAGGTTGATATGAATAATAAAATTCAAAATGATTCATTTAGGTTCTGTAAAGATACTGATAATTTATTTCGAGAATAAATTAAATATCGTGCACCAAAATATTAATGGGTTAATAGCGAAGTCAGATTTACTGACTTTGGAACTCGAACTATTTGAAAGGAATAATAAAAGCATCAAATTAGTTTGTATAACCGAACACAATATGACTAAAGAGGATAAAAAATGTCTTAATATACAAAATTTTACATTAGGGTCTGCTTTCTTTAGGAAAAATCGCCATGGTGGCTCATGCATACTAGTGCATAATTCTTTGCCGTTCAATGTTTTGAGGGATGTTAATAAATATAGTATTGAAAATATTATGGAGTGTTCGGGGATAGAATTATTGGAGCAAAAAATGCATGTTATATGTATTTACAGACCACCAAAATTTAAAGTAGAAGAACTTGATGAATTTTTTGAATCATTCAATTCCCTATTAAGCGCTTATTGTTATTGTAAAAAGAAAGTAATTATTTGCGGTGACTTCAATATAAATTTACTTCGAAAAACTAGTGAATCTACTAATTTTAAGCAGACATTACATTCGTATAACCTTAAAGTAGCAATTAATGAACCAACACGTTTGGCAAGTGGATCATGTATTGATAACTTTTTATTTAATATACAGGGTTGCTCATTTGAAAACCTTGACCTATCTTTGTCTGATCACACCGCGCAGCTATTCAAAGTACCAACAAAGATAAATTTCTCGTTCAAACATTGGTATATTAAAAAACGTAATTATTGTAAAGAAAACGTTGACAAATTTAAAGATTGCATTAATTCGCTTAGTTTTCGTGAGGTATTTGATAGTGAGGAACCTAATATTGCTTTTAGTAACTTTTATGAGCTTCTTAGACTTTTTTATAATTTATGTTTTCCAGTTCAATTGATAAAGAATACTGTAGTATCCCAACCTAAGTGGATTACTAGAGGTATTAGGCTTTGTTGTAGACGCAAGCGTCAACTTTTATGGCAATATAGAAAAAACTGCACTAACCAAAATAAAAATGCCTTTATAAATTTATCTTCCAGACTCAAGCATATTATTAAGCTTACGCAAAAATCTCAAAATGATAATTATATAAATAAAGCATTTAATAAATGCAAAGCCACTTGGAACATAATCAATAATAAAAAACTTAATATCCCTAAAGATGACGTGCAGTGCATTATAGTTGATGGAAATATTATTAAAGATCCAATAGAAATAACTAACTCTTTTAATAACTACTTCATAGATCGAATTTTCAAACTAGGTGTGAATTCGCCGAAAATTTGTATGAGTAAAAATTCAGGATTCTTATTCATGCCCCCGATCATACCGGAGGATATTCATAATATAATACTATCACTCAAGGCCACGAATAGCACTGGATACGATGAAATATCCGCAAAAATACTAAAAACCGTATCCATCAGTATATCGTCTGTTTTAAGCCATATAATTAATTTATGTATTTCTCATGGCGTATTTCCCAGTGAATTAAAATTAACTATAATAAAACCACTCTTTAAAAAGGACAACGAACATGACATAAATTGCTACAGACCCATAGCATTAATACCGGTGATATCTAAAATTTTTGAGAAGGTTATTCATAAATGTCTTTATGGTTACTTTGAAGCTAATACTTTTTTCGCCGATCAACAGTTTGGATTTAGAAAGGGAAAAAGTATTAACGATGCTATATATGCTTTTTTAAATACAATCATTACTAACATTGACAGTAAAAGGCAGGCTTGTGCTCTGTACATGGATTTAACCAAGGCATTTGATTACGTTCACCATGAAACATTATTAGATAAACTATATGCTTATGGTGTTAGAGGTAATGTACTGAAATTAATAAAATCTTACCTCAGTAATAGAACACAAATCACACAAATAAACAGATTGTGTTCTATTAAGACATTATCTTCCACAATAAAAACCATACAAACATATTCTTCTACTAGGAGAGAAGTAATTTTCGGCGTACCACAAGGAAGCGTGCTTGGACCACTATTATTTATTATTTATATGAATGACTTTCCAAAAGTAATACACCATAAATCTATTCTTTTTGCTGATGATAGCACAATTATTTTTACAGGACATGACAAATTATTGATTGAAAATGACATAAATAATACTCTACAAGATACTATTAACTGGTTGACGTTGAATAATTTAAATATTAATCTTCAAAAACATCCGTAATGACATTTAGAAATAGATTAAATAAATTAGTTGACTTAAATATCCAATTTAATGACACAAAAATCTTAGAAGTAGAAACAATAAAATTTTTGGGTATCCATATTGATAATACTATCAATTGGAAAACGCACCTCGAATTTGTTTGTTCTAGGATTAGTAAATTTTCTTATGCTCTAAAGAAATTAGCAACCACAAATAATACACCTAGTTTTGACAGCATACCATGGACATGTAGCTCCCATACTAAATTATGGTATTATTTTTTGGGGAAATTCTGTTAACAGAGATCAAGCCTTCAAAGAACAAAAGAAATGCATACGGGCTATGTGTAAATTAAAAAAAGTGGATAGTTGTAAACCTTTCTTTATTAAACTTAAAATTTTGACATTACCATGCATGTACATTCTTGAAGTTGTTATGTTTGTTAGAAAAAATTTACATTTATTTAATAAAATTCATAGTATAAGACATAATCTGAAAATAAGTTGTCCACGTAATGTCACAACATTTCATAATAAGAGCATACTGTGCATGGCTTCAAGATTATATAACAATTTACCCAAATTGATCCTGGAAATAGAGGTAACTAAGAAGTTTAAAGCTAAAATAAAGAACCTTCTGTTAGGAAAAGCATACTATTCCGTAAATGAATATCTTTTTGACCAACTATGAATTCAATACGTATTTGTGAAACGTTGACATTTGTATGTAAATATTTGTGATAATTTGACATTTGTACGTAAATTTGACATTGTAAATTTTAAAATCGCAATTATAAGTGTAATTAATTAAATGTACCTATATCAATTTTTTTATTATGTAACACATTGCATGCCGAAAGGTTAAATACAGTGATACTATAATAATGATGTATGTGACAACTTATGTAATTACCTGTATTTGCAATAAATAAATAAATTAAATAAAAAAAAATAATAAAAAAAAAAAAAATTGTGAAAACTGTACATTTTTGATTACATCATATATAAAAAATATTTTTAATAATTTTAAACTCACTACCCCTTTTCACCTCAACGTGTAGAGGTATTAAATTGAAATTCGTATCAAATACTCAGGTCTATAATACCCTTAAGTTGTAACAAAATCAAACTTCTATGTCAACGCAATCAGAAGAAATAGCAATTTAAGCCGCATATTTTCTAACTCGCAACTACTCGCAAGGGAATCAAAACCTAAAGGGTACTTCCAGTCGACCTAGAATCTTGAAATTTGGCATGAAGCAATGTTTTATAGCACGTATAAAGGAAAAATTCAGAAAACCTTAAATTTTTAGTTACATCACATATTTTTAAGCTATTACATATTACTAAGCGACCGAATCAAGAAATTCCGTAAAGAAAATAAAACCTAAGATTGTATGGTTGACAAGCAGCAGTTAATTTTGCACTGACTATAAATAGGCAGCATGACCGAGTGGTCTATGGCGCTGGTTTTAGACACCGTAGGTGTGGGTTGGAATCTCACCACCGTCGAACTCTTATTGCTATTTATTTTTGCAAAATTTATTTATAATAATTTAATAATATTATAAATAAAACAGTTTAAAAACGTGTACTTTAAATGTTTTAATAAATTAGTAGTTTTTATAAATAGGTGTAACTTGAATTAATATCAAAGAAAAAAAATTGAATTAATATAAAAACAAAAGACTACTGCATAAATATTTTTTTAGTTTTACGGCTCCCTTCGTGCGCGAGTACCTACAACTCGCACTTGGCCGATTTTTTTTTTGCTTATAGTGGCAAACGAGCAAACAACACACCTGATAAGTGTTACCGCTGCCCAGACCTTTGCAATACCAGCGGTACAGTTAGCCAGTTTACCGACCTTCTGTGTTAGTGCCGTGGGTTTGATCCCCACGCAGGATAATAGTTTGTGCGATCAACAAACGGTTGTCCTGAATCTGGGTGTAATTTTTATTAACATGTTTGTAAAATCCCCGTATTACAAGGATTATTTCCTTAGTTCAGAGTGGTGTCTATATAAAAAAAAAATATGTTATAAATATAATATTGTTATAATATAAAATTAAGATGGACATAAATTGCAATTTGGCTACTATAAAGCATTTAATATTAAGAGGGGTAAGTGGGGTAGTCCAAAATAATGATCACGAAAAAAAAAATATTTAACACTTAATACAAATCCCTCACGACCTCCCGCTGTTCATTCGGTTAAACCGTGAAATATGTTCTTTCATTCGTTCAGTGAATGAATGAATGAATGAGCGGATTATGTCGAGGTGTCGATAATGTACTACTTATTGAGGTTATTATTCGTTCACGGTTTGATGCGTGATAATAACCGATGTAATTATTGATAATCTTTTATACAGACTGTTGTGAGTTTTAAATAGGATTTTTTTTATTATTTATAGTCTGTATTTATGATATAATCCTTGAATTACGAAGGACTGAAGAAAGATACAATTAATAAGCATAAATATATAAGATATAGACTAAAAACCAAATTTATAGATTTGTTATGTACCTGTTCTGAATCTGTCTATAATTATGTTTATATAGTTGCCAAGTAAGTCCAAACTTCTATTACTTCAATATGTATGGTATAAACATGCATATTATCATCAATGTCAGAGAAATATTATAGTAGGTACACTTTACAGAGTACAATTTGAGAGTGCAGTGTGGTTTAATATACCGTTTTAATTTAATATTGGTGTAAAGATGCGAAAGGGAATGCGCCGATGGTTCGGACATGAGGAAAGAATGCCGAACGAACGTCTGGTTAAGAAGATATACAATGCGAAAGTGGAAGGATGTAGGTAGCGAGGGAGACCGAGACTAACCTACCTAGACCAGATCGGTCATGTACTGAAGGAAGGTGGAGTCAAGAGTCTCCGACACCGGCGAGCGTGTATGAAGAAAATTATGAATGTTGAGGAAGCGAGTGAACTATGCAGAGATAGAGTTCTCTGGCACTCTGTTCTCTCTGCCTACCCTGCAAGGGATATGGCGTGATGATATATATGTGTATGTATGTTTAATTTAATATAATTTTAGGAGTATAAAAGTTTCCCCTGTGGTGACGGAATAAGAATATAATTCACTACCACTTATCTTACTCATGGGTGATCGTGAGACTAAGAGATATAAAACGCATATTTGGACTACGCATAGTATAACTCTGGACATAGAAATACCAAGCATATACCTTTAGCATAGGATGCTGTAGAAGTACCGATCATAGGTTCGAGTAGGACAATATTTTATGCGATCTGTAATGATGGTACTCCGTGGGCAGAATTCATTTTTTATACTCATTATCATCATCTCAATTCATATAAGTCCCATTGCTCCAGCTTCCATCATAACAGGCGAGAAATTGACCTACTATACCGCGCTGGTCAGACGTGTTGGTACAGGGTGTTGTTTTGAGTTTTGCATCTCTTGCATAAATGTTATATGCGTTTTATATCCCTTAGTCGTCTAGTACGATCACCCACGGGTAAGATAGGAGTCTGGTAAATTGTATTCTTACTCCGTCACCACACGGAAAACACAATATTTAACGTTTTTTATTTTCTATTCTATGAGAGTTTAATTTATGTGACGGGTTGAAAAAATCTCGCCTTTAGTCCCCTTATAATTGATTTTGTTGTGAACTGTTTAAAAACCAATTACAAAGTCCAGTAGGCTTTACTCACGGGGATCTCATTTAGTTTCGTTATAAACAAAATTTTCATTAATTTACCCACTTTTTTTTTATCCCATTTCATGGACACTTTTGATTTGTTTTAAATTGGTTCCTTTCATTCAGTTATATTTTTCATCAAAGTAATTTTTAGTTAAGTATTTTATTATATACGTATACTTAAAAATTTTTTCAGTTGAATGGTTTTGGGAGAAAGTAACTGATTGCGTATTTCAGAGACAGAACTAGTTAGACTGCCTATATAATTTTTCTGTATTGTCTAATCTATTTATACGGCACTCCACTTAAACGGCCTTAGCTGTGTGGTAGCGGCTACGAATACTACCAACACTTACTTTGCTCGTGAATGTCGTAAAAGATGACTAAGAGCCTCATAATGACCTGTGCCAACTCCATCTGATGCCGTTTGGTCAACAATTACATTCTCAAGGACAGTTGATGTCTGACAGGCAGCTGGTCACTATTGCCAATAACTTTTACAATATGTACTATAGAAGAGTACATATTGTATCGACCCCGAGTAATTGGAATAAGAGTAGGAGAATAGTGTAAAGATGCGAAAGGGAATGCTCCGATGGTTCGGACATGTGGAAAGAATGCCGAACGAACGTCTGGTTAAGAAGATATACAATGCGAAAGTGGAAGGATGTAGGCACCGGGGGAGACCGAGACTAACCTACCTAGACCAGGTCGGTCAATGTACTGAAGGAAGGTGGTGTCAAGAGTCTCCGAAACCGGCAAGCGTGTACGAAGAGAATTATGAATGTTGAGGAAGCGAGTGAAGTACGCAAGGATAGAGTTCTCTGGCACTCTGTTCTCTCTGTCTACCCTGCAAGGGACATGGCGTGATGGTATGTATGTATGTAGTAAGAGAATGATGACTCCCCTTAAACGGCCTGGCCAATTTTGATGAATTTATTGGTGTATGTTTCGATGGATTCAAAAATGATTTAGATTACAGATATGGATCTTTGATATACCTAGACCGCTGCTTACCAATACACACTCCAAACCCACCCAGTCAGGCTTTCGGCTGTTTCGCTTACCTAATTAAGCGCAATAGCGCATGGCCATTACTCAGACGTCGATCTCCTGCAAGAGTATTACTACCTGGTCCTTCCCTGGACTGGCCCACGGCTGTAGACACAGAATTGTCAACAGCGTGGTACGACCACGCCATTATACATTTCTATGGATGATAAAGCACTTTTGTAGACTGTTTGATACAGATAGAGAATCTTTCTTTCTTGACGATTGATTGACAGTGCGGTCTCTACCCTTGGTTATTTGAATATAATAATTCGTCGATGTATATTAGGTTTATTTTATGAATTGCCAAATTCTGTATTTTCGTGTAGAGAAATCCTGATCATAGCCCTCTCCTACTTGCTCAGCAGCAGCAGAACAATAACAGAATATATGTTCTGCGATTTCTGCAGTCTCTCCAATTTACACCCATAACTCTAGATGGGGTACTTATACCAGTACCTATGCTCGAACTTTCGATCCTCAGTTCAGTTATCCAAAATAATGGTGATCTGAATCGTACGGTGAAGTACAGAATTGATGCGGGATGGATGAAATAGCAGCATATCACCTTGTGGTTCCCGAGTACCCCTTAAATTAAAGGGAAAAAACTACAAATCTTTAATTAGGCCTGCTGTACTGTATGGATTAGGATTATTAATATGTTGGGCTATAAAAGCGACGGATGGGAGAAACCTTAATGTAGCGGAGAGTTGAGATGGATGTGCGGTGCGACGAGAATGGACAAAATAAAGAATGACCATTTATATGTTCTCTTATGAGAATATTTGAAAGTTGCGCCAGTGACGGATAAGTTAAGGAGTGAACGCTTGACGTGGTATGGACATGTGATGAGACGGGATGAAAGTAATATTGTGAGGAAAGTTTTAAGTATAAATGTTGAAGGTTTTAGCGGTAAGGGAAGACTGAAGAAAAGATGGATGGACTGCGTGAATCGTGACATGAATAGACAGGAAGTGACTACAGAGATGACTTGTGGTAGGGTTGTATGGTAGGAGAAGACATATTGCATCGACCCCAAATAAATTGGGATAAGAACAAGATGATGGTGAGCCCTCCCCGTAGTGGGAGAGGTCCCACTACGGGGAGTGCTATGATTTAAGGACTTATATACATTCGTATATAGTCTTATACATTGGTATATAGACTATGATTTAAAGACTTATATCTACATATCGTTCAGTCAATACTGAAACACCTACGTGTTTATCAGTATTGACTAGACATGTGTAAGTAATGCGAGTGATGTATCACACGTAATATTACCTGACCGTGCACTGACCCATTACACATTACGCGACTAAACATCACATCATATTAAACATCACACATCACATTAAACATGACGCGAACACCCGTGTACTGTTCCGCATTTCTGCAATGTTCGGTGTCTGGCAATTCAATATTTATTTTGAGCTTTATTTTCAGAATGTTAAGGCTTATATTTCTTGAGGCCGCCCGCCGTGTATATAGAGAGCTATCGCATTACGCATCACACATGACATTTTATGTCATGTGTGATGTTTGAAGTGATGGTAAAATGTAATATTACTCGGCACGAAATGTAATGCCATATCTCATCACTTCGCGAAGTACTGTTTCGCGCATGTCTAGTATTGACTAAGCGATGTTGGGACTTCTTATAAGGCCGACGTGTAAAAACTACGTTTTTAGTTGTCATAAGTAATCTCTGCTAACACACTGACTGTACTATCGCCCATGGTTCTTTGTTATACCAGGGGTTCAGTTAGGCCGCTACTTACCATTGAAAACCCAAAATCCATTCAGAGAGTTCTGCTACCGATAAGTATCGCTGCGCAACAGCAGGATGTCACTCCTCAGGACGTTGATTTTTGGAAGTATGTTACTTTAATATTCCGGACTGTAGGTATAAAACTGTCAACAGAGTGGGCCTATCATTTATAAAATATAGGCGTATAAATATTTCATCATCATCATCATCACAGCCCATAAATGTCCCACTGTTGGGCTTGGGCCTTCTTCGTAATGGGAGGGAAATTAACCTACTATACCGTGCTGGTCAGAGGTGTTGGTATAGGGTTTTGTTCCGAGTTTTCTTTCTCTCGCATAATTGTTATATCCGTTTTATATCCTTTAGTCGCCTCGTACGATCACCCACGGGTAAGACATGGGGTGGTGAATTGTATTCTTAATCCGTCACCACACGGATAAAAACATTTAAGTGGATAATATTATAAGAATTCTGATGTTTATGCGAGTATTACACATTCGAAATAAAACTACTTTTACGGATTCTATCGAGTTTGTATTTGAATTTTAATTTCCCGACGTTTCAAACACTTTACAGTGATCATGGTTACGGTAGAACGATCCTCCGATAGAATCCGTAAAAGTAGTTTCATTTCAATCGGATAATATTATGCCAAATGAAGAAAAGCTTGAAATAAAATCTTATAGCATATAATCTTCTCAGTATTGATTAGTAGCTCGAATGCCTTCTTTTTTTTTAGGTTGGACTATGGCTGCGTTTCGCCCACCAAATTGGTCTGGGGTGACAGATGAGGCGGTGCGTGACCCCATAGACCCACCGTTCAACTCCTCTCTTCGCCGTGCGAGCTGGTCACCGGTACCCGATCTTTGTTTTCGGTGGCCCGCCCGGCGGTTTACCCTCGCGGATTCCAGCCGTCGACGTCCCGACGGCTGTCGAGTTATCATTCTCACATGGTGGCCTCTCATTGGGTGACCGGACTATTCCCCGGTCCGATCATCCGAGGCCCTCGGCTAGGGCAGACGCAGGTATTCGCGTTTGCGCCGCCCGAGGTGCCGGCGGCGCAAGTGCGCATGGAGGGAATCTTCCCGGGCTCGTTCCGCCGCCTCCTTTTGCGAGATAACAATCTCGCAGAAGGCGGCGACCGCGGCCCAGTTCCTGATGCTGTTGACCATCGCTTTCACGACAGCCGGCAGCGTCAAGTCGGCACCGATAATAGCGACGTGGTCACAGCGCTGCTGGGCCCAGGTCACGCAGACCTCCAGCGTATGCTGCACCGTGTCCTCGTCACTGCCGCACTCGTGGCAGAACGGAGTCAACTTCCTCCTTGCGACCGTGTGCAGGTACTTGCCGAAGCAACCGTGCCCCGACAACACTTGCACCAGCCGGAAAGAGAGGACTCCGTGCCACCGCTCTATCCACACCATCAGTACGGGCCGGAGGGCCTCAACGGTAACAACACCGGACTTCTCCAGCCGCAGAACCCAACGGGTGATGACATCTCGGCGGGCGTCCTCGCGCCAGGTGGCTATCTCGCTAGGCGATGGGGAGCCACCCTCGTCGCGTACTGAGGTACCCGCTGGTAGAGGTCGGAGAGCATCTCCACCTCTAGGTCACACGGGGATGTCCCGATCAATAGGCATTCCGCCTCGATCGACACCGTGCGGTACCCGCGAATGGCTCTCTGTGGTCTCCACAAGAAAGCCCTGAGTTGGACGGTCAGAGACCTCGCCAGCTCGAATGCCTTCTTATTATGAAGAAGACTTGTGGCCAATAATGAAGAAAGATCTCAGAAGAAAAGAAGAATATGAATGTCTTAATTTACACATATCACTGTTAGGTTCGGCTCTCAACTGCGGGCAGGCAATTGACTTACAGTACCACATTGGTTAGACGTGTCAGTATTAGTCTTTCCGTTGAGTCTTCCTTCCCTTCCTTGTCATTATCGAAACTTATATACGTCCTATTGCTGGAGTTAAGCTGCCTTAAAAAAAAAACTGATAATTGATCTACTACAATACAGTGGTCAGACTGAATGGTATTTTTTTTTTTGGTGGGTTATGGAGTGGTCACACCCCGCTAAATCCGTCCGGGGCGACAGAAGCGGCGCGCGACTTAATAGACCCGCCCTACATGTACCTCTCTTCACCGAGCGAGCGGGCCATCGGAACCCGGTCTTTGTCTTCGGTAGACTGAATAGTATAGGGTTTGTTTTGAGATTTTCTTCTTTTGCAGTCTATATTATCTGCTTAAGTCCTTTAGTCATCTTTTACGTACCCACGGGTAAGAGAAAGAGTGATGAATTCTATCGTGTTTGTATTTACACTTTACAGCGTTCATTATCACAGTAGGACTAAGGTGTTTCACGTCCAATAAGTCATCGTTATTATAAATTTTATATCTACTCCTATCATAAGTAGTTTTAAATTACTGAAATTTTTAGCATTTAATATGCTTAATTATTTATAAATACCCGATTACGAAACGAAAAACAGCACGATTGGGCCGGATTCCCAATAGGTGCGGGTTCGAACCCCGCTTGTGACATCATTTTTCGTTTCGTAATTGGGTATTTATAAATAAGTAGTTTTATTTGAAATCTGTGATACAGACAACATTAGAAACCCTTAAGAGTGATGGTATTCTTACTCCGTCACCACACAGATAAATATAAGTAAAAAAAAAGGATATAAGTACTGCATAATCTATCAATTTATAAAATGGGTTATATCTATTTTATTCAAATTAAATGGTTTGTTACGTTCCATTGATCCCAAATATAGTGGGCCAGTTAATAAGAAAGCGTTGGTGTAAACGGTCCACAATTGAATTTGGCCGTGTAATAACAGAGAAATGATCGCGCTTGATACGTCCGCGTCTCTCGAGAAATACTTTAATGTTTAAACTGTAGTGATGTGACGTGATACGTGGTGTTATCGATATGTTTATTTTATGTGAAATTTATTTATAAAATAAAAACTTAGTCTTATTTATATATATTGCACTGGATTGAGTCTTATTAATAAGATAGTTGTATCGGTGAAAATATACCTATAGTATTTTATTTTTGTGAAAAGGAACCTGTATTAATATGCCTTAGTTACAAAGACGAATCATCAAAGATCCATCCATCAGCCCGTAAACGTCCACCATTGAACAAAAGCCTCCCCACGAGAATGCCATTCAAACCAGTCCCGAACCACTGGCATCCAACGGTTGCCTACGACCTTGATATGTCGTCAGTCCATCTAGCGGAGGGTCTTCCTACGCTGCGTCGTCCAATTCGTGGTCGTCACTCGAGAGCCTTTCTTCCCCAACAGTTGTCGGTTCGTCGAGCGATGTGGCCTGCGCATTGCCACTCCAACGTGCTAATTCGAAAGACGAATAATGCTCAGCAACTCTGCATGTAACTGTTGATATTTATGCAGGATTATTTACTATTATGGAGGATTATATACTATTATTGTGTATGGCACGCTGTTAGCAATAATGAAATTAAATAAATAAATAAACTATTTATGACAAGACTTGACTCCGAGACAAAATATTAAGGATAGTGACTAAATAACAATCAGTATTCTTGGTATTAATTACTAAGGGCATGTGACGCTATTAATATTTATTTACTTTATAAGTGATAAAGGTTTAAATTATTCTGTTTATGTACAATAAAAATAATACGCTTGGTTTAATATACTATTTTGAGATGAATATGAAGAAAATAAATACTACTGAAAATATATATTTCAGAATTAAAAAATATATATAAAATAAAATAAATAGATTTTCGTTATAACGAAACTTTATAAATTTTAAACCAATCTAGTCGAAATGTGATTTTAATCAACGTTTCGATAGTGAGAAAATAAATGAAATTAGTGTAGATACATTTTATCGATATAATACTCAAGACGACACTAAATGGGCGGGGACGAGAGCGCGAAATTGGAGGAAAACTTTCGTAAGGGGAAATGAAATGGGATTGATAAAAATTGGAACCAAGCCGCCCGGACAGGGACAGATTTAGAATTAATGTATTATCAATATATTATAGGACAAGAGGACAAGAATAGAAATTCAAATTTCTCTAATGACTTCTGATGTTCACGCGAGTATTACACATCATCATTCTCCTACTCTCATCTCAATTACTTGGGTTCGATACAATATGTACTCTTCTTTCGTAGTACATATGTAAAAGTGATTGGCAATAGTTTTATGACCGGCCGCCTGCCATACGTCAACCCTCCTTGTGAATTTAATTGTTGACCAAACAGCATCAGATGGAATTGGCCCAGGTTTTTTACAACATCCACGAGCAAAGTAAGGGTTGGTAGTATTCATAGCCGCTACCACACAGCACGATTACTAGAGTAATACACATATGGCAATAATATTATTTTTTACGCATTCTATAGCGTTTGTATTTGATTTTTAATTTATTGACGTTTCGTACACTTTACAGCGTTCATGGTCCCGGGAGGATAATTAAAACTCTCGATACCGCAAACGCTGTAAAATGTAAAATGTTTTAATTACTCCTCTAAGGAAAGAAAGACGGGGTTATATTAGTTCATAACAATCTTACTCATCACAGCCCGTAGATATATGTCCCACTGTTGGGCTCGGGCCTCCTCTGTAATGGGAGGGAAGTTAACCTACTATACCGCGCTGGTCAGACATGTTGGTATAGGGTTTTGTTTCGAGCTTTCATTCTCTTGCATAGATGTTATATACGTTTTATATTCCTTAGTCGTCTCTTACGATCACCCACGGGTAAGATAGGGGGTTGTGAATTGTATTCTAAATCCGTCACCACACGGATGGCCAACTTACTATAACCATGCAGTTTAGATATACAGTAGAACCTCGATAAGTTAAAGTCTAAGGGAAACACCAAATATTTTAAGTTATAGAGGTTTTAAGTTATCAAGGGCCTATGTTAGGGATAGGCTTTTAATTTATCAGCGTATATGAGTGTTGTTAATTTTCTTATTGAACTCATTTTAAGCCAGTTTTATCACACAGAAGGTAAAGTGATGTTTCCAGGACAATGATCAAAAACTTATGATTCTAGTAAGCCGTTGTCTTAAAGCTAACCGCCGCAAAGCTTTAAATAATTACGAAGAAGCAAACAATAGATGACATATGTATTGTTTACGTGAACAATTTAACTAGTGCAAGCAACAAATAGGTACTGAAACCTTTTGTTTTGCACACTCTAAAAATGACTTATTGACAAACAATTTTATGTTATAGAGGTTGTGGAAACATTTCTTTAAGTTACTGAGGGCCAACACAGAGATTAATTATTTAAGTTATAGAGGTTTCTTATTTTAAGTTATAGAGGTTTCTTGTTTTAAGTTATAGAGGTTTTGGTCTTTGATGGGAAGGGAACATATTATTTTTTGAAGTTATAGAGGTTTTTAAGTTACCGAGGTTTGAGTTATCGAGGTTCTACTGTATTATATACGGTTAGTTAGACAAGTTTAATTTGGAGTTTTTCTTCTCTTGAATAGGTTTAATATGCATAATATATACCTTAGTAGTCTTTTGTAATACTTATGAGTAAGACAAGCGGTGGTGAATAGTATTCTAACTTCCTCACCACACGCAAGATGTGGTAACATATCGACTTATACGAAGAAAAAAGTTACATTTAAATATGACCTGATCGTTTTTATTGTAGTTATAAAGCTAAACTGATCTACATATGTAATATAGGTAGGTATATATAAGGGGAACTAATATTAGAAAATCAATCAATTCTATATTTTTTTATGTTTTTTTTTGCTTATGGCGGCAAACGAGCAAGCAGCACTCCTGATACTTACTATTATTACTGTTACTGCCGCCCATGGACCTTTGCGATACCAAGGGTATAGCTAGGCCGCTGCCTACCAATAAAAACCTCAAACCCACCCAGTTGGACTGCCGGCTCTCTCGCTTACCGAACGAAGCGCAATAGCACATTGCCATTACTCAGACGTCGATCTTCTGTGAGAGTGTGGACTACCCTGGACGGACCGGCCCGAGGCTGTAGACAGAAAACTATCAACAATATAGTCCTACCACTAAAAACTATACAAAACAATTAAGAAAAATAATGTTGCTGATTTTGTGTTTGACAAATTTTAAGTAGCTCTTCACTAAAGTACCTAGTGATTATGCAGACGTAACTTTATTTTACGGATCGATATAATTATTTTAAAACATTTATTTAATATTATATAATAAAAAATAAAAATTATCAATTATTCAAAATATATTATCGTCCAAATCCATACCTTGCATTTCCGAGGGCTCGAAATTCACTTAGCTTCGTTTGTCGAAGCTTTTCGCCTCTTGAAACTTTTCAATAGCCCGGAATCGAATTCAGGCACCTCCCTATCCCCTACCCGAGTCCCCTTGCTCCCCTTAGCTCGCCTTTGAACACCTGACTGCGGCCTGTGTGTAGTATGTGTGTGAAATAAAATGGGAGTATGTAAACAAGCTTACAATCGGGTTATTTGAAGTTTTTACATTTCACGCGATGTAAATTATTTATTCGCATTGTTTAAAATATGATTATTATAATATAAAATGTAATATATTTGGCGGCTGATTAGCTTACTTTTTTGGGTTAACTATGGTCTAGACACATCCTGCTCATTCCGTCCGGGGTGACAGAATGGTGGCCAATGGCTCCATAACCAATTGTGTTTCCTCCCCATCGCCATCGGACCGGCTAATGGTACCGCTTCCTTGCCATCCATGGCCAGAATTAGCTTACTATAGGTATAATTTAAACTTAGATTATTGTGACTGAATTAGAATAAAATTTACACTCCCTTTCTTACCCTTGAATATCGTAAAAGACAATTAGGGAGCATGAGATGCAAATAACATTGAAGTAAGAGAATTAATTGTCTGTGTGGTGAAGGAGTAAGAATACAATTCACTACTCCTCTATCTTAGACATGGATGTACGTAAGAGACGACTAAGGGATATAAAACGCATATAAGATATAAGCAAGAAAAGGAAAACTCGAAACAAAACCCTATACAAACACGTCTGACCAGCGCGGTGTAGTAGGTTAATTTCCCTCCCATTACGGAGGAGGCCCGAGCCCAACAGTGGGACATATATGGGCTGTGGTGATGATGATGATGATGATTGTAACCCATGGTTTTTGCACTACTTTTCACATACCTATAGCCAGTCATTTTCTAAGTGCACCAATAGATGGTGCCAGTAGCAGCATATCATCAGCATAACCAATATTATTGACACAAGTACTCGTACCATGAATATAGCATCCAATTGGTTAGTACCTATACAATAAAGATTTTTTTTATTTACGTGTGAATTTTCAACCGATTATGCACCATTGGGAGTCCCCATCTATCTATAAACACACCCAGGATACTGTTGTTACTGCTGCGGACGCGCGTGGATAGCGAAGCGTGTCTTTTATGTATAATGCTTTAAATCATCTATCTATACCTGTTTCCGCGAACACTGACGCACTGCAGCGCCACGGCGGCTCAAGCTTATCCTGAGTGCATTTTTATATTGCACACGTAGGTTGCTATACGAGGGCCACCGTAAACAAAGATTGGGTAGGTACCGGTGGCCCACTCGCACGGCGAAGAGAAGAGTTTTGCATGGTGGATCTGTTGGATCACGCGCCGCCTCTTCCGTCACCCCGGACCGATTTGGCAGCGCAACACCATGTCCATAGTCCACTGCAAAAAAAAAAGGTTGCTATACGAGCGTAGGCTAGTCCAGAGGCTGCACGTATAAAATTACTGGCTGAAATTCTTAAATATAAACCGACCTGCGTTCCCTATGTCTTTGTTGTCACTTAGATATTCGGTATACCCAAGTACTTAAAATAGCTAATTCTCTGTATATGCGAACCACAGAGGGATATTTCTGGTATAATACGATAGCCTCTATCGAATCCTCAAAGCCCTCAGCGGTCACCCATAGTCTGGGAAAAGTTGACATAGCCATCTGAGGCTAATAACTAAGTCACACATAAAAAAAACCAGACTTAAAAACCAAAATCTCACTCTTCAACTTCACAAACTGATATGATAATTGGTGGCAATAATAGATCAATAATTTTTAAGGTTATCTCTTTCATACGTCGATAGTTATGTTCAAAATCTTTAACAATAAAATTATATTCATCATATTATGCCGTATGATGACAGACCCGAAGTTTTTCATATAAATATAACATTAGATAAACCGCCAAAGAATGTTATTGGAAACATATCAATAATCGCACTATATAAAAGTATTAGAAAAACTTAATCCTAGCTATGGTCATTTGGCTAAAGCTTTTTCTTTTCTTCCCCCCTATGCATTGTGTAGCAAACATAGTAATGCGAGATGCTTGAAATTCAACACAAAACCGATTTGTCATTGTAGCAAAACTCACAGTGGTCAATTCTTCAAGTACTTCGGACAAAAGGTTCTACGAATTTTGCGGCTTATTAGTACATTTTTTTTTCTTAAGTATAATAAAAGGATTTCGTTTATATTAGATCGGTTTTGTAAAGGTTTTTGTTGTGGATTTTGTTCGGAGGTGTTCGTGGTAAGCTTTTTATTAGTTACGGATTTTATGCTTGGATTGTTTGTGAATGATTTTTTTTTTAGATTGGTTGGTTAATGATTTCTCCATTTCACTTTCAGATAATAAGTAATGATATCTTTATATTGAATTTATGTTATATATTAATCATATGAATCTATTGCTGCACAGATGGCGTAGCATTTAAAATACGATGACCTGATGTGTCTGTGTCATAGATATATAATAGTGGTAGGATCACGCTGTTGACAGTTCTCTGTCTACGGCCGTCGACCGGTCCGTCCGGGGTAGTACCACACTGAGCAGAAGATTGACGTCTGAGTAATGGCAATGTGCTATTGCGCTTGCGAGAGAGCCGGAAGCCCAACTGGGTGGGTTCAGGGATTGTAATGGTAGGCAGCGGCCTAGTTATAGCTTTGGTTATAGCAAAGGTCCATGGACGGCAGTGACACTTACCGCCAGGTGTACTGCTTGCTTGTTTGCCACCATAAGCAATAATAAAAAAAGTCACAATTCCTACGTAGGGCAATACTTTGTGCGATCTAAAAACTTTTGTTCCGAGTCTGGGTGTAATTTGTCTGCGTTAATTATATGTTTGTAAAGTTCTCAGCAAGACAAGGATTATGTTCTTAGTGCAAGGTGTTGCTCTTTAAAATAATATTAAATATTGTATTATTTTTATCATATTATTTCATATTTAAGGCAGAAAAAATCACAGTAAGTACTTATCTAAACTTAGGCACGATATTTACAGTTACATATATTAGCTATGGTAATTTATAGTAAGAACTATTTCGAAAAAAATTATGATTTTAGTTTTTTTTTTTAAATTAAGTGTTACTGCCGCTCTTGTAAATTTTCAAGAATAGGGGTACAGGTAAGGTGGCTGTCTACCAACCAAACCCCATCCAGAACGTTGGGTTTTTTGCTCTCTCACTCATCGAACGAAGCTCAACAGCACATTGCCACTATTTAAACGTCAATTTTCTGCGCGAGTGTGGTACTAAGCTAGACGGACCGGTACGTGGCTGTAGACTGAAAATTGTCAACAGTTTCGTTCTGCTACATTAAAAAAACCGTGAAAATTCTTATACCTACGTAAACAAAGCTGTTCTAGTTTTGTTAAACTCTTTTTTTCTTGAACATATATAAAGAGAATAATAATAATAAGCACCTAAAAGTATCTCGTTTAAAAATAATTTGTTTTCGCATTGAACTTCCCCTAAAAATGACAATTTGCACCAATTAAAAACAGAAAAATACAAATTCAGTTCCCGCTCATAACATATTGGGTGAACGCCTCAAACAAATGTCACTGTACAGCATATTTAACAACATTAAATAAGTATAAAAACAACCAAAAATCAACTTTAACACCTTTGAATATGGTTAAGAATGAACGCAATAATAAATTGGTAAATATTTTTTACACTATTTGCAATTTTATTGTATTACAAGGTTTATTCGTCGCTAACGAGTCAGCAGGGATCCTGTTCGAATGAGAGATACGAGAATGAAAAGAGATGAAAATATGTAATGTGATTTGTTTTGTTGCATTGTGGCATCGAGAGCTACTGGCTGTCAAAGATTTTTGTTCGATTTTTTTTTGTTTATTTTTATGAGAAGTGAAACACTGTGCATTGACAGTGAGGTTTTTTTTTATTTTATTATTCTATTTTTATTCGCTTTCTAGGATAAAGTTATATTATAAGATATAACCGCAAGTCTTGAGTGGCATGAAACAAATATTATCTTTCTTTCTTTCTTTAATCTATTATTGGTTTCAGACACGCTGTCACAATTACTTGAGGGTGAATGTTACAATTGTTACATTTAAGCGACAAATAACGTTATTTGTGTCACGATTCCATAGTTAATGAATGTTATGTATTTATTTTTATGAAGTTTGATCCAAAAGTATGGGGTAGATACAAATATTTGTTTTTGCATTGCTATTATGTAAATGTAGTTTTTAATGGTTGATTAGTAGTTTTAGATTTCTTATGTAAATTTTCTGTTTGGTGACTGAATTAGAATACAATTCACTAGGCATTTTCTTACCGCCACCGAAGACAAAGATCGGGTACCAGTGGCCCGCTCGCACGGCGAAGAGTGGAGTTTGCATGGTGGGTCTATGAGGTCACGCGCCGCCTCTTCCGTCACCCCGGACCGATTTGGTGGGGCGAGACGCATCCATAGCAAAAAAAAAGGCCCTTTCTTACTATTAGTTGAAAGTAAAAGATGATCAAGAGTCTCCGAAACCGGCGAGCGTGTATGAAGAGAATTATGAATGTTGAGGAAGCGAGTGAAGTATGCAAGGATAGAGTTCTCTGGCACTCTGTTCTCTCTGCCTACCCTTTTTTTTTGTTATCGCTGAGGAAATGCTTTTGCGCACATCCCCCGCCAGTGACAGACGGGAGGGTGTGTGGGACTCGCTGGTCATAAGATTGACGGCCGGAATAGCCACTAAAACCTAACAGCGGTCCCTTCCGCGCTTTTACGGGATGCCGGAGAGATCGTCTATTGACATTCTATCCCCGACCTCTCTGCCTACCCTGCAAAGGATGGTGTGGTGATGATATGTTTGTATGTAAATGATTATTAAGATTATTCCTGATGACTAAAGACAGATGATATCGCTAGAGAGTGAGAATAGTTGAAATAAAGCTAGTATAGCTCGTCTGACAAGCTTTGTATAATGGGTTAATAACCGTCCCAGTTTTGAGGAGGTTCAAGCCCAACGATGTAATGTATATGAAAAATGTGGATGAAATTTTTGATGTAAATAGTTTTTTTTTTTTGGGTGGCATATGATATATATTATCATCATCTCAACCCTATATGTACCACTGTTGGGCTCGAGCCTCCTCCATAATGGAAGGGAAATAGACCTACTATACCACGCTGGTCAGGCGTATTGGTCTATACTGATTAGTCAACACGCCTGACCAGCCAGACCAGAAAACCCTATGGTTTTGTTTTGAGTTTACCTTCTCTAGCATAGATGTTATATGTATTTTATATACCTTTGTCGTCTCTCACGATCGCTCACGGTTAAAGTAGGGGGTGGTGAACTGTATTCTTACTGCGTCACCACACAGAAATGGCATATATATTTAGTTATTATCAACGAGTTTTTGCTTGCATAATTTATTTAATGCGCCTCTTGAAAAATCAGTTGTAAAGATTTACAATTTCAGACACATTGAACTCTCTATAAATATAAATATATTTTTACGGACATGGATTAGTTTTACGGATTTTATCGAGTTTGTATTTGTTTTTTAATTGGATGACGTTTCAAATATTTTAAAGCGTCATGGTCATGTAAGAACAATGACAAATCTAATTCAAACGCGATAAAATACCGGGGGAGACCGAGACTAACCTACCTAGACCAGATTGGTCACGTACTGAAAGAAGATGGAGTCAAGAGTCTCCGAAACCGGCGAGCGTGTATGAAGAGAATTATGAATGTTGAGGAAGCGAGTGAAGCATACAAGGATATAGTTCTCTGACACTCTGTTCTCTCTGCCTAACCTACAAGGGATATGGCATGATGATATGTACGTATGTATAAAATTTCTACAAATATTCTCTTTAAGTTTTAAATATTTTTCTGCTAAGAAGTTGACTTCATTTTGGAAGACCAATCGCAGTTTTGAAACCGTTTAATACTGATCTGTGGTTTCGCGTATTGTAATAAGTATAGAAGCAATAAACTACTTTAACATGATTTATTAGATCAGTAGCATTTTCTGGGAACTTATAGCATAATTGGAATTGATGATCCGTTTCCAAAGCGTAACGAAACAATTATACCTCCTTTTTTTTGGTCTATGGTCATTATATCCCGTGTTTTCTTTTTAATCTATGGTCTGGACACAATTCGTCCGTTTCGGCAAAAGTATCACTCCTTCGGAAGACCTATGTTTGGTAGTGGAGTTAATATCACCGCAAAGTAAACTAGAAGGAAAACTAGAAATTTGATCGCAACAGTATTTGTCCTTTAGTCATCTTCTAATTACGTAAAACGAAGGCCTGGTCACGTATTGTATTCTCCTATCACTATATGAATAACATTACCAGTAGACCTATTTACCTACAAAAGACTGAATAAACACACATCTGTCTCTCCAAACAAAGGTTAAAAAAATTACTAAAGAGAATTTTATAAAGACTTTATCAGATCGGCGATTTTCAAGCAATTTGCGGCGAACAAACGTTAGTGGGCTGAACTTAGATACAATCTGTAGAGTCCTTTGTAATCGTATAACGAGAATATTAGTGAAGAAATTGTTTGATAGATTTATTATATAATTTAGAATAAAAAGAAACATTCTTAACTTGAAGATTTAACCCTATGTAACTACGGGATAAGAATATAATTGTCGTCACCCCTTTACTTTGCCTCTTGAAGTCATAAAAGTCGGCTAGGAGAGTGGGAAGCAGTTCTCTTCTAGAAAAACGCCAACTCGCCTGCTAAACGTGGGGGTTTTACATGAGGATTACAGCTATATCCGCTAATCTGAGCAGTATGAGGGAGATCTACGTCCAGCATTGGACGGTAAAAGACTGTATGATGATGATGAGATGAGATGAACTTGAGGATTTGATAAATTTATTAAATGACTGTTAAAAGATTGAAAATATAATGAATCGCTACCCGGTACCTTCTTGTAGAGGTCATAAAAATTGAGTAAGGGTTTAAATGAATGCTACAGTTTTGTATCCCTTTCATTTGAAGCCTATATCTAACTCTAGACGTCCATAATCTGATAGATGAATGAATCGAATGATTAGTGAACATTCAATTCGTTTCATCGTCATCATATATATCCAACTGCTGGTTTCGAAGCTCCTCCACAATAGGAAGGTAATTGACCTACTATAACACGCTGGTCAGAAGGATTCGCATACCTTTCTATAGAATGAAATTAATAGAATGAAATCATCATCATTCTTTCTTATTATAAATGCTTGGTATAGACACAATAATATTCTCTTCTAGCATAGTACATATTAGAAAAATTTAGGCCATAGTTTAACGGCCGCCGTTTGTGAATGTAGCCTCATAGCCTCACTCCTGTTTCCCAGAGGGGTAGGCAGAGACTACGGATTGCCACAAACCACGAACCTGACATACCTCCATTGCTTCATTCACACTCATCACAGTCTTCATGCATGCTCTACGGTTACGCGTACTCTTAACCTGACCTTTCGATATCATCTTCAATTTGATCCAAAAAGGTACGACGTGGTCTTCCCCTTGTAATCGTCCCACTCACACTCGCTTTGTATACTTGCTTAGTCAACCTTTCTTCTCTCATTCTTTCCACGTGGCCAAACCACCTCAGCATCCCCTGTGAACGTAATTTTTTTTATTGCTCTTGGTGGCAAACGAGTATGCAGCAAACCTGATGGTATGTTTTGCTGCTGCCCATCATCATCACTTTTGCAATACGCCACTGCCTAACAATGAAATCCTAAATCCACCTAGAAAGTTGGGTTTCCGGCTCTCTTGCTCACCGAACGAAGCGCAACAGCAGATTCTCTTCTCAAAAAACACTTCTCAAAAACACACACTTCTCAAAAATCGATTTTAACTAAGAGTGTGGTAGTAGCGGCAGTAGACAGAAAACTGTCAACAGTGTGCTCATACCGCTATTAAAATTTCGCCCAGGTCTATGTTGAGCTCTTACGTTGTTTTTTACCACATCAATAAGCAATGTGAGGGTTGGTAATATTCGTATCCGCCATCACACAGCAAATGTATAGAATGACATATCAACATAATATTTTCTGGTCTGTAATTAATATATCCATTACGTATTCAAGTAGTATACACGTCACTGATATCTGACAACGTATCTGAACTAGCTATTACGTCAGAACATGCATTTAGCGCCGCGGGGCGCTCACGACAAACGCGATAACTTTCTTTTCTGTTGACAATATGTTAGGGTTCGTTGAAAACAGGCTTAATAAAAATATATTTTTGGAGTTTACTCCTTAAGAATCGATTTTCATATAAGGCGCCCGGTATGAGAAAAATTTGAGGAGTAAAATCTAGTGATCGAATGACCTCGTTATGTTTTTTGTGCGGTACCTATTCTGCGCACCTTTCACTTTCTGACGTGAGATAATACTTCACTGAAAGGTTTTAATAAATGTAAATAAATATATATATATATATTATTTTTAGTCAAATGAGCTTTTTTTGCGCCTGTTTTGATAATTGTTTTTAAGGAGTAAACTCCAGTCGTGCGTCGGAGCTGACACACACTTTTATTTTTTAATGCTAATGGTGGCAAACGAGCAAGTAGCATAGCTGATGGTAATATAAGTATCATTGGCGCCCATGGACCCTTGCAATATCAGGTGTATAGCTAGGCCGCAGCCTACCAATAAAATCCTCAAACCCACCCAGTTGAGCTTAAGCTTTAAGCTTAGACTTATTAATAAGTCTTTTTATTGGGACTAATCCCAGCACACATTCTCTGTACTGTAATTCCTGTAAGTCAGGATTCACAATGGTCTCCGTAAGAGATACTGAGGTTTGATCCTCAGGAAGTACCGGGCAGCACTTTTAATTGTCGTGGGAATAAAATTAGTTATTTTATTAGAAAAGAAAACAGGAGAAATTGAAAATAATTCCACTTCCCTTCTATGCAAAGTGGGAGATATGAAAGAAAATTGGTTAATAGACGAATATATTATAGGATGTACTGACGTGAAGCGCAGTAGTGCAGCATTATGGATATGACAGAGCTTATGGGGCCTATATGTGAGCCTTAAATTTGATTATAGTTAGGAATTCTTGCAATATTTAAACTAATATATCTAAATCAATATTAACCTGTTCTCATCAGCCAGGCTGGCCACGGATATCAAGGAAGCGGTCCCAGTGGCCGGCCTCATGGCGATGGGAAGGGAATACGAATATGTAATTGTTGACTAAATGATATCAGATGGAGTTGGCTGAGGTCGTTATTAGGCTCTTAGTCGTCTTTTACGACATCTACGAGCAAATTCAAATTCATTTATTATGCATAAACCCTGCGAGGGCACTTACATACTCGTATTGTCATTTTTTTTGCATTTAAAGTTAATCTATTAAACTACCATCGGATCGGAATGAGATCGCTACTGAGAAGATCCGGCAAGAAACTCAGCGAGTTTGTCTAATTATATTTTATCTATGTTATTATAATTTTTTTTTCGTTTAAAGTAAGGGTTGGTAATATTCGTAGCCGATATAACACAGCGAACACCATACAATGAAGTAGAATTATCTATTTATATAAAATATATCCACATACAGAACCCTATGAAATAAACACCAAATTAGTTTAAAGTAACAATATTAGAGACGGGATCTCGCCAGCGGGTGTTCAGGATCGATCCCGGACGGGGTTTGACGCTGTTAAGGAATCATGTCCCGCGGCTAACAAACTGTTCAAATCAACTCTGTAATATGAAAGTTTAGGGGTGTATTTTACATTTAAATTAACTAACATATAAATAATATATTATATTATTAAATTGTATATGAGAGGTTGATTATTATTATCTTATATACATTATTATATAATATTCAGCGAAAAATATTCCAAAGCGATGGCGACCTTTTTTTTTTTTTCTTTCTTCCTTGCTGGGTGGACCATGGATGTGGTCGCGCCCCGGCAAATCGATCCGGGGTGACAAAAGAGGCGGCGCGCAACCCTATGGACCCACCCTGCAAACACCTCTCTACGCCGTGCGAGCGGGCCACCGGTACCCGATCTTTGTCTTCGGTGGCCCGCCCGGCGGTTTACCCTTACGGGTTCCTCCCGTGTTGACGCCCCGACAGCTTTCGCCGTCGGGGCGTCGCCTTCACGCGGTGGACTCACGTCGGGTGACCGGACAATTCGGACCGGACAAGCAATGGCGACTTGGATTGTGCGTTGAAACACAGAATTGATTAAATGGCGGCAGGTCACGGGTACAACATGCAACCCCAAAGTACCCTCTAAATTAAAGGGTAAAATATATAAAATCCTAATTAGACCTGCTGTACTATATGGATCAGCATGTTGGGCGACAAAAGCGACGGATGAGAGACGACTACATGTAGCGGAGATGCGAATGTTGAGATGGATGTGTGGTGTGACGAGATTGGATAAAATAAGAAATGAGCATATAAGAGGAAGTTTGAAACTTTGAAAGTAGCGTCAGTGACGGATAAGTTAAGGAGTGAAAGGTTAACATGGTATGGACATGTGATGAGACGGAATGAAAGTAATCTTGTGAGGAAAGTTTTAAATATGAATGTTGAAGGCTTTAGGGGTATAGGAAGACCTAAGAAAAGATGGATGGACTGCGTGAGGTAGGATATGGATAGACAGGGAGTGACTGCAGAGATGACGTCTGATAGGACTGTATGGAGGAAGATGACATGTTGCGTTGACCCCAAGTAATTGGGATAAGAGCAAGATAATGATGATGATATTATATAATATTCAGCTGTGTGGTAGCGGCTACGAATACTACCAACCCTTACTTTGCTCATGGATGTCGTAAAAGACGACTAAGAGCCTTATAACGACCTAAGCCAACTCCATCTGATGCCGTTTGGTCAACAATTACATTCCCAAGGAGGGTTGACGTCTGGCTGGCGGCTGGTCATAAAACTATTGCCAATAAATTTTACAATATGTACTATGAAAGAAGAGATACATATTCTATCGACTCCAAGTAATTGGGATAAGAGTAGGAGAATGATGATTGTATAATATTCGTGATGTGATGGTATAAGAATGCAATTCACCACTATTATCGTACCCTTAGTTTTCATAAAAAAATGACTTTAGGCATGTAATATATAGATATTGTCTTGTATAGACAAGATAAGGTAACTCGAAATTAAAGTCTATAATCCGTTTGGCCATTGTGGTATAACAGGTTCATTTCCTTTCAATGTGAAGGAAAATTGACTCCAGCAGTTGGATGTTTATGAGCTAAGATGATGATGATTGTAATATTTTATGTCAATTATCATCATCATCATCTCGGCCCATATATGTCCCACTGTTGGGCTCGTGCCTCCTCCATTATGTAAGTTTAATTGACCTATTATACCACGCCGGTCAGACGTTTTGGTATAGGGTTTTGTTTCGAATTTTTCTTCTCTCACATAGATGTTATACATACATACATACATATCATCACGCCATATCCCTTGCAGGGTAGGCAGAGAGAACAGAGTGCCAGAGAACTCTATCTCTGCATACTTCACTCGCTTCCTCAACATTCATAATTCTCTTCATACACGCTCGCCGGTTTCGGAGACTCTTGACTCCACCTTCCTTCAGTACATGACCGAGATGTTATATGTATTTTATAACACTTAGTCGTCTCGTACGATCACCCACGGGAAAAATAGGGGATGGTGAATTGTATTCTTACTCCATCACCACACGGAAAGTCAATATGTCAATCAAATTATGTTAAATTCTTTACTTGTTAATAGTTATTCTCTTTTGAAATTTTTCATTTCATTCGTTTTTATATTTGAAATGATGACATTGCTGTATTGCCATAAATACATCGAAGCGATGTTGCCAACATTCACGTTATGTTGCCAACACTTTCTAATATAAGGTATATCTAATAGTAACACACAGTAGTATAACACACAGACGCACACACTTGCATGTGCACACACATACGCGCGCACACGCACAAACGTACACACAGACACACGCTCATGCACACACACACACACACACACACACACACATAAACACACACACACACACACATAAACACATACACACACATAAAAATACACAATACAATAGATTCACGGGGATGGCTGAAAATCAGCGCTGTTCTTGTGACAGCAGAAGCTGAACCAATTCCTTTTGCCTACTAGATTTAATTTTGTTTATTATAATTGTTAGTTTTTAATTTAAGTTCTGAAAAGGCAATAAATTATTATTATTATTAGTAAACTATGAGAAACGTAAATTTTTAGTAGCACATAACTGTCGCTCAAGGAACTTTACACAAGTCGTTGTCTATAATAAGATGGAATTTGGGTCTCCAGTTTTACGCTTAATTTGCTCATCATCATCATTCTCCTACCCTTATCCCAATTACTTGGGGTATATACAATATGTACTCTTCTTTCATAGTACATATTGTAAAAGTTATTGGCAATAGTTTTATGACTGGCCGCCTGTCAGACGTTAATCCTTCTTGGGAATGTAATTTTTGACTAATGGGCTTCAGATGGAATTGGCCCTGGTTGTTATAAGGCTCTTAGTCGTTTTTTACGACATCCACGAGCAAAGTAAGTGTTAGTAATATTTTTAGCTGCTACCACACAGCATATTCGCTCATAGGTAAATAAATGCCTGTGTTTTTTTTGGGATCTATTAGCATCCAACATTGGGAAGGTACATGATAGACGCTACTAAAACTGGGTTGAAATGTACTGCTTCTTTATGGATTTTTTTTAATCAAGATGTATTGTGGTATAGGATGAAAACACCCGTTATCGGCTCGCACGCACGCTCATTCGATTATGTTCACGAAAAAAAAAACATTGTTGCCGCGTAGCTACGTGGAAAACGGTATCCACAGAGACTTTTTTGAGAGAATTTTAGTTGAAATAAATAATTTAAAGGTTGTTTTTGAAATGAAAATTTCTTTAGCACTATTGTAATTTAAATATTGATGAAACGAAATAGTAACATTAATGACTATTTTACAAACTAAATTTTAGGTAGGTAGACAATATAATTTAGACATAAAATTAATGTTAAGTGTCAAATGTGTTAGAATTCAAGTTTTAGATAACATAAAATTTTATTTAGCCTCAATTGAAAAGGAATAAAAATTAATGTTATTATACTTTGGCATTTGTATTGCCTTAGCTATCAAGCAATCTTAGCCAGATGGCCGTGGTGGTGAGGCAGCCATCGACGGTGGGGTACTGTTGACGGTGTCGCTAAACATCGCCAAACAATTCAATAATCTGCTATTCAACAGCATCAAATCATATCAACTCATTTATTGTGCATAAAGACATTTACATATTGCTAGTTTTACATTTTGTTCAAAATAATCTGCCACCAGAAGTAGGTACTAAGTAGATCCGGACCATAAACTGCCAAAAAAAGGGGTCAAAACAACTTGAAGCTTGGGAGTCGTTGGGAAAAATAGGTATGAATTACATATATGTATCAAAGAGTTTAAAGGACGAAGGAATGAGATTGATTACTGGTACATGAGCCGTGTGGTTACGAAATAAGAATACAATTCACCACCCCCCTATCTTACCCGTGAGTGATCGTAAGAGACGACTAAGGGATATAAAACGCATAAAACATCTATGTAAGAGAAGATAAACTCGAAACAAATACCCTATACCAACACGCCTAACCAGCGTAGTATAGTAGATCATTTTCCCTCCTATTATGGAGGACGTTCGAACCCAACAGTGGAATAGTCAGATATAATATGAGCTGAGATGATGAAGATGTTAACTGGTACATGATAAGAAGCTGTTACTTTAGTTATCACAAGCCACGTTGTGTATGGGCTGAGAAGACCTATTTAAGATTAAGCTACTCGTGAAGTATAAATCCTAAAGATATACTAAGGACTTCATCAAAATCATCACCACCTCATTTCATTTATAATTATATAGTTCACTGCTAGACTGATGCTTCCTCCAAAATAGGAAGATCTGACAGATTAATATAGCTAGAGCTTTATTTCGATTTCGTAGATGTTGTCTGCATATTATATCCCTTAATCATCTTTTACGGCACCTACGTGCAAGAAAAGCATTGTATTTTTACTCCGTCATTACACGGAAAATATCTGTCTATTGGGAGTAGCTGTTTGGGCAGAAATTTTTCATAGTTATAGTAAAATAAGAGAAATTTTGATAGTTGCGTTAGTGACAGGAAAGTGATAGAGTGAACGTGTGACATGGTATAGACATGTGATGAGACGGGATGAAAGTAATGTAGTGAGAAAAATTTTTAATATGAATGTTGAAGGGGTAAGGGTAGACTAAAGAAAATCTGAATGGATTGCGTGGAACATGATACGAATAGAACGAGAGTGAACGCAGAGATGACATCTGATAGGATGGTGTCGCAGAAAAGGACATATTCCGTCGACTTCAAGTACCTAATTGTATCTCAATTGAGCAGGATTATGTTGATGATGATTAGTAAAAAAAAAATATGATGAATGTGAAAATAAATCTCCATATATTTCGTTAGCCCGCGTTAAGTGATGTAAAACGGCAAAAATTGCTTGCCAAATCACTGGCGTTTTTTAATAATTGTTTTATGCTCTAACAAATGAGTTTGAAATTGGATCGGGCTCGAAGCGCTTACAAAAATGGATGCTTAATACGATTAGAGTGAAAGGGACAGAGATATTGGAACAAAACGAAATAGAGATACCCCTTTAGTGCTTTTTGTTCTTTTATAAACGTTTTTGTTATTTAGTTGCATTATTCGTTTTTGTAGTTGTTTCACTATTGGATTTGATGTTCAATTTAAAACGTCTAAATCACGTCAGTATAAATTGTCATCGTTTTTGAAGTTTTTTTCTTTATGTTAATTTTCATTTTATATTACGCTAGTATTAAACATATGAAATAAAACTGTTTTTATGGCATTTATCGTGTAAAGAAACGGTGTGACGTTACGTAAAATGCGTAAAAACTGTTTTATGTATAATTAGGAGGCAATAACTAAGTACGAATCTTAATATATTTCTACAGTGAAATTTCAAGTTTTATTTCAAATCACATTTATTTTTTTAATTTTTCAAACATTCGTCAGTAATAGAGACGAAATACCACGTGAGTAGCCAAAGGCGCTCTTCTGAGTTTATATCTCATCATTCTCCTACTCTTATCCCAATTACAATATGTATTCTTCTTTCATAGTAGATACATATTGTAAAAGGTATTGGCAATAGTTTTATGTCCAGCCGCCTGCCAGATGTCAACCTTCCTTGGGAATGTAATTGTTGACCAAACGGCATCAGATGGAGTTGGCCCAGAGCGTTATAAGGATTAGTAGTATTCGTAGCCGCTACCACACAGCGAGTTCTTATCTCAATGTTTTTTTTTTTTTTTTTTTTTTAAATGTTTACCTAAACATTTGTGTAGAAATGTAAGCAGTAAACGTAGGATGTTTTTGCTTGCTTTTGATGACAGAAGAGAAAGCGACACATCTCGTAGGTATTCTGCTATACCAGGGGGATAGCCAGTTAGTTGCTTACCGTGGCCACCGACCCCGAGGACCGTGTATCGATGGACTGTCCACATGTCGCTTGAGAGAAATTACTAATATTCTGTAGTTATAGCGTATTATAGTAAAAGTTATAAGTCTCTTGAAGTCTGAGCTTGCACTTGAAAGTTTTCTTAAAAAACGTTCAAAAATTTACTTTAAAAAAAGTAGGTACAAAATATTCTCAATATGTTTTTTGATGATTCAAGGACCTTTCGATAAGAAAAAGAATATTTATGTATTTTCATCAACGAGCTAAAATAAAATATAAACACAATAAAATAAATGTTTACAGCAAATTGCCAGAGATACGATGTAATGTGATTGCCGCCTCGTCTTAAGGCGCCAATAATTATCCGTCGCTGGACAGAGACGTGGTCCGAGCAGTTCTGAAGGAGCGACAGAGACGAAAGAGGACAGAAGAAGGAGAGAGGGGGATGGACGATTATGTTGTTTCAACTTAATAGGCTTTTTATTGTTTTATATTATGCTTGTTCAATTAGGTCGATTACTCTTTAGTGAAAAATGTGTTGACGAAACTATTTTATTTTAAATTAATTCCGTTTCATGATGGAGTAAGAACAAATTAGTCACTGTGCTTTCCTTCCCTGCGTGTCTAACTAATCTAAGAGATGGTATCACATACTATAACTGTAAAAAAAGGAAAACTTTAAATATCGACGCATCTAATCAGCGTAGTACTTATAGTAGGTAAAATGTTTTCTTAATTAATAAAAAACTTGCTTACGAGCGGAATATGATAGCCACCGATGGTATGGACATTAGACAATCATTTTTCGCACGAAATCAAGTTTTTATAAATAATTAAGTATATTAAATGCTAACTTTTTGTGAGATTAGGTAAATGAAATGATATTTCATTTCATTCACCTAAACTAGGTACCTATTTACAGGAATTTTTCGAAAATTATATTGGATTTTTATTTTGTCGACATTTCTAATACTTTTCAACGTTTGTGGTCACGGGAGCACTTTTATTCATTTATTCATGGACATCCTGTAATTCTTAATAACTAAAATAATTTTTAAGAATACTTGTTTTGAACAGTTACCTGTTTGGATAGCGTTTTCGCGTCTATAAATTATTTCCATTCCTATGAATTTCATTCAGTGTAGTTGTATGGTAGCGGCTTCGAATACTACCAACCCTTACTTTGCTCGTGGAAAGTCTTAAAAGACGACTGAGAGCCTTATAACGACCTGGACCAACTCCATCTGATGCCGTTTGGTCAACAATTACATTTCCAAGGAAGTTTGAGTTCAGGCAGGGTCATAAAACTATTGCCAATAACTTCTACAATATGAAAGAAGAGTACATATTGTATCTACCCCATGTAACTGAAATAAGAGTAGGAGAATGATGATGATGATATGAATTTCATTAAGTGATATGGCCATACAGTAAATAAGACCCATCGCAGACTTACTAAAAATATTGGATAATATATGTAATATAGATTTCAAGTACAGCGGTTACGGACTCATTAGGAGCTCTTTTTTTTGCGGTGGGCTATGGGAGGTGATCACGCCCCACCAAATCGGGCGACGGAGGAGACGGCGCGCGACTTCATAGACCCATCCTGCATAGTGCCTCGCTTTGCCGTGCGAGCGGGTCACCGAAACTCAATCGTTGTCTTCGGTGGCCAAGCCCTAAAACATTAACAGAAGACGTCGAAAAGTTGATTGCAGTATTGTTATTTTATATTAAAAATTAATAAGCTTTTTATGATGACGGAGTAAGAAGTAAGACTCGTGGTTGTAGTAAAATATGACTGAAAGATATAATATTTATATAACAAAATCAAGAGAAGGTAAATTTGATATTAAACTGTTTATTAACCTGAATGACTAATGTGGTATAGTAAGTTAATTTCCTTTCTATTGCGAAGGAAGCACGAACCTAGCAGTGGGGTGTAGGTATATGATGATAATGATAAAAAAAATTAGTCAAATGAAAAATTACCGAATAAGGAATTGCCCGAAAGCTCTTTAAGTGTGCAATTGTGTACAAATTAGTCGGTGCTTATACAAGATTACACCGAGATGTTCTCTCGCAAATGAGATTATTTCTCGTTCGCTCGCTTTGTTTACACTTAATTTATGTTTCAAATCGTTTCGTCGGCAACTGCTTAATGAGAGCCTTCATAAAGCACTAATTATAGCTGTGAGATTTTAATTTTGGATGATATTATTTTTTTATGATCAAATAAAATTGTCTAGTTGATTGTAGATATTTAAACGGCAGCAAATTTTCACTAAATCTACTGAAAATCTCACAAGAAATGATGCTCAAGTAGACTAAGTAGCGATCTCTCATTCTGAACGTTGCAGGTTTAATTTCCAAGCAGAACATATTATTGTACGATACACAAAAAGAAATATTCTGGGCCTGTGTGTAAATTGTGTCCGTAAATTGCATATCTGCGAAATTACCCGCTACACAATAATTTATTCCCAAATGCAAGTTATTGTTTATAAAAATGACTTTTTTATGGTTTATCACTAATATTTTATATACTGTATATTACAAGCCTTTATTTAAAATAAATAAATAGATATATCGCTTGTACGGAAGAATACAAAAAAGCAATAATTTCAGGAGGGTCAAAATAAGTATTTATATTTTTTCATCTCGGTTAAGCAACGATTTCAAATGCACAAACGTCAGCATAGTACCTATCGTTAAGTGTCTACGAAGAGTTAATAGAGAGAACTTATAATATAAATATAACACGCTTCCAACACCCGAAATTGAAATATAATGGAAATTGTAATTGTTAGAGTTGTGTCACTATTCTTCCGGACAAGCGATATGTCTTCTGTATGATGACGGAATAAAAATTCCACTTCTCTTACATATATACATACATATCATCACGCCATATCCCTTGCAGGCTAGGCAGAGAGAACAGAGTGCCAGAGAACTCTATCTCTGCATACTTCACTCGCTTCCTCAACATTCATAATTCTCTTCATAGACGCTCGCCGGTTTCGGAGACTCTTGACTCCACCTTCCTTTAGTACATGACCGATCTGGTCTAGGTATTCCACTTCTCTTACTGGTTAATAATATTAAATTAATATAACCAAATTCTGATTTCGATTTTTTACTTTCTTTGTGACTTATAAATAAATATTGCACTTATAAAAACCCGATTACGAAGCGAAAAATGATGTCACATGCGGGATTCGAACCCGCACCTATTGGGAGTCCGGCCCAATCGTGCTACTAATAGGTGCGGGTTCGAATCCCGCATGTGACATCATTTTTCGCTTCGTAATCGGGTTTTTATAAATAATTAAGCATATGAAATGCTAAATTTCAGTAATTTGAATATTGCACTTCTTCAGATTGCTTCAGATAGCTTATTCATAATCACTGTCCGTCAGTTATTATCATTAATTGTGGACTTTAATGAATACTACTGAACTGATAGGTACAACGAACTAATAGACGGAAGGATTTACTGCATTATTTTTGGTTGAGATAATCCATTCGTAAAACAAAGCAAATAAAATCTAAATATCCAAATCTTATACTATTTTCTTAATAAACATGAAAATATAGAGAAAGCACTTACACATATTATATTTATATACATAACTTGAGCATTTCCTCTACGATATATTCAATGAAATGTCAGATTTTTGTTATATAAAACCATAAAACACACAAAATAATTTGATTTGTAAGGAATTTAAGAACGTCCTAAAAATGTGATGTTTCACGTTCCCGCTTGAAGTCCAGGATACATTTATTGACTGTGACTGCATAGATAGCGTAGTGGTTAAGATCGCACCGACCTTCCGTGCCAGTGCCGTGGGTTCGATTCCCACGTAGGACAATACTTTGTGTGATCCACAAAGTGTTGTTCTAAGTCTGGGTGTAATTTGTCTGCGTTAGTTGCATGTTTGTAAAGTCCCCCGCAATACAAGGATTACTTCCTTAGTGCAGAGGGGTGTCTTTCAAAAAAAAAAAAATTAAAAAAAATATAGAGATCATTTAGATTATTATTGGATCTCAGTACTTTGTATCGTGAATCTCGCTTGAGTAATTGTCAGGCACTTAAGCGCGTGGCTACAATCCATTCTGTACGCTGTTTGATTCGATTTTATGTCTATTATTACTGCTTTAAGTATAAGCTTCGTCATTGAATTATTTGTTATACTTTGTCTTAAGTGAATTATTGAGTAATAAGTGAGTATTTCATTGCTTATTTTCTTTTTTATATAGGCAAAGGTCGATCATTATTAGTCTACGTGTGTGAACAGAATGTTTTAACCAATTTAACTATTTTTATATATCTATGCGTGTGATGATGATTAAATGAAATGCGATGTCTACAGAAAATCTGTGGAGTTAGACTGACCGATCGCATTCGTAACGACGACGTAAGAGAGCGAGTAGGTATGAAAGAGAGTATTGGTGTAAAGATGCGAAAGGGAATGCTTCGACGGTTCGGACATGTGGAAAGAATGCCGAACGAACGTCTGGTTAAGAAGATATACAATGCGAAAGTGGAAGGATGTAGGTACCGAGGGAGACCGAGACTAACTTACCTAGACCAGATTGCTAGTCACGTTCTGAAGGAAGGTAGAGTCAAGAGTCTCCGAAACCGACGAGCGTGTATGAAGAGAATTATGAATGTTGAGGAAGCGAGTGATGTATGCAAGGATAGAGTTCTCTGGCACTCTGTTCTCTCTGCCTACCCTGCAAGGGATATGGTGTGATGGTATGTATGTATGCGTGTGATAATTAATTGAATGTAGTACCAACCGTTCCTACCCCATAGGTGTAGTAAAAGATAAAAAGCATTCCTTCCATGCTCTCATACTTCTCATTTCGGGTTCTTCCTCTACAATGGAAAAGAAATCGACATGTCATCCCACACAGGTTTAGCATAAGGTATCGTGTTATGTTTTCCTTTTCTTATCAATGTTAGTCGTCTTTTACGACACCCTTTTTTTTTCTTGCGCTGGACTGTGGATGTGGTCTCGCCGCGCCAAATCGGTCCGGGGCGACAGAAGAGGCGGTGCGGAACCGCCTTGCAAGGACACCTCTATTCACCGTGCGAGCGGGCCACCAATACCCGACCTTTGTCTTCGATGGCTGTCTATTGCGACACCCACGAGTAAGATGGTGTGGTGAATTGTATTATTACTTGGTCACAATACGGCTAAATAAGTACTTTACGTGAGTAGATTAAATTTTACTCTATCTAGTCAGAATGCTATTCCTATCCAGTGTAAACTTACTTTTTTTTCGGCCTGATATGCTCCAGCCTTACCTTGCTCAGTTAACAGTCAATACAAGCAATATCGATTAAAAGGTAAATCATGATTACAGCCCATATATGTCCCAATGTTAGGTTCAGGCGTCCTTCGTAATGAGAGGGCAATTAACCTACTATACCGTGCTGGTCAGACGTGTTGGTATAGGTTTTTTTTTTGGAGTTTTCCATCTCTTGCATATATGTTATATGCGTTATATATCCCTTAGTCGTCTCATATGATTACCCAGGGGTAAGATAAGGGGTGGTGAATTGTATTCTTACTGCGACACCACACGGTAAAATTATTAACTCAACTCATATACTTATGTTCCGTTGCTCGATTTGAGCCTTTTTCAGAGCGGCATTAACCTATTCAACCATGCAAGAGTAACGGCCCGACTAGAAATTTTTTCGTCTTCCTTAGCAGGACCCGACCGGGCATGCCCGATCTGGACCAGATAAGGTATGTAACGCAGAAGATATATCTGGACCCGATCAGGAAAACCTTATCGGGTCCAGATCAGGCATTCCTGATCGGGTCCAGTTCAGGCGTTCCTGATCGGGTCCGGATGAAATTTTACTGATCGGAACCAAATCAATCATCTGCGTTATATATCTTGCCTGATCCAAAACAAGTATGCCCAGTCCGGTCCTTTTAAAAAACATGAATATCTTAAAGAAAATGTTTAATAGGTAAAAATATAAATTAATATATGACGTAGCCACCGAATGCAGTGCTATATTCTTATCATAGAGAGTCCCAGTGAGCCGTTCCGATTATGGCGCAACCACCAGATGCTAACGACTGCTGTCGCCTGAATCTCTTATTCATGACCTGATCGATCTGTTTTAATCTGATTCTACAACTAATTTAATATTAGGCCATGTCATTACGCTTCGAAGAACCTTAACACCGCGATTCAAATAATGACGTCATTTTACTAACGCCATCTATTTATTATGACCCAAAACATTAAATGTTAGAATGGTTGTTACAATATAATATTTCTATCTATCTATGTTTTCAAATGTTAGGTACATTTATATATATATATATATATATATATATATATATATATATATATATATATTATTTATTTTTTACTTTAAATATAAATAATTTTTATATTATTAATTAAACATTATTATTATTATTAAATACATATGATTAATTAAAGATTTCAGATTAATCTCCTCTGATGCAAATACAATTTCGCCGTGGCATAAATATGACAATGATGTCACTTTTTTGAATTTTAATTGATATTTTTTTTGTGTTACGAAAACTGGTTCTAGTTCTGATATACTACAAGCCTTACTATATACTTGATGATATTTCACATCAGGCTATCCTTATTTGGTCCTGATCTGGCCCTGATCCGGTATGCCTTGGCATACTAGATGTTATTTCACATCAGGCTATCCAGATCAGGACCAGACCTGGTCCTGATAGGGTTTGCCGGATCCGGCATGCCTCATTCTGTCTTGATCGGGCCCTGATCCGGTATGCCTTACCATACTTAATGATATTTCACATCAGGCTATCCTTATTTGGTCCTGATCTGGTCCTGATTCGGTATGCCTTACCATACTTGATGTTATTTCACATCAGGCTATCCTGATCAGGACCAGACCTGGTCCTGATCGGGTTTTCCGGATCCGGCATGCCTCATTC
Organism: Lymantria monacha; assembly: GCA_905163515.2. Lineage (NCBI taxonomy): Eukaryota > Metazoa > Arthropoda > Insecta > Lepidoptera > Erebidae > Lymantria > Lymantria monacha. Next base: position 17,259,833 of record LR991106.1, on the reverse strand, counting down.
TATCCTGATCGGGTCCAGATACATGGTCTGGTTGAACCATACTTTTTTTCTAGTCGGGGGGTTAGCATACGGTTTTATTTCATGTAATCCTTCTCTTGCATCAACTATATCTGCTTATAATGTATCTTAATAGTCCTTTATGACATCCACGAACAAGAAATGTTGTTGCATTGTATTTTTCTCCGTCGCCATTCATAGAGAAACAGATGATATATAAGCTAATAATATACATATATCCTAACTTATCATTATCAAAAAAAGTTATAAATATTTTCTTAAAATTCCATTTTGCGTTCACTCAAAACTAGTTATATCAATTGAAACGTCAAATCTAATTGCAAAGTGGCCAAATTACAATAATTTGTACAATAAAACAGAGACGTTTGTACGTAAATATATCAATGGCTTTACTAAAAGCACTCTAAATGCTATTTCTCTTACTTTTTTCATAGAAACAACCTAAAAATTATCATCACTAATAAGCCGGTATTAAGATGTGACCGATATACTAAGACCCGTCTACGTATATCCGCTTTGAATTTTAGGTATACGTTAATGGTTTTTATGAATCGTTCGAGATCTATGTAAGTTGGTCGTCAATTTTTCAATTTTTATTTTGTGTAGGCAGGTATTAATTTGAGAGAGTGTTATTATGATCCGGGGTGATGGATTGGATGAGTCAGCAATTGTTGGCTTTTGAGTTAATTTAGCCAATTAGTTGGATCAAATGTTGGTCTTGAAACAAACGTATAGAGAGGCTTCAATTTATTTTAACTGTTGGTTAATTGATTTAATAATTAGCTTCTGCTTGCGGCTTCGCACGCGTAAAAACTGATTTTTACAATATAAAATATTATCACGAAATTATCCCAAAGGAACAATATTATCAAGATGAAAATTATCTTTTGTGTTAATCTAGGAATTAGTTTATCAGTTAGCCAATTTTCATTCAAATTCATTTAACAGTTTAAGCGTGATTGAGTAACCAACATCTTCACAAAGTTTAACATTTAGGAAGTAGGATTTTGAAAGAGAAGATTTTACTTCAAATGACAACTTTGTGATGAATAATGATGAAAATGATATTTGACTACATATAAGGCAGTTTCTACCCGACCCTAAGCCGTGTTAGCAACTGCCAACTGTGTTCGAAGCAAATGGGACAGCTGTTTGTATGATAGCATTAGTCTTTTCCTTGCATTGCATGAAGCTTGATTGATGAAGAATGTTTGATTGATTGATTTGATTGATGAAGAATGTTCTATGGTGAGTTGGCTGTCTTAACTTAAGTTTTATGACTGGGTTTGGTTCGAACGTATTTCATTAGGTATGGGAACAGCGTGCAGGTATGGGCTCCTAACCCATCATTCAATTTATCTTCATATTTTGACTCGATTATTAATATTGTGATTTTCTTTCTATGACCCAGTGTTTTTTTTTGGTTGACTATGGATGCGTCTCGCCCCGCCTAATCGGTCCGGGTTGACGGAAAGGCGGCGCGTGATCCCATAGACCCACCGTAAAACTCCTCTCTCTTCGCCGTGCGAGCGGGCCACCGGTACCCGATCTTTGACTTCGGTGGCCCGCCCGGCGGTTTACCCTCGCGGGTTCCTCTCGTCGACACCCCGACAGATTTCGCCGTCGGGGCGTCGCCGTCACGCGGTGGCCTCACGTCGGGTGACCGGACAATTCCCCGGTCCGATCACCCGAGGCCTCGGTTAGGGCGGCATCAGGCGCAGATATTCGCGCCTGCGCTGCCCCGGCCAGATTTTACTCAACCCTAGTCTATCTTTTCAGAGATAATTACGTAACCCTGGAAAAACTAAAACATTAAAGTAGTTTAAATAGCTTATTATTTGTATGTAGGTAGGTACATATAGATATAAGTCATTTGTAAAAATAAATGATTACCAAGAATTTAAATTTTCCTTGTGGTGATGGAGTAAGAATATAATCTACCACCCCCTTTCTTACTCGTAGGTGTTGTAAAAGACGACTAATATACCCACACGTCTGACCAGAGTGGTATAAGTAGGTCAAATTTCCTTCTTGTTTTGACGTATGTAACCTTAGACGACAATGATGACGACGATGAAGAATTAATACGAAGAAATATATTTGCACTGATTTACCAATTAAGCTAATGTGGAGGCTACTTGTAGTAACCAATATATCTTTCATATTCTCATCTCTACAGATCCTCCTGTTTTAACATAATATTAGAGAGTTTTTGGCGGGAATCTAAAACGTTATGTGGTGCTCTTGTATTATATTCGATATCTTTGTGTTTTAACGTGTTATATTAGATAATTTTGATGACATTTTATGTAATGTGACGTGACGGAACTGTTGAGATGTAGTGAATATCATATAAAAGTGCTTTACAACGTTTTCGTTTTTCATCAAAATTCTCACAAGATACCATTAACAGTGTGGCCATTGCACTGTTGATGGCGACAATTTGACTTACTGACGGACAATGACTAATCTGAAGACACTAAAAACTTGAAGATAATTATAACTCGACACTGGCAACAATGGCTCATTTAAGTAGCTGATTGCCAATACATAAAAATAAGAAGAAGAACATAATATTACAAATGTTAAATCAACAAAAACTAATAAATAATTTCTTTGGAGTATTATTTTAAATAGCTTCTCATCTCGTGTCAGCTCATATATGTACCACTGTTGGGCTCGAGCCTCCTCCATAATGACCTACTATACCACGTTGGTCAGACGTATTGGTATAGGGTTTTGTTCCTTCTGCGAGGCAGTAGTCTCGCGGAAGGAAGCGGCGGAGCGCGTGCGCGAGGAGCGTCTCCTCGACGGCGCGAGCCGTTGCCGGCGACTGGGGCGGCGCAGGCGCGATTACCTGCGCCTAATGCCGCCCTAGCTGAGGACTGGATCGGGGAATTAGTTCGTCACCCGCCGAGAGGCCGACCGCGTGAGGAAAGACCGACATCCTACCCGAGGGGGGGGGGACGTCGGTCTAGGAGAGGGTACTCCTCAGGGGTATTCCGTCGGGCCGACCACTGACATCAAGTCACTCTGCTCCGGTGGTCGGCCCAACGACGAAGGCGACGTCACGGGTGGGTTACGGGTTTAAAGCGTGCTTACGCCCCTCTGTCACCCCGGATGGAGTGGTCCGAGGAGTGCGCCGACCGTAGCCCAACCCCAAAAAAAAAAAAAAATTAGGTTTTTGTTTCGAGTTTTCCTTCTCTCGCATAGATGTTATATGCATTTTATATCTCTTAGTCGTCTCTTACGATCACCCACAGGTAAGATAGGGGGTGGTGTTGTATTCTTACTCCATCATCATGCGAAGGAAGTTAAATAGCTTATGTATTAATATTTACCTCTGCTGATCAACTGTTGTGTGAAAACGTTGTAAACCAAACAATAGTCCAATCAGGGGCAAGATGTGTTGGCGCTCAGCTCATCTCAGCTGCAATCTAGTTAGTGTGCTGTTACGTCCGGCCTAGTGGACACTTGGTCTTAGCATAGAGTAAACACAATATACAGAGACTTCAAATATCTACCTACTATAATTATTATTAAGTAATCCGTGTGGTGACGGAGTAAAAATATAATTCACTATCATCTCGTGAGTGTCATAAAAGATGACCAAAGGATACAACACAATATGTAAATAGCAACTATACAAGAGACGGAAAACTCGAAATAAAACACAACCAACTCGTCTGCCTGGCGCTGTAAAGTCGGTCAATTTTTCCTCCTATTTTGAAAGAGTCTCGAGCCAAACAGGACATATCGTCAGTTAAATAGAAATTTGTCATTTTTCAAAAAAATGTTATTCATTAAAAGGTTTTGCTTTCGTTTGAATTTTATAACAAACTAGCTGTCCCGGCAGACGACGTCATGCCCCGAAAAGCTTTAAGCGATATGTCAACAGCAGCGCCACCTATCGGGTCCAATTGTGTTTTGAAATTATCCAGGGATCCATTGGAATATACATAGAAAAGTTTATCCTAATCGGTCCAGCCATTTGACATACTGACAACGGCGCCACCTGTCGGACCCAATTACGAATCTAAACCATCCTGGAATCCTCTCGAACACACATAAAAAATTTCAAGAAAAATTTCTTTCTTCTTTCCTAAAGGAGGAGTTCATTGTCAACACATGTACAGAAGAATTATATATAGGTATAAAGATATAACACAACATCAAATTAAACCCCAAAAACTCTGTTCTATTACAAGTATTAAACCACCATTGGAAATATTTCTAAATATGTGTATTGTAAAATTTGGTATTTTTGATTAATGTCACTTTTCTATTTACCTGACAATATATGAGCTGAAAAGATGAGTATAAATATTTTTAATAAAGTCTTTCTTTTATATTTGTCTTAAATTCTCTGTTTATTGAAGTATTTAGATCAAAATAATAGTGGTAGGACCACTTTATTGACAGTTTTCTGTCCACAGCCGCGGGCCGGTACGTCCGCGGTAGTAGGTACCACACTCTCGCAGAAGATCGACGTCTGAGTAATGACAATGTGCTATTGCGCTTTGTTTCGTCGATGAGCGAGAGAGCCAGAATCCCAACTGGGTGGGTTTGGGTATTTTATTGGTAAGCAACAGCCTAAGCTATACCCTTGATATTGCAAAGGTCCATGAGCAGCAGTGACACTTACCATCAGGTATGTCGCTTGCTAGTTTACCACCATGAACAATAAAAAAAAAGATAACATATTGCGTCGACCTCAAATAATTGGGATAAGAGCAGGTAAATGAAATTAAATGATATAGTACCCGACTAGAAAAAAAGTATGGTTCAACCAGATCATGTATCTGGACCCGATCAGGATAGAATGAGGCATGCCGGATCTGGCAAACCTGATCAGGACCAGGTCTGGTCCTGATCAGTATAGCCTGATGTGAAATAACATCAAGTATGGTAAGGCATACCGGATCAGGACCAGATCAGGACCAAATAAGGATAGCCTGATGTGAAATATCATTAAGTATGGTAAGGCATACCGGATCAGGACCAGATCAGGACCAAATAAGGATAGCCTGATGTGAAATATCATTAAGTATGGTAAGGCATACCGGATCAGGAGCAGATCAGGACCAAATAAGGATAGCCTGATGTGAAATATCATTAAGTATGGTAAGGCATACCGGATCAGGACCAGATCAGGACCAAATAAGGATAGCCTGATGTGAAATATCATTAAGTATGGTAAGGCATACCGGATCAGGACCAGGTCAGGACCAAATAAGGATAGCCTGATGTGTAATATCATCAAGTATGGTAAGGCATACCGGATCAGGAACCGATCAGGACAGAATGAGGTATGCCGGATCCGGCAAACCCTATCAGGACCAGGTCTGGTCCTGATCAGGATAGCCTGATCAGGACCAAATAAGGATAGCCTGATGTGAAATATCATTAAGTATGGTAAGGCATACCGGATCAGAACCAAATCAGGACCAAATAAGGATAGCCTGATGTGAAATATCATTAAGTATGGTAAGGCATACCGGATCAGGACCAGGTCAGGACCAAATAAGGATAGCCTGATGTGTAATATCATCAAGTATGGTAAGGCATACCGGATCAGGACCCGATTAGGACAGAATGAGGCATGCCGGATCCGGCGAACCCTATCAGGACCAGGTCTGGTCCTGATCAGGATAGCCTGATGTGAAATAACATCAAGTATGGTAAGGCATACCGGATCAGGACCAGATCAGGACCAAATAAGGATAGCCTGATGTGAAATATCATCAAGTATATAGTAAGGCTTGTAGTATATCAGAACTTGAAACAGTTTTCGTAACACAAAAAAAATATCAATCAAAATTCAAAAAAGTGACATGATTGTCATATTTATGCCACGGCGAAATTGTATTTGCATTAAAGGAGATTAATCTGAAATCTTTAATTAATCATATGTATTTAATAATAATAATAATGTTTAATTAATAATATAAAAATAATTTATATTTAAAGTAAAAACAAAAATAAATAATATAAATATATATATGAATGTACCTAACATTTGAAAACATAGATAGATAGAAATATTATATTGTAACAACCATTCTAACATTCAATGTTTTGGGTCATAATAAATAGATGGCGTTAGTAAAATGACGTCATTATTTGAATCGCGGTGTTAAGATTCTCCGTAGCGTAATGACATGGCCTACTGACCCGACTACTGACTACTGACCCGATCAGGAACGCCTGGTTTGGACCCGATCAGGAATGCCTGATCTGGACCCGATCAGGAATGCCTGATCTGGACCCGATCAGGAATGCCTGATCTGGACCCGATCAGGAATGCCTGATCTGGACCCGATAAGGTTTTCCTGATCGGGTCCAGATATATCTTCTGCGTTACATACCTTATCTGGTCCAGATCGGGCATGCCCGGTCCGGTCCGGTCCTGCTAAGGAAGACGAAAAAATTTCTAGTCGGGTAGTGTCTGAATTCATAACTACTCTATATATTAACACGCAATCCCAAGACAAGAACAAGTAACTAGGTGACCACTGCAATACTGTATAGCGCCGAACATCATTAACAGTAACTCAGTTTGCTTACCACTTTGCCTGGATACTGAATGTCCAGGAGTTTGTGAATTCATTCTAAGTTATGGTAATGATTATTTAGTAAGTGATTTTGAATGTGAGATCATATAAATTGCTATTACAGCTGAAGTAGTTATTAAATTAGACAAAGATAACATAATTTGTGATCTTTAAATTTACTTTGAGCTTATTGCAATGGTGTTTTTGATTAGGGTTCTTAGTATTAGGTGGCGCCTTGCATAGTCTGGTTTTATTAGCTCGCAAAGAGCGAGATATACACTGGAATTGAATACCTTTAAAACCAAAATTGCCTGTAAAATATTTCTCATCACAATCTAAATATATTCTGAAGAATATTATGTGAAATAAAACTATTTTTACGACATTTTATGATATTTATTTGATTAGAAATTAACTATTTTTATGGGCTTTATAGCATTTTGTAATTGTCATTTTTTAATACCTTTAAGCTGTAACAAAATCAAACTTCTATCAAAAGAAACAGCAATTTAAGCCACATATTTTCAAACTCGCAACTACTCGCAAGGGAATCAAAACCTAAAGGGTACTTTCAGTCGACCTAGAATCTTGAAATTTGCCATAAAGCAATGTTATATATAACACATATAAAGGAAAAAATCGGAAAACCTTCAATTTTTAGTTCCATCACATATATTTTCTTTATTTTTACGGAACCCCTCGTGCGCGAGTACAACTCGCACTTGGCCGATTTTTTTCTCCATCTATGTCATTAGCTTTTATAACAGATAACACTACTTATTCCTAATTTTATATTTCAAATTTACACCACACATTCTTCTAAGAACTCTCGTCTCTAAAGTAAGTTAAGTTCGGATATTATTAAAATTGTTTCATAACTGCCTTTGACCTCCCCTAAGTGGTAATTACAGAGTTAATGAGAACGCAACAATCACTTCAACTGACTGCTAATAAATTGTTCGACGACCAGATAAAGGATAATTCAGCAGATCAAAGGCTGACAACTACAGGTGGAGTAGGGAGACCATGAATTTAGTAAAAAAATTCAAATAACACAGTATTTAATATATTTATACGTCTGGTTTTTTTTAAGTCTGATAGTGACAAACGAGCAAGCAGTACACCTGATGGTAAATTTCACTGCAGCCCATGGACATTTGATATACCAAAGGTACAGCTAGGCCGCTGCCTACCAATAAAAATCCCAAATTCACCCAGAACGTTGGGGTGCCGGCTTTCACGCTCATCGAACGAAGCACAACAGCATTTTGCTATTGTTCGAATGTCGATTTTCTGCGAGAGTGTGGTAGTACCCGGGACGAACCGGCCCGCGGTTTTAGCCAGAAAACTGTTAATAGTGTGGTCCTATCAGAAATAGAATAGTCTGACGGCGTTGTCTGTTGGATATACTCCCAAAGGAGAATGGATGCTATTATTTACTATACTTTGCAGATGGAGTTAATGTTAATTTGCACAAGAGAGTGAGGCTTGCCACATCTCTGCTGCTTTTTTGACCACTTTTTGCGACTCTCACAGGAAAGTTAGAAGAAATAACACACTTCTTTTTTATTACTACACAGAGATCTAAGTTCTTATATCTAGAGATCTAAGTTTGATCTAAGTTAAGATTGTTGGAGAATTTTCAAAAAGAAACTTGATATTGGTACTATTTTAGGCTTAATGTGAGCCATGAACATTTAGAGAAAAATATTATTACAATAACGTTCTATTTCTATCTGAAAATAATGATATTCAGTTTCTTATCTTAACTTATAAAAATAATACTATTTTTGCCATAATGATATCATAGGATAAAGGTTGCAAGTTGCGAGTTGCGAAGTTACGAGAATATATTAAGCTTAGAACGAAATAGCATTATAAAATTGAAAAAAAAAACTGTTTTTTTTCTTTTTTCGAAATAGAAATAGAAATCCTACATCGACATTTATCTATTTGGGTGTAATAAAACGGATTATTAAAATCATCGTAATCTTGTTGTTATCTTACTTCTTGTCGACACAATATGTACTTGTACATATTGCAAAAGTTATTGTCAATTGCCTTATTAACGGCGGCCTGCCTAACGCCAATACTCCTTGGGAATATAATTTTTGACCAAACGGCATCAGGTGGAGTTGACCTAAGTCGATATAAAACTCTTAGTCGTCTTCTACGACATCCAGTAGCAAAGTAAGGGTTGGTAGTATTCGTGGACGTTACCATACAGCTAGAAGTGAATGATTAAAAAAATGTTATTAATTTAATATGTCTTATCATTATTAATAGTTTGGTTACCCTACCGCCGCCCGCAGCGTCCAACATGAATGGATCACAACCAGGCCGAGCTATTAATTAATTTAAGGGTAACTTTGTCCGATCGCTGGACATTTTTGTGGCCACCCTTGCCAATAGTGATGGCCATAAAATGAGTTATATAGTTTTAGATACTGCAACAGACAATGTAAGATATTTATTACTCAGTGATGTAATTTTTATTTAAGTTTTTATCGATTCATTTATCTGTAGAATACAGATCCATACATATCATCACGCCATTGCAGGGTAGGCAGAGAGAACAAAGTGCCAGAGAACTCTATCTTTGCATACTTCACTCGCTTCCTCAACATTCATAATTCTCTTCATACACGCTCGCCGGTTTCGGCGACTCTTGACTCCACCTTCCTTCAGTACATGACCGATCTGGTCTAGGTAGGTTAGTCTCGGTCTCCCCCGGTACCTACATCCTTCCACTTTCGCATTGTATATCTTCTTAACCAGACGTTCGTTCGGCATTCTTTCCACATGTCCGAACCATCGGAGCATTCCCTTTCGCATCTTTACACCAATACTCTGTTTCATACCTACTCGCTCTCTTACGTCGTCGTTACGAATGCGGTCGGTCAGCCTTACTCCACAGATTTTCCGCAGAGATCGCATTTCGACCGCATTAATTTTACTTTCATACTCTTTTCTGCATACCCAACTCTCGCTTCCATACAATAATGTTGGGACAAGCACTGCTTTATGTATGCTACACGTGCCTTCTGGCTGAGGTGGTGGATATCGAGAAGTTGCCCCAACGCTCCGTTTACTCTATTTCCCGCATTCACTCTTCGCTCTATATCAGTGGTGTACCTTCCATCTCGGCTAAATCCACATCCAAGATATACAAATTCATCCACTTGCTCTAGTACATCATTACCTATTGTTACTCTTACATCTGTTCTGGCTTTATCTCTTTCAAAGAACATTATTTTGCTTTTGTCCACATTCACGCGTAGACCCCTTTTAATACAGATCACTTTTGGAAATAGGCATTATCAATGAAGGAAAGGAGTATGGTATGACCATCACAATTGGTGTTACAAAAGGTCGCAAAAATACTGCCGACTATTCTATTGGTGATCTTTCTAATGGTTTTTTATAACCTCCATGGGAAAGTGATGGGGATGATATGTATTCTTAACCAGTAACTATATGATGAACAGTTACTACGCTATGAATGCTTCAAAAAATATTTTGAAGTACATATTTTGTGTTATATTTATAATTCTTCTATAAACATGTATGTGATTGAATTTTTCCATCACATTTTTTTTTAACAACGCCCTGTACCTACTAATGGCATAATTCTGGTATTGCGAGGGACCTCACAGACATAACGGACACAAATTACAAATAGATTCAAAACAAAAATTTGTGGATCACACAAATTAATATCCTACATGCAAATCGACACGGCGGCGGCGCTGGTATGGTGGATCGGTATCATAACCACTTCGACATATGTACTGTCTTAAATTATTGTAAAGAACGATTAAAGAACGCAAGCAAATAAAAAAAATACTGAATAGGTAAAACTTAAATAAATCCTATACCACTTATCTCAATAGCGTGGATATAGGTATAGACACGCTATTGAGAATAAAAGTGAAATTGAATTATTACTATAGAGTATGGGAATGAGACGGAATGGGACGTACTTAAGCTGAGAAAATTATGATTCATCGTAAGTATATTTACATAAAAACTAACTTTAATAAAATGCCTTCAAAAATATCTTTAAGCTAATGGCTTAAAAATAGTATCTCTAAGCAAATGCTTTTGAAAAAGTATCTCTAAGCAAATACTTTTAAAAAAGTATCTCTAATCAAATGCCTTTGAAAAATTATTTCTAAGCACATGCCTTCGAAAAAGTATCTCTGAGTAAAAAAAAGTCTTTAAAAAAAAAGTATCTCTAATCAAATGCCTTTGAAAAAATATCTCTAACCAAATGCCTTTGAAAAAATATCTCTAAGAAAATGCCTTCAAACAAAGTATCTCTAATCAAATGCCTTTGAAAAATTATTTCTAAGCAAATGCCTTCGAAAAAGTATCTCTAAGCAAAAATCTTTAAAAGAGATTATCTTTACGCACATGACTTTAAAAAGATATCTATAAGCAAATGCCTTTAGAAATTATACATTATAATATAATTTTATACTCTCACATACACACATAACTCTCTCTCGACATAACAAATTGCATGATCGTTAGATTACTGTGACCCGGCCGAATGGTATCCCCTTCTCACCTGAAACCCTCCCCAATAGATCCACCCGCCAAGACATAGAGAGCGTTCACATTAAACCGTGCCGGAGCCGAATTTTGACCGTATAATATGAATTCACTATCACAATTATTACATTTATTGTTTCATAATTAGGATTTAAATTTTAAATTCAAATTTTATTAACTTTTAAGTGTAGCTTTCTATAGAATTTTTCAATTTCAGTATGGAATTATCTTTCATTCAAGATTTTTTTAATGACGCCTTGTGTTAATGAACTAATCTTTGTATGGTGGAGGAATTTACTAAGATATAATTTAACGGACTCAAATTACATCCAGACTTAGAACATCAAATTGTAGATCGAATAAAATAATATCTTATGTAGTGATAGAATCACTACATAAGATATTATTTTATTACCCAGAACACGGGCACAGTAAGAAGGCAACTAACTGTTACTCCCTCTATGCAGTCATTTAAACTTGACGACGAACCAATTATTTAAACCTAATTATACTTGTTAGGATAATAAGCTAATATTACTATTTTATGTGTTAAATTATAGAAGCTCAATCATTTGATATGTTGAGCTAATTAAATTATTTGTTACCGGAAAATGATTACATGTCTTGAAACTGCATATTGAGTAATCCGTACCAACAGCTTTATCTATTAGACCAGTGTGGGTAGCTATGTATTATAAAAATTAAAATATCCCACAAATACTATAATACCAGACACAATATGGGTCCTCACGTCCATTTATCTATTTATTTTCATCATAATTTCAGCTCATATAAATCATACTGGCTTCTTTATCTATACAACGCCGTTAGATGGGCTGGCACAGGATTTTCGAGTCTTTTTCTCTTGCAATATATAATAAGAAAATCTATGATTCTATATGCTTATTTATACAATTCACTAATCTTTTACCACAACCACAGGCCAAAGAGTGAGTGGCGAATTGTCTTCTTAATGAACTGCTATACCATGCTGGTCAGACGTGTTGATATAGGGTTTTATTTAGAGGTTTTCTTCTCTTGCATAGATGTTATATGCATTTTACATCTCTTATATATGTCTTACGATTAACTACTGGTAAGATAGGGGGGAGGTGAATTGTATTCTTACTCCGTCATTACACGGATATAGCCTAGTATTATGTATAAACTCCTTTACACAATCAATCCGAAACATAAACTCGCTTAATTTAACCATCATTCGCCATTATGGGTCGTTATTATATTTAGTCTCGTTACCCGCTTTGAGGCAAAGGTATTAGTTGATACAGCCAACAATTTAGTGAGTTTTAATTGATTTCAAGCGAAGTAAAGGGTTTTTGAGACCTGTCAATTGGCTTTCGAACAGAAGTGACGTAGTAAATACAGAGTAGTTAGGATTATTTTTGTTTTTAGTTATATTCTAATTTATTATTGGTTGGATTTTATAATATTAGATAAAAAGCATTTTCTCTCATTTACGTTGAGAGAGAATACTCAGTTACCTTTGCTGTGTGGTAGCGGTTACGAATACTATGCACCCTTACTTTGCTCGTGGATGTCGTAAAAGACGACTAAAAGCCTTATAACGACCTGGGCCAACTCCATCTGATGCCGTTTGGTCAACAATTAGATTCCCAAGGAGGGTTGACGTCTGGTAGGCGGCCGGTCATAAAACTATTGCCAATAACTTTTACAATATGTATTATGAAAGAAGGGTACACAATGTATCGACTCCAAGTTATTGGGATAAGAGTAAGAGAATGATGACCCCGTTATCTGTTCAGGAAAATACCTAGGTACATATTAGAAAAAAAAATAAGTAGATATAAATCAATATTTTTTGATATTATTAGAATTTAATGTATTATAAGAATAAAAATCTATTCTTACTCCGTCATCACACGGAAAAGATTTCGATTAATTCAAAATTATTAAGTTATTGTTTTTATTATGATAATAAATAATATATAAATTTAAAAAATCAAATATTTTAATGACACGCTAGGAACACGAAGGAGCACCTTGTGATATACTACATTTTTCTTCTTGCGCGTTGAAAATGATCTCATTGTTGGTCTCTGAGATTTGCTTGACGATTTCGCATTGTCAACCAAGCCGTTTCACGGGCTACCTGGCTTTGCTCTTATGAATGAGAAGCACGAAGTGAAGAGCACTGCGTTAGTATGACCCATACTAACGCGGAGTTCTTCACGTGCAATTTATCTTATTGATTATAAAATATATTTTATATTTAGTTACAATTCTTGAATATGTAGGTACATTAGAATTATGTATAGGTATGTAGGTACATTAATTTATTGTGTATGTAGGTTCTAGAGTGGCGACCACGTAACCGACGCAATGTAGGACGCCCTAGATGTATAGACGACCTGGTGAAGATTGCTGGGCGTCGTTGGATGCAAGCGGCACAGTACCGCATTCTTCGACGTAACATGAGGGAGGCCTCCGACGATGATAGGCTGAAATGATGATGACGATGAGGTACATTATTAGTATAATTATTTAATCCTATAAAGCGGCCATATAGGCTAGCGCCGTTACGCGTTACGTAACGAAGCGACTTACTCTCCCATAAGAAGTTATCACTTCAAAAATACCATAAGTTCGTGATAGTAAAGTAACATTTTCTTATGATCTAATGTTTCATTGATCTATGTAACTATAACATACATACATATCATCACGCCATATCCCTTGCAGGGTAGGCAGAGAGAACAGAGTGCCAGAGAACTCTATCTCTGCTTACTTCACTCGCTTCCTCAACATTCATAATTCTCTTCATACACGCTCGCCGGTTTCGGAGACTCTTGACTCCACCTTCCTTCAGTACATGACCGATCTGGTCTAGGTAGGTTAGTCTCGGTCTCCCTCGGTACCTACATCCTTCCACTTTCGCATTGTATATCTTCTATGTAACTATAAGCTACAAACATATAATAAAAAGTCATTTAATTGCATAGCGTGTATCCAATCAAGTGATGAGTGCATTGCAATGATTGAGCCGATAAATATTTGAAATGCAATTATTGTAATGCATTCATGACAGATGGCATAGTGGATGAAATAACTAGAGCTTGCATCGGCTGTCGTGAGTAGCGATATTATGGATATCCGCAATAGTGAATGAAATAAATGGCTTAAGCGTCGTTACTTGCTTGTGGAATCTGGTCCAGCCATAATCTTTTTTTTTATTTTTTTTTTATTGCTAATGGTGGCAATCGAGCAAGCAGCACACTTGATGGTAAGTGTCACTGCTGCCCATGGACCTTTGCAATACCAAGGGTATAACTAGGCCGCTACCTACCAATATAGACGCTAACCCACCCAATTGGGTTTCCGGCTCTCTCGCTTACCGAACGAAGCGCAATAGCACATTGCTATTGCGCTTCGTTCGACGTCGATCTTCTGCGAGAGTGTGGTAGGTACTATCCCGGACGGACCGGCCCGCGGCTGCAAACAGAGAACTATCAACAGCGTGGTTCTACCACTATTAAAAATTGTTTATGAATTTATGAATCTTTTAAATTGTATATGAATTACATAGGAGTTTGAAGGGTAACTGAAACAAATTATTATTACTGATAATGTAATATTTTATAAATAAGTTAGTAGAAATAATAATAATAGATAGGTACACAAACCCGTTGAGTTTCTTGCCAGATTTTCGCTGTGTCGGTTACGTTTTGATCCGTTGGTATTGGGAATAATTGGGATTAATTTAAAATGTTAATACTGATACTAAGTAAGTGCCCTCGCAGGGTTTATAGGTACCGTTTTTTTGTGTTTGACCATGGAGGTAGTTCGTGTATTTCCATGTGGTGACAGATTAAGAATACCATTCACCACCCCATATCTTAACCGTGGGTGATCGTACGAGACGACTAAGGGATATAAAACCCATATAACATCTATACGAAAGAAGGAAAATTCGAAACAAACCCTATACCTACCAACACGTCTGACCAGCGTGGTATAATAAGTCAATTACCCTCCTATTATAGAGGAGGCTCGAGCCCAACAGTGGGACATAGGTACATATACCTATGAGCTGAGATGATGATGATGATGATTATATTTCTAAAGCACAGATATTTATTTAGGTAATTATCCTGAGTAGAAAATTTTTTTTTTTCTCACGGCAGTTATAGATATCTTACCTAATTATAAAAAGAAAATAGCTAAAAAAGATTTGCCTAAATAAATATACCATAGATTATGTAGTTATTTCATACAGCGAACAACTCGTTATTATGAAGTTAACCGTGTAACAGCGGGCCGCGGACAATCACTGAACGGCGGACAAAAGAAGACCGTCGACAATAGAAGACGTGAGAAAAAAAAAAGCAAAATTCACACCGCGATTGGTCGATCAACGGGTGACGTCACTAAGTCCCGCCCCCTAGCAACCGTCGCTACACCTGAGATGAGATAGAACGAAATCTTTGTAAGTGTGAAGAAGACAAAATTATACTGACGGCTCTGTTTCTATTATCAAAACGTCTTTAGTACTTACACAAGAGCAGTTTATTTTAAATTGTATTACCAATGTAATAGAGTTCTTTTTCAATTGGTTGTTAACATATTGTAAGTCGCAGCAACTTCAAAGCTTTGGTCAGTTGGAAAAGCTGTTATTGTTTGGTTACGGGTTAACCGATTTGGTTAAATTTGTGTGTTAACAGGCAGATGTCCGTTGGCTGTCTCGTTTACTCATTCTTCATCGGGTGAGATAGGTAGCGTCTGATTGGCCCCGTATTGATTAGCGACTAATTACAATCAAGTTCATTAGCATTCTCGTAATTAGAAGTTTCGACTGTTCTTAGTTTGTTTTTTGCCGAGTGGCAGGTAATGTATGCGAAAAAGGTTTGATTAATGGGATATTGAGATTGATTGAAAAGTATTTGTAATTATGTTCAATAAGTGGGTTGTATTAGTGACTATTTAAAATATTTATTGAATTATAGGTATACTTAAGTTGATATAAGACATATAAAATTTTGAACGTTAAGGGAAAAATCAATAAAGATTCTATTCAAAATACCATAAACTTTTAATTCATATATAAAACGGAATAAGTAGCAAGCTACATAGTCCTCCAAAATCCCTCAAAGAAATCACTAACAAACTCCCAGCACTAACACCTAGCACAATCGACCCAATCAAATACAAAAAAAAAACTATCCAACCATCACCAACTCTCAATAGCGTTCAAAGAAACTCCGAGGGGAAAATGCTAATACACCGCTTCTTGCTTCTTACCAAACAAAATCACTTCGCGACCCCAAATTTCGCACTTTCAATGGGCAATTTCGCTCACCCCCATTTCAAGTAAGCTCCGCCTCTTTCTTCCCCGCGGAGTCTAACAGTAGTTTTCAAGCCAGTGACGTTCGCGTACTGCTGCGAGATGGACGCGCCCGACGATCGTTATTACGGTAATCAAACGCCGGACCGATCAGATACGAACAGTCCACGCTCGCAAATGAGCAGTCCTAATTCAAATTCGTCTATAAATGTGACTGATCAGAGCATATCTCTATCTCAGCATCAACAGAATTTAGAGACTCTTAACAGAATGGGAATGTTTTTTCATGCACAACAAATGCAACATTTGAATCAAAGTTTTGACGCAGTGAAGTCTAGATTAGGCTTGACACAAGTGCCTGCGGGTGTTCAGGGTCCAAGGCATACGATAGACGCAATATTAGGTTTGAACGGACAGCGGCAAGTATCTAGAGTGCAGAGTGATTTTGAGCAGAGGCGGGAAGATAGGGAATGTGAAACTGTGCCTGTTTCACCGGGAGCTATCGAGAGTGCTGGTATGTTGTTTATATAACTTTTATATATTGTTAAATTATATTATTTTTATCGATAAATAAATGTAAGAATTATAAGATATTTTTAATATCTTTCATTTATATATTGGTAGATTACCTTTGTACCTACTATTTAATTAGTTATTATTTTAAGACTTATCTACTAAAAGTACAATTTATTATCACTTCTTTCCTTGTAGATGTCATAGGTAAGCGACGGCTGAAGACATCTGCAATAAGATTATTGTAAAATAATTTAAAAAAACATTTTAAAACTCTATATAGGTTACTCTTCTCTGTATGGTCGTACAAGTAGGTAGTATAGGCTTATTTTTATTGTATTATATAAAAAGATTGTACAAAAAAAATATGCCAGTAGGTACCTATATATATCCTATCCTATTATCCTATTAATATTATAAATGTGAAAGTTTGTAATAATGTATGGATGTGAACATGTTTGTTGCTCTTTCACGTAAAAACTACTGAATGGATTTTGATGAAATTTATAGTAATATAGCTTGCACATCAGAATAACACAAAGGCTATAATTTATAAAGATATTTTGCAAATTGACTAAAATATAACGATAAAAGTCGCTTAA
Organism: Lymantria monacha; assembly: GCA_905163515.2. Taxonomy (NCBI): domain Eukaryota; kingdom Metazoa; phylum Arthropoda; class Insecta; order Lepidoptera; family Erebidae; genus Lymantria; species Lymantria monacha. The sequence goes on along the minus strand of LR991106.1, from coordinate 17,242,269 downwards.
GGCAGAAAAAAAATATATAATTAAAATAGAACTTCGTTCCATCCGGGTGTCCCTTGACACCTCTCGCTTTTTTTTGATTGCCTATGGTGGCAAACGAGCAAGTAGCACTCTTGTATTGTATAAAATAAGATTGGATGCCAGTATTTTTATGTTCAATTACAATAATATTATTTATTTATCTTACACCGTAAGCGTTTTTAAAAATATAAAATAAGTAAGTTGTCGATTGAAATAGTCTATAATAGATATTATTAAAATTACAGTAAGTGATGAAAGTAGGTATTATAAGTTATTTTAAAGTGTAATAGTATTGTGATGTATTTAATAGTTAATAATATAATTAATGCTTATAAGGGGTCTATCAAATTATGGCCAGAATTAAAATATTTATTTTATAACGTAGAAGTCACAGTGTTAAATTTTATATAGAGTTTTTTATAGATTTAGATTTCATATCTATTATTGAATTCTATTATTTACTATTGTTGAATTTGTAATAATATACCTACGGGGCTAAATAGATTAAAAAAATTACAATAAATACCTAATTTACTAGAGTCAAATTAAATTAAAGATAAATTTATATATACATATATAAAAATATGTTTGCCGTCGCAGCAAATAAAGGTCTCTACAGATTTATTAACAACATTATTTTTTTAACAATGAAATTAACAATTATGTAAATTAAATAAAAGATGTGAATTTCGATTTGCAATTAAATCTGTATTTATTTAGTTATCAAAAATATAAGGTTTTGCTAATTTCATAGTAGGAGAATAGAAGATTTATTTTGATAAGCAAATAAATCAGAAAATTAGAAACAAACAACAAAGTACAAACAGAAAAGGAGGTAGGTATAAATGACAAATTCGTTCGGGATAAGGCAATCTAAAAAAATAAATATGAAGCACTACTTAGATAGAAATAAAAGAAATAAATAGATAATATCTATAGGAAGATTTGTTTCTTTATTTTTTTATTGCTTATGGGCCAAACGAGCAAGCAGCGAGTGCACTCAAGAATGGCACAAAATTTCAAAAGTATTTTTTTTTCTTTCAGTTTAATTTATGGCATTGATAAATAATATAAAAATTATGAGGCGTGCCATTTTGGATTTCCAAATTATTTATTTGTATTTGTAAGAAACAGTAGCAAACAGTAATTATGGAATTTATTGTTCTTGAAGTTATTGAAAACAAAACTCAAGCTTAATTAAAATAATAAACTTACTTACATTGTGTTTAATCCTGATATGGGTTATGAGCCAAACAAAACAAGGCGTAACGGATAATAACAGAAATATAAAAAAAATATGATAATTAAGTAGTTACCTACTTACCTAATTTTAATTGGCACAGATTTCCGTCTTTACACTCACATTTTAATTGAGTACAAACATTTTAATTAAGTAGTTTTGCTAATCTTCTTTTAAATAATGTTCTTAGTCGATTTAAACCTCTCCGCGTCTTTTTAAATGTATGATAGAGAAGTCTAACGCTTCTTTTCTTTTTTTTTCTTATTGCTTTTGGTGGCAAACGAGCAAGGAGCACACCTGATGCTAAGTGTTACTGCCGCCCATGGACTTTTGCTTAACCAGGGGTATAGCTAGGCCGCTGCCTACCAATACATATCCCAAAACCCATCCAGTTGGGCTTCGGGCTCTCTCGCTCACCGAACGAAACCCAACAGCACATTGCCATTACTCAGACTTCGATCTCCTGCGAGAGTGTGGTTCTATCCTAGACGGACCGGCCAGCGGCTGTAGACAAAAAACTGTCAACAGCGTGGTCCTGCCACTACTAAACTACGCTTTGACGATTTCAATTTTATTTTCGTTATCAAAATTTATAAAATTTCAGTCCGATGGAAAAAATAATTTTGGCAGTCTATTACTTAGTCCTATGGTTGTCGGTCTAGAAATTATTTGTGTACTAAATTCGCGCTATTTTAATACCTACTACACTTTCTTTTCAATTAAGTTACATTCTAATAATTATTTTGTTAAATAAATAAATATAAGTAAATGATGTAAAGATCTTTGAATTGTCATTATAATGCACAATAGTGAATCGTAGGCGTTGCGTGATAAGCGCCGCCCGCAGATACCCGCCCGTCGCGGAACAATCGCAGCCGACGGGTTAAAATGTCGACAGCATAAACATAATAATACTTATGCAGTACGCGCTAATATTAATTACCTATTTAATGTTCAAAATAAGATCTTTTAGTTTACTTTTATGTAATGATTTCTCATATATATATGAGGGGGATATATATATATATATATATATATATATATATATGAGGGCGCTTAAAATAAATAGATAGATAGATTTAAAAAGAAACTATAATGCTAGGGTTAGAAAAATACTTTTATATCACGCATGAATTTTATTTTATACTATGGACACTTTTAATGTATTTTATGGGTAAGTATGAGTAAGTAAGTAATTTTTTTATTAAACAAAGTGAGTATTACAAGTAACTCCTTTTTTATTTCGATAAACGATCCATGTATAATTTTATTTTATGTAATAAATGATTAATGTATTACCTATTATTTAATTAAATAACCATCTACCTAACTATAGGAGATAATGCTGAATATAAAATGTACATTTAAGTTACCTATATTATTATGTAAATGTAGATAGTGTATAAAATATGGAAATGTAGTTTTTCGCGAGGAGTTAAGAATAAATAGAAGGAAAGTAAGGAATGGTACCAAATCATTTTTTACTTTCCCGTAGACTAGGAGAATTGTCAGTTACACTTTACTGTTAAACTTATAAACCAAATTCAATCACCAACATTCTAAGCGTGACGATTATAACTTTGTTCGTCTCAAGTTGTTTGGGTAGTGTGTTTTTCATCGAAGACAAAGATCGGCCACCGGCGCCGCGGCGGCCCGCTCGTACGGCGAAGAGAGGCGCATTGCAGGGTGGTTCTATGGGGTTGCGCGCTGTCTCTGCCGTCACCCCAGACCGATTTGGCAGGGCGTGACCACACCATAGCCCACCACAAAAAAAAAGTGTACTTTTGTGGTCTGACGATAATAAATAAATGTAGAATTAAAAGGAATTATAATACCTAGGTATATTAAGAAGATTTTCTTACAAAATATGGTCCAAACGTGACCCTTCCGGTTGTCCAGGATACGTAGCAAATAGCTTGATCCTTGATAATAGATACAGTCGCAAGGTGTTAGCTGTTTCTTACCTATGAGTGGACCATAGCCTACTTTATACTATGGATGGATACAATGCCTAGATCAGTAATTATGTGAATAATTAAACTAACCTAACTGTAACACGGATATTGATGAAATGAAGACAATAACTTTGAATACAAAAAGAACTTTGATTAGAAATACGGAGTGAGAAGAACCTCTTTTTTTATTCCGTACGGGGAACAAAGTTTGAAGACGAGTACAACTGTTGAGATAGCCTATTTAGTTATTTCAGATATTATCCGATATGTTTCCAAAGGTTGAACGATATGAATGTGGGAGTCCAGACGGGCGACTCAGTGGTCACTGCTCTGCTTTATGCAGATGATGCAGTCCTGCTGGCACAGTCAGCGACTGACCTTCAGACCCTAGTCGACACAATGACGGAAGATTGTATGAAAAGGGGTCTACGCGTGAATGTGAACAAAACCAAAATAATGGTCTTTGAAAGAGATGAAGCCAGAACAGATGTAAGAGTAACAATAGGTAATGATGTACTAGAGCAAGTGGATGAATTTGTATATCTTGGATGTAGATTTAGCTGAGATGGAAGGTACACCACTGATATAGAGCGAAGAGTGAATGCGGGAAATAGAGTGAACGGAGCGTTGGGGCAACTTCTCGGTAGCCACCACCTCAGCCAGAAGGCACGTGTAGCAATACATAACGCAGTGCTTGTCTCAACATTACTGTATGGAAGCGAGAGATGCAGAAAAGAGTATGAAAGTAAAATTAATGCGGTCGAAATGCGATTTCTGCGGAAAATCTGTGGAGTTAGGCTGACCGACCGCATTCGTAACGACGACGTAAGAGAGCGAGTAGGTATGAAAGAGAGTATTGGTGTAAAGATGCGAAAGGGAATGCTCCGATGGTTCGGACATGTGGAAACAATGCCGAACGAACGTCTGGTTAAGAAGACATACAATGCGAAAGTGTAGTAGTAGTGTACTAGTAGTTAACTCGTGATCGAGTGCCGCTTGTGGAATCTGGTCCAACCATTTCTGTTCTTTTTTGTGTTTTTTGTTAATGGTGTATTTAACTTTTAAAAAATAAATCTTTACTCGAAGGGCATCTCACTGGAGCTAATGGGTTATTTCTTCTTCACGGTTATGGCGAAGTCATGGGACCGTTTTCACATGCACCGCAACTTCGCCGAGCCGAAACATCCACAGTACGCGGACTCACCTCGGGAAAATACCACTCTCTCCCCTTAGCAGCTCAAGTAAAGCCTATGAACAGGCGCTAACACCTCCTTAGGGTCTTATGCTTGGGGTGGGACGCCGGCCAAAACCCTTACAACCGGTGCCCTAGATCCCATTCGCAGAGTAGAGGTACGTGCCAGGCTGGCTCGATTTTTTTCCTGCGCTCTCTGAAGCGGTAAGGGGAGAAAATTTGCCTTTCTTTCCCATTCCTCAGCCTCCCTGCTCGATACAACAGCTTAGCAGAAGATGATCATTGCTTGCCACGAACCTTCATCATCCACCATCTTATGTAAGACAGTGGGCAAGGATAGCTCCAAACCCAAGGTCGAGGACAGTTGATGTCGCGGCCCCGCTTCTGCAGGACATTATTCTAGAATATGTTGGGCGGGGTATCTTCCTCATAGCCGCATCCGCGACACACTGGAGTCTCCGCCCTACGAACAACATTACACAGATACCTCCCGAAGCACCCGTGTCCCAAAAGGATCTGTGTAAGTCGAAAAGTAAGCGACTCGTGTTTACGTTGGAACCACTTTGTAAGTATAGGCGTTATCGCCTCGAGCAACCGGTGGAGCAAGAGAAAAGAAAAATAGCCTTATAATAACCTGGGCCAACTCCATCTGATGTCAACAATTAAATTCCCAAGGAGGGTTGACGTCTGGCAGGCGGCCGGTCATAAAACTATTGCCAATAACTTTTACAATATGTAAGTACTATGAAAAAAGAGTACCTAGGTACATATTGTATCGACCCCAATTAATTGTGATAAGAGTAGGAGATTGATGATGACCTTACATATGTTCTAGTGCTACGCTCGATCCTGTTTCACAATAGTAGATATAATAATGAAATTTCCTTCCTGATATACCTACCTTTTTTTTTTTTTTGGTGGACTATGGATGCGTCTCGCCCCGCCGAATCGGTCCGGGGTGACGGAAAAGGCGGCGCGTGACCCATAGACCTACCGTAAAACCTTCTCTCTTCGCCGTGCGAGCGGGCCACCGGTACCCGATTTTTGATTTCGGTGGCCACTTGATATACCTACCTAGGTAGTACGCTTGTAGTAACGTTTTTATAATTTAGCTTTAAATGTACTAGATGTTGGCTGAATACCGAAGACAAAGATCGGGTACCGGTGGCCCGCTCGCACGGAGAAGAGAGGTGTTTGCAGGGTGGGTCCATGGGGTTGTGCGCCGCCTCTTCTGTCACCCCGGGCCGATTTGCCGGGGCGCGACCACATCCATGGTCAACCTTGCGAGGAAAAAAAAAAGGTGTTGGCTGAATATCAGAGCTATTTCTTATGACCAAAATAGCACAAGCTGAGCCACTAGCCTTTTTCTTTGTTACTCGTTAATATTTGCTTATTATTATATCACAAGTTATTTTGTTTAGTTGTGTTTTATTTTTAGCTTATAACGAGATATTATTATTAACTTATAACGAAAGTAATTTAAACGTTTCCTTTCTTTCTTTTACGTCAGTCAGACAGGATTGTACACGTTTATATTTGGAATTTTTCTTCTGTTGTTAATGTTAGACCCATATCCTTTAGCCATCTTTTGTGACACCTACGAGAAAAGGGGATGGTGAAATGGATTTTTACTCCGTTACCACACAGAAAATAATAAAATAGGTTTGAGTAAAATTCCCTTATCAATTTATGGTATATATGCAATAAGACAATAAGCTGTTTAAAAGCCTATTCAGTTAATTCAGATATCTATCAGCATTTTGCACTTATCCTAATTAACTGACATCAGGTATGTAATACTACAATCGTACATATTGTAGAAGTTTTGACAATAGTTTCATGAATGTTGACTAGTTAGCATCAGATGGTGTTGGCTCAGATTTATTTAAAATTCTTAGTCGATTTGTACGACACTCACGACCAATATAGTTACTAGTACCTACCTATAGCTGCTAGTACATCATTCTCCTACTCTTATCCCAATTACTTGGGGTCGATACAATATGTACTCCTCTTTCATAGTACATATCGTAAAAGTTGCATATCGTAAAACATTGTGGAGAAGCATCTGGCTCTAGGTCAGAGGGTTTTCTGCAGTTTTGTGGATCTGGAGAGAGCATTTGACACGGCTGTATGAAAAGAACTTTGGGACATTTTACCGGAGTATGGTATTAACGGTAAACTGCTGCAGGCTGTGCAGTCCAATTACATGGGCTGTAGAGCCTGTGTGCGGCTGGATGATGGAATGCCGCTTTAGTTTGACGTCAATATCGGCGTTAAGCAGGGGTACATTCTGTCAGCCAGGCTGTTTATCATATATCTGGATAAATGTCTCCAAAGGTTGAACGATATGAATGTGGGAGTCCAGATGGGCGACTCAGTGGTCACTGCTCTGCTTTATGCAGATGATGCAGCCCTGCTGGCACAGTCAGCGACTGACCTGAAGACCCTAGTCGACACAATGATAGAAGATTGTAAGAAAAGGGGTCTACGCGTGAATGTGAACAAAACCAAAATAATGGCCTTTGAAAGAGATGAAGCCAGAACAGATGTAAGAGTAACAATAGGTAATGATGTATCTACTAAAGCAAGTGGATGAATTTATATATCTTGTTGATTTAGCTGAGATGGAAGATACACCACTGATATAGAGCGAAGAGTGAATGCGGGAAATGGAGTGAACGGAGCGTTGGGGCAACTTCTCGGTAGCCACCACCTCATCCAGAAGGCACGTGTAGCAATACATAATGCAGTGCTTGTCCCAACATTACTGTATGGAAGCGAGAGTTGGGTATGCAGAAAAGAGTATGAAAGTAAAATTAATGCGGTCGAAATGCGATCTCTATGCGAGAGTATTGGTGTAAAGATGCGAAAGGGAATGCTCCGATGGTTCGGACATGTGGAAAGAATGCCGAACGAACGTCTGGTTAAGAAGATATACAATACGAAAGTGAAAGGATGTAGGTACGAGGGGAGACCGAGACTAACATACCTAGACCAGATCGGTCATGTACTGAAGGAAGGTGGAGTCAAGAGTATCCGAAACCGGCGAGCGTGTATGAAGAGAATTATGAATGTTGAGGTAGCGAGTGAAGTATGCAAGGATAGAGTTCTCTGGCACTCTGTTCTCTCTGCCTACCCTGCAAGGGACATGGTGTTATGGTATATATGTATCGTAAAAGTGATTGGCAATAGTTTTATGATCAGCCGCCTGCCAGACGTCAACCTACCTTGGGAATGTAATTGTTGACCAAACTGTATCAGATGGAGTTGGCACAAGTCGTTATAAGGCTCTTTACGACATCCACGAGCAAACTAAGGGTTGATAGTATTCGTAGCCGCTACCACACAGCTCCTATGAATGCTAGTACATTGTAGAAAAAAATATATAATTCAGTTATCAATTATTATATCTAAAATATTCTCTTAACACCGGATTCTATACGTCAACAGTGTATAATTATTACGAAATAATTGTTTGTCCAAATGTTACATATACATTAGGCATATAGATCTTTATAGTGATAAAGATATAATAGATTATATCCGTTAAAGAAATTATATTTTAATAAATTATGGTCGTGGTTTTTACTTTGGCTAGTCTGTAACCACGGATGTGAAGGAATCGGTACCAGTGGTCTAGCGCAATGGCGATGGGGAGGCCGCTCGATGAGTTTTGGCGCTACACATTGTCTTTCCGTTGCCCAGGACGGAATGGACGGCTTGTATTTAAAAACAAAAGATTTTAAGTTAAACGGTTTTATTGTAAACAGTCATGGTCATTTTGCAGATAAATGTATTAAAAGCTAAAAAATAATTAAATAGATACAGTCGTGGGTACTAGACATGCGCGAAACAGTACTTCGCGAAGTGATGTTATATGGCATTACATTTCGTGCCGAGTAATATTACATTTTACCATCACTTTAAACATCACACATGACATTTCATTCAATATATGCCTTAATTTTCTGAAAATAAAGTTCATAATATATATTGAATTGCCAGACCGAGCAGAACGTTTCGTATTTTCTTTTGTTATCGACCGCAGGCGCAGCGCGGTCCAGTTATTCTATCCCTCTCACTCATCCGAAAGGACACACGGCGCGTTTGAAAGATCCATCACCAAATTACCGAACATTGCAGAAGAAGTCATGTTTAATGTGATGTGTGATGTTTAATGTAAATGTGTGATGTTTAATGTGATGTGTGATGTGATGTTTAGTCACGTAATGTGTAATATGACAGTACGCGGTCGGGTAATATTACGTGTGATACATCACTTGCATTACTTACACATGTCTAGTGGGTACCAATATGTATACATTGTTACATTTTTAAAATAAAGTAACTATAGTCTGTCTAATCTAAGAAGTGCACTTTGACCGCTGTCTGAGTAAGTTGTCTAGGTATGTGAACCAAATAATCGCTATCGAAAATATCCAATTTTACTCAGAAATCGATATTGATTCTTTATAATTAATAATCGGTTTATTTTTTATATTTAAAAAAGGTGATGAATAAATTAAGTGCTAAATTAGTACTAAACAAATTGAATTATTTCAGCATAGAATCTATTCATCATATTTAGTAGGATTAGGTTAATTAAAAACAAAAATTGGATTTGAAAATGGCTATTTATTAGGAATTACTACTATTACTTGAATTATCAGCGTCGCGAACATTAATAATTATTTTCTCATCAATACATACATACATACATATCATCACGCCATATCCCTTGCAGGGTAGGCAGAGAGAACAGAGCGCCAGAGAACTCTATCTCTGCATACTTCACTCGCTTCCTCAACATTCATAATTCTCTTCATACACGCTCGCCGGTTTCGGAGACTCTTGACTCCACCTTCCTTCAGTACATGACCGATCTGGTCTAGGTAGTTTAGTCTCGGTCTCCCTCGGTACCTACATCCTTCCACTTTCGCATTGTATATCTTCTTAACCAGACGTTCGTTCGGCATTCTTTCCACATGTCCGAACCATCGGAGCATGCCCTTTCGCATCTTTACACCAATACTCTCTTTCATACCTACTCGCTCTCTTACGTCGTCGTTACGAATGCGGTCGGTCAGCCTAACTACACAGATTTTCCGCAGAGATCGCATTTCGACCGCATTAATTTAACTTTCATATTCTTTTCTGCATACCCAACTCTCGCTTCCATACAGTAATGTTGGGACAAGCACTGCGTTATGTATTGCTACACGTGCCTTCTGGCTGAGGTGGTGGCTGCCGAGAAGTTGCCCCAACGCTCTGTTCACTCTATTTCCCGCATTCATTCTTCGCTCTATATCTGTGGTGTACCTTCCATCTCGGCTAAATCCACATCCAAGATATACAAATTCATCCACTTGCTCTAGTATATCATTACCTATTGTTACTCTTACATCTGTTCTGGCTTCGTCTCTTTCAAAGACCATTATTTTGGTTTTGCTCACATTCACGAGTAGACCCCTTTTCTAATAACCTTCTGTCATTGTGTCGACTAGGGTCTGCAGGTCAGTCGCTGACTGTGCCAGCAGGACTGCATCATCTGCATAAAGCAGAGCAGTGACCACTGAGTCGCCCATCTGGACTCCCACATTCATATCGTTCAACCTTTGGAGACATTTATCCAGATATATGATAAACAGCCTGGCTGACAGAACGCACCCCTGCTTAACGCCGATATTGACGTCAAACCAAGGCGACATTCCATCATCCAGCCGCACACAGGCTCTACAGCCCATGTAACTGGACTGCACAGCCTGTAGCAGTTTACCGTTAATACCATACTCCGGTAAAATGTCCCAAAGTTCCTTTCGTACAACCGTGTCAAATGCTCTCTCCAGATCCACAAAACTGCAGAAAGCCCTCTGACCTAGAGCCAGATGCTTCTCCACAATGTTGCGCAGAGAGAACACTTGATCCATGCATCCCCTTCCACTCCTGAAACCTCCTTGTGTCTCACACAGTAAACCATCGGACACCATCATCATTCTCCTTCTCATCAATCAAAGTGTCGAAATGTACATCTCTGTCAAAATCTCTATTCGATTAATTGTATTATTCTAATATTTTTACCGATTATTTGGATATTCGTGAATTGGAAGTTGTCAAGCACTACTGTATAGAACGTGATGACGTGACATTGTCAGGTCGTCAATGATAATTACTATTTACCAAGTTATTTTTATTTTAAATGATTTTTATGAGTTTCAACATTAGATTATTGTACAAGAAAGTCACCCGCAATGTTAATTATGTAAATAACTTAAAAGTTGTTTAAAATTTCAGATTTAGTGTTTACAATCATGTGTATACGTTTGACCGAGGTTATTGTGTATTAAAAAATGCAAAACGTCAAAATGAACTTCTTAGATTACATGAACTATAATAACTTAATCAATTTGTGGAAATAACTATGTTCACATAAATTCCTAAAAATGCACTGTATTATAGATTAATGTATGTCAAAGGATGACATTTTTGAAATATACAAATTTTAAACATACGCATTGATAAGACTAAAATAAAATCGTGGGGCACGTCAAATATCTACAATCGTCGATTAAAATGTTCGTTTTGTAGTGTTTCCGTGTGGTCTCGGAGTAAAAATACAATTCACCACCCCCTATCTTAACCGTGGTTGATCGTACGAAACGACTAAGGGATATAAAACGCATATTAAATCTATGCGAGAGAAGGAAAACTCGAAACAAAACCCTATACCAACACGTCTGACCAGCGTGGTCAAGGTGGACCAGGTGTTAAGTCAATTTCCCTCCCACTGTGGAAGAAGCTCGAGCCCAACAGTGGGACATATATGAGCTGAAATGAATGAATGAATACACATATTATATTATTACTTTCTCATCTACCTACCGCTGCCTAATAGAAAGTAATAGGAGTTTTTACCGAGTGTGGCCTATAAAGGCGATAAATATATAAACAGTTGTTAGCATTAGAAGCGTCTTTATCATCTCTTGGTTTTAGAACATGTGTTATCACACTAAATTTAATATAGCGCCCTCTAAATGATGTAAAGTGTTGCATATGAAAAGAAAGGGCTTGAATAGCAGATTTTAAAAAATTATATATTATTAGGTATTTCTGCTGTTTTGTATGCATTTATAGTGATTTTATAGTAAGCGAAATAGGTATTATATTTAAATTTATTGTTTTGTTACTTTATTTTTGATTATTAGAATGGTAAACATGTGGAAGGAATGCCGAACGAACGTCTGGTTAAGAAGATATACAATGCGAAAGTGGAAGGATGTAGGTACCGAGGGAGACCGAGACTAACCTACATAGACCAGATCGGTCGTGTACTGAAGGAAGGTGGAGTCAAGAGTCTCCGAAACCAGCGAGCGTGTATGAAGAGAATTATGAATGTTGAGGAAGCGAGTGAAGTATGCAAAGATAGAGTTCTCTGGCACTCTGTTCTATCTGCCTACCCTGCAAGGGATATGGCGTGATGATATGTATGTATGTATGTATGTAATAAATGTAAAGAGCGAACACCTGGCGTAGTATGGTTATGTGATGAAGTGTGAAGAAAGTAAGGTCGTGAGAAAAAAATTCAAGTATGATTGTTGATGGGCCACTGAACACAAAGATCGGGTTCCGGTGGCCCGTTCGCACGGCGAAGATAGGCGCTTTGCAGGGTGGGTCTATGGGGTCGCGCACCATCTCTTCCGTCGCCCCGGACTGATTTTGCGGGGCGTGACCACTTCCATAATCCTCCACAAAAAAAAAGTATGATTGTTGCTTTAGTGTTAAAAGAAGACCAAAACAGATGAATGGATTGTATGAAGCATGATAGAAAGGCAGTGAACGCAGAGCTGACTATTAGAATGGAATAGAATAAATTTATTATGGCAAAGGAACACCAATTAAATAAATAATATCTTTAGAAATAATTATTAAAATAATAAAAGTCATGAATATTTATAAAACCCGATTACGAAGTGAAAAATGATGTCATAAGCGGGTCGAACCCGCGCCTATTGGGATTCCGGCCCAATCGTGCTGATACTACACCACCGTGACTTATTGTAGGACATGCAAATTTCACTTCGTATCATATTTACGTCTTAAGGTGACGGTATGCTATCTACCCGACAATGTTTACACATTGTTATAGGCTTAATACTTCAAACTTTACAGTTAGAATTGTATTAAACGATGACACAACCTTGTTATTTAAATTACTGAAATTTAGCATTTAATATGCTGTGTATGCTGCATGTCCTACAATAAGTCACGGTGGTGTAGTGGCAGCACGATTGGGACGGAATCCCAATAGGCGCGGGTTCGAATCCCGCTTGTGACATCATTTTTCACTTCGTAAACGGGTTTTATAAATAATTAAGCATATTAAATGCTAAATTTCAGTAATTTAAAGTCATGAATAGTTACTATATTTTCTATAATCGCTATGTAACAAACTCATGCACAAATGTGCGTTGTGTATATCAGTTTTCTGTTTACAGTGGCGGGTCGATCCGTCCGGGGGTAGTACCACACTCTCGCAGAAGATCGATATCTGAGCAATGTTAATGTGCTGTTGCGCTTCGTTCGGTGAGCGAGAGAGCCCGAAGCCCAACTGGATAGGTTTTGGGATATGTATTGGTAGGCAGCGGCCTAGCTATACTCCTAGTATTGCAAAGGTCCATGAGCGGCAGTAACACTTACCATCAGGTGTGCTGCTTGCTCGTTTGCCACCAAAAGCAATAAAAAATAATTAAATCAGGTCAGAAATCATATGCCACCTTGCCTTAAGGGTCACTTAACGCTGTTTTATAAAAAGTATGTATAATTATAAAAAGCATTATTCAGATTTAATAGTTAATACCCTAACATTGCAGTTAGAATTGTATTAAACGATGACACGACCCTGTTATTCAAATTACTGAAATTTAACATTTAACATGCTTTATTATTTATAAAAACTTTTTAACATGCTTGATTATTTATAAAAACTTGATTACATGGGTAATCAAGTCAAGCATGTAAAATGATTGTCACATATGGATGTGACAATCATTTTACGCTCGTAAGCATGCTAAATGCATGCTAATGCAAGCATGTTAAATGCTAAATTTCAGTAACTATTATACACATACATACACACACATATCATCACGCCATATCCCTTGCAGGGTAGGCAGAGAGAACATAGTCCGGAGCTAGTTAGCGGAGCGGAGTATAGTTTGGGGGGCATAGTCCGGAGCGTGCTCGTTCGCGTCCCCTGCCAGTCTAATTAGACTGCTAATCCGGCTCGAAATGCGTACCGCAATGCGGGTTAGGGCGTCCCCCGGAGGCGACGCGTACCGACCCGCCCCCGTCGGTACGAACATCGGCAGTTGCGGCGATGGGGGCCGCCACCCATCACGCCTTGCCCAGTTAGGCGAGTCGAGGAGAACGGAGTGCCGGGTGGGCACGTGGAATGTAGTAACTATTATCCTTTTCAAAAATCAAGTTAGCCCAAAGAGAATGGATTACATGAAAACTTATGCAGACCAATAGAAATAATACTTGTATTGAACTTTATAATTTTTAAAGGTCACAGTAATATTTTAATACAAAGAAATGTTTATACATCAATATAGTTAATTAATTTTCTAAAGGAACGAGGTCACGGCATTATTGCTCGTTATAATTTGTGTGAAATTATTAATTAGCTAATCGAGTTAGGTCCTTATCGGCGACGTCTGGCGGTGGCGTGAGCCCAAACACATTTTTAATGGACTAGTTCATTTAATAAGGCGAATATACAAAGAAATTGTGATGAAATTCGATTGTATAGTGATGTACTTAGGAATTATATTATATTTTTTTTATATAGGTAGGTATAAAGCTTTTTAGGGTTTATTTTTTATGATATGGAAAATGATTTTCATGGACTAGTTTGTTTAATAACTCGAAGATATAAGGAGATTGTGATGAAATTCGATTGTATAGTAATGTACTTAGAAATCATAATATATTTTTTTTTATATATAACGTATTTTAAGGTTTATTTTTTATGATATGAAAAATGCTTTTAATGGACTAGTTCATTTAATAAGGCGAATATACAAAGAAATTGTGATGAAATTTCGATTGTATAGTTTTGTTTGTACTTAGAAATCATAATATATTTTTTATATATATAAAGTTTTTTAGAGTTTATTTTTTATGATATGGAAAATGCTTTTAATGGACTAGTTCATTTAATAAGGCGAATATACAAAGAAATTGTGATGAAATTCGATTGTGTAGTGTTGTACCTACTTAGGAATCATATTATATTCTTTTATATATAAAGCTTTTTAGGGTTTATTTTTATGGTATGGAAAATGATTTTAATGGATTAGTTTATTTAATAAGGCGAATATACAAAGAAATTGTGATGAAATTTTATTGTATAGTGATGTACTTAGGAATCATATTGTTTTTTTATATAGAGGTACTTAAAGTATTTAGGGTTTATTTTTATGATATGGAAGATGATTTTCAAGGAATAGTTTGTTTTATAACGCGAAGATATAAAGAAATTGTGATGAAATTCGATTGTATAGTGATGTAGGTACTTAGGAATCATATTGTTATTTTTTATATATAGGTACTTAAAGTATTTACTCCTGTACCTCCTACCACCTTGCTCTTATCCCAATTACTTGGGGTCGACTCAATATGTAATCTTCCTCTATACAGTCCTATCAGACGTCATCTCTGCAGTCACTCCCTGTCTATCCATTTCATACCCCACGCAGTCCATCCATCTTTTCTTTGGTCTTCCTTTACCCCTAAAGCCTTCAACATTCATATTTAAAACTTTCCTCACAACATTACTTTCATTTCGTCTCATCACATGTCCATACCATGTTAACCTTTCACTCCTTAACTTTTCCGTCACTGACGCTACTTTCAAACTGCCTCTTATATGCTCATTTCTTATTTTATCCGATCTCGTCACACCACACATCCATCTCAACATTCGCATCTCCGCTAAATGCAGTCGTCTCTCATCCGTCACTTTTGTCGCCCAACATGCTGATCCATACAGTACAGCAGGTCTTATTAGGGTTTTATATATTTTACCCTTTAATTTAGGGGGTACTTTGGGATCGCATGTTGTACCCGTGACCTGCCGCCATTTCATCCATCCCGCATCTATTCTGTGTTTCACCGCACGATCCAGGTCGCCATCGCTTTGGATAAGAGAACCGAGTTATCGAAAATCCGAGCATACTGGTATAGGTACTACATCTAGGAATATGGGTGTAAAATTGGAGAGACCGCTGAAATCGCAGAAAATGTACTCCGTTTTAGGTCTGCTGATTTTCAAGCCAACATTCTCCAATTTACAGCGCCACTTCTCCAGCATGCTCTGTACCTCAAGACTTTCTTCTCCGACGAGAACAATGTCATCAGCGAATAGCATGCACCAGGGTGCCTCTTCCTGTATCTCCGATGTTAACGCATCCATTATCAACAGGAAGAGGTAAAGACTTAACGCCGACCCTTGGTGCAAACCCACCTGCACACTAAACTCGTCGGAGTCTCCAGCCGCTGATTTTACGTACGACTTAGATCGTTGGTACATGGCACAGATTAACCTAGTATACTTCACAGGCACACTTTTCTCTTTCAGTGCCCAACACAAAACTGTTCTCGGTATTCTGTCGTAGGCCTTCTCGAGGTCAACGTATACCATATGCAAGTTTTTATGTGCACCACGATATTTTTCGCACAGTGGGCGCAGTGCAAATATGGCGTCCATTGTCCCGCGGCCCGGCATAAAACCGAACTGGTTTTGAGTGATCTTGCTTTCTTCTCGCAATCGCTTCTCAACCACTTTTGCCCACACTTTCATACTATGTGACATGAGCTTTTTTCCCCGATAACTGCCGCAGTCCTGAACATCACCCTTGTTTTTAAAAATGGGCACTAGCGCACTACTCATTGAGAATTACTTCATCCTGCAGCATCTTATCGAGGAACAAAGTCAGCCACATATATCCGTCCTCACACAAAACTTATATAGATGTGGAAAATGCATTTACTCCTGTACCTCATGTAGGTACCTCTAGTTTTAGCGACTGTGTGTGATGTAATGCTGTTTATAAGTTTGTTTGTGTCTTCTAAATATACAACAGTAGAGATTTAGGCTTACCGCTTCAACAGTGCTCAGATCTAAAACAAAAATAAAAAATAGGAAAAAATGTCTATATGGCTACTGTTAAAAGTATTTGTGAAATTACCATCTTTTTATTAAAAAAATGATTTATTAAAATTACTTAACTTTGTTACTCAATTCAACATTACAATACATCTTATATAAAATTGTTACCATTCATGTTAAAAATATTATAACGCTTTATAATTTTACAATTTTTGTGTAAAAATCAAATGTGATTGACAATTTTATTTTTAAACATCTCCCTGCACTAAGGAAATAATCCTTGTATTGCGGGTGACTTTACAAACATGCAATTAACGCAGACAAATTACACCCAGACTCAGAACAACACTTTGTGGATCGCACAAAGTATTGTCCTGCGTGGGAATCGAATCCTCGGCACTGGCACCGAAGGTCGGTAGGTATCTTAACCTCTACACCATCTGTGTTATGCCAATTTATAACGTTGAGCAGTAATTTTATACGCAATGTCTGTTAAATTTACCTATAATTTTAGTAATTCAATTTACTATAATCAGTAGTAAAATTATAAATGAGTTTCGTAATTCAAATTACAAAATATTTTATGATGATGATGAACGCTGCAATTTTACAATTTTCGTGTACAAGTCAGGTGGGTTTGATAAATTTACAATTTTGTGCAGTAATCCATACGCAGCGTATTTTAAATTTACTACTAATATTAATATTTGTATTTAATCCGTAATAAAATTATTGATAATCATCTATAAAAATTGACCCTTTATAAATGTTTTTCAATTTATCGTGTAGGTACATACAATTTTCTTTCCGTGTGGTGACGGAGTAAGAATACAATTCACCAACCCCTATCTTACACGTGGGTGATCGTACGATACGACTAAGGGATATAAAACGCCTATGCAAGAGACGGAAAACTGGAAACAAAAACCCTATACCAACACGTTTGACCAGCGTGATATAGTAGGTCAATTTTCCTCTCATTGTGGAGGAGGCTCGAGCCTAATAGTGGGACATATATGAGCTGGAATGATGATACAATTTTTGATTATTAAATTCGGAAACTTTCAGCTTAACAATATAATTATATTTTTACTAAATTATGCCATAATTTCACTACAAAAGACTAGATTTAAAAAAAAATGTAGATTCAAATTACTGAAATTTTTAGCATTTAATATGCTTAATTATTTATAAATACCCGATTACGAAACGAAAAATGACACCGCTTGTGACATCATTTTTCGTTTCGTAATCGGGTATTTATAAAAAATGTAGATTATTTTTTTTTATGTCGAATAGGTGCAAAGACTATTTTTATTAGAAAAAAAATTTGAACACCTTTGTTTTTAATATTTTTTTATAATGTATTTATATAATAATATAAATTAATATTGCAATTTAAAATGAACTATTAAAAATATTTGTAAAATTACCACATTTTTACTAAACAATGATTATTAAAATTACTTAACTTTGTTACTCAATTCAAGATTACAATACATCTTATATAAAATTGTTACCATTCATAGTAAAAATATTAACGCTTTATAATTTTACAAGTTTCGTGTAAAAATCAGATGTGACTGATAAATTTACAACGTTGAGCAGTAATTTTATACGCAATGTCTGTTAAATATACCAATAATTTCAGTAATTCAATTTACTAGAATCTGTAGTAAAATTATAAATGAGTTCCGTAATTCAAATTACAAAACATTTTATTTAATTTTACAAATCATTATCTAGCAAATGTAACATTCGTAGTAAAAATATTATAATACATTGTAATTTTACTATTTTCGTGTAAAAGTTAGATGGGTTTAATAATTTTCAACAGAATTTGTTTGGTAAAATTACACTATTTGTATTGTAAATTTGCTAAGCGAATTTCCCATTTTTTTTTTTTTTTTTTTTTTTTTTTTTTTCCTTTGGTGGACTATAGATTAGTCTCGCCCCGCCAAATCGGTCCGGGGTGACGGAGAAGGCGGCGCGTGACCCCATAGACCCACCGTAAAACTCCTCTCTCTTCGCCGTGCGAGCGGGTCACCGGGACCCGATTTTTAACTTCGGTGGCCCGCCCGGCGGTTC
The DNA here is from genome assembly GCA_905163515.2 of Lymantria monacha. NCBI lineage: Eukaryota > Metazoa > Arthropoda > Insecta > Lepidoptera > Erebidae > Lymantria > Lymantria monacha. The sequence goes on along the minus strand of LR991106.1, from coordinate 17,223,604 downwards.
ACCCTCGCGGGTTCCTCTCGTCGACGCCCCGACAGATTTCGCCGTCGGGGCGTTGCCCTCACGCGGTGGCCTCACGTCGGGTGACCGGACAATTCCCCGGTCCGATCACCCGAAGCCTCGGTTAGGGCGGCATCAGGCGCAGGTATTCGCGCCTGCGCCGCCCCGGCCGCTGGCGGCGGCCCGGGGCGCGGGAATCCTCCCTTGCCCGTTCCGCCGCTTCCTTCTGCGAGATGACAGCCTCGCAGAAGGCGGCGACCGCGTCCCAGTTCCTGATGTTGTCGACCATCGCCCTCGCGACGGCCGGCAGCGTCAGGTCGGCACCGATGACAGCGACGAGGTCACGGCGCTGCCGCTCCCATCCCGGACACACCTCCAGCGTGTGTTGCGCCGTGTCCTCGTCACTCCTGCAGTGGTGGCAGGCCGGAGTCCACTCCCTATACACGACCCTGTGCAGGTACAACCCGAAACACCCGTGCCCCGTCAATACCTGCACCAGCCGAAAGGTGAGGACTCCGTGCCTAAGCGAATTTCCCATAATCGTTGGGTAAATTTCTAAAAATGTTTTGTAATTATTCGAAATTGAATTGAAATAAAATGTATAGTAAATTTACAAAACGGAATTATAGTATTAATTTGTTGTTGCACAACAACAAATTAATACTCTACATTATAGTAAACTTCCAACATTTTTTTATAAAATTACTTCAGAAATTTTTTACAGTGTGTATTGCATGGAAAAATAGTAAAAGTTTGTTATCATTGTGCCGAATAACAGTACAATGATATCTATGACACACAATATTTTCGTATATCTGGCAAAATAAATTTTTCATAGATGTGGCTTAAAAATTTTGACCATTTTATTCTAATTATATTCATCGAACGTACATAGGTATGAGTGTTAGAAATTTGAAAATGTTATGTAATATGTTTAGTAAAATTTTAAATAAGTATTGTAATTTTACAAGTTTGCCGGATAACTAATTATTTGTGAAATTACAAAGCTTGATTGTGAAATTACATTAAAAATCATATAAGATATTGAGTAAAATTCAAGAACACAGTTAAACAATGAATTTAAAAGAACTAAAATAAATCATGATCATATTATAAATAATAAAAGATCTGGCTTATCGAAAAAGGTAGCCACCTCAGCATAAGCTAGATGACAAGTCATCCATCGCTGATTTTGAGTTGGCAACTCTTAAGAAGCAAATACAGATATATAGAAATATAATTAAAAAATACATGGGACTACGATAAAATCCATACGATAAAAGTATTTGAATTAAGAGTAAAAGTTGAAGAATAATGCTACATATAGGCGCAACTGGTTTTACTAAATATTATACATATGTACCTATATCGACAAAATACATCGACATAACTCCCAACACTAGTGCCTACCCATTACAAGTGATCGAATGATCATTTATCGTTGCGGTCAGTACCGTAGGGGGACATAATCGAATATCGGCTCGTAATAGCGATTGCAAATCGATTGTAAGCCACACAATCCAGTTGGCAATTGAGAGGTCGTTATGAAGCTTGCAATTGGTAAATAAACTTGTTTATGTGTGTGTTATAATGTATAACTACATATTATATAAGTATTTATATTATAGTTGTGTGCAAGGTGACGTTAATTGTAATAGGGCTGTCAAATTGATAACTTTTTTATATTTATTCTTCTTTTATTTTTTAAATAAATTACTCCACACAATTTTTTTAACTACGAATATCTGATAAAATTTAATACATGAACCTAGTTTTCTTGCTACTTAGAACAATATTCCAGAGCACGCCATCGACGAGACAGAATCGAAGAAAGAATCCTAGTCATTTAGCGGTGAGTGGTAATTCGGTAGATAGCTATCGCGCCTTTCGAGCTGAATATCACCTAACTATATCATGTCGAAAAAAAAGTCATTATACAACAGTAGTTAAAATAATTAACTTGACTACACAGGTGATGTAGTTACTTTACCGCAGCAAGTGTTCGGGATTCGATTTCCGGCAGAATAATACTTTGTGTCATCCATAAGTTTTTGTTCTCAGTCTGGATATAATTTGTATTTATTAATTGTATGTTTGTAAAGTCCCTCGCAATACAAGGAACATTTCTAAAGAGCAGCCTTTAAAAAATAAAAAATAAGAACAGTGATAAACCTAGTGTTTTTTTTTAGTTTAATAGTAACAATTATTAACTATGATTATTATTTGAAAGTCAGTCAATGTCAGTCAGTCACGGGAGATAGTCCTCCCGTGACCATGATCACTGTAAAGTGTTCGAAACGTCGGGAAATTATAAATCAAATACACACGCGATAGAAGCCGTTTTTTTTTTTTTGGCGGCGGGCTACGGTACGTCAAACCCCGCTAATCCGTCCGGGGCGACAGGAAAAGCGGCGCAAGACCCCGTAGACCCGCCCTACAATATACCTCTCGACGCCGTGCGGGTGGGTCACTGGTACGCGGTCTTTTACTTCAGTGGCCCACCCGGCGGTCTACCCTCACGGGTATCCTCGCTGTAATGTCGACGCCCGGACAGTTTGCACCGTCGGGGCGTCGTCCTCACGTGGTGGCCTCGCTCCCAGGGCGACCAGACTAATCCCCGGTCCGGTCACCCGCTGCCTCGGCTAGGGCGGCATGAGGCGGAGGTATTCACGCCTCCGCCGCCCCAGTCGCCGGTGGCGGCGCGAATCCTCGAAGAGAAGTTCCTCTCGGATTCGCCCCGCCGCTTCCTTCTGCGAGATGACGTCCTCGCAGAAGGAGGCGACCGCGTCCCAATTCCTCTCGCTGTCGACCATCGCTTTCACGACGGCCGGCAGCGAGAGGTCGGCACCGATAGCGGCGACAAGGGCACGGCGCTGCTGAGCCCAGGTCACGCAGACCTCGAGCGTATGCTGCGCCGTGTCCCGGTCGCCGCCGCACTGTTGACAGGACGGAGTCGTCTCCACCCTTGCGACTGTGTACAGGTACTTGCCGAAGCAACCGTGCCCCGTCAAGACCTGCACCAGCCGGAAAGAGAGGACTCCGTGCCGCCTCTCCAGCCACCCCATCAGTACGGGCCGGACGGCCTCGATGACTCGTAATCCGAATCGAGGCCGCTCCAGCCGCGTGGCCCAACGGGAAAGAACCTCCCGGCGAGCGTCCTCACGCCAGGTGGCCAATTCGCTAGGCGAAACATCGCCACCTTCTTCGCGAGTTGAAGACACCCGCCGATATATTTCGGCGAGCATTTCCGCCTCCAAGTCCCAAGGGGGCGTTCCGGCCAATACGCATGCAGACTCGGTCGCAACCGTGCGGTATCCGCGGATAGCCCTGACCGCCATGACTCTCTGCGGTCTCCGCAGAATAGCCCTAAGACGGACGGTCTGAGCCCTCGCCCACACGGGAGCGCCGTACAATGCCATTGAACGGATCACCCCCGCATATAGCCGTCGACTCTCGAAGCTCGGTCCGCCCAAGTTCGGCATCAGCCGAGATAGGGCGAACGCCGAGCCGACTAGCCGGGGAACAAGTCTACGGAAATGCTCCCGAAACCACCAGTTCCCGTCGAGCACCAGACCCAAATACTTCATATGGGCCTGGATACTGATGGGGACGGAGTTGACGACGATCGAGACGCCGACGGGCGGCCCCATGAGGCGGCCATGAAACAGGAGCGCCTCTGTCTTCTCCAGGGCTACCCTAAGCCCCAGCGCCTCGATACGCCTGACCATCTCCTCAGTGCCGAGAGTGGCCAGGCTCATCGCCTCTTCCAGTGTCCTGCCCCGGGCTGTGACGAGCGTGTCGTCAGCGTAGCATATAAGCCCCAGCCCAGGGGGGAGACTCCCTCGCAACGCCCAGTCGTAACCGATGCCCCACAAAGTCGGCCCCAAGACCGACCCCTGTGGGACACCGCACGACATGGGCGTGCGCACAATGTCCCCCGCGCTATTCGCGCAGAGGACACTGCGCCCCTGCAAATAGTCTGCCACTAGCCGCCTCAGGTATAAGGGCACTCCGTGATACCGGAGCGCCTCCCTGATGCAGCTGAATGGCAGACTATTGAATGCGTTGGCGATGTCCAAAGACACCGCCAACAGCACTCCACCGCCAGTGACGGCCTCCCTCGCCGTCTGCCTCAGGCGCAGTATAGCCGCAATAGTCGAACGCCCCCTTCGAAAACCGAATTGAGCGTCCGACAAATTGGGCCCCACCTCGTCTAGGTGCTGGACGATGCGGCCAGCGAGGATACGCTCCAGCAGCTTGCCCACATCGTCCAGCAGCACGATAGGCCTGTAGGCCGACGGCGAATCCGGGGACCGCCCCGGCTTTGGCAGGAGCACCAACCTCCCCTCTTTCCAGCACCTAGAGAACTGTCCAGCCGCTAGACAGGCGTTGTACAGTTGCCTAAGGCGTGGCTCCAGGTGTTCGAGGAACATCATCAACACCCGGACGGGTACTCCGTCCGGGCCGGGGGCGGTGTTGGCGGAACGAATCTTCGCCACTACCGCCCCCACCTCTGATTCCGTCACAGGCGGAACACTATGTTCATCGGCCTCCCGGTCATCATCTGACCATGAAGCCATAACCGGAGGCGTGTGTTCCGGCTGTACGCGATAGAATCCGTAAAAGTAGTTTTATTTCAAATGTGTAATACTCGCGTAAACATTAGAAGTCATTATATGATTATTATATTAAGATTTAAAAAAAAGTACCGATTAGTCATGGATTCAAATTATAATTAAGATATATTTTGTTTTAGCAAATGCCTTGGTTAAAGAAAATTGACACCGAATGTCAGCAAAAACATAATGGATTCAATTAGGTTCGATTAACGAGCGCTAAGAAAACACAATTTATGATAAATTTTGAAATGGTTCCGTATTAAAGCTGTATTATTAGAAACATCTTTTTCCTTATAGGATTTTAAAATCGGGTGACTGGATCGGGGATTTCGCCCGTCACCCGCCGAGAGGCCGACCGCGTGAGGAAAGACCGACATCCTACCCGAGGGGGGGACGTCAGTCGAGGAGAAGGTACTCCTCAGGGGTATTCCATCGGGCCGACCACTGACGTCAAGTCACTCTGCTCCGATGGTCAGCCCAACGACGAAAGCGACGTCACGGGTGGGTTACGGGTGTAAAGCGTGTTTACGCCCCTCTGTCACCCCGGATGGAGTGGTGCGAGGAGTGCGCCGACCGTAGCTCACCCCCAAAAAAATAAAATAAAAATAGGATTTTAAAATTCTTTTTTTTCATTAGGTACCTACTTATGGTGACAAACGAGCAAGCAGCACACCTAATGGTAAGTGTTACTGCCGCCCATGGACCTTTGCAATACCAACGGTATAGCTAAGCCGCTACCTACCATTACAAATCCCAAACCCACCCAGTTGGGCTACCGGCTCTCTCGCTCACCGAACGAAGCGCAATAGCATATTGCCATTACTCAGACGTCGATCTTCTGCGAGAGCGCGCTGCTACCCCGGACGGACCAGCCCGTGGCTGTAGACAGAGAATTGATAACAGCGTGGTCCTACCATTAACGTGAAATTGAACGAAGAAGGGACTGGCATCCTTTTTATATCCGCTCGTAACTACGCAACGGTTGAACTGAGTTTGATAAATACGTCATATTCTCTGAGAGTACGACGTCTATCGTAACGTGCCATTATAAATCTTAAGGAGAATGGGTTTTTGAAAATCAAATTTTATGATTTGGTTAAGGCAGCTGTCAAGTTTAGATATCAGAATGAGACTGAGGTGTGAGAGCGGAGTGATTCGCATATATTGAACAAATGCTGAGTATACAGTAAAAACTGAAGGAAAAAGGGTGCAGGACATAACTATAAGTACGTTATTTATATTAAATGGTTTGCAAGTCATATCTGAAGTAGTTTTATATAATTTGGAAAATCCAAAAGTGCACGCCTCATAATTTTATATTATTTATCATTTACTATTAGTCAATGCCATATACAAGAAATATTCTAATACATTAATTTTTACGGTCGTGATCATGCCAGATCCAGAATTAATACCCTCGGATGTCCTCAAATATTTTTTTAATCAACTATTTTCTTACTTTAAACAAAATAATTGCTTTTTAAAAAATATATAATACGTTTAAACGAATGTTTTTTTCTTGACATACCTATGTATGATAATATTATCCTATAAGTGCTATGTGAGAAAAATACAATCATTTTTAGGTTTGAAAAGTTCTTGATTTTTGTATATCGAGAGTAGAGCAAGACCTCGAAGTGGCGTGAAATACGTACCTAGTTAAAACTCGACAATTTCCGTACGTTCAACTGTTTTTGCTGGATTTACTATTAAAATCAATTTAAAAATTCACATACTGACCGGCCCAATGGCGATGGGGAGGGAATACGTTGGGTAATGGGGCCACGCATCGCCCTTCCGTCGCCCCAGACAGAAAGGACGGCGAGTGTCCAAACCTTAGCCTGCCAAAAAAAGTAAAGCTTAATATATAGGCGCTGTTAAGCTACGTCGTAATCCTACTGCTGTACTGCTGCGCTTTTTATAGCTGTATATCCTCTTATTAGTTAGCTGGTCAATTAATTTCTGCTTCCTGTATCCCGTGTTCAAAAAAAGTTGCAAGTTATTGTGAGTTCATTAAGTTATTCATCTTTATCTCGGCTCATATAAGTTCTAAGGCTGGGCTTGAGTCTCCTCCAAAATAGGAGGAAAATTAATTTATTCTATCATGGTCAGACGGCCATGATGATTCATCATCATCACAGCCCATATATGTCCCACTGTTGGGGTGGAGCCTCCTCCGTAATGGGAGAGAAATTAACTTACTATACCGTGTTGGTCAGACGTGTTGGTATAGGGTTTTGTTTCGAGTTTTCCTTCTCTCGCATACATGTTATATGCGTTTTGTATCCCATAGTCGTCTCTTACAATCACCCACGGGTAAGATAGGGTGTTAAATTGTATTCTTACTCCTTCACCACACGGCGATTATTATAATAAAACTCAAAACAACACCCGGATGGGTTGGCAAAGAGTTTTTTTTTTATTTTGTACTTTCCCTTTCTTACTTTATCTATCTCTATCGCTTAGTCATCTTTTACCCACGAGCTAAATACGGGAAGGTCATAGAAATTTTTTGAACCAAAAAAATTAAGAATTAACAACTCACATATATTATAGACCAAAGTTTTGTCAAGTAATATATTAAAAACTAGTTTCTGCTTGCGTTAACTGTAATTTGCCCAAATTTGAAATATTATTCTAGGGGAACATATTACCGGGATAAAAGTATTTTATGTATTAATCCAGGAAATGGTCCTTTTATGTTTTAAATTTTTATCCAAATCTGTTCAATACCTTATACATGATTGAATAACAAACATCCAAATATCTTCACAAATTTCATATTTATAATATTACTAGCTTTTATCAGCGGCTTCGCTCGAGTTGAAGCCCTAAAAAAATATCAAAGATCATATATTCCAATAGAACTCAATCAATGTCCTTCAGCATTTAAATTTACTTCTATATCAAATTATCTTTATTTTTGCTGTTGGCTATGGAGTGGCCACGCTCCACCAAATCGGTCCCGGGGCGACGGAAGAGGCGCCTCTCTTTGCCGTGTGAGCGGGCCGCCGGTACCCGATCTTTGTCTTCAGTGGCCCCTGTGTGAAGTTACCCTCCGTATTTTTTTTTAATAATAAGTATCCTATGTCCTTTCTAATACCTTGAAGACTATGTGTTTTATGATAATTGGTTAAGTAGTTTTGGCGTGAAAGCGTAACAAATAAATTTACTTTCACATTTATAATATTAGTAGGGATTAGAATTTTATGCACTGCACTGCACAATGGCCGCTTCTAGATAAACTTATATAATTTAATTAGTTAAAAATCAATTGACTGACTTTTAATTTACGTTGATAATCGTTTTAATAAATCTACTGATCCCTAAATCTAAATAATTCAGTAATGAATCCACTTTGAAAAAAAATCATTAAACCCGAAGAGGTTTAATACGTATGAACATAGCAAATCTGACACATGATTAGGGTTGCTACACGAAAAAAAAAAATAAACTAGACAAGCCATTATAGATGATAATGCTCGCAAGTGTTGCCAGATTATCGATAATTATTACGAAAAAGAAAAAAATGGACATCAGATCGTATCGTGATAAGTGTAAAACGTCTTAATGCGTTGGCCACAATATTTTTATTTGTTTTGTACGCCTTTTATAATCTGCTTCAGTAATCTAAATGTGACACAATTCTGTCTCTTTTACAAGTAATAGGGGTGAGCGAGAGGTCGTAGTGTTGTGACTTTTGATCGCTCAATCTACTCACGCACAAGGATGTTTTGTTAACTGTCTTGTACACTTTTGATTTCTTAATCGTTTTTATAACTGACAGATGAAACATCAAATATAGTGGCGCTATCTGAATAGTTTTAAAGGATTCAGTAGTCATTGCATGTTGTAGAGAAATTTCTAGTTTGTTATATTTCTAAGTAATGTAAGATGACGTAATGGTTAAGATATTCAATTGCCGTATGAGTGTCATGGATTCGATTTCCATGAAGAACAATATTTTTTTGCGATCCAAAAATTATTGTTTTGGGTCTAGTAATTGTATCTATTACTCGTATTTTTGTAAAATTCCCGTAATATAAGGAGAATTTCCTTAGAATAAGGAGTTGTTTAAAAAATATAATAAAAAATGTAACGAATTTTGATTATATTACACGTCTACTTAGCTTTTTAGAGATAAAAGCATCTAAAATACAAATGTTAAAACCTTCTAAAACTACAATGAAAATGGCTAAATTATTCACCCTCGCGTAAGTGATGAAAATTGAATTCCACTTATGAAAGTAGAGGGGTAATTTTTCGCGGAAACTCAGCATTTATTAGGCAATTATTATGTCAACAACGTATGATCGATTGTTTCATAATATGCCTAAATAAATAAAGATATTGATAACCAAATATTGTAACTACAGACTACCAATATCGAACTAGAGAGTTGGAACCCTAGTAGCGAGGGTCTTAAATCTGGTCACCGAAGACAAAGATCGGGTACCGGTCGCCCGCTCGCACAGCGAAGAGAGGAGTTTTGCATGGCGGGTCTATGGGGTCACGCGCTGCCTCTTCCGTCACCCGGACCGATTTGGCAGGGCGAGACCACGTCCATAGTCTACCGCAAAAAAAAATATGACGATAATAAGAGAAGACCAAAATAGCAAAAAAAAGGTCTTAAATATAGTCTTTTGCCTACCAATAATAACCTCTAAACCCACCCAGAAAGTTGGGCTGCCGGCTCTTTCGTTCACCGAACGAAGCACGACAGCATATTATCACTATTCGGACATCGATTTTCTGCGACAGTGTGGTACTAGTTCAGACGGACCGGTCCGCTGCCGTAGACAGAAAACTGTCAACAGTGTAGTCCTACCATAAGTAACTTACCTTCATTATTTATAAATTTCTGCTGTACGGTAGGCTTAGAATACTACCAACCTTTACTCGTGGGTGTCGTAAAAGACGACTAAGAGCCTTATATCGACCTAGGCCAACTGCATCTGATGCCGTTTGGTCGGCAATTACATTCTCAAGGAGGATTGACGTCTGACAGGCGGCCGGTCATAAAAATATTGCCAATAATTTTTACAATATGTACTATAAAAGAAGAGTAGGTACATATTGTATCGACCCGAAGTAATTGGGATAAGAGTAGGAGAATGATGAATATTTAAATTAAATTTTCATTTACGTGAAATTCACTTACATAAAAATGTATAGTGAATTTTTTTTTTTAAATATTCTACCACCACAGTTATTCGTGTTAATAATTATGGAGCAAAAAGCCTTCGTTTACTGATGGCACGATATACAATGATATATGATGTCTTTACATTCAAAATTATACTACTGCAAGAATTGCTTTTAAGATTTTATCGCTTACAGGATAAGATGGTTGATTAGCTTTTAAATGTGTGTAATACGGTGTTATGAAATATTGTGTTCATATTCTTGTTTGCAGGCAATTTTGTTGGTTTATTATCTTTATTTCCGATATTATAATTTGCTTTAATTACTTGATTAATGGCGACTAATTTAAATAAGCGATGTACATACATAAAATACCTGCAAATATATAAAACACATCGATTTTTGGAAAGAGACAATCGGTTAATTTCGGCTTCGGTAGTTGCTGTCGCACACTTTTTTTGTGACGTTTGTCAGTCATCGAGCAAGTGAGAGAGTATAGTTCTTTAGAGTAAAATATGGGTATTTTTTATTTAGTAAGAAATAGTTATAAGTATTTTACAGCTCCTTTTAGATATCGGGAGGTTAAATCTTCGTGTGACGTCATATGCGTAGTGTGTGACAGGGACAATGCTCTACTAAGTTGAAATTAGCCGATTGTCTCTTTTCAAGAGTCGATATGCAGTATTTATTGTTGGGTATATACACTCATTTGCAAAAAAAACGGGCACCTAAGCAATGAACCATTTCAAATGTTAATATTTCTTTGTTTGATAATTATAGGTAGTTTTATCCACACAATTTGGTAAATTAATAAGAAAATAATCGTTTTCATTAGTATTTCATAAAATTTATGGGAAATAATGCTAAACCTCGCTAGTAGTGTATATTCGCTAGTAGTGCATATGCTCATGAAGTAAAAAAAAAAAAGTTTTTTTGTTTGTTTTTCTTTAATAAAGTAAAAGCAGATAAATGTTTAGTATCGAGTGTGACCCCCTCTAGCTAAAATCACAGCTTGAATTCGTCTGGGCATGCTAGCGAGTATATCCCGGATACTTGCTTGCGGAATACGTTCCCACTCCGCAGTAATCACATTCTTCAGCTCTCTGATGGTCTGCGGAGCCGGGTGTACTGATCTCACACGCCGTTTCAGAACGTCCCAGACATGCTCTATGGGATTGAGGTCGGGACTTCGAGCTGGCCAATCCAAACGACGAATGCCGACCTCTTGCACATACGCATTAACATCGCGGGATCGGTGGGCGCGAGCATTGTCGTCCATAAAAATCGAGTCTTCACCTAGAGCGGCCAATGCGGGTTGTGCATGAGAAATTAGAACTTCCGTTATGTATCGATGCCCAGTCAGTGAGCCGTTTTCAATGAAGACTAACTCTGTACGATCCATTGAATTTATTCCTGCCCAAAACATAACAGAGCCCCCACCATAAGGTGTGATTTCTTCGAAACATGCCTCTGCAAAGCGTTCTCCTTGTCTTCTTAGCACTCGCCGACGTCGATCTTCACCGAACAGAGATATCCTGGCTTCATCAGAGAACAAAACCCTATTCCAATCGTCTTGAGTCCATGATTCACAATTTCTAGCGAACCTAAGCCTGTGAACTCTGTGCTCACGGAGTAATTTGGGGCCGCGGGCCGGGCGGTGACTGCGTATATTGGCAGCGAGAAGCCTCCTCCTGACCGTCCATAGACTAATATGCACATTTCTTACTTCTTGGAGGTTGTTCTTAAGATCCACATACGAAGATTTGCGATTTCTCAATGCGCGACTCACAAGAAAACGATCATCCCGTGGTTGGATACATGGTTTTCTTCCAGAACCAGGCCTTCTCTCGACGGAACCAGTCTCCTGATATCGCTGCCAGGTCCTTTGGACTGTCGAGCGACTAACATTTAGCCTCCTAGCCACGAAACATTGGCTGCAACCCTCTTCAAGCAGCGCGATAATTTTGGTAGCTTTTACCACTTTATCTACCATTTTTGATACAGCCAAACAGCATTAAATAAAGCTTTGACAGTCAAGGATATGAAATTAATCGATAAAAATTGAATAAAAGTTATGAAAGTCGATGTTAACTTCTGGAACTTCGCGCCAAAAATGTAGGATAAAAAGGGGTTTTCTGTAAAAATGAACATCAAATGAAAAATTGAATTTAGAACGTACTTTTTTAAATACCACAGCATTTTTAAAACCGGCCAGTAACGTGTACAAACGATTGAAACCTTTTTGGTATTGTATCTTTTTAAATATGAATGAAAATCAAAACCGCCCGTTTTTTTTGCAAATGAGTTTATATTAGTTATTAGATATTTTCGACTGTGATGAAGCTACAAAGATAGTTTTGATTTTGATTTAGTAGTAGGACTACGCTGTACACAGTTCTCTGTCTACAGCCGCGGACCGGTCCGTTCACACTCGCGCAAAAGATTGACGTCTGAGTAATGGCAATGTGCTATTGCGCTTCGTTCGGTGATCGAGAGAGCCGGAAGCCTAACTGGATGGGTTTGGGGTTTGTATTGGTAGGCAGCGGCCTAGGTATATCCTTGGTATCGCAAATCTATAGTCAAAGTCTACAGGCGGTAATGATCCTTACCATCAGGTGTGCTGCTTGCTCGTTTGCCACCAAAAGCAATAAAGAAAAGACCAGTGTATAACTATCATTTTTTCGCTTTTATAATTTTAAATTACTTATCATGTTTTGAGAAATGTGGTGTCGTTAGTAGTCTTAATCATTTTCTAGATAAGCCTATATCTAGAAAATGATTGCACACACAAAAATTTGTTACGTTCCGCCTGAGCCGAGCATGCAAGCGAGAGCGCTGAACAAGCGATAGAGAGGGCACGATTGACCTAAGCGTTCTTGCATTTTACGTTTACGAACTGTTTATAAATTGAAGTAAAAAGTTAATGTGGTTGCCATTTTTTATGTTAGTTCAATTCATAAAAGTATGCATTTGTCGTTCGTTAACCGACTTTATAGACAACCATCTGTTCTTTATGACTAAAAAGTAATGTGTAGTAACATATCCTATTATTAAGTCTGCACCACTTAATTTCAAGTAGTTCTTGTTTATAAATATCATTAAACATTTTTTCAGGTGAAGGCTCATGCAACAGTAATGATGGTTATAGCCAACGTACACCAAATGACGACAAATCACCACCAGGAAGTGATGACGATACTCCAAGACCAGGCTCTGCAGCAGACAACAAAAAGAAACACAGAAGAAATCGTACCACCTTTACAACGTATCAGCTTCATGAATTAGAGAGAGCGTTTGAGAAATCACATTACCCAGATGTTTATTCAAGGGAGGAATTAGCTATGAAGGTGAATTTACCTGAAGTTAGAGTGCAGGTCAGTGCATTTTCTTTATTCATAATTCTTTTATTCTTCTCCTACAATTAATGGCGGGTAATTAGGCATATTTTCTCAAACATACTTGGAAATTTGAGTCTTCTTCGAGATAAATCGATATTGCTGTACCTACTGACCAACTTCATGCGAGCAGCGGCCGGCAAAAAATGTATGAAAACCCGTATCTGTCGTGTTTTAGCGGCCAAATAAATATATATGTAAATTCATATCTATCGTGTATTTTAAAAATGGAACGATTTGTTACTTCAAAACATGGTAACCAAATTGGCAACTTATCAGAGTTTTATTTAAATTTCGAACTAGCTTGAAAAAGAAACCTGTGTGATAATGAAAAAAAAAAACAAAGGAAACCTTGTGCACGTGAAAAATTTTGTTCGTTGTGTGTACAATTCTACTTAATACTAATTAGTTTCAATTTCCACGTATTATTTGAGAAAAGCACTATACAATACTTGGCCACAACTAGGTATCGATGGACTTACGTATGTGTGCCTCGGCTACGCCTCGGCCCTCATTTAAAAAATCGTCCATCAGTGCCTCTTTTGCTGGCCGCTGCAGTAATATGCTTTTATTTTAAAATTTAAGGCATTGACCATTCGTTTACCGGTTCTCACTAGATCTTTAGTTGCTACTGTTGTATAAACAGCTTCTGTGACCTGAGATCTAGCTAAGTTGTAGTATTTTGAAAATATTATTGCTTATAAAACCTTGAATACGAGCGAAAAATCGGTTAATGATCATCGCACATGTGTAAACATTGTCGGATAGATGGGACCCTCTCTTTTAAAGACGAAAATATAATACGAACCGAAAATTGAATGTCATACAACAGCTCACGGTGGTGTAAGTGGTAGCACAATTGGAACGGATTTTCCAATAGGTGTGGCTTCGAATCCCGTGTGTGACAATCATTTTTCGCTCGTAATCAATTTTTTTTTTATAAATAATCAATCATGTTAAATGTTAAATTTCAGTAATTTGAATATTATTGCTGTTAAATTATATTTTTCTAGAAAATATGTGTACAGTAACGTCTATTATATATAGGTTACTAGCAGACCGGGCCACGCGTTGCTGTGGCTTAGGTTAGCCTCAGTAACACTTTTTGTTTATTCTAACAAATTTTAGCTTATATGAAGCGTTTGTACATTTAACATAGCGCCATCTATTAAATACTTACTGAATCCAGTCAACAGATTCCGCCATCTTTTAAAATCCTTTGGATATAACATATGATTTTGACTGTCAAATATTAGACAAATAATTTGCAATAAAATAATAGTACTATAAATTGAGATTTAAGCTATCCTGTCTTTTAAGTTAGATCAAATTACACATGCTGTGCAAATTTGATTAAAATCGGTTAAGTACTTTATGAGTCCATCGCGGACAAACAACGTGACACGTAATTTATATATATTAAGATAATGCACTTTGGTTATGATACGTATTTAGCCACACTGGTTTAATTATAAAGCCGTTGGAACGGATTGCCAATACATTTTGGGTGCAAGTTCCACATGTGTTAATCAATTTTCTTTCGCAAATAAGTTTTTATAAATAGTCTAGTAGGTACCTATGTTTTATTTAATTAAATTCTACCAACCCTTACATTGCTCGTGGATGTTGTAAAACACGACTAACAGCCTTATAACATCATCATCATCACAGCCCATATACGTCCCACTTTGGGCTCGGGCCTCCCCCATAATGGGAGGAAAATTAGCCTACTATACCACGCTGGTCAGACGTGTTGGTATAGAGTTTTGTTTCGAGTTTGCCTTCTCTTGCAACATCTGTATGTTACATGTGTTTTGATAAACCCTAGTCATCTCTTACGATCACCCACAGGTAAGATAGGGGGTGGTGAATTATATTCTTACTCCGTCACCACACGGGTAGCATTATAACGACCTGGCCAACTCCATCTGATGCCTTTTGGTCAACAATTACAATCCTAAGGAGGGTTGACGTCTGGCAGGCGGCCGGTCATAAAACTATTGCCAATAACTTTTACAATATATCCTATGAAAGAAGAATACATATTGTATCCACCCCAAGTGATTTAGAAACTAGCGATGCTCCCTCGATTTGCTTCGGTATTCGACAGCTCTATTCTTGTACTTTAAATCTTTAATAATTTAAGGGTTGTAATAATATCAGGAGAGGAGCCTGAGAGGGCATACCGCCGAGCGGGCCACCGAAGACAAAGATCGGGTACCGGTGGCCCGCTCGCACGGCGAAGAAGAGGTGCTTGCAGGGTGGGTCAATGGGGTTGCACGCCGCCTCTTCCGTCACCCCGGACCGATTTGGCGGGGTGCGACGTCCATAGCCCAACGAAAAAAAAAAAAAAAAAAAAAAAGGTTTGTAATAATATGTTGTAATAGTGGTAGGACCTATTGACAGTTATCTGTCTACAGCCGCGGGCCGGTCCGTCCGAGGTAGTACCACACTCTCGCAGAGGATCGACGTCTGAGTAGTAGCAATGTCCTTTTGCGCTTCGTTCGGTGAGTGAGAGAGCCGGTAGCCTAACTGGGTGGATTTGGGATTGGTATTGGTAAGCAGCGGCCTAAGCTATACTTTTGGTATTGCAAAAGTCCATGGGCGGTAGTAACACTTACCATCAGGTGTGCTGCTTTCTCTTTTGCCACCATAGGCTTTAAAAAAGCCTTTATTTTAGATATTTTTTTTCTTATATCGATGCTATCTGCATTTCATATCTTTTAGTCGTTTTATACGATACCCGCCAGTGGAAAGAAAAGAGAGGAATGGTGAACTGAATTATTATTTCGTTCCATACCAAATCTCTTAAAAAAAAAAAGACAAGCCAATTACCATTTTCTTTTTAATTTTCTACGTATACAGCCAGATCGAAGATTATTATTGGAAGCAGTTGAGACTTAAACTACTTACTGTTATTTCATTTTAACAAAACTAAAAATATCGTTGCTAATAATTGAAAGAATTGTATAGTAATTCGTTAAAATGTATGTTAAATATTCGTTAAACTGGTTGTATTATTTCGAGATGGTTAATATTAGAGTTATGTATTTGAATATAGATTCTAAGAAATTAAGTCTTAAAATTATGCAATATGTATTTGGCTGCACAGATGGCATAGTGGTTAAGATGCGTTTGCCACCTTCTGTGTCGTAGGTTCAATTCCTACGCAGGACTATACTTTGTGCGATCCACAAAGTGTTATTCTGAGTCTGGGTGTAATTTGTCTGCGGTAATTATATGTTTGTAAAGTCCCCCCCAATACGAGGATTATTTCCTTAGCGCAAGGTGGGGTGTTTAAAAAAAATGTATAAATTAGATTTCAATAACTTTTAAATACCATTTGACTAATATTCATCCAATCAAAAATCTATTAATGAACTTTTGCCATAATAAAGGGAACACTTTGCAAACATTGAGTGAAGGGCCCTATGGGGAAGGGTAAAGGGGCAATAATGAACCCAAGGGGCTTACGCCACTCAATCCCCTTAGCTCACTGAACATATGTCAGTCGATTGACGCCAACCAGTTCAGATGACCCTCCCCGCATCCATTCACTAACCGACTCCAATACATTCTGAATATTTCTTTGTAGTTTCAAGAGTCTAATTAATTTGGTTATATCGTAATTGCTTTCTTATGCCCCTGCTTCTATGCAACGGATTATAATACTAGTGCCTTTATATTAAAGTTCTTATTTGTGTAATATTTATATAAGTTTGTGTATGTTTGCCAAATAATACGGTTGCCAACTAATCTGACATTTGGTTTTCAATATGAGATAAGCTGATTTTAATAGCTTGTAATGAAGTGACAGTGTCTTTTAATATTTTGTTAGACTTTGTACTATTATGAATCAACTACGGTTTGCATAGAAATTCTCACATAACGTGTTTTCACCTCAATTTTGCCTGTGGGTACCGTGAGAAGCCTAAGAAGAAGTAAAAAGATAGTACAGAAGGAAAATTTGTAATATAAACCTAATGCATGAAAAGGCTCAAAGTCGTTCAGCGTACTATGGAAATGGCTGTGCCTGGTATTTGCTGATGCTTGGTATATGTTGCTTTTTCGTGCCATGGGTAATAAAAAAAACTTGATAAGAGACTATTCATCTACTGATTCGTGACTGCGTCTATAGAGAGTTTCTTCTATAAAGTTGAAGATCCATCGAACTATCTTGCGTGCTCAAACTCTTTTTATTACTCATTACTCTTTTTATGCTATACAGATATCATAAGCTCACGCTGTGTGGTAGCGGTTACGAATACTACCAACCCTTACTTTACTCGTGGATGTCGTAAAAGACGACTAAGAGCCTTATAACGACCTGGGCCAACTCTATCTGATGCCGTTTGGTCAACAATTACATTCCCAAGGAGGGTTGACGTCATAAAACTATTGCCAATAACTTTTACAATATGTACTATGAAAGAAGAGTACATATTGTATCGACCACAAGTGATTGGGATAAGAGTAGGAGAATGATGAGATATCATAAGCTCATCACTTGTGAGGTAGAATTCTCTTCTGTCAATAGTTAATAAACTATTTTGAGATTCCCTCTTATATTAAACTAATAAATCAATTTGTTACAAAAAGAAGAGTACCAAAAAGAGAGATATATTAACCTCTTCAAGACACGTCCGAGTAGTGGTAGAGTATGAAATTCACCACTCCTGTTATGATTATGGGTGTCATAAAACAAGACTATCCACGCAAAAGAAAGAAAAAACTGAAATAAAAATTTACCATTTCTGTTTTTGGCAGAGGAGTAAGTTGGCCTATCGTGAACGCTACCACCAATGGAATCAACATTGCTCGTTCATCTTCATCACCAGCTAGCCCATAAA
This sequence comes from Lymantria monacha, assembly GCA_905163515.2. NCBI lineage: Eukaryota > Metazoa > Arthropoda > Insecta > Lepidoptera > Erebidae > Lymantria > Lymantria monacha. The sequence continues at coordinate 17,205,598 of LR991106.1, read as the reverse complement.
TGTATGTCCCACTGTTGGGCTCGGGCCTCCTCCGTAATGTAAGGGAAATTAACCTACTATACCGCGCTGGTCAGACGTGTTGGTATAGGGTTTTGTTTCGAGTTTTACTTCTCTTGCATAGATGTTATATGCGTTTTATATCCCTTATTCGTCTCATACGATCACCCACAGGTAGGATATGAGGTAATAGTATTCTTACTCCTTCACCACATGGAAGATATTCATACTGTAATATATCTATTCCATTAAGTTTTATTTAATAGTTATACCAAAGACGGTTGAAGTCAACCAGGCTTCAGTCTTCTAGAAAGAAAGGAAATGCATTAATTTGACAGCAGACATGCTAGAGGTAGTTAACATATAATAAACAAGAACAAATTAACATATTAGGTGTAAGTCAGTCCTCCCGTGACCATGATCACTGTAAATTGTTCAAAACGTCAGGAATATAAAAATCAAATACAAACGCTATAGAATCCATAAATATAGTTTTATTTCAAATGTGTAACACTCGCGTAAACATTAGAAATCATTATATTAGGTGTAAATTAAAAGATATACCTATGTATATTATTATAAAAAAATAAGAAAAAGAAATAGTAGCCAATTCAGCAATGATAATAGTTCAACACCAGTATGCGGTAGGGGTGTCCACTTTGAAAAAACATCGATGTTTTTTTCGATTCGATAAATCGAAACTGTACATCGATGTCTTTCGATGTATCGGATGAAAACATCGATGTTTTTAAACATCGAGTACTTTTTCTAAAGTCATATCAAAAGTGTTACTTCTAAAAAAAAAGGTCTTTTTTGTGGCATATATACCTATTCCAATCCCTTATAAAACTGACTTCTAAAAACAAAAGGTCCTTTTTGTAGCATTTTTACCTATTCCACAGTCCCTTATAAAACAGATTTCTAAAAAACAAAAGGTCTTTTTTGTGGCATTTACTGGTTATCATCGTTTCGATGTTTTATGCAAAAACATCGATACATCGAGTATTTCAATAGCTCTTCACAACATCGGATCGATTCGATGTATCGCATTGTAAACATCGATGTTTTCGATGCATCGATGTATATCGAATATCCCTAGTATGCGGCCACAACAGTCTGAATGATCACTAACAAACCAATAATAAAAAAAAACTAACTGCATATTCCTCCAAAAGGGTCACCATCTCAACATTAGCTCAGTAGTAGCAATAAACTAAAGTAAACACAAGCGTGGAGTCAATTACCATCAACTTAGACATAGACTTCCAAATTAAACAAATCATAAAATAAAACGTCACAGACATCATTATCATCATCACAACATCACAGAGGACAGCAACATCTACAAGTAGAAGGGTTTCACCAACAACAAGACCACCAGCGCCAAGAAGAAACCCCAAAAGACATGTTGTCGCTCAACATCTATGACACATGAATTGCGCTCTTCAAGCTTTATCCAAATGTAATAAAGCCACTTCAAGAACATTAATTTTATAAACAAACCACCATAACAATTAAAAAACACACAAAAAGTCTGTGGAATAACATACTCATATTAAAAAAAAAAACATTAGATGAGTTTTATCCAGCACTCATCTACCACTGGAAACCCTATCTGTGACTTACGGATATGAAAGAAAAAGAAGAAAAGTATTTATTTTGTGCCACAAAGGAAGCGTTACACACAGAAAAAAAACAAAAAGAAACCTTACAATAAATGAAAAACACATTAAATTTAAAAACAAAATAAGGAGACATAATAATTAGATCGAGTGAACGTCTCAGCTGCGGCAGAAAAAAGGATAATTGCTCAGCAATTGTTGTGATGTCAATGTAACACCACAACGCTGATTTTCAGCAATGTCCTTTTTTTCCAACGTCAGACATCAAAGCCACTAAGTGGCCACAAATCACTCGATATCACTTATTATGTTTATTTTATTGCCTATTTTGGAAAACGAGCAAGCAGTATACATGACGGTAAATGATTCTGGTAGACATGAACTCTAGCAACACTAGGGGCACAGCTAGGCCGTTGCCTTTCGTGAAGAAAGTACTCTTCTTAAACCTTGTTTGAAACTGTAATAAAGCCACTTCAAGAAAATTAATTTTGTAAACAAACCACCATAACAATTAAATTAAATATAAAAAGAGCATGGACTAAAAGTCTGTGGAATAGCTTAAAATAAATAAACAAAAAAACTTGTTTGAAGAAAGACATGTCATAGTGCTAGAAAATACAGCAGCAAGTAATTCGTTCCAGATTTTGCACATACGTGGGGGAAATGGTCACTGGAAACGTATAGTTTTTTTTTTTAAAAAGACACCACCCTGCACTAAGGAAATAAACCTTGTATTGCGGGGGACTTTACAAACATGCAATTAACGCAGACAAATTACACCCAGACTCAGAACAACACTTTGTGGATCACACAAAGTAATGTCCTGCGTGGAAATCGAACCCACGGCACTGGCACGGAAGGTCGGTATCTTAACCACTACGCCATCTGTGCAGTCGATAGTCGACTGTTGCGTTTCCAGGTGAAATGGATGAACCATGCAACTTTTATTACTGTGTAAATATTTTACTAAAATTTCATCATCGCCATCATATTAGCTCATATATGTCCCACTGTTGGGCTCAAGCCTCCTCCGTAATGGGAGCGAAATTGATTTACTATATATACTACGCTGGTCAGATGTGTTGGCATACGGTTTTGTTTCGAGTTTTCCTTCTCTTGCATATATGCTTTTTATATTCCTTAGTCGTCTCTTACGATCACCCACGGGTAATATAAGGGGTGGTGAATTGTATTCTTACTCCGTCACCATACATACATACATACATATCATCACGCTATATCCCTTGCAGGGTATGCAGAGAGAACAGAGTGCCAGAGAACTCTATCCTTGCATACTTCACTCGCTTCCTCAACATTCATAATTCTCTTCATACACGCTCGCCGGTTTCGGAGACTCTTGACTCCAAGATAGGTTAAAGTTTTAAAAGAAGATGTGCTGTACTGACCATATCAATTGAGAAACGATCAGTAGATTAGATGATTCTGGAAGGATATCCTAATTGAAGAATAATACTGAAATAGGTGGATAACAATTATTATTAGTCTTAGATAGTTCATATCGAACGAGGTGTCATCGCTTGGAGCGAGTTTAAACGAATTACCGGTGACTTCCGTTGCAGACGACGTGTCTCAATAACTCCATGTCACTTATTTGCCTAAATTCCAACTAGTTTAAATTTTACTATGAATTATTTTTTTGTCAAAAGTAAAGTGTAAATATTTTCCGTGTGGTTGGTATTTAGAATGCATTTTACCATCTTCTATCTTACCCGTGGGTGATCGTACGAGACGACTAAAAGATATAAAACACATATAAAATCTATTCAAGAGAAGGAAAACTCGAAACAAAACGGTATACCAACACGTCTGACCAGCGCGGTATAGTAGGTTAATTTCCCTCCCATTACGGAGGAGGCTCGAGCCCAACAGTGGGACATATATGGGCTGTGATGAATGATGATGAATACATTATTCTGAAAAACCTCGTGAGGTTTAGCCAGCATTTATAATGTAATCGCATAAAAATATATTTTGTTTATTCATTTCTATAACTCATATCATCGTAATCATTATCAATCATCATTCAGCTCTTATGTCAATTCAAGAACAAGGCTTGCAGCAAGAGTCTTACAAGTATTGCAACTCTTGCCCTTAAAATAATATAGAGTATTTGGAGCACGTGCCATAGAAATTAAAAAATACAACTAAATTAATGAAATTCCATTTATTAAATTATTCTCCCGTGTACTGATATTAAGAATACAAGGTGTTGACAATCCTTGAAAACGTAAAACGCTGTCTAAGGGCAGTAGGTACTACGAGACTCTTGCAATAAGTCTTGATCTTGCATTTGGGCAACACTACATCAAGTCGAAGTCAAAATGTATTCTTTTTTTAAAAAATTTTTTCTTACCATATTATAAATGCGAAACTAATTCTGTGTCTGTCTGTCGCTCTGACTTGAATGAATGACTGAGCTGATCTAAATGAAATTTTGTACACGAATAGTCTAGAGCCTGATAAAGGACATAGGCTACTTTTTAATGCAAAAAAGGGTTGTAAAGGGGGGTGGAAGTTGTAAGGAAGTATCGTCATTTTTAAAGCCAGAAGTTTGATACTTATTTTTAGGCTATTAATTAGATATAAATAAATATGACATTTTGTAAAAAAAATTGCTCTTAAGGGGTAAAATAAAAAGGGGATGAATAACTTTAGGAAAGTAACATTTTACGTGGGTGAAGCTGCAGGCAGAAGCTAGTCGTATATATATAGCAAATGGTAATAGTTTTATGATGACGGGATATGGTAATTATAGACCAGACGGCTTCAGGTGATAAGCTAACTCGCTGCAGGACGATATTAAACTCATTTACAAAATCCATAAGGATGCGAAGGAAAAAAAACAAAAGGTCGTCTCTTACAATCACCCACGGGTATGATAGGGGGTGGTGAATTGTATACTTAATCCGTCACCACCCGGATAAAAATACTATTACGATAAAAAAGATACGGATAAAAAAGGTATTAAAATACTATTACCTTATAGATTTTACTTATTGGCACCCGCCCCAACGACTATATATTTTTTAAAATTGGGGCATTGGGGCAGAATTGTACCCCTATCATTACAATATACTTACATTTCACGCGTATTAAGATTTCTCAATATACAGGAACACATTAAAACATTTTAACAATTGAATCTTATCTTATCTAATCTTATCTCACACTAATTGAATTCTCTTTTATAAAATCAGTCACACATAAACACTTCTATTTTACAAGTATCTAATATATTTTAACCCCTTATTACTTAAATGTAATTTGTATATACAGCTCATCTAAAACTGGTGTACTTCAATTGACCTATCCAAGTTTAACAACCAGTATGTATTGGCCTTTGTTACATTTGAAGTGGTTAACAGTAAGGGTTCTATTACTGTTAGCTGGTTCACAATGCCGAAGTGCATTAAGCGCCAAATAGACAACAATGGTGAATTGATGGTAATCGAATTCAGAGCTTTGATCGAAAAAGTTAGGGTGACCATAAATTTAATTAAAAACTTTATTTAAATATTTTAATTATAAAATTTAAAACAAATACATTAGAATATGAAATGCGATCTCTATGGAAAATCTGTGGAGTTAGGCTAACCGATCGCATTCGCAACGACGACGTAAGAGAGCGAATAGGTATGAAAGAGAGTATTGGTGTAAAGATGCGAAAGGGAAAGCTCCGATGGTTCGGACATGTGGAAAGAATGTCGAACGAACGTCTGGTTAAAAAGATATACAATGCGAAAGTGGAAAGATGTAGGTACCGGGGGAGACCGAGACTCACCTATCTAGACCAGATTGGTCACGTGCTGAAGGAAGGTGGAGTCAAGAGTCTCCGAAACCAGCGAGCGTGTATAAAGAGAATTATGATTGTTGAGGAAGCAAGTGAAGTATGCAAGGATAGAGTTCTCTGGCACTCTGTTCTCTCTGCCTACCTTGCAAGGGATATGTCGTGATGATATGTATGTATGTATGTATATTAGAATAATTGTAGGTTTCTTAGTAGTAAGGCCACATTTTTGATATTTTTTGGTCTACAGCCGTAGGTCAGTGAGACCGGGATACTACATTCTCTTAAAAAATCAATGTCTGAGCAGTGGAAATGTACTTTTGGGCTTCGTTCGGTGAGCGGTAGAGCTGGAATCTCAACTTTCTGGGTATGTTTTAGTTTAGTTGGAAGGCGACGGCCTAGCTGTATCCCTGGTATTGCAAAGGTCTATAAGCGGCAGTAACACACCATCCGGTGTTTTTTTTTTGGTTCTATTCGTCCATTCGGACAGGCAAAGGGATCAAAGCCCATACAGCCAAGTCTTATTTAATTATTTTTCATATATTGTTCATCATTTCTTCATAATATGTAGCCTTAATAGTCATTGTCCACGGAGCAAATATAAAGAGCAGCTGTTGTAATGAATATTTTCTATGAAACAATGCGTGTCATTTACAGGGGGTGAGGGGGTCGCTGCTAATGAAGAAAGTGAGACAAGTAATAGTACTTGTCTCACTCACTCCTTTATGTCCATCTGCCGGCTATTAGCACAACTACTAATTTCGTATATTGTATGCAGTTGAGCTATCTTGCATTAGATGTCAGTAAGTGTATAGTATAACAGGGACGTACTCAGAATTTACCTATATCAATGAGTGCTAATTTTTTTTTATTTCGAAGATACAAACAAATCTTATTAGCTGTTTGCTCTATTCAAATACAAATGTTTATAATCAAATAATTCTGCATAGCGAATAGGTGTATGACTACTGTTTTTAACCGCAAATTTCTTTATAAGGCTTGTCAGCATTGTTAATAATTTTATGAAAAATCCATCTTTTCTTAACTGTCATTCTGATAAACTCAGAAGTTTAGAAACCTTTTTTTCTTCATATTTGTGTCCTTTTCATACGACCAAATAATACAATTATTTGTTTGGGTTTCTAACAAATTGTCGAATGAAAGCAGTTGGACTTTTAGTAAATATGTTAGTTACACGGTATTATTTCCTTCCTTTTTATCTTTTCCATATAAAAAAAGAATCAAACCACTCTATTAAAATAAGGCTTTATACAATTGATAATGCAACAATGGTGTCAATGACCAAGACATATAAAAGAGTATTTCAAGCGAGCAGACCAGCCCCCCCTGGGTAGCAACCGTTTGATTTACGCACGGGCCATCTAAAACTTAGCCATGCCAAAGGTAACTTGAAGACCCGGTCTTCGACGCCACCACCATTTTGAATATTTTTGTGACGTGCTCAACCTCGTTAATCTTATCAAGAAATTGCAGCGAGTGCAATTACATTATTAATAAATAAAGGAGAAAGGGTGACATTGGTTCCAATAATAAAAATGAAATACTCTTTGGTATCATATATTTCTTGAGCTATACCTAGTCTTGCCCTAAATACTGTAACAAAGAAAAACCTTTTTCTATTGCAAAAAATATTTATGACTTATACAGTGTTAGTTTAATACATAAATATAAAACAATTTAAAATATAAAAAGCTTGTTCAAAGTGGTTTCTATTGGCTGCAATACAGTCCTTTAAATCTTCATTGTTAAAATGAGAAGAACAAATCTTTGTATATTTCGTAGGAGTCCAGTTTTTCTATTAATTTTTGAAATCCATTGCTTCTAACATCGTCATTGACCGGTATTCTAAAACATACAAAATTTACAGTTTAATTATAATAGGTTCATTTAAAGTAGTGTAAAAAATATTTTTCTTTGATGAAAAATCCGAATGTTATAATTATATTCTAATTACGACCCTGGATTTTTGACACTTTTATAGTTCTTCATAGTTAACGACAGCTGGCGTATTGCTTACAAAATAATTATTAACTACATATAAAACTCATATTTTTGTTGAGGTGAAGATATTTTTGTTGAGGTGAGGCTTTGGGTATAAATTTTAATACTCATGGTTATTAGTTATTACAATAATCTTAATAGTTTGAACTGTATGTGCTTTTATTGTTCTGGGTCCTATTACGAAAAGTGGTGCCATCTAGCGTTGAGTAAAATTATTTCTGAACATGATACCGTCAAAAGAACTTCCTAGAAATTATTTTGATAAATTATGAATAAAAATACTTACAAATGGAATGTGATTCTTTCCATAGCATCTGTACGTTTATTGGAGTAGTTTTTACATGATAAAACACAATACTTCATGGTTTTCTTCGTAGTAACATAAAAATACACCAAAAATATAATTTTATGCACCGTACGAACACCGTCAGCGACGACAGAAGACTAATAGGCCACGCCTACTATTGATGTTAACGTGATGACGTCACGGCCTAGTTGAGAATCACAGTGCACAGTTACTTAGGCCGTCTCCTCTTTGTATTTGCTCCGTGTCATTGTCTGTCAGTAAGTCAAGTCGTTACCATTAATCGGGCGCTGATAACCTAATGAATGATTTTCTTTGGGAATTTTGGGCAAATATGAAAATACACGTAAACCACTATTATGCCATATTCACTACACTTCAGCACTTTAACTGTACCATATTGCATAAAATACCAGCAAAATTATTCAATATAACACCACAAAACACTAAAGAAATGAATATAATACAAGAGCGTGACATGACATTTCCACATTCGCGCCAAAACTCCCACCATCAGGTGTTGGGTTTGCTCGATTGCCACCATAAGCAATAATAAAAGGTTTTAATTTTTTGCATATACAGGGTGTCCCAAAATTCAACGATAAGCTGGCACCAGCAGGTGGACCTACATATGACTACTCGAGAACAGAAAAGAAAAAAATTCTACCTTGATTTTTTTTTTCATTACGACAAAAAAACCAAAATCTTTAAAAATGGACATCCTTTATTATATTATTAAGTGCTATTGCTACAGTTTTACAAGTAATTCTGTGATTTTTTTTGTATTGGCAAGGTAAGTAGCACTACTATCGATCACAACCATTAAAAATTCCAGAATATCTATAGTTTTTACACAAAAATCAATCAAAACTATGTTTTTTTCATAAATTATGTAAGATTTTGACTTTCAGCTCACTTTCACTCATCATAGTGAAAAAAAAAAGTATGGACACTACTGTGGCAAATAGTATTAAAAATTGGCGCAACTAACTACAATTCTAAAATGGTATAACATTCAAGGCAAACTAGCCACAAAAATATACTTAGGTGTACTATTTCAAAATAACAACCATATTTCGAAAATTGTTAGTGTTGATAGTAATCACTTTTACTAAGTAGCCAAAATGTTTTTGTAGCAAGTTCCCAGAATTTGAATGAGACATGTGCGTAGTCCGTAGATCCACAGTCTGAATTATTTTATGGCGAAGCTCGTCCAAGGTTGCAATCGGTTTTGTGCAGACTCTGTCCTTTAGACAACCCCAATAGAAAAAGTCCAGGGGATTTAGATCGGGTGAACGGGGTGGCCACAAGATAGGACCAAGTCGCCCGATCCAACGCCCTGGGTACTCTTGGTCTAAGTACTCTCGCACAGGACGGGCATAGTGAGCTGGGCAACCATCGTTTTGAAACCACATGGTTTGCAAATCACTTAAGGGCACATCTTCTAATAATCCTGGCAACTCATTTTGTAAGAAGTTTAAATAACTATTGCCATCTATGTTTCCTTGTAACTCAAAGGGCCCTATCACTTTGCCATTTATTATGCCAGTCCATAGGTTAACCTTAAATTGGTATTGAGATTGTCTTCTCTCACCAGGTGCAGATTTTCATTGTTCCAGCTATGAAGATTGTGAAGATTTAAATATCCATCTTTCTTGCAGGTTGTTTCATCACGACGACGTGACGTTTTAAAATTCTATGTGCAGTACTTTTTGGGATTCCCGTTGCTGCTTGTACAGCACGTACAGAGGTAGTTGAATCGTTTTCTATTTCATTGAGAACTTCTTCATCGTGTTCCGATCTAGGTTTTCCAGCGTTTCGCCTGTCAGATGGTATACAACCCTCCGAAAAAGCTTGATACACGGTAATAAATACGCGATAATCCGGATACCTTTGAAGATTAGGGTACCTTGCTCGATATAATCTGCTAGCAGCGTTGGCATTGCATCGGCATTCTCCATAAATTAGGTGCATATTAGCGTATTCTAACGCTGTGTATGGTAGCGGCATGATGAATGCTAAACACTTGAAAATAAGGCAAAACTTCTTTAAAAAAAACACAAAATCACAGTCTAAAATAATGCCAAGTCAGGTCAATTTCCAGGTCACTTAATTCAATCCAAAAGTCGTCAGTACCAGAGCCACTTTAATTAAAACAGAACGGTGTGCAGTAAACAAAGAAGTAGAGCATACTGACTTGCTGTGCTGCTGAGGACATTAATTACTTCTCCACCTGCATTAATGTTACTAAACAATTAGCATCTATCTATCTCCCTCTAACGTATAATCTCTCTATCTCTGTCCAACTTATTTTATGGACTTATGGACTACGCACATGTCTCATTAAAATTCTGAGAACTTGCTACAAAAACATTTTGGCTACATAGTAAAAGTGATTACTATCAACACTAACAATTTTCGAAATATGGTTGTTATTTTGAAATAGTACACCTAAGTATATTTTTGTGGCTAATTTGTCTAGAATGTTATACCATTTTAGAATTGTAGTTAGATGCGCCAATTTTTAATACTATTTGCCACAGTAGCGTCCATACTTTTTTTTTCACTATGATGAGTGAAAGTGAGCTGAAAGTCAAAATCTTACATAATTTATGAAAAAAACATAGTTTTGATTGATTTTTGTGTAAAAACTATAGATATTCTGGAATTTTTAATGGTTGTGATCGACAGTAGTGCTACTTACCTTGCCAATACAAAAAAAATCACAGAATTACTTGTAAAACTGTAGCAATAGCACTTAATAATATAATAAAGGATGTCCATTTTTAAAGATTTTGGTTTTTTTGTCGTAATGAAAAAAAAAATCAAGGTAGAATTTTTTTCTTTTCTGTTCTCGAGTAGTCATATGTAGGTCCACCTGCTGGTGCCAGCTTATCGTTGAATTTTGGGACACCCTGTATGTATAATAATAGGATCATATTTGTATCCCCCCGCGTGATGATAAGATGAGAATGTAGTTCTTGCTACCGCTTACTTGACTGTGAAACTCTTAAAATGAGCAGCAATGGTACTGGTAAGTGCTTGACACGCCCACTACACCAAAGAATGACTTCATTAAGTAAATTCTAAAGGTTTTAGTTTATTGTGGTCATAGTTTTAATTTTTTTGGACAACTTCTTGCACTAAGAAATTAATCAAGTGCAGGGTGGTGTCTTTAAAAAAAAATCCTTGTATTACTTTATAAACATGCAATTAAAGGAAATAAATTACTCTCAGGCTCAGAACTAAAATTTCGAAATCGTACAAACTATCGTCCCGCATAGAAATCGAACCCACGATACTCGGCACAGTAAGTCTGTCTCTTAACCATTAAGCCATCTGTTCAGGCAATGTTTTAAAAAATTAACAATATTTTATTAAACTTGGTTATTATAGTATG